>QXEO01000090.1:1848727-4268558 GCA_007115705.1 Dactylis glomerata
TCTGTCAGCACCGCCGAGCTTGCATCCCTTAAAAAAGGAATTGGAAGATCTCGAAGAGAAGGTCCGGGCGACTAAAAAGCTCATTCATGACAAGGAAGCATTCATCGCCCGCTCCCAAGACGAAGCAGAAGGCCTCAAAGCTCACTGAAGACTGATCTGGCAGAAAGACGTGCCTGAACAAGCAGCTAGTGACGGGCAAGGACGATGATGACAAAGCCGAGATCGCCGCGGTGATCGTTCCGTGCTGACCCTCCATGCCTTCGAGGATTCCTTCAGTAGCTTATCATGTCACCTGACACCCTGCTCGTAACAGTTTTGAACCTCGAGAGTCGATGGCTGTGCATTTTTATTTTTTATTGGCCGATTTCATGTATCGGCCCCCATATTTCACTGTCCGTCATCCACATGCTTGGGAAATATTTTTTTACTGGCCGATTTCATGTATCGGCCCCCCATTTTTCACTGTCCATCATCCCACATGCTTGGGAAATATTTCTTGAGATGCTGACCGTTGACAGCCACTGGGAATTTCACACCGTTCAGCTCCTCAAGCATGTACGCGTTGCCCCTTAAAACTTGGTCGACCCTGTATGGCCCGTGCCAATTTGGAGACCATTTACCATATGCTGCATCCTTAGTCCCCAATGGCAATACAGCTTCCCATACCAGATCGCCAACGTGGAACTCCTTTGGTCTCACCTTCTTGTTATATGCACGAGCTACCTTGGCTTTGTTCTCTTTAATTTTCTCAAGCGACCACAGCCTAAGTTCAGTTAAGTCTTCAACACTGTCACTCATCAGGGCTGCATATTCTTCAGTTGTTAGATCGTTCTGAAAAGTGACACGTCTCGATCCAGCCGTAATCTCCCATGGCAATACGGCTTCTTGTCCATAGACTAGATGGTATGGCGAGGTTTTTATCGCTCCATGACATGACATGCGATAAGCCCACAAAGCTTCTGACAAAACCTCGTGCCAACGCCTAGGGTGCTCGTCGACTTTTCTCTTGATCAGCTTGATAAGGCTCTGATTGGACGCTTCAGCTTGCCCATTGCTTGAGCATAGTATGGAGATGATCGGATCAGCTTAATTCCCGTGTCCTCGCAGAACTCTCTAAACTCGTGAGAAATGAAGACCGAACCTCCATCGGTCGTGATAGTTTGGGGAATCCCGAATCTATGAATGACATGTTCTTTCACGAAATTGATAACATCCTTCGAGTTTACTGACTTCATAGGGACGGCTTCCACCCATTTAGTGAAATAATCCGTAATGGCCAAAATCCACATGTGGCCTTTGCTCGATGGAGGATTGATCTTGTCAATCATATCCATGCCCCAACCTCGGAATGACCAAGGCTTGATGATGGGGTTCATCGCTGATGCAGGTACCATCTGAATTTTCCCGAATTTCTGACATGCTTGACACCCTTTATAGTACTTAAAACAGTCCTCAAGCATGGTGGGCCAATAAAACCCTGATCGCCTGATCAACCATTTCATCTTGTGAGCCGATTGGTGAGTTCCACAGGCGCCTTCGTGTACCTCGTGTAGAAGCCAATTTGCCTCGGTTGGCCCCAGACATTTGAGCAGTAACCCTTCCAGAGTCCTGTAGAACATGTCATCCCCAATAAGCACATACTTCATGGCCTTGTACCTTATCCGTTTAGGTGCCCCCCGAGCCGAATCTTTCAAGTAATTGAAGATATCGGCTCTCCAGTCGTCCGCCTCCAGGAACTGTACCTGAACATCAATTCCATCTGCTATGTCCTTGTAGCCTAAAGCCATTTGTGCGAGATGATTCGCTTCGGTATTCTGTGATCGCGGGATCCAGTTAAAGTTTATGTACCTGAACTGTGCCATCAGCTCACGGCATTGCAACCATAATGGGAAGAGCGACTCGCTCTCACACTTGTATTCCTCCGTGAGTTGGGAGATCACCAACTTGGAGTCTCCAAAAAGTTCCACTGCTTCTGCTCCGGCTTCGATGAGCAACTCCATTCCCTTGCGTATTGCCTCATACTCAGCGACATTGTTGGTGCAAGGGGTAGATAGCCTGATGGAGAAGGAATATGTTGCCCCCCGGGGCGACACGAGTAGAATGCCGATGCCGCAACCATCATCACAAGCCGATCCATCGAAAAACATAGCCCATGCACGTACAGACAGTGCTGCTATATCAGTGTTGATTCATTCAGCAATAAGATCGGCCAACGCCTGTCCCTTAACCGCTTTGGCGGGTTGATACCGGATATCAAATTCCGATAACGCAAACATCCATTTGCCGAGTCGGCCTTTCAACACAGGAGCCGACAGCATATGTTTTATGACATCTGATTTGCATATGATGATAATCTCCGCTGACAGCAAGATGTGTCGCAGCTTGGTGCAGGTGAAAAATAGGCAGAGGCACAACTTTTCGATCTCAGGATACCTTGTCTCTGCATCCAGCATCCTTCTGCTGATGTAAAACACAACTCGCTCCAGACCATCATAAACTTGCACCACCACCGAGGTGATGGACGTGTCAGCTACCGACAAGTAAATGTAGAACGGCCTATCCTGCTGGGGCGGAACCAATACTGGCGGCTTCGTTAAATATTCTTTGATCTCGTCGAAGGCTCGTTGTTGTTCTGTCCCCCAGCGGAACTCTTCATCAGATTTAATTTTCACCAGTCCCATGAACGGCTCTATTCTTCCTGACAAGTTGGAGATGAACCTTCTGACGAAGTTGATTTTGCCGATGAGACACTGCAGTTCTTTCTTCGTGGTAGGTGGCTTCATCGTTCGCACTGCCTCCTGACTTTTCAGGCCGATCTCAATTCCGCGTTCATGGACCAAGAAACCCAAGAACTGACCGGCCGTCACACCAAAGGCACACTTCTTTGGATTCATCCGTAGTCCGAATTTTCTAGTTCGGTCCAGGACGCGTCGCAGATCGTCCAAGTGTCCTTGCACTGAAGCAGACTTGACTACCACATCATCGATATAAATCTCCACCAGCTTGCCGATCAGATCATGGAAAATATAATTCATGGCTCTTTGGTATGTGGCGCCGGCATTCTTCAGTCCAAATGTCATGACTACATATTCAAACAACCCCACCGAACCTGGGACTCTGAATGCAGTCTTGTGTATATCTTCTGGAGCCATAAAAATTTGATTGTAACCGGCATTGCCATCCATGAAGCTCAAAACCTTATGACCAGCAGCTGCGTTGATCAATGTCTCTACTACCGGCATCAGATACTCATCCTTGGGAGTGGCTCTATTGAGATCCCGAAAATCTATGGCAACACGCCATCGGCCATCCTTTTTCTCTACAGGTACGATACTAGAAATCCACTCAGCATACCTGCATGGCCTGATGAACCCAGCCTTCAATATTTTCTCGATCTCTTTCTTGACTTCTTCTAAAATTTCGGCCTTCATCTGTCGTGCTCGCTGCTGGAATGGCCGAAACCCTTTTTTAAGTGGGAGCCGATGCTCAATGATGCTCCTATCTAACCCGGGCATCTCTGTATAGTCCCAGGTAAAGCAATCTGGATATTCTTTCAACAAAGCTATCATCGGACCCCGCAGATTCGGATCTAACTTTTTGCTGATAAATGTCGGTCGTGGCTTATCCCCAGGACCGATGTCGATCTCCTCTAGCTCATCAGCGGATGTAAACCCATACCCCAGCTTTCCGTCACCTGCTAAATCAATGCTGAACACAGGCCAAACGTTTGGTGAGGATAATAAAGATAATTTGGGCCGATTGCCGGAATCGGCCCCCTTTTTGATTGCATTACTCAAGGAAGGTTTACAACTTATTTGTGCTCTACAATGGTAGGGAATCTCCCTACTACGACTGCATGACATGCTTGTCGTAAGATCACTGCTTTTTATTTTTCGTGGCCGATCGCAGGGATCGGCCTCACCACGTACAATCGTGGACTTTGCTACTCTATCAGGCCAGTGGATAAGACCAGCCTCACCCCGTTTTTTGTAGCTTCAATGCGCTCACAGCCGTCTAGACTAACTCCAGAGATCGGCTCTTGGTCTTCTGCATCCCAGATGTTCATGCCAGCTATTGAGATCTCGATCGAATCATCTGCATGAATGACCTCCACTTCATCTCCATCCCACTGTATCAGGCATTGGTGCATCGTGGATGGAATGCAACAGTTAGCGTGAATCCAATCCCTTCCCAGCAAGACAGCGTAGGTTCTTTTGCTGTCAACGATGAAGAATGATGTAGGGATGGTTTTTCTACCCACGGTCAGTTCCACGTTCAGAACGCCTTGCGTTTCTGAAGCTTGGCCGTTGAAGTCGCTTAGCGTGACGTTGGTTTTGATCAGATCTGCAGTGGAGCGTCCCAAACGCCGCAGCATGGAGTACGGCATTATATTGACTGCCGCTCCGGTGTCAACCAACATCTTGCGGACAGGCTGCCCATTGATATAACCTCTCAGGTACAGGGCTTTCAGATGTTTGTAGCTCTTCTCTCGTGGCTTTTCAAAGATAACCGGCCGTGGGCCGCAGTCAAACTGTGTCACTGGTAGTTCTTTGGTTCTTGGAGCGCAAAACTCTGACGGAAGTATGAACACCATGTTTGTGCCAGCCGATGCCTTTGCATCGGCTCTTACTGGTTTGGGGCGCCACTCTTTCTTTTTCGGACGGGCCTCATTCTCCAAGGTTTGCTGAATTTTCACGGCCAGATCGGGCCGTGCTTTTCTTAAAGTGTGGAGGTACTGCGCTTCGGCTTCCTCCACGCTACGTAGCCGCTGAACTCTACGCTTTTGGGTGTGTCGGAGTCCATCAGGACACCACCTTGGCCGGTGATATCTATCTTCTTCTTCTTATTCTGACTCCTCGAGATCTTTTGCTCGTGATGACTCCTCTTGTCTGTTCTGAGGCGGGAGAGGCCCTAGACGTTTGAACACTGAAACTGGACCTGTGTCATCCTTCTGCTGTCCACATTCCGGGCAGTTGTCGACTGTAGGCAATCGGCTCATTCCCGCATCCCAGCAGTACTTGAAGAAAGGACAGTCCCAATGTCTATCCACGCCTTCCTTTTCCTTTGACTTTCCCCTAGCGCGGTGCTCATATCCTTCATCATCTCTATCATGCCGACGGTATCTCCCATCGTATGCGTCGGTCCGACGATCTCTTTCATCATCTCTGTCGTACTGCCGACGTCGGTCATACTGACACTCATACTTGTTAAGGAGATGCGTGGAGTGTGGCTTCTGATATCGCACGCTTCTCACTTGTTCCTCGGTTATATACCGCCTGTCGTCATAACGGGGCCGGTCGCGTGGACCGGCCTCCTCCTTTTCTTTGCCCCGGGAGTGACTGCCTTCCTCCTTATACTTGCCATGGTGGTACACAGGCCCTGCCATGTTAATATCGAACGAGAAATCTAGCTGACGCCTCGTGGAGTGGCTGTGCTCTACCATATTGACGCCAGGAAACGGGTTTGTGTCCACTTTCATGGCGAACTGCCCAAGGATCAGACGGCCCTGCTCTATCGCCGTTTGGATCTGCCGACGTAGCTCTTTGCAATCATTGGTGGTGTGGGTGAACGAGTGATGCCACTTGCAGTATGGTCTCCCGTTCATCTCTTGCGCCGTAGGGATTTTATGGCCTTCGGGTAACTTCAGCTGCTTTTCCTTCAGCAGTAAATCGAATATCTGCTCAGCTTTGCTTACATCGAAGTCGAACCCTTTTGCAGGCCCTTGCTGTTTCACCCATTTGCAGGACACAGGATCTGCCCCCCGAGCCCATTCAGCCACGGCTATCTCCTGGTCTTGTACAGGATCCTCTTCTTCTGTATCGACCAGGCCTATCGGACGTTTGAACTTGTCTTGGTACAACTCAGGGTGGCGCTGCTCATACATTGTCAGTTTCTGGACCATGTGCGCCAGTGAATTGTATTCTACTTGGAAAGCCAGATCCTTGATCGGTGCTGAGAGACCCAATACTGCCAACTCGACCGCTTCTTTCTCAGTTAAACGAGCCGAATAACATCGGTTCTTGACAGTCCTGAAACGCTGAATATACTCGGCTACCGTTTCTCCCCGCTTCTGCCGCACCTGTGCCAGATCAGCAATGCCAGCCTTGGTAGCTTCCGAATGATACTGAATATGGAATTGCTCTTCCAGCTGCTTCCAGGTCCGGATCGAATCTGGTGGCAACGAGGTGTACCACCCAAAAGCTGGTCCTGTCAGAGATTGCGCAAAGAACCTTACGCGTAACTAGTCCGATGCTGAAATCATGCCTAGCTGTGCCAAATATCGGCTCACGTGCTCGATCGAGCTAGACCCTTCTGATCCATTAAACTTTGAGAACTCAGGGAGCCGATACTTGGGTGGCAGCGGAATCAGGTCATACTCGTTGGGGTACGGCTTGGAATAGCCGATTGTTCTCCTCTTCGGCACGAAGCCGAACTGGTCTCTCAAGATGGTACTGATTTGCTCCACCGTTTGAGCTGCAGGGGCTAAATTCTCATGACTCGTTCCGGTGGCATACTTAGCTAGCCACGCCTGCTTATCAGCGTCCATCCCAGACATCCCTGCTCCAGAAATACCTGCCCCAGAAATCCCTGCGGTTGCAATCTGGTTCGTGCGCGTCAGGCTGTTGCAGTCCGGCACGTATGTGCACACATATCCATGTGGGATTTCTTTAGGTGGTTCAAACAGGAATTGGTAATCGCCAGGATCACCTCCAATCTTGTTGACGACGTACGCCGGTGACCCCGGTGGCTCCGGAGCTGCAAGCGTGAATGGTAGCTGTGGCCTGGTCTGGAGCGGTCTTTCTCCCTGGTGAGTCCCTAGGGTAGGCCCCGACGGAGAGTACTGATGTTTCATGATCTCCTGAACCACGCGAACCGCGACGCGCTCGAAAGCGTTCACCAGGCTCTCAGAATGGCGGTGAAGAGAATGAGCCACCATGTAATTGACTTCCTGTCGCAGAGCTCTGGTGCGATCCTCTGAAGGAACAGACAGATCCACCTCATCAAGAGCACCTTCGGGTGAGAACCCTTTCCACCTGATGCCATGCTTACGTGTCCTCTCAAAAGAGCCGATGAGATCGGCTTCGAAGAGAGTTTTGATATCATCATACCTCTTCTTGTGCTCATCAGGCAGATCGTCGTACGTGATTGGTCTGTCCCCCATCGCAGCGTCAGATGTTGATGCAGATGTTGTTGAATGTCCCACCCGGCGTGCCAGAATGTGTTGCCTGCCAAAACCCACCGGCGAGCAGCGACGAGCAACACGAAGAGCCGGGAGGCTCCCAGAACTGCTGGTGGGCCCTGGTCCCTCGGGCAACGGCCCGCAAAACTCCGGCACACGTCCTGGTTGATGCTAGGGCGTGCCACCTGACCTATACCTGGTCAGGAAGGTGATGGATTGCTTCGATTAATTTCTTGCATGGCAAACACGTAAACATTAAATTCGAGCCTCGATCGGCTCTCAGGTTTCCCTGTGAATCGGCTCAGGTAGCCGATTGTCCCATGGTTCTGCATTAGATCTACGATAACATGGGACTTTGCTTTATCAATACAAGTTAAATCGATCTACGACAGTTTAATGCTTTCACCACATAATTGGAACATCCCACACGTAATTGAGCCTGGTAGATACGAAAGATAACAGAAAACTAACCCTAGAGGAGGCCAAAAAACCAACGTAGAGTCAATTCCCGGAACAACTCCTCTAGAATCAGCAAACCCTAATCTTACATACTACTGGATCGTTCAACCCATTTGCAAGGCCTAATCATGCGGATATCAAACTAATCCTTGGAGAACAAGGAACAACTATAACAAATCAAATCGACTGAATAAAGATCAAGCAAGAGGCTGCCCTTACACCCAAAATAGGTGCAAAGGCAGCGAGATCTCTAAGGGCAGCATGACTAAGCAAACATAACAAAAAGTACCGATGCTAGCCCAAACAGATCTATGATAACAATATTACTCGCCATCAACAAGGCTTCAGTATGAGCAATACCAAATAACGCATAAGCAGATGCTGCCTAGATCGCGAGATGCGATCTAGGCAGCACGATGCTTACCCGAAAGAAACCCTCGAAACAAGGGGTGGCGATGCGCCGAGATTGTGTTTGTTGTGAACGTGATCGTCCTCCTTTCTCAATAACCCTAGGTACATATTTATAGTCCGGAGACTTTCTATCTTTGGAATAAACCTAAACGTAATCTACCATAATATACAGATACACGGGCAACTTGGCCCAAATCCACGCGCAAGGCCGATCCAGCAACACGTTGCATGTATATCTTCCAAGCCCATCTTGATTACGGCCCATCTCCTTATTTGGCCAAAATGTGGCGATAACAGTAGTTTAAGTCACAGGAACCTTATAGAATAAAGTGACTTAAGCCAGTTATCATGTTTGGTCTACATCTATCTGTCGTAGTTAAGTTTTATAACATCAAAGTAGAACCTACTAGTGTTCCTCTTTGGACCGAGGAGGAAATGGAATCCTTTGTAAGGTTATGGCTTGTAATATTAAGTGCTTGAATAAAGACCGCTATGTTTCTGTTGTACCACTCTGAGGGATGTAATATTTGTAAAATGGTACTTCATGAGTGTTATGTCAACGACTTGCATACTATAACATGCAGTGGTATGCTGGGTCACCACAAGCTTGTTCATCGTTCTCTGACCAAGAACTAAGGTTTGCCATCACCAATTATAATTTACTTTGTGCACCTTTATATGTGATTCCCTCTTACTCATTGCAAGTCTATATCATATATAGGGAAGTTGCTGTCTATTATATTGTGTGCCTTAGTGAATGTGATGCTTCTTGTCCGTATTTTGATTATCGACACTTCACTCCATAAACCTGTGGTCATGTTTACCGAGTTTACTTTTTCGCTTGGGGACAAGCGAGGTCTAAGCTTGGGGGGTTGATACGTCCATTTTGCATCACTATTTTGTATCATAATTTACTGTTATTCATTGATATATTTCATATTTAGAGATGATACTTATGTTATTTCCTTTGTTTTTACATGTTTGATGATCATTGGAGGATTTGCAACCGGAGTCAGGATTCTGCTGGAAATAGGACCATCAAGGCACCATATTTTGAAGATTAGGAAAATACCATAAAATTATATTTTCCTAGAAGACTCAGGAAGCCAAAAGGAGGAGGCAAGAGGAGCCAGGGGGTAGGCTCACACACAGGGGGCGCGGCTTGACCCCTGGCCGCGCCGGCCTGTTGTGTGGCCACCCTGGCCCCCTTCAGGTCTCGCCCCTTGATGGCGCGGTGATGGTGTGTGTAATTAATGAAGTAAATGACCGGCCAGTTGGAAACCCCAAGAGCAAGGTGTGATGAATATAGCAGCAAGTTTTTCCCTCAGTAAGAAACCAAGGTTATCAATCCAGTAGGAGGACGAAATATGACTGAAGGTGATGCCCACTGGCTTCGCGACAACTTCGGACAATTTATAGGGCGCCTCGTCCAAGCTTTGCTTTGCGAGCGGCAATGTGGAACCTGCACACAACACAACCAAATACTTTGTTCCCAACTTACGATGAGGTTGTCAATCTCACCGATTTGCTTGAAACAAAGGGTATGAGCGTATCGAGTGGAAAGCAATAGTAATATGTGAGTAAAGTAAACAGTGCGAGTAAAGTAAACAGGTGATAGCAATATAAAGGAAATAGGACCAGGGTCCACAGTTCACTAGTGGTGTCTCTCCATAAGATAAAATAACACATGCTGGGTAAACAAATTACAGTTGGGCAATTGATAGAATAAAGACAACATGCATATGATGAGAGGATCACTATGAGATTTACTCTGGGCATTACAACAAGATACATAGACCACCATCCAACTACATCTATGACTAATAATCCACTTGTGGCGAATCAATCCGAGAACTTCACAAGTATTAAGTTGCGAACAACAGATAATTGCATTAAGCAAAGTGTGTAATGTAAACAAAGCATATGCCCTCGAGCATATGAATGTTGTTTTCCCCCTAGTAGAAACAGCACATCTACAACCTTAGAGCTTTCTGTCACTCCCCCAGATTAAATAGAGGCATGAACCCACTATCGAGCATAAATACCCCCTCTTTGAGTCACTAGCAACTACTCGGCCAAGATAGCTACTAACAACGGAGAGCATGCAAGATCATAAATAACATAGAGATAACATAAGATAAATTTCAGTACTTCAACTCAAGCATAACACCAATATTCATCGGATCCCAACAAACCAAACATGTAGAATTACATAACGGTGATCTCAATCATGTAAGGCAGCTCATGAGATCTAAACATGAAGCACATGGTGGAGAAGACAACCATCTAGCTACTGCTATGGACCCATAGTCCAAGGTAGACTACTCACTCATCGCTCCGGAGGCAAGCATGGCGATTAAGAAGACCTCCGGTGGCGATTCCCCTCTCCGACAGGGTGCCGGGAAGAGCTTCTGGACCCTCCCGATCTTCGGGTCGACGGTGGCGGTGGATCGCGATGTGTTCTAGAAAAGTAATCGGGTATTTAGGTTTTTCCCATCGGGGGGTCTTTATAGGTAAAGGGGCATCGTCAGGAGTGGACTGAGGTGACCTCATATGTAGGGGGCGCGGCATACCCCTGGGCCACGCCGCTCTGTTGTGTGGGGACCTCGTGGCCCCACTCTGTCTCCTCTTCGGATCTCTGGAAGCTTCGGTGAAATTCTGGGCGACTGGCTTTGGTTTCGTCCAATTCCGAGAATATTTCCTGTGTAGCTTTTCTAAAACACAAAAACTGCAGAAAACAGGGATCTGGCACTATGGCGACTTGTTAATAGGTTAGTTCTAGAAAATACATAAAAGTGCCACAAAGTGTAATGAAACACTAAGCAAACGGTGTAAAAACAAGCATGGAGCATCAAAAATTATAGATACGTTTTGGATGTATCAAGCATCCCCAAGCGTAACTCCTGCTCGTCCTCTAGTAGGTAAGTGATAATAAAAGAAATAATTTTTGAGGTGACATGCACCTACATAATCTTGATCATATATGTAAGAATTGAGTGCTGGGATCATAAGAACTTAAAACATGGGCATGAAAGACATAATCTTGATAGAAGAAACTTAGCAACCATGTTATAGCATGAAAATGAACACAAACAAAAGATCATGAAAATGAAACAATAAAAGTCAAACATGTGTTCAAATCATAAGGAAAAACATACAAATGGTTTTCAGCTTGTCCTTCATGGAGAGCAAAACATAAATGCATAGGACACCTTCAAGTTTAAGAGGGCGACTAGATACAAATAATTTAAGAACAAGTGAAACCAACAATATGAATCAATCAATGAAAACTTTGGGACAATGCACATTATACTTAGAATGACAACTATGCTCTCTTAAACGGTGCATAAAGGTAGAAGGTGGTGACTCAACATAAAAGTAAAAGAAAGGCCCTTCGCGGAGGGAAGCAGTGATTAAATATGTGCTAGAGCTTTTCATTTGTTAAAACAGAGAGATAAAACTTGGGTTTTGAGAGGTGGTTGCTTTTGTCAACGACTGGCAATGGGGTTCTTACTATCCTCCATAGAAAAATGAAGCAAGTTTTTGAGAGAGATCAGCACTTTTTGTGCTCTTTAATAAACCTTGGCACTCCTCCCCACCTTTTTCCTTTCACAAACCATGGCTAACCGATTCCATCGGGTGCCCACCAACATTCGCATTCCATGGAGGAGTGCCTTTTTTATTTTCTTTTTTTTTTCCTTTTTTTTCTTTTTGGAATAAGCAATATGGAAGATAGCAAATCCGACCACTACGTCCCCATGAGCTGAAAACAGTGTCACAAAACGAGAAGTGTTTTGAAGGTTTTTTCAAAGGTAGCACATGAAAATTTACTTTGGAATGGCGTACAAATACCATGCATAGGAATTTATAGTGGACACAATGGCAAACTTGGTTTTAGGAGTTGGATACACGAGTAGAGCTCATACTCAGTACAAGGCGAGGGCTAGCAAAAGACTGGGAGCGACCAACTAAGAGAGCAATAACGGCCATAATCATGCAAAGCAACAAAGCGACATTAAAAGAAGCATACGATGGCATCAAAATTCAAAAACTAAATGATCATAAAGGCTATTGGCGACTTGTAAGAGTCTAACATGTGTGAGCATGCGCCAAGTCAACCCAAATAAAGCATCAAGGAGAAAACCAAAATAATGCTTCCAAATGATAAAAACAACGCATGATTTTTTCAAAGGCTCATTAAGCAATCTCAGTTATTTGAAACAAGTCATGCTACAGCAAAACCACTAAGCATACTATTAAAAAGACATCAAGCACGACATGCAAATGGCTAGGCTGCAGTCTACACAAGCTCCTTCTTATACCACTTTTTTGCATAAAGCTTTTTCTCTTTTCCAACACCATTCAAACTTTTTATAAACACCTCTTTTGATGAAAACCAATATAGACCAGAGGCAAAAATACCCCTTGATAAAAAGATATAATAAGATCTAAACACAAATCAAGGTGAAAATCGAAAGCTAAACGCAGTTCTAGAAAAAGAGAACACTCGTTGAAACGAATAGAGTAAAAAACGGAGTGTTCTTGGCAAATAAAAAGCAAGGCAACTTCTCCAAAAGAAATTTGTTGGGGTCCAACCATTTATTGCAGCAAACAAAACTAAACTAAACTAAAAACTAAAAACAACTGACGCTCCAAGAAAAATGCATAATGCATGAAGCAATACAAATATAGTGTCTTGAAAGGTGACCTAATTTTTGCCGATGAAGAAGGGGTGCCTCGGGGGCATCCCCAAGCTTTGACGCTAGTACTTCTTGGATATTTCTTGGGATGATGCATGGGCATCCCCAAGCTTGAGCTTTTGTCCATTCCTCAACTCATCTCATCACTCTCCGAATCCCTACATTTGAAAACTTCCTTCATACAAAACGAAACACAAATCTATTAGCAATATTAGTGTAAGCATAACATATAATCAACCATTTTTTGCTTCAGGTTTCAACCTAAAACCACCACATATAAAGCATATACTACTGTAGCAACTTCCCCAAAAGTTCCGTGATCAAAAGAACTAAAAAAGAAAGCGATAAAGCGGCAAACACAAATATTGGCAGAAATCTTTCAAAATAGAACAGCTGACAAAGGTCTAATTTTTAGAGGGCTTTTTGTTGCTCAAATCAAAAAGTGTTCAACTAATGAAAGTTTCGATATAACCTGGGGCATATGCACAAGAAATCACAGGTCCAAAAGATATACAGAGAATTTTCACGAATTTTTACGGTGCAGTACCGAAAATAGTTTTAGGACAGCAACATCCCCAAATCTTACCTCGCTCAAATTAGAGGCTTCTCTTGGCACAAAAACGAAATAAAAAAGGATAAGGAGTGGTCATTACAGTAGTAATAACTTCCAAGACTCAAAAAAAAGAAAACAAAAAGAACTGAAAGTAAAAACATTGGGTTATCTCCCAAGAGTGCTTTTCTTTAACTTCTTTGAGCTAGGCGCAGAAAGTGCGAATCAAGTAATATCAAGTGATTCAACTATTTCCTCAAGCTCACCACTTACCACACTAGGCACTTTAGAGGTTCCCAAAGATGATTCAACCTGCAAGTCACTCTTAGTTGAACAAAAAATCTTACCAATCTTAAAAACATGCTGCGATTTAGGCACAGACACCTTGGGAACATACATAATTTTTTGCTCTTTTCCACCAAAAGCTTTCTCCTTCTTAAACTTAAGAGAAGAGAAAATTGAACTTAAAGTTTCCATGGACTCCTCTAGTTTCCCAATCCTAAGGTTTTGACTATCAAGAGTAGTGCTAGCTTCTAAAATGGTGATTCTCTTACCGATACTTTCTATCAATTCATTAACGCGGCTAGCATTATCAAGGATATTTGGCAAACTTTTTTCTAAAGAGCTAAGCTTTTCTAAAACTTCCTCCAAAGTGACCTCTGTTTTAACAACATGAATAGGTGGTACTCCCACTAAACTTTCAATTAAAGTGCATGCTTCAAGAGCGGGAGTACCCAGAAAATTACCTCCTGCAAGGGTATCAAGAACGTACCTATACCAACTAGTTATACCAATATAAAAATTTCTAAGGAGGATCATGGTAGAATGCTTCTTTGTACACCTATGATGGGAATTACTAATACGGTACCAAGCATCTTTCAAGCTTTCTCTCCCTTGTTGCTTAAAGGTGCGAACTTCAACTTCAGGATTACTCATTCTAACAAAACTAAAAGTAGACAAGTAAAAACAACTATCAAGGATTCTAATTTTTTTGGGTTTATGATAATATGAAACAAGTAAAAATAAAGTAAATCAAAACTTAAAACAAAGTAAAGGATGTGCGTGCAAAAAAACTTCCCTTGCAGAAGTCTTCTTCCTCCCCGGCAACGGTGCCAGAAAAACTTGTTGATGGCGCGGTGATGGTGTATGTAATTAATGAAGTAAATGACCGGCCAGTTGGAAACCCCAAGATCAAGGTGTGATGAATATAGCAGCAAGTTTTTCCCTCAGTAAGAAACCAAGGTTATCAATCCAGTAGGAGGACAAAATACGACTGAAGGTGATGCCCACTGGCTTCGCGACAGCTTCGGACAATTTATAGGGCGCCTCGTCCAAGCTTTGCTTTGCGAGTGGCAATGTGGAACCTGCACACAACACAACCAAATACTTTGTTCCCAACTTACGATGAGGTTGTCAATCTCACCGGTTTGCTTGAAACAAAGGGTATGAGCGTATCGAGTGGAAAGCAATAGTAATATGCGAGTAAAGTAAACAGTGCGAGTAAAGTAAATAGGTGATAGCAATATAAAGGAAATAGGACCGGGGTCCATAGTTCACTAGTGGTGTCTCTCCATAAGATAAAATAACACATGCTGGGTAAACAAATTACAGTTGGGCAATTGATAGAATAAAGACAACATGCATATGATGAGAGGATCACTATGAGATTTACTCTGGGCATTACAGCAAGATACATAGACCGCCATCCAACTGCATCTATGACTAATAATCCACTTGTGGCGAATCAATCCGAGAACTCCACAAGTATTAAGTTGCGAACAACAGATAATTGCATTAAGCAAAGTGTGTAATGTAAACAAAGCATATGTCCTCGAGCATATGAATGTTGTTTTCCCCCTAGTAGCAATAGCACATCTACAACCTTAGAGCTTTCTGTCACTCCCCCAGATTAAATAGAGGCATGAACCCACTATCGAGCATAAATACCCCTCTTGGAGTCACTAGCAACTACTCGGCCAAGATAGCTACTAACAACAGAGAGCATGCAAGATCATAAACAACATAGAGATAACATAAGATAAATTTTAGTACTTCAACTCAAGCATAACACCAATATTCATCGGATCCCAACAAACCAAACATGTAGAATTACATAACAGTGATCTCAATCATGTAAGGCAGCTCATGAGATCTAAACATGAAGCACATGGTGGAGAAGACAACCATCTAGATACTGCTATGGACCCATAGTCCAAGGTAGACTACTCACTCATCGCTCCGGAGGCAAGCATGGTGATGAAGAAGACCTCCGGTGGCGATTCCCCTCTCTAGCAGGGTGTCGGGAAGAGCTTCTGGACCCTCCCGATCTCCGGGTCGATGGCGGCGGTGGATCGCGATGTGTTCTAGAAAAGTGATCGGGTATTTAGGTTTTTCCCATCGAGGTGTCTTTATAGGCGAAGGGGCATCGTCAGGAGTGGACCAAGATGACCTCACACATAGGGGGCGCGGCCTACCCCTGGGCCACGCTGCCCTTTTGTGTGGGGCCCTCGTGGCCCCAATCTGTCTCCTCTTCGGATCTCTGGAAGCTTTGGTGAAATTCTGGGTGACTGGCTTTAGTTTCGTCCAATTCCGAGAATATTTCTTGTGTAGCTTTTCTGAAACATAAAAACAGCAGAAAACAGGGAACTGACACTTTGGCGACTTGTTAATAGGTTAGTTCCGGAAAATGCATAAAAGTGCCGCGAAGTGTAACGAAACACTAAGCAAATGGTGTAAAAACAAGCATGGAGCATCAAAAATTATATATATGTTTTGGACGTATCACCCCTTTGCGTATTTCATCGTCCTCGGAAACCTAAGTCAAGAGGGGGCTCAGAGATAGACACCGCCGCCTCTGCGGGGCAGAAAACACCAGAGAGAGAAAAGCTCTCCGGCAGGCAGAAATCTGCCGGAGAAATTCCTTCCCGGAGAGGGGAGATCGTCGCCATCGTCATCACCATCGCATCGGGCTTCATTGGGATCATCATCTTCTTCTTCATCACCAGTACCTTCATCTCCACCATCACCACGCCATCCCGCTGTAACATCTTGAGTTGGATCTTGTTAAATTCTCAGAGAAAACTTTCTCGGTGTTGATTACTCTTATAGTTGATGCTATTGAGTGGAACCGTTGAATTAATGTTTATGTTCAGATTGTTATTTACCATTATTTCACCTCTGATCATGATCCATATGATGTCTTGTGAGTAGTTCGTTTAGTTCTTGAGGACATGGGAGAAGTCAAGATGTTAGTAGTAAATTATTGTTGAGTAATATTTAATGGTTTGATATTTATATGTTGTGGTGCTATTTCACTAGTGGTGTCATGTGAACATCGACTACGTGATACTTCACCATTTATGGGCTTAGTGAGATGCATTGTGTATTTGGCTACCAATTGTGGGGTTGCTGGAGTGACAGAAACCTAAACCTCCGTTGGGAAACCATTGCACCAGGGAGCGCAGGATCTTAGAGTTTAAGGCTGTTGTTAGATTTATCTTAATTACTTTCTTGTATTTGTGGATGCTTGCAAGGGGTATAATCACAAGTGTGTATTTATCCTAGTAAGGGTAGTGCGCTAGCACAGGTTCACCCCCATAACACTTATCAAACCAATAAAAATTATTTAGCGTCATGAAGCGAAAGCTCTTGACAGAAACTCCCGTGTGTCCTCGAGAACGTTTGGTCATCATAAGTTACACGACTAGCTTGTCCTTTGCTAAAGAAAGGATTGGGCCACTTGCTGCAATTATTACTATTGTCTTTTATTTACTCGCACTTTATTTATTTGCATTACCAAATACCCCTGAAAACCCGTTTGCTAGTATTTACAGTGAAACCTTGATCAAAACCACTAGTCAGCACCTTCTGCTCCTCGTTGGGTTTGACACTCTTATTTATTGAAAGTACTACGATACACCCCCTATACTTGTGGGTCATCATAATACCATATCACAAACCCTCCCTGCAAAAACAAGTTAGACGTCTCTAATTTGTTGATTGGATATTTTACGTGGCTTATGGAGCTATGTTTAAGAATGGTTCTTACCTACGTAAAGTCACAACATTGATATTAGAGTTGCCAAAGTCTTGTTGTAAATCCGATGACAACTATAGTGGAAGATACAGACACCCACCAGCCGCATGTGTGGAGCTGGCCACTGTAGAGCCAGTATCATGAACGCGGTCATGTAAAGTTGGCCTGGGCCGCTTCAATCCCACTATGCCGCGACATCAAGAATTACATGAAAAGAAGCTTGCACCAAAAACATCAATGCCCACAACAACATTGTTGCATTTTACTCGTGAAAAACATCTACGCATAGATCTTGCTATGATACCGCTGAAGGGTTTCGTAGCATAGAAAACAAAAAAATTCTACGAGTACGAACAAGAACAAGCCAAGATCTAATCTACGAGATGCAAAACAACGAGCGGGGAAACAGATCTACATACCCTTGTAGATCGCACAGCGGAAACATTCAGATGAATGTGGTCGGCGTAGTCATACTAGCGTCTCCTCCTCGCAATCCAATCCGATCCAAGCGCCACAACGGGCGGCGCCTCCAAGCGATGCACATGTACAGCGCAGCGACGACTCCTCCTCCTCGGTACAGCAAGGCATGGTGGAGTGGTAGGTGGGATCAGCAGCACAATGGCGTGGTGTTTATGGTGGAGAGTATCTATGGGCAGGTCTTCGCCTACACGCGAGGTGGAAGAAGAATAGGCAAAGAAACTAGTCAAACTAGGACAAGAAAAAGGCTACAAATAGCAACGGTGGCGGTAGCTCAAACAATTTCCGGTCGATGATCAAATCATCCTGCGGCTAACTAATTTGCTATTTATTGGCGTCGAGCAGCCTAGGGTTGCATGCCAGCGAAAGAACGACCAACCTTCTCGTGCCATCCCTCCTGGCGCGAGCGGCTCCAAGCGATCGAGGGACTTGGCATGCTATGGATTGTATCAATCAAATTTTCCCTCCTAGCGAGAGCGAGCCCGTGCGGGATCCGAGCGGCCTTCCTGGCGTAGCCTGGCGCCGCGGCCTAGCCAGCAGGCCTAGCGCGTGAGCGACCGGCCCAGGTAAGGCGAGCAGCCAGGTAAGCTCTGGCGTGGGGCGGGTGGGCTGCCGGCCCAGCCCATGTGCCCCAGCCTCCTTTTTTTCTTTTGCTTTTTCTTTATTAGTAGTTTGTCTATATGGGCTACAAAATTAGTCCATTAACCAAACTTTCTATGGACTACTTTTTAGCCCTTATTTATTTCCAATAAATAAATATATGTATTAACATTTATTAATTTAATTAATTAATAAATCATTAATCCTCTTCCCAGAACAATTCCGTAACTCTCCAAAACAATTTCCATAAATTTCGAAACTACCCTAGCATCGATTGTGTTAAGTGTGTGACCCTACGGGTTCGAGAATGTGTGGACATGATCACCATCAATAATCAATAGCGGGATCTGGAAATCCATATTGACTCCCACATATTCAACAAAGATCATAATCGGTGAACCACGATGTCAGGATTCAAATAATCCCATATACGAATTCCTTCATCTCGCGATATTTTACTTGCCCGAGATTCGATAGTCGGCATCGCCATACCTAGTTCAATCTCGTTCACAGCAAGTACTCTTTACTCATTCCGTAATCCAATATCACCCTGTGATTAAACTCATTAATCACGGTTTTGCAAATAGTGTATGATATTGATTACCGAGTGGGTCTGGAGTATATCTCTCCGACATGGGAGGGATAAATCCCAATCTCGATACATGCAACCCAACAAGTACTTACCGATTACCTGAGAGACACCTTTATGATCACCCTTTCATAGTGTGATATTTGATGACCTCAAAGCTCTCTTTCGGTACCAGAGAGTGGCATTATCTCATGGCCTAAGGAATAAGATACTGACATAGGAAAAGCTACGCAATTGTGAACACAATGGCACACTAATTTTGTGCTTAATTTGGGTCTATCCATCATATCATTCTTCTAATGACATGACCTTATTATTAACTGACAACTCATGTCTATGGTTAGAAAACCTTAACCATCATTAATCAATGAGCTAGTCTAGTAGAGGCATACTAGGGACACAGTGTTGTTCATAAACCACACAAGTATTAATATTTCCGCTTAATACAATTCTAGCATGGAATATTGCCTCTGGGGCATATTTCCTTCATCCATTGTGGCAGAAAGGACATTCCTTAGCACTATGGTAGTTGGTATACCACTACTATGCACTCTGTCATCATCACCCTCCCCCATGCTGGGGAAGGTTCTCTCCATGATTATAGGGATGTGACCTATCAGTTGACTTCTGTGTCCAGGATAGAACCGTTAGCCCTATACCAAACTTATATGCCGGATCCTTGACCCTTGACTAGATAATCCAGCCTACTTCTGTACCTGCACAATATATCAACTAGGTTAGGCCAGCATACTGATGGCTGGCGTGTAGTTGATGATGATGATTATGGCCAGGCAGTTGGGAAACCCCAAGCGGAAGGTATGATGAGCACAGCAGCAAGCTTTTCCCTCAGTTAGAAACCAAGGTTTGTCGATACGAAGAAGAAAAAGCCAATACGACTGAAGGTGATGCTGACTGGCCTAATAACACTCCAACAAGGGCGCCGTTTACGACACTTGTTGACTCGTCTTCAACCAGTAGCAACGCAGAACCTGCTCACACACAACCAAGTACTTTGTTCCCAACTTACGATGAGGTTGTCAATCTCACCGGTTTGCTTGAAACAAAGGGTATGAGCGTATCGAGTGGAAAACAGTGAAAGTATGCGAGTAAAGTAAACAGTGTGAGTAAAGTAAACAGGTGATGTCTACACATGCTTCTGTTCTTGTAGACGGTGTTGGACCTCCAAGTGCAGAGGTTTGTAGAGCAGCAGCAAGTTTCCCTTAAGTGGATCACCCAAGGTTTATCGAACTCAGGGAGGAAGAGGTCAAAGCTATCCCTCTCAAGCAACCCTGCAATTACGATACAGAAAGTCTCTTGTGTCCCCAACACACCCAATACACTTGTCAGATGTATAGGTGCACTAGTTCGGCGAAGAGATAGTGAAATACAAGTGGTATAGATGATTATAAGTAGTAAATGCAATCTAGAATAAAAATGGCAGCAAGCAAACAAGTAACAAAACAGTAAGTAAACGGTGTGCAAAGCTTGGAAACAAGGCCTAGGGATCATACTTTCACTAGTGGACACACTCCCAACAAATATAACATAATTGAACAAATAAATAACTTCTCTTCACTATGGTACTCTGAATTACTCTCCTATTGAATAACACTAATCATTGCGTAGGGCTACAAAGCACTCCTTAAAGTTCATCAAGTACTTGACAAACACCACTCATAGAGATATCCAAATCAAATCACAACTCAAGATAGATATTATTGCAACTTAGACCAAGTACTAACACGGTGCACACACTGTCAACATTACACCATGAAAGGAGGAATAGATCACTTCAATACTATCATAGTGATAATTATTCTCATAATCCATAAGAGATCACAATCGTAGCCTAGACCAAGTACCACCATGATGCACGCACTGTCACCATTACACCATGGCAGCAGGAATAGATTACTTTAATAACACACTAGAGTACACATAATGAAGAAGAGTAACATCTACTTATTCAACATGATACAAAGCTCACGATCTCATAAAGATCACATCATGGGAGAGAGAGGTGAACCATATAGCTACCGGTAGAGCCATCAGCCCCGGGGGTGAACTACTCCCTCCTCATCATAGGAGATAGCAAGGTTGATGGAGATGGCGGTGAGGTCGATGGAGATGGCAGAGACGGCGATGGAGACCGATGGAGATGGCTCCAGGGGCACTTCCCCGTCCCGGCAGGGTGCCGGAACAGAGACTTCTGTCCCCCAAAATTTGGCTTTGACGGCGGTGGCACTGCGGAACTGTTCTGGAAATTTCACCGACTCCCTAGGGTTTTCCATCCCGAGGCTTTATATAGGTGAAGGGGCGTCGTCAGGGGGCTGCCAGGATGCTCTCACACCTAGGCGGTGTGGCCAGGGCCTGGGCCGCGCCGGCCTGGCATGAGGGCCCCTCGTGGCCCCACTCCTACTCCTCTTCGGTTCTCTGGAAGCTTTCGGGAAAAATAAGACTTCTAGAACTTGTTTCGTCCAATTCCAAGAATATTTCATGTGTAGCTTTTCTGAAACACAAAAACAGCAGAAAACAGGAAACTGACACTGTGGCATCTTGTCAATAGGTTAGTTCCGGAAAATGCATAAAAGTGCCATGAAGGGTAACGAAACACAAGGCAAATGGTGTAAAAACAAGCATGGAGCATAAAAAATTATAGATGCATTTGAGACGTATCAGCACCCCCAAGCTTAACTCCTGCTCGTCCTCGAGTAGGTAAGTGATAACAAAAGAAATAATTTTTGAGGTGACATGCACCTACATAATCTTGATCATCGAAGTAAGCATTGAGTGCTGAGATCAAAGAACTTAAAACATGGGCATGAAAGACATAATCTTGATAATAGAAACTTAGCAACCATGTTATAACATGAAAATGAACACAAACAAAAGATCATGAAAATGAAACAATGAAAGTCAAACGTGTGTTCAAATCATAAGGAAAAACATACAAATGGTTTTCAGCTTGACCTTCATGGAGAGCAAAACATAAATGCATAGGACACCTTCAAGTTTAAAAGGGCGACTAGATACAAATAATTTGAGAACAAGTGAAACCAACAATACGAATCAATCAATGAAAACTTTGGGACAATGCACATTATACTAAGAATGACAACTATGCTCTCTTAAGGGTGCATAAAGGTAGAAGGTGGTGACTCAACATAAAAGTAAAAGAAAGGCCCTTCGCAGAGGGAAGCAGTGATTAAACATGTGCTAGAGCTTTTCATTTGTAAAACAGAGAGATAAAAATTGGATTTTGAGAGGTGGTTGTCTTTGTCAACGACTGGCAATGGGGTTCTTACTATCTTCCATACAAAAATGAAGCAAGTTTTTGAGAGAGAGATTGGCACTTTTGTGCTCTTTTATAAAGCTTGGCACTCCTCCCCACCTTTTTTACTTTCACAAACCATGGCTAACCGATTCCATCGGGTGCCCACCAACATTCACATACCATGGAGGAGTGCCTTTTTTCTTTTTTTTCTCTTTTTTTTTCTTTTTGGAATAAGCAATATGGAAGATAGCAAATCCGACCACTACATCCCCATGAGCTAAAAACAGTGTCACAAAATGAGAAGTGTTTTGAAGGTTTTTTGAAAGGTAGCACATGAAAATTTACTTGGAATGGCTTACAAATACCATGCATAGGAATTTATAGTGGACACAATGGCAAACTTGGTGTTTGGGAGTTGGATGCACGAGTAGAGCTCATACTCAGTACAAGGCGAGGGCTAGCAAAAGACTGGGAGCGACCAACTAAGAGAGCAATAACGGCCATAATCATGCAAAGCGACAAAGTGACATTAAAAGAAGCATAAGATGGCATCAAAAGTCAAAAACTAAATGATCATAGAGGCTATTGGCGACTTTGTATGAGTCTAACATGTGTGAGCATGTGCCAAGTCAACCCAAATAAAGCATCAAGGAGAAAACCAAAATAATGCTTCCAAACGATAAAAAACAACGCATGATTTTTTCAAAGGCTCATTAAGCAATCTCAGTTATTTGAGACAAGTCATGCTACAACAAAACCACTAAGCATACTATCAAAAAGACATCAAGCATGACATGAAAAATCCTAAGCCGCAGTTTACACAAGCTCCTTCTTGTACCACTTTTTTGCACAAAGCTTTTTCTCTTTTCCAACACCATTTGAAAAAAATTATAGACACCTCTTTTGATGAAAACTAATAAAGATCAGAGGCAAAAAGACACCTTGATGAAGAGATATGACAAGGTCTAAATGCAAATCAAGGCGAAAATGAAAACCAAAAGCAGTAGCAAAAAAAGAAGAACACTCGGTTTTTGATAAGAGTGAAAACTAGAGCGTTCTTGGCAAATGAAAAGCAAGTTCATCTCCTCCAAAAGAAACATGATGTGATCTAACCATTTATTGCAGCAAATAAAGCAAAAGAAAACTAAAAACAAAAACAACTGATGCTCCAAGAAAAACACATAGTGCATGAAGCAATAAAAATATAGTGTCTTGAAAGGTGACCTGATTTTTGCCGATGAAGAAGGGGGTGCCTCGGGGGCATCCCGAAGCTTTGACGCTTGTACTTCTTGGATATTTCTTGGGGTGCTGGGCATCCCTAAGCTTGAGCATTTATCTATTCTTCATCTCATCTCATCATTCTCCAATCCCTACACTTGAAAACTTCCTTCATACAAAACTAAACACAATTCTATTAGGAACATTAGTGTAAGCATAGTAATGAATCAACCCTTTTTGCTTCAGGTTTCAACTCAAAACCACCACATATAAAGTATATACTACTGTAGCAACTTCCCCAAAAGTTCCGTGATCAAAAGAACTCAAAAAGAAAGCGATAAAGCGGCAAACACAAATATTGGCAGAAATCTGTCAAAACAGAACAGCTGATAAATGTCGAATTTTTAAGGTGTTTTCTATTACTCAAATCAAAAAGTGTTCAACTAACTAAAGTTTGGATATAACCTGGGGCATATGCACAAGAAATCGGAGGTCCAAAAGATATATAGAGAATTTTCACGAATTTTTACGGTGCAGCACCGAAAACTGTTTCAGGACAGCAACATCCCCAAATCTTACCTCACTCAAATTAGAGGCTTCTCTTGGCACAAAAACGAAATAAAAAGGATAAGGAGCGGTTATTACAGTAGTAATAACTTCCAAGACTCAAATAAAAGAAAAAGTACTGAAAATAAAACAATAGGTTATCTCCCAAGAGTGTTTTTCTTTAACGCCTTTGAGCTAGGCGCAGTAATTTACAATGATGCTCATGTGGGCGCCATATAAGAGCCTGAGGCAAAGGCGCCATATAGGAACTTAAAGCATTAGAGAGCATAAAAAAGCAATTATGGAACACTTTTAAATCTAAACCACTTCCTATCAAAAATAGTCTTGTAGAGAGACAAGTCATGAATGCGCAAAGCAAAAAGCATAGGAAGGCAAAACAAGTACAACTTCAAAAATTGCAACATAAAGAGGGGAAACTCAATATTGTTGAGATCCATCAAACCATGTTTCCCTCTCTCATAATAACTTTCAGTAGCATCATGAATAGAACTAATAATATAACTATCACATAAAGCATCTCTATCATGAGCCACATGCATAAAAGGATTAATACTCACCACAGGAACAATAGTAGTAGGAGCAAATTCAATAGAATAATTATTCTCATCACCATAATCATCATAAATAGGAGGCATATTGTAATCATAACTAATTTTATCCTCAATAGTAGGTGAACTGAAAATATTGTACTCATTATCATAGCCATCATAAACTAGAGGTTTAGTATCATCACAAGCTAAAGAACAGCCATTTGGCAAAGCATATTCTTCAAACATATCATCATAAGAAGGAACATCACATATGGGAGATAAAATATCATCAGAGCAAATTTTCTCCACTAAAGCTGGGGAACTAAAAATATCATGCTTAACAAAACCAGCTTCCCCAAGCTTAGACTTTTCTATAGCATTAGCAATAAGGGTGTTCAAAGCATTCATACTAACATCACTTGCTGGGGATATACCAAATAGGTATACCAGCGACGTAGTCCTAAATCAGCAAGCCAGGGTGGCCCATCAGGGGTGGTATGGTGGATTCGCCATACCGGGCGGCCCAGTTGCAGAAATTACCACGGTGGTACTGGACGCAGGCGCTTATGGCGGTTCCTTAGACAAGTCCATGGCAGATCCGGAGACAGGCCCATGGCGGACCACCGATGACAGGCCCATGGCGGGCCCGGAGATAAGCCCATGGTGGGTTACCTTGCAGTACACGCATAGGACTTAGTCTAGGACTCCAAGTTGTATCCGCTCCGGTACCAACGTGTAGCCCACGCCAGGCGCCTTTATAAGCCTGGCGTGGAGCAGCCCTTGAGGCACGTTCTAGTCATACGGCCAATCGCATAGCAAAACAGCCAACCTCATCATTGTAACCGAGCACTTGTTGCCATATAGTGAATTATAGCAGCACATAGGATCTCGCCGCCATCGCAGGATCTGAAGCTGGGTAAACTCGTACTACCACCATCCCGGATCGCTCCTCCGTGTTCACCCCCTTCCACAAACCGCCATACCCCTACCCCTATGGCAGATCTATTGACGAAACCACAATAGTTGGTGCCCACTATGGGGCTAAGCGCGTCTGGAGCGCGGATCCAGGCGGGATCCGCCTTTGCAGGCATCGGCGACACCGTCGCCATCGGGCGCGTCCTCTACGATTCCGGCTTCCCCATCGTCCCAGCGGATAACCTCTGGGTGCCGGCTAGAGAAGACCCTGCTCGATTCATCGTCGTTCTGATTGGAGATATCCACATCTTCATTGGAGAGACAAACCCTACCCTCGCCACGGAAACCAATTTCCGACGGATCGGTATGGCTGAAATCCCCAAACGAACCGCTTCCGAGCTGGATACGAAGGATGACTCATCTGACCTGGAACTTTCCAAGTTGCCCAGATCGGACCTAAAAAATAATCCCACCCAACCCGCCCTAGAGGTAGAGGAAGTGGTGGAAGACCGCTGTGAATCCGCCATGAGTAATCTGGCATTAGAGACACCACGGTACTGCCTTGTTGCGTTCGCAGGCATCACTTCGGGATCTACCTCCAATGGAGAAGATAGCCCAGGTGAATCCATCCTTGAGGCACTTAACAAAAGTGGTGAATCGGATGACTGGGATAGCAAGGGCTATGATTCTGACCATTACGACGCCGCCATGAGAAAAATCGAGGCGGAATTGGCGCAGCAGGCACTTGAAGAGCAGCAAGCAGTGGCCAAGCAGGTGTTCGTAACCAACAAAGGAGATGATGCTGGGCAGACAACCGGTGATCCGCCATCTCAGGCAGCCCACGATGGAGATGCTGGCAAAGAGCAGGGTAACCCACCACCAGCCGTCGATCCCGCCACGGAACAACTTCCTGAGATCCACGGCGGACCCAGGCCTCTGCAACCCACCATCCCCAAGGACCAGCACCCAAAAGACTTCACGACCCCGTTGGATAAGGTCATCTACGGAACTCTAGCAGATCCAATCACCCCTGACTATGTCAGAGATGTGAACGATCTCGAGAAGAAGAGGCGAGCACTCCTCAAGGAAGCAAAGCGAGCCGAGAAGATGGGCCAGCAGCTTGATGGCGACATTGTTAAAGCTCAAGACACGCTGAAGCGCGCAAGGAACATGGAGGATAAGTATGTTACTGTCATCCAGAACCAGATAACCGTGGGAGGCGACCCGCAGCTGGTACGAAACCTTGAGTTCACTGTACCAACAGCGAAAACTCTGGCCAAGATGTACATCAAGAATCCGCCATACGTGGATAAAAACCGCGATGAAGTCAGGGCTATGCCCATTGAGAATATCGTGGCTGCAAAGGAGCTATTGGAGCATAATAAGAGCCCAGCAGCCCTAGAGACGGCAGTGAAACTGATGACCAAAGCATTAGTGCAGCAGGAGAAGGCTACGTCATCACGACGGCTCGAATCTGATCCCACCCTATGCAGGTCCAGCACTGTCTCTAAAGCTCGGGGGGCTGGCAACTATGGTACACGCCCTGACAACGAATCTCATACCGGATCCTCAGAAATCCGAAGAAGAGAAGCTCGCAACCGGGCGAACGCCATCCCAATATCCTCCGATGACAAACCAAATGGCAAAGGCCCACAGAGAAATCCATCGCCACCCCATAAGAATTACCCTGCTTACGGATACCAACAAGACAATGCTGCTCCTCACCATAAGACCAACATGCCGCCACCAAAGTATAAGACGTTCGAAGTCCCAAAGGGAGGGATCGTCATACGCGACAATGATGGCAAGCGAGGACGAAGCCGTGACGCTGGATGCAAAGACGATCTGCCACGACGGGAAACCAGCAGAGACGGCGGATCCAAGAGAAGGGACCGATCTCGCCATGACGACGATGCACACCATGGCGGCGACAAGGACAAGCATCGCTCCACTCGCCACCACGGTGACAAAGGGCAAGGCTCCCGCCGCCATGATGACGATGCATCTCCACGAAGAACAGAAGTAGGCCATCATAGCTGCAAAGATCAGTCGCAGGACGGCGAGAGTAAACGACGACGTGACCCTTCGCCATCCCCACCAGGGAGCCCCCATGGCAGCGGCGGTGGTGGCGGCAGACCAGCAAGGTCACGCAACTCTCGCAAGGATCCGCTGGACCAGAAGCTCTACGACGCCCATACCCATCTAAACGAGATTGCCAAGTCTCAAACAGCCTTCTTCCTCGGCCCAAAGTGCTTTGGACAACGGATTCGTGATGAGCCCATCCCGCATGGGTTCAAGATCGAGAAAAATATCCGCCAGTACAATGGAGTCGATAGGCCTTTGACTTGGCTACAAGACTACTTCAACGCAGTACAGTTCACCGGGGGATCACCCAATGTCGTTGTCCGCTATTTGCCCCTGATGCTATCTAGCACTGCGAGGCAGTGGATCAATGACTTGGCGGAAAACTCCATCCAAACCTGGTTCGATATGCAAACTACGTTTACCGAAAACTTCGAGGGGACTTACAAGAGACCCCATAATATTGGTGACCTCCAACGGTGCCGATGGGCCGATGACGAGACCTCCCGAACTTTCCTCGCATGATGGCTACATATGAAGAACTCCTGTGAAGGGGTTACCGACGAATCCGCCATCCTCGCATTTATTGACAGTTTGGAGAGAGGCCAACTGCTCCGCCACCGCCTGTTGCGGGAAAGGAACGAAGGGAAACTGACCCTAAATTCCATGATTACCATTGCAAGCAATTACGCGGCCACCGACGACGACGCCCGCGAATCTCTAAAGGCTTCCGCCATCCAGAACACTGGAAAGCGGAATAGCAGCAACAAACAAAAGAATCCGCCAGAAGAGCAGCAGGCTCCGGATATGGTGGCCACAACCTTCGCTGACAAGGGCCAAAGCAGCCATTGCGGCAGGGGACATGGTACTAGCAGTGGCCAGCCGCGGAGTTCTGCAACTCCCGCTTCGGCGCCATCCGCCCCCGTGTCTTACGATGAATACCACGATATGCCATGTTTCGCCCATCGTGATGCTTCGGGAAAGTGCAATCACACCAACCAGAACTGCAAGTTTGTCAACGACCTCAAGGCGGATCAAGAAGCTGGCTTCAAGCGCAGCCGGCGTCAACGGCCTCGTGGCAAAGGGAAAGCGGACAAAGACAAGGAGTCCAGGGATGGCAGTGACATGGACGAAGACCCTGCACCCAAACCCGCCGAAAAGGCAGAGGGTGGCGCTGGCAAGGGTAACCCAATCAAGGATAAAAAAGGTGCCTTTCACACATTCCTTGGACCCCCCACGGCTAAGGCACAAAGAGCCGCTATGCGCTCCCTCAACGCCACCGTGCCAAAAATCCACCAGTACGTCCGATGGTCCGAGGTACCGGTGCACTGGAGCCGCGATGATCATCCAGAGCACATCCCAGAGGGATATTACGCCATGGTGGTATGCCCTGTGATCCACGGCTACGAGTTCTCCAAATGCTTAATGGATGGCGGCAGTAGCTTGAACATCATGTACATGGAAACACTGACAAAACTTGGCCTTATCAAAACCCAACTCCGCCATAGCGCGGTCACCTTCTATGGAGTGGTTCCTGGTCGCCAAGCCAAGTCCCTCGGGTCCATCACACTCAAGGTCGCCTTCGGTAGTGAGGAAAATTACCATGAAGAGCCTATAACCTTTGAAGTAGTCCCATTCAAAAGTACATACTACGTGATCTTCGGTCGCCCTGCCTTCCATAGCTTCCATGCCAGGCCATGTTACATCTACAATCAGCTGAAGATGCCAGGCCCAGATGGCATAATCACCGTTTATGGCAGTTTCAGAAAGGCAAAAGAGTGCGATGATGGCGAAGCTGCCTTCGCGGAGGCAGTGTTCTTCGGTGAGGAGTTCAAGGAAATCCATGCCGCTTCGGACCCCGCGGAGATGCCGGCATCCAAGCAGGAGATTTCCGCCTCCCCGCCCATCTTCAAGCCTACGGTCGACACAAAATAGGTGGAACTTGTCGCTGGCGATGCCGCCAAGACCACCTCCATTGGGACAAATTTGTCCCCCAAATAGGAAAGCGTGCTCGTCGAGTTCCTTCGTGACAACCGGGACATCTTCGCATGGCAGCCATCTGACATGACAGGTGTACCTAGGGAGCTCGCCGAGCACGCTCTGCACATAATTCCTGGCTCGAAGCCAGTAAGACAAGCCATGAGACGCTTTGGAGATGAAAAATGTTGTGCCATAGCAAAGGAAATTTCCAAGCTATTTCATCAAGGAAGTGATCCATACTAAGTGGGTGGCAAATCCGGTGCTAGTTCCCAAGAAAAACACAAAAGTTTTGCACATGTGTGTAGATTACACTGGCCTGAACAAAGCGTGTCCAAAAGACCCTTTTCCCTTGCCTCGCATTGACCAAGTCATTGACTCGACGGCGGGATCGGAGCTACTGTGTTTCTTAGATGCCTACTCAGGATACCACCAGATCAAGATGAAAAAGTCCGATCAGCTCGCTACATCGTTCGTAACACCTTATGGCACATATTGCTATGTCACAATGCCATTCGGTCTGAAAACGCAGGAGCAATGTATCAGCGCACTATGCAAAAGTGCCTGGCGGATCAAATTGGATGAAACATCCACGCATACGTGGACGACATCGCAGTTATGTCTAAGAAGCAAGATGGCCTTATAACGGATTTGCAAGAGACCTTCAACAACCTTAGGAAGTACAACATGATGCTTAACCCCACGAAGTGCGTCTTCGGGGTGCCAGCTGGACAACTCCTAGAATTCATCGTCTCCCACCGTGGAATTGAGGTTAACCCGGAAAAGATCAAGGCAATCCTCGACATCTCCCGGCCCATAGATCTAAAAGATGTATAGCGACTCATAGGCTGTGTGGCAGCAGTGAGCAGATTCATCAATCGTCTTGGCGAGAAGGCTTTGCCACTCTACAAGCTGATGAAGAAATCAGACGAATTCATCTGGACCAACGAGGCAGACACTGCACTTAAGGATCTGAAGAGAGTGTTATCCACTGCACCAGTCCTAGTGGTTCCCGAAGACCAGGAACCCATGTTACTATACATGGCGGCAACTAACAGGGTGGTCAGCATCGTCATGGTGGTAGAGCATAAAGAAGAAGCGCAGGAGTATGGTGTACAGCGACCAGTCTACTATGTCAGCGAGGTCCTGACGGAATCCAAGCAGCGCTACCCTCACTACCAAAAATTGGCATACGGAGTTTTCCTAGCCTCTCGTAAGTTGAGGCATTACTTCTATGACCATAAGATCACAGTGGTGAGAAAGGCCCCACTGAAGGACATCATCAACAACAGCGATGCAACAGGACAAAATTGCGAAGTGGGGCATTGAACTGGCCTCTTTCGACATCGACTATGAGCCTCGCACCGCCATCAAGTCCCAGGCTTTGGCGGAATTTATGGCGGATTGGAAGGAAGCACAGGAAACTATGCCCGTCCCAGAACCAAAGCATTGGGTGATGCACTTTGACGGGTCAAAGCTGCTACACGGCTCGGGGGCTGGAGTGACACTCAAATCTCCCAAGGGAGATGAGCTAAGCTATGTTCTCTAGATCCACTTCCCCACCACCAATAACATCGCGGAATATGAAGCTTTACTGCATGGGCTACGTGTCGCAAAGGAGATCGGCGTACAACACATCATGTGCTGTGGAGACTCTGACCTGGTTGCTCAGCAGGTGGCTGGCACATACAAAGCTCGGAACAAAGTCATGGCGGCATATAGAGACAAAGTGGATGAGATGGCCAAAAGTTTCCTCGGCTACGACATAAAACACGTACGACGAGAAGATAACATGGCGGCCGATACCTTGTCCAAACTAGGATCTAGTCGTAAGGCAGTTCCGCCAGGCGTATTCCTCGAGCATCTGCGCATACCATCGGTAAAGATGGTGGATCCAAAAAATCCGGAACTAGCAAGCTCTCCCGTCATGGCGGTTTTGCCTAGCAATCCGCCATGGGCAAAGCCCTACCTGGAGTATCTGACAAACAAGAAGCTTCCCGATGACGAAGTCCAAAAAAGACAAATCGAGTGTAGAGCCAAAGCATACACCATCATAGATGGCCAGCTCTACAAACAAAGCACCTCGGGAGTTTTTATGAAGTGCATATCTCAAGTGGATGGAATCGAAATACTAAGAGAGATCCACGAAGGCAAATGTGGGCATCACGCCGCCGCCAGATCCCTAGAAGCTAAAGCATTCCGCCATGGATTCTACTGGCCAACAGCAACGGCAGATGCAGATCGTATTGTGGAGCTCCGCCACGGTTGCCAGATGTACTCCAAGCAAACCCATATGCACGCCACAACGCTGCATACAATTCCTATAACTTGGCCCTTTGCAGTCCGGGGGCTGGACATGCTGGGTCTGCTAAAAACAGCACCTTCAGGATTTACGCACCTCCTGGTAGCAGTAGACAAATTCACGAAGTGGGTGGAAGCTAAGCCCATCAGAAAACTTGATGGCAAAACTGCCCTCAAATTTGTCAAGGACATTGTGGTTAGATTCAGCATCCCACATAGCATCATCACTGACAATGGCACTAATTTGTCTCAGGGAGAAGTTGAAGAATACTGCCATCACAACGGAATCCGCCTTGACCTAGCATATGTGGCACATCCACAGTCTAATGGGCAAGTTGAGCGGACCAATGGACTAGTCATGTCAGGGATCAAGCCACGCCTAGAAGCACCGCTACATAGAGCAGCTGGAGCCTAGGCAGAGGAGTTGCCATCTGTGCTGTGGAGTCTATGGACCACGCCAAACAGATCAACTGGCCTTACCCCTTTCTTCTTAGTCTACGGAGCAGAGGCAATTTTGCCAAGTGATGTTCAGTACGATTCTCCAAGAGTCGAGGCCTACAAGGAAGACGATGCAGAAGCGTCCAGACAATTATCTGTGGACCTGCTGGAAGAAGAACGAGACCTAGCAGCCCAGAGATCCGCCATCTACTAGCAGAATCTTCGCCGCTATCATAGCCGGTGAGTTCGTCAACGCTCGTTCAAAGAGGGTGACCTGGTGCTATGCCTCAAACAGCAGAAGTCCCACAAGCTATCCCCGCCTTGGGAAGGACCCTTCATCATCAGCAAAGCTCTACTGAATGGCTCCTACTACCTCATTGATATTCGCGAGCTAGATAAGCGACCCAGTAAGAAGCGCAAACGAAGAGACCCTGACGATATCTACGACGAGACAGATCATCCATGGAACATCGCACAGCTACATCCTTTCTACACTTAGCACTCCTCTAGCTATGTAATAGGCACCTCTATATGATCAATGAAATAAAGCATTTGGTTCACTCTTGATTTTTTCTGAGTCTTTTACCTCCTTTATTGTTCATTTAGATCGTATAGAACCATTTGCGCAATTGTGCTTTGCACTTGCGTCTTTTTTAAATCCGCCATAAGCGGTCCGCGTAGTTTTTTTTATGTTTTGATCTTCATTCGATGTTTTCTGTGTGGATTCCCAAGTAGTGACTTTTTGACGATCTAAGCCGCCATCTGCTAAGGGTTTTGGACGGTTGCTATTAAGTATCGTCGCCCTAGCGGATTGTTCGTGCGAAGATTTCGCCATCTCACGAAAAGTCAAGCACAGAGAGCCGGATGGCAGATCGCATAATCCTACGCGTGAAAAAAAATTCAGTGTTGTTTTTTGGGCATGTCAAAAACTGCAAGTTGCATAAAACTAGGCCTGGCAGTTTCTTCGCACAATAAAACCACGGCATAAAAACAAGCTGCAAGAGTTCAAAAGCATTCCACTGATCCGCCACAAGCAGATCAGTCATAGTGCAGAAGCATTCACACGCAGTTTAAGTTTAAATTACAGACCCACTCAGGGGCCGAATTGATGCAAAGTATTTTTTCTGCCATATTGCAGGGCATGTCCTAAGAAGACGGCGGAACCTTGGAGGACACCTCGTCACCACCATCACCAACTGCAGTAGCCACGGAGGCTGATGCCGAAGCCTGTGACGGCGACCCTGGCAGCTCGTATGCTTCATAGTATACGTTCAACTGAGTGCCAAGGGCACACAGTTGATCATATCCAAGCACGCTTTGCCGGATGGCAGCCTCGTTCACCGGCGCACCGTCCTCGCCGCTCTCTGGGATGCCGGAGGTGAGTAGATCCAGGTCCATCTCGGGGTAGTGGGCCTTCACCAAGGTTAGAGCTGTCCTGGCACCACCCCGAGCAGAGGACTGTTTCCAGTCCGCCATTAGCCCTGGCACTAGCAGCAGCTTCTGCGTAAGCGCAATGGCGGAGAGGTTGGAAGAACCTGCCATCTGCAAGCTTCCGCACGCCTGGCGACCAGCGTTGAGAAGGCCATCAAACTCCCTCCTCGCTGCGTCGGTGGCCATGCGCAGGCCCTCGGTGGTATCCACCTCGCCTTGCCCCAAGGCGACTGCATAGTGGAAAAAGAAGATGCGTTAAGCACGGCATAGCAGAAATTGAAAAACTTTATGGTATAAGGAGAAATGGTACCTAGGAGGGTGTCCTGGAAGTGATGGAGGAGCTCGTTAAAGCCTTCACGCCGCTTTTCAAATTCAGCGGTGGCTTTGCGGAGATCCTCTATCTCCTTGTCCTTCTTGAGATTCTAGCGCTCCAAGTCCTTCAGCTGCTCTTCAAGGAAGGTGTTTGCGGCTAGAGATTTCTGGAGCTGCTCCTACAGCCCATCCATCGCTATGGTGTGGCCCTTCTCTACCCCCTCAAGTGTGGACTTGAGCTTGGCAACATCTGCATGGCGGAAGTTTCAGCACATCATTGATTGAATAAGCATAAGGGAATTAAAACTTGTTAAAGTAAATTACCGCTATTCTCAAGCTGTTGCTGCAAGTCCGCCACAAGAGCATTTTTGGTTGCCAGCTCCTTCTCTTGCGAGCTGACAACCTGGACCAGGTCCTCTACCACCTTCTTGTAGTTCTGGCAAAATAAATTTGAAGTGTTAGTCACTCTTAGAGCTTTATGCTGGATAATTATCTGCCATAATGCTCGGGGGGCTACTCACGATGATTTTCTAGTCACTCTTAGAGCATCATGATGGATAGAATCCGCCATAACGCTCGGGGGCTACTTATGCTAATTTTTTGTCTTCCTAAGAGCTTTATGCCAGATAGTCATCCGCCATAACGCTCGGGGGCTACTCAGTATGAAATTTTAAAAAAAAGTTATCTATAGAGCACTGTGTGAACTACCAGCGCTCAAGGGCTGTGCTATTCAAAACCTTACAGAAGTCACTCTTGAAGCCCCATAGCGGATCGAATTTAAAAATCTGCCATGGTGCTCGGGGGCTACTGGGAGTACATACCTTCTTCATAGTGGCTATTTTCTCAACAAAAGCGGCAATGCTGCTGGACAGCTGGTTGCTGGCATCTTCCTGGCTGGAAATAAGATTGACGACCTCAAGTTGCTTCTATCTCCAAAATAAACTGCCCCCCGTCGGAGCATCCGCCACTTGACCCTGAAACGAGCCAGAAGCCTTTTCACTTTGGATGACATCATTAGCCGTAGCTTCAGTGGTTGGGTTGGCTTCTGGCATTGGGTCAAACTGACCACCAGCATCCTCCACATCGATATCGATACGAATGATGGAGGGAGTTGGTACGTCAGGGGTGAGCAAAATAGCGGCAGGGGAAGGCTTGGCTCGCTTGGATGACGGCTCCTTGACAGTAGGCTTCTTCCTTCTAAGTAAAGGAGGATTAGAGATGGAAAGCACCAACAATGGAGGAGGATGTCCAAAGGTTACCTTGACTTGGGCAGGTTGATAGTAGCGGTATTCTCGGATGGCGTTTCTAACTCCGCCATGCGTTGAGCTTCAAAACGACGGGAATCAACAGATTTCCCGCCACCACCGCGAGTTTTCCCGCTACCAGTCCATTTCTTGGGAACCGCCTTCTCCTGGGTCGTATGGGCTGTATCATCAACATTCCCCGCCATCTCCTCTTTGTTCCCGCTAGAGTGAACAACTTCCTCATTAGCGGTAGATCTGATGTTGGAGCGGCGAAGGGGATGGGCAAAGTGTGCAGGACCAAGCGATTTGACCTGATAAGAAGAAAAATGTTATGAAATATAAAGGTATCATACGGAACTATGGCTGACGAGGGTTAACTCGACAAATGTCCGAGATGAAGGACTTAGGATCGGGGAATAGGGCGTCGGATGAACTCGAAGGTAAAGTTAGTCGAAATAGGTATGTGTCAAAAGTAAACTTGGGTGTTCAACCTGGCTTGCTTTCAATCTGGCTTACACCGTCCCCTCCTGGCCCCTATATATAGATGGCCAGGTCTCGAGGATCAGGTAGGGTCCGATACATATTACAATATCGACATATGGTAAGAACTCGTATTCGACTATCATTACAATTGGGCCTAGCTTAACGGGCTGCAGGGGTACTCAACTAACGGGCTCTATTAGCTATACCCTTATCAGTAGCCCCTGAGATTCTGCCAGAATTGTAGATTCGGGTTGAATCTCTAATCTTCAAATCTTCGACTTGATCAATTCTTTGACTTTATCTTCAAATCTTCGACTTGGTCTTTCGACTTATGATAATTTGTTCGCAATGGGTCTTGATGAACAAGCCTGACAACTCTGACGGATCAAGAGGCCAGTTAACTGCCGGAACAGATACTTGTCACCTACTTCAAATTCAATCCCCTTGGACTTGAATTCGGGATACCGGTCAAACCCACTCTTTTGCCGCATTTAGGACTTACAAAGAATGAATCCCAGTGGTTCTCAGGGTACCCAGTGCGTCCACCAGGATTTTATTCGCATCATAGACACGGATACATACCAGCAGAGCGCATCCATGTGCGTATACCAGGCCACACAGGACGGATCCCGGGGTCTTACCTTCGTGACAAGTCACGGCATTCGAGTTGTGTTGCGATAACGCAACTCGAGAATCTCATGTCGCAGTCAAATTTTGACTGAAAATATTCGGGTTTCTTCAACCATAAAACTCGCTCCCGATGGGAGTAACACTCCTACACTTCTCCAATTATAATGCTTTGCCAAGAAATATCGTCGTGTGTGCGCTCAGTGCTCCCGATGGGAATAGCCCCCGAGGCTATAGTCAAAAAAGGATTTTTTCGAGTATAGGCTCAAAAATGTAGTGTAATCCATCATATTTCAACTCGAGATATTTTAACTTCCAGATACGTCATCTTCGAGATACTTCAATTTTGAGATACCTTAAGGACATCTTGTCGTCGAATACTAATCTGCCACTTCAGAGAGAAGTTTGTATTTACCATTCTTGAAAATAGTAGCCCCCATGGCTATAATCAAAACTCCTTCATATACAGTCTTGTGCACCTATTTTGCATTTGTCGGCGCCATCTTTTCCTCTTTCTTATATTATCTTCTTTATGATATCAATGAATACGTCATTCTGTACCATTGCGAACCGTTGCATGGGCAATACTGTAAATCTCTCATTTTTTGACCGTTAGTGGGCTTACCGTTTCCTATCTTTGCGCCACGTCTCAGCCCACGTTCCTTCTCCCAAAAGATATATAAAGGGGATCGTGGGGATTCTTACTGTTTACCAGCTCTTTCTCTCCGCCGCCTCCATTGCTGATCTCCTCTGTCTCCTCCTCTCGTGCATAGCCCCCGAGCGCACTTCGTACTGGATGCGCGTAAAACACCTGGCCACCAAGAACACCATGGCCAAGACTTCTGCCACCAACTGGGTGCGCTCCGCCATCACAAAGAAGGAGGTGGAGAAGGCCAGGGCGGACGGCCTCATCGCCGCCCAGGATTCCATCAAATTTCCTAGTACTGAACGGATCCCGAAGCCCCCGAGCGGTTATTGGGTAATGTTTCTTGCTTTCCTCCTCCGCGGTTTCTCTCTTCCTGCCCACGAGTTTCTCCGTGGGCTTCTATTTGTCTACGGTGTGCAGCTCCATCAGCTCACACCGAATTCCCTTCTGCACATTGCCTGTTTCGTGACCCTCTGCAAGTCATTCTTGGGCATTGAGCCCCACTTCCTTCTTTGGAGGTCAATCTTTCGGCTCCGCCCCAACGTTGCTTTGGCTAGGAAACCCGAACTGGGTGGAGCCATCGTTTCTGTGTGCCCTGAGGCGCAATACCTTAAATTTTCCATGGCCGCATCTGTCCAAGGGTGGAGGACAAAGTGGTTCTATATCAAGGACCGCAAATCCTCTCCTGAAGATGAATATAGCCTTCCTCCCTTTGACGCTTCCCAGGAGGTAAAGAAATTGGCATCGTGGGATACGCTCCCCTCAGATGCAGAAGTAGAAGAAATTCTTCCTCTTCTTTCCCGCATCAAAGCTTTGAAAGGAGGTCAAGGAGGTGCTCTGTTGGGTATGCAACTCATGGCATTTTTTATTCAACGTCGAGTTCAACCCCTACAACACTGCCTTACCAAACTTTGGAATTACTCCGGCTTGGAAGATCCTACCTGCATATCTGAAGATCTGATATCGAAAGAAGATGTCGACAAGCGAGTCAGGAATCTCATCAAGCTCACCAAAGAACATGCAGTTGCGGATTTAACCGCTGATTTTTTTTGACTCCGTGCACCCTCTGCCTGAGGTATGTATCTTCGTGTTCACTTATTGTCAAACTTTGCTTGGTTCGATTTGCGTTATTCTGCACTCTGCTAACTTATTTATATGTAGGGTCACCAATTCCTTGTTTCTCATCCTCCTCTTCCAGAGGCAGGGCCCCTACCGGCTGATCTAGCCTCTCCTGCATCTGAAGCCCCCGAAGCTGACGAAAGTCAGGACAGAGATGATGTCAAAGAATCAGAAGAGGAAACTAGCTCGTCGGCATCGCCTCCTCCTGCACTTGCTGAAGATGTTGGTGTCGACAAGAAAAGGAAGCGTGTCGATGAAATCGCTTCATCGAGTTCTGCAGCGGCTGGCAAAGCCCCCGTTCTTGCAGAAGATATGGAGTACTTTGACATGCTAGCATCGTAAGTATTGTATTCGAGTTCTTCAATTGCATTGTTTTTGCCTTGTTTCCATAATTTATATTCTTCAAGCAGTGATGATGAAGAGCCACCAACATATGCGACAGCTGCTCCCCCGACTTCTCCTGCGACCACTGATGTAACATCCCAAATTTTGGTTTTAATTTAAAAATCTTGCACACATGAAATCATAAACCCATCTCATTGCATATGCATTCTATGTATTATTTTATGTGCAAAATTTCCAAGTTTTGGTCTATTACTTGTTTCAAAAGTTTTCCTGATGTTCAACAAACAGAGGGAATTAATTTACAAATTTCAAAAGCTGTTTAAAACCAATTTGAAAATTGTTTAGCAAAAATAGCAAAGAAATCAGAAAAGAAATTAGAAAAGGAAAGAGAAAATGGAAAAAGGGCCCAGGGAAACGATTTAGCCCAGCAGAAGAATCGGCCCAAAGCCCACCCGGGGGACTCTTTCCGAAACGGTACGTACCCCCTCCTCTCCTCGCTGACCGGTGGGGTCCGGCTATCAGCACCGACACCTTCTTCCTCCTCTGGACGAAAAATCCACGCGAGTTACTGCGCGTAATAGCCCGGCCCCCTCCTTCAATCCGCTGATCTCCTGCCCGTTATGGTGCACGCCCGTGCCTATAAAGAGGCCCTCCCCCTCCTCGACCATTTCCCCCTCCTCCCAGAACTCCTCCGCCACCAGGCCGTCCGTGCGCAAGCTCGCCATCTCGCCACTGCCATCGACGAAACCTCGGCATTTCCGGTGAGCCTCGACCCCTCTTGCTTCCTCTTTTGTACTAGGAGGTTCCCCTTTTCCTCGCGCACCTCCAGGACATAACCTCTCGTCATTTTGTGCTCCAGAGCATCGTACCCGACCAAGACCAGACACTACCGCCCGCAGAAGGAAGTCTAGCGAGCGATTCCGGCCATCTTCGACCACATCATCCTTCGCCACCTCGCCACCGAGATCGCCTCGTCTCCAGAAGTCCTCAAGTAACCTCGCCTAGCCTAGAAACCCTTCGTAGCGCTAGGAACGCTTGTTGCCGATGCGTCGTCGCCCAGATCTAGTCGCCGGCGATGACCATTCCGGCCAGCCGCAACCCTAGCCGCCTTGATCCGTCAGATCTGGATCGTAGGGTCCCGATTAGATCACTTACCGAAGAGTTACCAGAGGATCTGGCGCATCCGTTTTAAATCAGATCCAGCAGTCCAGATCATTGATCCGACCGAAGCGGTATCGACGAATCAGGCGCGGCCGCGTGTCACCCTCTAATTAAACCGGATCTGTTTTTCGTTCTAAAATTTCAGAAACTTGTTTTAACTTCAAAAATTCATATCTTGAGTTCTACAAATCCATTTCTAGCAAACTTTGCGGCTATGGATTCATAAAAATGAGTAGAACATGTTTATGGCATAATATTTCACTTTTACCACTGCTAAAAATATTTTATTACAGATTGCTTTATTTAAGTATTTTGGCTATTAAAAATAGTTATAAATTTTATCTTGCAGTAATTCCTTTTGCTTTTGTTATATAAAATGTTCCTTTATACTGTAGCATGTGTAGAATATATTTTTGTACTAATTCCTTTGCATTTGTAGATTTAACTTGTATGTATAGTTTTATGTGTGTTAAATTTTGTTCTAAATTTTAAAATAAATTCTAAAAATTTGACCATGCCATCATGCATATAGAAACCAACCAGAGAACTACTAAGTGCCCTTGTGGAGTTCAAGACACATATTGCATACATGATTTTCTCTTTTGAAGTGTTTTTATGATTGGATGCTATGTGCTCATGGATGTATCATTTTATGTGTAGACTGTGCTGAGTGCAACGAGTGCCTTTGTGACGAGTGCACCAACTCCTCTCCTCACCAAGGCAAGTGTCACCATATTCCCTTGTCCTACTAATAGTTCTGAACTTGTAGCTTTCCTAGTAGAAGATGCATGTGTAGGTTGTTTTATAAATCCCTATTTGTAGCTTGCTAGATTTATTTGTTAAACTTTGTCTAGCCACTTAGTCTTGCATCTCCTAGTAGTTGCTACTTCTATAGGACTTTACTTGTTCTTTTCAAGGGAAGGGATTACACCATGATTTTGGCTAAGTGTTGAGAAAACTTGTTTTACAAAACTAAGAAAACCACTAAGTTAATACGCTACCTGGGTGGAAATGGCTGAAAAGGGATATGTTGAGTGGTTACACCGGGGTTTACCGTGTGTATCGCACTTGTGGACGGCCACCCAGGAATAACGGAGATTTGAGACGTTCAAGTCGTGAAGCTTCCAGTGCAACCACAAGACAATATGGGCTCTGTCTTGGTCAAGTAAGCTGCAGGAACTCAAGTCAGGCGGACAGTGGGTGGAAATCGGGAACGCGTCCGTTTGGTCTGAGGAAATGCCTCTGAAAGGCCTCGTCTTAGTTTTCACTTGGCCGTTTGAGGCAAAATGAGTCTCACGGCAAAATAGGTTAACTAAGTCCTGTGGGAAAAGTGCACAACCTCTGCAGAGTGTCTAGAACTAAGTACTTAGCCGTGTCCCCGGTTACGGACAAACTTGAGCAACATGATTTTTGAAATCGTTCAAGGATCTCCTCACCCCAATTTCTCTAAGTTAAAACTTGATGGGTGAACTTGGGTAGAAAAGGATTTCTCTTGAAACAAAAATTTTGCTAAGGAAAAACTTGAGTTTTACAAAAGATAGGATAGAGCTTGCTTTTGCAAAGTCAAACTCCACCTGGCCAAATAGCATATAAGTGTAGGTGCCATTGAGTCCACCAAAGTGACATCTTGCCAATACATTCAAAGTATTGACCCTCCGTGGCTGCAACGTATCATGTTGCAGATGGGTACTACGAAGATTGAAGCAATGCTGCGCTACGGTCACGAGTCTTCGACCAACACATCTGCCTGCGGAATCCATGAAGGAAGAAGACTTGGCGCTTTACCTTCTTTTACTTAGAATTTTTCCTCATGAGCTGTAATAAGAATTGAGACATGTGCCTATGTGATGTAAAAGACTATGTTGTTTATGGATCCAACATTGTAATAATGACCTTTGTATTCGTGGTATTTCATCTTGTATCTGTGTGTGCTAGCAGTCGATCCGGGACTAGCACAAATAAGCACAGGTACGCTACAAGATGGTATCAGAGCAAAGTGTTGCCCTTAGGTTCGTGACCCTAGGATTGGACGAAAACACTTAGGAAAATTAGGGGTTGTCTCTCCTTCTTCCTAACACTTAGGATTGCTTTGTTTTCTCTAAGTCTATGACAAGTTCCTCCTAACTTTTACGCGCTTTTTCTAAGTTTTTCTTTCTGTTTTGACTTATTAACTTGCCACGTTCCAACATGAAGATGTCAACCTTCCACATCACCAAGACCGGCAACTTCAAGAAGAACTACAGCTTCGGAGCGCGCCTCCTCGACATCACCACTGCTTTGTCCCTGCCTACCCCGTCCATCAAAGGGAGTCAGATGTCCAAGCTCCACAAGAAGGGCGTCTGGATCATCCTCATCACGCAGCCAGGACGCGAGACTGAGCCGAACACTGAGGCTATCAAGCTCAAGACCTTCCACACCGACAAGAAGATAGGCGCCCAACTCCTCATGCAAGAGATGATAGCATGTCTCTGCGGACGCCACTCCTCCGAGCTCCAGGGCCACTACTCCCACCTCTACGGCCGACGCGATGAAGAAGGCATGGTTGTCGAGCTAACTGATGATGAACAAGATCCCTTGCGCATCCATATCACTGAGCTGGAGTTCCTCGTCCGGGACGTCGATGTGGAGAGGTATAACGAGTTGTTCAATAACGACGAGCTACGTGCCCAACTCGCCGAGAAGGACAAACAATTCAAGGAGCAAGAGGAGAAGATCAAGGAAATGGAGGAGAAGTTCGAGACTCAAGAGAAGCAACGCAAGAGTCAAGAGAAGAGAATTCAAGCTAGGAACAAAGACATTAGGGAGCTGAAGCAGAAGATAGAATGCTATGAATTCGAGCTTGAAGCTGACCATGACGTGATTGAGAAATTGCGTGTGGACAAGAGGGAGCTACAGGAGAAGATTGACACTGTAACTGAAGATCTACAGGACTACAAGAGGATGCTCAAGGAGGGAGGACTTGAAGTTGAAGAGGTGGAAGTTACCATGGAAGAATAGAATAACTAGCTAGATTTCCACCATCTCATTCCCGAATACATCCTAAGCCCGTGACCGCTTGTGGTATGGCATTAGTCAATGTATCCCAAAAAGTCTAAACGTTTGCGTATCTTCAAATATTTTGTGAGTTGATTTTGCCGCATGCTTGAGTATGTGTACGAATGTTTGAACTTGTGTGTGAATGTTGAGTATGGGTGATTTAAGGATTGTTTATGCATATGGGTAGGGAATTTTACTTCTTTAGACTCTATTCTAAGTCTATTTCTTTTTCTCCAAAACCACAGATGCCTCCTCGTCGCGCCCCTGAGGAGCAAATGCAGCAGATGATGGAAGCCCAAGCGCAACTTATGCAAGTCATGACCCAGTTCATTACCAACTTCCAGAACAACAACAACAATAACAACAACCCACCAACTCCACCTCCACCGCCACCCCCTCAGGTTGACATGCTTGCAAGATTTCTAAGGCTCCGCCCCACCAAGTTCTCGCGTGCTGCTGAACCATTGGAGGCCCTAGATTGGCTTCGCTCTGTTAACAAGGACTTGATAACGACTGGTTGCACTGATGCCGAGAAGGTCAGGTTTGCAGCTCATCTGCTTGAAGGACCAGCGGCTAGCTGGTGGGACACTTACCAGATCACTCACCCCATTGAAGGAGTGACCTGGGACTCATTCCAGGAAGGATTCAGGGCTGCACACATTTCCTCTGGTGTGATGGGGCTGAAGAAGAAGGAGTTCTGTGATCTCGGGCAGAAATTTCGCAGTGTGTCTGAGTACATCGATGAGTTCACCAACCTGTCCCGCTATGCACCGGATGACATTGATACCGATGCAAAGAGGAAAGAAAAGTTCCTGGAGGGTCTAAATGATGAACTGTCCATTCCTCTGTCTGTTGCCTACACCCCAACTTTTCAGTCACTGCTTGACCAGGCCATAACTCTGGAAAGCAAGGTTAAACAGTCTGAAAATAGGAAGAGGAAGCACCATGTCAGCAAGTACCCAGAGCCTGCGCACAAACGCAGCTATCACAGTGACCATGGAGGCTCTGGATCCCACAAGCATGGAGGAAACCACTACAACCATAATGGTGGAAATGGGCATCAGCATCACAAGGGAAACGGCCATCACCATAATGGCCACAAGAACCACAACCACCATACTTCCACCAGGGCAAATGGCCACAACAATGGCAACAACAATGGCAGAAATAATAATGCCCCCGAGAAAAGGGACATTAGTCAGGTGGAATGCTTCAAGTGCCACAAGACTGGGCATTATGCCAATGATTGCCCCCAGAAGAAGGAAGATGACAACAAGCCCAATCCCTTTCAGAAGGGGCATGTTAACCACATCAATGTGGAGGAGATATATGATGAGCCTGACGCCGTATACGGTATGTTTCTGCTCAACAAAATTTCAACACTTGTTCTTTTCGACACTGGTGCATCGCATTCATTCATCTCAAGAACATTTGTGGTTAAGAACAAATTACCCACTGAAACAATAGGCTGTCCTATAAGGGTAAGTTCTCTAGGGGGAGAGTTGATAGTAAACACAGGGTGTAGAAACCTAACCATGGAGATTGGAAAACACAAGTTTCCGGCCAATCTCATCGTCCTAGACTCGCAAGGATTAGATGTCATCCTGGGCATGGACTGGATGACCGCCTTTCATGGAGTTATAGATTGCGCAAACAGAAGCATCACCCTCACAACCCCTGAAAAGAAACGCATCCGTTTTAAATCAACCTTTGAGCTGAAGGGGTCTAAGGTGAATTCTCTTAAGGGGGTTAGCCTGGGTGAAGTGCCAGTCGTAAAAGAATACCCCGATGTGTTCCCAGAAGAGTTGCCAGGAATGCCACCAGACAGAGATGTCGAATTTATCATCGACCTGCTGCCTGGGACAGGACCTATAGCAAAAAGACCGTACAAAATGGACATAGATGAGTTAAAAGAGTTAAAGAAACAGCTCAAGGAACAGTTGGACAAGGGTTTCATCCAACAAAGTTCTTCATCATGGGGAGCACCTGTTTTGTTTGTGGAGAAGAAAGACTCTAGCAAGAGATTGGTTGTGGACTACCGTTCACTGAACGAAGTGACAATCAAGAATAAGTACCCACTACCCAATATCAATGATCTGTTTGATCAGTTGAAAGGGGCAAAAGTGTTCTCCAAGATCGATCTTCGATCGGGATATTTCCAGCTAAAAATCAGAGAGCAGGATATACCCAAGACAGCTTTTACCACTAGGTATGGTCTATATGAGTATACCGTCATGTCCTTTGGACTAACAAATGCCCCGGCATACTTCATGACCATGATGAACAAGGTGTTCATGGAGTACTTAGATAAATTTGTTGTAGTATTCATTGATGATATCCTAATTTATTCCAAGGATGATAAAGAACATGAAAAGCATTTGCGCTTAATCATGGAGAAGCTCAGAGAGCATAAACTATATGCAAAGTTTAGCAAGTGTGAATTCTGGCTGAATAAGGTAGGATTCCTTGGGCACATTGTTTCCGCAGAAGGAGTCGCGGTAGATCCAAGCAAGGTAGCATCTGTTACCGAATGGGAATCACCCAAAAATGCGGGAGACATCCGAAGTTTCTTAGGCCTTGCTGGGTACTATCGGAGATTCATCGAAAATTTCTCCAAGATAGCAAAGCCAATGACTGAACTGTTGAAGAAGGACAAGAAATTTGAATGGACTGACTCATGCGAAGCTAGTTTTCAAGAGCTAAAGAAACGACTAGTAAGTGCACCAGTTCTATGTTTGCCAGATATACAGAAGGGTTTCCAAGTCTATTGCGACGCTTCTCGTCAAGGACTGGGCAGCGTTCTGATGCAGAATGGAAGAGTTGTGAGTTATGCCTCGCGCCAACTTTAACATCATGAAAGAAACTACCCCACCCACGACTTAGAGCTAGCATCCGTTGTTCATGCTCTAAAGGTGTGGAGGCATTATCTGATGGGGAAACATTGTGATGTGTTCACCGATCACAAGAGCCTTAAGTATATATTCACCCAAAAGGAACTGAACATGAGGCAAAGGAGATGGTTGGAGCTCATCAAAGATTATGATATGAGCTTGCAATACCATCCAGGAAAGGCTAATGTTGTAGCTGACGCCTTGAGTCGTAAGAGTTATGTAAATGGACTCACAGTAGGTGAGCTACCTGAAGACTTATGTAACCAATTCAAGGAGCTTAGATTGGAAATCGTGCCAGAAGGATTCCTAGCATCCCTCGAGGTTCAACCCACCTTGATGGATAAGATCAAAGAAGCTCAAAAATCAGATAAGGAAATAGAAGAAATAAGGAGTAATTTGAGTAAAGGAAAAGCCAAGGGGTTTCACGAAGATGACCAAGGCATGATGTGGTTTGAGAAACGTGTCTGTGTACCACAGGACCCTGAGCTCAGAAAGTTGATTTTGCAAGAAGCTCATGATTCACCCTACTCCATTCATCCTGGAAACACTAAGATGTATATGGATTTGAAGGGTAGATTCTGGTGGAGCAATATGAAAAGGGATATCGCCGAATATATTGCCCTGTGTGATGTATGCAACAGAGTTAAGGCAGAGCATCAGAAACCAGCAGGATTATTGCAGCCATTGCCTATACCAGAGTGGAAGTGGGATAATGTTGGCATGGACTTTAGCACAGGTCTACCAAGGACTAAGTCTGGTTATGACTCCATCTGGGTTGTAGTTGACCGTTTAACCAAAGTGGCTCACTTCATTCCCGTGAAGACCACATATACCAGGGCCAAATTAGCCAAGATATACATGAACCGAATAGTGTGCCTACATGGAGTGCCTAAGAGCATTGTATCAGATAGAGGTACTCAATTCACCTCTCACTTTTGGCGTCAACTCCATGAATCCTTGGGCACTAGACTAGAGTTCAGCACAGCATTTCATCCATAGACTGATGGACAGACCAAAAGAGTGAATCAAATTCTAGAAGATATGTTAAGGGCTTGTGCCTTGGACTATGGGTCTAGCTGGGATGATAACCTACCATATGCAGAGTTCTCCTACAACAACAGCCACCAATCCAGCATTGAGATGGCACCATTTGAGGCTCTGTATGGAAGAAAATGTACTACACCATTGCTTTGGAGTGGTGTTGGTGAACGAAGCCTTTTCGGGCCAGACATAATAAAGGATGCCGAAGAGAAGGTTCGATTAATCAGGGATAGACTCAAGATAGCTCAGTCCAGGCAGAAAAGCTATGCTGATTCAAAGCGTAGAGAAGTGACCTATGAGGTGGGCGATAGAGCATACCTTCGAGTGTCGCCACTTCGTGGAGTGAAACGATTCGGAGTCAAAGGAAAGCTAGCACCTCGCTTTGTAGGGCCATTCAAAGTTTTGGCTCGCAAAGGAGAGGTTGCATATGAGCTAGAACTACCAGAATCCTTGTCTGCAGTACACAATGTGTTTCATGTGAGCCAATTGAAGAAGTGTCATCCTGAGATGGTAGATACGCCACTGAGAGACACAATACCATTGGAAGAGGTTCAGCTAGAAAGTGATCTCACATATGAGGAGAAACCCATCAAAATCTTGGAGACATCAGAAAGAGTCACTCGTACCAAGACAATCAAGTTTTGCAAAGTTCAGTGGAGTCACCATACTGAAGAAGAAGCAACTTGGGAACGAGAAGATGAACTCCGAGAAAACCATCCGCACCTATTTGCTAGCCAACCCGAATCTCGAGGGCGAGATTCATCTTAAGGGGGTTAGACTTGTAACATCCCAAATTTTGGTTTTAATTTAAAAATCTTGCACACATGAAATCATAAACCCATCTCATTGCATATGCATTCTATGTATTATTTTATGTGCAAAATTTCCAAGTTTTGGTCTATTACTTGTTTCAAAAGTTTTCCTGATGTTCAACAAACAGAGGGAATTAATTTACAAATTTCAAAAGCTGTTTAAAACCAATTTGAAAATTGTTTAGCAAAAATAGCAAAGAAATCAGAAAAGAAATTAGAAAAGGAAAGAGAAAATGGAAAAAGGGCCCAGGGAAACGATTCAGCCCAGCAGAAGAATCGGCCCAAAGCCCACCCGGGGGACTCTTTCCGAAACGGTACGTACCCCCTCCTCTCCTCGCTGACCGGTGGGGTCCGGCTGTCAGCACCGACACCTTCTTCCTCCTCTGGATGAAAAATCCGCGCGAGTTACTGCGCGTAATAGCCCGGCCCCCCTCCTTCAATCCGCTGATCTCCTGCCCGTTATGGTGCACGCCCGTGCCTATAAAGAGGCCCTCCCCCTCCTCGACCATTTCCCCCTCCTCCCAGAACTCCTCCGCCACCAGGCCGTCCGTGCGCAAGCTCGCCATCTCGCCACTGCCGTCGACGAAACCTCGGCATTTCCGGTGAGCCTCGACCCCTCTTGCTTCCTCTTTTGTACTAGGAGGTTCCCCTTTTCCTCGCGCACCTCCAGGACATAACCTCTCGTCATTTTGTGCTCCAGAGCATCGTACCCGACCAAGACCAGACACTACCGCCCGCAGAAGGAAGTCCGGCGAGCGATTCCGGCCATCTTCGACCACATCATCCTTCGCCACCTCGCCACCAAGATCGCCTCATCTCCAGAAGTCCTCAGGTAACCTCGCCTAGCCTAGAAACCCTTCGTAGCACTAGGAACGCTTGTTGCCGATGCGTCGTCGCCCAGATCTAGTCGCCGGCAATGACCATTCCGGCCAGCCGCAACCCTAGCCGCCTTGATCCGTCAGATCTGGATCGTAGGGTCCCGATTAGATCACTTACCGAAGAGTTACCGGAGGATCTGGCGCGTCCGTTTTAAATCAGATCCAGCGGTCCAGATCGTTGATCCAACCGAAGCGGTATCGACGAATCAGGCGCGGCCGCGTGTCACCCTCTAATTAAACCGGATCTGTTTTTTGTTCTAAAATTTCAGAAACTTGTTTTAACTTCAAAAATTCATATCTTGAGTTCTACAAATCCATTTCTAGCAAACTTTGCGGCTATGGATTCATAAAAATGAGTAGAACATGTTTATGGCATAATATTTCACTTTTGCCACTGATAAAAATATTTTATTACAGATTGCTTTATTTAAGTATTTTGGCTATTAAAAATAGTTATAAATTTTATCTTGCAGTAATTCCTTTTGCTTTTGTTATATAAAATGTTCCTTTATACTGTAGCGTGTGTAGAATATATTTTTGTACTAATTCCTTTGCATTTGTAGATTTAACTTGTATGTATAGTTTTATGTGTGTTAAATTTTGTTCTAAATTTTAAAATAAATTCTAAAAATTTGACCATGCCATCATGCATATAGAAACCAACCAGAGAACTACTAAGTGCCCTTGTGGAGTTCAAGACACATATTGCATACATGATTTTCTCTTTTGAAGTGTTTTTATGATTGGATGCTATGTGCTCATGTATGTATCATTTTATGTGTAGACTGTGCTGAGTGCAACGAGTGCCTTTATGACGAGTGCACCAACTCCTCTCCTCACCAAGGCAAGTGTCACCATATTCCCTTGTCCTACTAATAGTTCTGAACTTGTAGCTTTCCTAGTAGAAGATGCATGTGTAGGTTGTTTTATAAATCCCTATTTGTAGCTTGCTAGATTTATTTGTTAAACTTTGTCTAGCCACTTAGTCTTGCATCTCCTAGTAGTTGCTACTTCTATAGGACTTTACTTGTTCTTTTCAAGGGAAGGGATTACACCATGATTTTGGCTAAGTGTTGAGAAAACTTGTTTTACAAAACTAAGAAAACCACTAAGTTAATACGCTACCTGGGTGGAAATGGCTGAAAAGGGATATGTTGAGTGGTTACACCGGGGTTTACCATGTGTATCGCACTTGTGGACGGCCACCCAGGAATAACGGAGATTTGAGACGTTCAAGTCGTGAAGCTTCCAGTGCAACCACAAGACAATATGGGCTCTGTCTTGGTCAAGTAAGCTGCAGGAACTCAAGTCAGGCGGACAGTGGGTGGAAATCGGGAACGCATCTGTTTGGTCTGAGGAAATGCCTCTGAATGGCCTCGTCTTAGTTTTCACTTGGCCGTTTGAGGCAAAATGAGTCTCACGGCAAAATAGGTTAACTAAGTCCTGTGGGAAAAGTGCACAACCTCTGCAGAGTGTCTAGAACTAAGTACTTAGCCGTGTCCCCGGTTAAGGACAAACTTGAGCAACATGATTTTTGAAATCGTTCAAGGATCTCCTCACCCCAATTTCTCTAAGTTAAAACTTGATGGGTGAACTTGGGTAGAAAAGGATTTCTCTTGAAACAAAAATTTTGCTAAGGAAAAACTTGAGTTTTACAAAAGATAGGATAGAGCTTGCTTTTGCAAAGTCAAACTCCACCTGGCCAAATAGCATATAAGTGTAGGTGCCATTGAGTCCACCAAAGTGACATCTTGCCAATACATTCAAAGTATTGACCCTCCGTGGCTGCAACGTATCATGTTGCAGATGGGTACTATGAAGATTGAAGCAATGCTGCGCTACGGTCACGAGTCTTCGACCAACACATCTGCCTGCGGAATCCATGAAGGAAGAAGACTTGGTGCTTTACCTTCTTTTACTTAGAATTTTTCCTCATGAGCTGTAATAAGAATTGAGACATGTGCCTATGTGATGTAAAAGACTATGTTGCTTATGGATCCAACGTTGTAATAATGACCTTTGTATTCATGGTATTTCATCTTGTATCTATGTGTGCTAGCAGTCGATCCGGGACTAGCACAAATAAGCACAGGTACGCTACAACTGATGAGCCTATTGAGCCAGATGTTGTGCCAAGGGCTACCAGGTCTTCTATGAAGAAGGTTCCTCAAGCCCGATACCCCAAACGCTCAAAGAAGGCCGAAGAAACCGACGTTTCTCTGGAGGCCCATGCATCTACGGTTTCTTCTGATGATGTGAGCAATTCTTTTTTACTTGCTTTCCTTTCATACACGTCTGCTCTTACACACTCCTTTTCTCAGGCATTATTGAAGAGATTCATCGCCCTGGGCACTGAATGTGCTGAGTACCTAAAGGTTGCGAAAGCTTCCGAAGGTACGTTCGACATCCATTCATGGTTTTTCCTCCTTGCATATCTTGTGCTATTTTTCTGATTTCCTTTCTTCTTCCATTGTAGCTGCTCTAGCAACAGCCAATGCTCGGATTGCGTCGTTGGAAGCGGAGCTCCGTGCTTCTCAGAAAGCTTACGATGCTGCGGCCACTGCCAAAGCAAATGCTGAGAAGTCGCAGAAATCTGCGCTTGGTAAGGCAAAGAAAGCTGAAAAATCTTTAGCTGATGCCAACAAGGATCATGCCCAGCGAGAGCAAGCCGTGGCGGAGCTCTCCACACAATATCCACTGCTGCTGAAAGTAAGTGTTTTGCCTTGTCTCCTATTTTCGACTTATGTTGCACTGTTGCTTGTGCTGACATCCTCCCCCTTCTTTTCTTTTCTACCTTCTTTGTGTCGTGCAGGTTTTACTGGGGTATCTCCATCGGCCCTGCAACTGGACGGTGACCCCCTGATGACTGCGGTTAACTTACTCGAGGAAAACTGGATATCTATCCAGGAAACTTTTGAGTTAGTTAGCCGCGTTCTTTCACGACTCTTTGTCGGGTTGTGGCCGAAGAAAAGGTCAGCGGTCCCGAACGACAACTTGAGCGATCTTGCCAAGACCTTCGATACAACTGAAGACCCCACTCTTCAGCTAAAAGGACTTTCAATTAAGCGTGGCGCCGAGGGTGCTATTGCGCTTTCTCTTGCACACGGTACGAGTTTCGACTGGGAGATGGTTAGCTCCCCTCATGGCCACACCCGTGATGAGATGAAGGCTTTTTTTGAGAAGGCGAAGAAGTTGGCACCTGCGTTGTTGACAACTATTTCTCCTTCGACAGCTTCTGCGGTGCCTGCCGCACCATCTCCAGCAACGGAAAATCCAGTGCCACCGTCGACCTCTGGCGAGGAAGTTGCCATGTCCTCTTCTACCACGGAACACAATGCTGAGGTGGCGTAGACTCGGGTTTCGTTGTAGCTTTTAGTTTTCTCCTTTTCGATGCAAAAACTTTAGTTGGGTGCAACCCGAGAACCTTAGTCATAGGGTTTTGCACTTATGTAAATATATTTCTGGCGTATGAAATATTATGCTGTCTCTCTGAAATGTTTGTCCTTTCTTTCCCCTTTTGGCTTGCAGTCGATGCGCGTCAATGATCCTTTGACTCACGGTCCTGCTCCTTCTTCTACCCGTGTGTTCAGTTCTCAGATTTCGTCAACTCCTAGTCGATGCAGCCGATGCGCAGAGTACTCTTCCAGAGTTTCCGATCTTGAGGCTCGCCTAACTTTAGCCAAGCGTCAAGCACAGATGGCTATTGACAAAGCTAGCAGAGCCAGTGGTTATATGAAGCAAATATCTTCACTAGACGAAAAGGTCTCCAGCTTGACGGCTAAGATTGTTCATAATGAAGAATGCGAATCTTTTATTCTTGGCATTGTCGAGTCTGCCTACGAGATGTTACGATGTAAGTTTTCTTTTGACTCCTTTGTTCCCTGATTGTCCCCTGCTGTTTTTGTGACACCTTTTGCCATGATAGGCACTTGTTTGGATTTCGCTGCTGAGGACCGTCGGGTTGCTGAGCGAAATGCGGCTTTGGAGAAAATGTCGGCTGGCTTTGAGACTTTGTGGTCTAATTCTCGATGCCGGAATGCCATTGTACTGCTTCAGGATCGTGCCCAGCATATTGGTGAGTCAGTTGATGGTTGCCGACGGGCTCTTACAACTATGCACTCTGTTATGCTTCCTCGCAATCCTTTGCCTGCGACTTTCCCGCTTCTTCTTGATGTTTTCAGATCCAGCCATCGTATTCATAGATTGATAGAACTGAACTTAGTGGCAGGTGCCAATTTTGCTCTCGGGTGGATACGCAAGTGGCATCCCAGGCTGAATTATAGCACGATGTCTCTAAGTTTGGCTCCAGGTGGGGCTAGCCTTCGGGTACATATGGAGAACACACTGCAACCTGCTCGAAGACTCGTAGCTAGGCTTCTCGAAGCGGATGCTGCGTTTTTCCGTGAGTACCATTATTTAGATCCTTTAGGCGTATATGATTCTGATAACCCGTTATTGTAATATTTTTGTAACGCGAGAGTGTCTTTATTTTGCGACTTGTATGTCGAAAAAAATTTGTCCTCAAAGCGTTTTTGTGCGTTTACCACATTTCTTCCTTCGAAAGACTCGTAGACTCGAATATGAGGAACGTTTCGTCTTTATTATACATGTGATGTAAGATACATGGGGCGACCCAAGAGATCCGGCCTGTGACCTGTGTTCTGGATCTAGAGGGCATTGCCCCTGGTATAACTCGTGGCTTTTACAGCCTTATTTTTCTACTTTACTCTATTGTCTTATGATGCTTATGCCGTCATGGCTTTCCCTTTTTCCTCTGCGTCTGTGTCTTCTCCTGATGCTCCTACTTGTGGCTTCTTCATTTTGGGCTCTGCGACGTGTCCTTCGAGTAGCTTGACGCCCTCTGTAGTCGCGCTTTTCGCCTTCTCTGCGTAGTTGGCTATCATGCCAAAGTTTTGCGCCATTTTGTGGAATTCCCTGTCGCAGAGATCTGAAACTTCAAAATTTCCTTTCACTATATTTATTCCTCTTGGTCCTGGCATCTTAAGTACCAGATATGTATAGTGAGGTACTGCCATGAATCGCAAAAACGCGGGTCATCCGAGGATCGCGTGATATTGAGATGGCCAGTCCATGACTTCAAAATCAAGCTTTTCTCTTCTGTAGTTTTGTCGGTTGCCGAAGCAAACGTTGAGTGCTATTCGACCCAATGGGTAATTGGCACTTCCTGGCACGATTCCATGGAAGGAACAATCTGTTGGCTTCAAGAACTCTAGTGATATATGCATTGCTCAGAGTGTTTTCGCGTATATCAGGTTAATTCCACTCCCTGCATCCATGAATATTCTGTCGACATCATACGCGCCGATTTGAGCTTTGAGTACCAAAGGCGCATTTCCCGGCCGAGGTATTATTATAGGGTGATCTTCTCTATTGAACTCTATTGGTTGTTCTGACCAGTGCAGATACTCCGTTGTAGCTGGAGGTGATATGACCTTCGTCGTCGTCGTGTCCCTGGTTTTGCTGGTCTTGTCCTTGAGGGGCTCCATTGTTTCCTTGCTGCTTTGCCGGAGGGTTGTTGCTTCCTTCAAATCCTTATCGTCTTGCTTCGATTTGCTTATTTACTGCCGCCTCTTGAAGTTTTAAGAATGTTGTGCAATCTTTCATTGCATGCCTTGATACTCGCTTCCCATCGACGAACGCTGAGTGTATATGACAAGGTCCGTTGAGCATGTCTTCTGGCGAGGGGTTGTATTCTCTGGATTCTCTTACGGGAAATTTTTTATAGTCCTCTTTTCCGTAACTTCGATATCCTGAACTTCTTCGATCACTTCCTTGATAGCTGTTGTCTTTGTATCCTGCGGTGACTTGGCTATGAGGGCCATAGTTGTCGAAATTTCTGGACCGTCTCCTTTCACTTCCATATCTATTTCTTCTATCGTCTTCTGGAGACCGCGTCCTTTTGTTGTTGCACGCATCTTCTCCATCTGCGAATCTGTTTGCTGTGTCCATGAGGTCTGACACTGTTTTCGGCTTGATTCTACCCATCTCCTCTACTAGGTCTCTTCGTCTTAATCCGATGATGAACGCATCTATTGCTCTTTCGTCTGAAACTTCGACTGCTGAATTTTTGATCAGGCTCCATCTTTGGATGTATGCCCGTAGTGTTTCGTCGCGTTGTTGCACACATGCTTTGACTTCTTCTATTGATGCTGGTCGTTTGTATGTTGACCTGAAGTTGCTTGTAAATTGCTTTGTGAGGTCTTTCCAGCTTCCAATAGATTATTTCTCTAGTTTGCTCAACCATGACCTTGCTGCGCCGGTGAGGTGTAGTTGCAAACTTTGCATTGCTGTTTCCTTGGTTCCTCCTAATATTTGAACTGCTTGTAAGTAATCTGCGAGCCATGATTGTGGTTCATGTGATCTATCGTATTTTTGCTGATCATGAGGTAGCTTGAATCCCTTGGGAACTGGAGTGGTGCGAACCCTGCGGGTAAAGCATGATGCCCCCATCTCTTTTTCATCATCTTCATAGTCGCGTTTTTCATTTGGGGATCGTGATCTTTGAGTTCCACCGTGCTGCTTTGGTGATGGCGATCGAGATCGGTGCTTGCTGCTTCTGCGCTGAGGACTATTGTGACGGCGAGGTGACCTTGCTTTGTGCACTTCCTTGTGATGATATGCTTCTTCTCCTTTTGCTGATAGCTTGTGGCCCACCATATTGAGTCCGTTCAGTGCTGCTCTATGCATATGTTCTCTAGGATCTCCTGGACTTGGTCGAGTTGTAAGTAGATATGCTTGTGCTGCCACTAGTGCTGCTTCAGGAGTTTTTGGTAGGATGTTTCCCTGCTCGGCAACCGATAGGAAGGACGAGTCGAGGTTTTTAGAAATACTTTGCCTGTCGGAGTACTCGAGGTTATCGTACCTTGAACCGTGTCAACGATTTTTCCTTGCGTTGCTGTATGATGCGTCGCTTCGTGCTTTTCGAGCAGCTTCGCTAGCTGCAATGGCCGAATCTTTTCTTTTTTGTATCTCTATTTTCTCCTTTGCTAATTGCTTGGCCTGCTGCCTTAGGGCGTAGTGATACCCCAAAAGCATGTCTTTGCTAGAATTTGGTAGTATTGGCGTGCCGTGTTCTACGACTTCTCTTATTATCCTCCATTCGTCGACTGATAGTCGAATTTTTTCCCTGGTTCCGAGGGACTCTGGTGTTTGCCCTTCTGCTAGGTGATTTGCTCCTCTGTCGATATTTGCTGGGTTTAATACTGGATTGTCGTTTTCGTCGAATTCTTCTGAGTTATCTCCTATAATGGCAAACACCTTGCATTGTTTGCCGGTGTTACCCTTGAAGCTTGAGAAGATCGAGTTACTATCCTCAGAAAGCTCTAATCATGTCTTCCATGTATCTGTTGACTTGTCCGCAATATCGTCGAGGCAGATCGTGAGATCTTCGAGTTGGACTTCTACGTCAAAATTTTCCTTTTCTTCGTTGTCCTCTGCGATCTTTCCTTTTTGTACTTCCTCTGGGCTGACCGGCGAGTTTACCTCGCTGGAAGAGCCTTCAGAATATTCCATCATTGCTGTTGTTTTGGGCTCACTTGCCGACGGATCTTGTTTCGTCGGATCTGAAAGGCGAGATGAACCAGACGGTCCGATGAGGATGTTTAAGCTTCCGATTCTCAACTCCATCTCTTGATTTTTGTCGATTTCTGTACTGTTGTTGGCTAAAAGCGAAAAGGCCATCAAATTCATGATTCCAACGCCCAAGGTCCCCACGGTCGGCGCCAATTGACGAGGGTTAACTCGACAAATGTCCTAGATGAAGGACTTAGGATCGGGGAGATAGGGCGTCGGATGAACTCAAAGGTAAAGTTAGTCGAAATAGGTATGTGTCGAAAGTAAACTTGGGTGCTCAACCTGGCTTGCTTTCAATCTGGCTTACACCGTCCCCTCCTGGCCCCTATATATAGATGGCCAGGTCTCGAGGATCGGGTAGGGTCCGATACATATTACAATATCGACATACGGTAAGAACTCGTATTCGACTATCATTACAATTGGGCCTAGCTTAACGGGCCGCAGGGGTACTCAACTAACGGGCTCTATTAGCTATACCCTTGTCAATGGCAGAAAAGGAAATCACCAAAGGGCAGCTGCCATTCTCAAACATAGCCATGCCGAACTTCAAAGGTTTCTTCCTAGGAGATGATACGTCCAAAACGTATCTACTTTCCCGAACACTTTTGCTATTGTTTCTCCTCTTATTTGTGTGTTTTGAATACAACTAACACGGACTGACGCTGTTTTCAGCAGAATTGCTCTGGTGTCTCGTTTTTGTGCAGAAATCAACATTCAGTAAAAATTCGGGAAAATCATGAAAAATCCTATTTCACCAGAAGACCCACAGAGCCAGAAGACGGGACGGAGAGGAGGCTCGAGGGGCCCTCACACACTGGTGGCGCGGCCCAGCCCTAGCCGCGCCACCCTGGCGTGAGGAGGCCCCAGCCATCCTCTCGGCCTCCCCTCTTGCCTACATATACCCTCTGACGACATAATATCGGGGAGACGGCGTTTTTCCCAGATAGACTTCCGCTGCGCCGCCGCCATCAAAAACCGCGATTCGGAACTAGAAACTCCATTCTGGCACCCTGCCGGGATGGGGATTCGGAGGAGATCTTCATCACCAACACCACCGATGCTCCTCCATCGACCATTCATGACTCCCCCATCCATATGTGAGTAATTCCCCCACTGTAGGTGAGGGGATGGTAGGGATTGGATGAGATTGTTCATGTAATTTGATATGAGATTGATAGGGCATAGTGCCTAGTATCTTTATTTAGTGCCTTTGACATTGTTGCAACTTGTTGTGCTTAATGCTTGTCACTTTGGGCCCGAGTGCCATGATTTCAGATCTGAACATGTTATTGTTTCTATGATGATACTTATTGTTTATGGTCTTACCTACAAGTAGTATACACATATTGTTGTCCGGAACCCGAGGCCCCAAAGTGACAAAAAATTGGGATAACCGGAGGGGGTGGCTATGATGTGAGGATCACATGTATTCACCGAGTGCTAATGCTTTGCTCCGGTACTCTATTAAAAGGAGTACCTTAATTACCAGTAGTTTCCCTTGAGGCCCTGCTGCAACAGGCTGGTAGGACAAAAGATGTCGTGCAAGTTTCTCCTTGTGAGCATGTACGACTATATACGGAACACATGCCTATGATTGTTTGTACTAGGATGCTTTATCATTATTTATCTGCAATGCCCATGTCTCATTGATTTCATGAATTATCTTATCCATGCAACGCCCATAATCCATCCCTATGCCTACAGTATTTGTTCCTACTGTTTACAATTGTTACTATTACTGCTATTATTTTACTACTGCTGTTACTGTTTGACTACTGTCACTACTATAAAACTGTTGCTACTGATAAACCACTGCGAGCAAGACTGTTTCCAGGTGCAGCTGAATTGACAACTCATCTGTTAAGGCTTACATATATTCTTTGGCTCCCCTTTTGTCGAATCAATAAAGTTGGGTAATACTTCCCTCGAAGACTGTTGCAATCCCCTATACTTGTGGGTCATCAAGACTATTGTCTGGCGCTGTTGCCAGGGAGCATAGCTTTATTTGTAAGTTCACTTGGTATTCATATTGTTCGCTGCAATCCTTTCATCATGGGTAAACCTCGTGATGGAAAAGTTCCTATATTGCCATCCACTACAAGAAGAGGTACGACTCTCAACACCTCTGTTGCTCTTGATTCGCCATCTGTTATGAGTAAGTTGCTTACACCACCACACCCACACGCTACTGCTACTACTTCTGCTGAGATTGAAAATGCCACTGATAATTTAGATGATGCTTCTACTGTGCTTGATGAGAGTGGTTCACTAGGTTCCTTTTTAGATGCTACTATTGCTAGAGCTAAGTTGGGAAACACTACTGTTAGACCTGTTAGTTCACCCGAGTCTAGGGAATGTTCTAGTGATGATTATGATGATGATGCTTATTTTGAGCTTAATGATGATTTTATTGCTGAAGCATGTGCTGCTCGTAATGCTGGTAATGTTAAAGAACTTCTTGCAAGACGTTCTGTTAGATATAATTTGTCTCCTGATCCTAAGTTTGTTGCTTTTCCTGTAAATATTAGAGACAAGGATTATGATTTCTCTTTGGATTTATCTTACATATCTATTGTTGAGAAAACTCCTTTTTGTGGTACTAAAGATGAGAGTGCTATGGAGCACATGAATGAGCTTTCTACTTTGAGTAATTTGTTTTCTGATGATATTAAGCTCCGCACTTACTTTGTTGCTAAGATTTTCCTTTCTCGTTGAAAGATGCTGCTAAAACTTGGTTTAATAGCTTGTCTCCTGGATCTCTTACTAGTCCTATTGCTTTGGTTAATGCTTTCTTTCAAAAATATTTTCCCGCTAGTGCTCAACATGCTGGTGTGCAGAAAATCTTTGATTTTGAACAGGGAAAAGGAGAGATATTGTCTGAATCTTGGACGAGGTTTTGTTCTTTAATTAGAGCTTTGCCTAAAGAACCATTGCCTAAAAATGAACTCCTTGATATATTTTATAATGGACTAACGGATGAATCTAAGTCATATTTGGATAGTTGTGCTGGTTGTGTTTTCAGGGAAAAAACTCTGGCTGAAGCTGAAGAATTAATGGCTAAAATAAGCCAGAATCATGATGATTGGACTTTAGTTGAGCCAACACCAGTACCCACCCCTGCGCCATCTACAGAGCCTACGCCGAAGAAGAGAGGGATGATTGAATTAAATAATGAAGTTATGAAGGAAGCTAAGAAATCTTTTAAGGAGAAAGGTATTAAGGCCAAAGATGTGAAGAATTTACCTCCTATAGAAGAATTATGTAAGCCAATCCCTCACTCATCTACTATTGAGGTACACTCTCTCCAACGCTTTGATGAAAGAGATATTCCTTATACTAAACCTCCTGATCAATGCTTAGATGAGTTTGATAATTTTATTGTTAAGCAAGAAAATTTTAATAGAATGGTGCATAATCATTTGTTGGAAAATTCTAGAGCTATTAACAAGTTGCAGGATATTGTGGAGAGAACCGCCAATGATGTAAAGATACTTGCTAAACATTTTCAAATGGTTCAAACACAAATTGATTAGCTTACCAAGGTGTAAAAAGACTTGCTAGTTAATGCTGCAAGAGAGAAGCAAGCATGTGAAATACGCACAAGAAGTGGTGCTGCTACTCAAGACCCATTATATCCTGAAGGACATCCTAAGAGGGTCGAGCAAGATTTTCAACGAACTGCAAGTGATGATATTCCTTCTAAGAAGAAGAAGAAAAAGCATAAAACAACTGCAGAATCCTCTGATGCAGGTAAAGATCCTAACAGTGTTTCTATTTCTGATGCTGAAACTGAACCAGGAGATGTTTCCGATAAAGAAGAAGTTGAAGAGGAACCAGAAAAGATTGATAAGAATGCAAAGTACACCAAAGAAAACTTCATTGCCACCAAGCATGGTAAAGAGAGAGAACCTTGGGTACAGAAACCAATGCATTTCCTAGTAAGAAACACAAGTCCAAGGAAGAAGAACACTACAACAGGTTTTGTGAATGGATGAGACCTTTATATTTGCAAATTCCTTTGACTGATGCTATTAGAATGCCTCCTTATGCAAAGTATATGAAAGATATTGTCACTAACAAAAGAAAAATTCCTAGTGAGAAAATTTCCACACTACTTGCTAACTATTCTTTTGATGGTAAAGTTCCAGAGAAGCTTGGAGATCCAGGTATACCAACTATTCCTTGCTCCATTAAAAATAACTATGTTAGAACTGCTTTATGTGATTTGGGACCTGGAGTTAGTGTCATGCCTTTTTCTCTTTATAAGAGACTTGATTTAGAAAAATTAGTATCAACTGATATATCTTTGTAGATGGCTGATAAGTCTACTACTATTCCTATTGGTATATGTGAAAAAGTTCCTGTTCAAGTTGCTAACAGTTGTTTAATATTAACTGATTTTGTTGTGTTGGAAATGCCTGAAGATGATAATATGTCTATTATTCTTGGAAGACCTTTTCTAAACACCGTAGGTGCTGTTATTAATTGCAATCAAGGAAAAGTGACTTTCAATGTCAATGATAAGGAGTACACGGTTTATTTTCCCAAGAAGATTGATAGGAAGAATGCTCTAAGTTCAATCAAGCATGTTGAGACCATCAAAGTTGGTCAAATTATTTGTTCAGAGCGAAAGCCCAAGGAAGAATATAAAAATGTTATGGTTGGGACTATGCCTATCAAAGTTGAGGTAACATAAGCATTTAGTGAAGTGCAAAGTTTTGCCTCAAATAAAGTTAGTTTGGGAACAAGACTTGATCAACCTTGTTAACAAAGTGATTTTATATGAGTGAAACTTCGTTTTCACCGCATCCACTCCACCTCACTTGTATTTACTTTCATCAATTTTGTTCCTTCAGTTTAGTTGCATGATTAAGAGTATCTCAGAGCTGCTGCATGCTTAGTTTTGATTTGCTTGAAATCTTTTCATCCTCGTTTTTCTGAGTTTTATTGATATGCCAATTTCTGAAAAATCCTCAAAAATAAAGTTTCTCGAAAAATTCTAGAAAATTCTTTATAAATTTTTTATGTCAAAAATGGGGCAGAGAGACACATGGGAGGCACCAGGAGGGGCTGCCACGCCACCTCACACATAGGTGGCGCGGCCCAGCCCTGGCCACGCCACCTAGGTGTGAGAGGGCCCCACCTGGCCCCTCACTTATCCCTTCCTCCCCTGCTCTTTCTCTCTCCCGAAAACAACGACATACTCAGCTCAAACCTGAGTTCTTGCTGTTCTTCACCTCGATTTTTCGATCTCCTTACTCAGCCCAACATTTCTGCTGAAATTTGGATCTTTTGTTCTCCGGTATGTGACTCCTCCACTTGTCCAAGTAGAATTTCTTTTGGTAAAGTAGAAAATGCAGCTGAATTGACAACTCATCTGTTAAGGCTTACATATATTCTTTGGCTCCCCTTGTGTCGAATCAATAAAGTTGGGTAATACTTCCCTCGAAGACTATTGCAATCCCCTATACTTGTGGGTCATCAGGAGACTTCATCAGAGAACGGATGCGCTTCTCGACAACTTTAGGGTCCAGCTCCTGGTCCGAACAGTGCATGCCATCATTTGCACCAGTATACTCATGCATCAGGCTATCACGGTGCTGAAGCGGCTGAATCCGCTGGGATATCCAGCAGTTGATGGTGTCGATTCCTTTCAAGCCATCCACAGATAGCCTGGAGATCCGCCGAGCCAAGAGCTTGACATAGGGAGTGGCGGATTCATCGTTGACAGCCGTCCAGGAGTTGCGGGATTCAGCAGCTACGTTCTTAAAGGGAGGAAGGCCGCGGGCTTGAGATGGCGCGGGCTTATCCGCCATATAGAACCAGGATCCTCTCCATCCTATGACAGAATCTAGAGGCATGATGAAAGGGTATTCTTTTGACCTTCGTGGAAGAAAGCAAACCGTTTTGCAGGTTCGAAGGGATCCGTCATCTTTGTAATTGGCCCGCACAGAGAAGAAAAGTTGGAAGAGGTCTACCCTGGGACAGATCCCGAGATATCCCTCGCACAAAGCTGCGTAGCCCGCCACAGACACCAAGCTGTTTGGTGATATGTGGTGGAGCTGCAGTTCGTAGAATTTTAGAAGATTAGTAAAGAAAAGAGATGGAGGCATACTGAGACCCCTCTCCACGTGAGATTTGAGCATCACAATCTTGGAGGGGTTAGGGATAGGCACCGGGGCCTTGAAGACGGTCCGCCATCTAGATTCAGCCCGAGGAGCCATGGTGCCCTCGCCTTCCATCGTTTGGACGTCAGAATCCTTAACATGGGATTTCTGCCAATACCCATGGAGGTTCTGGGGGATCTGCTCTTCTTCGTCTTTGGCATCTTCCTCCTCAGCTTCGCCCACCGCCATCTCTTCTTCGGCTTCGGACATGATATCCTCTGGATCTAAATCCGCCATTACAGGGTGTGCTCCCTGAGCTGACTATTGCAGGGGGGAATCCTCCTCCTCAGCCTCGGAATGGTGATGGGAAGGTGATCCGGGGTTCATGGCGCTGAAAAGAAGATTCCGCTATGAAGTGCTTGAGCAAGCTATTTCCGGAGGAAAACGTCGCCGGCGGCGAGGATCTTCCGCGGCGGCTCGTCGGAGATGACGTAGCTCTCATGGTGGCGCTGAAGAGAGAATGCGACGGGGGCGAATGAGGGGTGACCGGCTAGGGGAGAGAGGCCAGGGTATATATAGACCCCGGGCCTCAAGATTCGTGCCCACCATCACCACCGCTCATCTTGATCGCAGAAACCCTAATCCGGTGACACGTTTCCAGGGGTAAAAAAGTAACTTGGTAAAAACAGTGTGTGCACTGTAAGTCTTGCCCTAGAAGGAACTGCGTGCCGGAATTTATGGCGGATTTCCATGGTATGATCCAATGGATCCCGAAAATCACGCTAAGATAACTACGTCGCCTGATCCATTATTTACGGTGGATTAATAGATGGAAGAAGGAACATCAAGATGACCGCCATCCCGGCAGAAGGGAAGAAGAGCTATGGCGGAAGTATCTCACCAAGAACATGCATGGCGGATGTAGATGACAATCTTGAAGTTCCCTGGGGGCTACTGTTGGGGATATACCAAATAGGTATACCAGCGACGTAGTCCTAAATCAGCAAGCCAGGGTGGCCCATCAGGGGTGGTATGGCGGATTCGCCATACCGGGCGGCCTAGTTGCTAAAATTACCACGGCGGTACTGGACGCAGGTGCTTATGGCGGTTCCTTAGACAAGTCCATGGCGGATCCAGAGACAGGCCCATGGCGGACCACCGACGACAGGCCCATGGCGGGCCCGGAGATAAGCCCATGGCGGGTTACCTTGCAGTACACGCATAGAACTTAGTCTAGGACTCCAAGTTGTATCCGCTCCGGTACCAACGTGTAGCCCACGCCAGGCGCCTTTATAAGCCCGGCGTGGAGCAGCCCTTGAGGCACGTTCTAGTCATACGGCCAATCGCATAGCGAAACAGCCAACCTCGTCATTGTAACCGAGCACTTGTTGCCATATAGTGAATTATAGCAGCACGTAGGATCTCGCCACCATCGCGGGATCTGAAGCTGGGTAAACTCGTGCTACCACCATCTCGGATCGCTCCTCTGTGTTCACCTCCTTCCACAAACCACCATACCCCTACCCCTATGGCAGATCTGTTGACGAAACCACGACATCACTATTAGCATGCAAATTAAGCTCCAAAGGTTTTTCAATTTTCTCTTCAAACACTTCATATCTAAACTCAGGAAAAAGACTAATGAACTCTTTGTTTTCCATTAAGCCTAACTAGTGAAAATAAAAACAAGAAACAAAAAGATGTAATTACAGAATCTAAAGGAAATAACTTCGAGCACTCACACAGGAGGATGCGAGTACCTTTTACCTTACCTCCCCGGCAACGGCGCCAGAAAAGAGCTTGATGTCTACACACGCTTCTGTTCTTGTAGACAGTGTTGGGCCTCCAAGTGCAGAGGTTTGTAGAGCAGCAGCAAGTTTCCCTTAAGTGGATCACCCAAGGTTTATCGAACTCAGGGAGGAAGAGGTCAAAGCTATCCCTCTCAAGCAACCCTACAATTACGATACAGAAAGTCTCTTGTGTCCCCAACACACCCAATACACTTGTCAGATGTATAGGTGCACTAGTTCGGCGAAGAGATAGTGAAATACAAGTGGTATAGATGATTATAAGTAGTAAATGCAATCTAGAATAAAAATGGCAGCAAGCAAACAAGTAACAAAACAGCAAGTAAACGGTGTGCAAAGCTTGGAAACAAGGCCTAGGGATCATACTTTCACTAGTGGACACACTCCCAACAAATATAACATAATTGAACAAATAAATAACTTCTCTTCACTATGGTACTCTGAATTACTCTCCTATTGAATAACACTAATCATTGCGTAGGGCTATGAAGCACTCCTTAAAGTTCATCAAGTACTTGACAAACACCACTCATAGAGATATCCAAATCAAATCACAACTCAAGATAGATATTATTGCAACTTAGACCAAGTACTAACACGGTGCACACACTGTCAACATTACACCATTAAAGGAGGAATAGATCACTTCAATACTATCATAGTGATAATTATTCTCATAATCCATAAGAGATCACAATCGTAGCCTAGACCAAGTAACACTATGATGCACGCACTGTCACCGTTACACCATGGCAGGAGGAATAGATTACTTTAATAACACACTAGAGTACACATAATGAAGAAGAGTAACATCTACTTATTCAACATGATACAAAGCTCACGATCACATAAAGATCACATCATGGGAGAGAGAGGTGAACCACATAGCTACCGGTAGAGCCCTCAGCCCCGGGGGTGAACTACTCCCTCCTCATCATAGGAGACAACAAGGTTGATGGAGATGGCGGTGAGGTAGATGGAGATGGCGGAGACGGCGATGGAGACCGATGGAGATGGCTCCGGGGGCTGATACGTCTCAAACGTATCTATAATTTTTGATGCTCCATGCTTGTTCTTACACCATTTGCCTATTGTTTCGTTACACTTAGTGGCATTTTTATGCATTTTCTGGAACTAACCTATTAACGAAGTGCCACAGTGCCAGTTTCCTGTTTTCTGCTGTTTTTGTGTTTCAGAAGTGATACACAGGAAATATTCTCGGAATTGGACGAAACAAGTTCCTGAAGTCATATTTTACCCGGAAGCTTCCGGACATCCGAAGAAGTGTTGGAGGGGGGCCACCAGGGCCCCACACAAGGGGCGGCGCGGCCTGGCCCCTGGCCGCGCCACCCCTGTGTGAGAGCCCATGGCTCCACCTCTGACATCGCCCCTTCGCCTATAAGTACCCCCCGATGAGAAAAACCTAAGGGCCCGATCAGTTTTCCAGAATACATCGCGATCCACCGCCGCCGTCGACCCAAAGATCGGGAGGGTCCAGAAGCTCTTCCCGGCACCCTGCCGGAGAGGGGAATCGCCACCGGAAGTCTTCTTCATCGCCATGCTTGCCTCCGGAGCGATGAGTGAGTAGTCTACCTTGGACTATGGGTCCATAGCAGTAGCTAGATGGTTGTCTTCTCCACCATGTGCTTCATGTTTAGATCTCATGAGCTGCCCTACATGATTGAGATCACCGTTATGTAATTCTATGATGTTGGTTTGTTGGGATCCAGTGAATATTGGTGTTTATGATTAAGTTGTTGTACTGAATTATATCTTTTGTTATCTCTATATTGTTTATGATCTTGCATGCTCTCCGTTGTTAGTAGCTATCTTGGCCGAGTAGTTGCTAGTGACTCCAAGAGGGGGTATTTATGCTCGATAGTGGGTTCATGTCTCTATTTCACCTGGGGGAGTGACAGAAACCTCTAAGGTGGTAGATGTGCTGTTGCTACTAGGGAGAAAACAACATTCATATGCTCGAGGGCATATGCTTTGTTTACATTACACACTTTGCTTAATGCAATTATTTGTTGTTCGCAACTTAATACTTCTAGGGTGTTCGGATGATATCCCCGGGGGTGTATTATTAGTCATAGATGCAGTTGGATGGCGGTCTATGTATTTTGTTGTAATGCCCAGAGTAAATCTCATAGTGATCTTCTTGACATATCACGTTATCTTTATTCTATCAATTGCCCAACTGTAATTTGTTTACCCAGCATGTTATTTTATCTATGGAGAGACACCACTAGTGAACTGTGGACCCCGGTCCTATTTTAATCATATTGCAATCACCTGTTTACTTTTCCCGCACTGTTTACTTTACTCGCATATTACTACTGTTTTCCACTCGATACACTCATAACCTTTGTTTCAAGCAAACCGGTGAGATTGACAACCTCATCGCAAGTTGGGGACAAAGTATTTGTTTGTGTGTGTGCAGGTTCCACAACACCTTCAGTCGTCATCGTCTCTCTTCTCCTGTTCGATAAACCTTGGTTTCTTAACTGAGGGAAAACTTGCCGCTACACTCATCATACCTTCCTCTTGGGGTTCCCAACGGGCTGGTCTTCACCACGCACAAGGACTTACTGCTCCCACGTCAACTACATGCCACAGCTCTTTTCTGGCGTCATCATCACACGAGTAGCAGCACTTTTTCAGGCGCCGTTGCCGGGGAAGAGAGAAGACTTCTGCGAGGGGAGTTCTTCGCACACACATTCTTTACTTTGTTATTTGTTTTGCTTTACTTTATTTTATTTTACCTGCATTGCTTTTTATATCAAAAACCCAAAAAAATTAGAATCCTTGGTAGTTGTTATTTCTTTGCTTTTAGTTTATCATGTCTAGTTTAGTTGCTACTACTATGTCCCCCGAGGACATGATCTTTACCTTTAAGCAGAAAGATGAGGAAAGCTTTAAAGAAGCTTGGTCTAGAATTTATGATTGGCATGGAAAAACTGAACCTAAAATGACTTTGAGTTTGCTTCTTAGTAGCTTTTACTTTGGACTTTCTCTTCGTTATAGATATGCTTTGGATGCTACTGCAGAAGGAGATTTCCTTCATTGTGATGGAGATCAAGCCTTCAATATTATTAAAAAGTTGATTACAATTTATAGCATGCCAACCTATTTTGATTCCTCTCTTGTGAGCATTTTTAATAGACTTAATACTCTTGAGACTCACACTGCTAGTTTGAGTTCTTGCTACAATACTTTACGCCAGCATTTTGATTATGTGCCAACAAATACTGAACCTTCGAGCTGGTATCCTACAATAAAAATCACCATTAGTGGTGAAACTTTTCATGCTCGTTGTGATATTATGTCTGAATTTTGTCTCATGCCAAAGGATGTTTATGAATCTTTGAGCCTTTGGAAGCTTTCTGAGGGAGGAGAAGAAATTTTTCTTACTAACAATGCCACCATATCTCCCCTTGGAATAGCTAAAGGAGTCTTTACAAAAATCCTAGGAAGAATGATATCTACTGATTATCTTGTTATTGAATGTGTAGGAAAAGGACAAATCACACTTGGAAGATCCATTCTGAAGCTCCTTGGCGCCGTTATCGATGTGGGAAAAGGCAATATAACATTTACTACTCCACCTTGCAATAACCATGTCTTTCCTAGATTCAAGAGCAAAGGTAAGAAAGGGAGACGTAAGGCACGTGCTGACCCTAGCACTTCATCACTTGATAATACTTGATTCGCAATTTTCTGCGCCTAGCTCAAAGGCGTTAAAGAAAAGCACTCTTAGGAGATAACCCAATGTTTAATTTTCAGTACTTTTTCTTTTATTTGAGTCATGGAAGTCATTACTACTGTAATGACCACTCCTTATCTCGTTTATTTCGTTTTTGTGCCAAGAGAAGCCTCTAATTTGAGTGAGGTAAAGATTTGGGGATGTTGCTGTCCTGAAACTGTTTTCGGTGCTGCACCGTAAAAATTCGTGAAAATTCTCTGTATATCTTTTGGACCTGCGATTTCTTGTGCATATGCCCCAGGTTATATCCAAACTTTTCTTAGTTGAACACTTTTTGATTTGAGCAACGGAAAATCCCTCAAAAATTCGTCCTTTGTCAGCTGTTCAGTTTTGACAGATTTCTGCCAATATTTGTTTTTGCCACTTTATCGCTTTCTTTTGAGTTCTTTTTGATCATGGAACTCTTGTGGAAGTTGCTACAGTAGTATATACTTTATATGTGGTGGTTTTGGGTTGAAACCTGAAGCTAAAAGAGGTTGAATATATTTTATGCTTACACTAATGTTGCTAATAGAATTGCGTTTAGTTTTGTATGAAGGAAGTTTTCAAGTGTAGGGATTGGAGAATGATGAGATGAGTTGAAGAATGGACAAAAGCTCAAGCTTGGGGATGCCCATGCATCACCCCAAAAAATATCCAAGCAGTACAAGCGTCAAAGCTTGGGGATGCCCCCGAGGCACCCCTTCTTCATCGGCAAAAATCAGGTCACCTTTCAAAACACTATTTTTTTATTGCTTCATGCACTATGTGTTTTTCTTGGAGCGTCAGTTGTTTTAGTTTTCTTAGTTTGTTTAGTTTATTTTTTTTCTGCAATAAATGGTTGGACCCCAACAAATTTCCTTTGGAGGAGATGTACTCGTTTTCATTTGCAAAGAACGCTCTAGTTTTCACCCTTATTAAAAATTGAGCGTTCTACTTTTTCTGCTACTGCTTTTGGTTTTCGTTTTCGCCTTGATTTGCGTTCAGATCTTGTCATATCTTTTTATCAAGGTGTATTTTTGCCTCTGATCTTTATTGGTTTTCATCAAAAGAGGTGTTTATAAAAATTTCAAATGGTGTTGGAAAAGAGAAAAAGCTTTGTGCAAAATAGTGGTACAAGAAGGAGCTTGTGTAGACTGCGGCTTAGGCTTTTTCATGTCATACTTGATGTCTTTTTGATAGTATGCTTAGTGGTTTTGCTGTAGCATGACTTGTCTCAAATAATTGAGATTGCTTAATGAGCCTTTGAAAAAATCATGTGTTGTTTTTATTGTATGGAAGCATTATTTTGGTTTTCTCCTTGATGCTTTATTTCGGTTGACTTGGCGCATGCTCACACATGTTAGACTCTTACAAAGTCACCATTAGCCTTCATGATCATTTAGTTTTTGACTTTTGATACCATCATATGCTTCTTTTAATGTCGCTTTGTCGCTTTGCATGATTATGGCCATTATTGCTCTCTTAGTTGGTCGCTCCCAGTCTTTTGCTAGCCCTCGCCTTGTACTGAGTATGAGCTCTACTCATGCATCCAACTCCTAAAAGCCAAAGTTTTCCAAAGTGTCCACCATACATACCTACTAGCAATTTGCTATTCCAAGTAAATTTGACTTGCTTTTATTTTCTCTTCAAATTAAACTCTTACCAGTATTATGCGAAATTCGGTCAGTAAAGCTCTCACGAACCGGAAGGCACACTTTACTTTTTCCTGTTCTTAAAAATTTGACATTGTGGTCTTTTATGTTGAGTTGTTATGCTTGCAAGTTGTAAGTTGGATTCTAGCCCAGCCATGCTGTCATGGGGCAAGCTTTCAACATTGCACTTCTATTTGGAGTTGATATCGTAATCTTTTGTTTATGGATGCCCGCTGTGTAAAATGAATTGGGAATCTTGTAGGGATCATGGAGTTTGTATATGTGTTAGGGAAATGCTGGGCCGCCAATCTAAGCCATGCATAATTCATGGTGGAAATTTGCAGCATACCCATGGTGAACATTCGACGACGCATCTCACAATAAAAAGCTAAACAATATAGCAAATAAAAGAGATGTTGAGGTGTTCATTGTCTGCTTGTCCTGTCATTTTGGTGTGGGCTTGTTCCATGTCATCGGGCATGGAGGTACCCCATTGGCGGTTCTCAATGATATGCATATACTTACAATGACAAGAGCCTTGCTTGGGACTCTAAGTAAATTAGCATGGTTTGGGTACTCGTATTCACGGGACACGAGGTTTTCAACTTATGATTTGTCAAGCATATGCATCATAATTGTTCTCGCATTAACTTTAACCATTGAAGATGCTTATGATGGGGGCAATGAGAGCTCAAAGCCGGTAAGTACCATAATTTTTGAAGGTTATAAAACTTGCAATCACTGCTTCCCTCTGCGAAGGGCCTTTCTTTTACTTTTATGTTGAGTCACCACCTTCTTTCTTTATGCACCATTAAGAGAGCATAGTTGTCATTCTTAGTGTGATATGCATTGTCCCAAAGTTCATTGATTGACTCATATTGTTGGTTTCACTTGTTCTTAAATTATTTGTATCTAGTCGCCCTCTTAAACTTGAAGCTGTCCTATGCATTTATGTTTTGCTCTCTTTGAAGGACAAGCTGAAAACCTTTTGTATGTTTTTCCTTATGATTTGAACATACGTTTGACTTTCATTGTTTCATTATCATGATCTTTTGTTTGTGTTCACTTACATGTTTACAACATGGTTGCTAAGTTCTTATTGTCATGATTATATCTTCATGCCCATGTTTTAAGTTCTATTGATCCCAGCTCACCAATGCTTACATATATGATCAAGATTGTGTAGGTGCATGTCACCTCAAAAATTATTCTTTTGTTATCACTTACCTACTCAAGGACGAGCAGGAGTTAAGCTTGGGGATGCTTGATACGTCTCAAACGTATCTATAATTTTTGATGCTCCATGCTTGTTCTTACACCATTTGCCTATTGTTTCGTTACACTTAGTGGCATTTTTATGCATTTTCCGGAACTAACCTATTAACGAAGTGCCACAGTGCTAGTTTCCTGTTTTCTGCTGTTTTTGTGTTTCAGAAGTGATACACAGGAAATATTCTCGGAATTGGACGAAACAAGTTCCTGAAGTCATATTTTACCCGGAAGCTTCCAGACATCCAAAGAAGTGTCGGAGGGGGGCCACCAGGGCCCCACACAAGGGGGCGGCACGGCCTGGCCCCTGGCCGCGCCATCCCTGTGTGAGAGCCCCTGGCTCCACCTCTGACATCGCCCCTTCGCCTATAAGTACCCCCCGACGAGAAAAACCTAAGGGCCCGATCAGTTTTCTAGAATACATCGCGATCCGCCGCCGCCGTCGACCCGAAGATCGGGAGGGTCCAGAAGCTCTTCCCGGCACCCTGCCGGAGAGGGGAATCACCACCGGAGGTCTTCTTCATCGCCATGCTTGCCTCCGGAGAGATGAGTGAGTATTCTACCTTGGACTATGGTCCATAGCAGTAGCTAGATGGTTGTCTTCTCCACCATATGCTTCATGTTTAGATCTCATGAGCTGCCCTACATGATTGAGATCACCGTTATGTAATTCTATGATGTTGGTTTGTTGGGATCCGATGAATATTGGTGTTTATGATTAAGTTGCTGTACTGAATTATATCTTTTGTTATCTCTATGTTGTTTATGATCTTGCATGCTCTCCGTTGTTAGTAGCTATCTTGGCCGAGTAGTTGCTAGTGACTCCAAGAGGGGGTATTTATGCTCGATAGTGGGTTCATGTCTCTATTTCACCTGGGGGAGTGACAGAAACCTCTAAGGTGGTAGATGTGCTATTGCTACTAGGGAGAAAACAACATTCATATGCTCGAGGGCATATGCTTTGTTTACATTACACACTTTGCTTAATGCAATTATCTGTTGTTCGCAACTTAATACTTCTAGGGTGTTCGGATGATATCCCCGGGGGTGGATTATTAGTCATAGATGCAGTTGGATGGCGGTCTATGTATTTTGTTGTAATGCCCAGAGTAAATCTCATAGTGATCTTCTTGACATATCATGTTATCTTTATTCTATCAATTGCCCAACTGTAATTTGTTTACCCAGCATGTTATTTTATCTATGGAGAGACACCACTAGTGAACTGCGGACCCTGGTCCTATTTTAATCATATTGCAATCACCTGTTTACTTTTCCCGCACTGTTTACTTTACTCGCATATTACTACTATTTTCCACTCGATACACTCATAACCTTTGTTTCAAGCAAACCGGTGAGATTGACAACCTCATCGCAAGTTGGAGACAAAGTATTTGTTTGTGTGTGTGCAGGTTCCACAACACCTTCAGTCGTCATCGTCTCCCTTCTCCTGTTCGATAAACCTTGGTTTCTTAACTGAGGGAAAACTTGCCGCTACACTCATCATACCTTCCTCTTGGGGTTCCCAACGGGCTGGTCTTCACCACGCACAAGGACTTACTGCTCCCACGTCAACTACACGCCACAGCTCTTTTCTGGCGTCATCATCACACGAGTAGCAGGGGCATTTTCCCGTCCCGGCAGGGTGCCGGAACAGAGACTTCTGTCCCCCGAAATTTGGCTTCGACGGCGGCGGCGCTCCGGAACTGTTCTGGAAATTTTGCCGACTCCCTAGGGTTTTCCGTCCCGAGGCTTTATATAGGCGAAGGGGCCTCGTCAGGGGGTTGCCAGGGCGCTCTCACACCTAGGCGGCGCGGCCAGGGCCTGGGCCACACCAGCCTGGCGTGAGGGCCCCTCGTGGCCCCACTCCTACTGCTCTTCGGTTCTCTGGAAGCTTCTGGGAAAATAAGACTTCTGGAACTTGTTTCGTCCAATTCCGAGAATATTTCCTGTGTAGCTTTTCTGAAACACAAAAACAGCAGAAAACAGGGAACTGGCACTGTGGCATCTTGTCAATAGGTTAGCTCCGGAAAATGCATAAAAGTGTCATGAAGTGTAACGAAACACAAGGCAAATGGTGTAAAAACAAGCATGGAGCATCAAAAATTATAGATACGTTTGAGACGTATCAACAGGTGATAGCAATATGATGGAGATAGGACCGGGGTCCACAGTTCACTAGTGGTGTCTCTCCATAAGATAAATAACACATGCTGGGTAAACAAATTACAGTTGGGCAATTGATAGAATAAAGATAACTTGATATGTCAAGAAGATCACTATGCGATTTACTCTGCGCATTACAACAAAATACATAGACCGCCATCCAACTGCATCTATGACTAATAATCCACTCCCGGGGATATCATCCGAACACCCCAAGAGTATTAAGTTACAAACAACAGATAATTGCATTAAGCAAAGTGTGTAATGTAAACAAAGCATATGCCCTCGAGCATATGAATGTTGTTTTCTCCCTAGTGGCAATAGCACATCTACAACCTTAGAGGTTTCTGTCACTCTCCTAGATTAAATAGAGGCATGAACCCAACTATCGAGCATAAATACCCCCTCTTGGAGTTACTAGCAACTACTCGGCCAAGATAGCTACTAACAACAGAGAGCATGCAAGATCATAAATAACATAGAGATAACATAAGATATATGTCAGTATAGCAACTCAATCATAACACAAATATTTATCGGATCCTAACAAACCAAACATGTAGAATTACATAACGGTGATCTCAATCATGTAGGGCAGCTCATGAGATCTAAACATGAAGCACATGGTGGAGAAGACAACCATCTAGCTACTGCTATGGACCCATAGTCCAAGGTAGACTACTCACTCATCGCTTCGGAGGCAAGCATGGCGATGAAGAAGACCTTCGGTGGCGATTCCCCTCTCCGGCAGAGTGCCGGGAAGACCTTCTGGACCCTCCCGATCTCGGGTCAATGACGGCGGCGGATCACGATGTGTTTCGGGAAAATTGATCGGGTACTTAGGTTTTTCCCATCGGGGGGTCTTTATAGGCGAAGGGGCAGCGTCAGAAGTGGACCGAGGCGTCCTCACACATAGGGGGCGCGGCCAGGGGCTGGGCCGTGCCGCCCTGGTGTGAGGCCACCTCGTGGCCCCACTCTGTCTCCTCTTCGGCTCTCCGGAAGCTCCGTGAAATATCTGGACGGCTGGCTTTGGTTTCGTCTAATTCCGAGAATATTTCCTGTGTAACTTTTCTGAAACACAAAAATAGCAGAAAATAGGGAACTGGCACTGTGGCGACTTGTTAATAGGTTAGTTCCGGAAAATGCATAAAAGTGCCACGAAGTGTAACGAAACATTAGGCAAATGGTGTAAAAACAAGCATGGAGCATAAAAAATTATGAATACGTTGGAGACGTATCAGCATCCCCAAGCTTAACTCCTGCTCGTCCTCGAGTAGGTAAGTGATAACAAAAGAAATAATTTTTGAGGTGACATGCACCCACACAATCTTGATCATATATGTAAGCATTTGTGAGCTGGGATCATAAGAACTTAAAACATGGGCATGAAAGATATAATCTTGACAATAAAAACTTAGCAACCATGTTATAACATGAAAAAGCACACAAACAAAAGATCATGAAAATAAAACAATAAAAGTCAAAGATGTGTTCAAATCATAAGGAAAAACATACAAATGGTTTTCAGCTTGTCCTTCATGGAGAGCAAAACATAAATGCATAGGACACCTTCAAGTTTAAGAGGGCGACTAGATACAAATAATTTGAGAACAAGTGAAACCAACAATATGAATCAATCAATGAAAACTTTGGGACAATGCACATTATACTAAGAATGACAACTATGCTCTCTTAATGGTGCATAAAGATAGAAGGTGTGACTCAACATAAAAGTAAAAGAAGGGCCCTTCGCGGAGGGAAGCAGTGATTGCAAGTTTTATAACCTTCAAAAATTATGGTACTTACCGGCTTTGAGCTCTCATTGCCCCCATCATAAGCATCTTGAATGGTTAAAGTTAATGCGAGAACAATTATGATGCATATGCTTGAGAAATCATAAGTTGAAAACCTCGTGTCCCGTGAATACGAGTACCCAAACCTCATGCTACTTTACTTAGAGTCCCAAGCAAGCTCTTGTCATTGTAAGTATACACATATCACCGAGAACCGCCAACGGGGTACCTCCATGCCCGATGACATGGAACAAGCCCACATCAAAATGACAGGACAAGCAGACAATGAACACCTCAACATCTCTTTTATTTACCATTTGTATAGCTTTTTATTTTGAGATGCGTCGTCGAATGTCCACTATGGGCATGCTGCAAATTTCCACCATGAATTATGCATAGCTTAGATTGGCGGCCCAGGCATTTCTCTAACACATATACAAACTCTATGATCTCGCAAGATTCCCAATTCATTTCACACCGCGAGTATCCATAAACAAAAGATCACGATATCAACTCAAATAAGAAGTGCAATGTTGAAAGCTTGCCATGATGGCATGGCTGGGCTAGTCTCCAACTTACAGCTTGCAAGCATAACAACTCAACATAAGAGACCACAATGTCAAATTTTTAAGAACAAGAAAAAGTAAAGTGTGCCTTCCGGTTCGTGAGGGCTTTACTGACCAATTTTCGCATAACACTGGTAAGAGTTTAATTTGAAGAGTAAATAAAAGCAAGTCAAATTTACTTGGAATAGCAAATTGCTAATAGGTATGTATGGTGGACACTTTGGCAAACTTGGTTTTTAGGAGTTGGATGCACGAGTAGAGCTCATACTCAGTACAAGGCGAGGGCTAGCAAAAGACTGGGAGCGACCAACTAAGAGAACAATAATGGCCATAATCATGCAAAGCGACAAAGCGACATTAAAAGAAGCATAAGATGGCATAAAAATTCAAAAACTAAATGATCATAGAGGCTATTGGCAACTTTGTATGAGTCTAACATGTGTGAGCATGCGCCAAGTCAACCTAATAAAGCATCAAGGAGAAAACCAAAATAATGCTTCCAAATAATTAAAACAATGCATGATTTTTTCAAAGGCTCATTAAGCAATCTCAGTTATTTGAGACAAGTCATGCTACAGCAAAACCACTAAGCATACTATCAAAAAGACATCAAGCATGACATGAAAAAGCCTAAGCCGCAGTCTACACAAGCTCCTTCTTGTACCACTTTTTTGCATAAAGCTTTTCCTCTTTTCCAACACCATTCAAACTTTTTTAATCCAACTCTTTTGAGGAAAACCAACATGGTCCAGAGGCAAAAATACACCTTGATAAATAAATATAAGAAGATCTGAACGCAAATCAAGGCAAAAACAAAAACCAAAAGCAGTAGCAGAAAAAGAAGAACACTCAGTTTTTTATAAGAATGAAACTAGAGCGTTCTTGGCAAATGAAAAGCAAGGCAACTTCTCCAAAAGAAATTTGTTGGGGTCCAACCATTTATTGCAGCAAACAAAACAAACTAATAAATAAAACTAAAACAACTGACGCTCCAAGAAAAACGCATAGTGCATGAAGCAATAAAAATATAGTGTCTTGAAAGGTGACCTGATTTTTGCCGATGAAGAAGGGGTGCCTCGGGGGCATCCCCAAGCTTTGACACTTGTACTTCTTGGATATTTCTTGGGGTTATGCATGGGCATCCCCAAGCTTGAGCTTTTGTCCATTCTTCAACTCATCTTATCATTCTCTAATCCCTACACTTGAAAACTTCCTTCATACAAAACTAAACACAAATCTATTAGCAATATTAGTGCAGGCATAACATATAATCAACCTCTTTTTGCTTCAGGTTTCAACCCAAAACCACCACATATAATGTATATACTACTTTAGCAACTTCCCCAAAAGTTCCGTGATCAAAAGAACTCGAAAAGAAAGCGATAAAGCGGCAAACACAAATATTGGCAGAAATCTGTCAAAACAGAACAGCTGATAAAGGCCGATTTTTCAAAGGATTTTATGTTGCTCAAATCAAAAAGTGTTCAACTAATGAAAGTTTGGATATAACCTGGGGCATATTCACAAGAAATTGCAGGTCCAAAAGATATTCAGAGAATTTTCACGAATTTTTACGGTGCAGCATTGAAAATAGTTTCAGGACAGCAACATCCCCAAATCTTTACCTCACTCAGATTAGAGGCTTCTCTTGGCACAACAATGAAATAAAAATTATAAGGAGAGGTCATTACAGTAGTAATGACTTCCAAGACTCAAATAAAAGAAAAAGTACTGAAAAGAAAACATTGGGTTATCTCCCAAGAGTGTTTTTCTTTAACGCCTTTGAGCTAGGCGCAGAAAATTACGAATCAAGTAATATCAAGAGATGAAGCATCAAGCTCATAATTTGCTCTAAGAATAGAGTCAAAAAGTAATTTATTCCTTTTCCTAGGGAAGTGTTTCATACCTTTTTTGAGTGGGAATTGATATTTGATGGTGCCTTCTCTCATATCAATGATGGCACCTATAGTTCGAAGAAAGGGTCTTCCCAAAATAATAGGACATGAAGCATGGCATTCAACATCCATAACGAGAAAATCAACAGGAACAAAGTTATCGTTAACCATAATAAGAACATCATTAATTTTTCCCAAAGATTTCTTCTTAGCAACATCAGCAATAGGAACATCAAAATAGCATTTTTCAAGCGGTGGTAAGTCAAGCATGTCATAAATTTTTCTAGGAATAATAGAAATACTAGAACCTAGATCACATAAAGCATGGCAATCAAAACCATTAACATGCATATCAATGATGGGTTCCCAACCATCTTATAACTTCTTGGGAATAGAAGCTTTTTTGCTTCAACTTTTCATCCCCAATTTTCATGAGAGCATTGGTAATATGCTTAGTAAAAGCAATATTTAAAGAACTAGCATTGGGAGTCAAAGCAAGCTTTTGAAAGAACAAAATAACTTCAGATATATTGCAGCCATCAACATCAAAATCATTAAAGGAAATAGAGCTATCATCTCCTACAGTCCGAAAAATTTCAGCACTCTTTTGAGAAAAAGTTTTGGCAGTTTTAGGCTTTTTAACACAAGGAGTGGGAGTTTTCTCTACACCAATCAAAGTAAGAGGATTGCTAGCATTAGGAGCAACATCATTAGAGGTAGTAATAGTACAAGCTTTCATATTCCTAGCAATCTCATCCTCTCTTTCCCATCTAGCATGCAATTCTGCTAACAATCTAATATTTTCATCAATTCCAACTTGGATAGCATTAGCAGTAGCAAAAACATTATTCTCTTTCACATCATTAGGCAACACTTTTAATTTTATAAGTTCAACATCATGAGCAAGGCTATCAACTTTAGAAGCAAGAATATCAATTTTGCCTAACTTTTCCTCAACAGATTTGTTAAAAGCAGTTTGTTTTACCATGAAGTCCTTGAGCATGACTTCAAGTTCAGAGGGCGCGGCCCTAGTATTGTTGGAGGAATTACCATAAGAATTACCATAACCATTACCATTGGTAGAAGGATACGGCCTATAATTGTTACTAGCAAAATTATTCCTATAAGCATTGTTGTTAAAATTATTGTTTCTAATGAAATTCACATCAACATGCTCTTCTTGAGCAACCAAAGTGGCTAAAGAAACATTATTAGGATCAACATGAGTCCTATCATTAGCAAGCATAGCCATAATGGTATCAATCTTATCACTCAAGGAAGAGGTTTCCTCAACAGAATTTACCTTCTTACCTTGTGGAGCTCTCTCGGTGTGCCATTCGGAATAATTTACCATCATGTTGTCAAGTAGCTTTGTTGCGGCGCCCAAGGTAAGGGACATAAAAGTGCCTCCAGCAGCTGAATCCAATAGGTTTCTCAAAGAAAAATTTAGTCCTGCATAAAAAGTTTGGACAATCATCCAAGTAGTCAGTCCATGAGTGGGGCAATTCTTTATCATAGATTTTATTCTTTCCCAGGCTTGAGCAACATGTTCATTACCAAATTGACTAAACTTTATAATATTGCTACGCAAAGATATAATTTTAGCAGGAGGATAATATCTACCAATGAAAGCATCCTTACACTTAGTCCATGAATCAATACTATTCTTAGTAAACGATAGCAACCAATCTTTAGCTTTTCCTCTCAAAGAAAAAGGAAACAACTTGAGCTTAATAATATCACTTTCTACATCCTTATATTTCTGTATCTCACATAGCTCAACAAAATTGTTGAGATGAGCTGCAGCATCTTCAGTACTAGCACCAGAAAATTGCTCTTTCATAACAAGGTTCAATAAAGCATGCTTAATCTCATAAAAGTTTGCAGCAGGAGTAGGTGGCGCAATAGGAGTGCAGATAAAATCACTATTGTTCGTGCTAGTAAAGTCACACAACTTGGTATTTTCAGGATTAGCCATTTCAGCAAAACTAAAAGTAGACAAGTAAAAACAGCTATCAAGGATTCTAATTTTTTTGGGTTTTTGATATAAAATAATGCAAGTAAAAATAAAGTAAAGCAAAACAATAAAACAAAGTAAAGGATGTGCGTGCAAAAAACTCCCCTTGCAGAGGTCTTCTTTCTCTTCCCCGGCAACGGCGCCAGAAAAGGGCTTGATGGCTGGCGTTTAGTTGATGATGATGATTATGGCCAGACAGTTGGGAAACCCCAAGCGGAAGGTATGATGAGCACAACAGCAAGCTTTTCCCTCAGTTAGAAACCAAGGTTTGTCGATACGAAGAAGAAAAAGCCAATACGACTGAAGGTGATGTTGACTGGCCTAATAACGCTCCAACAAGGGCGCCATTTACGACACTTGTTGACTCGTCTTCAACTAGTAGCAACGCAGAACCTGAACACACATAACCAAGTACTTTGTTCCCAACTTACGATGAGGTTGTCAATCTCACCGGTTTGCTTGAAACAAAGGGTATGAGCGTATCGAGTGGAAAACAGTGAAAGTATGCGAGTAAAGTAAACAGTGCGAGTAAAGTAAACAGGTGATAGCAATATGATGGAAATAGGACCGGGGTCCACAGTTCACTAGTGGTGTCTCTCCATAAGATAAATAACACATGCTGGGTAAACAAATTACAGTTGGGCAATTGATACAATAAAGATAACGTGATATGTCAAGAAGACCACTATGCGATTTACTCTGCGCATTACAACAAAATACATAGACCGCCATCCAACTGCATCTATGACTAATAATCCACTCCCGGGGATATCATCAGAACACCCCAAGAGTATTAAGTTGCGAACAACAGATAATTGCGTTAAGCAAAGTGTGTAATATAAACAAAGAATATGCCCTCGAGCATATGAATGTTGTTTTCTCCCTAGTGGCAACAGCACATCTACAACCTTAAAGGTTTCTATCACTCCCCCCCAAATTAAATAGAGGAATGAACCCAACTATCGAGCATAAATACCCCCTCTTGGAGTTACTAGCAACTACTCGGCCAAGATAGCTACTAACAACGGAGAGCATGCAAGATCATAAACAACATAAAGATAACATAAGATATATTTCAGTATAGCAACTCAATCATAACAGTAATATTCATCAGATCCCAACAAACCAAACATGTAGAATTACATAATGGTGATCTCAATCATGTAGGGCAGCTCATGAGATCTAAACATGAAGCACATGGTGGAGAAGACAACCATCTTGCTACTGCTATGGACCCATAGTCCAAGGTAGACTACTCACTCATCGCTCCGGAGGCAAGCATGGCGATGAAGAAGACCTCCGGTGGCGATTCTCCTCTCCGGCAGGGTGCCGGGAAGAGCTTCTAGACCCTCCCGATCTCGGGTCGACGACGGCGGCGGATCGCGATGTGTTTCTGGAAAATTGATCGGGTACTTAGGTTTTTCCCGTCGGGGGGTCTTTATAGGCGAAGGGGCAGCGTCAGAAGTGGACCGAGGCGTCCTCACACATAGGGGGCGCGGCCAGGGGCTGGGCCACGCCGCCCTGGTGTGAGGCCACCTCGTGGCCCCACTCCGTCTCCTCTTTGGCTCTCTGGAAGCTCCATGAAATATCTGGATGGCTGGCTTTGGTTTCGTCCAATTCCAAGAATATTTCCTGTGTAACTTTTCTGAAATACAAAAATAATAGAAAACAGGGAACTGGCACTGTGGCGACATGTTAATAGGTTAGTTCCGGAAAATGCATAAAAGTGCCACGAAGTGTAACAAAACATTAGACAAATGGTGTAAAAACAAGCATGGAGCATCAAAATTTATGGATACGTTGGAGACGTATCACATACCATATATGCCGGAACATTGTATATGATATTTCGGCTAAGCCGACATTCCTGAATACCGGCCAGATCATCCTTTATATGTCGGCCAGGCCGGGACTTCTATATGCCGGCCAGGCCCAACTTCAGTCAAACCTCTTGTGGTCAACCTCTTACCTTATCTCTTTTCTAGTCTCTTGACCCTACCTGGGGTCATCCCCCGACAACTCCAAACTAGCTCATTAGTAAACTTTGGTAGGGCTGCTACTAGTTGATACTAGCTCATCAGTAAACTTTGGTAGGGCTGCTACTAGCTCATCAGTAAAACATTTTCCTTGTATCCAAACGGCCATTTACAATGGTATATTTTCCTTGTATAGTGGATTACATGTGCAGAAATTTATATGATTCCGAACTGGTCCCTTAGTGTTTTTTCCCATTTCAGTAGGTTTCACAAGGAGCTTGTAGGAAGAGGAATCAGAGTCGGAAAGACTATTTCACCAGCATGTAACGGGATTAGGTTCTTCAGCTTATTAGCAGGAGAGACACAGGGAATGCTATTGTTGAAGGAAAAGACTGGATTGGCTTCAATAGGGTGTTTTGAGATAGAAATACACAAGATTCAGCAAATTGCTCGTACAGTCGTTGTATCCTTCATGTGAAAACTTGAAATAGTTTCAGCAAACCAGGTTTCAGCAATCAACGTGAACAGAGAGAGGAGCCGAGCCACACTAGAATGGGAGCAGGCTCTGTCAAAGGGGCTCGGCGCCACATCCACGCGGCAGGCTTGGGCGCCTGGGGCTATAGAGGCGGCGCCGCGGTGAGCGAGGAGAGGAGGAATATGTGAGGCGCGTGAGGGCGAGGAGCTCCGCCTTGGCCTGGCGCATGACCCAGTGGCCAAGCTCCACCTTGCCTGGCGCGCGACCCAGCGGCGGAGCTCCTCCTCGGCCCGGTGCAAGACCCGGCGACTGATCAGGTGCACCGCCGCTGCAAGGATTTTGCCTCCTCCTTGTGTCCAGCCCCAACTTCGACGGACAGCAGCCAGTTGCGGACGACGGGGAGGTCGGAGATGTGAAGATTCCAATTTCAGTTTCCAAATATGTAAGCTTATAAATCAATGAAGGACTTTTTCTATAAAAAAGAATTTATACTGAGCCTGCATCACTTAAATCGGGATGGATGGAGTAATATGCACGATAGCACATTTTTTGTTCAACATCATGTTAAAGTACTTAAGGCTATACTCTGTTAATCCTTAATACTAGATTGTATAGAGTTTATCCTTCTGTAGTGGAGTATAAGTAAGAGGCATAGTATCATCTTTATGTTAGGATGTGATGTCCATATGAATACTTATCAAGACACATAATAAAATCTCATTAATATTTTAGTCATCTATCTTATTTTTAATGCCGCCACAACTTTATGAGAGAGTAGACAAGTGAATCCATGAACTCCGGTCCATTTGAAACCATAAGAAACACCATTTAATTGCTTCTGCTTGCTTTTACCTTTTCTGCAACAATAAAATCCAAAAATCACAAAAATATATTTACCTTTTGCAACTACAAACAAAAACCCAAAAACAACTTTACTTTTCAGCATTAGTTTACTTTTTAGCTTTAGTTTACTTTCATGTTTTTACTTTCAGTTATTTATTTTATTTTTCTTTACTAATAGCGAAGCCTTGTGCTTTACAACCACACGGTGAAGTTGGGAGCCTAAAAAAAGAACTTGTATTGCAGGTTGCTGGCCAAGGCCTGAAGAAACTAGATCGATTGTTCCCAAAGAGTTTGATATTAAACCCCTAGTCACTCTCGTGGGGACAATTCTCTTGCTACATCACTTTGTACTTGAAGTCCCAACCAATTGACACACTTTCTTAGGTCATCAGTGCTCTCTGGCTATGGAGGTTTCTCCCCTTCCCTCACCCTCCCGTTCCGATAGCAGCGGGCAACCCGTGGGCTGTCGGAAATTCGACCGTGCCCACATGTGCTCATAAAATAGCAGCCCCCTTACAAAAGTATCACCGATGTAATGGGAAATTACCAATTTTGTTTGGTTTCACCGGGTTGCATGCATGTTTTTCCTTTCCAATTTATTTATTTTCCCTTTTTGTTCTTTTCAAATTATTAATATTTTTCAAATATTGAATATTTTGAAATATTACTCCCTCTGACTCATATTATCTTTCGGCAATACGGATGTATCAGACATATTTTAGTGCTAGATACATCCATATTTAGGAAAGATAATAGGGGTCGGAGAGAGTACCTTAGTTAACACGTTACCTTATTTAAAACGACAACATTTAGAAATTTTTTAATGATTTTAAATAAGATTGAGGTTGTAATATTTTCATGATCTAAATAATGTTCAATTTATCAAGTAAAATGGTTCAAATTTAAAAAATGTTCATGGTATAAAATTGTTCAATTTTGAAAATTGTTCATGACATAAAAGAGTATCCAATTTTATTTTTTCTCTAGTAAAATGGTTCAGATTTTAAAAAATGTTCCTGATATAAGAAATATTTAGTTTTGAAAATGTTTCACAGAGGTCTAATTTTAAAGTGTTTATCTGGTAAAATGGTTCATATTTAAAATTTTGCTCATTTTTAAAACTTAGATTTTAAACAAAATTATGACATAACAAATTTTATTATTTTAAAAAGTCACTAGGTAAAAAGGTTTAGATCTTAAAAATGTTCAGTTTTGAAATATGTTCATGATTTTAAAATTTGTTCACTAGGTAAAAAGGTTTAGAGTTTTTTTAAAATAAGTTTTGGAAATTTTTTCATGATCTTAAAATTTGTTCACTAGGTAAAAAGGTTCAGATTTGAAAAAAATCAATTTTTGAATTTTTTTTCATGATCTTAAAATTTGTTCACTAGGTAAAAAGGTTCGGATTTGAAAAAAAAATCAATTTTTGAAATTTTTTCATGATCTTAAAATTTGTTCACTAGGTAAAAAGGTTTAGATTAAAAAATGGTTTTTAAAAAATGTTCATGATCTTAAAATTTATTCACTTGGTAAAAAGGTTCAAATTAAAAAATGTTTAGTTGTGAAACATGTTGATAAATTCAAAATTTATTCACTTGGCAAAAGGTTCACATTTTAAAATGTTTAGTTTTATTTTTTTATTTTAAAAGGTTCAAATTCTAAAAATAGTTCATTGGGGTGAAAAGAAATGACATATCCTTCTCGACAAGCCATCGCTTCCAATGTCTCGGGGGTCCGTGCTCCCCAAGAATATTAGGGCAGAAGCTCCCAAGAACAATCCTGTATCACTCCGTGCTACAGCCACCACAGAACCACTTCCGCTATTTTTGCCTATAGCTGCATCCACGTTGATCTTCTCCTAGCCCACCGGTGGTTTTATCCAAACCGGCGCTCATGCTGGTGTCCGCACCCCTTCGCTCCTCTTCCCTCTTTCTTCCCTAGTCTTTAAGTCAACAATGAAGCTCTAAACGAAAAAATCTCGACAAGCCATCGCTTCCAATGTCTCGGGGGTCCGTGCTCCCCAAGAATATTAGGGCAGAAGCTCCCAAGAACAATCATGTATCACTCCGTGCTACAGCCACCACAGAACCACTTCCGCTATTTTTGCCTATAGCTGCATCCACGTTGATCTTCTCCAAGCCCAACGGTGGTTTTATCCAAACCGGCGCTCTTGCTGGTGTCCGCACCCCTTCGTTCCTCTTCCCTCTTTCTTCCCTAGTCTTTAAGTCAGCAATGAAGCTCTAAATGAAAAAATGGACTGAGAGAGGGGTCTAACATATCTGCTCGTGGATCGCTTTTCTCCTTGCATGCCAGATCACCCACAAGGTTACAAAGATAGTAACAGGTTCTTCCTCCTCCAAGCTCTCGATCAGACCCGCAAGCCATGCTCGAGAATCACCATCATCCGAGCACTCGATGTGCTCGAGGAAACAAAGCTGTTGCGGACGATTTTCTTTGCGGTCATCTACTTTATTGCCACAGGCTCACAGGTACCTTTGTTCCTTGTAATACAAGAGATTTAAAAAGTTGACATGTCAATTACTTACAGGGCCTTTTTAACCAATTCTGTGTGAGGACAAATTTCTTAGTGGGATAAAATGACTTTTTTGCCCTTCTATATCTTTGACCCCTCGCATGCGTTATTCTCTGTAAAGGATTAGTGGGAGTTAACTGAGCATAGTCAAATCCGGTCATCGCCGCCACCACTACTCCGACGAGTTCGAACGCCGCCGTGCCACCTCTTTCCACCGCGTCCGCTCATCCGGCGAGTCCCAGTTCGACCATGGCCGCCGCCACTAATCCAGCGATTTTGGCCATCGCCGGCGCCACTTATCCGGTGAGTTCGGCCACCGCCGCCGCCACTGATCCGGCGAGTTTGAGGCCATATTGTCGTTCCTATCTTTGATGGTCTAGCCGTGCTCGTGTCCCTGCCCAGTGTGTCATCGAGCAGCGGGGCGTCGGCGCGTCCAGATCTTGCTGGCCTGAGGTTGAAGACGACCGGTTCCTTTTTTTAGAAAATATACGCAGTGCTCATACTTCAAATAAAACTGTATCCGGTATGTAACAGCAAAGTAAGGCAGCTCAAGTGGCTTGTGCTGTAGCGCCATCCTCCCAGGTCGTGAGTTCGAATTCCACATAGCACACGTTGCTTTCCTTTTTATTGCGAGCTAACAAATAGGCCCCACCCGTCAGGAAAAAAGTGTAAAGCAAAATCATCCAGCTGAAGGAGCGCCACGTCACCGGATGGTCCCGCCTGGTCAGTCGCTGTAGGTAGCTTTACCCATAGTAACAAACATCTTCGATTATTTTTCTTTTTTCTTGTAGGTTCAAAAAATGTTTAAAATTGCAAAAAACATATCTTTTGATATGTGGCTCCAAAGTAAAAGTGTTATATATGAAAAATTATATAAAAAAAGTAAAGGACATATCTATGCTATGCTTACATCCCATAGAAACAAACATTTTGATTATTTTATTTTTCATTGTAGTTCCAAAAAATGTTTAACATTGCAAAAATCATATCTTTTGACATGTGTATCCAAAGTAAAAGTGCTATATATGTAAAATTATCAGAAAAATGTAAAGGATGTATCTATGATATGCTTGCATGTCAATTCAAAGACATGCGCTGATTTTCCATTTTATTAGTGTCTAAAATGGGCAAAACAAGTGGTTTTTTGTGAAGTGGCTATCAAGGGCAGTGTGCATAACTCCACCACTCCAATTTTCACATATAGGGAACCTTGTAGGCAGGCAAGATCCATGGTTTCATGAATTTTCTCGGCCTGCAGCCATATACTAAATTATTTTTTAGCTAAATCTATTTAAAAGCAAATTTGAACTAGAGCTACATAAACTACACTTCAAAAAAATTGAGGGAAAATACCTAGAGGTGCCCTAAAGGTGTGGAACCCCATAACCCATCTCAAACTTGGGAGCCCCACCCGCCTAGCACACACGGTGGGCACCGTGAGTTTGACCTAGATTTGAAATGGGGGAAAAAGGAATTCAAAAAAACCAGAAAATGGAAAACCAATGCATGGAGTCATGATATGTGATGTAGTACCTAGAAAAAATACCAAGCATGGCATACCAATGTTTCATAGAAAAACTCTTCACAAAAAATGCCACCAAGGAGGACTTCACTTGGCTTTCTATCCAATTGAGCTAGGTTTGTGCAAGTCCTATAGCAAACTTTTGAATCTGGACCCCATTATTGGCAGTGATGTGCATCTTTCCATTTCCAACAACTTTTGTGACTAGGGTTTTTTTAGTTTCCATTGATAAAATAGATTTTCCATTTTATTAGTGTCCAAAATGGGCAAAACTGGTGGTTTTTGTGAAGTGGCTACAAAGGGCAGTGTGCATAAATCTACCACTCCAATTTTCACATATAGGGAACCTTGTAGGCAGGCAAGATCCAGGGTTTCATGAATTTTCTCGGCCTGCAGCCATATACTAAATTATTTTTTAGCTAAATCTATTTAAATGCAAATTTGAACTAGAGCTACATAAACTACACTTCAAAATTTTGAGGGAAAATACCTAGAGGTGCCCTGAAGGTGTGGAACCCCATAACCCATCTCAAACTTGGGAGCCCCACCCGCCTAGCACACACGGTGGGCACCGTGAGTTTGACCTAGATTTGAAATGGGGCAAAAGGAATTCAAAAAAAATCAAAAAATGGAAAACCAATGCAAGGAGTCATGATATGTGATGTAGTACCTAGAAAAAAATACCAAACATGGCATACCATTGTTTCATAGAAAAACTTTTCACAAAAAATGCCACCAAGAAGTACTTTACTTGGCTTTTTATCCAATTGAGCTAGGTTTGTGCAAGTTCGATAGCAAACTTTTGAATTTGGACCCCATTTTTGGCAGTGATGTGCATCTTTCCATTGCCAATAACTTTTGTAACTAGGGTTTTTTTAGTTTCCATTGATAAAATGGATTTTCCATTTTATTAGTGTCCAAAATGGGCAAAACTTGTAGTTTTTTGTGAAGTGGCTACAAAGGGAAGTGTGCATAAATCCACCACTCCAATTTTCACATATAGGGAACCTTGTAGGCAGACAAGATCCAGGGTTTCATGAATTTTCTCGGCCTGCAGCCATATACTAAATTATTTTTTAGCTAAATCTATTTAAATGCAAATTTGAACTAGAGCTACATAAACTACACTTCAAAATTTTTGAGGGAAAATACCTAGAGGTGCCCTGAAGGTGTGTAACCCCATAACCCACTTCAAACTTGGGGGCCCCACTCTCCTAGCACACACGGTGGGCACCGTGAGTTTGACCTAGATTTGAAATGGGGGCAAAAGGAATAAAAAAAAATCAAAAAAAAAATGGAAAACCAATGCATGGAGTCATGATATGTGATGTAGTACCTAGAAAAAATATCAAACATGACATACCAATGTTTCATAGAAAAACTCTTCACAAAAAATGCCACCAAGGAGGACTTCACTTGGCTTTCTATCCAATTGAGCTAGGTTTGTGCAAGTTCTATAGAAAACTTTTGAATCTTGACCCCATTTTTTGCAGTGATGTGCATCTTTCCATTGCCAACAACTTTCGTAACTAGGGTTTTTTGAGTTTCCATTGATAAAATGGATTTTCCATTTTATTAGTGTCCAAAATGGGCAAAACTGGTGGTTTTTTGTGAAGTGGCTACCAAGGGCAGTGTGCATAAATCCACCACTCCAATTTTCACATATAGAGAACCTTGTAGGCAGGCAAGATCCAGGGTTTCATGAATTTTCTCGGCCTACAGCCATATACTAAATTATTTTTTAGCTAAATCTATTTAAATGCAAATTTGAACTAGAGCTACATAAACTACACTTCAAAAATTTTGAGGGAAAATACCTAGAGGTGCCCTGAAGGTGTGGAACCCCATAACCCATCTCAAACTTGGGAGCCCCACCTGCCTAGCACACACGGTGGGCACCGTGAGTTTGACCTAGATTTGAAATGGGGGCAAAAGGAATTCAAAAAAATCAAAAAAATGGAAAACCAATGCATGGAGTCATGATATGTGATGTAGTACCTAGAAAAAATACCAAACATGTCATACCAATTTTTCATAGAAAAACTCTTCACAACAAATGCCATCAAGGAGGACTTCACTTGGCTTTCTATCCAATTGAGCTAGGTTTGTGCAAGTTCTATAGCAAACTTTTGAATCTGGACCCCATTTTTGGCAGTGATGTGCATCTTTCCATTGCCAACAACTTTTGTGACTAGAGTTTTTTTAGTTTCTATTGATAAAATGAATTTTCCATTTTATTAGTGTCCAAAATGGGCAAAACTAGTGGTTTTTTGTGAAGTGGCTACAAAGGGCAGTGTGCATAAATCCACCACTCCAATTTTCACATATAGTGAACCTTGTAGGCAGGCAAGATCCACAGTTTCATGAATTTTCTCGGCTTGCAGCCATATACTAAATTATTTTTTAGCTAAATCTATTTAAATGCAAATTTGATCTAGAGCTACATAAACTACACTTCAAAAAATTTGAGGGAAAATATCTAGAGGTGCCCTGAAGGTGTGGAACCCCATAACCCATCTCAAACTTGGGAGCCCCGCCCTCCTAGCACACACGGTGGGCACCGTGAGTTTGACCTAGATTTGAAATGGGGGCAAAAGGAATTAAAAAAAATCAAAAAATGGAAAACCAATGCATGGAGTCATGATATGTGATGTAGTACCTAGAAAAAATATCAAACATGGCATACCAATGTTTCATAGAAAAACTCTTCACAAAAAATACCACCAAGGAGGACTTCACTTGGCTTTCTATCCAATTGAGCTAGGTTTGTGCAAGTTCTATAGCAAACTTTTGAATATTGACCCCATTTTTGGCAGTGATGTGCATCTTTCCATTGCCAACAACTTTCCTAACTAGGGTTTTTTTAGTTTCCATTGATAAAATGGATTTTCCATTTTATTAGTGTCCAAAATGGGCAAAACTGGTGGTTTTTTGTGAAGTGGCTACCAAGGGCAGTGTGCATAACTCCACCACTCCAATTTTCACATATAGGGAACCTTGTAGGCAGGCAAGATCTAGGGTTTCATAAATTTTCTCGGCCTACAGCCATATACTAAATTATTTTTTAGCTAAATCCATTTAAATGCCAATTTGAACTAGAGCTACATAAACTACACTTCAAAATTTTTGAGGGAAAATACCTAGAGGTGCCCTGAAGGTGTGGAACCCCATAACCCATCTCAAACTTGGGGGTCCCACTCGCCTAGCGCACACGGTGGGCACCGTGAGTTTTGAATTCCTTTTGCCCCCATTTCAAATCTAGGTCAATGATTTTTGTGACATATAATATACAATTTATTAGCCAAAACTAATGGTCAATGATTTTCTTTAACTAGTCCTAGGGGAGTATCTCAAATTATTCTCATAGCTATAAATAATTGGATCCACTTCTTAAAAAACAAATAGGTGGCACCTATATATACTGATCACTAAAATATGATTGTAATTACAAATCTTACAGAAGTGGTTCAAACTAATAATCTACAGTCTGAAAAATATAGCACATCTATCTTTGTATTTTGGTGGACTATGGAACTATATATAAGTATTGTGAATATCTTGAAACTATGAGTAGATTTCATAGCATTTTGCCACAATAAGGATGATGGCATCGCATTAACAAGGGCTATCCTTGTGTGAAGCTTCATGGTATTTTTATCCGAACTCTTATTCCTCATATACATTCATAAGTCATAACACACATAGCTAATTTTTATCCTAATTCTAACTTTATCTCTCTATATATGTATAACACCACTTATATACTAGCTAATTTGAGATGTTTGATGCTCTTTTGAGTTATAAATGCCATGGCCTAATGACCATGAAGTAAGTCACTAATATATATGTTTATTTTATAAATGATAAAACAATAATTAGTCCACAAATTTATGTTGGTTATAGATAGCGGCTATAGAATAAAAGTGTTGATGTTCAATCTGCTAGCATGAAGATATATGAAAACTTATATTTATTGTATAAACTTTCAATGAAGTAAAGATAATATAAAGGCTGAACCTAAGCTCGTGTAGCCGTGGAGAGATGTATCATGTATGTGCTGGAACCTGGCCACTACCAGAAGAATCAAGGGTTGACATGCAAGCATATCATAGGTACATCCTTTACATTTTTCTGATAATTTTACATATATAGCACTTTTACTTTAGAGCCACATATCAAAAGATATGATTTTTGCAATGTTAAACATTTTTTGGAACTACAATGAAAAATAAAAATAATCAAAATGTTTGTTTCTATGGGATGTAAGCATAGCATAGATATGTCCTTTACTTTTTTTTATAATTTTTCATATATAATACTTTTACTTTGGAGCCACATATTAAAAAATATGATTTTTGCAATTTTAAACATTTTTTGAACCTACAAGAAAAAAGAAAAATAGTCGAAGATGTTTGTTACTATGGGTAAAGCTACCTACAGCGACTGACCACGCGGGACCATCCAGTGACGTGGCGCTCCTTCAGCTGGATGATTTTGCCTTCCACTTTTTTTCCTAACGGGTGGGGCCTACTTGTCAGCTCGCAATAAAAAGGAAAGCAACGTGTGCTATGTGGAATTCGAACTCACGATCTGGTAGGGTGGCGCTACAGCACAAGCCACTTGAGCTGTCTTGCTTTGCTGTTACATACCAGATACAATTTTATTTGAAGTATGAGCGCGGCGTTTATTTTCTAAAAAAAGGAACCGGTCGTCTTCAACCTCAGGCCAGCAAGATCTGGACGCGCCGACACCCCGCTGCTCGATGCCACACTGGGCGGGGACACGAGCACGGCGAGACCATCAAAGATAGGAGCGACAATATGGCCTCAAACTCGCCGGATCAGTGGCGGCGGCGGTGGCCGAACTCGCCGGATCAGTGGCGCCGGCGATGGCCGAAATCGCCGGATTAGTGGCGGCGGCCATGGTCGAACTGGGACTCATCGGATGAGCGGACGCGGCGGAAAGAGGTGGCATGGCGGCGTTCGAACTCGTCGGAGTAGTGGTGGCGGCGATGGCCGGATTTGACAAGGGATCGCCGGATGGAAGTCTCGTCGGATCGGCTTCCTCATTGACCTTGCTCACTAACTCAGCAAAGGGCAAATTTGACATTTCCCAGCAACAAATTTTGCAATTTTTCGAAATTATTTGTATTTTATAAATTTAGTCCCAAAAAGACCCTCTAAGCAATTGTGTATAGCACCGCTAAATAATTGCAAGGAATTTGGGCCCCTTTCAGCGTGTGTCAAGCAACTGCGGAACCGCAACTGATAACCCCAGCTGTTGCAACTCGGGAGGATAGAATGGCCGGCCCAAAAAGAAAAAGACTATACGCGGCGAGTTCTATCAGGACTCGCAGTAAGCGATACATAGTGCGTGCCCTTCCCGCAACGGGTCCAATAATAAATAATAAATAATAAATAAAGGAATAAATAGGCAAACTTAATATCCCAACCTAATATCCCAACCTTCGCAGACACGAACCCTTGGATCCCCCCCCACCCCCCCTGGATCCGCCGCTTTGGCCCCCCTGGATCCGCCGCTCAAAGATCGCCGGCGGTCCCGGCTGGCGTGTTGCTGAGATTTCTGCACCGCCGCTGCCTAGGCGGCCGCAGCATCCAAAGGGAGCGCCACGCCGCTGCTAGGCCGTGGAAGGTCATCCCGACTGGTTTGACTCGCGGCAAGCCGGCTATAGGTATTGCATCTCTCTCTTTCTCTCTCTCTCTCTCTCTCTCTCTCTCTCGTGCCATGAATCTTATTTGTTTTGTGTTATTCTGATACACCCTGATCGTTAAAGACGAAATTTGATAAAATTAATGAGATTCAGTTTGTGTAATCGTGTTATCATGATCTAACTAAGCATTAAAAATGCGAAACGATGCAGTTTTAATCGTGCACGGTAACAAAAAAAAAACCTTACCTTTACAGTGGGAAGTATGCGGAATATGTCTGTTTTCTTTAAACAATGATATTCGATGTAGTAGTTTAAAATATATACTCCCTCCGATCCATATTACTTGTCGCTGAAACGACTTGTCTAGATACATGAGAATCAGTGCAACTAGTATGGATCGGAGGGAGTACATATTTTTTCTATATATTCTTCAAACCATTCCATTTACACAAAATAATAGTATGTTTTTTGAACATACTTTGCTTAATAAATTAGTAACCTGGTGCTTTTTTTTTTGGTTACTTTTTCTGCATTGTACAATTGATGGAATGTATTTTACTTGTCAATTTCAGACTAAAAATGGGTAACTACCTAATGAGCGAAAGTGCAACGTTAGACCATTGCTGTAATAAAACAGTCCAGCAGAACAGAAGACCGAAAGTTAAACTTGAAGACCTTCCTGAGGTATTTTAACTCTCTTTGGCATTAATATTGTTTATAATGGGAATTTCTGAAGTCCATGGTATTTTTCCTTTTGCGCAGGATCTGCTTGGCATAATTTTGTCAAAATTGCCTCCAACTGAGGTTATAAAAACTTGTGTTTTGTCAAGTAATTGGAGATATATGTGGGCTACCTGCCGGAGGCTAAGCTTTAGTGGTGTTGCTGCATGTGAGCAAAATAGGTCTTACCCACAAAATCATGTCCAGAATTTCATCCGTAAAGTTAATCTAGTACTACAACATTATCATGGCAAGCTGGTTGAAGGTCTTGAAGTGAAACTTGCATTTGACTCAATGCTGGTTGACCATCTTAATGATTGGGTTAGTTTTGCTGTCTCGTCACAGGCGAAGAATCTAGCTTTTGACTTAGCACCTGTCAAATCTGGGGGCCGTGCTGATCGTTACACATTTCCCTTTGAACTTTTGGACTGTCAAAGTATATCCCGTCTGGAGTGTATTCAGCTTAGTTTTGTATATTTGAAACTGCCTTTCCAGTTCAGAGGTTTCCCTAACCTAAGAAAACTTGATCTTAACTTGCTGCATGTCACCAAAAAGGATCTTGAAAATATGTTGTCAAATTGCGACAGTCTTGAATGGTTGAGCATTGTCAGATGCCACCTGAATGATGAGCTTAGGGTAGAACGCCCATTGACCCATCTGTTATACTTGCGAGTTGTTAACTGCGCTATAACCAAGATTGAGTTCCATGCTACAAGGCTCTCCACCCTTGTGTACAAAGGAGACTTTGTTCCTATTATCTTCACTCAAAGTTTGAAGATGGAAAATGCAAACATTTTGTTCTTCAGGGCAGTTTTTCAGCATGCTCTTGCTGCACTTACCAATGAGATCCCGAGCATTCAAAATCTGACTCTGCATATCTTATTTCAGCAACTAGAGGTTTGCACTTGGAAACTATTCACGTTACAAATTAATTTATCTATTATTTTGTCAGTGATATTATTTTCTCTTTCCTCAGACGCGGTGGGACTTTTGTAACATACAAAGATTTTCTCAGCTAAGGAACGTTCAGTTTTTGACGCATATATTTCAGGAAGATTTTGACAAGATTCTCTACTTAGTCTCCTCCTTGAGGGCAGCTCCCTTAATTGAGAAGTTGGACGTTCATGTATGTTCCAGGTTCATCTTTGCTAGTTGACTTTTTACATAAGTTTGCACCGTATGCATTTCTATTGTTTTCCTGTCAGGTTAATTCAGGTGCTGTGATGTCTCTTGTTTTGTTTGGTTCAGATTATTTTGCACACTAGTTAAACTTCTATTTTTACTCATTGTCTGCCAGTTGAGTTTTAACTTGGCATAATTCGAGAAAACACAAGATTTTGCGCTTCACTTCATTGAAAAGAAAGACATGGGGGGTACAACCTCCAAAGGAGGGACACACATGCACACTGACGACTGTCCTCACCAAGCGACTGCAATTAGGTGAGGAGGTACCCTCAACAACATTAGGCCTCGCCCAGCCTTGCCTCCACCCAAGAATGGTGAGGCGTCAAGACCCGGAGCAACGGGGCAGCATGACCGCCTTTGCCGGATGCTTCCATGGACGAATGCAGCTACATGACTGCCCAGACCAACATACCTTGGACCTCTGTGCCTAGAGAGTCGGCAGGTGAAAGGCAAGGCCTGACTCGAATTGGTGCGGCAATCGTCGTGGAAGTGCTGGTGCTGGCATACATTGCGCCCCGAAGGTCCATGCCTGTATGGCAGTCTCTACGTGCCAGAGCAATGCATTGCCAACCTCCTGCTGCTGCATTAGGTACTCCACTTGCAGCCAAAGCAGTGCCTTCAAGAGGGAAACGGCGCGCTGAGACGTTGCTGCTGCCTTGTCCGGCAGGCCAGACCTGAATGTGTCAGCGCAGGATGAGGGCATTGACCAGCGCACTTGCATGCTCGCCTGCCCATGTCCTCATCAGCGGCGTCCAAGAGGGTCAGAGGAGGGGGAGAGAGGCTAGAAAGGAAGGGTCAAAGCTGCCGGCGCTGTCACAGGGTGTTCCATGGCTGCGGCCTGCCTGGCCCAGGTCAGGCCCAGATTGGGCCCGAGCGCCATTGCCAGCTGGCACGGTGTGCCACCTTGCGCAGCCTCCTGGCGGCCGCATCTGCTCCGCCTCTGCTTCGTCCACTGCTCTAACGCCTCGCCGCCCTGCTAGGGCCACGCGACGCTGCTTCTCCACATGAAGTAGCTCTGCCAGCGAAGGCCCGGGAGGCATAGCGAAACATTTATCGGTCCTTAAACTTAGCATGATCACAAATGATCTGGATACAAAACAAAAATTCAAGCATTCCTATACTTGTCACACCCAGTACCAACCTACAACACTGAATGGATAACACGACACATTTACAGGAAATTCACTCCTCTTGAATCGCATGCATTATGCAGCCATGGGGTGCCATAAACTAGAGTGCTAAACTAAGGCTGCATATGTTGCAATCGAACTGAAAAACTGATCCAGAGTAAACTGAACCAAGCACAAAAAATTGGTTAGCTCAGTTTCTGGGTTTCTCTATGGTATGATAAAACTGGAGTGTCATATCCTTTGCTGTTTGGAGCTCGGTCTTCATACAGATAAAACAAACTAGCTGGGGCGCGCGCCTATTTGCGTGGCTAGATGTACTCTATATAATTCTTTAATGAATTATTGGTCTTATATTCAATCATTTATACATTCATTCTCTGTAAGGTGTATTATTTAGTTCAGTACAATGACACATTGGTGCTAATTTACAATTCTAAATATACATAGAAAAATGATGGTAGCAGAACTGTAATGCCTCATATTTTGGTATAAAAATATTTCCATCTAGTGTATTAGATTGTTGCTAAGGCCTTATTCATGCGACAATACAAGGCTGACAGTAGTGAGTTCTGGGTGCGCCATGCAAAATTGTATATACTACTAGTTGAATACCGTGCGTTGCCACGGGCCGATCAATTTTTTTTTTGTCGTAAACATAACCTAAATATAAATAAATTACGTCTAGGGGTCGGTATTGCATATGTCATACTATCGTCCTCCATCAAATTTTCCAATTGTACCAGATGTGATTCTATAAGCTTGTCTCCATGCATGTCTCAACGCGTCCAAAAAATTCCTACACATATATATACATGACAAAACAAACCCTACACATATAGATGACAATGGAATCCACATCTGTCGCTGCCCCCAGCCTTTCTATAGTTTTTACAGTTCCATAGATTCCATGGTGAGTAAACGAATCCTTCATGCACAACTCTGGATAAAGGAGAACTGAAGATTGGGGAAAAACTAATCTGATTTTGGCTTGAATGGGGGTGTAAGAGTTGCAGAAATCTCGCATTTGGCCACACATGTAATGGCCGCAAGATAGGTTCTTCGCCGGCAGGCAGCAGAGTGACGCCTCCATTTTGTATGAGCCTTTTAAACCACCAAAACTTTTCCTCTCTTCCTATTCTTTTTCTAAAAAATTGATATAGGAAAAATAGGGGAAACTGGCTGGACCAGCCTGCTAGGCCAAGTCGACCACCTGTTACTTATCCCCTCCTCTACACGACCCACACGGCTCCCCTCAATGCGCCGCCACCCCTTCTTGTCGCTAGCTCGCTAGTGCTCTTCCTGCATTATGTACCTTGCCCGAAAGCAGTTGAGCCAGTGCTGCTTCCTGCTTCTACTATGACCAGTGAGTGCCCGCATCCTCTCACGCGATGCACCTGGACGCTCCCTTGCCGAGCTCCCGGAGGTCCCCGATGCCGCGCCAGTGCTCTTTGTTCTCGTTCTCGTCCTCCTAGCGCAGGTCGGCACTCCAACCTTGCCGACTTCCGCCTCGACCCGGACGTCCGCCCGCCGCCGTAGCTTCGCCAATACGCGTACGACTCTACTGCATCGACGCTTGGCCTCATCTCTTGCCGACTGCGCGCGCCTCCACCTACCAGTCCGCGTTGTTGTGTGAGTCGACAAATGCATCGCGTCTGCAGTGCTCGGGGTCTTTGGAGAAGAAGGAAGAGACAGAGCCTGCACCTTAGACGAGTACGATGGAACCGGATGTGGGATCGTCTTCACTGCCTCAACCGATGCGCTTAAACGACATTCGACAAGAGTGCATCTAGGGGTAAGAGCGATGGCCTCCTTCCTCAGCTGGGTTAGATGTTACGCCCACGCTAAAACCGACGTGGCCTGTCAAAAATATGCCATCGCTTTTGGTTTAAATAAAATTTAATATACATTGCATTTTTAGGCTGAGCCGGATCCCCACACTACAATTTATTTTGCAGCCCATTAAAGTTTTTACGTGGGGCCTACTTCAATTTTTTTTACGTGCGGCCCATCAGCTAGCTGTCCCTGGTGGTGACAAACAACAAAGACATTTTGTACAACGTCGCTAATATGACGACAGTGAGGGCTCGCGGGATTGAGGCTGCCTCACGTGGGAACGATATATCCGGTTTCTTTACGTAGAAACTGCTTGATATAGATACATACGTGACAAGGCGGACGGCCGATTTTTTAGCGATCGAAACCGGGGGCTACAGACTGGGTTTTCTTGACGGACGAAGAGGAGTTTTTGACGTATGAAACATTGGTTTTTTTTACCTACCATCACCATCTCTAGCAATTTTATTAGTAGAGAGCATACCAATCTGACTTTCTCATTTGGTTCCTCGTCCATGATGTGTATCTTTCAACCAATAATTCTTTTCAGAAACTTTATATCAATGGCCTGTACTTTAATCTTGTGTTATCTTTCTCTACACAACACTTCTTGCAGTCGTACTTTTCATTACTGCATTATCTTGCCTATATTTGCTTCCATTCGTGCTCATTTCAATTTATTTTCATTCGTCACTTATCCTTCTTAGGCAATTCAATTTTCACCACTATGATTGGAAATATTACTAAACATTATTTCCTACTCAGTGTCTTTATAACTTGTCCTTTTTATTGTACCCATACTTTTTTAATCGATCGTAGTTAGTTACTATATCGATTCTGAGCACCATGAACTCTGCAGTGAACATTAAGGTTTCCATTCATTGATGTATTCACTTCTGCATGTTCTATTTGTGTCAACATATGTTTTTGTATACTCACATGTACTCAACCCCCGTGTACATGTATGCAACATAGTGTTATCTTGACAGTGGTGTTTCATAGAATAGAAATCGAAGCTAGTGGTATTTTGATTATCACGTATTTCATTCTACGTAGAGTTTATATTACATAAATGCAAGGTTCAAAAAAGCGCTAGGCACTAAGCGAGCGGTGAGGCACTGCTGCTTAAGCAAGCCTAAGCGCTGCTTAAGCGCCACTTAAGCGCTCAGGCTATAATCAAGATGGGCATAGATACCCCTATAATATGCTGTAATTTTGTATGTATAGGGGCTTAGGAAACATGGAAGTCAAGATGGGCACATATACCCCTATAATATGCTGTAATTTTGTATCCTAAGCATGTAATGCTACATTTCTGAGGAATATAGGATTAATACCTTGGTTGGCCTCGGTTTTGCTCCATTTTCCTATAAACACGCAAGCAGCTAAGCAAACAATGTAAAAAACACAAACAAGCAGCTAAGCAGTAGTGGAGTAGCAAGCAGCTAAGCAGAGACCTAATCAAATTAATATAGCATCAATGCATAGAACAAGGAGCAGAGCAACACATGCAACACACCAACAGCACAGAGGAGATTCTAGCACAAAACACGACTAGATTCCCTGTCTCGCTTCATCGAACGCTTAGGCCAAAAGCGAAGCGGAAGGCAACCGCTCAGCGCTTAAGCGTACCTAGGCGTACGCTTTTTTGAACCATGCATAAATGCAACTTCTTATTTTTGTATCACTTGCTCTTAAGTTTTGGCTGTTCATGGATTTTACAAATAAGTCTGTTCCAAGATTGATGTATAAAATGAGTGCATTTGTTATCCACCTAAAAAATTGCATGTGTAGTCGTATTTTTCTAATAGAATAGCGTCCTTTTTGGAGAAAACTGTAGGAAAATTTGGAAATGCGAGATCTCATGTGGAGACTTAATTGAAATCATATGTCCGTATGGTGAGGTAGTTCAGCATAGATGTACCTGAACACATATGAGCCATCGATCTAGTTGACTCTTTTAAATGTTGATGATTCTTAATCAAGTGGAATCTGTATGGAAAGGTTCGACATGCTATATACGTAGGCTATTAGCTAGTTCCTATGATCATGTATAACATGCTTTAAGCAAGACACACCTGGTTACTGGCTAAACGCACCATGATTTTGTTGATGCCACTATTGTAAGATGTGCTCGGTAGGCCGTCCATTGCCACGGCCACGTCTTCTACTTGTTACAAATTGTAAGCCCCGTTGAAGCGCGGTGAGTTGTCCATGGAAAAACAATGTGAATAGCATCAATTATTCATCACTCCCTCTAGTGTTGACACAACATACTAGTGCTGCAGATTTGTGAGTTGTACCCAATCAATTGTCTTTTGTACATTATCTGCTTTTGTTTAGATAGTCAAGAGCAGTGATTTGTTGATATTTATTGGGCATGAGTATGAAACATATGACTAATGTTCTTGTCTATATGTCAACTATTCTTTAATCTTGGTCACTTAAATGAGGTCTTAGAGACTTAAACGCAGCCTTTCCTTGTTAAGATTTATTCTTGTTTGTGTCTCTTAAGAAAATAATAGAAATAAAGTATGCTAAGGAATGAATTCCCATGAGCATGCACAAAGTTACATGAAGGAAAAATTGGACTTCCGAACATAACATTGTACACTTTCCAGGTGAAGCATAATCATGCTTTCGTAAACTACCCTTGCCCTACTTTTTGTATGCTACATTGTATGCGGTAGTTTGTATTTGAGTTAGTTTCTATAACTAAATGTGTTGCTTAGGGACCAAATCATTAAATTAATAACTTGCAAAAACCTTGGAGGTAGGTTTTTGATGTGGTGCATACGATCGTCAGATGTCAATTATAAAACCACGGATGCATTTGTTTATCTAGATCGTTGACCCCATTTTTCATCTTACAGTATATAATTTTCCCATTCCCATATAATTTTCGGGTTGTCGTGGTTCCCCACCTCCCTGTTTTCATGAAGGTGCTTTGGAGCTGATCATTCTGTTTCATTTTAACCTACAGTTTGGTGGCGGGAAGGATTTATGGTTTGCAAACATGGGACCTGATAGGCAGCACCTTCCACATCCACACTTTGAATACAGTTATCTGAAAGATATGCATATGACAGGATATAAAGGGGCAAGAGGCCAGCTGCAATTTCTTCTTCATATTGCGGAACATGCTCCCGCGTTGCAGTCTTTAACTGTCAGTACAACTCAGTTGCTCCCCGAGGAATATTTTGCTGACACAGTTGATAGATCATTTTTTGGTCGTGCTGCTTGGCATGCAAGGTACCATCTCAGTCAGAAACTTTCACCAACTGTCAAGCTATTTGTTACTTAAAAGTACTGTTGAATATGTCGTGTAAGCGATAACATATGCCTCGTATGATTGGCGTTGTATAATCTATGCCTGGGCAAAAATTGTTAATTATGTATTCACGGGAGATTGTGTAATGCTGTTTTGTCAATAAGATGTTTTGACCTATCGATTGTTATCAAATAATGTTTGGTAGTTGGTACTCTTTTTTTTTGAACGGGGAAAGGCCTGGAAGGGACTCAAAATTGTATTAATACCAGGCGGTGGAGATACAGTTTACAGAGAGGACCCTAAAGATAAAGAAAATTACAATCATGTCCTGCCATTTTGCCCAATGGACCTCAGATCTAAATTGCAGAACGCCATCCGGTTGGTAGTTTGGTACTCGCTCAGACGGAGATCCGTGGGCTACTAATGCAGGGCTTGTAGGAGTCTTCCCAGGGTATTACGAAAGCTAGTGATGTAGGCTACATCACTAGGGAGTGTCAAGTCATGTCTTGCAGATGGCCCCTCACTTTCTCTCAGAAAGCTCCCACCCCCTCTAAACTCCATTGAGAGTCGCCCACGGTGGACTGGGCCGACGTGATGCCCTTATTGGCGGCGATGCCGGCCGGAAGAGGCTAAGGAAAGGTGCTGGAACTAGGATTGTACATAGTAGCTCCAATAAAAGTAGGTTTTCTGGTGTTTTAGCACTATGCTCCTAAGCCGGATCTGGTGCTGGCCAGTTCATGTTCTTGTCGTGGAGCTCTCTTGGCCCGAGCCAAAGGCGATGAGCTGCAGAATCGCTAGGCTCTTGTCGGCTGCTTGTTTTTGAAGGCGGGCATGTTCTGCAAGCTTCTTCATCTCGCAGCGGTGGCGTTGAAGGGAAGAGATGGGGCGGCGTTCTTGGCTTCGGAGTCCGCCGGTCTCGGAGTAGAGATATCGTAGGTTGGAGTACAATCTCGGTGGCCTTGGTTTGTCGGCTGAGTCAGATGGCCATCAGGTGGCTGCGCATCATGCCGGTGGTGTTCCTCGGCGTTTCTTCAACCTCCAAGAGGAGGCCATGTCTAGAACTTGTCGTGGCGCTCAACGTCGAGTCAAAACCAAGTGGTTTTGTCCTCGGTTTTGATGAAGACGGCCATGGATTGGGTTCTCTGTTCGGTCTGTGGGGATTTCGGATTAGCCATCCGGAATATCCTTTACACATACAATTCACGATCCCAAAAAAGGTGTCGTGAATCCACATAACCGAATCGATATCAAAGTTACATAATCCATTACAGTAATGAAATAAAAGTTTTACAAATGGGTCACATGACCAAGCCTAATAATGTCCCGCAGGCCAAGTTCATAACTAAGCAGCAGATACAAAATAATGTTGATGACCCATGTCAAGCCTACGATCCTACATGCAACTGACTGGGAGACGTTCATTGTTCGTACCAGCATCGTTAAACCCTTCATCTCCTCCAATGCCATCCTCCTCATAGTCTAACCAAGTTAATAGCCAGTGATAAAGTTGTTAGTATGATTTAAATTGTACTCCCAAACCATCTAATGAAGAAATTATGGAATATACAATATTTGGTTGTAGCAAGGGAGGCTCTACACTAGGTTTGTTTTCATTTTGCAAACATAGTTTCTCTTCTCGATTTAGCATGTCTAGAACTTTGTTTTCCGACATCACTATATCTTTATTAAAAACATGTATAAAATATTTTTAATAAAATCTTTAGGGAGTACTCCGTCCGGCACTTTTTTCCTTTTTTTGAAAACCATCTTTTAAAACCAAAACTAACTTTGGGCTAAGTAATGGTCATTCCAATCGTCCATGATCGATGATTTAGCTATTGAATAGATTTACACTCTACAGGAGTTGTACAGTTTACCCACATCATCTGAATACTTATCGTGTGGACATCCTCCCTATATAGCAACCTATGCCACGACAAACACCCGATCAAAGCATTTCGCCCATCAACCGAATTCAAAGCTGACTACTCCTAGTTCTGAGCGTGTGCAGCGGCTAGTATTGGATACTCTGCTCCAAGTTCTCCTAACGAGACCATTAGATCAGGTAACAAATTAACTTTTTCATGTATGCCATGGACGACAGTTCTGATGGTATTAATTGCCCTATGCATCTGACACAACTTCCATATTATCTCTCTTACTTAGGAAAGGGATACGTAAATTAGAACCGGTGTCAAAGCACTTTACTTCTTGAAATGCATGTATCGGTGTCAGACTAAAAAACCTAAGGCAGTACTCCCTCCGTTTCAAGGCTTAGGGCGTAAAAATCTCGGCACAGTTATTTAGGCAGCCATGAGTCAAGAGAAAAATCGGTATCTTTTCCTCCATACCCTTGCATGCACGCCGTATTCCCCTTAATTCTCTTCATTAACTACCTCCATGTTACAATTTTCTTTTATCTCTGCCGCATGCACAACCAATGGTTGATTGACAATAACTGCTCCTCATTAAATCTCTCCTAATTCTTTGGTAATCTCCTCGCATGCTGGGAGGAAATTTTGGTGGCAGCAGCGCTGGCTATAAATTTTGCGCAGGAGTTGAAGCAAGATTAATGCAAACGGTTTTTTGTTTAGGAGAAGATGAACAGGAAAGGAGGGGCAAATTTGGGAGGTTACCAATCCAGATTCACCCACGCCTTATGCCTTGAGTAAATTTCGGAAAAAAAATTACGCCCTATTCCTTGGGATAGAGGGAGTAGTAGAATATTCGGTCAAGACACAAAAGAGATAAGAGAGAGAGAGGCCGATTTGATCAAAGAAATGATAAAAAAATGATGAGAGAAAGAGAAAAGGATGATAGGGTCTCACGAGATAAACATGCAGATAGCGTCAGATGTGGAGCATGCAGTATCTTTACTATTGGTTTCGAGTTGGTGATGAAGCCACCCACTCGACATACATCATGTAAGTGACGAAAATACCCCTATCTGTGCCACCGCCAACCCTAATGAAACTGCTCCGCTTTGGACGCTTCTGACGACGTCCCATCCTCTCTCGAGAAGAGCAATGCCGCCTAGGGTTCAGCCCACCACAACATCCTGCGACGTCATCGGCCGCAGGCTCGCACACGGAGCTCCAGATCAACGGCGGCCTCACGCCTGAGCTCCCCATCGTCTCCCACAAAAGTGTGTCATCACCACCTAGGGTTTGGCCCCGCCGTCACATCCTCCAACGCTGCCGGCCTCCGCACGCGCTCCGAGCCGGTCTGGCAACACCATCTATTCTTGGAGGGGGTTCGCTACGGCGTGGGCAACAGCGGCGGCGCCTTCGTCGTAGCATCGATTTTCCCTAGTCTTCCCTACCTAATTTCTCGCTTCCTCTCTCTATCGAGCGCTAGGGTTGCTTGTCAGCCGATGTCCGTGTCGCCGGGCTGAACGCCGCCATCAGCGTTATCCAATCCCTCTTCCTCGCCGCAACACGCGGCTGCTACCTTGATCCTGGTGACGGCACTGCCAGAGACGACGCGGTGGCTGTGCCCTCGGGGTCGCCCGCGTTGCTGCCCTCCATGGTGGCCAGATCGACGGTCACCGGGCCTAGATCGACAGTTGACGACTTCATCCAGCGAATCGTGGCCTACTTCCCCTCCGCGTAGGTGATGTGGCGGGCGTTGCTATTTTTGCGGTGGAGTGGGGAGCGTCCGGTTCTGGTGTTGGCGTGGCAGAAGGCCAAGGCGGCAAATGCGCCAACGGCATGCACGACGGGGTCACGAGGACGACCACGGACACCACGGCCGTGCATCCTGCTGCAATCAATTCAACAAAGGTACTAATCCCTTCGGTATCCAACCTAGCCTGCTTTGAATCTCCCGAGCTTCCAGGTTAGAACATGTTGCAATCATGCATCTATTCTTAGTCCTACATATGAAACTATCAACGATGCTTGGATGCACTTGAAAGATGACAGTTTGAGATACAAACACGGACACACAATTTGATGTAGATCGGGTGGCTACGAAATGGCAGTTTGAAATAGATCAGGTGGCCGCATTGATATCCATGAGGCTGCCGATTGAAGGAACTGCGGTGTATTGTTGTGCGCAGCTCTTTGCCTCCTTCACATTTGTAGAGTTACTATCTCTGACTTGGTTTTTCCCTCACATATTTTACTTCAACAAACTTACTTAGTTTTTCGATCTTTTTTAACAGGAGTTTTTCTATCTTCTAGCTGTAGTAATATGTGCAACCATGCGGTGTACTCATGGGAAATATTAGGAAATTGCATAGATACTCATGATATGTGTTACTGACATCTGCAATCGTTCGCATCACTTCATTATAAAGCTTGCTGACATTATATATTCAGGTTCAGATGGTCAGACATCCTTCCACTGAGTCAAGGTCGCAGAGTTCATGGGGATAATTCTGAACCTAAGGAATGGCTTTGAGCTTGGCAAGCCCGTAAATATTGCGGTCTGGCGAGGTGGACGCGTCCTGAAGAGTAGACGCAGGAAGAGGTGAGAAGATGAGGAGACACTATGGCTAACTAATGTGGTACGCTGATGCCAGGGTGTCAGCATCAGACGGTGGTTTGTGTGGTCAACGAGAGATTTTTTGTGCTTTCCAATAAGTCTGCTGTGGAGGATCCAAACCGTGTGACCGGCCATACTCTCCTCAACCCATAGATGCACTGGGGAAAACTCACTACACATATCAAAGGTACACATTTCATCCTTCTTAGTGTTTTCATGTACTGTTTTGTTATATGCCCATCCAATTTCATGGTTGGATATGTTCTCAGAATGCAATGCTCGCTAAATTTATCATCCTGAAATTTTTTACCTTACAGACACAGTTTTATTTACAATATGTAATGTCCTATATCAGTAAAAACGGTATCAAATTTAGACTGTATCATTATGTCATGTTCATATAAAGTGTGAGCAACTAAGTTTACATTGCCTCATTGTGTTGTATTCGTTTGAGTTTTTTATGACTATTAGCTTATCTCTTACATCAATATTCTACATGATTTTTATATTGACATAGTAACAATGGCATGTATGAAATTGATCAGATTGGATCCTTTGGGTACACTTTCACACATTCTGTACCTGATGGTGCCTGAATGTGCAAGTCACGTAATAATTAATTAGGCTCCTAGAGCAATCTGTTCTTTCTGAAAAATACAACTATAGTGTATAATAAATTAATTTATGTACCTGCAGGTTTATGTCGTTCAAGAAGAAGAGCCAAGGAGCATGGGATATTTGGTTGGTTTATTCTTTCCTAATTCCATAGAATGCTCCATGCCCGATAAATCCAAGGACATTTGGTCTAATTGATTGGGTAATGCCAATGCTTTAATACTGAATGTGGCATCAGAGATCTTAGATAAAAGTGTTAGGTGATGATATGTACTCCCCCTGTTTATAAATATAAGATGTTTTAGTTTTGTAAAGCAAATATATCTAGACACATTTTAGTGTGTATATTGAAGTGAACCTACTCACTAAAAGGTGTCTAGATATATTTGCTTTACAAAGCTAAATCATCTTATATTTATAAACGGAGGGAGTATGTGATATTTAGACAGTCTCCCAGTTTTTTGTTGCTGATGGTTTTGCATCCCATCTAGAAGAGAATGCAGAGATAGCAAATAAATGTGAGGTCAGTAATTTTTCATTTTATTAGTGGTTTAAACTGAGCATTGCCGATGTGTCGTTAACTTAGAATCATCAGACGATAAGGTTGAATGTATTATTTATTGGTCAGGTTGTGTAATATTCATTCATTTCACTCTTGCATGTGTGCGTCCATCACTGATGCACACATACTCTCGCACTCATGGACACATGTCCCATGTTCAAACTACAAGATGTTGTTATGAAGTTGCAGGGGTAATAGCGTTTTGTAGATTGGATTGGACTTGCTGTAGATTGTCGAAGAACAACGAGGTGGCTGGCGCGACCAGTGTTTCAGCACAGGTTAACAGAATTCATTAAATCAATATCATATAATTCTATGTTATAGATCGTAAGCATGATATTTAGAGTTATTATTTGTTTTTATTTATGAGGAAATTTCTTGCACATAACCTTTCTAGGTATTTTCTTAAAGTAGCAGTTTCTTTTCTCGATTTTATAAAATAGAGGGAACAAATATATGTTGCCATACTGCAATTTCTGTATAAATAAAATCAAAATTTGAATTATTGCAATCAGTAAGATATAAGACATTAAACGGACATATGTTACACTCAAATATCATATTACTAGATATAAATCTGAAACATTATGTCATGTGAACCAATGTGGCATGCCTAAGTCCTACTTTTTGAAACTATATGTTTGAATTTAAATTTTCAAATTAATAAGAGGTTAAACATTGTTCATTCAGTCATAGTTTATGGATCACTTCAGCAAGCACTTAGTTTCAATAGAACTTTAGCAATCGCTAATGACAACGAGAAGGGCGTGTGGGACCTGGAACAATCGACCCGCTAAAGAATTGAGGTGGAGGAGAGAAACAATGATGCAGCGAGGAGTGGCTTGATCTTGGCGAAGAAGGGGAGAGGCACATTTATGACAGAGGAGCGTGCCCAACTTCTCCATCTCTGTGTACATGGAATACCTCCCTGGAAAGAGCTGTTGGCACGGGATGTATTGTACATCAATGCTTTACAATTAAATTGTGTACATCAATATGCAGAACACAATGAAATTTTGGATAAGTTTAACGAATTGGGGTACTTTAGTTAATTAGTATTTGTTTTCTTTTAATTTTCTTAGTTGTATACTATATTTTTTATTTGAGTTTCTTGCGGTCATAAACGTGTTGTCGCTACAGAATAAGAAGGGACAAACATTGTCAGTGGCTCGTTGCATGTTTTTCCTTTGTGCAAATCAGAAATTAGTGTGCCATATCATTATTATTGGCTGATTTTTACACGATACACATCATCTCTAACGGTAGGCGAGGGTCATTTCAAAGATTTGCAAACGTTTTTGGAAAGATGCCTAGGTGATAGTAAGGAGAGATGACATGTATGTTTGGAAGTGTGATGATGGAAGTAGAGGGGCGGGAAGAATGATGAAGGCTTTGTCTTTTTATAGTAAAGTGCGTAGTTAAGATACAAGACAACTGTCCTAGGGAAAGAAGCGGGAAACAAATCGATGAATGAAATCAAATGCCTTTTAAATGGTTTTGGAAGTTCAGAAAATTGTTTAATTGATGTATTCTTTTGTCCCGTGGCAATGCACGGGCATTTAACTGGTAGAAAGGAAAAAAGGAGGTGCAGGGTTTAGGCCACTATCGTTAGTATTAGACGACGTTAGGGGGGTGTAGCTACCACCCTTTGTAGCTGACAATTTTCGATATATATATATATATATATATTAGGTATATTGACTAATGAAGTATATTAAAAATGATAAAAAAGGTATAATACCCTTGTATATATATATATATATATATATATATAGGAAAACTAGATGGTATCCCTGGGTGTACGTACTCCCACGTTCAATATACCTCATATACAAGGATATTATACCTCTTTATCATTTTTAATATATTTCATTAGTTAATACTAGATACCTCAAAGTGAGTTTTATGAAAAATTTCATTTGGGTCTATATACCTCATATTATTTGCGTATATACTGCATTTATGCATGTAAAAATGATATATTAAAAAAAGTAAGGGTTTCGATGGAATATTTTGCATACTACTTATATTGAAGTATATTAGAATAATTAATGAGGTATATTAAAAATGATAAAGAGGTATAATACCCTTGTATATGAGGTATATTGAATATGGGAGTATGTACACCTAGGAGTATATAAGATGAGTCCTATATATATATATATATATATGGAAAACTAGATGGTATTTCTGGGAGTACGTACTCCTAGCCAAATCCAGTACCGTTTCCCTCCTCCCCGTCATACCTCTGCCTAAGGGTACGTACAATACGGTGATGTCAGCCTTTCCTTAGAGGTGCCACGTAGGATTTTTGCTTAGTTGGAGGAGAGAGAAATAAGAAAGGAAATGTTGCCTTCCCTTAGCTAAGAAATGATCCCTTACAAAATAAGAGAAGACTCTTTTATGCATTGTGCCATCTGTCTTCCCTTAGCCAATTAATTTATTACTAAATATAGTTATTTCTCATTAATTACAAGGGATGACAATAAGAAATAATGCATTGTATATGTTATATCTTGTGCTTTCTCTAGATGATGTGGACGGCTAAGAGAAGGCACGCCTTCTTTACCATTGTACATGCCCTAACGTGTTGAAAATTGAGCGATTAATTAGTTTTTCCGGTTTTGGATAATACCATGCCTTTTGAAATCTCGGTTAACAGAATCCTTTTTTTTAGCATCTAGGCGTGACTTTCAAGAGAAGCCGAAACAAAATCAACGCTCATCTCTAGGCTACTTTTTTCGGCCGCCATGGACACCTACGAAGCCGTCGTTTTGATCCCATCTAGCGCGGCCGACGGTAAAAACGGCGACTCCTTTCTGCTACTACCTCTCCTACATCAGCATGGATGACAAGGACGGCCACGGTCCTGTGCATCCGGCAACCGGCGGCCATGCGTCTACACCCTCTAGCGATCATGAGATCGATCAGGCATGATCACGTCCTGCTAGTCCGCTTATCCAGGTATGTTGTATCCATGTTTGTACGAAGCTAGCTTCTTACTTTTGGCTAAGGATCGGTATGAAGCCTAACTCTCCCATGTTGACATGGTCGTATCTATCAGGCCGCCGGCACTCAGCCAGCCACTCCGACTGGCGAGAAGGAGACTAGCCAGCGATCACCTTTGCATACTCCCGTTACCAAGGCAGAGACCCATATGGTGGTGCTTGTCAACAGAATCTCGGTCGAGTCGTCCGGTGGTTGTTGCCAACGAAATCTCCGACCAATCTTCCTATGATGCTCCCAGCAGAATCTCCATTCTCCGGCGTCGCTGACGAGAGGGTGGCAGTCTATAACCCATCCTAGTCCTATGACTTCCGGCTGTGCAGTAGTTTATTCGGCTTACTTTTTATTCTACGTTGTACTTGGATGGATTCCAATTGTGAGCTTCAGAAGAGGTATGTTCTTTTGCGTTACTTAATGCATTGTGGATGTGTTAACTCACTGCTTTCGTCTGGCTACACTTACTTGTTACAGATTGGATTGGTGAAGTTGGGAAGCCGGGCGTCCGGGCAGGCGGACAGGCGGACGGCCTGACCAAAGAGGAAGACGACATGCACGCGGCCAGCGGCATAGCTCGACGAGATCCCACTACGACGGTGGTCACGAAGACATGGCGGCAGATCAACGTATCCATGATGATAGAGAGTCAGAGACATGTGCCGCTGGCTCAGGGACGACGGCAACGGAAGCGTCATGTGGCCACCGGTGGCTCGATGACGTCAGGAGAGACGTGGCCGTCGGCGACACGTGACGAATTCGCCGACGGCTTGACGATGACGGCGACACAGATGAGGTGTGTGGCCGGCGGTGGCTTGACGACATCGACGATGAGGCTGCTGCCAAGTGCCAAGATACGGCCAGCGGCGGCTCAATGATGACGACGGAGTTGCGAAGCAACAGTATACCAACGAGTTAACTACGTACAGTTTGCTCCGCCTCCGCGTAGGTTTGCTCTGTTCAGAACTAGACAACTAACACTTACGGGAACGTGTGGAAGCAGTCAGTGTGTGGAAGTATATGTTCATGAAAATGTACACATAGGCATCCATTATGTCCTATGTATATACTTGTTCTTGGAGATCATGCATATACATCTGCAAACTCGGAGGAGCATATTTCTTTTGATCTGTACGGTATGCAATACTTCATTTAGAATGAGGTATATAGCTTACAAAAAATGTAGAATGAGGTATATAAAAGTCTATATACTTGTATATTGACTAAAAAAATACCTCTTTGCCACCGATAAAAATGTAGTATATACCTACTAAAAAGGGGTATATACTCCTTCTAAAAATGGGGTATAAACTTCACTTTAAATAAGATGGTATATACTATGTGTTCTAAAAAGTGGTATATACTCCCACCTTTTGGTATATACTCCATCCCAAAATTTTGGCATATACTTCATCGCCAAAATTATGTATATACTCCATCTTAAAAAAGTGGTATATATTCCATTGCAAAACAAGTAGTATATATACAAAAAAATTTGTATACTCCATTGCAAATTTTTAGTATATAATCCATCATAAAAATGTGGTATATACTCCATCGCAAAATGTTGGTATATACTTCATCTCCCAACTATATATTGCATCTAAAAAATGGTATATACTTTATTGCAAAGAAGTGCCGTGTATATATATATATATATATATATATATATATGCAAAATAGTGGGCTAGCCACCATGATAGCTGTGCATATGCATCTCACCATTGGATCTACCACATGCAGTACGTTGGTCTCTAATTCTTACACACCGGCCACTAACGCCGTTATATAGAGAGCACAACACGCATCACTCACCTTTTGTTTCTTTTCTCCTCCACGTCACCACAGATGTGTTTTGGTTTTGTTTTTCATTCATGCATGCGGATGTCACACGCCAACTTTTATTTTCTGTCCCAAAGCTTGCATGCATGCATGCGAACACACTTCCAGCTTTTGAAAACTTTTCCAAAACCTTCTCTCTCTCTCCCCCCCCCCACACAAAGGTTTTGGAAACTTTTGGTTTCCCTGTTCCAATCGCGCCCATACTTTTGGGGGAGCGCCATCTGTTTGCCTTTCTACGACGTTTTCATACCCCCATCGAACACAGAACCAAAAAATATCAAGAGCTCATCTGCCCCCTACTAACAACCGTCTTATCCAAAATCCTACCATATTCCGGCCGTCCCAACTGAAGGTTCGTCTCACCCGCCTTCTTTTGGTGTTGTGTTTGTTCATCTTTTTGATACGGAGCCACGCTTTTTTTGTTGGATTTTCGTAGACCCCATGCATTCCTTTTTTTCCCCATACCACTGTCTAAATGATTTTGTATCTATAGGCACAAACTCAACTGAATGGACGGCCGATCATGGGTAGGCAAGAAAGGAAGGACATTGAAGGACAACGTCTGCACTGGCGTCAAGCATCACCCGTATGCATATTCAGATATGATCCCCGAGCTCAACAGCATCACAAGTCTATTCACCGAGAAGCAGAAGCACATGGCAGTGTCCACAGGATTCAAGATCTTTGCCAACGCATAAAATGTGGCATACAAAAAATTATCGAATGTATGACCACCTTTCTTTAATAAATGCAAGGTCTTCAATATTTTAAGAAAAACTTCCCTTAAACGTATATGTGCTTATACTTGTACAACTAAGATAGTTTGTAACACTCATAAGTTGACTCATACCCCTCCCAATTGACACTGAGAACGTCCACCTGCACACTCCTAACATGCAGGCACATGCAAACGGTACATGCCTTATCCACTTTTTTCCCATGCAACCGGGTCATAGCTTGTCTTTTTTTTCATGCGCTACGCAGTGGTAAAACCGGTATATCCTGTATCAATCAATGTTGGGTTGCCTTTTTAGGATAGGAGTATATACACCTAAAAGTATATATAAGATAAGTCTTATATATATATTAACTTTATTAGATCCCTTGGTGCAGAATAAGTTATTCTGCACCCTGATCGGTATACTGAATCGGACCGGACACGCTGCACCGAACCCGTTGGATCGAACCCAGTCAGTCCCTGGCATACATAATTTTATTTTGTTTTTACGCGGACGGTTTCTCTCCTTTTCTAGTCGTGGGGCGCTGAGTGCGTGCGTACAGTTCTAGAAGCGACGGGCCGGTGGAGCCGTGGAGGTCAGCTATCGTTGCAGCTGAGGATTGCGGCGAGCGGCGGGTATCCTCGGCGGCGCGGTCGTTGTCGGCGGGTCGATTCTGCTTCCGTTCCTCGACTCCACGACGTGGTGAGCGGAAGGCGACCACGCGCGTAAAGGCCTCCGCTGCTTCCTGGCCACCGGAGGAACGACCTCGAGCGCCGCTGGCCCGAGTCCCCCTGTTGCCTGTGGGCTGTGGCGGATCCAACGCGCCTCGGCACCAGCACTGCTCCGGCCGATTCTCCTACATCTAGCTCCGGCGGCCCCTACCACTAGCGCCGTGGCGAGTAGCCGGTACTCGCGGTGCGGTGAGTTTCCCCAACCTCCAGATCCGTACCGGAGCAGCGTACCTTCAGAGGCACCTTGGCTTGTTCAGGCCTCCAAGCAGCCGGTGGCCTCGGTGGCGCGCGGTGCTGCGTGTGGCCTCTTTTTGCGGCCGGCTGCAGGGGATTCGACGCGAGCGTGAACGTCGTACTGGGAGGAAGCACTTCTCTTTGTTGTCGGTGTGCTTCTCCTGCCATTACAGAATTTTACGCCCAAAATCAGCAAGCTCCGGCAGAAAGCACCCCTCGCCGTCCTTGCCAGCTCGAAATCCATGACCAAGCTCTCCTCGATGTCTGCAGGTATTGAGCAGTCCATAACTAACCTACTTGTTATTATGATTAATCTGTTCTGCTGAACTTGTTCAGGGGCAAGTCATCGAGGCAGGAGTGAAAATTAGCATCTGTGGACTTGTCAATTCATTTGGTGAGGACTAGAACTTTATCAATTAATTGAATGCATAATTTTGTAGCTAGCTCTTTCCCTGCAACAGAAAAATAAGTAGCTAGCCCTCATAGAAACGTGTATTTATATCTTCTGCCAATGCTAGATTATGTTTGCTGGCTTTATCTGTGACGTATAATGCTCACTTGCATGTATAAAGTGCACATGATAAATCCTTAATGAGGAAGCACCGGACTGAATGTATGGCTACTGTCTTCGATTTTGGGGTACTACTGATTCTAAAACTAACATCTAGATACCAAATTTGACTACTTGATTCCTATTCTAATATGTGGATACAATATTTGGTTATAATCTGCTGGATATGCAAATACCTCACACCTCATTTTATTAATACAAAGCTAGCATGCACGCCAATATTTTTACCTCATAATGTACTTCTTGAATACTTGGCTTGGTGGCATATTTTTTGTATACAAGTTAAACTAAATGCAGAAAAATGCTTCCTTGCCATTAATAGTATGTGATTGTGTTCTACTTGGATTGTTTTTTCTAATATTGCAATTCTGTTTTCTTCCTTTCTACTAGGAACTGTCAGCGGCTGATGTGGTTAGCATTTACTTAGAGAGAAAGATATACAACACAATCTTGCTAGTATAAATCATCTAAAGATTGTTATCGCAAACTCTATTTGTCCCTTAGTTACAAGCTAACAAGATGCAGCTGTGCTATTAAATTATGGTTACCTACACATTTCTTGTCAATATTTAGAATGGTAGTTGATGACACATAGTTTTCTTTTTGTTTATTCTTGGTATGTTCCTTGAGAAAAGGGCTTGTTGTGGTATGCTACTTGCAAACCAGTTTATTATCTTTCCTTCGTAAAAAAAGGTTATAATTTTTATCTCATTTCCATGCATGTGTAGGTCTGGCGTGCAAGGAAGGTCAAGAGAAATTTTGTAATCGTTGACATGGTAGGGCAGGCAGATTCAGCACTGCTATGGGTTGTTTCATGACGCCGGTGGGCTTCGACCTAAGGTACAGTGGGCGCCGGTCCCTTTCTAGTCGTTTCTTTATTCAGAACTAGCAACAAGGATAAATTCATATATAATTTGAAGCATGTTAAATAGGCAATTCTTCTTGTTTAATAGCTCAAGAAGGCATCAAACATGTTACAACGTTCAGTTTTACGCATTGCTTTGATATGCATGTTGAAAGGAAACAGTAGTATCCATGAGCTTACTTGGTTGTTATGGTATAAAAAACCATCAATGGATCACTTGTGTACTACCAGTTTACGCGATTGCATTAGTAGACGCTGATTATGCTGACAAATCAAACGTTGAAGGCTTGCTTGGCTGAATAATTTGTGAATTCCAGACGTATATTATGATTACTCTGCACGGCCATTCACTTCAACCAATGCAGTAACAAGTTAGTGACAGAAAAACACCTAGTCTACTTGCTACTCCCTCCGTTCGGAAATATAAGATGTTTTAGTTTTGTGAAGCTAATGTATCTAGACATCTTTTAATGTATAGATTCAAGCGAACTTATACACTAAAAGATGTCTAGATGCATTCACTTCACAAAACTAAAACATCTTATATTTCCAAACGGAGGGAGTACGTCCTAAACAATCTTCTTTTTACGTGAATTCACATATTCAGATTTCATAACTTCGAATTCGCTTCATTACTCAGGATTTGGTACATTGAAGTTCAAACTTGTTTGGGAGGTACACATTTGTCAGTTATACTTATAGTTATAATCATTTGACTAATTTGTTGGCGTTCATATTATACTGACAATCTTTGACTGCGAATAATTTTGGCGTGTAGCCAACTAAGTACTGACTTTCTATTTAGCTTCATTTGTAAGAAAAAACAAGAAAAAATTGGCTCACCTTCTGCATGTAGCCAAGGAATAATTTCTTGTTCACTATGGAATGAATTGTCGACTTTTCTTTTTCCTTATCATACATTTGACTAAAACAATAATCTTATTTTTCCCATTCTGTACTATGTAATGGAGCTTGCATATTTATCATCCATTTGGTGTATGTTTTATGCAACAAACCCGGAACAAGAAAGGTCATGATGGTGATGAGTCATTGGAGTTCAACACTGATGAGATGCAAGTGATTGAAAAGGCTTCAGTACCAAGAATTTGGTGGCCTTCAGCACCGAGATATTAGACCAAATTAATAAGCATTTATTTTATGGGCATCTGAGGGTATTCCCACCTGTAATAAATTTGTTAGAAGTTCATCAGACAAGTTTACGACGTGTAATCATGCATTGTGATCAGTCAAATAATTATGCGATGTAACCTGGCAATTTAATCAAGAATAATCTCACGAGTTTATGTAATCAGGTGATGCAATTAGGCATAATCATACGTTATGGCACATCTTTTACCGCTGCATTGATGGGTCATAGTTGGCAAAAAAAATATGTTTTGCGGTGTTGCAGAAAGAAACGCAACATAATCTTCTTACGTTGGCTGCCAGACTCATGAGTGGTTAAGAGCGATGGTTTGGAAAAAAAAGAGCGATGGTTTGAAAAAATAATGCATGGAGGCCCATGGACTGGTTCGTAAACCACATACAACTTTCTTACGTTCGCTTGCAGTTTCTTAGAGCATGACTAACAGAGCCTTGTAAACAGGCGATCTGTATATCGTTTCTGTATTCACGATATACAGGTTCTTCGATAGCGATGGTGATCAGCATCTGCAATGTAACCCATAAAAACAGAAAATTCAAAAAACCCTGGGAGATTTGTTCGCGCGAGATTTTCAGCGACGGATCGTAGTTCATATTAGGTTTTTTTACAGCAAAATTATAGCTAAAAAAAGAAAAATAGTAGTGGCGAGCTCGCCGAAGGACGCCGTGTCCTCAGATGCCCAAAATGCGAGCTCGTAGTCGCCGCCGTCGATGAGGATCTTGTCGGAGTGGATGACGATCACGTCGGCCTTCGCGTCGCCCTCGCTGGTGGGCGTCTCGCCGTCTCCCTCCGCCCAGGTGCCCGCCTCCAGCTCCTCCAGCTGCTTGAAGAGCTCGACCGCGACGAAGGCAGCGGCGGTCTCCTCTTCCTCCCGCCGCTTCTTAGCCGCGGCCGTTGCCGCGGACTCCGCTAAGGCTGCAGTGAGCTGGGCCTCCTCCTCCTGGTCGCCGCGGCACCGACCAATGATGGGCTGAGACGAGGAGGAGGCCTCCCCGACGTCCCATGTCGCCGGTGGAGGAGGGAGGCGGAGCACCGGCTCGCGAGCTCGCATCGGTGCCGTGCGCGCGCCGGCGGCGTAGGGGGCGAGCGACGGTGGGGGAGGGGGGGGGGGGTCCTTCCCCAGTTGGTCTACCGCCTGCTCGCCCGCTTCTTGGCCGCGACGGAGCGGATGCGGCGCCGCTCCTCCTCGTCGCCACCGCCGGGTGCTCGCCGGCCACCCCCTCCTCCTCCTTCCCCACCAGCCCGGCCGCCGCCGAGGCCCGAGGCACCGCTCCTGCACGCCATCGATTGCTCGCCGTAGGTGCGCTAATTGCTCGCCGGAGCTGCTCTAAGTATCGCGGCGGCGGCTAGGGTTCACGGCGGAGGGAGTACGGGTTCGACCCGTCTCCGCCGCTCGAGCCGATACTTGTACCGTTCAAAACAGGCCGAGTACAAGCGGCCCATAACCCGTGAAACGACCGAGATTTTACGAGTGCCGGAGCTTTAAAGGCTCTGTTAGACATGCTCTTAGGTTGGCAGTTTTCCCAAGCGCACCACGAGCGGGCTGGTCTGGCTTGGTCGCCTCGCGTGGGATCGGGTGGGGTGCAGAATAGTTATTCTGCACCCAGGGAGTCAAATAGCGCGACTTTATATACGCCGATTTGCTAACCATCTGGCTAGCTATGCATACACTTAGAGGCGTTGGATGTTGCTCCGAGATATGTGCTACCGTTAATGACCGTTAGACTATGTGGACACTGCCCGTTGGTTTTTGTCCGGGCCAAGTTGGATTTGAAAAAAAAACTTTCTTCGATAGCCACAACGTGCGCATCGCAGAAGAAAACAAAAGTGAAACCGACTCCTGTCCTTGACTCCTCTCTCCCCAACCTGCCTTACTATAATTTGATTTTTTAAATATATATTTGGGGCTGCGATCAGATCTTTTAAAGAAAGAACATAGTTTCAAATCTAGATTAAACACAACTCTAACAGTACAAGCTCATGCCCACTGCCCAACCTGCATTCCGGCCGCAAAGTACAAAGTAAAAAAATCCGCTCACAAATTACAAATTTTGATGGGAGGCCAGAAAAGTTAATTATTAAGTAAATATCCAGAAGTAGGCCCGTAAAAATTCTGTTAAAAAATGTGAGAACAATGACCATTTAAACAAAAACTGAAAAGTTCTTTCAGTTTCTATAAGAAAATTCCACCAGTCCTAACTCAAGCAAAAGTAGTGCAACAATCTGATTTCAAATCTTTTCAGAAATAAAATTAACTCATTTCGACAAGCACCATATAGATACAACACAAATAGAAAATAAATCGCTGTAACCCCTCTGAATTCGTGGAAGAAAGTAAGTGCTTCTTTCATACAAAGAACATATGTGCAGAAAAAGACAGAAAAAAGAGAAGTTGAGGAGAAACATGAAACTTAGGGAGCATGGATCTTGAGCGTCGGGTACTCCCAAAATCACAGTTGCCATCCAAGGTTACAAAAATCTGCAGCATGTGGGTCCGACCATGAATTGGAAAATATCTAGACAAAGTACCGGGAGAGAGCTATCTTGGTGATACAATCAAAAGAAAGCATGGCGTCGTCCTGAACTCCCGATGGATTAAACCGCTGCCCACATCACGGAAGCAATCGGCATGCGGTGTGCGGCAGGCGCGTACAACGGAGGTCGATTTCGATTCAGATTAGATCAGCACTGGCTTGTGGCACAAACACGAGGCGGCCCATGGCGCAGGAGATCGATTCAGATCGGATCACTACTGGCTTGCCCGCGGAAGGACTAGCGGTGCTGGGGCCAAACCTGGTGGTTGGACGCTGCAGATGTGGTGGTGCGCGAGTTGGAGAAGACCATTGGCCAAACCTGGTGGTGGCCGGGAGCAAGTGTGATGATCCTATGATGGAGATCAGAGATTTAAAAGCAAGGGATTTAGATGGGAAAAGCACAGAGAGGACCAGAGCGAGAAGGAGAGGATGACGACTTAGTTTCTTCTTATCACATGATCTGTTACAGCGAAGAATCACCACCCTTATAACCTGGGGAACGACCGGGCCCTCTGGACCCCACATGACAACTCACACTCTCCAACTACCCCACGACTTGGTCCTTCTTCTCTGACGCTGGGCCCGGAGAGCTCGACAGCTCAGCTGGCGACTGGTTGTCATCCGTCAGGGTAGATGGCATGACAATTTCCCCTCTTCAGCAGAAGCTCCTGCTTGCAACTCTGTCTCCCACAACGCTGCTGCCGGATAACGATTCTTCAGAACGTAGTAATCTTCCCAGGTGGTGCAAGTATCTGGCATGTGTGCCCAACGCACAAGAATCTGCGAAATGGCCGCGTTGCCCTTGCGGACCAGTCGTCGATCAACAATCTCCACTAGCACAGGTGTGGCTGCTTGCAAATTGGGTATCGTCGGAAGCTCACTGAAAACTGGCACATAACTTGGAGTAAAGGCTTCAATTGGGAGATATGTTTTTTTATTATTGTCAATTTCCATTCGTTTAGTACGAGATCGCTTCACACCTCGCGGTGCTTACACCTCTTGCCTATCGAAGTTCTGTTCAAAAACCTTGTACGAGAACTTGTATAGAGAAGGATTTTCCACGGCGCAGCAGTTCTTCCATTTGGAAATGGAAAATAGTTCTCTCTATCATCTGGTCTCGCCACAGTGACAAGAAAAACTAGTGAATAATTGGAATAGAATGCAATCGTCAACCAAAATAGGGTAGGATGTATTATAAAGGAAAGCCTTGCCTCACTCGCAAGCGAGGACATGGAACATGTCGTGAACCTTAGCTGCGGCCGGTAATTGTAGACGATAAGCCACTGCACCAATGCGTTCCAGAACGGTGTAAGGTCCGAAATACTTGTATGCCAGCTTGTGGTAAGGACGATTGACAACAGACTATTGCGCATACGGCTGGAGTTTTAGTAAAACCTGTTCCCCCACTTGGAATTGATGTTCTGTTCTATTGCGGTCGGCGAAATGTTTCTGCCGAAGCTGGGCACACAGCAGCTAAGCACACAGGAGTTCAGTGTGTGCTTGGTAATCGAGAGCTACATCTTCAGCCTCTGAATCCACTGCAACTGTGATATTAGGCATGCCACCAAAATTGGGATCTTGCTTGTATAGCGCTTTGAAAGGAGAAGTACCCAGCGAGGCATGGTAGCTGGAACTGTACCAGAATTCCGCTAGACTCAACCACTTCTTCCATTGTTTAGGATTGTCCTGGACAACACAACATAAATATTGCTCTAGGAACTGATTCACGCGCTCACTTTGGCCATCAGTCTGGGGGTGATATGCCGTGGTATATTTCAAGCGAGTTCCAAGCGCCTTCAGCAGTTCTTTCCAGAAATGGCTCGTGAAAATACGATTATGGTCAGAAACAATTGACAGCGGCACTCCATGAAGCTTGACAACATTGTCGATGAAGAGTTTGGCCACAGATGTAGCCGTGTAGGGGTGCTGGAGAGGCAAGAAATGAGCGTATTTGGTAAGGCGATCAACCACCACCAAAATGGAATTTGCGCCGTCAGACAAAGGCAATCCCTCGATGAAATCCATGGTAATACCTTGCCAAGGAGCATCAGGCAAGGGTAACGGCTGCAGAAGACCGGCTGGTTTCTGATGAGAGGGTTTAGCCATTTGACAGACAGAGCACTGCTTCACATAGTTTTCCACGACAGCTTTGAGTGCAGGCCAATAGTAAAGCTGTTTGATGCGTTGATAAGAGGCCTAAATACCAGAGTGCCCCCCAATAGCACTATCATGCAAAGAAGCAATTAACTTTGTCTGTAGAGTAGTATTTGCACCAATGTAGAGGCGTCCCTTGTATTTGATAAGCCCTTGTTCCATATAAAACCCTTTGTCATTAGGAGACTGTACTGCCAATTCTTGCAACAGGGTAAGAGACTGCTGATCATTTGTGTAAGAATTTAAAACCAATTGAATCCACTCCGGAGTGCAGCTAGACACAGCTTGAGTGGAAATCAAGTGCCCAACTCGGGACAGAGAATCAGCTGCTCCATTTTCAGATCCCTTGTGATATTTGATAGTGAACTGTAATCCTACGAGCTTGGACATAGCCTTGCGCTGCAACTCAGTGATAAGGTGTTGTTCCGTTAAGTTGCTCAAACTCTGATGGTCTGTAATGATTGTAAAGGGACCTCTCTGCAGATACTGCCTCCATTTATCTACTGCCATGTTGACAGCTAAAAACTCTTTTTCATAAATAGACAGCTGATTGCGGGCAGATGACCACCCAGTTGGGAACCCCAAGAGGAAGGTATGATGAGCACAGTAGCAAGTCTTCCCTCAATAAGAAACCGAGGTTTATCGAACCAGTAGGAAAAAACCAAACATCAGAAGGTGATGCCTGCTAGCTTCGCGACAGCTTCGGAGAATTTATAAGGTGCCTCATCCAGGGCTTTGCTTTGCACCAGCAACAACGTGGAACCTGCACACAACACAACCAAGAACTTTGCTCCCAACTTACGATGAGGTTGTCAATCTCACCGGTTTGCTGTAAACAAAGGATTGAGCGTATCGAGTGGAAAACAATAGTAGTATGCAAAAAAGTAAACAGTGCGAGTAAAAGTAAACAGTAATAGCAATGTAAAGGAAATTGGACCGGGGTCCACAGTTCACTAGTGGTGTCTCTCCATAAGATAAATAACAACATGCTAGGTAATCATATTACAGTTGGGCAAATAATAGAATAAAGATAATGTGCATATGTCACGAGGATCACTATGAGATTTACTCTGGGCATTACAACAAAATACATAGACCGCCATCCAACTGCATCTATGACTAATAATCCACTCGCGGGGATATCGTCTGAACACCCCTCGAGTATTAAGTTGTGAACAATAGATAACTGCATTAAGCAAAGTATGTAATGTAAACAAAACGAATGTCCTTGCACACAAGAATGTTGTTTTCTCCCTAGTGGAAACATCACATCTACAACCTTAGAGGTTTCTGTCACTCCCCCAGATTAAATAGAGGCATGAACCCAACTATCGAGCATAAATACCCCCTCTTGGAGTCACTAGTATCTACTTGGCCAAGATAGCTACTAACTACGGAGAGCATGCAAGATCATAAACAACATAGAGATAACATAATATAATATTCAGCACATCAACTTAACATAACACCAATATTCATCGGATCCCAACAAACACAACATGTAGAATTACATAAAGATGATCTCGATCATGTAAGGCAGCTCACGAGATCTAAACATGAAGCACATGGTGGAGAAGACAACCATCTAGCTACTGCTATGGACCCATAGTCCAAGGTAGACTACTCACTCATCGCACCGGAGGCAAGCATGGCGATGAAGAAGACCTCCGGTGGCTATTCCCCTCTCCGGCAGGGTGCCGGGAAGAGCTTCTGGACCCTCCCGATCTTGGGTCGACGACGGCGGTGGATCGTGATGTGTTTCTAGAAAATTGATCGGGTATTTAGTTTTTTCCCGTCGGGGGGTCTTTATAGGTGAAGGGGCAGCGTCAGAGGTGGACCAGGGCGGCCTCACCCATTGGGGGCGCGGGCCAGGGGCTGGCCGCGCCGCCCTATGGTGTGGCTGGCCTGTGGCCCCCCTCCATCTTCTCTTCAGACTTCTGGAAGCTTCGGTAAATATTAGGAGGTTCAGCTTTTGTTTTGTCCAATTCTGAGAATATTTCTATTGTAATGTTTCTGAAACACAAAAATAGCAAAAAACAGGGAACTGACACTGTGGCATCTTGTCAATAGGTTAGTTCTAGAAAATGCATAAAAACGCCACGAAGTGTAACAAAACACTAAGCAAATGGTATAAGAATAAGCATGGAGCATCAAAAATTATGGATACGTTTGAGACGTTACAAGCATCCCTAAGCTTAACTCCTGCTCGTCCTCGAGTAGGTAAGTGATAACAAAAGAATAATTTTTGAGGTGACATGCACCAACACAATCTTGATCATCTATGTAAGCATTCAGTGCTGGGATCAAAAGAACTTAAAACATGGGCATGAAAGACATAATCTTGATAGAAGAAACTTAGCAACCATGTTATAACATGAAAAACAACACAAACGAAAGATCATGAAAAATGAAACAATGAAAGTCAAACGTGTGTTCAAATCATATGGAAAAACATAGCAAATGGTTTTCAGCTTGTCCTTCATGGAATAACAAAACATAAATGCATAGGACACCTTCAAGTTTAAGAGGGCGACTAGATACAAATAATTTAAGAACAAGTGAAACCAAAATCATGAATCAATCAATGATAAACTTTGGGACTATGCACATTAAACTCAGAATGACAACTATGCTCTCTTAGACGGTGCATAAAGGTAGAAGGTGGTGACTCAACATAAAAGTAAAAGAAAGGGCCTTCACAGAGGGAAGCGGTGATTAAACATGTGCTAGGGCTTTTCATTCGTAAAATAGAGAGATAAAAATAATGCATCAAGGAGAAAACCAAATTAATGCTTCCAAATAATAAAAACAACGCATGATTTTTTCAAAGGCTCATTAAGCAATCTCAGTCATTTGAGATAAGTCATGCTACAACAAAACCACTAAGAATACTATCAAAACAACATCAAGCACGACATAAAAAAGTCTAAGCCGCATTCTAAACAAGCTCCTTTTTGTACCACTTTTTTGCATGAAACTTTTTCTCTTTTCCAACATCATTCGATCCTTTTTGAAATAACTCTTTTGATGAATAAAAACATGGATCAAAGGTCAAAATACACAATGATGCAAAGATAGAACAAGATCTGAATAAAAATCAAGGCAAAAAATGAAAGCTAAACGCGGTTCTAGAAAAAGAGAACACTCGTTGAACGATAAGAGTGAAAAAACAGAGTGTTCTTGGCAAATGAAAAACAAGGCAACTTCTCTAAAAGAAATTTGTTGGGGTCCAACCATTTATTGCAGCAAACAAAACTAAACAAAACAGAAAACTAAAGTAAAGACGCTCCAATAAAAACGCATAATGTGTCGGTGTTCTGGATATCGGGGTATCCCGGTCCACCTGCTCCTGGGCCACGTCATCGGCCCATCTTCAGAATCAACGACTCAAGCTACGGAGAAGACCCTCACGAGGAGACGCCTCGTGAGGAGAACGATGACCAAAACTGCTAAGGACCAGAAGACCTCCTCACGAGCCCCTGCTGGTGAGGAGAGGAAGCACGCCCACGTCAGCTCGGCATGTTTGCGTGTAGAGCAAGAAGATAATGGGCAGAAGACCGCGTACAGCCCACGCTACCCCCGACAGGGAGGAGACCAACTTTCACTGTGCCTGCCCAAAGCGGCACAGTGGTTGTTGGCCACCCCCCTAAAAATAGCGTGGACGGTGCAGGACGCCAGAGGAGGACGTCAGCCTCCTCCACCCACTCCTGTGGACCGGTGCCACTACCCTACGAAGACTACGTCCACCGAAGAATAGAGTCTACAGCTGTCCACGCTCCTTGGCCGTATGTGTGGCAACCCCTTCCCCAAGAAGATAAGGGGAAGGAGGACCTTGGCACTATAAAAGGAGGGGAGGCCACCCTTTAGAGAAGATCTGGATCCTCTTGAGGCTGCTAGCTGGGCACGCAGGTTCTTCAACCTCTGGCCAGCTAGAGCTTTGTAACCAAGACCTTGTACTCCTCGCGAGGTGTCGCGTTGCAATACAAGAAGGCAGGAAGTAGGGGTTTTACCTCACCACGAGGGCCCTGAACCTGGGTAAGGCTCGGTGTCTCTCTCTGCAGTGCGTTGTGCGTTTGACGACTCGAGGCTTCCGCCATCGCGCTTCGCTGCGATCTGAGATCTCACACGTTCAGCCCCCTGCGTTCGAATCTTTGGGTCCGTCGTGTGGTACCCCGTGTTCTTGCGACACGAAATCCATCGACATTTGGCGCACCAGGTAGGGGGCTATGGTATGTTTTCTCCCAGATCTACTTCGACATGGCCGACGCCAACGCAAGGCTCGAGCGTCTTCGCCGTCGCAACGCTGCTCGGGGGCAAACCGAGCCCATCTTCCATCGTCGTGAAGCTTCGGCCGAGGAGGAAGAGGAGGAAGATCTGGAGTCCTCCTACCTCCCGTCCGGGCGTACAGAGCCTTCGCTCTCCTTCACCGCCACCGCCACTTCTCGCGCTCGTTCTGGGAGTCAGCTGTCTCCTGCGCAGGCTCTCGCCATGGCGCAGGAGCTGCTGCGCTATCAACCCACTGACGATGGGCGTGAGGGGTGGCACGCTCGAATCGCCGAGCTCGTCGCCATCGCCAACGAAGACCCGGCCCAGGGAGGAGCCCAGGGCGCGGGAGACCCAGATCCGGCGGCGGGGCGTCGCGCCCCGGGCGCCGGAGATGGGAAGGCCAACAAGGCCAAGAAGGTGGTTTTCCGCGCCGCATCTTCGCCGCGCGGGGAGCCCAGCTGTCAAATCGTCTAACGCGCTCCGGAAGACGCACGCGTCTCCCTTGAGCGCCGCCGCGAAAATCATGACCGCGCCATCGATGACATCGGCGAAGCTGGCAAGAACGTCAGGACCCCCGGCGACCCAATCTACAACCCCGGGTGTCTCGCCCTCACTCGCCAGCAACGCTACGTCGTCTAGCCTGACAAGTTCAAGCCGAATATCGGCGCGCGTTACGACGGGACCACCAACCCCGTTGAATTCCTCCAACTCTACGTCGTCACCATTCAGGCTGCGCGTGGGGATCAGCATGCCATGGCAAATTGGTTCCCCATGGCCCTCAAGGACGCTCCATGAACTTGGCTCATGAATCTTCCTCACGAATCCGTGACTTCATGGAAGGATTTATGCCGCCAGTTCGTGGCCAACTTCATGCCCACGTACGAGCGCCCCGCTACCAAGAACGATCTTAAGGCGGTGCGTCAGTACAAGGGCGAGATGCTTCGTCAGTACATCCAGCGCTTCAGCCAGATGAGGAACAAGATCCCCAGGATCTCCAACGAGGAGGTCATCTCCGCGTTCTCCACGGGCGTCTCCGACATCAAGATGAGGGAGAAGCTGTCCGTGAATGATGAGTTGACTTCCGTCATCAGGCTCTTCGAGATCGCCGACCGCTGCGCCGAGGCCGAGGAAGGGAGGCTCTTCGTGCATAACTTGCCGGAGGCGCCTCCCCCTAAGCCAAAGTCCAAGGACCCCAAGCGAAAGGAGGCTGCTGTCCTCGCGATGGAGCCAGATCATAAGCAATGCCGCGGGGACCGCACCGAGCGCGACAAGGGGCGACATCGCCACTACTGCGTTCTCCACAAGAAGGACACCCACAATACCGACGATTGTTGGTTTGTCCGGAGGTTTCACAAAGAAAATGGCGTCTCCAAGCGTCGCGGGGGTGGCCGCAGCTACGGCAAGAGTGGATCCCGGGGCGATCGCCGCAACGACGACCGTGAGGAAGGTCGCCGCCGCGAGGGTCTATCTCGAGCCGATCCCGAGCCACTGCCGCTGCCCCCACCAGCAAACGATCATCGGGAGGAGAACCAGGGGGGCTATCAAGAGCCGCGAGACTTCGCCGCTTGCCTCCTGGATGGAGCTCAGGCTCCTTTGTCCAACCGACACTTCAAGCAGCTATCGCGAGAGATCGCGGCAGCACAACCCAACATCAGCAACCGCCTAATGAAGTGGTCAACGTGCAAGATCGGCTTCAACGAGGAGGATCATCCGGCTTCCACCAGGGGCGTGGGCACAATTCCTCTCCTGTGCATGCCAACCATCAACAACGTCGCCGTCAATTGCACTCTCATCGACGGAGGGGTGGGACTCAACATCATCTCGGTCGAGATCTTCGAAAAGATGCAGGTGCCGTACCACCGGCTCATGCCAACTCGGCCATTCTTCGGGGTAACCGAAGGTTCTACAATGCCAATTGGGCAGGTAAGCCTGCCCGTCACCTTCGGCACCCGGGACAACTACAGGACGGAAAGCCTCGACTTCGACGTCGCCTACATCGCCCTGCCATACAATGCCATCCTCGGCTACCCAGCCCTAGCAAGGTTTATGGCAGCGACGCACGATGGCTTCAACGTCCTCAAGATTCCGGGCGCCAACGGCACAATCACCGTGCGCTGCAATGAGAAGGACGCTCTCCGATCAGTGGAGCATGTTTACCATGAGGCCGCCACCATGTTCCCCGCCGATGAAGATCTACTGGAACACTCCGGCGACCTCGCGAGGAAGAAGCAGCTCGTATCCCAAGAACGGGCTGCAGCGAAGAAGGCCTCTCTCGAGCCCCATCCGCTGGGTTCAACAGGGAAGAAGTTCGCCGCCTCGGCATCGCCTACTCCAAGCGAGGACCTTGTCCATCCAATGCTGGACATGAGCATTGGGGAAGCTGCGGTACCCTCAGGAAGGAGGCCCCAGTTCACCCAAGAGCGCTCTACAACCAAGAAGGTCCCGCTTCAGGCTGGGGGCTGCGACAACTTCGTCACCATCGGGGCAGGGCTTTCCCCCAAATAGGAAAGCGCGCTCATCACCTTCCTGCGGGCAAACTCTGACATGTTAGCTTGGACTCCGTCAGATATGCCCGGCGTTCCCAGGGAGGTGATTGAGCACCACTTAGCCATGTGCCCTCAGGCACACCCCGTGAAGCAGAAGACTAGGAAGCAAGCGCAAGAGAAGCAGGACTTCATTGTCAAGGAGATAGAGAAGCTGAAGGAGGCCAAGCTGATACGCGAGGTAGCCCACCCCACCTGGATCGCGAATCCGGTGGTCGTCCCGAAGGCAAACGGAAGTGGGCGCCTCTGCGTGGACTTCACAAGTCTCAACAAGGCCTGCCCCAAGGATCCTTATCCGCTCCCAAGGATAGATCAAATCGTCGACTCCACCGCCGGCTGTGACCTCCTTTGCTTCTTGGATGCTTTCTCCGGCTATCATCAGATCAAGATGGCAAAGGAGGACGAGGAGAAAACCGCCTTCATCACGCCTTGTGGTGTGTACTACTACGTCTGCATGCCCTTCGGTCTGAAGAACGCAGGAGCCACCTTCCAAAGGCTCATGCGCAAGGCCTTGGGGGCTCAGATGGGAAGGAACGCGGAGGCCTACGTCGACGACATCGTCGTCAAAACTCGCGAGAGTCGCACCTTCATTGAGGATCTGGAGGAAACATTCGTCAACCTGAGAAAGGTAAACATCAAGCTCAACCCCGCCGAGTGCGCCTTCGGCGTACCATCGGGAAAACTGTTGGGATTCCTCGTGTCCCATCGCGGGATAGAGGCAAACCCTGACAAGGTCAAGGCCATCGAAGAAATGCGTCCACCGCGCAGTCTCAAGGAGATGCAACACCTCGCGGGGTGCATGGCAGCCCTGGGACGCTTCATCGCGAGGAGCGGGGAGAAAGCCTTGCCCTTCTTCAAGCTCATGTAGCGCGCTGGGAAGTTCAAGTGGACTCTGGAAGCCGACAAGGCCTTCGCCGAGTTGAAAAGGTACCTCACGAGCCCACCGATCATGGTTGCCCAACCACCCGCGAGCCCTTGCTACTCTACATCGCGGCAACTCCAAGGACTGCAAGTGCCGTCCTCGTCGCGGAACGAGACGCCAAGGTGATCGCCAAAGAGGAGATCAACTTTCCAAGCTCGGGGGCTCCTCCCGAGGAAGAGGCCGCTCCATCTCCCGACCCTCAAGAGGAACCGCCCATGGCATCTTCGCCGACCGAGCCGCTCTCTCAGAGCAACGCTCAAAAGCCTCCCGAGGAAGAGCCTCTCGAGGGTGTCGTCAAGGTGCAAAAGCCTGTGTACTTCGTCAGCACGGTACTGCGCGACGCGCGGGAACGCTACACTATGCAGCAAAAGCTGCTCTACACCCTGCTCATCGCTTTGCGGAAGCTGCGCCACTACTTCCAGGGTCACCCGATCAAGGTGGTAACCGATCGTCCCCTGGAGACCATCCTACGCAATCCCAATGCCACCGGGCGGGTGGCAGAATGGGCTGTGGAGCTTCAACCCTTTGAGATCTCCTTCGAAACTACAAAGGTAATTAAAAGCAAGGCTTTGGCCGAGTTCACTGTGGAGTGGACCGATCCGTTCGCCGATGAGCCTCCAGAGGAGGAGGCAATGCTCCCAGGAGAGGAGGCCCCAGGCCTCTGGGTCATGCATTTCGACGGCGCCTTCAACCTCCCCGGCGCGGGAGCTGGTGCTGTCCTGACATCTCCCTCTGGAGACAAGCTCTTCTACGCCGTGCAGCTCTGCTTCAAGCCTGAGAGCAAGGTCTCCAACAACATCGCGGAATACGAAGGACTACTCGCCGGCTTAAGGGCGGCAAATGCTTTGGGCATCAAGCGCCACATCGTCAAGGGAGATTCACAGCTGGTTGTGAATTTCTCGAACAAGAGCTACACTCCAAGGGATGAGCACATGGCGGCCTATCTCGAGGAGCATCGAAAGATAGAAAAACGCTTCCAAGGGTTGGAGCTGAAGCACATCCCGAGAGGACAAAATGTGGAAGCCGACGAGATCGCCAAGCGCGCTTCTCACCGCCTGGCGCAACCCGCCGGCGTCTTTGAGGAGCATCTCTTCAAGCCGTCCGCTTCTCCACCGCCATCTGGATCCGACCCTCCACCTGCCCTGCCGCCACCGCCGGAGCAGGGGGCTCCAGACTGCGGGCCTCCTTCGGGTGACCGCGTCCTTCTGGCATTGGCACGGCAGGAGGGAGTGGATTGGATTCTCGAGCTCAAGGCCTTCCTCACCAGCAGCAGGCTTCTCGAGGATGAAGAGGAGGCCGAAAGGATCGTACGCCAAGCTTTGGGCTACTGCGTCAAGGACGGTGACTTGTACCGGCGTCACCCAAACGGCGTCGCTCTGAAGTGCATATCTACTCACCAAGGCCAAGAGCTTCTCAGGGACATCCACGCCGGCGAGTGTGGCCATCATGCTTCTGCGGCAACTCTAGCCGCAAAGGCATATCGAAGCGGCTTCTACTGGCCCTCGGCGCTGGGTGATGCGGCGGAAATGGTCAAGAGGTGCGAGGCGTGCCAGTTCCACGCCAAGCAGATCCACCAGCCGGCGCAGGAGCTGCGAACCATCCCACTCACTTGGCCCTTTGCAGTTTGGGGGCTGGACATCCTTGGTCCATTCCCCAGAGCGCAAGGGGGCTACCGCTACCTCTACGTCGCCATTCGACAAATTCACCAAGTGGGTGGAGGTGGAACCGGTGTGCACCATCCCGGCCAGGTCCACAGTCGAGTTCATCCGTGGGCTGGTCTGTCGTTTTGGTGTGCCTAACCGCATAATCACCGACAACGGCAGCCAGTTCACCAGCGGACTGTTCCGGGAGTACTATGCATCTGTCGGCATCAAGATCTGCTTTGCCTCCGTCGCCTACCCCCAGAGCAATGGCCAAGCCGAGCATGCTAACGCCGAGGTCCTCAAGGGACTCAAGACGAAAAGCTTCAACGCCAAGCTCGAAGCCTGCGGCAAAAAATGGTTAGACAACCTCCAATCCATCTTGTGGTCCATCAGGACTACCGCCACCAAACCCACTGGAGAGACCCCTTTCTTCCTGGTCTATGGGGCGGAGGCTGTCCTTCCCACCAATGTCAAGTTCGGATCGCCGAGAGTGCTCGCCTTCAACGAAATTTGCCAAGAGGACCTCATCAAGGATCGTCTCCTCCTGCTCGAAGAAGCTTGGTGCCAAGCCGCGCTCCGCGCCGCGAGGTACCAGCAAGGACTACGCCGCTACCATAGCCGCCATGTTCGAGCAAGGACTCTGGAGGTCGGCGACCTGGTGCTGAGGAGAATACTCTCTCGTGAGGGCCTGCACAAGCTATCTCCAATGTGGGAAGGACCCTTCAAGGTGACGCACATCGCCAGGCCAGGCTCGGCGCGGCTGGAAACCGCAGAAGGCGTGCCGGTGGGGAACCCGTGGAACATAGCTCATCTGCGAAAGTTCTACCCTTAGGTTCCTCACGAGGAGAAAAAGACCGTTTTCACGGCACTTGTATCAGCTCAACCTGCTCTTAAGCACTGATATTAAGTTAAAGCACAATATAGCGCCTCTGCTTCGGCATGACATCGAAATGGCATGAAGTCCATTTATTTTCTATTGTACTCCACGCGGAAGGGGGCTAGGCACGGTGTCTATGCTGGGGCCTTCGCCCGGAAAACAGCGAGCCCGAAAAACCCAAAGGGAATGAGCTTTGGTCGGGGGCGACGGCCCTGTTATCGATCACCTCTAAATACCCATGGTGCTTAGTTCCTCGCGAAGTACATCGGAAAATAAAAAATCTTCGAGTAAAAGTCCAAGGTGTGCCCCAAGGCACCCGCTAAGGACCTACCCCTCGTGAGTAACCCTCACGAGGAGGCAAGAATGCGTCGATGCGACAAGCATCCACAGGAAGATTCCCTATATCGAGGAAGGCCTAACGTGGCAGGATTATTGAAGACCAAGGCCGCTCCAATCATCTTGCGAAGGAGACGCAGATCCGGAGGTCCGCGCCAGGCCCTTCACCTCGTGAGCAACCCTTGCGAGGTGTCGACGGCCTCTGGGCTCTCTTAAGCGTCGACGTTTTCACATCCGTGAGGGTCCAGCTTCCCTCAACGACGAGGAAGGCCCCGTGAATCGCCACGCGCGGCAATTTGCTCTTAGCTACAGGCACAGATAGTGCCGCGCTCCTCCACGACGGAGAAGGTCCCTGTGCCGGTCACAGGGGCATCTTATTCTCTTTCTTTTTTCGTTTGTTTTATCGACTTGTTTTTCCGTTTTTGGGGATTTGGGGTTTTTTCTTTTCCAACTCTTTCTTCAACTTCTTATCTCAGGAATTGTCCAATGTGTCGTCGGCGCCGACCCCATCTCGAGCTCTGAGGCGAAGGGAGGCCTCCCATCGATGCTAACAGCTCACCAGGGCTCTCGAGCGTGCGAATGACTAGGACTATGAAGAGCAATAAGAAATGAAGTGCAGGACAGCTAAAAAGCAGACTTCACTGAAGTAATCCCCTCTAAGGGAGGAGCAAAAGCATGGTGGGGCATACCCCGCCGGCGAGGACTACATGGCAAAAGAGGGGAGGAGACTAGCTTCCCTCCCCAGAAGACTACCGCGTCAGGGCCTCCTCTTCACTGCGCCGTGGGCTGGGGGTAGGTGTGGCGGACGCCACCGGCGGTGAAGATCCGCACCGAGGCCTCCAGCATCCCCAGCTTGAAGTGGAAGACGAGGTGGTCGCCGACACGGAGGCGATGGCCGAGGGCGAAGGCCCTCCAGCGGCCGGAGAGGACGGCGTTGCCACCCACCCCGAGAAGGATGTCCACAGGCCAGAGGAGATCTGGCCTGCTCTGCTCCCCCAGGGCAATCTCCCCGGCGGCCGCACCGGGGGCATAAATCACCCTCCGCACGGCATCGGGCAGCCGGAGGGAGTTGAAGCCCGGGGCGTCGACGACGACGAGGAGCTCCAAGAAGCGGGACCCCGGGCTGGTGAGGGGTCCCAGCATCGCCGCCGCCAGGTGGCGCGGAGTGGCAACCACTCTGTTCTCCGGCGGAGCCGGAGGATCTGCAGCAGGAGGAAGAGGGCCCAGGGTGGCCGCCACCTCCTGGAGCGCCCGGTCAACGCTCCCCGGAGCACGAGGAGCGGGCGCCGCCGCCAGCGGTGACGGCGAGTTCAGGGCGCCGCCAGCTGCAGGACCCCTAAGGGTCAGAGCGCCGGAGGCCCCTGTGGCGGCGCGGCTAGCCTCGCCCTGCCTCGGCGCGCTAATGCGAAGGGGGCCGCCGGCGCCGGGCGTCCATCGGGCCAGGATCTTCACCTTATTCCCGCTGCCCGGGGGACGCCCGCGATGTTTCGCTCCAGAGTTCGATCTAGCGGCGGCGGAGGAGTTGGAAGGATCCATGGGCTCAGGGGCGTGGGAGCAGAAATGGCACTGGAGGAAGGAGGTGAAGTGCCGGAGGTCTCGAGGAGGATCTATTTAAAGGGGGCGTCTGGCGTCGATAAGTCAAATCCCTGTGCGGGAATCGAAGCATTGGCGCAGCGCTCCGCAGTCAAGCGACGCATCATTATGATGGTTTGACGCCTCGGAGACTGCAGCGTCGCCCGCCGTTTCATCTCGCCAGCTGTGGCCGCGCCACACGTCCGCAGCCTCTGCCTCTTCACATGGTCCTCTGACTGCGCGGTGGACGCGTGCCGTTGGAGGGCCCAGCAGCTTCGGGGGCCCCCGGCCCTTCGCTTCCTCAAGAGGGCGCGTTCGCGGGCCAGGCTCCCGGGGGCTACTGTCGGTGTTCTAGATACCGGGGTATCCCGATCCACCTGCTCCTGGGCCACGTCATCGGCCCATCTTCAGAATCAACGACTCAAGCTGCAGAGAAGACCCTCACGAGGAGACGCCTCGTGAGGAGAACGACGACCAAAACTGCTAAGGACCAGAAGACCTCCTCACGAGCCCCTGCTGGTGAGGAGAGGAAGCACGCCCATGTCAGCTCGGCATGTTTGCGTGCAGAGCAAGAAGATAACGGGCAGAAGACCGCGTACCACCCACGCTACCCCCGACAGGGAGGAGACCAACTTTCGCTGTGCCTGCCCAAAGCGGCACAGTGGTTGTTGGCCACCCCCCTAAAAATAGCGTGGACGGTGCAGGGCGCCAGAGGAGGACGTCAGCCTCCTCCACCCACTCCTGTGGACCGGCGCCACTACCCTACGAAGACTACGTCCACCGAAGAATAGAGTCTACAGCTGTCCACCCTCCTTGGCCGTATGTGTGGCAACCCCTTCCCCAAGAAGATAAGGGTAAGGAGGACCTTGGCGCTATAAAAGGAGGGGAGGCCACCCTTTAGAGAAGATCTGGATCCTCTTGAGGCTGCTAGCTGGGCACGCAGGTTCTTCAACCTCTGGCCAGCTAGAGCTTTGTAACCAAGACCTTGTACTCCTCACGAGGTGTCGCGTTGCAATACAAGAAGGCAGGAAGTAGGGGTTTTACCTCACCATGAGGGCCCTGAACCTGGGTAAGGCTCGGTGTCTCTCTCTGTAGTGCGTTGTGCGTTCGACGACTCGAGGCTTCCGCCACCGTGCTTCACTGTGATCTGAGATCTCACACGTTCAGCCCCCTGCATTCGAATCTTTGGGTCCGTCGCGTGGTACCCCGTGTTCTTGCGACACGAAATCCATCGACATAGTGCATGAAGCAATAAAAATATAGTGTGTTGAAAGGTGACCTGATTTTTGCCGATGAAGAAGGGGTGCCTCGGGGGCATCCCCAAGCTTTGACGCTTATACCTCTTGGATATTTCTTGGGGTACGTGGGCATCCCCAAGCTTGAGCTTTTGTCCATTCTTCAACTCATCTCATCATTTTCCAATCCCTACACTTGAAAACTTCCTTCATACAAAACTCAACACAATTCTATTAGCAACATTAGTGTAAGCATAATAATGAATCAACCCTTTTTTGGTTCATATTTCAACTCAAAAACACCACATATAAAGCATATACTACTGTAGAAACTTCCCCAAAAGTTCTGTGATCAAAAGAACTAAGAAAGAAAGCGATCGAGAGGCAAACACAAATAGTGGCAGAAATCTATCAAAACAGAACAGCTGAAAAGGTCGATTTTTTCGAGGGTTTTTTGTTGCTCAAATCAAAAAGTGTAAAACTAATGAAAGTTTGTAAATAACCTGGGGCATATGCACGTAGGTCAAAAATATATTCTGAGAATTTTCACGAATTTTTACGGTGCAGCACCGAAATCTGTTTCAGGACAGCAACATCCCCAAATCTTACGTCACTCAAATTAGAGGTTTCTCTTGGCACAACAACAAAATAAAAATGATAAGGAGCGGCTATTACAGTAGTAATAACTTCCAAGACTCAAATAAAAGCAAAAGAACTGAAAGTAAAACAATGGGTTATCTCCCAAGAGTGCTTTTCTTTAATGCCTTTGAGCTAGACGCAGAAAATGGAAATCAAGTAATATCAAGCGATGAAGCATCAAGCTCATAATTTGCTCTAAGAATAGAGTCAAAAAGTAATTTTTTCCTCTTCCTATGGAAGTGTTCCATACCTTTCTTGAGTAGTAATTGATATTTGATGGTGCCTTCCCTCATATCAATGATGACACCTACAGTTCGAAGAAAAGGTCTTCCCAAAATAATAGGACATGAAACATTGCATTCAACATCCATAACAAGAAAATCAATGGGAACAAGGTTATTTTTAAACATAATAAGAACATCATTAATCCTTCCCAAAGGTTTTTTCTTAGCAACATCAGAAATAGGAACATCATAATAACACTTTTCAAGCGGTGGTAAATCAAGCATGTCATAAATCTTTCTAGGCATAATATAAATACTAGCACCTAGATCACATAAAGCATGGCAATCAAAACCATTAACATGCATATCAATGATGGGTTCCCAACCATCTTCTAACTTCTTGGGAATATAAGCTTTTTTCTTCAATTTTTCATCCCTAATTTTCATGAGAGCATTGGTAATATGCTTTGTAAAAGCAACCTTTATAGAACTAGCATTGGGACTCAAAGCAATATTTTGCAAGAACAAAATTACTTCAGATATATTGCAGCCATCAACATCAAAATCATTGAAAGAAATAGAGCTATCATCTCCTACGCTCCGAAAAATTTCAGCACTCTTTTGAGAAAAAGTTTTAGAAGTTTTGGGCTTTTTAACACAAGGAGTAGGAATTTTCTCTACACCAATCAAAGTAAGAGGATTGCTAGCATTTGGAACAACATCATTATAGGTAGTAATGGTACATACCTTCATCTTTCTAGCCATCTCATCTTCTCTTTCTCACTTGGCATGCAATTCTGCTAACATCCTAATATTTTCATTAATTCTAACTTGGATAGCATTAGCAGTGGCAAACGTATCATTCTCCTTAACCTCATTAGGCAACACTTTTAGTTTTAGAAGTTCAACATCAAGAGCAAGGCTATCAACTTTAGAAGCAAGAATATCAATTTTGCCTAACTTTTCCTCAACAGACTTGTTAAAAGCAGTTTGCTTACCGATGAAGTCCTTAAGCATAACTTCAAGCTCAGAGGGCGTGGCCCTAGTGTTGTTGGAGGGATTACCATAAGAGTTACTGTGACGACCTCAAATTTGATACAAATTCAAAGTGCCCGTTATGTATTCCACCGCAATCCCAGAACCATTGTTGCGATATACATAACGTAGTTGGTAACCAGTTCCATAGACATTACAATACGATGGTTCAAATACAATGGTCATAGAGACCAAGTTCATATTACAACACAATATAGCAGCAGAAATAATGTCTTCGGGTCCATGCCTTCACCCTACAGGCAATGGCGACTCATGGAGACGGGCTTAGTTCTGGTACTCCTCTTCATTCCCTTCCTCCTGGTACTCTTCCCCATAGTCTGGCCAAGTTGATAGCCAGGGACACAGCCATGAGTACATTGGATGCACTCGCAAACCATCTTATAATTGAGAGGATGAAGTAGGTATGCAAGTTTGGTATAGTGGACTAAGCACTAAGTTTATTGGCAAAAGCTAGTTTTATTTCCCAAGAATGTTCATTGGTAGAAAAGAAGTTTAGTTCTCTAAGTTCAATCTAAAGAGGAATTCAAGTGTGTCAACATCATTGTCAAGTCCAGTCAATTCATGTCATTCACCAAGTTCACCATTGTTATTTTTCTTCTTGACAAAAGTCAAGTACAGCTTGCCAACCGTCCATAACCGCGGACTCGGCTATTCGAATAGTTTTGAAAACCTCTGCAGAGGGGTACACTTTACCCACAAGATTCGATACATCTGCCGGGAGAAATCCACGGATCGTCATACACAAGTATGCGGGGTTCAGATAATCAAACAAACTCTTTCACTTGTCTACCTTAGTATGGGGATCCTCCCTATGAGTCCAGATACTGAATGGCACTCATAGTTTTTCTGGCTAGAGGATGCTCTATCTCGGACTCCCATAGACTGTGGTATCCTCCGTCACAGCTATGGCCAGTCCCGGCTTCGGAAGCGTCCCCGCGGGGTTCCCGGTTCTATAAGTTCAAATGAGGTCTCCCATACTAAAATAAACAAGCTAGGACTAAGCCCCTTCCCATTCAGGGGTAATGTGGTCGTACGGTATGATTGGCTCCCATAGTACATCACTCGTTGTCAATTTAGAAATACATTTCATAGTTCTTAGTCAAGATTATTTTGTTTCATAAAGCCATCATGTAGGAGCAATCTTCAATTCAAGTTTTCAAGTTCAAGTCACCAATTTTCAAATAGGGTTCCCCTTATAGATGACCTCAATTTTATTAGCGACTAAGCACCTACATTGAGTGATGATACCACTAAGCTATGGTTGGATAAACTCAGCTTGATGCTCTTGCTAAGCAAGATATCACTATACCTCTATCATTCTACTCTAGCAATTCAATCATGCAATTTACTTAAAACAGGTAGAATGCAATAGTAAAAACTAGGCATTTGGAGTATGATTCAAAAGATGGCTTGCCTTGGTTGGCAAAGTGTCCGGGGTATTCTTCTTCTTCTTCTTGATAATATCCCCCCTCAATATCCTCCTCAGCAACACTAGCATCTAATAACGAAATCAACATAAAACACACAATCACTACACCATGCTAACCACACACCAAGCACACATATTGGTTTGCTAACAATAGCATTCATGTTGCATTTTATGGAGTTGGATTGCAAGTTTTTCTTCTAAGTTTTCATTAAGTGTGCAAGTTAGAGTTTCTACTAAGTGTCATATGTTGTTCACTTTCTAAGCATTGGTATTGGTTTAGGGGTACTAAGACTAGTTCAAGTGGGGAGGGATTAACTAAGTGAATTGGTAAAGAGGGCAAATTAATTTTAAGTGTGTGATAGGGATCTATCATTTTATGTTACTAACTAGAGTTGGGGTAGGATCTAATTGATAACACTAACAGGGTTTGGAGTTGATTAGGGTTGACTAACAGTACGGGAGGTCATTGGTGAGTTCATAATTTAAATTTCATGATTTTAGGAGGCTTAAACAATTTTCTAGAAATCTTCTATGATTAATAAAGCTAGGGTCACACTATTCATATCTAATTAAATTCCTAATTCAAATGGAATTCTAATCAATCCTATAGGCTAGAGCATTTTACAAGCTTTCCAATGCATATTTATTTGCTACAAATGGATTTGTAAAACTCTTGGAATTTAAGTTTGAAAATCATATCTGAAAGTTATTTGAATTAATTCAAACGGCGGGAAAATAAATAAAAAGGAAACGGACCGATTCTAAACAGACTGGGCCTATTCTGAACAGAACACGAATGGGCCGGCCCAGAAAACATTTTGCACGGCGGGAAGAAATAAAAACGGGACATGACAGGAGGGTCCCACTGGTCAGGTCACTTAACGCCTCTGAATCGGTACGCTACCGTGCGATCTAAATCCAACGGCTCACAGTCATCGTCTCGACGGAGAGGAGCGGAGCTCACCTGCGAGCAGTGAAGACGATGATGGCGACGGCGGCGTGCGTAGAGGAAGAAGAACTCGACGGCGACATGCGGGATCGACTCCGGCAGTGCTCCTCCTCCAATTCCCAGCGGCGGCTTGCTCCAGGGAAGTCGAACGCGGCGGCGCACTCCTCGTCCAGTACCTCGCCGGCGGGGCTGGCATCGTCGAGCTAGAGCAAGCGGGGCGAAACGAGTATGTCTGGGAGGTAGCTGGGATCGGGGCGAGTCTCTCCATTTGATCGGCAGGGGTATTTATAGGTCGGAGCGACGAGGGCGAGGGTGTCCAGAAGCTCGCCGGCTCGGGGGCCCTGGCAACGCTCGAAGGTCGTACCGGGCACGGCGGCCTCGGGGGCGTGCTGCGAGGGTGCTGGCTCGGCCGCGGAGTGCTGTGGGTTGGTGCTGGCGAGGGCAGGGCTGTCGGGAGCGTGCAGGGAAGAAGAAGACTGGGAGGGGGCCCTGGGCGCAGTTCTCTTCTTCCTTCCACTTCTCATGGCTCGGGTCGGGGCAGGGGGAGCTGGGTTCGACCGCGGCGTCTCCCAGGAGCATGGCTACAGGCCAGAGGCGAACGGCGACAGTGATCACCACAGTGATCATGATTTGTCTCCGATTTTGTCTGCCAGGTGCTCGATCAAATGCTCGCAAGAGTTTTAAATTTGAAATTTTGAAATTTTCCACTTTGGGTGATCAGCATATGAGCCCAGGTTTCCAATCATATTTTTGTTACAAAGAAAGAATAGGTTTTGCAGAAATCTTATTTCAAATATTTGGTATAGTCACTGTTTCAGATTCAAACTTTGGTTAAAGTTTGAGTGATGTTCTGATTTGAATTTTTAGTAGCAACTTCTTGGTTGAGTTTATATGTGACTTGGTGAAGCTCAACTAGCTGGCCAAACATGGAGGCGAGTTACAGATTTCTTAATCCAAGGGCTCAAAGTAGGGTAGTCAAACAGATTTCCTAGATCATCTTATTCTTTTCTTTTTCTTTAATATTTTTATTTCTGGTTTCTTTGATGCATATAATTTGTCTCACTTGCTTCTGTTGGTTAACATAGAATTAACTAACCAATGCACAACCAAAAATAACACACATGAAATCATAGAATACAAACAATAGAAAAATACATGCATGCATGAAATAATAGATAAAAAGTTTTATCTGGGTCCAAAATTTGGTACTTTATTTAATAAGAAGTGGATCACAATTTCTGAGTTGTTACAATCTTCCCCCCTTAAAAAGAATCTCGTCCCCGAGATTCACTAATTAAGAACTGAAAAGATTGGGAAACTCTGTCTGAAGGTAATCTTCTCGTTCCCAAGTGGCTTCATCTTCGGTGTGGTTACTCCACTGAACTTTCAGAAACTTGATGCTTCGGGTTCGAGTGGTTCAATATGCTTCCTCGAGGATACGGATAGGTACTTCACGATAGGTCAAATCCTTGTTGATATCCACGGAACAGTGATCAATATTCTTGAAGATTTTTGGCTTCTCTGGCACTTCAAGACATGTCCGAAGTAAAGACACGTGAAAGACATCATGTACTTCAGACAATTCAGGGGGCATTTCCAACTGATAAGACACTTCTCCTCTGCGGTCTAGTATCTTGAAGGGTCCAATATATCTGGGTGCAAGCTTTCCTTTTACTTGGAATCTCTGCATTCCCTTGAGAGGTGATACTCTAAGGTAGACGAAATCTCCACTCTTGAAAATTAGTTCCCTACATCTCTTGTCTGCATAACTCTTCTGTCTGGACTGGGCTGCCTTGAGGTACTCACGAATCAGGTGAACTTTCTCCTCGGCTTCTTGCAGAATGTCAGGTCCAAATATCTGACTGTCTCCAGTTTCAGACCAATTCAAAGGGGTACGACACTTTCTTCCATACAAAGCTTCAAATGGGGCCATTTGCAAACTGGCTTGATAACTGTTGTTATAGGAGAACTCCGCGAAAGGCAGACAATCTTCCCACTTAGCTCCATAGGCTAGAACACAGGCTCTCAACATATCTTCAAGTATTTGGTTTACCCTTTCAGTCTGTCCATCGGTCTGAGGGTGGTAAGCTGTGCTAAAGGCTAACTTGGTTCCCAAGGCTTGATGCAAACTTCTCCAAAATCTCGAGGTGAATTGGGTTCCTTGGTCGGAAACTATGGTTTTAGGGATTCGATGCAAACTAACAATTTTGGATAGATAAAGATCTGCCAGCTATCCTGAGCTATAAGTGGTCTTGACAGGAATAAAGTGGGCAACTTTGGTCAGTCTATCCACAATGACCCAAATAGAGTCATTCCCACGGCTAGACCTTGGAAATCCAGTGATGAAATCCATTCCAACAGATTCCCACTTCCATTCCGGAACTTGCAAAGGTTGCAGCAATCCCGTAGGACGTTGATGTTCAGCCTTGACTCTTTGACAAATATCACACTTAGAGATGAACGATGCGATCTCACGCTTCATTCCATGCCACCAAAATTTTTCCTTCAAATCTTGATACATCTTAGTTCCACCGGGGTGAATGGAGTAAGGTGTCTCATGGGCTTCCTTCATAATAAGTCCCTTCAATTCTGAGTCAGCCGGCACACAAATACGTCATTTATACCAAAGAACTCCTTGATCATCTTCCTCAAATCCTCGCACCTTGCCGGAACTAATTCTGCGCTTGATTCCGTCAATACTCTCATTTCCCTTCTGGGCTTCTTTGATTTGGCTCATCAAGGTGGGTTGAAACTCAAGGTTGGCTAAGAATCCTTGACTGACTAGTTCCAATCCAAATTTTTCAAACTCTTGGTGCAACATGGGTTGCTCCTCCTTGATCATCATATTTAATGAGCATGGCTTCCTACTCAATGCATCGGCCACCACATTGGCTTTACCGGGGTGATAATGAATTTCCAGATCATAATCCTTGATTAACTCTATCCATCTTCGTTGCCTCATGTTCAACTCCTTCTGGGTGAAAATATACTTCAAACTCTTGTGGTCAGTGTAGATCTCACAACGGTTACCCATCAGATAGTGCCTCCAGGTCTTCAGAGCTAGAACTACGGCTGCTAACTCTAGATCATGGGTTGGATAGTTTTCTTCATGAGGTCTAAGCTGCTGAGAGAGGTAAGCTCTAACCTTGCCTTCTTGCATTAACATACAACCAAGTCCGAGTTTGGAGGCATCACAATAGACATCAAAGTTTTTGGTGATATCGGGCATGGTTAGGACGGGTGCGGTCACCAACCGCTTCTTGAGTTCTTGAAAACTCTCTTCACACTTGGGGGTCCATTCAAACTTCTTGTCCTTCTTCAACAATTGGGTCATTGGCCGGGCAATGCTTGAAAACCCTTCAACAAACTTGCGGTAATATCCAGCTAATCCGAGAAAACCTCTAACTTCAGTTTGAGTGGTAGGGGCTTCCCATTCCATGACTAATGTGATCTTCTTAGGGTCCACAGACACTCCTCCAGCTAATAGTACATGGCCAAGGAATCCTACTTCCTTCAACCAAAACTCACACTTACTAAACTTGGCATATAGCTGATGCTCTCTCAGAGTCTCTAAGATTAATCTCAGATGGGTTGCATGCTCATCTTCGGACTTGGAGTAGATAAGAATGTCATCAATGAAGACAACAACATACTTATCCAAAAACTCCATGAAAACCTTATTCATGAGATTCATGAAATAAGCAGGGGCATTGGTTAATCCAAAGGACATTACAGTGTACTCATACAATCTGTAACGGGTAGTGAAGGCGGTTTTAGGTATATCAGTTGCACGGATCTTCAGTTGATGGTATCCAGTTCTAAGGTCTATCTTTGAGAAGACTCGAGCTCCAGTCAATTGGTCAAACAGATCATCAATCTTTGGGAGAGGATACTTATTCTTGATGGTAGCATCATTTAGCTTGCGGTAATCAGTGCACAGTCGGCTAGAACCGTCACTTTTATCCACAAACAAGACAGGCGATCTCCAAGCAGAAGAACTTGGCTGAATCAATCCCTTACTCAAAAGGTCATCCAATTGCTTCTTTAACTCCACTAATTCAGCTGGGTTCATATGATAGGGTCGTTGGGCTATGGATCCCGTTCCGGGGATAAACTCAATGATAAACTCAATATCCCGATCCGGTGGCATTCCGGGTAGCTCATCGGGAAAAACATCCGGATATTCACAGACGATGGGAACTTGCTCTAAAGTTGGTCCTGAGATGCTCTTATGACATCTGGGGATTTGGGGTGGTTTTACGGACACATGCTTTACTAAAATTCCAGTGCTACTCTTCATGGTGATTGTCTTCTTGGCACAATCTATAATTCCTTGATGCTGAGACATCCAGTCCATACCCAGGACTACTTCCAATCCTTTGGTTCCTAACACAATCAAACTTGCTAAGAATGCTATCCCATGGATTTCTATGGGCACTGCCAAGCAGGTCCAGTCAGCCCTTGTTGTTGACCCAGGTGTTTGTACTAACATGGCATGTTTCATAGGGGTTGGGTGAAGTCCACTTTTATCAACAAATAACTTGGTAACAAACGAATGCGAAGCTCCAGAATCAAACAAAACTCTTGCAGGAACTGAGTTAACAGGGAACATACCAAGCACAATGTCGGTTGCTTCCTGAGCTTCTTCAACATTCATGTGATTCAGACGGCCTCAAGAGTGAGGCGGGTTCCTTGGTGGATAGTTCCTACCATTTCCAACACGGCGCTGCTGCTGAGCAGGAGCAGTGGTCTTGGATGCATCATTCAGTTTCTTGGGGCATTCATTTGAGTAATGCCCTTTTTGTCCACACTCATAATAGGTGACACCGGACTTGTCACCAGACTTGGGTAACACAGGGGCACCATTTGTCCTTGGAGTATTGGTGTTGAAGTTGTTGCCACTAGGTCTTGGAGGTGCACGGTTGAAGTTGTTGCCACTAGGTCTTGGAGGTGCACGGTTGAAGTTGTTGCCGGGCGGACGGTTGGGGTAGTTGGGATGTGGAGCAGGTGCAGATGGCCTCATAGGTCTAGGGGCGAAACCCATAGGTGGATTTCCCTTTTGCTTCTGCGAGTTGCTCGAGTTGCCTTGATACATCATACGGCGCTTGCGGTTCTCTGCAGCTTGCTTGAGTTTGCCTTCCATCTGAATGGCAGAGTCAACCAATGACTCCAGGTCGGCAAAGGGAATACTGACCAAGACACATTGCATCTCATCATGAAGTCCATCTAGAAACCTTTCTTGCTTCTTCTCAGTGGTGTTGGTGTCATCTGGGGCATACCTAGACAAGGTAAGGAACTTGTCACGGTAATCCACCACAGATAGGGAACCTTGCTTTAGATTTCTGAACTCATCTCTCATCCTTTTAACCAATCCCAAAGGAACATGGGCCTTGCTAAACTTGCTCTTGAACTCCTCCCAAGGCATAACATACCCTGGGGCTTGCATTGCACGGGTGCTATCCCACCAAGCTCTTGCGGCTCCCGCAAGGTAGTGGGTGGTGTACAAGACCTTCTCGTTTTCACCAACTTCGGCGACTGCCAAATTGTTCTCCATAGTGCGAAGCCAGTCATCCACATCTAAGGGCTCTTCCGACTTAGTGAACGTAGGAGGGTTGGTGTTTTGAAAATTCCTTAACTTGGATCGGTGATCACCATTGCCATTGTTTTCTCCTTCACCATTGCCATTGCCATTGCCATTGCCATTGTTGTGGTTCATTGCCATCTGGGTTATCTGTTGAAGAGTGGCCAAGTTAGCTTGGCGCTCAGCTCGGGCTGCTTCCCGGTCTTCCATGATCAACCTTAGCAGTTCTGCCATTTCCGGGTTCGGGGGTGGGGGTGCTCGCGGCATCTGAAGATAAGGTGTGTAAGACAAGAGGGAAAAGCTAATTTTTGCTAAGATTTAAAGGTATCATGGAGGATGCAATTTGTGTTTTACTAAGGCCTTAAGGGCTAAATTCATATTTCATTCAACACTCATCAAACATATCATACATACGAGTTCACACATTACAAATGGTTTACATCAAACCATTGCGACTCGTCTACTAGAGAGGGGGATACAACTCACACCTACACGAAGTGACTCAAGGTGAACTCATAACTAGATAACATGGGAGTCTCCAATCTAGACATCGGGCTCCTCGGGGTCTTCCTCCTCATCACTCACAATGAATCCATTATGCCCACCATCTTCCGGATCATCAAGGTCCTCCATGAAGTCATCCTCATCACTAATGAGGGCATTATCCTCCTTGCGGAGATCAATGCCTTCCTTCTCACCAAGGTGATCCTCAAGACTCTCAATGTACTCAGTCAGCTCAGCCACATTGGCCTTCAACTCCTCAATGTGCTGATCCTTCTCATTGCGCTGGCGACGAAGGCTCTTGCGCTCCTTCGCAAGAATCCTGATAGTGCTCCTTGCCTCCACTAGTGTGAAGTGCTCAAGGTTGGCCTTGGTACGGGCACGATCGGCCTCCTGCTGAGTGGAGTACAGCAAGAAGTCCATGTGATCGATGTAGGTACTCGGCTCATTCTGCCCGGGCATGTTTGCGGGACGTCCATCCGCATCACGCTGAGCAAAGTTCCTAAAGTGCTCTCCCTGAACCTCCTCAACATGCAGTCCGCACAAGCGGGCGTGCATCTCCTGCATCGCTCGGACCAAACCATCGGCCCAAGTGTTCTCCACAAGCTCAAACTTGATCCTTGGAGAACTCAAATTCCCCTTCTTGCCACGGCAACTGGCCCTGATGAGCCACCGTAGCTCTCCATCTGGGTGCTCATTGAGCACGGCTCCCTTGAACTCCGGATACAAACGATCCAGGAACAAGGTCAAGGTGGTGAGGTCGCGCTCAAAACAAAGGCTGCCACCATGGCCCAACTGGTAGTGCTCAACGAATACCGGGGCCATCTACAATTTTTTTAGATTAGATTAAGTTAGTGATCAACTCAAGTGTGCAAAATTTTAAGTAGGCAAAAACTGAAGTATGTATAAAACTTGGCAAATAGAGAGGAAAGACTAAGCAATTTTGCAACCATTACTTATATCTTTGCTTTTATCAAGGTTTCATTTAACGCCCATTCTAACTAAGGTCTCCTATGGTCAGCCTAGGCTCTGATACCAACTTGTGACGACCTCAAATTTGATACAAATTCGAAGTGCCTGTTATGTATTCCACCGCAATCCCAGAACCATTGTTGCGATATACATAACGTAGTTGGTAACCAGTTCCATAGACATTACCATATGATGGTTCAAATACAATGGTCATAGAGACCAAGTTCATATTACAACACAATATAGCGGCGGAAATAACGTCTTCGGGTCCATGCCTTCACCCTACAGGCAATGGCAACTCATGGAGACGGGCTTAGTTCTGGTACTCCTCTTCATTCCCTTCCTCCTGGTACTCTTCCCCATAGTCTGGCCAAGTTGATAGCCAGGGACACAGCCGTGAGTACATTGGATGCACTCACAAACATTCTTATAATTGAGAGGATGAAGTATGTATGCAAGTTTGGTATAGTGGACTAAGCACTAAGTTTATTGGCAAAAGCTAGTTTTATTTCCCAAGAATGTTCATTGGTAGAAAAGAAGTTTAGTTCTCTAAGTTCAATCTAAAGAGGAATTCAAGTGTGTCAACATCATTGTCAAGTCCAGTCAATTCATGTCATTCACCAAGTTCACCATTGTTATTTTTCTTCTTGACAAAAGTCAAGTACAGCTTGCCAACCGTCCATAACCGCGGACTCGGCTATTCAAATAGTTTTGAAAACCTCTGCAGAAGGGTACACTTTACCCACAAGATTCGATACATCTGCCGGGAGAAATCCACGGATCGTCATACACAAGTATGCGGGGTTTAGATAATCAAACAAACTCTTTCACCTGTCTACCTTAGTATGGGGATCCTCCCTATGAGTCCAGATACTGAATGGCACTCATAGTTTTTCCGGCTAGAGGATGCTCTATCTCGAACTCCCATAGACTGTGGTATCCTCCGTCACATCTATGGCCAGTCCCGGCTTTGGAAGCATCCCCACGGGGTTTCCGCTTCTATAAGTTCAAATGAGGTCTCCCATACTAAAATAAACAAGCTAGGACTAAGCCCCTTCCCATTCAGGGGTAATGTGGTCGTACGGTATGATTGGCTCCCATAGTACATCACTCGTTGTCAATTTAGAAATATATTTCATAGTTCTTAGTCAAGATTATTTTGTTTCATAAAGCCATCATGTAGGAGCAATCTTCAATTCAAGTTTTCAAGTTCAAGTCACCAATTTTCAAATAGGGTTCCCCTTATAGATGACCTCAATTTTATTAGCGACTAAGCACCTACATTGAGTGATGATACCACTAAGCTATGGTTGGATAAACTCAGCTTGATGCTCTTGCTAAGCAAGATATCACTATACCTCTATCATTCTACTCTAGCAATTCAATCATGCAATTTACTTAAAACAGGTAGAATGCAATAGTAAAAACTAGGCATTTGGAGTATGATTCAAAAGATGGCTTGCCTTGGTTGGCAAAGTGTCTGGGGTATTCTTCTTCTTCTTCTTGATAATATCCCCCCTCAATATCCTCCTTAGCAACACTAGCGTCTAATAACGAAATAAACATAAAACACACAATCACTACACCATGCTAACCACACACCAAGCACACATATTGGTTTGCTAACAATAGCATTCATGTTGCATTTTATGGAGTTGGATTGCAAGTTTTTCTTCTAAGTTTTCATTAAGTGTGCAAGTTAGAGTTTCTACTAAGTGTCATATGTTGTTCACTTTCTAAGCATTGGTATTGGTTTAGGGGTACTAAGACTAGTTCAAGTGGGGAGGGATTAACTAAGTGAATTGGTAAAGAGGGCAAATTAATTTTAAGTGTGTGATAGGGATCTATCATTTTATGTTACTAACTAGAGTTGGGGTAGGATCTAATTGATAACACTAACAGGGTTTGGAGTTGATTAGGGTTGACTAACAGTAGGGGAGGTCATTGGTGAGTTCATAATTTAAATTTCATGATTTTAGGAGGCTTAAACAATTTTCTAGAAATCTTCTATGATTAATAAAGCTAGGGTCACACTATTCATATCTAATTAAATTCCTAATTCAAATGGAATTCTAATCAATCCTACAGGCTAGAGCATTTTACAAGCTTTCCAACGCATATTTATTTGCTACAAATGGATTTTAAAACTCTTGGAATTTAAGTTTGAAAATCATATCTGAAAGTTATTTGAATTAATTCAAATGGCGGGAAAATAAATAAAAAGGAAACGGACCGATTCTAAACAGACTGGGCCTATTCTGAACAGAACCCGAATGGGCCGGCCAAGAAAACATTTCGCATGGCGGGAAGAAATAAAAACGGGACCTGACAGGGGGGTCCCACTGGTCAGGTCACTTAACGCCTCCGAATCGGTACGCTACCGTGCGATCTAAATCCAACAGCTCACAGTCATCGTCTCGACGGAGAGGAGCGGAGCTCACCTGTGAGCAGTGAAGACGACGACAGCGACGGCGGCGTGCGTAGAGGAAGAAGAACTCGACGGGGACGTGCGGGATCGACTCCGGCGGTGCTCCTCCTCTAATTCCCAATGGCGGCTTGCTCCAGGGAAGTCGAACGCGGCGGCGCTCTCCTCGTCCAGTACCTCACCGGCGGGGCTGGCGTCGTTGAGCTAGAGCAAGCAGGGCGAAACGAGTATGTCTGGGAGGTAGCTGGGATCGGGGCGAGTCTCTCCGTTTGATCGGCGGGGGTATTTATAGGTCGGAGCGACGAGGGCGAGGGTGTCCAGAAGCTCGCCGGCTCGGGGGCCCTGGCAACGTTCGAAGGTTGTACCGGGCATGGCGGCCTCGGGGGCGTGCTGGGAGGGTGCTGGCTCGGCCGCGGAGTGCTGTGGGTCGGTGCTGGCAAGGGCAGGGCTGTCGGGAGCGTGCAGAGAAGAAGAAGACTGGGAGGGGGCCCTGGGCGCAGTTCTCTTCTTCCTTCCGCTTCTCATGGCTCGGGTCGGGGCAGGGGGAGCTGGGTTCGACCGCGGCGTCTCCCAGGAGCATGGCTACATGCCAGAGGCGAACGGTGACAGTGATCACCACAGTGATCATGATTTGTCTCCGATTTTGTCTGCCAGGTGCTCGATCAAATGCTCGCAAGAGTTTTAAATTTGAAATTTTGAAATTTTCCACTTTGGGTGATCAGCATATGAGCCCAGGTTTCCAATCATATTTTTGTTACAAAGAAAGAATAGGTTTTGCAGAAATCTTATTTCAAATTTTTGGTATAGTCACTGTTTCAGATTCAAACTTTGGTTGAAGTTTGAGTGATGTTCTGATTTGAATTTTTAGTAGCAACTTCTTGGTTGAGTTTATATGTGACTTGGTGAAGCTCAACTAGCTAGCCAAACATGGAGGTGAGTTACATATTTCTTAATCTAAGGGCTCAAAGTAGGGTAGTCAAACAGATTTCCTAGATCATCTTATTCTTCTCTTTTTCTTTAATATTTTTATTTCTGGTTTCTTTGATGCTTATAATTTGTCTCACTTGCTTCTGTTGGTTAACTTAGAATTAACTAACCAATGCACAACCAAAAATAACACACATGAAATCATAGAATACAAACAATAGAAAAATACATGTATGCATGAAATAATAGATAAAAAGTTTTATCTGGGTCCAAAATTTGGTACTTTATTTAATAAGAAGTGGATCACAATTTCTGAGTTGTTACAGTTACCATATCCATTACCATTGGTAGAAGGATACGACCTATAATTGTTACTAGCAAAATTGTTCCTATAAGCATTATTGTTAAAATTATTATTTCTAATGAAGTTTACATCAACATGCTCTTCTTGAGCAACCAAAGAGGCCAAAGGAACATTATTATGATCAACATGAGTTCTATCATTAGAAAGCATAAGCATTATAGCATCAATCTTATCACTCAAGGAAGATGTTTCCTCAACAGAATTTACCTTCTTACCTTGTGGAGCTCTCTTTGTATGCCATTCAGAATAATTTACCATCATGTTGTCAAGAAGCTTGGTTGCGGAGCCCAAGGTAAGGGACATAAAAGTGCCTCTAGCAGCTGAATCCAATAGGTTTCTTGGAAAAAAAATTAGTCCTGCATAAAAAGTTTGGACAATCATCCAAGTAGTCAGTCCATGAGTAGGGAAATTATTTATCATAGATTTCATTCTTTCCCAAGCCTGAGCAACATGTTCATTATCAAACTGTCTAAACTTCATAATATCACTACGCAAAGCTATAATCTTAGTAGGAGGATAGTATTTTCCAATAAAAGCAACCTTACACTTAGCCCAAGAATCAATACTATTTCTAGGCAAAGATAGCAACCAATCCTTAGCTTTTCCTCTCAAAGAAAAAGGAAACAACTTAAGCTTAATAATATCACCTTCTACATCCTTATATTTCTGCATCTCACATAGCTCAACAAAATTGTTGAGATGAGCTGCAGCATCATCAGTACTAGCACTAGAAAATTGCTCTTTCATAACAAGGTTCAATAAAGCAGGCTTAATCTCATAAAAATTTGCAGCAGGAGCTGGTGGCGCAATAGGAGTGCAGATAAAATCACTATTATTAGTGCTAGTAAAATCACACAATTTGGTGTTCTCATGAGTACCCATTCTAGCAAAGCTAAAAGCAGACAAGTAAAAATAACAACCAATAGGAAACTAATTTTTTTATATTTTTGATAAAACGATGCAAGCAAAAATAAAGTAAAGCAAAACAATAAACAAAGTAAAGGATGTGCGTCCGAAACTCCCCTTGTAGAAGTCTTCTTTTTCCCCGGCAATGGCGCCAGAAAACAGCTTGATTTCGGGCAAATGACCACCCAGTTGGGAACCCCAAGAGGAAGGTATGATGAGCACAGTAGCAAGTCTTCCATTAGTAAGAAACCGAGGTTTATCAGTAGGAAAAAGCCAAACTTCAGAAGGTGATGCCTGCTAGCTTCGCAACCGCTCCGGACAATTTATAAGGCGCCTCATCCAGGGCTTTGCTTTGCACCAGCAACAATGTGGAACCTGCACACAACACAACCAAGAACTTTGCTCCCAACTTACGATGAGGTTGTTAATCTCACCAGTTTACTGTAAACAAAGGATTGAGCGTATCGAGTGGAAAACAATAGTAGTATGCAAGAAAGTAAACAGTGCGAGTAAAAGTAAATAGTAATAGCAATGTAAAGGAAATTGGACCGGGGTCCATAGTTCACTAGTGGTGTCTCTCCATAAGATAAATAACGACATGCTGGGTAAACAAATTACAGTTGGGCAATTGATAGAATAAAGATAATGTGCATATGTCACGAGGATCACTACAAGATTTACTCTGGGCATTACAACAAAATACATAGACCGCCATCCAACTGCATCTATGACTAATAATCCACTCACGGGGATATCGTCCGAACACCCCTTGAGTATTAAGTTGCGAACAACAGATAACTGCATTAAGCAAAGTGTGTAATGTAAACAAAACAAATGTCCTTGGACACAGGAATGTTGTTTTCTCCCTAGTGGCAATAGCACATCTACAACCTTAGAGGTTTCTGTCACTCCCCCAGATTAAATAGAGGCATGAACCCAACTATCGAGCATAAATACCCCCTGTTGGAGTCACTAGTATCTACTTGGCCAAGATAGCTACTAACAACGGAGAGCATGCAAGATCATAAACAACATAGAGATAACATAAGATAATATTTAGCACATCAACTTAACATAACACCAATATTCATCAGATCCCAACAAACAGAACATGTAGAATTACATAAAGATGATCTCGATCATGTAAGATAGCTCACGAGATCTAAACATGAAGCACATTTAGCACATCAACTTAACATGCTGTCTATGCTCTTTGTAGTATTTTCTTGTTCTAGTTTGACTAGATCTTTTGTCAATCTTCTTGCACCTTGCGCGCGTAGGTGAAGCCCTGCCCGCAGATACTCTCCACCATAAGCACCACGCCGTCGTGCTGCTGATCCCATCTACCACTCCACCATACCTTGCTGGACCGAGGAGGAGGAGTCGTCGCTGCGCTATACGTGTGCAACGCTCGGAGGCGCATCCTGTTGTGGCGCTTGGATCGGATCGGATCGCGAGGAGGAGACGCTAGTACGACTACGCCGACCACGTTCATATGAACATTTCCGCTGTGCGATCTACAAGGGTATGTAGATCTGTTTCCCCGCTCGTTGTTTTGCATCTCGTAGATCAGATCTTGGCTTGTTCTTGTTCGTCATCGTAGGAAAAATTTTGTTTTCTATGCTGCGAAACCCTTCAGTGGTATCAGAGCGAGATCTATGCGTAGATATTTTATACGAGTGAAACGCAACCATGTTGTTGCGGGCGTTGATGTTTTCTGTTGCAAACCTCTATGCTGTGTATTTCTTATAGCGCGGCATAGTGAGATCGAAGCGGTCCAGGCCAATTTTACGCGACCTCGTTCGCGAGACCGGCTCCGCACTTGACGTGTGGCTTGTTCCACATATGCGGCTGGTGGATGCCAGTTTCTCTCACTATAGTAGTCATGGGATCTACAACGGATGTTGGCAACCATAATATCACCGTTGTGGCTTTGCGTAGGTAAGAACCGTTCTGATGCGTAGCTCCCATAAGCCACGTAAAACATGCAATGAACAAATTAGAGGCGTCTAACTTATTTTTGCAGGGAGTGTTTGTGATATGATATTGCCACAAGATATGATGTGTATGATATATGTGATGTATGCGATGATCATGTTTTGTAATGTTTCACGACTTGCATGTCGATGAGTTCACAACCGGCAGGAGCCATATGGTTGTCTTTATAATTTTGTATGACCTGCGTGTCAACTTCTTATACGCCATGTAATAGCTTTACTTTATCGCTAAGTAGTTAGCAATAGTTGTAGTTGCTATTCGTGGTGGAGACAACCATGGTGGAGTGATGGAGATCATGCCGGCGCGCACGAGATGGAGATCAATGCGCGAAGATTGGCTATACCATGTCACATATAGTATATGCATGTGATGTTTATTCTTTATGTATGCATCTTATTCTGCTTTGATCGTGACGGTAGCATTATAAGATGATCCCTCACACTTAATTTCAAGATAAAATGTGTTCTCCCCTCGTATGCACCGTTGCGAAAGATCGTCGTTTTGAAGCATCACGTGATGATCGGGTGCTATAAACTCTACGTTCACATACAACGGGTGTAAGCCAGATTTACACATGCAAAAATACTTGGGTTAAACTTGACGAGCCTAGCATGTACAGACATGGCCTCAGAACACACAGACCAAAAGGTCAAGCATGAGTCATATGGATGATATGATCAACATGTTGATGTTCACCATTAAAGCTACATCATTCACATGATGATCGGTCTCGGTGTAGTGAATTTGGATCATGCTTCACTAAACAACTTCGAGGGATGTTGAATTTAGTGGGAGTTCATTAGTAATTCGATTAACTTGAACTAATTATCATAAACTAAATCTTAGTGTATTTGCATAAGTCATTGTAGTCTTTGGCAACCGTTTTCCACCGACACTTAGTTTTAATTGAGTTAAAAGAACTATAGAATTTTGGATAATTACTTTTCGGACTAGTGCCATTTAGTTAAAATGTCAAGCTCAAAGATTAAGTCCTATTGCAAACTTTAGCAAACCTCGCTTGCTCCATACAATTTAATAAGTTGTATTAATCAAAGAGCAACGATTCAAGTTTAGTATCGAAAGATCATATATTTGCCTTCATAAGAAATTGATCTTCAAAATTGTTTGAGAATCAAAGTGATCTTGGAGCTAAAAGAATTGTTTCAGAAACAAACAAGAGTTAAAAGATATTTGATATCTAAAACTTTGATTGTTTGCAAAATGATTAAGTATAATTTAGTAAAAGAACATATGCTCATATTATATGAATATATGCAAAGATTGAAGACGCTTGGCGTCCCGATCACCCAAAAGTTTGGGAACTAATATTATACTTGCATTCATCCTTATGAGCTATAGTAGTTTCATCATGAAGTTGTCATGATAAGATGGATGAAAAGGTATCGGCTAAGTTGTTTTGCCATACCAAAAGAATGCTAAAGAATGGAATCTAGAAGAACGCCAATTATATGATGATGGCGATCCACCTCAAAGTGTAAAATCTAAAGCTACTAGTATTTGACTAACGCGCTTTGGACTATATGTCAAATGATTGACGTCACTATTGATGTTGATAAATTCTTCTAAGTAGAGAGGAAATGTTAAATAGGATCTGCAAAAGTATTTGGTAGAAAAGGAAAAAGACTGGAATTGTCTAGGTATATAAATGATATACATGTTATAGATGGATTCTTTGCTCGTTAACAATGTAATTCTTGGGTATTCGATACTGATTGTTGGTATGAAATGTCATACAAAGCAACACAATACAAGAACGCCTAAATAACTTGCAAAAGAATGTGGTGACAATGCGCATCGAGAAACAAATAAAAGTGTTATTGTGTTTCCGTCGGCATCAAACCTAGCCTTGAAGATTTATTATGAACTAAATAATTGTTATCTTGTTCTGGTATTATGAGAACAATTGTTGTTCATGTTATTACCGTCTTCCATAGTCGATGGATAGATTATTATAAATCTTGTTGGTGAAATAGACATTTATAACACCGATGCTAAAGGTTGCAAGATAAAGAATTTCACTTATTTGAAACACCGCCATTTAAGTCATATTGGAAACAAAACATGAAAGAAATTCTATATTGATAGATTTTCGAGTCATTTGATTATGAATTGATTGACGCTTGTGAGACTTTTCCTAAAGATGATTAAACTTTGTTCATGGGCCATGGACAGAACAAGCGACTAACTAAATAGAGATCATACATGTCGATGTATGTAGTTCATGGTGTGAAATCAATTGCGGTGTATTTTCTATTTCATCAATGATATATGGTATATCTACTTGATAAGAAAGAAGTATGAAATGATTGAAATTGTTCAATTTATGAAGTGGAAATTATTGTAACAAGAAAAAATTCAAGTTTTTATGATTGGATCATAAAGAAGAATATATGAGTTACAAGTTTAGCAAACATCTAAGAGTTAAGTGAATTGTTTCACAAACTTGCATCTCGTGAAATACCATAGGAGTATGGAATTTTAGATGGATGTAATCAAACCTTGTTTGACATGGTTAGATCAATGGTGAAATAAAACCTGCCAATATAATTTGTGGATTATGCTTTAGAGACTACCGCTTTTCGCTGAATAGAGTGCCATCATAATCCGCTGAAATGACACCGTACAAGTTATAGTTGTCTTTTCTTAAATTTTGGTATGCAAGGCATATGTGTAAACTGTTTACAACCAAAATCGGATTAGTAAGTCTTTGTAGGTTATCCCAAAGAATGTCGATGGGTATTCCTTCTACTATGAACCCAAGCACATAGTGATTGTTGCTAAAAGGTGAAATTCTTATGAAGGAGTTTTCTTGCAAAAGGTTTAAGTGGGAGGAAAATAGAACTTGATGAGGTTATTGAACCTGAGCAAGATGATCAGAGTAGCGTAGCACCAGAAAATGTTCTGGAAGCGGCAACTGCATTCATGGCTCACGCGTTTACAATGTGTTGTAGTCATGGCATCGAAGTTCCTATTTAACCAAGTTGGTCGTCATCAAATAGCAAGATTTGAGGACGAGATATTATTAGATAATAGTAACCAACAATATACAAAGAAGCAGTGATGGGCCCTGACTTCGTCATATGGATTACTCTAGCAACAGTTACATATTGAGATATGATAGTTGAATAAATGAAACAATGTTCCTCTACCGGAATGCACACCAAGGACGTGTACCAGACATGACCCAATGGGTTTCGTTAATTCAAAGGTTGCTAGATATGTATGCAAACTTCAATGGTAGAAGTAAGCATAACGGAGTTGGAATCTTCATTATGATGATAATGTTAAAGTGTTAATTTCATCAAGATATTTGAAGATGCTTGTATTTACAAGAAAGTAAGTGGGAGCGCTGAGACATATTTCCAATACTTTATGTAGATGACATATTGTTCATTGGAAATTATGTGTTTTTCTTGATATTTGTTAAGTTTTCATTAAAATTAGATTTTGATGAAAGACTTAGGCAAAACCAGAATATTAAGCATCAATGTCTATGCAGATAGATTGAGGCACTAATATAGTTTTGTCAAAGTACATAGATAAAATATTGAATTTGTTCAATATGGAAACAATAAGAACGGTTCTTGTTGCATGGAAGAGGTTGAAGCAAGAATCAATTGTTTTGACACTTGATGATTGAAACCACAAGAATGATCTTATCAATCTTGTATACCATGATATGTATATCCAGATATGTCCAATGCTCTAAAAGGTTACGAGCATTCATATGATGATCGTTGGACAATAGTAAAAATATTCTTATGTACTTTTGAAGAAGTAAGAATATGTTCTGTATGCAGAAGTGACAAATGGCTCATTGCAATGTGTTACATTGGCTTTGTCACATATACAGGTAAAATTTAATCTCAATTTTAGGCTATTCGTTTTGAGTTATAAGGTGGCACAATAAGATGGAAGAAAGTTCCATGATAACTTGGATGAGTTTCAAAGTTAGACATTGTGACGGATACTTCAACGAAGGCTTAGTATAATTGCTCGAGAAGCAGCAAGAGAACTAAGTGTAGTTCCAAGTGTGCTAGTACCATGTAGTTCTATTGTATGACAATAGTGACAACATAGTCTCGGCCAAGAAACAAAAGGTCTCACCAGAAGACCAAGTTTATACGATGCTACCTCATACAAGATGAGCAATGCGTGCTGACGCAAAAGAATATGCAAATACAAACGGACCTGAAAGTGTCAAACCCGTAGATAAGGTTTACCACGTGCAACGCGCATAAACAACACCGGAATGCCATAGGTATTAAAGGCGCAAGTATGACTAGATTATTGACTCTAGTGCAAGTGGGAGACTAAAGGAAATATGCCCTAGAGGCAATAATAATATTGTTATTATCATATTTCTTGTTCATGATAATATTTATATTCCATGCTAGAATTGTATTAAGCGGAAACATTAATACTTGTGTGGTTTATGAACAACACCGTGTCCCTAGTACGCCTCTACTAGACTAGCTCATTGATTAATGATGGTTAAAGTTTCCTAACCATAGATATGAGTTGTCGATTAATAATGAGGTCATGTCATTAGGAGAATGATGTGATGGACAAACCCAAATTAAGCACAGCAATTAGATCGTGTCATTGTGTTCACAATTGCATAGCTTTTCCTATGTCAGTATCCTATTTCTTAGACCATGAGATAATGCCACTCCCTAGTATCGGAAGAGAACTTTGAGGTCATCAAACGTCATCCTATGAGAGGGTGATCATAAAGATGTCTCTCAGGTAATCGGAAAGTACTTGTTGGGTTGCATGTATCGAGATAGAATTTATCCCTCCCATGTCGGAGAGATATACTCCGGGCCCACTCGGTAGTCAATATCATACACCGTTTGCAAACACGTGATTAATGAGTTTAATCACAGGGTGATATTGGATTGCGGAACGAGTAAAGAGTACTTGCTGCGAACGAGATTGAACTAGGTATGGCGATGCCGACGATCAAATCTCGGGCGAGTAAAATATCGTGAGACAAAGGAATTTGTATACGGATTATTTGAATCCTGACATCGTGGTTCACCGATAATGATCTTCGTTGAATATGTGGGAGTCAATATGGATTTCCAGATCCCGCTATTGATTATTGATGATGATTATGTCCGCACATTCTCGAACCCGTAGGGTCACACACTTAACGCTCATCGACGCTAGGGTAGTTTCGGGATTTATGAAAATTGTTTCGGAGAGTAACGGAATTGTTCCGGGAAGAGGATTAATGATTTATTAATTAATTGAATTAATAAATATTAATACATATATTTATTTATTAGAAATAAATAAGGGCTAAAAGTAGTCCATTAGCAGTTTTGCTAAACGGGCTAATTTTGTAGTCCATCTAGACAAACTACTAATAAAAGAGCAAAAGAAAAGAAAAAAAAAGGAAAAGAAAGGCTTACCTTACCCGCACGGTGGTGGGCCTTGGGCCATACGCATGTGCACATGTTGGCATGCGCCGCACGTACGGCCGGCTCGGCCGAGCCGATCGCTACCGATCGCTAGGATCGATCGTAGCATGACGCAAGTTGACTTGGCACTAAAGGAAGCTATTGCTTGCCTTGCAATCTTCAACTACGTGTGCCCTTTGAAGTCTTCGGAAGAGATCGGCAAGTTTTTGACTTGTCCTTCCACGCCTGTGTACGTCTACAAAAGAGAGAGGACGGCCGGCTGATTAGGTTTGACCTAATACTGAAAATTGTTTCAGCCGGCGCTGTCTATGCTCTTTGTAGTATTTTCTTGTTCTAGTTTGACTAGATCTTTTGTCAATCTTCTTGCACCTCGCGCGCGTAGGCGAAGCCCTGCCCGCAGATACTCTCCACCATAAGCACCACGCCGTCGTACTGCTGATCCCATCTACCACTCCACCATACCTTGCTGGACCGAGGAGGAGGAGTCGTCGCTGCGCTGTACGTGTGCAACGCTCGGAGGCGCCGCCCGTTGTGGCGCTTGGATCGGATCGGATCGCGAGGAGGAGACGCTAGTACGACTACGCCGACCACGTTCATATGGACGTTTCCGCTGTGCGATCTACAAGGGTATGTAGATCTGTTTCCCCGCTCGTTGTTTTGCATCTCGTAGATCAGATCTTGGCTTGTTCTTGTTCGTCATCGTAGGAAAAATTTTGTTTTCTATGCTGCGAAACCCTTCAGCGGTGGCCATGGCAGACACTGGAAGTGCTGGAGGGTGCTTTGTGGGTTCCAAGTGATGAGTACGAGGGCGATGACAGTCAGACTCCTCCTCCTAAATATGCGCTAAGGAAGCAGCCCGAGCGATACTCGTAGAACCCTAAAGGCAAACTGCTACACGAATCTCATCCTTCAAGCCAAAAACAAACTGTGAAACAAACCAGCAATGGCTGAGAGAGGCATCCACTACAATCAGATGATACATACAATCCTCAAACTCCTGGCGGTAATCAGCGACGGTGCCCACCTGACGAAGGTGCATGAGTTTGCTCATCTGACCGTCTTATTCATCCTGTCCAAATTCTTCCAGCACCGCAGCCATAAACTTCTCCCAACCGAGCATATCATGTCGGCGCTTGTATGCCTAATACCAGAGTGCGGCATTGCCTTCCAAGTACAAAGACGCCATACTCACCCATTGATAACTCAGAATTTTGAACATGTCAAAATATGTCAAACACTGATCGATCCACAGCAGCGATGTCGCACCACGAAACTTGGGAAAATTGTGGCGAGGAGCGCGTACACATACCTCCTCGTGCTCCTGCAGAGAAGAGGGTGCAGTGTGGAATCCTCCCGCTGCGCCGGCGCTCGAGGTCTGCGGCGTGTCCAGGAGAGGATCGCCGTTGTTGGTGAGAGCGCCCCGTGGTCCTGGCCGCTATGGCACCTCCACGCGAGGTGGAACGACCGGGCGCTCGCTCTCCACCAGCTTGCGCTTGATCCGGTCCAGATCTGACCCGTAGTCCTCCATTTGTTTGCGGAAACTCTGTATCTCATCAGTCACGGAGTTCATCCGCGTCAGGATAGCGTCCAGTTTGGCGTTAGTCTCATCCATCTTCTCAAGCATGAAAGTGGTCTGAGCCATCGGAGCGGCGGGCTTAGATGGCGCCGTTGCGACTCACCCTGAATCACACCTAACCCCGCGCAGGATTTTGAGCCGATTCACCGGAGTGATTCAGCACCTTTTGCAGTGGAATTTTACAGGCGTGATCTCGGGATTGTGGAGCACAGACGAAGTGAATCGAAGGCTCTGGATACCAATTGTGATGATCCTATGATGGAGATCAACACAGAGATTTAATAGCAAGGGATTTAGATGGGAAAAGCACAGAGAGGTTGAGTGCGAGAACGAGAGGACGAGGACTTAGTTTCTTCTTATCACATGATCCGTTACAGCGAAGGAATCACCCCTTATAACCTGGGGAACGACCGGGCCCTCTGGACCACACATGTCAACTTAGACTCTCCAACTACCCCATGACTTGGTCCTTCTTCTCTAACGCTGGGCCATCGGTCAGGGTAGATGGCATGACAGCAAGCCGTCATGCCTGCAACCTCGTTGGGTTGACCCCCTGTGGTGACCCAGCATACCACTGCATGTGTAGTATGCAAGTCGTTGACATAACACCAATGAAACACCGTCTCACTAGTATTACATCGATTAGAGTGGTACAACAGAAACATCGCAGGTCCAAGGTATGTCTATAGGATTACAATTTTCAGCATACAGAAGATCTTCAGAACCTCCTCAATAGGTAGAGGTTTAGTTCTGGCGATTACAAACGAGAAAGAACAACTAGAAGACTAAACTAAAGCTACAACTAATGCAGTTGGCTTGCTACAGAATTACCCTAGCTACTTAGGTTCTAGGATGAGGGAATTGGGTCCCTTCTATTTCTATTCTAGTTTTCCTCCAAGCTTGGTGTAGTTGTTGACTCCATTGATAATTCTGACATTGGTTGGGGATCTTCATCTTCATCTTTAGTGTCTCGAGGTTGCCTCCTGTGTTGCCTCCAATCTAAGCAAGGGTTACGAGGGAGTGGGGTGAGTAACGAGCGTTACCCAGCAAGTTCATATAAGGAATAAGGTGTTTTATGCACAATCTATAGCCTTAGACCAAGGGTCGTTTGGCAATGCAAGTTTTTGTAAACATTTCTTCAAGGGGTTGCTTTTATTTAGAAGAACTATGTCCATCAGCCTTCACAGGTTGATTAGAGCTTCGATGGGCTCCTTCCCGGAACAAGGAGTATCCAGATACTTTTGGTACACTCTGCAGAGGTGGTCACTTGTACCCATAAGAGATCAAAGCCTTGCTGCACAACCGGGCACGCACTCCCGTCCATACTTCCTTGGTATGGGGCCCAGTCTTGTGATCCAAGCCAATCACCATTCTTCTCCGTGACCCCGCAGACCCACCCTTTTGTAAGTCCATCTTCCCCTATACCCATATGCAGACCGATTGGCGCACTGGTCCTCCCCTTTACACTATGGATGACCCCATAGGTAGACCAATTCGGACCCAGATGCCCTCCCCTATATAGTATGGGTAGACCGTTCCGGATGACCCTTACAATCCATCATAGATCAATTAGCCAGCTTGTCCCCCCTATACTATAGGCAGCCCGGCAGGAATACATTTCCCCCCTTTGCACTATAGTAGCCCGCGCAAGACAACACTCGACTACTGATCCATTGGCATGCGAGAGGAAAAAGATACAGCTAACTTCTATGTCCCATTCCAGATCTCATGGTTGACCGTAATTTACGGCGCTAGAATCACTGGCGACATTGGTTGTTAAGTCCTAGGGTTCACTTTCCCGAACAAATGGAACCTCCACCACAACAATCATACCATGGTTCCATTTGCCAGCCATCCTAGGTTACCACCACTCGGGTCGATAACCAGCTAATCATGTTAATTATGAAAAGAGAACCTTTTGCTTTTCAATGCAGTAATAATCATACCACCGGTATATTTGCAAGTAATTTGCTAAAAGTAAACAAGAGATATGAGCAAGAGTGAACTTGCCTTACTGACTGCAAGATTATGCGAGTCAGGGTCTTCGATACATAAGAAATCCCAATTCTGAAATAGCAATCATCATCCGGTAGGGATGATGTTAGAAATCTGCAGCATGATATGCATAAGATATGATATGCATTACTCGAAGCGTAACCTAACCCCGATGATTTGTTATCATTGAGTTATGGTGATTTATTTATGATGTGTTGCACTTTTAAATCACACCATAACATGGTTGTTAAGCATTTTAGGTTAGATCACTATCAGGTGCTATTAAAAGAATAAGACTTTAACAAGAGCTATTGTTTTAGGGTTTTATAATCATTCCTTGCTACAAGGGAATGATGGTTAATGGTGAAGACATGAAGGTAACACTTTTAAGTTGCATCTTATAATTAGTAATCACTTGGTTGATCATGGATATGCAAAGTCAAAGTAAGGTATACACATAGCAATATCTAAGTAGTTCTAGGGTTGACAATAATCTTAATATAACTTAGGGTTTTAATTTATAACTAAAAGGAAATGGTTTGATGTTATTTTCTAGGTATCTCAAAAGAATTACTTTTGAAGAACATATTCTTTAAAAGGGTAATTAGTATTTAATTCATTTTAAGTGATCACAACTATTCTTAGGAGGTTGGGTTAATTAGTAGAGCATGATTCTTTTTATTATAAGTTTCTAGGTTCACTAGTGGGAAAAGGCTTATAGATAGATGTTTTACTAGTGGAGCACATTAATCAATATGCTCCACTAGTATTTACTAGTGGCGCATTATCAAATATGCTCCACTGTTAATTTTTTTACTAGTGGCGCATTCTGCTCGAAATGCGCCACCAATAAGTCTGTGGGACCCACCAGAAGGGTCATCGACAAAATATCTTGGCTACCAATGGCGCATTTGCAATATGCGCCACACATATTTTACCCTTTAGTGGCGCATATTATGCATAATGCGCCACTGATAAGTCTGTGGGACCCACCTGGGCCCCACTGGCCTGATCCTGCTAGTGTTATGCGTGGCGCATATAGCAATATGCGCCATTGATAAATAAAATATCAATGGCGCAGTTTTTTAAGTGCCTCCTAGGAGTTAAAGTTTCTCACGGTTACTCCGGGAACATAGGCAGATATCTGGATGAAGCAAAGAAGAGGTTCAGCGGGATGAAGTCTCACGACTGTCACGTGTTGATGACACAGATACTTCCCGTTGCGATCTGAGGGATAATGGACGAGCACATCCGGGAGACATTGTTTGGCCTCTGCAACTTCTTCGTCATCTCAAGGAAATCTATCGGCTAGAAGCAGCTCGACACGCTGCAAGAAGAGATCGTCGTGATACTGTGCGAGCTTGATATTTACTTCCTGCCCGCGTTCTTCGATATCATGGTGCATCTGCTCGTCCATCTCGTGGATGACATCATTCAGCTCGGTCCGACATTCCTGCACAACATGATGTCGTTCGAAAGGCTGAATGGTGTTATCAAAGGATTCGTCCGCAACAGGTCCCGTCCAGATGGAAGTATCGCCAAGGGCTTTCTGACATACGAGTGTGTCTTGTTTTGCCAGAATTATCTAGCGCGGAATCGAGATCATGACATTTTTTGTGTGATGTACATGACGATATATATATTCGTGGTTTCTTGAATAAACTATTATGATACTCGCAAATAAAGTGAAAAAAGTTTCTAAGTATTCGTGTATATTAATTAGTGTTTCTTTAGTGTTTTTATTAGTTACTAATAAATTTTGAAGTAGTTAGTATTTGTTACTATTAAAAAAATGTAAAAAAAATTGTGAGGCAACCAGGAGTCGAACCCTGGATGCCCCAGATGCAGCACAGAGAGCTGTACCACTGAGTCAAACTAGTGTTGTTGTCATATGGCTGAGGCCGCGCTATTTGACTAAGTGTCAAATATGCGTGGCGCATATTGCACATAATGCGCCACACATAGTTGACATTTAGCCACATACCGATTCAGCCGGCCGAGCTCCTCTTCTTCCCCTCATTTCCCCCCCACGCACCTAACCCTAGCTTCTAGAGAGACGGCGCTGCTAGCCACAGAGCCGCCACAGAGAGACGCTGCTGCCCCTCTCCAAGCCCTCGACCGCAAGCCGCGCCGCCTCTCCAAGCCGCCGATCTGCCGCAGAGCAGCGGCTGATCTAGATCAGAGGAGGAGCAAGCGCCACCGGCCGTTCGTCATCTCCTGCGCCCGCCGAGGAGGAGCAAGCGCCGCTGGCCGTTCGACATCGCCTGAACCTGCCGAGGAGGAGCCCCCAAGCCCCAAGCCGCGCCGCCTCTCCAAGCCCTCGACCGCAGCGCCTCTCCAAGCCCTCTCCATAGTGCCTCTCCCGCCGCAAGTCGACCTCGATTCATCCCGCCCTCTTCTCCTAGGTAACAACCTTCTCATAGCTATCATTCATTCACGTTGGAGCTATCATTAGTTCTGTAGTATCTTCGTTTATCTGAAGTTGTATCTGAATGTTGCAACTTTGCTCTTAGATTGAATTTCGTGTAGGAAAGCTTTGCTTTACTAGGTGAATCTATTTGTGGTGATGAATCTTTCAATACCGAATGTGAAGTTCTATTGAATTGTTGTGAGAAATTGGCTTGCTGTAGTCAGTTTTGTGAAACATTTTTTTTGTGAACTGTTGCTCAGCACTTTTACTAGGGAGGGCACGTTTGATGTAGTATTTGACAGCTTCTGCTTAGTCAAAGTACGATGATAGCAGAATAGAAAGACAAAATGCAAATGAAGCTGAACACAGATCTCACAAAAGTCATCCTAGAGTACATTTGTTTGACAAAACCAAACAACTAAATAGACTGCCGTTCAGAGGAACTGCTATTAAAGAAACTACAGTATTCAGATATCAAGCCATGAACTTCTTTGAGTGCACCAAACCAGGCTACAGAGCTTCAAAAACCACAATATTTCTGAACACATTACTTTGAAACATCAACAGAGCCTGCAGATTGACATGAACGCCTCAATAAGAGAGTGGTATTAGGTATTCAGAAAGAATTTTATTTTCATGTGTATGATAGCTACCTATAAGATTCTTAGTTGATGTTAGGACAATTACGACTATCATGGAAGCCAACCTGCTTACACTTCTTACATGTTTTAGGCATCTTCTTTTTCTGTCCTTCAAAGCATGCAAGCACCAAGAAACGGGGTTCCACCATTTCTTCTTACTTTTCACCTTCAAGAAGATGATCACACTGAATAGCTGAATCATATAATTCTAACATGCTAGAACCTTTTTTTCGTATTATGAATTTCTTATTGCTGCAACGTTGCAAAATATGCTAAAAAGAATTTTAATATGTGTTGTAGAATTTTAATCAATATTGCTTTAGGATGTGTTCGGTTTGGGAACCGGAGGGGACGGAACGGAATGGTTCCATTCCGAAGTCATGGGACGGTTCCATTTCGGTGTTCGGTAGCACTAAAATGAGATGGAATGGAATGGTCAACTAATTTAGGATTAGTAATTTAATTAGCAATAATTTAAAATAGAAAATAGTTTTGAATAGGCTCGTAATGCCTTGATGATCGATGTTGGACTTGCTTATATATGATCGATCGTCATCCATGCTATGTTTTATTGTAGGCTTAGTATTTGTGATCATGCAAGCATGTTTTTGCACTTTGTCATTCCTTTCGTTGCATAACATATATACTACATGTCTATAGAGAGATGGCGAAGTGGTACGTGGTGTACAGTCGTCGGGTTCCAGGAGTCTACAAGGAGTGTGGGAGGACTGCCAGGCACAGGCCGGTGACCAACTTCAGCGGCAACTGCTACAAAGGGTACAAGACAAGAGAGCTCGCGGTCTCCAAGTGGAGGAGACACGTGTGGAAGAAGAATCAGATGAAGTTCTTGATCATGGTCTCGATCTTGCTCATCATCGTCGCCGGTGTGATCTATTCAAACTTTTTTTTTCAATGTTGGACTTGCTTATATATGATCGATCGTCATCCATGCTATGTTTTATTCTAGGCTTATGAATCCTTGCCATAGTATTTGTGATCATGCAAGGATGTTTTTGCACTTTGTCATTCCTTTTGTTGCATAACATATATACTACATGTCTATAGAGAGATGGTGAAGTGCTACGTGGTGTACAGTGGTCGGGTTCCAGGAGTCTACGAGGAGTGGGAGGACTGCCAGGCACAGGCCGGTGACCAACTTTAGCGGCAACTGCTACAAAGGGTACAAGACAAGAGAGCTCGCGGTCTCCAAGTGGAGGAGACACGAACCGGCGGCGCAGCCGGCGGTCGCTCCGGTACCCCCTCCCGCCGCCGCCAACACGAACGCGCACCCGGAGGTTGCTCTGGTGACACCACCTCCCGCCGACGCCAACACCGAGCAGCCGATCGCACCGGTGGCTCCTAGTCTTGCTCACCATTGCGGGTGTAGTCTACTTGGTCTTTTGGTGAGATGTGTAGTGTGTGTAATGTGTGTAATGCATGGACTTGGGCTATATATGCTCTAACACTTCTAATATTCGGGAACTTTGTCACTATTATGGATCTAATTGTTTGTGATAATGATATATTTGTTTTGTACTGCATGCTGTGTATTCTACAGTTATATTGTATACTTATATATATTCTTGTGCATTGCTGTGTATAAATACCAGAAAATATCAGTTTTTTTTGGACCTGTACGAAATATCAGTGACGCATATTGTAGGTGTTTAGTGGCGCATTATGTATTGGTGGCGCATATAGCAATATGCGCCACGCATAAGACACTAATGGCGCATATGCTATATGCGCCACTAATATTCAACATATGCGTGGCGCATATTGAGATGCGCCACCAATAATCTGTTATTAGTGGCGTGGCATTGGTGGCGCATCCCATATGCGCCACGCACATGCCAAAAGAGTGTGCCACCAATAGGCTTTTTTCCACTAGTGGTTTTAACTTAAAATGTTGAAGTAATTGAGTTAATTATTCCCCATGGTTGAAATAAGCACTTAGAGCTAATTTCTTATTTACTGAATGGAAGTTAAGAAATAACCTTAAATACAAGTTACTATTTATTTGTTGAGGTCCTCCACAATTTTTAGTACTTTAAAATTATCTATGGAAAATAACTCTAGTGATTTAAGTGCTAATGGCAAAGTTGAATTTAAGATCCTATAATAATGAAGTAGTAACTACAATAAAGTTTTTTGAGTTAAACAATATTTACTACATAATTAGAGAAATTATTTGATTCCTAAATTTGATTCAAATTCATATTCAAAAATAGTACTTAAGCATGTTTTTAAATTTCACTCACAATTATTCCACACAAGTATATAATATTACATTACAAATGGATAGATCTCATTTTTGTGATCATTTTGGTATATCATATGCATTTTTGTGATTCAAAATGAATTTGCTATGATTTTTCTAAGTTTCCCCTATTTTCTAGAATTTTAATATTAACATACAGATCTTTTTAAACCAATGCCACTACTAGCTGCAGAGAATGACATGTGGGGTCACAAGCCAGATCACCTGCCACGCAGGCATTGACTAGGTCAAACGTTGACTGGACACAGGATCTCGCCGCCGACGAGTCAGTGAACGGCGGCGACGGTGCTATGGGGCTCGCGGGGCTACGCAAAAAGGTTCACTCGAACCGGGACTTCACGTAGAGCAGTATAGGGTGGCGCCCCCGAGTTGTGGTCACCGGAGCAGCGTCAACGATGATCTACTGCGGCGATGAACTCCGGTGAACTACCGAGCTCGAGCTACGGGCGATCCTAAGATGCAATATTCAGCTCTAGAGATGTGTTAGCCTACCGTGTTGTCGATGAGATGCTTCATGGCGACGGAGGTGGTCGGAGACAAGCGCACGGTCAACTTTCCTGGCGAGCTCCGGCGAAAGGGAAACATCGATTGCGTCGATTAGAAGCATCCCAGCTCAATTGCTTCTTCCTAGGTGATCTACCACACCTTGCAGAGCTTCAGAGATACCCATCGGAGCTTGGGGTGGCTTTAATCATCGGCGCCCTGAAGAACTCCGGCGAGGTCTTTGATGTGCTGGAGAAATAGAGAAGAAGATGGAGGATCTGAGGCAGAGCTAGGGTTTTGCGGCGGCACAGGGCTTCTTATAGCCGGCGTTAGATGGCGGCATTGATCTTGACACGATGAGGAAATGTGATGCATCGACCGGCCTCGCCGTAGCCACGCAGCTACTACCCGGCGCGAGGAGAAAGACGACCTCCTCCCGAAATGGTACCTCGCGTCGGGCTGGTTCCTGGGCTGAGCTGCTGGGCCAGCAGGTAACTCTCCTCTCTCCTATATTTTTTCTGCTTCAGTTTCTTTTTCTTTTTGTGTTATTTTCTTCTTTTGAATTTCAAATCTGATTTCAAATCTGTTTTGCAGGATTTGGGATTTGGGACCTTTTATAAAATTCCCTAAGTATTCTATATAGGATAATATGATGTATTAAGATAATGTGTAGGTGCATTAGCACATGCTACTATTAGATTGGTTAGGATTTTATTAATAGTCTTAGTAGAGATGATTTTCAATATTCCATTTATTTTTCTAAGAGCTTGGATAATTTTCTTAAGAGTATATAGACACTATATTTGTATCTGAATGAAAGGAGAACTATTATTTAAAATAAATTCTAGTATTGGATTTCCTAGTTAGGTATATGTATCTATGAACATGATGCTCTTAATGTGATATCAAGATTCATGCACATATTAACATGTTCAAGTGAATCACTGGATAAATAATATGGTTGATATTAGGAATGTTTATGGTGTGGACATAATTCATAGGTTAAATTATAGGATGTGGTTCTAGGGTTTTACTCATGATCACAAAGTGATACATAAGTTGAATCTTAGATTGGTACCATAGGGCTTCAAATGGATTGGTGGAAAGATTATGAAATATCATAGAAGTGCCTCATAAAAGGGGTGCTTTTCTTAATGTAGTGTTCTGGCAATTAATTCTACATATGCTCTTGCAAAGGATATGGTATCTAGTTGATTTGGCTATATGCAAATATGCATCTCAATAATGTGTAACTGAGGTGTTAGAGTGTTTACTAATTTATCTCAGCATGCTAGGCTATATAAGCATTCACACAATTAACTATTGGTGTGTTCACTAACTAATGGCAGCTAAAGATAATGTTCTAACCTTTGTTATGCAAGTGTAGGTGTAGGAATAACATGCATAAGTTGACAGTGAGTTCTTGGTATAGACATATGCATGATATGAATAGCTACTCTACATTCCTGGATTTGATTTGCTTCCTATTAAATTTACTTGTTTGTTCTTGGTGCTCATATGATCATTTAGATGTATGTGATATGCCCCTGGACCATGTATATGTTTTTAGTAGATGATTTTAGATCAGAGGCATATATTTCTCTTGCTTTATGGTGAGTTCTTCCCTTTTCCCAATAACTACACTTCTCTCCTCTCATACTAGACCAACCTGGTGGTCTTGTGAAGCTTGTTCTTCGGGAATTCTAATAAACCTACATCTTGTGGCATGCCTGCACCTCCCAGCTGCTTGACCTAATTCCTAATTGAACTAAGTAACCATTTGGTCTTGGTCTTGGTGGTTTGGTTCTTGTGGTTGTGCTGGTGGTGGTGAATCCTACCCTGTTGCTCAACTCATGAGCAGGGTGGATTGTGTGGTGGTGTTGCTGGTGGTGATGTTGCTGGATGGTGGTGTTTCATGATCCTATCTAATGTATGAAGTGATCCAAATTCGTTGGTCATCACATATCATGAGTTCATGGTGTCAAAATGGATGCCAAGGGGTTCCTTTTATAGTGTTTTGATGTCCACCACAAGTTGACACCTCAAGTGGTGACTCTTGTTTTCATTTGGTGAGTAAGCTACTTGTTGTCAAGCTCTCATGCATGAGCATTACTTGGGGTTCAAGTAAAGGAAGATATTTTCAAGTGGATAACTATGAACATTACTTGGGGTTCAAGTAAAGGAAGATATTTTCATGTGGATAACTATGAACATTACTTGGGGTTCAAGTATAGGAAGATATTTTGAAATGCATTACTTGGGGTTCAAGTATAGGAAGATATTTTGAAGTGGATAACTATCCTAGGTGGCAAGATAATTATCCTCTCATAATCTTTAGTTTGGACAACCAAGTGGCATTTGGCACTAAATGGATTTGTGGCTGAATCAATTCATATTCTTATACATATTTATAATTCATAATTGAATTGTGATCAATTGATGTTGTATTACTTGTTTGGAAGTTTAACTTCCAAAGTTCTTATTTGAAATGATCCATTTATGGTGAATTATGCATATTGTCATATCTTATTTGTTCCTATTATAAGTTGTGCTCAAAATATCCAAAGTTAGCAAAGGTCATGTTCAAGTTTTAAGTGATTTGATTTGATTTCACCAAGGCATGATCATAAGAGTTTCAAAATGATCATAGTTAATTTTATTCAAATAGTTTGAACTATTTAAGGTCATGTAAATGAGTTCAGTTTTGTTATATCTCATATAGTTAATAAGTTATGATTTAAATAAGAATGTGTGGCTTTTATGCACTTTAGACCTTGTGGTTTACCAATTTTGGTAACAAGTTTAAGAGTGAATTAAATTATACCCAGAAGTACTAGATAATTATTTTAGTAGTTAAACTCTATTGTAAACTCCTCTAACCATCTTGGTACTAGGTTAGTCTCTCCCTCTTATGAATTTGTGGATTAGATCCTAAAGTATCATCTTAAGAGATGAGAATGATACTTGATTTGATATAGACTCTCTCCTCTTATCTTGGAGCTAAATAGACTTAGATGGGAAAGATTATGTTAATCAAGATATGAAAACAAAGTAGATTAAGAGTCAAGGTAAGACTAGTGTTGTCTTCCTTTAAGCTAGGAATGGCTTCAATGATTTAGGTTTAAGAAATACCATGGGGATCATGGTAGAATTGGTTATAAGGTCCTAAAATGATGTGTTAATATATTAATCCTACCTCACATTCAGCTCCTTTGATTGTTGTTATTATCTCTACCCAAAACAAGGTTGTTAACAAAGGTCATGTTGAAGTTTATCGCACTTCAGTTGATGAGCTACTTCAATTCCATCAACTCAAGAGAAGCTTCTATCACTTTGACAAGTTTTCTTTAAAAGCGTGAAAATTTCCCAGATTTTCTATGCATGAATGCAATGCACACTTTTGTGTTCTCTCTATTTCTAGCCTCACATCCTGGGATGTTACAGACTCTCCCCCTTAAAATCAACTTCGTCCTCGAAGTTCGAACTCTCTTACGTTTGGGCAGAGCTTATCCTTGATAACATTTAGCTTGCAACTCCTTCTCCAACTGATTGGATATAGATGATATCCTTTGTTCAGAGTATCTCTTAAATCCTCTTTCTCCACCTCTGAACAAATGTTACTTGAATGAGTCCTATGTTGTCTTCCAACATCCTTAGGGAATCCATTAGTCTTTGGCTCCTTAGTTTACTTAGTTTTACAAGCTGTTTTGGTGAGGTCTCCATAGTGGGGTATCAACCTTCTACTTTGAGTCTAGTTGTAGACTATAAAATAAGGTTTCACGGAGCTTAAGATAATACTGAAGAGGTCCGTTAAGGCATAGGTATTCCTAAAGATTTAGTTTCGAGGAATGGATTAGACTCATTTAGCCTATCCAATCTAGGGTTTTGGTTCACCTTCAAAAATTTGATCTCGGTCCCCTATGCTTGAAAAGTTACCAATTGTGGTTCGTACTAATGGTGATTCATGGTCCATGATTGTCTAACTCCTTCACTGCCCTCCTAATGGAGCTACAGTGAATCTTAGGGAAGTGTCATTCAAATATACTTCATCCAACTTCCACCATCTTTGGTTTCTTAACCAATTTCTGCTTCTTAAAAGTATTACTTACTCCTTGTGGTCAAGTTTAAGGTCTAATTGTTGCTTCCGTGAGGTATAAACCTCAACTTCCATGCTGATGAACTTCCGAGGCAAGTATCAATACAGTACCTCGACATCACTTGATGGCAATAAGGCTAATCTCATCTTAGTCTAGACCTCCTTCTTACTCCAACTGATTTGGTCTAGTTCTTCCAACTTGTGGCTTACTCTCCCCCTTAGGCTTTCCTAATAATTTCTCGAAGAAATCTGCGGTGTACCCACACAATTGTGGATATCCGGTATGAATTCTTCAATTCTGTGTTTAGGGAGGGCTTCTATTCCACTTTTGAAGGTGTGTACATCCCAAAGTTCTAAAGGTTTATGAGAATTGGGCTTTCCCATTGTTATCGATCCTAATTCAGACGATAGGGTATATATACAAAGCCACGGGAGAAATCCGGCATAGTTTCTCTTGTACCGAAGGACATCCACGACAGGCAGTTGTATATATTGAACAGATATGAACCAAAAGGGATATAAATGAACCAATGGCTTCAATGTTTCATTGCTAACACGAAAACCTATGAAAATCTCACAAGTCTTGGTCTGTAGACAAAGACTACACTCAAAGATAAGAAAAGATGTTGCTAACATCTTAACCACCAATCTGCAATTCAAGATTTTGGGACTAGGGATCAATGTTATATAGAAATGTTATGTGTAACATTCCGTGTTTGTAATAAAGTGAATCCGCATCATGAGCATCATCTAAAATTCACTCAGAAATTTTCGCATTTAAAATTAAAGTGAAATCCCTAAAATTGTCCAAATGCAAACTCTGTTCAAATATTAACAATTTGTGTTCCAACTATTTTAAAGTGTCATATTAAAAACATTTTGAATCTTTAATAATTAACAGGGAAGCCCCTGTTTATTTTCATATTTTTTTTGGAGCAAGTTTGCATCATCAACACATGCAAAGTAGTGCTGTTTAAAAACTTCCAGAAAACTCCCCAAAAAGCCAGGGGGTTCTTTGCAAAATGATTACGTTGTCTTCTACCTCCAGCACAGTGAAGCAGGTGCGTGTCTTGCCCCTGGAGGACGCCGGCCACCTCCTGCTTACCGAGCCGAGGCCGAGAAGACTCCGTGGAGCAGCACCTGGATGCCTCCTCCTCCTCCTTATCTCTTCCCTGGCCGCCCTCCTTTTTTCCCCTCGGTCCCTCTCTCTCTCCCGTGAAAACGCTGCCAGTAGAGGAGCTCGACCGCCATGGCTGCCGTCTAAGGCCACTGTTCCGTGCCTCCCCCTACCTCTCCGACGAGCTGAGAAGGTCCACAGCGCCACCCTCTTCCTCCCCGCCCAAGGAATTGACCGGAATCGCCCGGAGTCGCCACCAAACCGCCGGATTACCTTGCCGGACCTGACCATCTCCGCCACGGAATTCATCGTCTTCGGCCATCCTCCGGCCAGGCCAACCTCCCCGGCGGTTCCCCGGTGAGCTCCCGGTCCGACCGCCCTCTTCCCCGCTCCTCGCCGCGCGCCGTAGCGCCCGCCATGGCCGGCCGCCGGCGGTGCCTGGGAGCAGGTCGGGCTGGCCGTGCCCAGCCGACCTGGTCAACCGTGGCCAGCCTAGGTGGCCCGGGGCCCCCCAGTCAGCCTCTATGGGTCATTTGACCCTGGGTACAAAGAGTTACTGCAAGCAGTTTTTCGTTTCCAAAAATTTCAGAAAAATGCCAAATCTTGTAAAAATCATAGTAAATTATCTGTATGTCGGAAAATTGCATATGACCTACCAAAATGCTCAGAAAAACGTACTCTACTTGTTTATGTCAATATACATGCATTATAAACAACTTTGAACCCTGTTCATAATAGAGGAACGAATTGAACCTTTCCTACTAAATGGGAGTTATGGAAATGCTATACTTAGTGTTTTCCAATTCTTTTTAGATTGATGATCCATGTATAGGGTTTAACTTCATTATCATGAACATGTCATAACATCATGCTTGATTGTGCATCGGTGCATCATTTGAATGTATTGTTTCCTTTCCGGTGTTTCTTCTTCTCGGTAGAATCCGAGACCGCGACGGAGCTCAACGCCGAAACTATTCAGATCAACTACATCGAAGCACAAGGCAAGCATAACCCCTTTTGATGCATTTCTAATCCTATGATTTACAAATGTTTCGAGCCTCCACCATATCTGCATGCGTTCAACTGTCGTTTACCGGAACTTAGAGTAAACCTATTTCAGATGCATGCCCTGCTATTGTCAACTATATATCCATGATCCATATGCTCCTAGCATGACTAGGTTCTGCTTTTGCATCACCGGAAATTTACTATTCTATGCTTAGCCATGCTTAGCATTTACTGTTGCAATTCCAGTACTTGGGCTTAAAGCTTTATATGAATCTAGCATGATAGCTTATCGTGGTGATTGTGGTGAATTGGTGAAACTTGACAATAGGCCTGGATGAGCCGCCACGCGGGTTGTGGTTGTTTGACTCATTCTCGCCGCCCTAGGACCCGAGTTCTTGTCTCTTGATCCAAGTTGAGCGTACAACCGCACGTGGAGGTATGGGACTCCTATCGACTGACTAACTTGCTTAGACTTATCCATGAGCTACCTAGTTCGGGCTTTCCATTTGGCATACGCATCAAAAATGTTTTGAAACGAGATGGTGGAAGAGGTGCATACATACGGGATGTGGCCAGGGTGAAGGGTGCTTGGTGGCATTGAACTGGATCCCCTGCACACAACGAACGGTTCCACGTCCGAGAACGGCCGATCTCGCGATGGCGGACTAAAACCTTTTGGCGTGGCTCATGGAATAGGTCGACGTAAGGTAAAGGTTGTAGGTGGCCATCACCCCGCTAAGGCTCCTTGCAAGGGTCTAGGGGACGGTCGTCACGTGTGGGTAAAGTTGTGCACCCCTGCAGGGTTAAATCTTTTCGAAAAGCCGTGTCCACGGTTATGGATGACTTGGAGACAGATGCTAGATCATAGACAACTTGAACCTAATCGTAAAAGTGCCAACTTAAGAGTGAGACTCTGGATCACTTCCTCGGGGTCGAGGGGATGATCAGAGTGAGTGGGTTTTGAAGGAAATGATTTGGTGGATGCTCCATGATTAGAAGAGCTTGCGAGATGCTCTCTTATCCCCTTTACAAATTCTAAGGAGTCCTCGCCTTGTGTCGTTTTCACAAAGAAAACTTGCTTTCTCCAAAGAGCTACTCAAAAGACCTTGATGCCATTCATATAGTGTAGTAGGCCAGCTTGCTGAGTACACCCTCGTACTCACCCTTGTTTAATGTTGTTTTTCCACAGAAGAGACCGCTGCAGGCAACGAAGGTGGTTTCTATGCCGATATCGACTTCGACGACTAGTTTGGGGTTCCCAGGCAGCAGCCTGAGATCTACGGGTTGGGACGTCGCTTATGTTCAGGGCCTCTTAGGCCATTTGCTATCTTGTTATGTAGCATAACATATTTGCTTTCCGTTGCTTGATGTAATGTTGGGTCAGTGACCTATGCTTGTAATAAGTTGGATCTTTACTCTGTTAAGAGTTTGAACTACTACTTTGAGTCGTAGAGTCACTGTTGTGTTACCAGTTGTGGTTACCCATCTCGTGCATGATGCGTGTATGGATATAAAGTGCACGTGAGGGGTTTAAGGCTCTCGAGCTCTCTGTTATGCAGTCTTGGTTATGATTAGTTTCACAGCGCTTCGAGATGTGTGGAGCCAATGTTTCATTCCGGCCTGCCTGCCGATGGTGTTCCGGCCTGGGACTGGTAACCCCAGTATCACTCGTTGTTAGCGTGACTAATACACATAACATCTCTGTATAGCTTAGAACCCGGGGTCCGACAGCTTTGGTATCAGAGCAGGACTGTCTGTAGGAAACCCTTACCATTGGTCGAAGTTGAGTCTAGTGTTTCTGAAAACTATTTGAAAGACAAAATGAATTGAGAAAATTCTAACTAGGATTCTTTTTACTCCTTATCTGGGTCACTCTAATTCTGAGTCACCTTACCTTGATTTAATTGAAAAGGTTTGCCTTCTCATCTGTTATTTCAAAACTTTAGGACCTCGGGGTTGGGTTGTTCTATCCTGTGCCCATTCTTGAGTTGCTATGTTCAGATATTACTATCACTCTTTGGACTGATGCATTTGCAAAACCCTTTGATCCAGATGGACTTTCCAGGGCAGGTGGTTTGGATGACCAGGTGCCGGGGTGTTCCAGGTTTCCCAGCCTTGCTCGCCGCGGCCCTGTCCAGCCAGGGTTGCCCTTGGTACCCTGAGTACTTTGTGTACGAGGAGTACCGTGACCGTGACTATGATCAGGGACAGTTCATGTGTTAGGTTCGTGTTCTTACCCCAGAGGGGGATCAGGTTCAGCACGTTGCCCACGGTATTGGGGTGACTGAGGAGCAGTCAGTTCAGGAGGCTGCCTACTATGCCCTGACCTGTTATCATGACGACTATCCACATCTCGTGGATGTCACTTCTCCGTTTTGTCACTTTCCATCCGCTGCTGAGGGCGCGGAAGGTATTTACCTAGCGAGCTATGCAGATGCTTCCTTGGAGATGGATCCTAGGTACAGAGCGGTGGTAGAGTTTCTTCAGTGGGCTGACCATCGTGGTCGTCAGTGGTATCATCACTACATCGCATCGCGTATGAGCCACTGGGACACTCTGATGGCCATCGAGCCCTATGTGGTTAGTGGCCTTGTTCCACAGGAGGTAGTCCAGCCCGCCACAGTGCAGTTGCCTACTTACATGGCGAGTCCGCCTATCGGTGGTGTGGTTCCCCCACGTGGTCCTCTTCGCACACCTCCAGTGGTCCGTGGAGTTCGTCAGTCTCCGTATGGACCCCAGCCAGCACGTGCGCGTCTTTTCTGCACTCCTCCAGTTCCACTTCTGTTTGGCTTCGGAGGTTACTACTGAGTTCGCCTATGGTCTCAGTTAGTGTAGATAGTGGAGTGCCATCGTGATCCTGTGAGACATGATTGGTACCTAGAAGCTTTGTATCTGAGAACCGAAGTGTAGATAAATAATGTATAGGAACTTGGCTTCGGTGATGTTGTATCATCTTTGCTATCCACACTGTTGTATCAGTACAACTTGTTGGGTTGTGCTACAATAAGTATGGCTTGTAACTCGACTGGATTGTACTTTCATCTAAGTATGTTTGCAGTGCCAAGTCTGGTGTAATGATACATTTTATATCACGTGCCTTGTTATTCCATACATTGTATCAATCTCTGCAAGTCCTTGTTTCCTATCACTGAAATCCTTTGTTATCCTCCAGGATGTCAGGTGGTACTCGTGGTGGTGGTGGTCGTCGTGGTGGTGGGAATGATCAGGAGGGTGACAATGTCAATCTTCCGCCTCCACCGTCCATGGTCCAGCTTATGGCCATGTATGAAGCCAACCACGCTGACAACATCAGGCTCCTGGAAAGGATTGAACAAAATACCGCTCGTCATCAAGATGACCGAGTCGGCATGAGAGACTTCATCCGCCTCACTCCTCTAGTTTTCAGCTATTCCACTGAGCCACTTGATGCTGATTACTGGCTCCGCACTATTGAGCGCAAACTTCAGGCTGCTCATGTCGCCCAAGCGGATTGGGTGACCTTTGCTGCATATCACCTTGAAGGTGCTGCTGGTTCCTGGTGGGAGAATTTCCTTGCTATGCAGACTGCCGAGCACGTTCTGACTTGGCAGGAGTTCAAAACTGCCTTCCGAGGGTATCACATTCCGGAGGGTTTAATGGAGCTTAAAAGGGAGGAATTCCTAAAGCTAAAGCAGGGCTATGGTTCAGTTTGCGACTACCAGGGCAATTTCAACCGCCTTGCCTGCTATGCTCCTGAAGAGGTGTCTACGGATGCCAAGAAGCAGGCCTTGTTCCGCAAGGGACTAGACCCTGAGCTTCGTCGTGATCTTCATCTTCTGGATTTCAACAATTTCCAAGACCTTGTGAATAAAGCTATGAAGGCTGAAAGGGGAAAGGTTGAGTATGAAGAAACTCGCAAGCGCCCTCGAGAGGATGTTCAGTCTTCTAGCTCAGGCTCAAAGCGTCGCTGTGCCTGGATTCCTTTCAGTGCTGTTCCACGTGCTCCCTATCAGCCAAGGCCAGATGTGCCTCGTGCACCTCAGACGCCCGTAGCACCAAAGTATCCAAGTGATCAGCAAAATCCAGGAGGCCCTCATCCTGGTCTGACTTGCTTTACTTGTCATCAACCTGGGCATTTCTCAAGGGAGTGTCCCATAAAGACAGGTTACCCGGCCCCTACTGCTCCAGGACGTGCTGTTGGACGTGGAGTTTCTCTTCCTAATAAGGGTGCTAAGCCTCCGGTCGGGCGTGGTCGTTTGACCCATGTTACCATGGAGGAAGCAGAAGAAGATCCCGGTGTCATACTGGCACGCTTTATGTCAACTCAATATTAGCTTCCGTTCTATTTGACTCTGGAGCATCCCATTCATTCATATCACAAGAATTTGCACAAGTGCATGATATACCCTTTGAAGCCATGCCACCCCCCTTGGAGATTAAAACCCCAGGGTCTCATTGGCAAACTAGATGGATCACGCATGGTGTTGTCATTGATATTGGGTATAATCTGTTCCCCACTTCTCTTATCGCCTTGAAGTCAACTGACATTGATGTCATCTTGGGCATGGATTGGCTGACAAAAGCTCAAGCCATCATTGATTGTGCGGCCAGATCTATTGAAATGACCTCTCCTGCTGGCAGAAATTTCATATGGTGGTCTCCATCATCAATACCTCCCTCTGCGGTGCCTATATCAGAAGCAAATTTCTATGCCATTGATGTCCTTCCACCTCTTGAAATACATGATGTACCGGTGGTATGTGACTTTCCCGATGTCTTCCCAGAGGAATTACCTGGCATGCCACCTGATCGAGATGTGGAGTTTGTCATAGAGTTGGTTCCTGGAACCGCTCCTATTTCTAAAAGACCTTATCGTATGCCTCCTGAAGAGTTGGTTGAACTAAAGAAGCAAATCGAGGAGTTGGAAAACAAAGGCTTCATTCAACATAGCACTTCCTCTTGGGGTTGTCCTGGACTCTTTGTCAAGAAAAGGGACACCACTGTTCCACGTCTAGTCGTTGACTATCGTCCCTTGAATGCAGCAACAATCAAGAATAAATATCCTCTTCCTAGGATCATTGATCTCTTTGACCAGTTAAGCGGTGCAACCATCTTTTCCAAGATGGATTTAAGATCAGGTTATCACCAGATTAAAATTTGAGCCGAGGACATTCCAAAGACGGCGTTCACAACTCGTTATGGTCTTTACGAGTACACCGTCATGTCTTTTGGACTCACAAATGCTCCAACCACATTTATGCGGCTCATGAACTCTGTGTTCATGGAGTATCTCGACAAGTTTGTCGTGGTCTACATTGATGATATTCTAATCTACTCCAAGACCGAAGAAGAACATGCCGAACATCTACGTCTAGCTTTGACAAAACTTTGTGAATATCGGCTTTATGCCAAGTTCTCTAAATGTGAGTTCTGGTTGAACGAGCTCATTTTTCTTGGCCATGTGCTCTCTGCTAATGGCGTTGCGGTCATCCCTGATAAAGTTCAATCTATTCTGGATTGGGTGACCCCTTCCTCAGTCAAGGATGTGCGGAGTTTTTTCGGGTTGGCAGGTTATTACCGCCGTTTCATTGAGAATTTCTCCAAGATTGCCAAACCTATGACTGAACTTTTGAAGAAAAATAAGAAGTTTGAGTGGTCATAGAAAGCCAAAGAAGCTTTCCAGTTACTAAAAACTAAGCTGACTACTGCTCATGTGCTTGCCCTTCTGGACACGAGCAAGGAATTCGTTATCTATTGTGATGCCTCACTCCAAGGACTTGGTTGTGTGTTGATGCAAGATGGTCATGTGGTCGCTTATGCCTCTCGGCAATTAAAACCGCATGAACTCAATTATCCAACCCATGACTTGGAGCTTGCAGCGGTTGTACATGCCTTGAAGCAATGGCGGCATTACCTGCTTAGTAATCGATGTGAGCTATATTCCGATCATCAAAGTCTGAAGTATCTTTTTACCCAACCAGATCTGAATCTCAGACAGAGACGATGGTTGGAACTCATCAAAGATTATGATATGGGTCTTAACTATCAACCCGGCAAAGCCAATGTCGTGGCTGACACGCCAAGTCGGAAGTCCTACTGCAATAATCTTATGCTTATGCAAGCCCAACCTCCTCTTCATGAAGAGTTTGCACGGCTTAATCTTGAAGTTGTTCCTTCTGGCTTCCTGTCTAACTTGGAAAATCAAACCTTCCCTTGAAGAGCAAATCAAAGATGCTCAAAAGCAAGATTCTGACATTGTCATGATCAAAAAGAACATTGCTAGCGGGGATGCTAAGTGTTTCTCTCTTGATCATCAAGATACCGTTTATTTTGGTAAACGTCTTGTCATACCAAACCATCAAGACTTAAAAGAGCAAATCCTTAAGGAAGCTCATGAATCACCCCTTTCAATCCATCCTGGAAGTACCAAGATGTATCAGGATCTTCACCAAAGGTTCTGGTGGACTGGGATGAAGCGAGAAATCGCTCAGTATGTTGCTGAATGCGATGTTTGTCACCGTGTAAAAGCTGAACATCAAAGACCTGCTGGAGTTCTTCAACCTTTATCTATTCCCGAGTGGAAATGGGATGAGATTGGCATGGATTTCATCACTGGATTTCCAAAAACTCAAAAGGGCAACAATGCAATATGGGTAGTTGTTGATCGTCTATCCAAGGTTGCTCATTTCATAGCTATCCGTGAAGATATCACTGCTACTCAACTGGTAGAATTATATATTTCTCGGATAGTAACTCTTCACGGTGTTCCAAAGAAGATTATCTCCGACCGCGGAAGCCTTTTCACCTCCAGGTTCTGGAAAAGCTTTCAAGAAGCTATGGGAACTCATATTTCCTTTAGCACTGCCTATCATCCTCAAACCGGAGGTCAAACTGAAAGAGTGAATCAAATTCTTGAGGACATGCTCCGAGCTTGTGCTATCTCTTTCAGGAAGAATTGGGAGAAGTGTCTTCCCTTCGCTGAATTCTCCTATAACAACAGCTTTCCATCCAGCTTGGGCATGGCACCTTTTGAAGCTCTATATGGAAGAAAATGTCGAACACCGCTAAATTGGTCTGAAACTGGAGAAAGACAATTCTTTGGGCTGGACATGATCAAAGAAGCAGAAGATCAAGTTCGCATAATCCGAGAGCGTTTGAAAACCGCTCAGTCTCGTTAAAAGAGCTATTATGATCATCATCATCAAGATGTGAGCTATGAAGTTGGCGAGAAAGCCTATCTTCGAGTCACACCTCTAAAAGGCATCCATCGCTTTGGTATTAAAGGCAAATTGGCTCCTTGCTATGTTGGTCCTTTTCCTATTCTCGCTAAGCGTGGAGAGCTTGCCTATCAGTTAGAGCTTCCTTCAACATTTCCGGATGTTCATGATGTGTTTCATGTCTCTCAGCTCAAGCGTTGTTTCAAAGATCCAATTCGTGGAGTTGATCATACCACTCTTGATCTTTAGGAAGACCTCACCTATCGGGAATATCCTGTTCTTATCCTTGATGAAGCTGAAAGAAAAACTCGAGGCCGAACCATCAAGTTCCTCAAAGTTCAATGGTCTCATCATTCTGAACAAGAAGCAACTTGGGAACGAGAGGATCGCCTTCGATCTGAGTACCCTTCCTTTTTCTCTAGTTCTTAGGAATCTCGGGACGAGATTCTTGTAAGGGGGGTAGACTTGTAACATTCCGTGTTTGTAATAAAGTGAATCCGCATCATGAGCATCATCTAAAATTCACTCAGAAATTTTCGCATTTAAAATTAAAGTGAAATCCCTAAAATTGTCCAAATGCAAACTCTGTTCAAATATTAACAATTTGTGTTCCAACTATTTCAAAGTGTCATATTAAAAACATTTTGAATCTTTAATAATTAACAGGGAAGCCCCTGTTTATTTTCATATTTTTTTGGGAGCAAGTTTGCGTCATCAACACATGCAAAGTAGTGCTGTTTAAAAACTTCCAGAAAACTCCCCAAAAAGCCAAGGGGTTCTTTGCAAAATGATTACGTTGTCTTCTACCTCCAGCACAGTGAAGCAGGTGCGTGTCTTACCCCTGGAGGACGCCGGCCACCTCCTGCTTACCGAGCCGAGGCCGAGAAGACTCCGTGGAGCAGCACCTGGACGCCTCCTCCTCCTCCTTATCTCTTCCCTGGCCGCCCTCCTTTTTTCCCCTCGGTCCCTCTCTCTCTCCCATGAAAACGCTGCTAGTAGAGGAGCTCGACCGCCATGGCTGCTGTCTAAGGCCGCCGTTCCGTGCCTCCCCCTGCCTCTCCGACGAGCTGAGAAGGTCCACAGCGCCGCCCTCTTCCTCCCCGCCCAAGGAATTGACCGGAATCGCCCGGAGTCGCCGCCAAACCGCCGGATTACCTCGCCGGACCTGACCATCTCCGCCACGGAATTCATCGTCTCCGGCCATCCTCCGGCCAGGCCAACCTCCCCGGCGGTTCCCCGGTGAGCTCCCGGTCCGACCGCCCTCTTCCCTGCTCCTCGCCGTGCGCCGTAGCGCCCGCCATGGCCGGCCGCCGGCGGTGCCTGGGAGCAGGTCGGGCTGGCCGTGCCCAGCCGACCTGGTCAATCGTGGCCAGCCTAGGTGGCCTGGGGCCCCCCAGTCAGCCTCTATGGGTCATTTGACCCTGGGTACAAAGAGTTACTGCAAGCAGTTTTTCGTTTCCAGAAATTTCAGAAAAATGCCAAATCTTGTAAAAATCATAGTAAATTATCTGTATGTCGGAAAATTGCGTATGACCTACCAAAATGCTTAGAAAAACGTACTCTACTTGTTTATGTCAATATTCATGCATCATAAACAGCTTTGAACCCTGTTCATAATAGAGGAACGAATTGAACCTTTCCTACTAAATGGGAGTTATGGAAATGCTATACTTAGTGTTTTCCAATTCTTTTTAGATTGATGATCCATGTATAGGGTTTAACTTCATTATCATGAACATGTCATAACATCATGCTTGATTGTGCATCGGTGCATCATTTGAATGTGTTGTTTCCTTTCCGGTGTTTCTTCTTCTCGGTAGAATCCGAGACCGCGACAGAGCTCAACGTCGAAACTATTCAGATCAACTACATCAAAGCACAAGGCAAGCGTAACCCCTTTTGATGCATTTCTAATCCTATGATTTACAAATGTTTCGAGCCTCCACCATATCTGCATGCGTTCAACTGTCATTTACCGGTACTTAGAGTAAACCTATTTCAGATGCATGCCCTGCTATTGTCAACTATATATCCATGATCCATATGCTCCTAGCATGACTAGGTTCTGCTTTTGCGTCACCAGAAATTTACTATTCTATGCTTAGCCATGCTTAGCATTTACTGTTGCAATTTCGGTACTTGGGCTTAAAGCTTTATATGAATCTAGCATGATAGCTTGTCGTGGTGATTGTGGTGAATTGGTGAAACTTGACAATAGGCCTGGATGAGCCGCCATGCGGGTTGTGGTTGTTTGACTTATTCTCGCCGCCCTAGGACCCGAGTTCTTGTCTCTTGATCCAAGATGAGCGTATAACCGCACGTGGAGGTATGGGACTCCTGTCGACTGACTAACTTGCTTAGACTTATCCATGAGCTACCTAGTTCGGGCTTTCCATTTGGCATACACATCGAAAATGTTTTGAAACGAGATGGTGGAAGAGGTGCATACATACAGGATGTGGCCAGGGTGAAGGGTGCTTGGTGGCATTGAACTGGATCCCCTGCACACAACGAACGGTTCTGCGTCCGAGAACGGCCAATCTCGCGATGGCGGACTAAAACCTTTTGGCGTGACTCATGGAATAGGTCGACGTAAGGTAAAGGTTGTAGGTGGCCATCACCCCGCTAAGGCTCCTTGCAAGGGTCCAGTGGACGATCGTCATGTGTGGGTAAAGTTGTGCACCCCTGCAGGGTTAAATCTTTTCGAAAAGCCGTGTCCACGGTTATGGATGACTTGGAGACAGATGCTAGATCATAGACAACTTGAACCTAATAGTAAAAGTGCCAACTTAAGAGTGAGACTCTGGATCACTTCCTCGCGGTCGAGGGGATGATCGGAATGAGTGGGTTTTGAAGGAAATGATTCGGTGGATGCTTCATGATTAGAAGAGCTTGCGAGATGCTCTCTTATCCCCTTTACAAATTCTAAGTAGTCCTCGCCTTGTGTCGTTTTCACAAAGAAAACTTGCTTTCTCCAAAGAGCTACACAAAAGACCTTGATGCCATTCATATAGTGTAGCAGGTCAGCTTGCTGAGTACACCCTCATACTCACCCTTGTTTAATGTTGTTTTTCCACAGAAGAGACCGCCGCAGGCAATGAAGGTGGTTTCTATGCCGATATCGACTTCGACGACTAGTTTGGGGTTCCCAGGCAGCAGCCTGAGATCTACGGGTTGGGACGTCGCTTATGTTCAGGGCCTCTTAGGCCATTTGCTATCTTGTTATGTAGCATAACATATTTGCTTTCCGTTGCTTGATGTAATGTTGGGTCAGTGACCTATGCTTGTAATAAGTTGGATATTTACTCTGTTAAGAGTTTGAACTACTACTTTGAGTCGTAGAGTCACTGTTGTGTTACCAGTTGTGGTTACCCATCTCGTGCATGATGCATGTATGGATATAAAGTGCACGTGAGGGGTTTAAGGCTCTCGAGCTCTCTGTTATGCAGTCTTGGTTATGATTAGTTTCACGGCGCTTCGAGATGTGTGGAGCCGATGTTTCATTCCGGCCTGCCTGCCGATGGTGTTCCAGCCTGGGACTGGTAACCCCAGTATCACTCATTGCTAGCGTGACTAATACACATAACATCTCTATATAGCGTAGAACCCGGGGTCCGACATTATGTGTCTTAGTCACGCTAGCAATGAGGGTTACTGGGGTTACCACTCCCAGGCTGAGTAAAGCAGCAGGCAATACCAGAATGGATCATCGGTACTACAACACCTCAATCGACCCGTGATGTACTAAGCATATCCAAGGCTGCATAACAACGAGCTCAAATACCTCCAACTCAACTGTAGCTAACTTAATTAGTGGTTCTACTCCATGATCTGGTGTTCGGATCTAGTATTTATGAACCTAGAGTTCCACTAAACTCTATACCAACTGTGGTATCTCTTAATCAATTTTTCTCCTTCTAGGGTTTGTCTTGCAAGAAATACACCATCTACAGGTGTCTTCTCATACATTCCCTTCTTGTTTGGCTTCCTTCTTGTCATGATTCTTCCTCTTTGTCTTGACTGCCTTAGGAATTCGTCTCTCCCTCACACGAATCCCTTAACCCTCTAGATCAATACCATGAAGTAAGAGCTTGATAATGCAACATGCATTTGCATATCAAAGTTAAACTTCATGTATGGATCTAGTCAATCAATAAAAATCCAAGAAAAGTCCAAATGTGTGCTGGCAACATACATCATCATAAGCCCGTTGAGTAAATCATCTCTATAATTTAGGCTTAGATGTGTACTTTATAGCACCAAGTAATATAGGTTTATATCATGCTATATTGCACATGTTGGTGGACTACTACTCTTTTGTCTCAATATTTACTCCAATTGCTTAATTGCAATTGAATAAACTTGAACAAAGTGGTTTGGGAGTCTTTATAGCTGACCTATACGTGCCTTTCTATCCTCCTATAACTTACCTTACGTTCTATTGAGGACTATCCTCACACGATCTTTCAAGACTTCTAGCATGGCCATTCTAAGCACCTACTTCGCTAAGTAGGGTTCACACAACTCCATGATGTTCATGGGGTTCTCCATTGTGCTTTGATCAATCTACTCCAACTAGGGCTACGATTCTTTCATATTTAGCCTAGTTACCATAGTTTGGAACACTTCATTCATCCTTCTTCTTAAGCATCTTCCTCCTTAGTAGAAAATTGCTGGTTTACTACAAAGTTCTTCTCCATTATGTAAAGATTCTCATGTGAATCTCACATACTCGAAGATTCTATGCCATGGGTACTTCTTACTTGTATATGGAATGCTTGAGTATCCACATACATGACTTAACATAGGGTCCTACTATCTCATATAGCTTCACTTTATCACTCCATATCATCCTACTACAGTTTCAGATGACTCAATTTTGACACGACGGCCTTGGTATACTTCTTCCAATAGGATAGTTCCCATTCCGGTTGTATCCTCTCTTTGGAATACCATGTATTGTATACCAATTATAATCAACTTCCATCCATTGTATAAGGTTATAATAATGTCATAACTACTTGGTATGGAACAAGATATCTAGCTTCACTTAAGAAGACAGGTAAGAAATTTGACTCAAGTCTGTCAGGAGTATCCTTTTAGTGATTATCCATCCCAAGTCATAAGAAGAATTGGTTTAGATAAGATGGCTTCCTATAGTCACTACCAAACCTACAGGTCTCCTATTAAAGGGTTTTAATCCTAGGGTCAAAGCGTTTGCTCTGATACCAACTGTGGTGACCCAGCATACCACTGCATGTGTAGTATGCAAGTCATTGACATAACACCAATGAAACACCGTCTCACTAGTATTACATCGATCAGAGTGGTACAACAGAAACATCGCAGGTCCAAGGTATGTCTATAGGATTACAATTTTTAGCATACAGAAGATCTTCAGAACCTCCTCAACAGGTAGAGGTTTAGTTCTGGCGATTACAAATGAGAAAGAACAACTAGAAGACTAAACTAAAGCTACAACTAATGCAGTTGGCTTGCTACAGAATTACCCTAGCTACTTAGGTTCTAGGATGAGGGAATTGGGTCCCTTCTATTTCTATTCTAGTTTTCCTCCAAGCTTGGTGTAGTTGTTGACTCCATTGATAATTCTGACATTGGTTGGGGGTCTTCATCTTCATCTTTAGTGTCTCGAGGTTGCCTCCTGTGTTGCCTCCAATCTAAGCAAGGGTTACGAGGGAGTGGGGTGAGTAGCGAGCGTTACCCAGCAAGTTCATATAAGGAATAAGGTGTTTTATGCACTATCTACAGCCTTAGACCAAGGGTCGTTTGGCAATGCAAGTTTTTGTAAACATTTCTTCAAGGGGTTGCTTTTATTTAGAAGAACTATGTCCATCGGCCTTCACAGGTTGATTAGAGCTTCGATGGGCTCCTTTCCTGCCACGTTCGCAGCTCCTTCCTGAAACAAGGAGTATCCAGATACTTTTTGTACACTCTGCAGAGGTGGTCACTTGTACCCATGAGAGATCAAAGCCTTGCTGCACAACCGGGCGCGCACTCCCATCCATACTTCCTTGGTATGGGGCCCAGTCTTGTGATCCAAGCCAATCACCGTTCTTCTCCGTGACCCCACAGACCCACCCTTTTGTAAGTCCATCTTCCCCTATACCCATATGCAAACCGATTGGCGCACTGGTCCTCCCCTTTACACTATGGACGACCCCATAGGTAGACCGATCCGGACCCAGATGCCCTCCCCTATATGGGTAGACCATTCCAGATGACCCTTACAATCCATCATAGATCAATTAGCCAGCTTGTCCCCCTATACTATAGGCAGCCCAGCAGGAACACATTTCCTCCCTTTGCACTATAGTAGCCCACGCAAGACAACACTCGACTACTGATCCGTTGGCGTGTGAGAGGAAAAATATACAACTGACTTCTCCGTCCCATTCCAGATCTCATGGTTGACCGTAATTTATGGCGTTAGAATCACTGGCGACATTGGTTGTTAAGTCCTAGGGTTCACTTTCCCGAACAAATGGAACCTCCACCACAACAATCATACCATGGTTCCATTTGCCAGCCATCCTAGGTTACCACCACTCGGGTCAATAACTAGCTAATCATGTTAATTATGAAAAGAGAACCTTTTGCTTTTCAATGCAGTAATAATCATACCACTGGTATATTTGCAAGTAATTTGCTAAAAGTAAACAAGAGATATGAGCAAGAGTGAACTTGCCTTACTGACTGCAAGATTATGCGAGTCAGGGTCTTCGATACGTAAGAAATCCCAATTCTGAAATAGCAATCATCATCCGGTAGGGATGATGTTAGAAATTTGCAGCATGATATGCATAAGATATGATATGCATCACTCAAAGCGTAACCTAACCCCGATGATTTGTTATCATTGAGTTATGGTGATTTATTTATGATGTGTTTCACTTTTAAATCACACCATAACATGGTTGTTAAGCATTTTAGGTTAGATCACTATCAGGTGCTATTAAAAGAATAAGACTTTAACAAGAGATATTGTTTTAGGGTTTTATAATCATTCCTTGCTACAAGGGAATGATGGTTAATGGTGAAGACATGAAGGTAACACTTTTAAGTTGCATCTTATAATTAGTAATCACTTGGTTGATCAAGGATATGCAAAGTCAAAGTAAGGTATACACATAGCAATATCTAAGTAGTTCTAGGGTTGACAACAATCTTAATATAACTTAGGGTTTTAATTTATAACTAAAAGGAAATGGTTTGATGCTATTTTCTAGGTATCTCAAAAGAATTACTTTTGAAGAACATATTCTTTAAAAGGGTAATTAGTATTTAATTCATTTTAAGTGATCACAACTATTCTTAGGAGGTTGGGTTAATTAGTAGAGCATGATTCTTTTTATTATAAGTTTCTAGGTTTTAACTTAAAATGTTGAAGTAATTGAGTTAATTATTCCCCATGGTTCAATTAAGCACTTAGAGATAATTTCTTATTTACTGAATGGAAGTTAAGAAATAACCTTAAATACAAGTTACTATTTATTTGTTGAGGTCCTCCACAATTTTTAGTACTTTAAAATTATCTATGGAAAATAACTCTAGTGATTTAAGTGCTAATGGCAAAGTTGAATTTAAGATCCTAAAATAATGAAGTAGTAACTACAATAAAGTTGTTTGAGTGCAACAATATTTACTACATAATTAGAGAAATTGTTTGATTCCTAAATTTGATTCAAATTCATATTCAAAAATAGTACTTAAGCATGTTTTTAAATTTCACTCACAATTATTCCACACAAGTATATAATATTACATTACAAATGGATATATCTCATTTTTGTGATCATTTTGGTATATCATATGCATTTTTGTGATTCGAAATGAATTTGCTATGATTTTTCTAAGTTTCCCCTATTTTCTGGAATTTTAATATTAACACATAGATATTTTTATACCGATGCCACTACTAGCTGCAGAGAATGATATGTGGAGTCACAAGCGAGATCACCTGCCACGTAGGCATTGACTAGGTCAAATGTTGACTGGACACAGGATCTCGCCACCGGCGAGTCAGTGAACGGCGGCGACGGCGCTACGGGGCTCGCGGGGCTACGCAAAAAGGTTCACTCGAACCGGGACTTCACGTAGAGCAGTATAGGGGTGGCGCCCCCGAGTTGTGGTCACCGGAGCAGCGTCACCAACGATCTACTGCGGCGATGAACTCTGGCGAACTACTGAGCTCGAGCTACGGGCGATCCTAAGATGCAATATTCAGCTCTAGAGATGCGTTAGCCTATCGTGTTGTCGATGAGATGCTTCATGGCGACGGAGGTGGTCGGAGACAAGTGCACGGTCAACTTTCCTGGCGAGCTCCGGTGAAAGCGAAAACATCGATTGCATCGATTAGAAGCATCCCAGCTCAATTCCTTCTTCCTAGGTGATCTACCACACCTTGCAGAGCTTCAGAGATACCCATCGGAGCTTGGGGTGGCCTTAATCATCGGCACCCTGAAGAACTCCAGCGAGGTCTTCGGTGTGCTGGAGAAATAGAGAAGAAGATAGAGGATCTGAGGTAGAGCTAGGGTTTGGTGGCGGCACAGGGCTTCTTATAGCCGACGTTAGACGGCGGCGTTGATCTTGATGCGATGAGGAAATGCGATGCATCGACCGGCCTCACCGCAGCCATGCAGCTGCTTCCCGGCACGAGGAGGAAGACGACCTCCTCCCGAAACGGTACCTCGGGTCGGGCTGGTTCCTGGGCCGAGCTGCTGGGTGATACGTCTCAAACGTATCTATAATTTTTGATGCTCCATGCTTGTTTTTACACCATTTGCCTATTGTTTCGTTACACTTAGTGGCACTTTTATGCATTTTCCGGAACTAACCTATTAACAAGTGCCACAGTGCCAGTTTCCTGTTTTCTGCTGTTTTTGTGTTTCAGAAGTGATACACAGGAAATATTCTCGGAATTGGACGAAACAAGTTCCTGAAGTCTTATTTTACCCGGAAGCTTCCAGAGATCCGAAGGAGAGTAGGAGGTGAGGGACCAGGGGCCCACACGCATAGGTGGCGCGGCCAGCCCCTGGCCCGCGCCACCCCCGTGTGTGGCCGCCTGGCCCCTCCTCTGACGACGCCCCTTCACCTATAAATACCCCCCGACGAGAAAAACCTAAGGGCCCGATCAGTTTTCCAGAACACATCGCGATCCGCCGCCGCCGTCGACCCGAAGATCGGGAGGGTCCAGAAGCTCTTCCCGGCACCCTGCCGGCAAGGGGAATCGCCACCGGAGGTCTTCTTCATCGCCATGCTTGCCTCCGGAGCGATGAGTGAGTAGTCTACCTTGGACTATGGGTCCATAGCAGTAGCTAGATGGTTGTCTTCTCCACCATGTGCTTCATGTTGAGATCTCATGAGCTGCCCTACATGATTGAGATCACCGTTATGTAATTCTACATGTTTGGTTTGTTGGGATCCGATGAATATTGGTGTTTACAATTAAGTTGCTGTACTGAATTATATCTTTTGTTATCTCTATGTTGTTTATGATCTTGCATGCTCTCCGTTGTTAGTAGCTATCTTGGCCGAGTAGTTGCTAGTGACTCCAAGAGGGGGTATTTATGCTCGATAGTGGGTTCATACCTCTATTTCACCTAGGGGAGTGACAGAAACCTCTAAGGTGGTAGATGTGCTATTGCTACTAGGGAGAAAACAACATTCATATGCTCAAGGGCATATGCTTTGTTTACATTACACACTTTGCTTAATGCAATTATCTGTTGTTCACAACTTAATACTTGTGGAGTTCTCGGATTGATTCACCACAAGTGGATTATTAGTCATAGATGCAGTTGGATGGCGGTCTATGTATTTTGTTGTAATGCCCAGAGTAAATCTCATAGTGATCTTCTTGACATATCACGTTATCTCTATTCTATCAATTGCCCAACTGTAATTTGTTTACCCAGCATGTGTTATTTTATCTATGGAGAGACACCACTAGTGAACTGTGGACCCCGGTCCTATTTCCATCATATTGCTATCACCTGTTTACTTTACTCATATTGTTTACTTTACTCGCATACTATATTGTTTTCCACTCGATACACTCATAACCTTTGTTTCAAGCAAACCGGTGAGATTGACAACCTCATCGCAAGTTGGGAACAAAGTATTTGTTTGTTTGTGTGCAGGTTCCACAACACCTTCAGTCGTCATTGTCTCTCCTCTCCTGTTCGATAAACCTTGGTTTCTTAAACTGAGGGAAAACTTGCTGCTGCACTCATCATACCTTCCTCTTGGGGTTCCCAACGGGATGGTTATTCACCACGCACAAGGACAGTCTGAAGCCACATTCACTTGGAGCATCAGCTATTTTTCTGGCGCCGTTGCCGGGGAGGAAGAGAAGACTTCTGCGAGGGGAGTTCTTTGCACACACATTCTTTACTTTGTTATTTTTTTGCTTTACTGTATTTTATTTTACCTGCATTGCTTTATATCAAAAACCCAAAAAAATTAGAATCCTTGGTAGTTGTTTTTACTTGTTTACTTTCGTTTTTATGAAATGGCCAATCCTGAAAACACCAAGTTGTGTGACTTCACTAGCACAAACAATAGTGATTTTATCTGCACTCCTATTGCACCACCTGCTACTGCTGCAAACTTTTATGAGATTAAGCCTGCTTTATTGAACCTTGTTATGAAAGAGCAATTTTCTAGTGCTAGTACTGAAGATGCTGCAGCTCATCTCAACAATTTTGTTGAGCTATGTGAGATGCAGAAATATAAGGATGTTGATAGTGATATTATTAAGCTCAAGTTGTTTCCTTTTTCTTTGAGAGGAAAAGCTAAAGATTGGTTGCTGTCTTTGACTAAGAATAGTATTGATTCATGGGCTAAGTGTAAGGATGCTTTTATTGGTAGATACTATCCTCCTGCTAAGATTATATCGTTGCGTAGCAATATTATGAAGTTTACTCAGTTTGATAATGAACATGTTGCTCAAGCTTGGGAAAGAATGAAATCTATGATAAAGAATTGCCCCACTCATGGACTGACTACTTGGATGATTATCCAAACTTTTTATGCAGGACTGAATTTTTCTTCAAGGAACCTACTTGATTCAGTGGCTGGAGGCACTTTTATGTCCCTTACCTTGGGCGCCGCATCAAAGCTACTCGACAACATGATGGTAAATTATTCCGAATGGCACACCGAGAGAGTTCCACAAGGTAAGGAGGTAAATTCTGTTGAGGAAACCTCTTCCTTGAATGATAAGATTGATACCATTATGGCTATGCTTGCTAATGATAGGATCCATGTTGATCCTAATAATGTTCCTTTGGCCTCTCTGGTTGCTCAAGAAGAGCATGTTGATGTGAATTTCATTAGAAACAATAATTTTAACAACAATGCTTATAGGAACAATTTTGCTAGTAACAATTATAGGCCGTACCCTTCTACTAATGGTAATGGTTATAGTAACTCTTATGGTAATTCCTACAACAACACTAGGGCCGTGCCCTCCGAGCTTGAGGTAATGCTCAAGGACTTCATCGGTAAGCAAACTGCTTTTAACAAGTCTGTTGAGAAAAAGTTAGGCAAAATTGATATTCTTGCTTGTAAAGTTGATAGCCTTGCTCATGATGTTGAACTTCTGAAACTAAAAGTGTTTCCTAATGATGTGAAAGAGAACAATGTTTTTGCTACCGCTAATGCTATCTAAGTTGGAATTGATGAAAATATTAGATTGTTAGCGGAATTGCATGCCAGGTGGGAAAGAAAAGATGAGATGGCTAGAGAGATGAAGGTATGTACTATTACTACCTCTAATGATGTTGCTCCTACTGGTAGCAATCCTCTTACTTTGATTGGTGTAGAGAAAACTCCCACTCCTTGTGTTAAAAAGCCTAAAACTGCCAAAACTTTTTCTCAAAAGAGTGCTGAAATTTTTCGGAGTGTGGAAGATGATAGCTCTATTTCTTTTAATGATTTTGATGTTGATGGCTGCAATATATCTGAAGTAATTTTGTTCTTGCAAAAGCTTGCTTTGACTCCCAATGCTAGTTCTTTAAATATTGCTTTTACTAAGCATATTACCAATGCCCTCATAAAGATTAGGGATGAAAAGTTGAAGCAAAAAGCCTCTGTTCCCAAGAAGTTAGAAGATGGTTGGGAACCCATCATTGATATGCATGTTAATGGTTATGATTGCCATGCTTTATGTGATCTAGGTGCTAGTATTTCTATCATGCCTAGAAAGATTTATGACATGTTTGATTTACCACCGCTTGAAAAGTATTATTTTGATGTTCCTATTACTGATGTTGCTAAGAAGAAACCTTTGAGAAGGATTAATGATGTTCTTATTGTGGTTAACAATAACCTTGTTCCCGTTGATTTTCTTGTTATGGACGTTGAATGCCATGCTTCATGTCCTATTATTTTGGGAAGACCCTTTCTTCGAACTGTAGGTGCTATCATTGATATGAGGGAAGGCACTATCAAATATCAATTCCCACTTAAGAAAGGTATGGAACACTTCCCTAGGAAAATAAAGAAATTGCTTTTTGACTCTATTCTTAGAGCAAATTATGAGCTTGATGCTTCATCTATTGATATTACTTGATTCGCAATTTTCTGCGCCTAGCTCAAAGGCGTTAAAGAAAAGCACTCTTGGGAGATAACCCAATATTTTATTTTCAGTAATTTTTCTTTTATTTGAGTCTTGGAAGTCATTACTACTGTAATGACCGCTCCTTATCTTGTTTATTTCGTTTTTGTGCCATGAGAAGCCTCTAATTTGAGTGAGGTAAAGATTTGGGGATGTTGCTGTCCTGAAACTGTTTTTGGTGCTGCACCGTAAAAATTCGTGAAAATTCTCTGTTTATCTTTTGGACCTGCGATTTCTTGTGCATATGCCCCAGGTTATATCCAAACTTTTCTTAGTTGAACACTTTTTGATTTGAGCAACAGAAAATCCCTCAAAAATTCGACCTTTGTCAGCTGTTCAGTTTTGACAGATTTCTGCCAATATTTGTGTTTGCCACTTTATCGCTTTCTTTTGAGTTCTTTTGATCATGGAACTTTTGGAGAGGTTGCTACAGTAGTATATGCTATATATGTGGTGGTTTTGAGTTGAAACCTGAAGCAAATTGAGGATTGATTATATGTTATGCTTACACTAATGTTGCTAATAGATTTGTGTTTAGTTTTGTATGAAGGAAGTTTTCAAGTGTAGGGATTGGAGAATGATGAGATGAGTTGAAGAATGGACAAAAGCTCAAGCTTGGGGATGCCCATGCATCACCCCAAGAAATATCCAAGAAGTACAAGCGTCAAAGCTTAGGGATGCCCCCGAGGCACCCCTTCTTCATCGGCAAAAATCAGGTCACCTTTCAAAACACTATATTTTTATTGCTTCATGCACTATGTGTTTTTCTTGGAGCGTCAGTTGTTTTAGTTTTCTTAGTTGGTTTAGTTTGTTTGTTTGCTGCAATAAATGGTTGGACCCCAATAAATTTCTTTGGAGGAGATGTACTCATTTTCATTTGCAAAGAACGCTCAGTTTTTCACTCTTATCGTTCACCGATGCGTTCTTCTTTTTCTGCTACTGCTTTTGGTTTTTGTTTTCGCCTTGATTTGCGTTCAGATCTTGTCATATCTTTTCATCAAGGTGTATTTTTGCCTCTGATCTTTATTGGTTTTCATCAAAAGAGGTGTTTATAAAAATTTCAAATGGTGTTGGAAAAGAGAAAAAGCTTTGTGCAAAATAGTGGTACAAGAAGGAGCTTGTGTAGACTGCGGCTTAGGCTTTTTCATGTCATGCTTGATGTCTTTTTGATAGTATGCTTAGTGGTTTTGCTGTAGCATGACTTGTCTCAAATAACTGAGATTGCTTAATGAGCCTTTGAAAAAATCATGCGTTGTTTTTATTGTATGGAAGCATTATTTTGGTTTTCTCCTTGATGCTTTATTTGGGTTGACTTGGCGCATGCTCACACATGTTAGACTCTTACAAAGTCGCCAATAGCCTTCATGATCATTTAGTTTTTGACTTTTGATTCCATCTTATGCTTCTTTTAATGTCGCTTTGTCGCTTTGCATGATTATGGCCATTATTGCTCTCTTAGTTGGTCGCTCCCAGTCTTTTTCTAGCCCTCGCCTTGTACTGAGTATGAGCTCTACTCGTGCATCCAACTCCTAAAAGCCAAAGTTTTCCATTGTGTCCACCATACATACCTACTAGCAATTTGCTATTCCAAGTAAATTTGACTTGCTTTTATTTTCTCTTCAAATTAAACTCTTACCAGTGTTATGCAAAACTCGGTTAGTAAAGCTCTCACAAACCGGAAGGCACACTTTACTTTTTCCTGTTCTTAAAAATTTGACATTATGGTCTCTTATGTTGAGTTGTTATGCTTGCAAGTTGTAAGTTGGAGACTAGCCCAGCCATGCAGTCATGGGCAAGCTTTCAACATTGCACTTCTTATTTGAGTTGATATCGTGATCTTTTGTTTATGGATGCCCGCGGTGTGAAATGAATTGGGAATCTTGTGGGGATCATGGAGTTTGTATATGTGTTAGGGAAATGCCGGGCCACCAATCTAAGCCATGCATAATTCATTGTAGAAATTTGCAGCATACCCATGGTGAACATTCGATGACGCATCTCATAATAAAAAGCTAAACAATATAGCAAATAAAAGAGATGTCGAGGTGTTCATTGTCTGCTTGTCCTGTCATTTTGGTGTGGGCTTGTTCCATGTCATCGGGCACGGAGGTACCCCATTGGCGGTTTTTGTAACAGCCCATGTTTGTAATAAGTGCATTTGCATCATTTAGCATCATTTAAAAAACCACTAAGAAAAATTTGCATTTAAAATTAAGTGGAAACCCTAAAATATTGTATAAAGCTCTGCGTGTTTTTGAATGCTCTCAAAATGTTTCAACAAGTTTGCAAACAAAAACTTATGGAGCTTCCATTTATATTCAGAGGTTCCATGAATAAAATAATACTTTAAAACTAGTTTGATTTTTCAGTTAAATCAAAATAGGAGTTTTGTTTGGAAAGCAAAAATAGAAAAGACTTTGAAAGGAAAAAACTCTCTTCCCTGTTCTGGACCGAACGCTGGCCCAGATCGGCCCAACAGGAGCCAGCCCAACTTCCCCTGGTCGTCATCCACCTTCAGTCAACAAGCAGCTCCGTGGAGCTGCCATGGCCGCCGATGCCACCGCCCCACAGCCTCCGGCCTGGATCAACGCCGCCGACCGACGAGGGGATAAGTTCCCCTGCCGCCGCCCTCCTTCCCCTCCCTCTCCTGCGTGCTCTTCCCCTCCTCTGCTTCTCTTCCCTGCGCACGCCCGACATGGCCGCCACGGCCGTCACCTCCCGCCGCCGTTCTGCGCCTCCTCGAGCTCCGGCGAGCAGCCCAGGAGCTCCGCCATGTTTCCCTCGCCATTTCTGCTCGAGGAATCGAGCCGGAGCTCCCCAGATCGCCGCCGCCCTTCGCCGTTTCCCTGTAGGTACCCGACGCCGCCGCCGTCGATTGCTCGCCGCCGGCTCCTCCTTCGGCCAAGCCGACCCTGCAGGCGTCCTCCCGGTGAGCTCCTGCTCCGGCTGGGACCCTCCCTCCTCCTTTTCCTCGCGCCGGAGCGCCACCTCCGTGCTCCCCTGCAGAAGCCCCGCCATGGCTGGGCTGCTCTGGCCGAGCTGGCCAGGCTGGCCTGGCTTGTGGCCCTTGGGGCCCTTCAGTCAGTCACTGCGGGTCAGTTTGACCCCAGTGTAAAAAGTCCCTGCGTGTTATTTTATTTCCAGAAAATGTCAGAACCTTTGCAAATGTTGTAAAATTCATATTTAATTACCTGTTTATCAGAAAAATGTGTATAATATGTCAAAATGTTCAGAAAAATGAGATCTACCTTCTAGTTTCACATTCATGCATTGTTAAATAACTTTGAACCCTGCTTAATTTAGAAGAACCAATTGTACCCTCTCCGGTGAAATCTAGGTTATCGGATCTCTGTTTTGGAGTCGTCCGAAAACCCCGATAACTGACTAGCTAGTATTAGGGTTTATTTGGAGCATCTTAAACATGTCATATCATCATTTTGTATGCGCATTGCATTACGCCATGTATTGAATGCTATCTTTCTTTCCGGTGTGTTCTGCTTCTCCCCGGTAGGATCCAGAGTTGATGTGAGCAACGCGTCTGATATCAACATCGGTGACCCCGAAGATCAATGCTTATCCATCGATGTACAATTCAAGAAGAAGAATACCGAAGATCTATATTTATTTTGGTTATCAACAACAAGGCAAGCAGCCCCCCCTCTGAACCTATGTTTCAAAGTACTTTAAAACTTACTATTTTGCAATATACGGTTCAACTGTCTTTTATCGATAGGTAGAGTTAACCTATCTAATGCATGTTCCATTCTTGTCGCCTAAATACCCTGATCCACTGCTCCTAGCATGACTAGGTTTTGCTTGTGTGCGTCACTAGAGCTTTTATATATCTGAATGCTTAGCCATGCTTAGTTGTTTACTCTGGTACATATGGTTAATGAATCAGAGCTGCAAATGAATCTAGTATGATAGGATGACGTGGAATGATGAGAATTGTGTGTTTAAACATGCTAAAAGGCTTGGATGAGCCGCCACATTGGGAAGTGGTTGTTTGACTCATTCTTGTCGCCCTAGGACCCGAGTTCTTGTCTCTTGATCCAAGACTGAGCGTACGACCACACGTGGAGGTATGGGACTCTCGTCGACTGACTAACTTGCTTAGACTTATCCATGAGCTACCTAGTTCGGGCTTTCCATTCGGCATACGCATTGAAAATGTTTTGGAAGGAGATGGATAAGAGAAGAGGTGCATCATACAGGAATGCAGCCGAGGTTGATTGAGGCGGATTCCTCTGGTAAACCAACCTCGCCATGCAACAAACGGTTCCGCGTCCGAGAACGGCCGATCTTGCGATGGCGGCTAGAACCTTTTGGCGTGGCTCATGGAATAGGTCGACGTGAGGTAAAGGTTGTAGGCGACCATCACTCCGCTAAGATCCTTCCGGAGGGTCCAGGGGACGGTCGTCACGTGTGGGTAAAGTTGTACACCCCTGCAGGGTTAAATCTTTTCGAAAAGCCATGTCCACGGTTATGGACGACTTGGAGACAGATGCTTGATCATAGAGAACTTTAACCTCATCGTAAAACTTGAAAAGCAAAGTGTGAATAGGATTGCTTTCCTCTAGGGTTTCGAGGATGTAATCCTAGTGGATAGGTTCAGCTGATGTTGATTTCGGTGGATGTCTCAATGATTAAAGATATCGCTTTCCTACCCTTTTTAAATGTTCTGAGTAGTCGAGCTTCTACTCTTACTTGTTTTATGAAAATAAAGATTGCTTTACGCAAACAACTCCACAGAAAGCCTTTCTTAACCAAGTTTAGCTAATAGGATACGTAAGTCTTGCTGAGTACCTTATGTACTCACCCCCCCCCTTTGTTGATATTTTTGCAGCAGAGTAAGTTTCACATGAAGATGATTTCCGTACGAAGATCGACATCGACGAGTAGCTTGGGGTTCCCAGACAGCAGCTTGGGGCTGCGGAATGGGTTGTCGCTGTTATGCTTCTGGCCTCTTAGGCCATGTTATCCTTGCTATGTCTAGTAGCATAACCTCCTTCCGTTGTTTGATGTAATGTTGGTCAGTGACCTCTGTTTGTATTCCTTTGGATCTTTGCTCAGGTAAGAGCTTTACATTATTACCTTTGAGTCGTAGAGTCACTGTTGTGTACCAACTTTGGTTACCCATCTCGTGCATGATGCGTGTATGGATATAAAGTGCACGAGAGGGGTTTAAGATTCTCGAGCTCTCTGTTATGCAGTCTTGGTTATGATTAGTTTCACGGCGCTTCGAGATGTGTAGAGCCGATGTTTAATTCTGGCCTGCCTGCCGATGGTGTTCCGGCCTGGGACTGGTAACCCCAGTATCACTCGTTGCTAGCGTGACTAATACACATAACATCTCTGTATGGCTCGGATCTCGGGGGTCCCACAGGTCTTTGGTATCAGAGCAGGACTGTCTGTAGGAAACCCTTGCTATTGGTCATTGTTGAGTCTAGTATTTGTGAAAACTATTTGAAAGCTAAAAATGAGTTGCAAAATGTAGGTAAGGTTTCTTTTTATTCCTTATCTCCATCGATCTTAGTCCTGAGCTTTCTTATCCTTTCATGTTGATTTGGAAAAGGTTTTTCTATCTCTTCTGGTCATTCAAAATTTTGGTCCCTCGTGGGCATGTCGTTTCTAAACCAGTTGACCTACATAGTATTCTTCATATTCTCAGCTGAAACAAGAAGATGCAACCAGAAGATTTCTTTCCATCATGATCTCTTTGTTTTGAGAGCTTCGCATCATTCTATTCTAGGCTTCAAGGATTTCTTTCACCTTGTATGCCTCTCTATTTGTTTGGGTACTTCAAAAGCTATACCTTGTTCTGGTAGCTACCTCGTGATTACTACCTGTGGCATCCTCTGAGTTGCTCAGTTGGTAGTTACTCCTTTCTTTGTGTTTTACCCATGGACTTGAACCGAAGGTCCCGGATTGTGCTGGATTCCAGTACATGAAGCTGGCCTTTAACCCAAGATCCATTCCGTTGAACCCTTGTGTTAATGATTTATCATTAACTCAATATGGTCTGCCTTTCGAGCTTATGGTCATAGTCGTAATTGAATTGCGGCAACAAAGGACTTCCCCTTCCACTAGCTATGGCAGTTGTTCTCTCATGAAACCAAATGGATCACGGCAAGAGTCTCTTAGTGAGCCTCGCATCTGTGTCCATGACTCTACCACACCCCCCCCTTTCAGCATTGGTTTACATGATGTTAACTTGTGCATCCAAATCTAAGAATTCCTTCTAAGCGTGTTCTTTCTCTTAAGCTGCTTTCTGAACCATTGTCTGCTAGTTAGCAGCCAAGTTGTAAATATGCACTGGATTCTTTCGATGTGTTTTACTCTTGTGGTTCATCAAGATATTTCTCTTCGAAGTATCTGGGGAAACAAACTCCAGAACCTCATCCGTTTCTAGGATCAGGTCAAAGTGTTGTAATCCGCAGAATATAAGCTCTATGCAGCTTCTGCTCTGTTCCACCTTAGAGTATCACACTCTTTTATACCAAGAGGTTGTGCAAAGTATCATGGCCTCCTTGATGAAGTGATGCTCTTACACATCTTTGTCACCCTTTCTCTGAGCTGTTCGTGCTTGGAATGTTGGGTATGCGAAATTGATGTGGCCATCTCAGATTCTTAGCACTTTGTATTGCTTTGAAATCCCAAGGACATTTACATCATTCTTAGCATGATGGGTTAACCGATCGCTAAGCAAAGTTTGACTGTGTTGCCAAGTCTATTCAGGCACACATCTTCGGTCAAAGAGTTTGTTTGTGTCAAAACTCTCAAGACCACATTCCTTTCCTTCTAGACCAAGGTTCTCTCTTGAACTTAGAGACATACCGGTGGTTCGTGATATTCTGGATGTCTTACCAGAAGTATTGCCATGTTTTCACATGACCGTGTTGTCAAGTTCATGAGTAAGCTGGTTCGTTGAATCGGTTCTTTCTCCAAGAATCCATACTTGATACACTGGACTAGTTGGTTGAGCTTAAACAACAACTTGGAGAATTGAAAGACAAAAGCTTTATCTGACTTTGTTCCTTCTTAAGGGATGTCTAGTTTTCTTTGTGTTGAAGCAAGATAGTATTTTTTTTTGAACCTGCTATCTTCCCAATCTTTGATTTGAGTTTGGGCTATCGTCAAATCAAATTCAGTCCCAAGGACTATCTTGATGGTGTTTCTACTGGTGGTTTTCACTTGAGTACATCATCATCTCCTTCGGTCTGACCAATACTTTTACCTTGTTCCTGCAACATATGAGTCCATCTTCTTGGAGCATCAAAATAAGCTTGTTGTTGAGCCCATCGATGACATCCTTATCTTCTCCATGTTTGAAGACATTCATATTGGACATTTGGCATTAATATTGGAAACTTGTTAGAACCATCTTTGTCTCATCACGAAGTATGTGTTCTGGATGTTGGAAGTGACTTTCTCTCTTTGGTTCACATGCAATTGTTGAAAGATGTCGCCATGAATTCAAGAAGAATTGTCCTTGTTTCCTCGGGAATCATCTTGAATTGGTCATGCATGTGCGAATTATTCTTGAGATGACAGGTTGTTGCCTCCATCTTCTTGAAAATTTTCTATATGCACACTAAGCCACTGACTGATTTAATCAAGAACGAGAAAAGTCCAAGACCTTCACTATCTTCTTTCACGTTCTCCCAACAAGGACTCGGTTGTGTTTCATTTCAATAAGCTCCTATTGTTGCAAATTATCTTTTGGCAATCGCAATCTTACTTATCTTTTTGGAGCTCTACACTAGTAGTCGATATCTTGAGAATCCAACAACATTACCTCTTCGACATCTGTTGAAACTTTCCGTTCGGACATACTAAGTCTGAAGTATTATTCCATCTAACCAGAGCTGAATCTCAAGCAGCAATGATGGTTAGTGTTCCTCAAGGTTTTGACATAGGTCTCTTTGTAAATTCGGCAAGTTGATGTTGTGGTTGACACACTTAACCGGAAGGCCTATTGACATAATCTCTTGAATCCGTAAGCACAACCAGTCTCCATGAGGATTTCATGTGACTATTCTAGAAGTTGCCCCTTATTGTCTCTCTTAATCTTGAAGTCCGACCTTTACTTGATGACCAATTGATGGCTAATCTAAAGCTTGATATTGGTATCTATAACATTGGAATCAAAGTTTCTAAATGTATCCTGGTCAATTTTCTAGAATCTTTATCTTGTGGCAACAACTCCTTCTGGAGCAAACCCACCGTGTGGATGATCTCTGACACTTCGTTGGCTATCGCTCCCTCCTTTGTCTATACTTGAATTTCTAATGAAGTACTACATTGTGTGAATTCGTCAGTCACATGATGGCCCAAGATTCTTAATCGTGTGTGTTCTTTGATTCACGCCTTTTAACGGTGGCCCTTCATGGTATCAAAAGCAATTACACTCCATGGCTACTCTTTCACACTTCATTGGCTAGTGTTTCATCCTCCTCTTTGGGTTATCTCTTCCCAGAGTTCTACCAAAATGTTCTATACAGTTTTTAATAAGGATATAGAAATGTCGTAGAACAAGGTTCTATACATGCTATATCGACACGAGAAACCATGTTTTAAAAGAAAAAGCAAACTATATCTGAGCCTTCCTTTGCTACAAGCATATCGCCTATCCAATGCTCTTCCTTTATATGGTTTGCGAGTACAACTCAAATGTACTCACGACTTTGCGTACCAAATTTGAAACTTTCCCATTCCTTCTCACACTTTCAGGTGTTTCATGGTTGTCAGCTCAAAATATGATTATGAAACATTCTTTTCATGAGTTGACCATGAGATACTCGATCTTTTCAAAGATCCATCTTTCTACAGTTGTTCCCTCTCACCCTCAGTTCAGTTGAGTAAGAATCACGAAGGAAGAAATTGAAGATTCATGATAACGTGGATAAACCTCTTCAAGAAAGAAGATCAACGTGGGCTTGTGAAGATCCTCAAAGACCTTTGTAACCCCTTCCCTCTTTTCTTACCTAGGAATCTCGGGGTCGAGATTCTTGTAAGGTGGGTAGAGCTGTAACAGCCCATGTTTGTAATAAGTGCATTTGCATCATTTAGCATCATTTAAAAAACCACTAAGAAAAATTTGCATTTAAAATTAAGTGGAAACCCTAAAATATTGTATAAAGCTCTGCGTGTTTTTGAATGCTCTCAAAATGTTTCAACAAGTTTGCAAACAAAAACTTATGGAGCTTCCATTTATATTCAGAGGTTCCATGAATAAAATAATACTTTAAAACTAGTTTGATTTTTCAGTTAAATCAAAATAGGAGTTTTGTTTGGAAAGCAAAAATAGAAAAGACTTTGAAAGGAAAAAACTCTCTTCCCTGTTCTGGACCGAACGCTGGCCCAGATCGGCCCAACAGGAGCCAGCCCAACTTCCCCTGGTCGTCATCCACCTTCAGTCAACAAGCAGCTCCGTGGAGCTGCCATGGCCGCCGATGCCACCGCCCCACAGCCTCCGGCCTGGATCAACGCCGCCGACCGACGAGGGGATAAGTTCCCCTGCCGCCGCCCTCCTTCCCCTCCCTCTCCTGCGTGCTCTTCCCCTCCTCTGCTTCTCTTCCCTGCGCACGCCCGACATGGCCGCCACGGCCGTCACCTCCCGCCGCCGTTCTGCGCCTCCTCGAGCTCCGGCGAGCAGCCCAGGAGCTCCGCCATGTTTCCCTCGCCATTTCTGCTCGAGGAATCGAGCCGGAGCTCCCCAGATCGCCGCCGCCCTTCGCCGTTTCCCTGCAGGTACCCGACGCCGCCGCCGTCGATTGCTCGCCGCCGGCTCCTCCTCCGGCCAAGCCGACCCTGCAGGCGTCCTCCCGGTGAGCTCCTGCTCCGGCCGGGACCCTCCCTCCTCCTTTTCCTCGCGCCGGAGCGCCACCTCCGTGCTCCCCTGCAGAAGCCCCGCCATGGCTGGGCTGCTCTGGCCGAGCTGGCCAGGCTGGCCTGGCTTGTGGCCCTTGGGGCCCTTCAGTCAGTCACTGCGGGTCAGTTTGACCCCAGTGTAAAAAGTCCCTGCGTGTTATTTTATTTCCAGAAAATGTCAGAACCTTTGCAAATGTTGTAAAATTCATATTTAATTACCTGTTTATCAGAAAAATGTGTATAATATGTCAAAATGTTCAGAAAAATGAGATCTACCTTCTAGTTTCACATTCATGCATTGTTAAATAACTTTGAACCCTGCTTAATTTAGAAGAACCAATTGTACCCTCTCCGGTGAAATCTAGGTTATCGGATCTCTGTTTTGGAGTCGTCCGAAAACCCCGATAACTGACTAGCTAGTATTAGGGTTTATTTGGAGCATCTTAAACATGTCATATCATCATTTTGTATGCGCATTGCATTACGCCATGTATTGAATGCTATCTTTCTTTCCGGTGTGTTCTGCTTCTCCCCGGTAGGATCCAGAGTTGATGTGAGCAACGCGTCTGATATCAACATCGGTGACCCCGAAGATCAATGCTTATCCATCGATGTACAATTCAAGAAGAAGAATACTGAAGATCTATATTTATTTTGGTTATCAACAACAAGGCAAGCAGCCCCCCCTCTGAACCTATGTTTCAAAGTACTTTAAAACTTACTATTTTGCAATATACGGTTCAACTGTCTTTTATCGATAGGTAGAGTTAACCTATCTAATGCATGTTCCATTCTTGTCGCCGAAATACCCTGATCCACTGCTCCTAGCATGACTAGGTTTTGCTTGTGTGCGTCGCTAGAGCTTTTATATATCTGAATGCTTAGCCATGCTTAGTTGTTTACTCTGGTACATATGGTTAATGAATCAGAGCTGCAAATGAATCTAGTATGATAGGATGACGTGGAATGATGAGAATTGTGTGTTTAAACATGCTAAAAGGCTTGGATGAGCCGCCACATTGGGAAGTGGTTGTTTGACTCATTCTTGTCGCCCTAGGACCCGAGTTCTTGTCTCTTGATCCAAGACTGAGCGTACGACCACACGTGGAGGTATGGGACTCTCGTCGACTGACTAACTTGCTTAGACTTATCCATGAGCTACCTAGTTCGGGCTTTCCATTCGGCATACGCATTGAAAATGTTTTGGAAGGAGATGGATAAGAGAAGAGGTGCATCATACAGGAATGCAGCCGAGGTTGATTGAGGCGGATTCCTCTGGTAAACCAACCTCGCCATGCAACAAACGGTTCCGCGTCCGAGAACGGCCGATCTTGCGATGGCGGCTAGAACCTTTTGGCGTGGCTCATGGAATAGGTCGACGTGAGGTAAAGGTTGTAGGCGACCATCACTCCGCTAAGATCCTTCCGGAGGGTCCAGGGGACGGTCGTCACGTGTGGGTAAAGTTGTACACCCCTGTAGGGTTAAATCTTTTCGAAAAGCCGTGTCCACGGTTATGGACGACTTGGAGACAGATGCTTGATCATAGAGAACTTTAACCTCATCGTAAAACTTGAAAAGCAAAGTGTGAATAGGATTGCTTTCCTCTGGGGTTTCGAGGATGTAATCCTAGTGGATAGGTTCAGCTGATGTTGATTTCGGTGGATGTCTCAATGATTAAAGATATCGCTTTCCTACCCTTTTTAAATGTTCTGAGTAGTCGAGCTTCTACTCTTACTTGTTTTATGAAAATAAAGATTGCTTTACGCAAACAACTCCACAGAAAGCCTTTCTTAACCAAGTTTAGCTAATAGGATACGTAAGTCTTGCTGAGTACCTTATGTACTCACCCCCCCCTTTGTTGATATTTTTGCAGCAGAGTAAGTTTCACATGAAGATGATTTCCGTACGAAGATCGACACCGACGAGTAGCTTGGGGTTCCCAGACAGCAGCTTGGGGCTGCGGAATGGGTTGTCGCTGTTATGCTTCTGGCCTCTTAGGCCATGTTATCCTTGCTATGTCTAGTAGCATAACCTCCTTCCGTTGTTTGATGTAATGTTGGTCAGTGACCTCTGTTTGTATTCCTTTGGATCTTTGCTCAGGTAAGAGCTTTACATTATTACCTTTGAGTCGTAGAGTCACTGTTGTGTACCAACTTTGGTTACCCATCTCGTGCATGATGCGTGTATGGATATAAAGTGCACGAGAGGGGTTTAAGATTCTCGAGCTCTCTGTTATGCAGTCTTGGTTATGATTAGTTTCACGGCGCTTCGAGATGTGTAGAGCCGATGTTTAATTCCGGCCTGCCTGCCGATGGTGTTCCGGCCTGGGACTGGTAACCCCAGTATCACTCGTTGCTAGCGTGACTAATACACATAACATCTCTGTATGGCTCGGATCTCGGGGGTCCCACAGTTTTCAATGATATGCATATACTTACAATGACAAGAGCCTTGCTTGGGACTCTAAGTAAAGTAGCATGAGGTTTGGGTACTCGTATTCACGGGGCACGAGGTTTTCAACTTATGATTTGTCAAGCATATGCATCATAATTGTTCTCGCATTAACTTTAACCATTCAAGATGCTTATGATGGGGGCAATGAGAGCTCAAAGCCGGTAAGTACCATAATTTTTGAAGGTTATAAAACTTGCAATCACTGCTTCCCTCTGCGAAGGGCCTTTCTTTTTCTTTTATGTTTAGTCACCACCTTCTTTCTTTATGCACCATTAAGAGAGCATAGTTGTCATTCTTAGTGTGATATGCATTGTCCCAAAGTTCATTGATTGATTCATATTGTTGGTTTCACTTGTTCTTAAATTATTTGTATCTAGTCGCCCTCTTAAACTTGAAGGTGTCCTATGCATTTATGTTTTGCTCTCTTTGAAGGACAAGCTGAAAACCATTTGTATGTTCTTCCTTATGATTTGAACACACGTTTGACTTTCATTGTTTCATTTTCATGATCTTTTGTTTGTGTTCATTTGCATGTTTACAACATGGTTGCTAAGTTCTTATTGTCATGATTATATCTTCATGCCCATGTTTTAAGTTCTATTGATCCCAGCTCACCAATGCTTACATATATGATCAAGATTGTGTAGGTGCATGTCACCTCAAAAATTATTCTTTTGTTATCACTTACCTACTCAAGGACGAGCAGGAGTTAATGTGACGACCTCAAATTTGATACAAATTCGAAGTGCCCGTTATGTATTCCACCGCAATCCCAGAACCGTTGTTGCGATATACATAACGTAGTTGGTAACTAGTTCCATAGACATTACAATACGATGATTCAAATACAATGGTCATATAGACCAAGTCATATTACAACACAATATAGCAGCGGAAATAACGTCTTCGGGTCCATGCCTTCACCCTACAGGCAATGGCGACTCATGGAGACGAGCTTAGTTCTGGTACTCTTCCTCATACTCTTCCTCCTGGTATTCTTCCCCATAGTCTGGCCAAGTTGATAGCCAGGGACACAGCCATGAGTACATTGGATGCACTCGCAAACCATCTTATAAATGAAAGGATGAAGTAGAACTGCAAGGTTGATATGGTGGACTAAGCACTAAGTTGTTTTGCAAAAGCTAGTTTTATTTCCCAAGAATGTTCATTTGTAGAAAAGAAGTTTAGTTCTCTAAGTTCAATCTAAAGAGGACTTCAAGTGTGTCAACATCATTGTCAAGTCAAGTCATTCACCAAGTTTACCACTGTCATTTTTAAGCCTGACAAAAGTCAAGTACAGCTTGCCAACTGTCCATAACCGCGGACTCGGCTATTCGAATAGTTTGAAAACCTCTGCAGAGGGGTACACTTTACCCACAAGATTCAATACATCTGCCGGGAGAAATCCATGGATCATCATACACAAGTATGCGGGGTTTAGATAATCAAACAAACTCTTTCACTTGTCTACTCTAGTATGGGATCCTTCCCTAGAGCCCGAGACACGGATTTCCCCGCTCCGGCGCCTCTAGTTTTGCCCACTCCGGAATGCCGGACGGATGGAAATCTTCAGGAAGGAAAATTTCCAATAACCACTTGGTTCGGAAGCAACCGTGCTTGGAATACTTCTATAAAGGATGAAAAAAGACCTCCCATACTAAAATAAACAAGCTAGGAATAAGCCCCTTCCCATTCAGGGGTAATGTGGTCGTACGGTATGGTTGGCTCCCATAGTACATCACTCGTTGTCATTTAGAAATACATTTCATAGTTCTTAGCCAAGATTAATTTTCTTTCCTAAAGCCATTATATAGGAGCAATCTCCAATTCAAGTTTCAAGTTCAAGTCACTACTTTCAACCAGAGTTCCTCTTATAGATGACCTCAATATTATTAGCGACTAAGCAACTACAATGAGTGATGACTATTAAATAGAGTTGGATAAACTCAGCTTGATGCTCTTGCTAAGCAAGACATCACTACACTTCTATCATTCTACTCTAGCAATTCAATCATGCAATTTACTTAAAACAAGTAGAATGCAATATTAAAACTAGGCATTGGGAGTATGAATCAAAAGATGGCTTGCCTTGGTTGGCAGAGTGTCTGGGGTATTCTTCTTCTTCTGGATAATAATCCCCTCCAATATCCTCCTCGGCAACACTAGCGTCTAATAACGAATAAACACAAGCACACCATCACTACACAATGCTAACAACACACCAAGCACACATCTTTGTTTGCTAACAATATCCTTCATGTTGCATTTTATGGGGTTGGATTATAAGTTTTGCTTCTAAGTTTTCATCAAGTGTGCAAGTTAAAGTTTCTACTAAGTGTCATATGTTGTTCCCTTTCTAAGCATTGGTATTGATTTAGGGTTACTAAGACAGGTTCAAGTGGGAGGGATTAACTAAGTGAATTGGTAAGAGGGCAAATTAATTCTAAGTGTGCAATAGGAATCTATCATTTTATGTGGCTAACTAGAGTTGGGTAGGATCTAATTGATAACACTAATAGGGTTTGGAGTTGATTTGGGTTGACTAACAGTAAGGTATGTCATTGGTGAGTTCACAATTTAATTCTCATGATTTTAGGAGGCTTAAATAATTTTCTAGAAATCTTCTATGATTAAACAAGCTATGGTCACACTATTCATATCTAATTAAATTCCTAACTTATTTTGAATTCTAACCAGTTCTACTGTGTAGAGTATTTTACCAGCTTTCCAACGCATATTTATTTGCTAAAAAAGGATTTGTAAATCTCTTGGAATTTAAATTTGAAAATTACATCTGAAACAGTTTTTGAACTAATTCAAAAAGGCGGGAAAATAATAAAATTGAAACGGACCGAATCTAAACCGCACCGGGCCGAATCTGAACAGAGCTCGAACGGGCCGGCCTAGAAAACGGTTCGCTTCGGCGGGAGAAATAAAAACGAAACCTGACAGCTGGGGTCCACGCGTCAGATCTAATTAGAATCCCGAATCGGTATGCTAGCGTTGGATCTAGATCGAACGGCTCGCGTGTGTCGTGTTCGTGGAGACGGGGGAAGCTCACCGGTGTTGCAGTGAAGACTGTTCGACGGCGAGGGCGCGGCGTAGAGGATGCAGAACTCGACGGCGATGTGTGGGATCGGCTGCGGCGCGACTCCTCCTCCGATTCCCAGCGGCGGCTGGCTCCCAGGTGGTCGAACGCGGCGGCGCTCCTCGCGTCCAGTACCTCGCCGGCGTGGCGAGCTTCGACGAACCAGAGCGAGCGGGGTGAAACGGGGTTGTCTGGGAGGTAGCTGGGGACTGGGCGAGGCTCTCCATTTGATCGGCGGGGGTATTTATAGGGTTGAGCGTCGGGGACGAAGGCGTCCAGAAGCTCGACGGCACGGGGGCCCTGACAGCGTTTGGAGCTCGCTCTGGTCACGGTGGTCTCGGGGGTGTGCTGGGAGGGCGTCGGCTTGGCTGCTGGAGGCTGTGTGTCTGCTCTGGCGAGGGCAGGTCGGTCGGCATCAGGCAGAGAAGAAGATGACTGGGAGGGGGCCCTGGGCGCAAACCTCTTCTTCCCTCCGCTTCTCCTGGCTTGGGTCGGGGCTGGGGGCACTGGAGTCGACCGTGGAGATGCCAAGGAGCATGGCTACAGGCGTGGAGCGAACCAGAACAGTGCAGCCACAGTGGAATCGATTTGGTTTGATTTCCCTCTGCCAGTGTTTGACGAAATGCCCGCAAGAGTTTGAAATTTGAAATTTTGAAATTTTCTAGTTTGAGTGATCAACATATTGGCCAAGGTGTCCTGTCATATTTTTGTTACAAAGAAATAAGAAGTTTTGCAGAAATTTATATTTCAAAATTGGATATGGTCACTATTTCAGATTCAAACTTTGGTTCAAGTTTGAGTGATGCTCTAGTTTGAATTTTGAGTAGATTTTTGTTGGTTGAGTTAGTATGCAACTTGGTTAAGCTCAACTAACAAGCCAAACATGAAGGTGAGTTGTAGATTTCTTAATCCAAGGGTTCAAAGTAGGGTAGTCAAACAGATTTCCTAGATCATCTTATTCCTTTCTTTTTCTTTGATATTTTTATTTCTGGTTTCTTTGGTTCCTAATATTCTTCTCAATTGATTCTGTTGGTTCACTTAGAATTAACTAGCCAATGCTCAATCAAAAATAACACACATGAAATCATAGAATACATATAATAGAAAATACATGGATGCATGAAATAATGGATAAAAAGTTTTATCTTGGTCCAAAATTTGGCACTTTATTTAATAAGAAGTGGATTACAATTTCTGAGGTGTTACAATCTTCCCCCCTTAAAAAGAATCTCGTCCCCGAGATTCACTAATTAAGAACTAAAAAGATTGGGAAACTCTTTCTGAAGGTAATCTTCTCGTTCCCAAGTTGCTTCATCCTCGGTGTGATTACTCCACTGAACTTTCAGAAACTTGATGCTTCGGGTTCGAGTGGTTCGATATGCTTCCTCGAGGATACGGATAGGCACTTCACGATAGGTCAAGTCCTTGTTGATGTCCACAGAACGGTGATCAATATTCTTGAAAACTTCTGGCTTCTCTGGTACTTCTAGACATTTCCGAAGTAAAGACACGTGAAAGACATCGTGCACTTCAGACAATTCTGGGGGCATTTCCAACTAATAAGACACTTCTCCTCTGCGGTCTAGTATCTTGAAGGGTCCAATATATCTTGGTGCAAGCTTTCCTTTTACTTGGAATCTCTGCATTCCCTTGAGAGGTGATACTCTGAGATAAACAAAATCTCCAATCTGGAAGGTCAGTTCTCTACGTCTCTTGTCGGCATAACTCTTCTGTCTCGATTGGGCTGCCTTGAGATAGTCATGAATCATTCGAACTTTGTCCTCGGCTTCTTGGAGAATGTCAGGTCCAAATAGCTGACTGTCTCCGGTTTCTGACCAATTCAGAGGGGTACAACACTTTCTTCCATACAAAGCTTCAAATGGGGCCATTTGCAAACTGGCTTGATAACTGTTGTTGTAGGAAAACTCCGCGAAAGGCAGACAGTCTTCCCACTTAGCTCCATAGGCTAGAACATAGGCTCTCAACATATCTTCAAGTATTTGATTTACTCTTTCAGTCTGTCCATCAGTCTGAGGGTGGCAAGCGGTGCTAAAGGCTAATTTAGTTCCCAAGGCTTGATGCAAACTTCTCCAAAATCTTGAGGTGAATTGGGTTCCTCGATCGGAAACTATGGTTTTATGGACTCCATGCAAACTAACAATTCTGGATAGATACAGATCTGCTAGCTGTCCCGAGTTATAAGTGGTCTTGACAGGAATAAAGTGGGCTACTTTGGTCAGTCTATCCATAATGACCCAGGTAGAGTCATTCCCACGGCTAGACCTTGGAAATCCAGTGATGAAATCCATTCCAACAGATTCCCACTTCCATTCCGGAACTTGCAAAGGTTGCAACAGTCCCGCAGGATGTTGATGTTCAGCCTTGACTCGTTGACAAATATCACACTTGGAGATGAACGATGCAATCTCACGTTTCATTCCATGCCACCAAAACTGTTCCTTCAAATCTTGATACATCTTAGTTCCACCGGGGTGGATGGAGTAAGGTGTCTCATGGGCTTCCTTCATGATCACTTCCTTCAATTCTGAATCAGTAGGCACACAAATACATCCTTTATACCAGAGAACTCCTTGATCATCTTCCTCAAATCCTGGCACCTTACCGGAACCAATTCTACGCTTGATTCCGTCAATACTCTCATTTCCCTTCTGGGCTTCTTTGATTTGGTTCATCAAGGTGGGTTGAAACTCAAGGTTGGCTAGGAATCCTCGACTGACTAGTTCCAATCCAAATTTTTCAAACTCTTGGTGCAACATAGGTTGCTCTTCCTTGATCATCACATTCAACGAACACGGCTTCCTACTCAATGCATCTGCCACTACATTGGCCTTACCGGGGTGATAATGAATTTCCAGATCATAATCCTTGATCAACTCTATCCATCTTCTTTGCCTCATGTTCAACTCCTTCTGAGTGAAAATATACTTCAAACTCTTGTGGTCCGTATAGATCTCACAGCGGTTACCCATAAGATAGTGCCTCCAGGTCTTCAGAGCTAGAACCACGGCTGCTAACTCTAGATCATGGGTTGGATAATTTTCTTCATGAGGTCTAAGCTGCCGAGAGAGGTAAGCTATGACCTTGCCTTCTTGCATCAATACACAACCAAGTCCAAGTTTGGAAGCGTCGCAATAGGCATCAAAGTTTTTGGTGATATCAGGCATGATTAGGACGGGGGCGGTCACCAGTCGCTTCTTGAGCTCTTGAAAACTCTCTTCACACTTAGGGGTCCATTCAAACTTCTTGTCTTTCTTCAACAGTTGGGTCATTGGCTGGGCAATGCTCGAAAACCCTTCAACAAATTTGCGGTAATATCCGGCTAATCCGAGAAAACCTCTAACTTTGGTCTGAGTGGTTGGGGCTTCCCATTCCATGACTGATTTGATCTTCTTTGGGTCTACTGATATTTCTCCGGCTGATAATACATGGCCTAAGAATCCAACTTCCTTCAACCAGAACTCACATTTGCTGAACTTGGCATACAGCTGATGCTCTCTTAAGGTTTCTAAGATTAATCTCAAATGGGTTGCATGCTCTTCTTCGGATTTGGAGTAGATAAGAATGTCATCAATAAAGACAACAACAAACTTATCCAAGAATTCCATAAACACCTTATTCATGAGGTTCATGAAATAAGCAGGGGCATTGGTTAATCCAAATGACATTACGGTGTACTCATACAATCCGTATCGGGTAGTGAAGGCTGTTTTAGGGATATCCGTTGCACGGATCTTCAGTTGGTGGTATCCAGTTCTGAGATCTATCTTCGAGAAGACTCTTGCTCCAGTCAATTGGTCAAACAAATCTTCAATCTTTGGGAGAGGATACTTGTTCTTGATGGTCACATTGTTTAGTTTGCGGTAATCAGTGCACAGTCGGCTAGAACCGTCACTTTTATCCACAAACAAGACAGGCGATCTCCAAGCAGAGGAACTTGGCTGAATCAATCCTTTACTCAAAAGGTCATCCAATTGCTTCTTCAACTCTACTAGTTCAGCTGGGTTCATACGATAGGGTCGTTGGGCTATAGATCCAGTTCCGGGGATAAGCTCAATGATAAACTCAATATCCCGATCCGGTGGCATTCCGGGTAGCTCATCGGGAAAAACATCCGGGTATTCACAGACGATGGGAACTTCCGTTATGGCTGGCCTTGAGATACTTTTATGACATCTGGGGCTTTGGGTGGGTTTAACTAACACATGCTTTACTACCACTCCATGGCTACTCCTCATGGTGATGGTCTTTTTGGCACAATCTATAATTCCTTGGTGTTGAGACATCCAATTCATACCAAGGACTACTTCGAAACCTTTGGTTCCCAACACTATCAAATTGGCTAAGAAAGCTATTCCATGAATTTCTATGGGTACTGCCAAGCAGGTACAACTGGCTTTGGTTATCGACCCTGGGATTTGGACAGACATGAACTCTTTCAAGGGTGTGGGTTGAAGTTCACTTTTATCAACGAATAATTGGGTAACAAATGAGTGTGAAGCTCCAGAATCAAACAGAACTCTTGCAAGAACTGAGTTAACAGGGAACATACCAAGCACGACGTCTGTTGCTTCCTGAGCTTCTTCAACATTCATGTGATTCAGACGGCCTCGAGAGTGAGGCTGGTTCCTTGGTGGATAGTTCTTGCCATTTCCCATACGGCGCTGTTGCTGCGCAGGAGCAGTGGTCTTGGATGCATCATTCAGCTTCTTGGGGCACTCATTGGAGTAGTGCCCTTTGAGTCCGCACTCATAACAGGTAACACCAGACTTGTCACCAGGCTTGGGTAACACAGGGGCGCCATTTGGCCTTGGAGTATTGGTGTTGAAGTTGTTGCCACTAGGTCTTGGGGGTGCACAGTTGAAGTTGTTGCCGGGTGGACGGTTGGGATAGTTGGGACATGGAGCAGGTGCAGACGGCCTCATAGGTCTTGGGGTGAAACCCATAGGTGCATTTCCCCTCGGCTTTTGCGAGTTGCTCGAGTTGCCTTGATACATCATATGGCGCTTGCGGTTCTCTGCAGCCTGCTTGAGTTTGCCTTCCATCTGAATAGCAGAATCAACCAATGACTCCAGGTCGGCAAAGGGAATGCTGACCAAGACACATTGCATCTCATCATGAAGTCCATCCAGAAACCTTTCTTGCTTCTTCTCAGTGGTGTTGGTGTCATCGGGGGCATACCTCGACAAGGTAAGGAACTTGTCACGGTAATCCACCACAGATAGGGAACCTTGCTTCAGATTTCTGAACTCATCTCTCATCCTTTTAACCAATCCCAAAGGGACATGGGCTTTGCTAAACTTGCTCTTGAACTCCTCCCAAGGCATCACATACCCTGGGGCTTGCATTGCACGGGTGCTATCCCACCAAGCTCTCGCTGCTCCAGCAAGATAGTGGGTGGTGTACAAGACCTTCTCATTTTCACCGACTTCGGCGACTGCCAAATTGTTCTCCATGGTACGAAGCCAGTCATCGGCATCTAAGGGCTCTTCAAACTTAGTGAATATAGGAGGGTTGGTGTTTTGGAAATTCCTTAACTTGGAGCGGTGATCACCATTGCCATTGTTTTCTCCTTCACCATTTCCATGGGCATTGCCATTGTTGTGGTTCATTGCCATCTGGGTTATTTGCTGAAGAGTGGCCAAGTTAGCTTGGCGCTCAGCTCGGGCTGCTTCCCGGTCTTCCATGATCAACCTTAGTAGTTCAGCCATTTCCGGGTTCGGGGGTGGGGGTGCTCGCGGCATCTGAAGATAAGGTGTGTAAGACAAGAGGGAAAAGCTAATTGCTAAGATTTAAAGGTAACATGGATGATGCAATTTTGTCTTACTAAGGCCTTAAGGGCCAAATTCATATTTCATTCAACACTCATCAAACATATCATACATACGAGTTCACACATTACAAATGGTTTACATCAAACCATTGCGACTCGTCTACTAGAGAGGGGGATACAACTCACACCTACACGACATGAAAATAAAGTGGAACTCATAGCTAGATAACACGTGGATCTCGGATCTAAACAGCGGGCTCCTCGGGGTCTTCCTCCTCGTCACTCACAATGAATCCATTGTGCCCACCATCTTCCGGATCATCAAGGTCCTCCATGAAATCATCCTCATCACTAATGAGGGCATTATCCTCCTTGCGGAGATCAATGCCTTCCTCCTCACCAAGGTGATCCTCAAGACTCTCGATGTACTCAGTCAACTCCGCCACATTGGCCTTCAACTCCTCAAGGTCCTGTTCCTTCTCATCGCGCTAGCGACGAAGGCTCTTGCGCTCCTTCGCAAGTATCCTGATCGTGCTCCTCGCCTCCACCAGTGCGAAGTGCTCAAGGTTAGCCTTGGTACGGGCACGATCGACCTCCTGCTGAGTGGAATACAGCAAGAAGTCCATGTGATCGATGTAGGTACTCGGCTCATTCTGCCCGGGCATGTTTGCGGGACGCCCGTCCGCATCACGCCGAGCAAAGTTCCTAAAGTGCTCTCCCTGAACCTCCTCAACGTGCAGTCCGCACAAGCGGGCGTGCATCTCCTGCATCGCTCGGACCAAACCATCGGCCCAAGTGTTCTCCACAAGCTCAAACTTGACCCTTGGAGAACCCAAATTCCCCTTCTTGCCACGGCAACTAGCTCGGATGAGCCACCGTAGCTCTCCATCGGGGTGCTCATTGAGCACGGCTCCCTTGAACTCCGGATACAAACGATCCAGGAACAAGGTCAAGGTGGTGAGGTCGCGCTTGATACAAAGGCTGCCACCATGGCCCAACTGGTAGTGCTCAACGAATACCGGGGCCATCTACAAAATTTTAGATTGGACTAAGTTAGTGATCAACTCAAGTGTGCAAAATTTTAAGTAGACAAAACTGAAGTATGTATAAAACTTTGCAAATAGAGAGGAAAGACTAAGCAATTTTGCAACCATTACTTATATCTTTGCTTTTATCAAGGTTTCATTTAACGCCCATTCTAACTAAGGTCTCCTAAGGTCAGCCTAGGCTCTGATACCAACTTGTGACGACCTCAAATTTGATACAAATTCGAAGTGCCTGTTATGTATTCCACCGCAATCCCAGAACCGTTGTTGCGATATACATAACGTAGTTGGTAACCAGTTCCATAGACATTACAATACGATGATTCAAATACAATGGTCATATAGACCAAGTCATATTACAACACAATATAGCAGCGGAAATAACGTCTTCGGGTCCATGCCTTCACCCTACAGGCAATGGCGACTCATGGAGACGAGCTTAGTTCTGGTACTCTTCCTCATACCCTTCCTCCTGGTATTCTTCCCCATAGTCTGGCCAAGTTGATAGCCAGGGACACAACCATGAGTACATTGGATGCACTCGCAAACCATCTTATAAATGAAAGGATGAAGTAGAAATGCAAGGTTGATATGGTGGACTAAGCACTAAGTTGTTTTGCAAAAGCTAGTTTTATTTCCCAAGAATGTTTATTTGTAGAAAAGAAGTTTAGTTCTCTAAGTTCAATCTAAAGAGGACTTCAAGTGTGTCAACATCATTGTCAAGTCAAGTCATTCACCAAGTTTACCACTGTCATTTTTAAGCCTGACAAAAGTCAAGTACAGCTTGCCAACTGTCCATAACCGCGGACTCGGTTATTCGAATAGTTTGAAAACCTCTGCAGAGGGGTACACTTTACCCACAAGATTCGATACATCTGCCGGGAGAAATCCACGGATCGTCATACACAAGTATGCAGGGTTTAGATAATCAAACAAACTCTTTCACTTGTCTACTCTAGTATGGGATCCTTCCCTAGAGCCCGAGACACGGATTTCCCCGTTCCGGTGCCTCTAGTTTTGCCCACTCCGGAATGCCGGACGGATGGAAATCTTCAGGAAGGAAAATTTCCAATAACCACTTGGTTCGGAAGCAACCGTGCTTGGAATACTTCTATAAAGGATGAAACAAGACCTCCCATACTAAAATAAACAAGCTAGGAATAAGCCCCTTCCCATTCAGGGGTAATGTGGTCGTACGGTATGGTTGGCTCCCATAGTACATCACTCGTTGTCATTTAGAAATACATTTCATAGTTCTTAGCCAAGATTAATTTTCTTTCCTAAAGCCATTATATAGGAGCAATCTCCAATTCAAGTTTCAAGTTCAAGTCACTACTTTCAACCAGAGTTCCTCTTATAGATGACCTCAATATTATTAGCGACTAAGCAACTACAATGAGTGATGACTATTAAATAGAGTTGGATAAACTCAGCTTGATGCTCTTGCTAAGCAAGACATCACTACACTTCTATCATTCTACTCTAGCAATTCAATCATGCAATTTACTTAAAACAAGTAGAATGCAATATTAAAACTAGGCATTGGGAGTATGAATCAAAAGATGGCTTGCCTTGGTTGGCAGAGTGTCCGGGGTATTCTTCTTCTTCTGGATAATAATCCCCTCCAATATCCTCCTCGGCAACACTAGCGTCTAATAACGAATAAACACAAGCACACCATCACTACACAATGCTAACAACACACCAAGCACACATCTTTGTTTGCTAACAATAGCCTTCATGTTGCATTTTATGGGGTTGGATTATAAGTTTTGCTTCTAAGTTTTCATCAAGTGTGCAAGTTAAAGTTTCTACTAAGTGTCATATGTTGTTCCCTTTCTAAGCATTGGTATTGATTTAGGGTTACTAAGACAGGTTCAAGTGGGAGGGATTAACTAAGTGAATTGGTAAGAGGGCAAATTAATTCTAAGTGTGCAATAGGAATCTATCATTTTATGTGGCTAACTAGAGTTGGGTAGGATCTAATTGATAACACTAATAGGGTTTGGAGTTGATTTGGGTTGACTAACAGTAAGGTATGTCATTGGTGAGTTCACAATTTAATTCTCATGATTTTAGGAGGCTTAAATAATTTTCTAGAAATCTTCTATGATTAAACAAGCTATGGTCACACTATTCATATCTAATTAAATTCCTAACTTATTTTGAATTCTAACCAGTTCTACTGTGTAGAGTATTTTACCAGCTTTCCAACGCATATTTATTTGCTAAAAAAGGATTTGTAAATCTCTTGGAATTTAAATTTGAAAATTACATCTGAAACAGTTTTTGAACTAATTCGAAAAGGCGGGAAAATAATAAAATTGAAACGGACCGAATCTAAACCGCACCGGGCCGAATCTGAACAGAGCCCGAACGGGCCGACCCAGAAAACGGTTCGCTTCGGCGGGAGAAATAAAAACGAAACCTGACAGCTGGGGTCCATGCGTCAGATCTAATTAGAATCCCGAATCGGTATGCTAGCGTTGGATCTAGATCGAACGGCTCGCGTGCGTCGTGTTCGTGGAGACGGGGGAAGCTCACCGGTGTTGCAGTGAAGACTGTTCGACGGCGAGGGCGCGGCGTAGAGGATGCAGAACTCGACGGCGATGTGTGGGATCAGCTGCGGCGCGACTCCTCCTTCGATTCCCAGCGGCGGCTGGCTCCCAGGTGGTCGAACGCGGCGGCGCTCCTCGCGTCCAGTACCTCGCCGGTGTGGCGAGCTTCGACGAACCAGAGCGAGCGGGGTGAAACGGGGTTGTCTAGGAGGTAGCTGGGGACTGGGCGAGGCTCTTCGTTTGATCGGCGGGGGTATTTATAGGGCTGAGCGTCGGGGACGAAGGCGTCCAGAAGCTCGACGGCACGGGGGCCCTGGCAGCGTTTGGAGCTCGCTCCGGTCACGGCGGTCTCGGGGGTGTGCTGGGAGGGCATCGGCTTGGCTGCTGGAGGCTGTGTGTCTGCTCTGGTGAGGGCAGGGCGGTCGGCATCGGGCAGAGAAGAAGATGACTGGGAGGGGGCCCTGGGCGCAAACCTCTTCTTCCCTCCGCTTCTCCTGGCTTGGGTCGGGGCTGGGGGCACTGGAGTCGACCGTGGAGATGCCAAGGAGCATAGCTACAGGCGTGGAGCGAACCAAAACAGTGCAGCCACAGTGGAATCGATTTGGTTTGATTTCCCTCTGCCAGTGTTCGACGAAATGCCCGCAAGAGTTTGAAATTTGAATTTTTGAAATTTTCTAGTTTGAGTGATCAACATATTGGCCAAGGTGTCCTGTCATATTTTTGTTACAAAGAAATAAGAAGTTTTGCAGAAATTTATATTTCATAATTGGATATGGTCACTGTTTCAGATTCAAACTTTGGTTCAAGTTTGAGTGATGCTCTAGTTTGAATTTTGAGTAGATTTTTGTTGGTTGAGTTAGTATGCAACTTGGTTAAGCTCAACTAACAGGCCAAACATGAAGGTGAGTTGTAGATTTCTTAATCCAAGGGTTCAAAGTAGGGTAGTCAAACAGATTTCCTAGATCATCTTATTCCTTTCTTTTTCTTTGATATTTTTATTTCTGGTCTCTTTGGTTCCTAATATTCTTCTCAATTGATTCTGTTGGTTCACTTAGAATTAACTAGCCAATGCTCAATCAAAAATAACACACATGAAATCATAGAATACATATAATAGAAAATACATGTATGCATGAAATAATGGATAAAAAGTTTTATCTTGGTCCAAAATTTGGCACTTTATTTAATAAGAAGTGGATTACAATTTCTGAGGTGTTACAGTTAAGCTTGGGGATGCTTGATACGTCTCAAACGTATCTATAATTTTTGATGCTCCATGCTTGTTTTTACACTATTTGCCTATTGTTTCGTTACACTTAGTGGCACTTTTATGCATTTTCTGGAACTAACCTATTAACAAGTGCCACAGTGCCAGTTTCCTGTTTTCTGCTGTTTTTGTGTTTTAGAAGTGATACACAGGAAATATTCTCGGAATTGGACGAAACAAGTTCCTGAAGTCTTATTTTACCCGGAAGCTTCCAGAGATCCGAAGGAGAGTAGGAGGTGAGCGACCAGGGGCCCACACGCACAGGTGGCGCGGCCAGCCCTTGGCCCGCGCCACCCCCGTGTGTGGCCGCCTGGCCCCTCCTCTGACGACGCCCCTTCGCCTATAAATACCCCCCGACGAGAAAAACCTAAGGGCCCGATCAGTTTTCCAGAACACATCGCGATCCACCGCCGCCGTCAACCCAAAGATCGGGAGGGTCCAGGAGCTCTTCCCGGCACCCTGCCGGAGAGGGAAATCACCACCGGAGGTCTTCTTCATCGCCATGCTTGCCTCCGGAGCGATGAGTGAGTAGTCTACCTTGGACTATGGGTCCATAGCAGTAGCTAGATGGTTGTCTTCTCCACCATGTGCTTCATGTTTAGATCTCATGAGCTGCCCTACATGATTGAGATCACCGTTATGTAATTCTACATGTTTGGTTTGTTGGGATCTGATGAATATTGGTGTTTATGATTAAGTTGCTGTACTGAATTATATCTTTTGTTATCTCTATGTTGTTTATGATCTTGCATGCTCTCCGTTGTTAGTAGCTATCTTGGCCGAGTAGTTGCTAGTGACTCCAAGAGGGGGTATTTATGCTCGATAGTGGGTTCATGCCTCTATTTCACCTGGGGGAGTGACAGAAACCTCTAAGGTGGTAGATTTGGGATTTGGGACCTTTTATAAAATTCCCTAAGTATTCTATATAGGATAATATGATGTATTAAGATAATGTGTAGGTGCATTAGCACATGCTACTATTAGATTGGTTAGGATTTTATTAATAGTCTTAGTAGAGATGATTTTAAATATTCCATTTATTTTTCTAAGAGCTTGGATAATTTTCTTAAGAGTATATAGACACTATATTTGTATCTGAATGAAAGGAGAACTATTATTTAAAATAAATTCTAGTATTGGATTTCCTAGTTAGGTATATGTATCTATGAACATGATACTCTTAATGTGATATCAAGATTCATGCACATATTAACATGTTCAAGTGAATCACTGGATAAATAATATGGTTGATATTAGGAATGTTTATGGTGTGGACATAATTCATAGGTTAAATTATAGGATGTGGTTCTAGGGTTTTACTCATGATCACAAAGTGATACACAAGTTGAATCTTAGGTTGGTACCATAGGGATTCAAATGGATTGGTGTAAAGATTATGAAATATCATATAAGTGCCTCATAAAAGGGGTGCTTTTCTTATTGTAGTGTTCTGGCAATTAATTCTACACATGCTCTTGCAAAGGATATGGTATCTAGTTGATTTGGCTATATGCAAAGATGCATCTCAATAATGTGTAACTGAGGTGTTAGAGTGTTTATTAATTTATCTTAGCATGCTAGGCTATATAAGCATTCACACAATTAACTATTGGTGTGTTCACTAACTAATGGCAGCTAAAGATAATGTTCTAACCTTTGTTATGCAAGTGTAGGTGTAGGAATAACATGCATAAGTTGACAGTGAGTTCTTGGTATAGACATATGCATGATATGAATAGCTACTCTACATTCCTGGATTTGATTTGCTTCCTATTAAATTTACTTGTTTGTTCTTGGTGCTCATATGATCATTTAGATGTATGTGATATGCCCCTGGACCATGTATATGTTTTTAGTAGATGATTTTAGATCAGAGGCATATATTTCTCTTGCTTTATGGAGAGTTCTTCCCTTTTCCCAATAACTACACTTCCCTCCTCTCATACTAGACCAACCTGGTGGTCTTGTGAAGCTTGTTCTTCGGGAATTCTGATAAACCTGCATCTTGTGGCATGCTTGCACCTCCTAGCTGCTCGACCTAATTCCTAATTGAACTAAGTAACCATTTGGTCTTGGTCTTGCTAGTTTGGTTCTTGTGGTTGTGCTGGTGGTGGTGAATCCTGCCCTGTTGCTCAACTCATGAGCAGGGTGGATTGTGTGGTGGTGTTGCTGGTGGTGATGTTGCTGTGATGGTGGTGTTTCATGATCCTATCTAATGTATGAAGTGATCCAAATTCGTTGGTCATCACATACCATGAGTTCATGGTGTCAAAATGGATGCCAAGGGGTTCCTTTTATAGTGTTTTGATGTCCACCACAAGTTGACACCTCAAGTGGTGACTCTTGTTTTCATTTGGTGAGTAAGCTACTTGTTGTGAAGCTCTCATGCATGAGCATTACTTGGGGTTCAAGTAAAGGAAGATATTTTCAAGTGGATAACTATAAACATTACTTGGGGTTCAAGTAAAGGAAGATATTTTCATGTGGATAACTATGAACATTACTTGGGGTTCAAGTATAGGAAGATATTTTGAAATGCATTACTTGGGGTTCAAGTATAGGAAGATATTTTGATGTGGATAACTATCCTAGGTGGCATGATGATTATCCTCTCATAATCTTTATTTTGGACAGCCAAGTGGCATTTGGCACTAAATGGATTTGTGGCTGAATCAATTCATATTCTTGTACATATTTATAATTCATAATTGAATTGTGATCAATTGATGTTGTATTAATTGTTTGGAACTTTAACTTCCAAAGTTCTTATTTGAAATGATCCAGTTATGGTGAATTATGCATATTGTCATATCTTATTTGTTCCTATTATAAGTTGTGCTCAAAATATCCAAAGTTAGCAAAGGTCATGTTCAAGTTTTAAGTGATTTGATTTGATTTCACCACGGCATGATCATAAGAGTTTCAAAATGATCATAGTTAATTTTTTTCAAATAGTTTGAACTATTTAAGGTAATGTAAATGAATTCAATTTTGTTATATCTCATATAGTTAATAAGTTATGATTTAAATAAGAATGTGTGGCTTTTAAGCACTTTAGACCTTGTGGTTTACCAATTTTGGTAACAAGTTTAAGAGAGAATTAAATTATACCCAGAAGTACTGGATAATTATTTTAGTAGTTAAACTCTATTGTAAACTCCTCTAAGCATCTTGGTACTAGGTTAGTCTCTTCCTCTTATAAATTTGTGGATTAGATCCTAAAGTATCATCTTAAGAGATGAGAATGATACTTGATTTGATATAGACTCTCTCCTCTTATCTTGGAGCTAAATAGACTTAGATGGGAAAGATTATGTTAATCAAGATATGAAAACAAAGTAGATTAAGAGTCAAGGTAAGACTGGTGTTGTCTTCCTTTAAGCTAGGAATGGCTTCAATGATTTAGGTTTAAGAAATACCATGGGGATCATGGTAGAATTGGTTATAAGGTCCTAAAATGATGTGTTAATATATTAATCCTACCTCACATTCATCTCCTTTGATTGTTGTTATTATCTCTACCCAAAACAAGGTTGTTAACAAAGGTCATGTTGAAGTTTATCGCACTTCAGTTGATGAGCTACTTCAATTCCATCAACTCAAGAGAAGCTTCAATCACTTTGACAAGTTTTCTTTAAAAGCGCGAAAATTTCCCAGATTTTCTATGCATGAATGCAATGCACACTTCTGTGTTCTCTCTATTTCTAGCCTCGCATCCTGGGATGTTACACCCCCTTGATCCCGCTCCTCCATCTAGTCTGAGACGAAGGCGAGAAAGCCAGCCATGATTTGGCATGGCATCGATGCCGGCGAGGAGAGGTGGGGAAGGGAGCTAGTGTGGATGGCCGATTATGGTGCCGTGATTGCGCGCGGGGGCAGGGGATCTCAAGCGAGCTCGGTGGGAGAAGTTGGGGAGGGGCTCAGTCATGGGGATAAGCCTGCTATTTTTTTCCAAAACGAGAGAGATGGCCTACGGCTGGGAGGTGGAGTTTGGTCAAAAAAACTAACGGTGTTAGTTTAGATATAGGGTGGAAAATGATCTATAGTGTGATTCAATGGTTGGATGGCTGTGCACAGCTAGTCGGGTGGGTAGCCTACTATTTTGTCATGTATATATATATAGAGTAGCACTATTTAGAAACCCTCCCTTAAGAGATTCCTAAATAGCTATTCAGGAACCCCCCCTAAAATAGGAAGCTACCACTAATCCCGATCCCGATCGGTCCGGACCCCGACCCTGCCAGTGCATCCCACGCGACCTACGATATAAGGTCGTCTACACCGTTGCTTCCTACCGACCATGGCGACTCCACCCTACCCCACCCCACCCCACGAGAACCTCCCTGGCCGGCTCCGGTGAGCGAGCAGCGGCGGTAGCCAACACGAGGGAGACGAAGATGGAAACCACCGGCATCGGCAACATCAAGGCCTTCTTTGACCCAATTCGCCCACCCCCCGGTCTGGCTCCGACGAGCGAGCAGCAGTGGTAGCCAATGTGAGGGAGACAGAGATGGAAACCACCGACATCGGCCCGACCACGACTACCTTCTTCGCCAGCCGCATTCCAGGATCCGCCGAGCGAGAAGTGGATAGATCCTACGCGGCCACCTCTTCTAACAATACAACACATGGCTCCAATCCGGCGAAAAACTGGACCCATGGATATTGATTCAAGAGGGAAGACGAAACGGATATCCACAGAATGTACTCAGGTCAGTGTCAAAAAAAATATGTAGTTCAATTGCTATATAAATTGCAGGAAAAAGAGGTTCACAAGTCCACTCTCTAGAATTTGTTTGTTTGATTTCGTCCCGAAGAACTTCAGTTTGTGAGTCAGGAAGAATGTCTGCTAAATAATCCATGTACTTTTGACTGCAGGGTCCTAATAGTAAATGACCTAAATTGTCAGTCAGCTTTGACAGTTCATTTGACCACCAGAAGAGGTTCAGAACAGATATCCAGAGTGGTCGACCAGCATCTGGTACTACGCATGAAGAGGAATTAATTGAATTTTCTAAGGTCTATCATAATAATACTTCACATGAGAGTTATTTTGCAGTTCAGTATGTTTTATGAGTGCAAAACAACACATTAGATTTTATCTTGTAGATTATAATGCATGTATTTTGTCCACAGACAACATTCAGGTTTGAGGGTTCACTTGACTACCTGAAGAAGTCTACAGGTGGTACTAAGAATGTTGAGGAATTGACAGAATTGTCAAAGGTTTGTCTATATAAAAACTCTATGAAGTTCAGTTGCTATATGATTGCAGATATAAGAGTTCACAATAGATTAATGATGCAGTTCAATATGTTTTTTGAGTGAAAAACAACATGTCAGAAAATTTAATTAATTAACAAAATAAAAAACACAATGAAAATTCAGAAGTCATATGATTGCATAAAAAAAGTTCACACAAGAGTTATGTTGCAGTTCAACATGTTTTATGATTTCATCATGTTAGAAAATTAATCTTGTAGAAAAAAATAGATGTATTTTGTCTACAGACACCAAACAGATTAGAAGGTTCAGTTGATAACCTGAAGGAGTCTAGAACTAGTACTACGCATGTCGAGAAGTTAACTAAATTTTAAAAGGGTTGCAAAAAATAAAAATTATATGAAGTTCAGAAGTCCTATAGATTGTACTCCCTCCGTTTCAAAATATAAGATGTTTTAGCTTTGTGAAGCAAATGTATTTAGACATCTTTTAGTGTGTAGGTTCACTCGAATATACACACTAAAACATGTCTAGATACATTTGCTTCATAAACCTAAAACATCTTATATTTTGAAACGGAGGGAGTAGAAAATAATACATGTATTTTGTCTATAGACGCCAGACAGATTTGAGAGTTCAGTTGACTCACTAAGGAAGTCCAGATCAGATATGCAGAGAAGTACACCACAGCCTGGCACTAGAAAAATTAACAATGGAATGGAAGGAGATGAAAACGATGAAATCCTAAGCTGGTCTGGTCCAGAAAAAGCCCCACAGTGTCCTATGTTGTATGATAAAGAGATTCTTGTTCAGGAACCAGTGTTCCACTGCCCAAGGTGTTTTGCTAGTACCTCAACACAACATTTGCCCGACCTCAAGACTCATACTAATTCAGAACTTGATACTAAAAAGAGGAAGTTCACAACAGCTGAATTGGATACACACTCAGCAGAGAAGATAAACACCAAAAATGATGATGAAGATATGATGTTTTGGACTAGACCACCTAAAAACCCATGTTCACCTATCCTATGTGATAAACCTATCTTTGTTACAGAACCCATACTTTTCCCTCCAAGGCGGTCAATGACTGGAAGAAGCCAAACAAAGATAACTGAAGGGATTGAAAAATTTGCAAGTAATCTGGATATTCCATTCATGAAGCGCACTGAGAAGGATAAAGCTGGTTTCAATGCTGAAATTCCTAGTAGTCACAGAAAACCAGTCCAAATTACAGATGAAAAGAAGTGCACTGGTGCACCTGAAAAAGTTCACAAGGGAAAGGTGAAAAAACTCAAGCCCGAAAAGTGCAGCATCGACCTTCTACAGAAAATGAAGACAATGGAGGCACACCATTACATATACCTCCCAGGGATCCATTACTGCATGTACCTATTGTCACACCACCAGCCCCCATCAATCAAGACCTAGAAGTGAAAACACCTGCAACTGCACCGTCATACACCCATGTGAGTATAAAAAAATGTGTTTCATTACAACAGCGGAAAAAAGAACCATGAGGTTTTTATTTTATTGTGAAAAATCTTACTATATAAAAAACTAACTGCTGCTTTCAAAAAACTTGTAGGCACCTGATCTACCTACAGGCCTGATACCTGTTATTGGTCAACAGTTCAGCACATTCAGTGAGGCATACCAGATTTACAATGTGTATGCAAAATGCACAGGCTTTGGGATAAAAAAGAGTCAACACAACAAGAATCGCAGGTATTTGCGCTGTGTGCTTGAAGGTAGTTACACAGTAAGTTTCGATGAATCTGAACGGCAATGTGAAAAGGTCACAAGGAAGACTGGATGCAAGGCATTTATGACGGTAAAGGAAAAAGAAGATGGAACATGTGTTATAAAGGATTTTAACTTGGAACACAACCATTCCCTGCTGTTAAGTCCGTCAATGAGTGTCTTCCTTCATTTGCACAAGCGTGTTGACTCCACACTGAAAGATTATATAAAGGACCTCTAGTTCAGCAATATAAAACACGTTAACATCATGGGGTTGCTTATTAGGCTAAATGGAGGACGCAGGAACTTGCTATGCCATGACAAAGATGTGCAGAACATGTAAGAAATGCACACGTATTTTTGTTCATGAAAAACTGCATTTAATTGTTTGATGATAAAAGTTATGATAGTAACAACAAAAATGATATGATTTTGCAGGAAAGCACAAAATACACGTCTGGAATCAGCGGACGACGTGCAAAAGTTGTTCAAGTTCTTTGATGGAATGAAATCTCAGAATGATAAATTCTACTCTGATGTGGATATTGATGAGGACAAAGTAATCAAAAATATTTTCTGGGCAAATGCAAGCTGCAGCGCACCAAATGCTGATTTCGGCGATGCATCACATTTGACTCCACATATAAATCAAACAAATTCCACATGCCTCTCGCAGTGTTTGTTGGCGTAAACAACCACTTACAATCCACTATTTTTGGGGTTGCGCTGATGGGTGATGAAAGCATTGAATCATTCAAATGGGTCTTCAGCACATTCTTGAAGTGCATGAATGGCAAACAACCAATGTGCATACTCACAGGTTAGCCGAACACATATGAAAATATTACTGCAAAAAAAATACTAGAATAAAACATAACACTTTTGCCTTGTGTTTCAATCCTGTAGATCAATGTCCATCTATGGCCAAGGCTATCCCAAAAATCTTCCCACGATCTCTGCATAAACTGTGCATGTGGCACATAATGAACAAGCATAGAATTCCACTGAAGCAGCTATACAAGTTCTTTCCTGACCTAAAAGAGCAACTAGTAGCGTGTTGAATGATCCCCTGATGCCAAACAAATTTGAAGAAGCATGGCACGAGCTGGTAAACAAGTACAAACTGCACGATATAAACATAATGATAAACCTGTGGAATGAAAGGACTACTTGGATATCAGCATACTGGAAAGAAGTTTTATGTGCATGCATGACATCAACACAGAGAAGCGAAAGTATGAACTACGTTCTGAAGAAGGGATTTCTCAAGGAAGAGCAGGATCTCCATATATTTGCACAGCAAGTGAACAACTGTATATAGACAAGGCATGAGGCTAAAAATGCAGAGAAAATAGCATCGATGGTATGTATAAACAAACTAACTTTCATTCCTACATTGAAATTCCATTAATAACCTGGATATTACCACATATCCTTGTTGAAGTTCATTTTGTATTGCGAAAAGAACTTCAGTTTATGCATTTAAAAAAGTAGGTTTGGATCCCTATTGCGTGGGAGTTCAGTATAGTATTATACACTAGTTCATAGCTTATTAAGAAAAATTAAAATGATGGAATAAAATCAGTTCAGTACAATAGTGTCTGGGGGTTAAGTTAATAACCTGGATGTTACCACATATCCTTGTTGAAGTTCATTTTGTATTGCGAATTTTTTTTCAGTTTATGATTTTTAAAAAGAAGGTTCGGATCCTATTGGGTGGGAGTTCAGTATAGTAGTATACACTAGTTCATATAACTTATTAAGAAAAATTAAAAATGATGAAACAAAGTAGTTCAGTATAGTAGTGTCTAGGGCTTCAGTTAATAACCTGGAAGTTACCACATATCCTTGTTGAAGTTCATTTTGTATTGCAAAAAAGACTTCAAAATATGCATTTATAAAAGTAGGTTCGGATCCTAATGTGTGGGAGTTCAGTATAGTAGTATGCACTAGTTCATAACTTATGAAGAAAAATTAAAATGATGGAATAAAGCAGTTTAGTTTAATAGTGTCTAGGGGTTCATATTGGTAAATGTGGTCACCTGTATATTTATAAAATCATTGAAGTTCACTGTTTGTCTCATTGTATTTTTATAATTACTGCAGGGTGTTAGGAAACCGTTGACACGCTATGGCTTCGAAGCACAAGCACTAAAAGAGTACACACGGGCTGTTTATGTTGTGTTTCGAGAGCGTCAATACCATAGTACAGCTTTCCACATAAAAACGTCTCTAACGATTCCAACACACTACCTGGTACACCACTACAACAGTAGCAGGGTGTTCGCTTGGTCAAGACACGAATTTCGTGTAATAGCAGATGAAGCTAAAGGCTGGTACGAGTGTGAATGCAAACTGTGGGAACACACAGGTATGTCCATGCAGCAAAACAAAAACATACAAAAAATAGCAAAAACACAAAAAGTTAATGAGAGAACACTTTGGTAAAAATGAAAATTTGTGTGACTACGAATAAATTTTGTTTCTATAATATTTCAGGTATGTTCTGCCACCATGTTATAGTCGTCTTTCAACACATATGACTCGACGAGATCCCAAAAAGGTACATACTGAGGAGGTACACAAACAATGTTGTAACAGACCCAGGGTTCTACCGTAGAGACTACAAAACAAGTAGTGCAGAAGGTACTTCACTTCAATACAAGCGAACAATACTGTACACCAAAGCAATGAAGATAGTGACCAGAGGATGCTCATCAGAAGAAAATTTTGAACTGGCCCTGGAAGCTTTTAGAGAAGTGAACTCTCATATGGAGCCTAAAGATTGTGACATGAACAACCGCAATAAGAAAACATTGACTGAAGAAACTCCTGAGCAGTCAGAAACAACTCCAGATACACATCTTGCTCAAGACACAAATCATTATGCAGATATCAAAGCCCCATCGGTGGTAAGAACGAAAGGAAGTGGGAAGAAACCAGAGAGTGTGAATGCTTCTGCTCCCACCCGTCCAGAACATGAGCTTGACGAACATGGTAAACCCAAGGGGACAAGACTTTGCAGCAACTGCAACAAAATTGATGGTCACAACTCCAGAACATGCAAGAAGAGGCAGTTGGCAAAGCAACTACTGGAAACACACCTAAAGGTCTACGACAATTCCAAACTGATAGATAAAGTCAAGAAATGCATCAAGAATTTGCTAGCAAAACAACATATAGCAGATGAAGAAGCAGATGGCGACAAGGAAATCCTAAATACTGATGACGAGGATTATGAAGATGAGACAGATGTAGACGAAGAATTTGAAGAAGAAGAAGCTGATGAAGATGTAGAAGCTAATGAAGATTGAGAAGCTGATGAAGATAGGGAAGCTGATATAGATGGAGAAGCTGATGAAGATGTAGGCGAAATGACAGCAAGGAGTGGCCAAGCAGATACCAAGCATACTGAAGAACCACAAGCAGCTGATGCAGCAGGGGATGGTCAGGGCGGCGTCACAGTACCTGTAGGTAAAAATACTTGTGGAATATGCAACAAAAAGGAAAAGCACAACTCACGCACATGCCCCTAGAAAGATGAGATCTTGCAGAGACAACTTGCTGAAAGCCAACAAGGTACAACTACACAGATGGTGCCGATAGGGAAGCGTACTTGTGGACTTTGTGGGCAAATAAAAGGCCACAACGCAAGGAGTTGCATGAGGAGGCAGATTGAAGCACAGTTAAAAATAGCACAAAGAGATGCAGACGATGAACCAGAAAGGAAGCAAAATCACACAGTATAACAGTAAAAGCAGACACCAACACAGCCAAGAAGGAGCAGTAGATTGAAGTAAGATGTAGAAACAAAAAATATATCACAGAAAGAATAAGATGGCATGACCAAATAGAAAGGATATATGATGCTACCGATTTGATGAAGTAAATAACCGGCCAGTTGGGAACCCCAAGAGGAAGGTGTGATGAGTATAGCAGCTAGTTTTCCCTCAGTTAAGAAACCAAGGTATGACAATCAGGAGAAGAGCAGACAATTACAACTGAAGGTGACGCTTGGTAGCCTAGTGACACTCCAGCAAGGGCGCCGTTTCACGATAAAACGAGTTAGCGCGTCTTCAGCTAGTAGCAACATGGAACCTGCACACAACACAACCAAATACTTTGTTCCCAACTTGCGATGAGGTTGTCAATCTCACCGGTTTGCTTGAAACAAAGGTTATGAGCGTATCGAGTGGAAAACAGTAGAAATATGCGAGTAAAGTAAATAGTGCGAGTAAAGTAAATAGTGTGAATAAAGTAAACAGTGCGAGTAAAGTAAACAGGTGATAGCAATATGATGGAAATAGGACCGGGATCCACAGTTCACTAGTGGTGTCTCTCCATAAGATAAATAACACATGCTAGGTAAACAAATTACAGTTGGGCAATTGATAGAATAAAGATAACGTGATATGTCAAGAAGATCACTATGAGATTTACTCTGGGCATTACAACAAAATACATAGACCGCCATCCAACTGCATCTATGACTAATAATCCTCTTGTGGCGAATCAATCCGAGAACTCCACAAGTATTAAGTTGCGAACAACAGATAATTGCATTAAGAAAAGTGTGTAATGTAAACAAAGCATATGCCCTTGAGCATATGAATGTTGTTTTCTCCCTAGTAGCAACAGCACATCTACAACCTTAGAGGTTTTTGTCACTCCCCCAGGTTAAATAGAGGCATGAACCCACTATCGAGCATAAATACCCCCTCTTGGAGTCACTAGCAACTACTCGGCCAAGATAGCTACTAACAACGGAGAGCATGCAAGATCATAAACAACATAGAGATAACAAAAGATATATTTTAGTATAGCAACTCAATCATAACACCAATATTCATCGGATCCCAACAAACCAAACATGTAGAATTACATAACGGCGATCTCAATCATGTAGGGCAGCTCATGAGATCTAAACATGAAGCACATGGTGGAGAAGATAACCATCTAGCTACTGCTATGGACCCATAGTCCAAGGTAGACTACTCACTCATCGCTTCGGAGGCAAGCATGGCGATGAAGAAGACCTCCGGTGGCGATTCCCCTCTCCGGTAGGGTGCCGGGAAGAGCTTCTGGACCCTCCCGATCTTCGGGTCGACGGCGACGGCGAATCGTGATGTGTTTTGGAAAATTGATCGAGTACTTAGGTTTTTTTCGTCGGGGGGTCTATATAAGCGAAGGGGCAATGTCAGGGGTGGCCCCAGACCCCCTCACACCTAGGCGGTGTGGCCAGGGCCTGGGCCGCACCAGCCTGGTGTGAGCCTGGCCTGTGGCCCCTCTCCTTCTCCCTCTTCGGATGATTGGAAGCTTCCAGGAAAAATAAGACTTAAGGAACTTGTTTCGTCCAATTCCGAGAATATTTCCTGTGTATCACTTCTGAAACACAAAAACAGCAGAAAATAGGGAACTGGCACTGTGGCGACTTGTTAATAGGTTAGTTCCGGAAAATGCATAAAAGTGCCACGAAGTGTAATGAAACAGTAGGCAAATGGTGTAAAAACAAGCATGGAGCATCAAAAATTATAGATACGTTGGAGATGTATCAAGCATCCCCAAGCTTAACTCCTGCTCGTCCTCGAGTAGGTAAGTGATAACAAAAGAATAATTTTTGAGGTGACATGCACCTACACAATCTTGATCATATATGTAAGCATTTGTGAGCTGGGATCATAAGAACTTAAAACATGGGCATGAAGATATAATCTTGACAATAGAAACTTAGCAACCATGTTGTAAACATGCAAATGAACACAAACAAAAGATCATGAAAATGAAATAATGAAAGTCAAATGTGTGTTCAAATCATAAGGAAAAACATACAAATGATTTTCAGCTTGTCCTTCAAAGAGAGCAAAACATAAATGCATAGGACACCTTCAAGTTTAAGAGGGCGACTAGATACAAATAATTTAAGAACAAGTGAAACCAACAATATGAATCAATCAATGAAAACTTTGGGACAATGCACATTATACTAAGAATGACAACTATGCTCTCTTAATGGTGCATAAAGAAAGAAGGTGGTGACTCAACATGAAAGTAGAAGAAAGGCCCTTCGCGGAGGGAAGCAGTGATTGTAAGTTTTATAACCTTCAAAAATTATGGTAATTACCAGCTTTGAGCTCTCATTGCCCCCATCATAAGCATCTTGAATGGTTAAAGTTAATGCGAGAACAATTATGATGCATATGCTTGACAAATCATAAGTTGAAAATCTCGTGTCTTGTGAATACGAGTACCCAAACCTCATGCTACTTTACTTAGAGTCCCAAGCAAGGCTCTTGTCATTGTAAATATACACGTATCATCGAGAACCGCCAATGGGATACCTCCGTGCCCGATGACATGGAACAAGCCCACATCAAAATGACAGGACAAGCAGACAATGAACACCTCGATATCTCTTTTATTTGCCATTTGTTTAGCTTTTTATTATGAGATGCGTCGTCGAATGTTCACCATGGGTATGCTGCAAATTTCCACCATGAATTATGCATGGCTTAGATTAGCGGCCCGGCGTTTCCCTAACACATATACAAACTCTATGATCCCCACAAGATTCCCAATTCATTTCACACCGTGGGCATCCATAAACAAACGATCACGATATCAACTCAAATAAGAAGTGCAATGTTGAAAGCTTGCCCATGACTGCATGGTTGGGCTAGTCTCCAACTTACAACTTGCAAGAATAACAACTCAACATAAGAGACCACAATGTCAAATTTTTAAGAACAGGAAAAAGTAAAGTGTGCCTTCCGGTTCGTGAGAGCTTTACTGACCAATTTTCACATAACACTGGTAAGAGTTTAATTTGAAGAGAAAATAAAAGCAAGTCAAATTTACTTGGAATAGCAAATTGCTAGTAGGTATATATGGTGGACACTTTAGAAAACTTTGGCTTTTAGGAGTTGGATGCACGAGTAGAGCTCATACTTAGTACAAGGCGAGGGCTAGTAAAAGACTCGGAGCGACCAACTAAGAGAGCAATAATGGCCATAATCATGCAAAGCGACAAAGCGACATTAAAAGAAGCATAAGATGGCATCAAAAGTCAAAAACTAAATGATCATAGAGACTATTGGCGACTTTGTAAGAGTCTAACATGTGTGAGCATGTGCCAAGTCAACCCAAATAAAGCATCAAGGAGAAAACCAAAATAATGCTTCCAAATAATAAAAACAACGCATGATTTTTTCAAAGGCTCATTAAGCAATCTCAGTTATTTGAGACAAGTCATGCTACAGCAAAACCACTAAGCATACTATCAAAAAGACATCAAGCATGACATGAAAAAGCCTAAGCCGCAGTCTACACAAGCTCCTTCTTGTACCACTATTTTGCATAAAGCTTTTTCTCTTTTTCAACACCATTCAAACTTTTAGAGACACCTCTTTTGATGAATACCAATAAAGATCGGAGGCAAAAATACACCTTGATGAAAAGATATGACAAGGTTTGAACGCAAATCAAGGCGAAAATGAAAACCAAAAGCAGTAGCGGAAAAAGAAGAACACTCGATGAACGATAAGAGTGAAAACTTGAGCGTTCTTGGCAAATGAAAAACAAGGCAACTTCTCCAAAAGAAATTTGTTGGGGTCCAACCATTTATTGCAGCAAACAAAACTAAGCTAACCAATAAAACTAAAACAACTAACGCTCCAAGAAAAACACATAGTGCATGAAGCAATAAAAATATACTATTTTGAAAGGTGACCTGATTTTTGCCGATGAAGAAGGGGTGCCTCGGGGGCATCCCCAAGCTTTGACGCTTGTACTTCTTGGATATTTCTTGGCATGATGCATGGGCATCCCCAAGCTTGAGCTTTTGTCCATTCTTCAACTCATCTCATCATTCTCCAATCCCTACACTTGAAAACTTCCTTCATACAAAACTAAACACAAATCTATTAGCAACATTAGTGTAAGCATATCATATAATCAACCTCTTTTGCTTCAGGTTTCAACCCAAAACCACCACATATAAAGTATATACTACTGTAGCAACTTCCCCAAAAGTTCCGTGATCAAAAGAACTCAAAAGAAAGCGATAAAGCGGCAAAAACGAATAGTGGCAGAAATCTATCAAAATAGAACAACTAAAAAAGGTCGAATTTTTGAGGGGTTTTTTGTTGCTCAAATCAAAAAGTGTTCAACTAACGAAAGTTTGGATGTAACCTGGGGCATATGCACAAGAAATCGCAGGTCCAAAAGATATACAGAGAATTTATACAAATTTTTACGGTGCAGCACCGAAAACAGTTTCAGGACAGCAACATCCCCAAATCTTTACCTCACTCGAATTAGAGGATTCTCTTGGCACAACAACAAAATAAGAAGGATAAGGAGCGGTCATTATAGTAGTAATGACTTCCAAGACTCAAATAAAAGAAAAAGTACTAAACATAAAACATTGGGTTATCTCCCAAGAGTGCTTTTCTTTAACGCCTTTGAGCTAGGCGCAAAAAATTGCGAATCAAGTAATAATGAAAGGGGGATCAGGATCCACTATAGGAATAAGGAAATGAATAATATCCAATTGAGGTTTTGAGTAACCCTTGTAGTCACGCTTTGGTACACTATTTTCATCAAAAAGATTTTCAGGACAAATCTAACTAAAATTAGTTACCAAGGCATTATGAATTCCTACGAGTTTACAAGGTATTGGCAATCTAGAATCTTCGTTGGGTGTACCAACAATTTCAACAGGCGAGCCAAGCTTATTAAACTTCTTAAAAAACTTTCCTAGCCTCAATTGCAACATCCCTAAATTCTATGTGCAAAGTTTCCAAGATAAAAGCTTTCTTTTTGGGATCCTCAATTTCGTGAAGCTTAAGGAACATGTATTGCATGAAAGGATTAAGGCTAGCAAACCTAGCTTCTAACATGTGAACTAAATAAGCAGAAGCAACTTCATAACTAGGAGCTAGCTCAACCAAAGATTTTTCCTCAACTTCCTTATGCATACTAATGTGATTAAAAACTCCTCCATGTTACTTTTTCCAATAATTGAACCACTACCTACTGAGAGGTCCTCCAGAACGTACTTAGGGAACAGCATGATGAACTAAAAGTAAAGAAATAACAACTATCAAGGATTCTAATTTTTTTGGGTTTTTGATATAAAACGATGCAGGTAAAATAAATAAAGTAAAGCAAAACAATAACAAAGTAAAGGATATGTGTGCGAGAAACTCCCCTTGGAGAGGTCTTCCACTCTTCCCCGGCAACGGCGCCAGAAAAGAAGCTTGATGCTACCGATTTGATGAAGTAAATAACCGGCCAGTTGGAAACCCCAAGAGGAAGGTGTGATGAGTATAGCAGCTAGTTTTCCCTCAGTTAAAAAACCAAGGTATGTCAATCAGGAGAAGAGCAGACAATTACGACTGAAGGTGATGCTTGGTAGCCTAGTGACACTCCAACAAGGGCGCCGTTTCACGATAAAACGAGTTAGCGTGTCTTCAGCCAGTAGCAACATGGAACCTGCACACAACACAACCAAATACTTTGTTCCCAACTTGCGATGAGGTTGTCAATCTCACCGGTTTGCTTGAAACAAAGGTTATGAGCGTATCGAGTGGAAAACAGTAGAAATATGCGAGTAAAGTAAATAGTGCGAGTAAAGTAAACAGTGCGAGTAAAGTAAATAGGTGATAGCAATATGATGGAAATAGGACCAGGATCCACAGTTCACTAGTGGTGTCTCTCCATAAGATAAATAACACATGATGGGTAAACAAATTACAGTTGGGCAATTGGTAGAATAAAGATAACGTGATATGTCAAGAAGATCACTATGAGATTTACTCTGGGCATTACAAAAAAATACATAGACCGCCATCCAACTACATCTATGACTAATAATCCACTTGTGGCGAATCAATCTGAGAACTCCACAAGTATTAAGTTGCGAACAACAGATAATTGCATTAAGCAAAATGTGTAATGTAAACAAAGCATATGCCCTTGAGCATATGAATGTTGTTTTCTCCCTAGTAGCAATATCACATCTACAACCTTAGAGGTTTCTGTCACTCCCCCAGGTTAAATAGAGACATGAACCCACTATCGAGCATAAATACCCCCTCTTGGAGTCACTAGCAACTACTCGGCCAAGATAGCTACTAACAATGGAGAGCATGCAAGATCATAAACAACATAGAGATAACAAAAGATATATTTTAGTATAGCAACTCAATCATAACACCAATATTCATCGGATCCCAACAAACCAATTATGTAGAATTACGTAACGGTGATCTCAATCATGTTGGGCAGCTCATGAGATCTAAACATGAAGCACATGGTGGAGAAGACAACCATCTAGCTACTGCTATGGACCCATAGTCCAAGGTAGACTACTCACTCATCGCTCCAGAGGCAAGCATGGCGATGAAGAAGACCTCCGGTGGCGATTCCCCTCTCCGGTAGGGTGCCGAGAAGAGCTTCTGGACCCTCCTGATATTCGGGTCGACGGCGGCGGTGGATCGCGATGTGTTCTGGAAAATTGATCGGGTACTTAGGTTTTTTCCGTCGGGGGGTCTATATAGGCGAAGGAGCGATGTCAGGGGTGGCCCCAGGCCCCCTCACACCTAGGCAGCGCGGCCAGGGCCTGGGCCGCACCAGCCTGGTGTGAGCCTGGCCTGTGGCCCCTCTCCTTCTCCTCTTCGGATGACTGGAAGCTTTCGGGAAAAATAAGACTTCAGGAACTTGTTTCGTCCAATTCCGAGAATATTTCCTATGTATCACTTCTGAAACACAAAAACAATAGAAAATAGGGAACTGACACTGTGGCGACTTGTTAATAGGTTAGTTCCGGAAAATGCATAAAAGTGCCACGCAGTGTAACAAAACAGTAGGAAAATGGTGTAAAAACAAGCATGGAGCATCAAAAATTATAGATACGTTGGAGACATATCAATATATAATAGTTGCAATTATATATATTGAATTATGTATTCTATGACAGTTCATTTGTATATTTTGTGTGGCTTGTGTACAACAGGATATGTAGTACATCCTTATCACCTACAACAATATGACAGTCCACATGTATATTTGTGTGAGTTCTCCATAGTAGTGTATGAAAATACATCATACTATCCACACAAAAATTGTGATAGTCAACTTGTGTATTTTGTTGAGTTCAGAATAGCATATGCAATACATATGTATTCACCAAAAAACATATGGCAGTTCATTTGTGTTTTTTGTGTGAGTTCACTATAGCATTATATGAAGTTCATTTATTTGTTCTAAAATTAGGAAATAAAATAGTCTGACAAACAGAAGTTCATGTTGCCAAAAAATAAAGTTCAGAATACATGAACCATGAAGTTCTCTTTCATAACTTACACTTCATCACACACATCAGATCTCATGAATAATAATAAATCTTGTAAAATAACATTGAAACTCCTGACAGGAAACAACAATATAAAAATAAAAATAAAAATGATAGAAGTTGACTTTATTGAAACAGAAAAGTTTAGCTAACAGTGAAAAAGTGAATCTGATCACCAGTTTCTCGCTCGCTTCTTATCTTCATGTGTGTACTTGTTCTTGTACAGTGAAAAGAAACCTCTCTCAAATAGATCCAAATGCCGGTACACCTCGTATGATGCATATGCATCTCTTGCAGCGTATTCCAAATGCTTTGGCAGAAGCGGTGGCGCCTCACGCCATATAGCATGCTCCCTATACCCGAAACCACCCTTCATCTTCACATAGTATGTGTCTATGATGGCTCCTGCTACATCCTTTAGTCCTTGAGTACACTTGGCACATCTGTTGGGGTCTCTCCAGATTTCTTGGATGTCTTTGAAATTATGACAAAAAAGATTCGCACGGTCTAATACCTTTTTGTCTTGACCTACATCAAAACCAGCAAACACATACCTCCAACCATGAAGAAAGCTATAGAGAGATGCAGACTCCTCGTCAGCATGACAAATATGGTACACCAAAACTTCAATCTCCACACACAGTTGGATGACAACAGCCTTTTTAGGATTGAAGAAACTATCTCTATCTTTAGTATACTCGACATCAATCCCAACTATCTTTTTTTCTTGGGAAGAGAGAATATCTTCAGGCTTCTTGATCCATGACTGAACACTTGTAGCCATGTTAGTGTACAAAACATTGATGGTGGTACTGCCATGGCAGCAAACGGTGGATTATTGGGAGAAAGGAGAGTTGGCCATGAGAGATTTGGGGAGAGAAAATAGAGAACGAATGGGAACAAAGGTATTGGCTGCCGGTGAAAGGGAACTCGTAGGGTGGAGGGCAACTGAAATCCATCAGACGTGGGGGTGTATGTATAGCTCTTATCCCACCAAAAAAGGAACTGAAGACCACCATAACCATAACAGACAGATATCACGTAAACCCCCACCACCACCCTACGAGCCTACTTATCCGCAGAACAAAACTGCCCACCCCTTCGCACCTATAAATATACAGTTGCAGTAAACAAACTACACCAGAAAAAAGGCAAAAATAGTTACAATAAAAACAGTAATAAAGTTCATATATATGTATAAACATGGACTACTTTTCTATATGTATTTCTAATAAAGTTTACGATAAATATTGCAGATAGCTGTAGTTCAGTTATCGCTGGTCCTATGGAATGACTCTGTGCTACAGGAAAAAAACAATTGATATGATTAAAAAAAGATGAGCTATGTATAAGATAGGTAGCTTTTCACATAACGACAATGTGCCATCCACTTTGATCTTGATGAAAAGTTCACTATGATCCGGCAAAATTTCACTTTTGAAAAACCTTGAAAGTTCACTTCAATTTTACAGATGTTAAGTTTACAAATATTTTAAAAGGTGTGATAACTGAATAGATGATCACTTTAATGAACTAATGTGTGTTAGAGGAAAGTTAACTTCTACTCTAACAGTAGTTCGCTTCGTGAAAACTAGGAGTTCACAGATTTTGACTCAAAGTATCTAGATGGTTTATATTACAGGATTAAAAAAGAAGTAAGTTCTCTGAAAAAGGAAGTTCATGCAATGGTAAGAATAATTTAGATCTTGGTAAATGTTATTCAGCAAGATATTCAGATAAACTATTACTTGCAGATATTCAGTTAGGCATATACTCTGAACCACCTCAAGAGTTTCATTGGTGACGGAATTGACATTCCTGTAACTTCAACAACAACACCTGACTGGATTTGTGAGAAGACAATAATGGAGATTGATATGTATGACAGGGCAACTATCACAACTAGGTGGAAAAAGGTGGTACGCTATTCGTGACCCAATGAGGGCAACATATGCATGTTCTGCTTCTACAATGGAGGACCTGCGATGTGTTGCTTCATGACAACACTTAGAAGATAAAAAACACCATGAGAAAGATGGAGGGCAAACAAACTATGTAAAATGCACATATATTGCTATCTATATGTATGCGTTGTGTTGATTTAAGACATATGCAACTTGTTTTGATTAATTTCTATGTAAAAGACCTGTATTATGTACTTCTTAGCAAAGTTGTATGTAATGTACTATGGCACAAAAATGGTTTGTTCAAAACAAAACATTTTAGAAAAATTGAAGTTCTAATACACTACATATAAAGTTGACCTTTGCTTACTGTGAAGTTCAGTTTATATGCTAAATTTAAAAGGAAGGAAAGATAGCTTATCAACAGGAGAGTAACAGTTAGATATACTAGAAGATCACGTGATCTAATAGTGGAGTTCACTTATAAAAGTAGAATCAGAAGTTAAATAATAAGAAATCAGGAATTATTTCACACGAAAATTCAATCTCCACGTGTAAAAAAACTGAGACAATGTTGTACAAAATTGGGAAGTTGAGTTCGAGATATCTAAAGAATATTTTAAGATTACTTCAATACGCTCACTTTAATGAAAAAATGTAAAATCCAAGGGAAGTTAACTTCTATAATGTAGGATGTTCACTTTTCTCATGTAAAAAAAAGTTCGATTATTAATACAACATATAAAAAAAGGATATAAAAAATCCTAGAAAAAGTGGGTCCACTATTGACAGAAACAAGTGCATCCACTGTCCACCTCTAAAAATAAGACCCGCCCCCCTCCAACCAACCGCGTCCAAGACGACCATGGATCGAACCACCTAAAAAACAAAGAACAAGAGGGAAAGAGATAAAGAGCGGCGGCGGAACAGGAGAATCGGAGTACAATACCACCTCGACGGAACAAAAAGAATTGGAGCACGAATCCGGCGGAACAGCAGAATCGGATCACCGATGGGTCGATGCCCCCCACCACCACTGAATCAATCGAGAAAAAAAGGTACCCTACATGTCACACCATCCACCCTTTTCCGCGTCTCCAATTCCTAAACACAGCATTAGTAAAACTAGATCTACAGCATCCAGCCCTAGATCTGCCGGCAAAAGAAACTTTTGAAACCCTAGATTCTGTTCATAATGGTAAATTTCTGAGAAGTTCTCTTGCAATTAAAGTGAAGTCCAGATGCCACCACTATATGTTAGACATATAAAAAAGTGAGGTTCTGTGAAGTTCTGTTGTGATGTGTTAGACATGTAAAAAAAAGGGAAGTTCTGTAGTAAAGTTATATGAAGTTCTGTCACAATTAAAGTGAAGTCCAGATGCAACCACTGTGATATGTTAGACATGTAAAAAATTGAAGTTCTGTGGTGAATTTCTGTGAAGTCCCAATGCATTAATTTTTATAATGACATATGTAGATGGCAGCTGATCCTTCATTGATCCACATATGCGACGATAGCGATAGTGACTCTGAACCGGTGATCAAGAATGAAGGCTTCACCATTCGTAGAGGTTTGTTTTATATGTCTGTGCACTACAAACCAAAAACAGATTTTATTTAAAAAACCTGCATTATGATTTACAATTTTAATCCATGTGAATAAAATGAAGGACGAAGCACATATGGTTTAGAGTGGTTTGACAAACACTGCTACTATGCAAATGACATGGAGTTAAATGCAGATCATGTCATACACCTAAAGTTCCAAGTTAAAGGATGGAAGCCAGAAATCCCTTACTATGTATAACAGCTTTCCGAGGAATCTGTTGACCCAAATATTGATGGGATGGTAAGATTAGAAAACAAATAGGAACTGTGTAAAAAAAATACTGTGCATATATCTGATGTAACAAAATACTATGCAGGTCTTTGATCCAAGATACACACGTAGCCACCTACGTGCATGGATTAAGGATGGCATTCAGCTACAAATAACTGTCATAGGAGAATGGGTTGAATTATCGATACAAATGGAGGTCCATGAGAAGAGTGTGTGCTCGATGATCACTAAAGGGTGGATTGAAATTGTGAATACTGCAAAACTCAAGGAGAACGACATCTGCATGATTTGGTTTTTCTACACTGGCAGGGCAATCGCAGGCTCTATGCTACACTTGAACAACAATTGAGCAAAAATCACAAAAAGGACAGATCCAGAAAAAAGCTACTTTTCTACCTTTATTAGGTAATGAATCCTTATTTTTTATGTAATGAACCTTTGTTATGCTGTAAGTTATTTAAGACTAAGGACAAGAAAAAATGTGGATGAAATGATAACTGTGATTACTTTGTCATTCAGTTTAGTCTTCACCTGGCTATAAAAGTAGTTCATTTTATGAAATATGGAAGTTCACACAGTACTATTTGTATGCTTCAGCAGATAAAAGAGTACATACCCATATGAAGTTTACAATCTGGGATGAAACGGGAGTTCACTTAAATTGTGATAAAAGGTTCATTTTGATTAAATTTGGATGGGATGTAATATTTAACTTTTTTAAGTTAGCTTAGTACCTGGTGAAGTTCACTATGATTCTGACGAAAGTTCACTATGTTGATTTCACGATTAATTATCAGTACAAAAAAATGGAAAAATTCACAACGAGTTATAGAAAAATGAAATTAAGACTAAACACAATTTAAAAATGCGATAACTGAGCTGAAGTTTACTTTAATGAACTTAGTACGCATGCCTCATAAAACAAAAAACAATAATAAAAAAAGTTAATTAGAAGTTTGCTACGCTGCTGATAGAAGTTCACTACACTAAAAAACACTACAGGGACTTCCACCTACCCCCTCCCTGAAATGTGAACACCCCAACTACCACGACCTGCACACTACCCCCTGTCAGCTAAACCATACATCAACAAACAAAAAAGAGACAGCAGCGCGACGGAGAAAAGCGAACGGCGGCTGAGCAAAGAAGTAGAGCTCATCGCCAGCGTGCGCCACCCCCCAGCATCAATAGACTTAAAAAGGTAAACAAGAATGTCCAACCCTCCGCCATATTCCCCATCTCCAAGACCTCAACTCCAGTAGATCTACCACAAAAGAGATAACCTAACTACCAGATCTACACACCCCGTCCCTAAATAGATTTGCCGCCAGACTATAATGGTTGAAAACACTAGATTGCGTTCATATAGCTATACATGAAAAAAGCTATTTACTTTGAATAATAAGTATTGTTTTATTCGCTATTATTATTCCCTTGTGCATTAAGAACTTAATGGATTAAGTAAAGTGTGCGGGAAACTAGAAAAAAAAGGTGTAGACGAAAGAAAAAAGTTGTTGAATTCCAAGCACTGCTTATCTATGTATACCTTTAAAAAAGAATATTATAAACACTAGTTAACTGTGAAAATCTGTTGCAAAATAGAATGAAGTGAAAAGCATTAATATTTTAAAAAAAATTAAAATGTAGATGATAGCTGGTCCCTCGTTTATCAACATCAGCGACGACAGTGATAGTGACTGGGAAAAGGAGATGACAAATGAAGGCATCAGCATTTGTAGAGGTTTGTTTATAAGAAAACAATAAAATGTGTATGTGCACTTCAAACCAAAAACAGATTTTCTTTAAAAAAAGTGAATTATGAATAACGATATTAATCCATGTGAACAAATATATGAAGGACCACGCACGTATGGTTTGGAGTGGTTCGACGAGCACTGTTACTTTGCAAACGACATGGAGTTAGATGCAAAGCATGTCGTACACCTGAAAATTCAATTGAAGGGATGGAAACCAGATATTCCTTACTATGTACACAAGCTGTCCAAAGAAGATGTTGACTCCAAACTTAACAAGATGGTAAGATATGACAAATAATAGTAAACTATGCAAAATAAAAACTGTGCAGATATTTGATGTACCAAAAAATGTGCTGGTTTTTGATCGAAGATACACGGGTCGGCACCTACGTGCATGGATTAAAGATGGCATCCAAATACCAATGAGTTGCACGAGGGAGGGGATTGAAAGACCCATAGAACTGCAAGTCCATAGGAAGAGTGGATGTTCGATGATCACTAAAGGATGGACAGAAACTATGGCTGGTGCAAAACTAAAGGAGGGCGACATCTACATGATATGGTTCTACTTCACCGGCTCGATGATGGAAGGCATCGTGCTACGCTTGAACAATGATTTGCCATAATTTAAAAAATGGAGCCAGAAAAAGCTAGTTATCTGCCTTTATTACATGATAAATGCTTTATTTTATGCAATGAACTACTGTTATGCTGTAAGTTATTTGAGACTAATGTATTATTACATGTTACCACCTTCGTGATTTCAAAAAGAAGTTCATTCTATGACTTCATTTTATAGAAATTGTAAGTTCAAATAGTAATTTGCAGGTCTTTAGATCATAGAGTATTAAATGTGTAGAAAGTTCACTATTGACATGAAAAAAGTTCACTATTTAAAAAACTAAAGTTCACAAAACAGTGACTAAAAACTATGATCAGAATTTAAAAAGTACACCTAGAGGAAGTCCACTATGCACGTGTATAAAAGTTTGTGATTTAAAACAATGAAGTTTGTAAAAACAGAAGTGCCAAAAAAAGAATTTGAGTGTGTAAAAAGTGTAAACAAAGTCGAAATTCACTATACAAAAATCTTAGAAATGAAAATTCATTCACCCCACAGGTTGTTGAAATCCTAGTCTATAAATAAATAGTGAATCCTTTAAAAGAGCAGTGAAGTACGCAAGGCTGCGTGTTGGACTATTACTTAAAATTCATAAAATTGAGGAAGTTCACTAATCGTGTGAAAAAAGTTCGTTCCAATAATGAATGAAAGTTTATAAACCAACATGCATCGGAAAAAATTAAAAAAAGGTACATGGGCTTGAAGAAGGTCCACTTATGAAAAATCTACGGACGTCCATCTAAGAAAAGGGTGCAAAAACCATAAACGACACCGCCCCCACGTGGATAAAAAAGAACAACACATCAACCCACCTACCCCCACCACAATAACACAGGAGGAGAAGGAGAAATGAGCAGTGGAAGCAGAGTACACACCCCCGGCGGCGGCCCCAACCAAAGAAGATACGAGGAGTGCATGTAACCCTAGATCTCCCCATCTCCAACATCCACCATCCGCTTATCCCCCAATCCCCCTCTTTGCCTCTGTCTTAAATCTTACCCCAACCCTACCGCACCCCCGCAAAATCTCGCCAAAAAAACCTAGATTTGAAAAAATATATATAAAAGTAGTTCTATTGATAGTACCAGTAAAAAAATCTTTGAAACTATTCTGCATCTATCTAGGTTGTGTACTATAAATTTAAGTTGTGAATTTTGATTGTACTATTGATAGTAGAAGAAACCAGGCATGAATAATATGAAAAGAAGTTCAGTACCACAATGAGAAGTTGTCCAGAAAAAGAAAATGCCCAGCTTTAACTATATAATATGAAGTGAAAATATCCTCCTGGATTATAATGAATTAGTTGATTTTTTTTATATAACCCATGTGGGCATATGTGGAAGTTATGTTGCTGTAAAAAGAGAGTACATATGTATAGAAAATAGAAAAAGCAAATGTTCAAACTAACTACAAAAAAAATATGTGTATAGCGAGGAAGGAAACATGTCTACTACACATACATACATCGTGCTCACTGACAGTGACGACAAACAAGCTGCCACACACTATAATGATGAGTACACAGGCAGCGATGGGGTACGCTATGTTAAGAGAGGTAAAAGAAAAACTTTACTTTATTGTTCATTGATGCCGAGTAAATGACCGGCCCGTTGGGAACCCCAAGAGGAAGGTGTGATGAATATAGCAGCAAAATTTTCCCTCAGTTAAGAAACCAAGGTTTATCGTTCAAGAAAGGAATAGACAAACGACTAAAGGTGATGCTTGCTAGCTTGCAACAGCTCAGGAAAATTTATAGGGCGTCTTGTCCAAGCTTTGCTTTGCTAGCTGCAATGCGGAACCTGCACACAACACAACCAAATACTTTGTTCCCAACTTACGATGAAGTTGTCAATCTCACCGGTTTGCTTGAAACAAAGGGTATGAGCATATCGAGTGGAAAGTGATAATAGTATGCGAGTAAAGTAAACAGTGCGAGTAAAGTAGACAGGTGATAGCAATATGATGGAAATAGGACCGGGGTCCACAATTCACTAGTGGTGTCTCTCCATAAGATAAAATAATACAAGCTGGGTAAACAAATTACAGTTGGGCAATTGATAGAATAAAGACAACATGCATATGATGAGAGGATCACTATGAGATTTACTCTGGGCATTACAACAAAATACATAGACCGCCATCCAACTGCATCTATGACTAATAATCCACTCACGGGGATATCGTCCGAACACCCCATGAGTATTAAGTTGCGAACAACAGATAACTGCATTAAGCAAAGTGTGAAATGTAAACAAAGCATATACCCTCGAGCATATGAATGTTGTTTTCCCCCTAGTAGCAACAGCACATCTACAACCTTAGAGGTTTCTGTCACTCCCCCAGATTAAATAGAGGCATGAACCCACTATCGAGCATAAATACCTCCTCTTGGAGTCACTAGCAACTACTTGGCCAAGTAGCTACTAACAACGGAGAGCATGCAAGATCATAAACAACATAGAGATAACATAAGACAAATTTTAGTACTTCAACTCAAGCATAACACCAATATTCATCGGATCCCAATAAACCAAACATGTAGAATTACATAATGGTGATCTCAATAATGTAGGGCAGCTCATGAGATCTAAACATAAAGCACATGGTGGAGAAGACAACCATCTAGCTACTACTATGGACCCATAGTCTAAGGTAGACTACTCACTCATCGCTCCGGAGGCAAGCATGGCGATGAAGAAGACCTCCGGTGGCGATTCCTGTAACAACCCACTTTTGTAACTCTAGATTTTATGTGGTGATTTTTGAGTTGTGTAAAATTTGTACCCGACAAAAACTTTTATTAAATTGTTGAAATGCCCACTTCATTTGTGTCCTTGCTTGTTACTTGCATGCAACTTGTGTTTTCTAGGTTGGACTTGCCTGGTTTGGTAGAACTTTGACCCTTGTTACCTAGAACCCTATTAAGATACCATCTCAATTTAGTGATCAAGCCCTTTTTCTTGCAACAAATAAAACCTTCCCCTTGCACATTCTTACTTTCGGAATCAAACTCTACCCCACAAAAACTTGCCCTAGACCAAATTTTCTTGCTTCTTCACTTATTTAAATTTTGATCCTTAGCTCAAAATAAAGCTATCCCAATTCTTCTTCTTTATTCATCTTTGTCTCAAATTCCTACCTATTTTCCCCTTTAAAATTTTCTTGGGCTCATATCATTTTGATCACCACTTGGAGTTGTATTAATTCTCTCTTCTTAAAAATTTGTTCAACAAATTTATCTTTGTTTATAGGAACTCCTTTCCAACTCAAATTTCAGAAAAATCTTGGTTCAAAACTTTTGTGAAGCCAGCCCATCTCTCTCTCTGAAACTCTTCTCACCAAAAGCCCAGCCCACAACTCCTGTGTGTGTTCCATCATACAGGAGACAGAATGAAAAAACGGACCCTGTCACGTTCCCAGGCAAACGTTGCATCGCTAGGAGAGGAAGAGACCGAGCCAGCCCTAGCGATCCCTCTCCCGCCCGTTCCGCTTCGACTCCCGTGCAAGCTGACGCCAGCCCTCCTACGTCACGCTCACGACCCCGCGCTGACGTCTGCCCTCGCTCGCTGGTTGGGCGTCGCTGCCGCCCGGGAGCACTACCGTCGCCCCTCCCCAGCTATAAAACCCCCCACTCCGCCCCTCCCCGAGCGCGAGAGTGCTGCCTCTCCTCGCCGAGGCGAGCGAGAGAGAAAGAGAGCGTAGGCTATCTGTGAGGTATCAAGGTGGTGTCCGCCCTCTCCCCGCTCAACCGGACCTCGTTTCTCTCTGAAAACACGTCCACTAGCCCCTGCTAACCCGCACGAACCTTTTCCCTGCGCAGAGTTCGCCGGAAGCGTCGCCGTTGGACCTCGCCTGGGAGCGCCGCCGTCGAACGAGGTGACCGAGCTGCCCGCAGAATACGATGCCGCTGGAGCTGTGCCTGCTGCCGGACAACCCCCGACCCCCTGTGACCCCGCCGCCACCTCGCCGTCGACCCCCGCCACCCTCCGGTGAGGTCCCCAGCCGCCGCTCTTCTTCCCAGTACTCGCTAGGTTTCCAGTCGCTCACGTATCGATCAGACGTAGAAGACAGATGCCAGCCGTCGGATGTCCTTTTAATCCAACGGCCGGGAAAGCTGCGTACCCCTTCGTTTTAAGTGGGTCACCGACAAACAGGACCCACTCGTCAGCCCACTTTTTTTTTCTTTACCGCCCGGGATGCGCAGATGGGCCAGCCTGCCCTTGCCCCGTTCGGCCTGTTAACTTTCAGCCCGTGCTGTTTTTTTTAGAGAAACCTTTTTAGCCTTTGTTTAAAAACTGCAAGCTTCAAACTTGAATAGTTTCAAATCTATAGGTCCAAATCAATTGAAACTTGCACCTGTAATTTTGAAATTTCATTCTCTACCTGTTAGAACTAGCCCCCTTTCAGTTCTCTCCCTTTTTAATTTCGTGGAAAGTTAATTGTAGTGAATAGTATTAGGTAGTACCTATTTACAAAAAATCTGAGTTGTTCATATGCTTTCAGATTTTGTTTAGATCATCAAAATGGTTTGGAACAAGTTGCAGTAAAATAGTTATGTCTATATCTTTCTTTTACCATTGGTCCCTTACCTTTATCCCTTGCTTAGTTTAAATAATGATTTTGTTATTGAGCCATGCTTTGTTCGAATTCAAATTTTTGTTGAAGCTTATTAAGAGAACTCTTAAGGTTAGAAAAACCCTAAAACTTTGATAAAGTTTTGCAGCAACTTTGTGTAGTAACAAAGTAGATATCTGAACTTTGTGAGTGCTCTTCTTGAGTTGCTTGTTATGGTGTAGTGGTATGATGTGTGTACTTGTATGTTGATTGTTGTACTTTGCTTTCTTTCGCGATGCTAGATCCGACCGTTGACGAGTTCGAAGAGGAATACTTTGAAGACTTTGAGGACAACCAGGGACAAGCCACCCAAGGCAAGCCACCTTTACTTGTTGCATATCTTGATCCTAGTTTTTATTATGCAAGTCTTTCCATTTATATTTATTCAAAGATGCATTGTTTCTTGTAATTGCTATTACCTCTTGATAGTGATTCGTTGGCGACTAGGCTCCACTAGTCACTTGATATCATCTTTAAGATGACACCCCTCAACACCTATTTACTCCATTACATTAGTTGTAGCTTGATGCTTACCATCATGTTACCCCTTGTAGCCTTGCTTAGTGGAGCAAAAACTCTAGGTTCGGACACTCAAGAACTTTTGGGAAATGTTTTTAAAACCTTGATGAGGTTTTGGCCTTACCAAGTGTAAGTTTGAAAGGAAAATTTGTTGAAATTTTGACAAAGAGGTTTTGGCAGAAAGGTGGAGTTTTTGGAAAAACAACACATGGTTCTATGTAATTGAACGGATCCAACCTTCCCGTGCAACCACATTACTCCGGAATGGGACGGGGCTTAGTCCGTAATTTACTTGTCTTAGTATGGGCTACCTCACAACTCTATAAGGGTGTTTGATCCCTTGAAGCCGGGTTGCTAAATTTTGGGAGCAATACACCGTAGTTGCCTACGGCTGGACGATACTACGGGTCTCTTGTCATGGCGATGGGGTCATGGAGTAGGGGACTACCATGGTGCCGGAGAGGTTAAGCCCGAAGGGTAGGTGCCTATACTAGGATAGGATGACTAAGTGAAAGGCTTTGATCGATTATCCAAAGCCCGCATACTTGTATGACGGTCCGTGGTAAAGTCCCGGCGGATTTATCGAATGGTGTGGGTAAAGTGTGCAACCTCTGCAGAGTGTAAATCTATTTGAATAGCCGCGTCCGCGGTCATGGACAGTTGGGATGTCTTTACTTAGCTGTGTTGGTTTTGTTTTACAAAGGGTTCTTGGTGGAAAAAGGAAAGAGGAGATGGTTCGGAGTACCAATGGGGTACTGCCGTGGAGGAGGACTTTTGAACAAAGGAAATGACAACTTGGGTCACCCTTCCTAGAGATTTTACTAAAAATTGTCTTTGAAAATGTTTAATAAGGATATAGAAATGTCGTCGATCATGTTTCTTAACATGCTATATCGACACGAGAAAGTTTTAAAAATAAACTTAGCATAGAGCCACCCTTGCTACAAGCCATACTAGCATACCTCTTGCATATTATTCCTCTTAGGTGGTTTGCGAGTACAATTCCACAATGTACTCACGGCTTTGTCCCTGGCTATTTACTTGGCCAGACTTCAATGACTATGAGGAAGATGAAGGTTTCGATGACGACTTCGCAAACTAGGCCGTTCTCCCGGTCAGCTGCCTGTAGGGTTAAGGCATGACTTGGGCCCGACGATGATGCTACTTTATCCGCTGTGTTATGTGTTGAACTTCGCGTTCGAGGCATTTGATGTAAGACTTGGCCATGATGCCATTGTTGTAAGACTATTTTAAATTTGGTTGTATGGATGATGTACTTTGATTACCAGTTCGGTTATGTGGATTCATGAGCATTTCTGGGATCATGAATTGTATGCATAACGGGTGTTTCGGACAAGCGGTCCGGGGCCCCCACAGAGCTGGTATCAGAGCCATCCTGGCCTTAGGAGACCTAGTTAGCATGGGCGTTAGACATAACCAAAAGCTATCTTCCCTCCCAATAAAGAGAAGACTCTACGCAAACATGTTGCCTAAGTCTACCCTCTACTTTCTTCATTAGTTGTCTTAAGTTACATTTTCGCATATTTAAAATTTTGCACACTATGACTAACTCAAACTCCTTAAAAAAATTTGTAGATGGCGCTCCACTTCACCAAGTGGCGCATGCTCGGTACCCTGGACGTGCCGTTGACTTTTGAGGAGGACCTTATTGAGCTCAGCCTCAGGATGGGTCGCCCCTACCCTGAGCTCAAGGGAGGACGGGTCGACAAGCCCGAGGACTCCGAGCAGACTTGGCTGGTGTCTTGTACGGTCCGTGGTGTTGTGCTGGATCCCAGCATCGAGGAGATTGAGGTGGATGTCTTGGACCGTACTTGGGAGGAGGGCTCTATCAGGGCCATGCAGGCGACCTTGGCTCGCTTGGTTCACTACCACCGTGGGAGCCACAACTTGGGCCGCTTCGTGTACTTCGGGAGGCGTGATGAGCACGGCTTTCCCGAGGAGTGCGTCCCTCACTACCACTTTGGTGGTCATATGCAGCACATGGAGTCTCTTCTCCATAGCACCCAGGTTCGCATGGACCACATCAGGATGCAGTGCGACATCAAGGTGAACACCCTCAAAAATGTTCGCCAGCTGCTGCAACTGAAGGAGGAGGAGATAGAGAAGAAGGACAAGGAGCTTGAGGAGGTCAAGAAGGATCTTGAGAAGGCAAGGGCTGATGTGTACCGAGAGAAGAAGATTAGATCCACCACCCGCAAGATCAACAAGCGTCTGAAGAACAAGAACAACGATCTTGAGACCATGCTAGCCAAGATGGAGTCTCACATCGTGAATCTTGAGGATGAGGGTGAGGATCTCCGCAAGGAGAACAAGGCCCTCCTGAGTGACGATGAGGACTATATCGAGGAGATGGACATTGAGGATGAGGAGCCCGATGAGGACGATCTTGCCTTCATCAACGACGGCAGCGAGGATGAGAAGGAGCCGCTACTCCCAGAGGAGGAGGACCCCGAGGAGCTAGACTATGACTCCGCCGATGACTAGATGCACCGCACTATCGTTACTTAGCATTCCGCAGCATGTTGCAAGAAACCCTACCCTTATGTAATCGTTTACCGGCCCTTGATTTGGGTCGGTGGTACTTTGAGTCCTCTTGATGTTGAGACATGTCTATGTGGCTTGGATGTTTAATGCTATGTTATGGATTATGCATGCTTTGGTCTTTTTATGGTGTTTCTCTCTTGTTGTTTTACAAGAAGTTTTTCTTAAACCAACTTTTAGAAGGACCTCACTCCCCTTAGGAAAGGAACCTTGTTTCGGATTATCCCTTTTTGACTTACTCAAATCAAACTTCAGATGGCCGAAGGAACCCGTGGCCGTGCTGGAGGCAACCCTCCACCACCACCCGAACCCGACATGACGCAAGTCTTGCGCTTGATGATGGAGGATCGCGAAGCCGCGCGGGCTAAGCGGCAAGCAACACTAGCTGTCCTACAACAACTTGCTACGGCCAACAACAACAACAACAACAATGCCGGGAATGGCGAGGAGGCACCAAGGTCCCAGCTCAAGGCCTTCCAAAACACCAACCCTCCCGTGTTCTCCAAGTGCATTGAACCTCTTGATGCGGACGATTGGCTCCGCACCATTGAAAACAACTTGGAAGTCGCCGGTATTGGAGACAATGAAAAGGTCCTGTTTGCTACCCACTTCCTTGCCGGAGCCGCAAGATCTTGGTGGGAGAATGTTCGAGCTATGCAGCCCCAAGGTCAAGTGCTGAATTGGAATCAATTCAAGGAAAGATTCCGCAAGACCCATATCCCTACCGGACTGATGACGCTAATGAGGGATAAGTTCATCAACCTCAAGCAAGGTGGTATGTCTGTTGTGGAGTACATGGACAAGTTTAACACTCTGGCTCGCTATGCCCCGGAAGACACCGATACTGAAGCCAAGAAGAAGCATCGTTTCCTGAATGGCTTGCATGTGGAGATGCAAAGCATACTGGTGGCTGTACCTTACCCTGATTTGGAGGCTTTAGTTGATGCTGCTATCATGGTGGAAGAAAAACGCAAGACGGCGTTTGAGAACCGCAAGCGTAAGATGCTTCAACAGCAAGGAGGGTCTAGCAGTTCAAGATCTCACAGTATGCCACCGCCAAGACCAGCACCCCAGCCGCAGAGGACCCCACCCTCCGCGCCTCGCCCTACCAACACCAACTACAACCGTCAGCCTGCTGCACCACATACTGGAGGAAACAACGCCAACCCCCGCAACAACCCCAATGCCCGCCCTCAAGTTAGTGGCTGCTACTCTTGCGGCCAGCCAGGACACTTCTCTCGTGAGTGTCCCAATAGGGGAAATGCTGCACCGCGCCCTAATGCGCCAAGACCCAACCAAGGCCAAGCTCGTACTGCTACTGGAAAGAAGGCTGCCCCCAAGAATCCCACCCCTACTGCTGCTAAGGGACATCTGAACCACCTCAGCGCTGAAGAAGCTGAGCAAGACCCCGACATCGTGCTGGGTATGTTCCTTGTCAACTCCGTGCCCGCAAGAGTTTTGTTCAATTCTGGAGCTTCGCATTCTTTTGTTACCGAGCCTTTTGTTAGAAAGAGTGGGATGGTACCAACCTTAATGCATCATCCTATGCTAGTTCAAATCCCCGAATCCACCGCAAAAACTCAACTCTCCTGCAAAAATATTCCCATAGTGATCCAAGGGGTGCCCTTCCAAGCGGAACTTATAGTTTTAGGGGCAAAGGGTTTGGAAGTGATACTTGGGATGGATTGGATGACCAAGTATAAAGGAATAATTGACTGTGCTAGGAAGGCCATCTCTCTAACTAGTAATGAAGGGGAAGAAGTAGAGTATGTTGCCACCATGCACTCATCCCGAGCCTATTGCAAGAAGGGTGTTGTTGAACCAACCTTAGAAGAAGTTCCCGTTGTCTGCGAGTACCCGGATGTCTTTCCTGAAGAGCTTCCAGGTATGCCCCCTGACCGGGATATTGAGTTTATTATCGAGTTAATTCCCGGAACTGCTCCCATAGCTCAAAGACCTTACCGCATGAACCCCCAAGAGTTAATCGAGTTGAAGAAATAGTTGGATGACATGTTGAGAAAAGGATTGATCCGCCCAAGTGCCTCACCTTGGGGATCACCCGTAATCTTTGTGGATAAGCGGGACTGTACTATTCGCCTTTGTGTGGATTACCGGAAACTCAATGATGTTACCATCAAAAACAAATGTCCTCTCCCCAAGATTGAAGATTTGTTTGATCAAATGAATGCAGCTCGAGTTTTCTCAAAAATTGATCTTAGGACTGGTTATCACCAGCTTAAGGTAAGAGAGAGCGACATTCCTAAGACCGCCTTCACCACCCATTACGGATTGTATGAGTACACCGTGATGTCCTTTGGATTGACAAATGCCCCAGCCTATTTCATGAATCTCATGAATAAGGTGTTCATGAAGTATCTTCACAAGTTTGTTGTGGTGTTTATTGATGATATCCTTGTGTACTCCAAGACCAAAGAAGAACATGAAGAACACTTGAGACTAGTGTTGGGCACACTTCGTGAGCATCAGCTTTACGCCAAGTTTAGCAAATGCCAATTTTGGCTAAAGGAGGTTGGATTTCTTGGACATGTTCTATCAGCTGGAGGAGTTTCTGTTGATCCCTCCTTGATCAAGTCCGTCATGGAGCGCAAGGCTCCAACTAATCCAACTGAAGTGAGATCATTTCTTGGCCTAGCGGGATATTACCGCAAGTTTGTTGAAGGTTTCTCAAGCATAGCCCATCCGATGACGCAATTGCTCAAAAAGGACAAAAAGTTTGAATGGACTGACAAGTGTGAAGCGAGTTTCCAAGAACTCAAGAAGCGACTTGTTTCAGCCCCAATATTGACCATGCCAGATGTCACAAAGGACTTTGATATCTATTGTGATGTTTCCAAGCTTGGACTAGGAAGTGTTCTTATGCAAGGCGGCAAGGTTATTGCCTATCTATCAAGACAACTCCGACCTCACGAGATGAACTACCCAACCCATGATCTGGAGCTAGCCGCTGTTGTCCATGCCCTCAAAACATGGCGACACTATCTTATCGGAAACCGTTGTGAAGTCTACACCGACCATAAGAGCTTGAAGTATATATTCTCTCAGAAAGAGTTGAACATGCGGCAAAGGAGATGGATGGATCTTATCAAGGATTATGATATCGGTATTCATTACCATCCTGGTAAGGCTAATGTGGTCGCCGATGCCCTTAGCCAGGAACCTTGTTCTCTGAATGCCTTGATCAAAGTGGAGCAACCAAAGCTCTATGAAGAATTTGAGAAGTTTGGGCTTGAGCTTGTTAGCCATGGGTTTTTAGCTCGTCTTGAGCTTAAACCTACCTTGATGGATCAAATCAAGGAAGCTCAAAAAGGCCATGAGAGCATCGAAGGTATAAAACGGCGTATGGATAGAGAAGAAGTCCCTAGGTTCAAGATTGATGATAAAGGAGTCCTATGGTACAATGGACGCATCTGTGTGCCTACCATCGACGATTTGAAGCAACTCATCATGAAGGAAGCACATGACACGCCCTATTCCATTCACCCCGGAGGAACCAAGATGTATCAAGATCTTAAGGAAACCTTTTGGTGGCATGGCATGAAGCATGATATTGCATTCTTCATTGCTAGGTGTGATGTATGTCAGCATGTTAAGGCAGAACACCAACGTCCTGCTGGACTTCTGCAGCCCTTGAAGATTCCCGTCTGGAAATGGGAAGATGTGGGAATGGATTTCATCACTGGCCTACCAAAATCTAATCGAGGGAACGATTCTATCTGGGTTATCGTGGATCACCTCACTAAAGTGGCACACTTCATTCCTGTCAAGACCACACTTGATGGACGACAACTAGCTGACCTTTACATCTCCCGGATCGTCAGTCTACATGGCGTTCCTAAAACCATAGTGTCTGATAGAGGTTCACAGTTCACGTCCCGATTCTGGAAGAAGTTACATGAAGCTTTGGGTACCAAGCTCTCTTTCAGCACTGCCTATCACCCCCAAACAGGAGGACAAACCGAGCGTGTGAATCAAATCCTTGAAGACATGCTACGTGCATGTGTCCTATCGTATGGATGCAAGTGGGAAGATTGTCTCCCGTTTGCTGAGTTCTCATACAACAATAGCTATCAATCAAGGTTGCAAATGGCCCCTTTTGAAGCTCTTTACGGACGCAAGTGCCGTACCCCTCTCAATTGGTCTGAAACCGGAGAAAGCCAAGTGTTTGGACCCGATATCATTCGTGAAGCGGAAGAGCAAGTACAACTCATTCGTGACCGTCTGAAGGCTGCCCAATCTCGTCAGAAAAGCTACGCAAATCCGAAGCATTGTGAGCTGGTTTTTAATGTTGGAGATTTTGCCTACCTTCGTGTCACCCCACTCAAGGGAATGCAGCGTTTTCATGTTAAGGGAAAGTTAGCGCCAAGGTATATTGGCCCATTCAAGATCCTAGCTCGTCGAGGAGAAGTCTCTTATCAGTTGGAGTTACCCAAAGAGTTGTCGGATTTTCACGATGTCTTCCATGTATCCCAACTCCGGAGGTGTCTCCAAGTTCCCGACAAGCCCGAAGTGTTCAAGAACATCGACCATCGCTCTATTGATCTCAACCATGACTTGACTTATCGTGAGAGACCTATTCGTATCCTGGAGGAATCCATCCGACTCACCCGTAGGCGCAAGATCAAGTTTTTCAAGGTTCAGTGGAGCAATCACTCCAAAGATGAAGCAACTTGGGAGCGCGAGGATTATCTTAGAAGTGAGTTCCCTTATCTCCTTGAGGCTTAGCTTTGGAATCTCGGGACGAGATTCTTTTAATGGGGGAAGGTCTGTAACAACCCACTTTTGTAACTCTAGATTTTATGTGGTGATTTTTGAGTTGTGTAAAATTTGTACCCGACAAAAACTTTTATTAAATTGTTGAAATGCCCACTTCATTTGTGTCCTTGCTTGTTACTTGCATGCAACTTGTGTTTTCTAGGTTGGACTTGCCCGGTTTGGTAGAACTTTGACCCTTGTTACCTAGAACCCTATTAAGATACCATCTCAATTTAGTGATCAAGCCCTTTTTCTTGCAACAAATAAAACCTTCCCCTTGCACATTCTTACTTTCGGAATCAAACTCTACCCCACAAAAACTTGCCCTAGACCAAATTTTCTTGCTTCTTCACTTATTTAAATTTTGATCCTTGGCTCAAAATAAAGCTATCCCAATTCTTCTTCTTTATTCATCTTTGTCTCAAATTCCTACCTATTTTCCCCTTTAAAATTTTCTTGGGCTCATATCATTTTGATCACCACTTGGAGTTGTATTAATTCTCTCTTCTTAAAAATTTGTTCAACAAATTTATCTTTGTTTATAGGAACTCCTTTCCAACTCAAATTTCAGAAAAATCTTGGTTCAAAACTTTTGTGAAGCCAGCCCATCTCTCTCTCTGAAACTCTTCTCACCAAAAGCCCAGCCCACAACTCCCATGTGTGTTCCATCGTACAGGAGACAGAATCAAAAAAACGGACCCTGTCACGTTCCCAGGCAAACGTTGCATCGCTAGGAGAGGAAGAGACCGAGCCAGCCCTAGCGATCCCTCTCCCGCCCGTTCCGCTTCGACTCCCGTGCAAGCTGACGCCAGCCCTCCTACATCACGCTCATGACCCCGCGCTGACGTCTGCCCTCCTACGTCACGCTCACGACCCCGCGCTGACGTCTGCCCTCGCTCGCTGGTTGGGCGTCGCTACCGCCCGGGAGCACTACCGTCGCCCCTCCCCAGCTATAAAACCCCCCACTCCGCCCCATTCTCCCCCTCACACCACTCCACTCCTCTCCACCCCTCCCCGAGCGCGAGAGCGCTGCCTCTCCTCGCCGAGGCAAGCGAGAGAGAAAGAGAGCGTAGGCTATCTGCGAGGTATCAAGGTGGTGTCCGCCCTCTCCCCGCTCAACCGGACCTCGTTTCTCTCTGAAAACACGTCCACTAGCCCCTGCTAACCCGCACAAACCTTTTCCCTGCGCAGAGTTCACCAGAAGCGTCGCCGTTGGACCTTGCCTGGGAGCGCCACCATCGAACGAGGTGACCGAGCTGCCCGCAGAAGACGACGCCGCTGGAGCTGTGCCTGCTGCCGGACCACCCCCGACCCCCTGCGACCCCGCCGCCACCTCGCCGTCGACCCCCGCCGCCCTCCGGTGAGGTCCCCAGCCGCCGCTCTTCTTGCCAGTACTCGCTAGGTTTCCAGTCGCTCACGTATCGATCAGACGTAGAAGACAGATGCCAGCCGTCAGATGTCCTTTTAATCCAACGGCCGGGAAAGCTGCGTACCCCTTCGTTTTAAGTGGGTCGCCGACAAATGGGACCCACTCGTCAGCCCACTTTTTTTTTCTTTACCGCCCGGGATGCGCAGATGGGCCGGCCTGCCCTTGCCCCGTTTGGCCTGTTAACTTTCAGCCCGTGCTGTTTTTTTTAGAGAAACCTTTTTAGCCTTTGTTTAAAAACCGCAAGCTTCAAACTTGAACAGTTTCAAATCTATAGGTCCAAATCAATTGAAACTTGCGCCTGTAATTTTGAAATTTCATTCTCTACCTATTAGAACTAGCCCCCTTTCAGTTCTCTCCCTTTTTAATTTCGTGGAAAGTTAATTGTAGTGAATAGTATTAGGTAGTACCTATTTACAAAAAATCTGAGTTGTTCATATGCTTTCAGATTTTGTTTAGATCATCAAAATGGTTTGGAACAAGTTGCAGTAAAATAGTTATGTCTATATCTTTCTTTTACCATTGGTCCCTTACCTTTATCCCTTGCTTAGTTTAAATAATGATTTTGTTATTGAGCCATGCTTTGTTCGAATTCAAATTTTTGTTGAAGCTTATTAAGAGAACTCTTAAGGTTAGAAAAACCCTAAAACTTTGATAAAGTTTTGCAGCAACTTTGTGTAGTAACAAAGTAGATATCTGAACTTTGTGAGTGCTCTTCTTGAGTTGCTTGTCATGGTGTAGTGGTATGATGTGTGCACTTGTATGTTGATTGTTGTACTTTGCTTTCTTTCGCGACGCTACATCCGACCGTTGACGAGTTCGAAGAGGAATACTTTGAAGACTTTGAGGACAACCAGGGACAAGCCACCCAAGGCAAGCCACCTTTACTTGTTGCATATCTTGATCCTAGTTTTTATTATGCAAGTCTTTCCATTTATATTTATTCAAAGATGCATTGTTTCTTGTAATTGCTATTACCTCTTGATAGTGATTCGTTGGCGACTAGGCTCCACTAGTCACTTGATATCATCTTTAAGATGACACTCCTCAACACCTATTTACTCCATTACATTAGTTGTAGCTTGATGCTTACCATCATGTTACCCCTTGTAGCCTTGCTTAGTGGAGCAAAAACTCTAGGTTGGGACACTCAAGAACTTTTGGGAATTTTTTTTAAAACCTTGATGAGGTTTTGGCCTTACCAAGTGTAAGTTTGAAAGGAAAATTTGTTGAAATTTTGACAAAGAGGTTTTGGCAGAAAGGTGGAGTTTTTGGAAAAACAACACATGGTTCTATGTAATTGAACGGATCTAACCTTCCCGTGCAACCACATTACTCCGGAATGGGACGGGGCTTAGTCCGTAATTTACTTGTCTTAGTATGGGCTACCTCACAACTCTATAAGGGTGTTTGATCCCTTGAAGCCGGGTTGCTAAATTTTGGGAGCAATACACCGTAGTTGCCTACGGCCGGACGATACTACGGGTCTCTTGTCGTGGCGATGGGGTCATGGAGTAGGGGACTACCATGGTGCCGGAGAGGTTAAGCCCGAAGGGTAGGTGCCTATACTAGGATAGGATGACTAAGTGAAAGGCTTTGATCGATTATCCGAAGCCCGCATACTTGTATGATGGTCCGTGGTAAAGTCTCGACGGATTTATCGAATGGTGTGGGTAAAGTGTGCAACCTCTGCAGAGTGTAAATCTATTCGAATAGCCGCGTCCGCGGTCATGGACAGTTGGGATGTCTTTACTTAGCTATGTTGGTTTTGTTTTACAAAGGGTTCTTGGTGGAAAAAGGAAAGAGGAGATGGTTCGGAGTACCAATGGGGTACTGCCGTGGAGGAGGACTTTTGAACAAAGGAAATGACAACTTAGGTCACCCTTCCTAGAGATTTTACTAAAAATTGTCTTTGAAAATGTTTAATAAGGATATAGAAATGTCGTCGATCATGTTTCTTAACATGCTATATCGACACGAGAAAGTTTTAAAAATAAACTTAGCATAGAGCCACCCTTGCTACAAGCCATACTAGCATACCTCTTGCATATTGTTCCTCTTAGGTGGTTTGCGAGTACAATTCCACAATGTACTCACGGCTTTGTCCCTGGCTATTTACTTGGCCAGACTTCGATGACTATGAGGAAGATGAAGGTTTCGATGACGACTTCGTGAACTAGGCCATTCTCCCGGTCAGCTGCCTACAGGGTTAAGGCATGACTTGGGCCCGACGATGATGCTACTTTATCCGCTGTGTTATGTGTTGAACTTTGCCTTCGAGGCATTTGATGTAAGACTTGGCCATGATGCCATTGTTGTAAGACTATTTTAAATTCGGTTGTATGGATGATGTACTTTGATTACTAGTTTGGTTATGTGGATTCATGAGCATTTCTGGGATCATGAATTGTATGCATAACGGGTGTTTCGGACAAGCGGTCCGGGGCCCCCACAATTCCCCTCTCCGGCAGGGTGCCGAGAAGAGCTTTTGGACCCTCCCAATCTTCGTGTTGATGGCGGCGGTGGATCGCGATGTGTTCTGGAAAATTGATCGGGTCTTTAGGTTTTTCCCGTCGGGGGGTCTTTATAGGCAAAGGGGCATCGTCAGAAGTGGACCGAGGTGGTCTCACACATAGGGGGCGCGACCAGGGGCTGGGCCACGCCGCCCTGGTGTGTGGGCCCCTCGTGGCCCCACTCCAACTCCTCTTCGGTTCTCTAGAAGCTTCGGTAAAATTCTGGGCAACTGGCTTTGGTTTCGTCCAATTCCGAGAATATTTCCTGTGTAGCTTTTCTGAAACACAAAAATAGTAGAAAACTGGGAACTCGCACTGTGGCGACTTGTTAATAGGTTAGTTCCGGAAAATGCATAAAAGTGCCACGAAGTGTAACGAAACACTAAGCAAATGGTGTAAAAACAAGCATGGAGCATCAAAAATTATGGATACGTTGGAGACGTATCATTATCCCCAAGCTTAACTCCTGCTCATCCTCGAGTAGGTAAGTGAGAACAAAAGAAATAATTTTTGAGTTGACATGCACCTACACAATCTTGATCATATATGTAAGCGTTGTGAGCTGGGATCAAAAGAACTTAAAACATGGGCATGAAAGACATAATCTTGATAGAAGAAACTTAGCAACCATGTTATAACATGAAAATGAACACAAACAAAAGATCATGAACAATGAAACAATGAAAGTCAAACGTGTGTTCAAATCATAAGGAAAAACATACAAATGGTTTTTAGCTTGTCCTTCATGGAGAGCAAAACATAAATGCATTGGACACCTTCAAGTTTAAGAGGGCGACTAGATACAAATAATTTAAGAACAAGTGAAACCAACAATATGAATCAATCAATGAAAACTTTGGGACAATGCACATTATACTAAGAATGACAACTATGCTCTCTTAATGGTGCATAAAGATAGAAGGTGGTGACTCAACATAAAAAGTAAAAGAAAGACCCTTCACGGAGGGAAGCAGTGATTGCAAGTTTTATAACCTTCAAAAATTATGGTACTTACCGGCTTTGAGCTCCCATTGCCCCCATCATAAGCATCTTGAATGGTTAAAGTTAATGCGAGAACACTTACGCTGCATATGCTTGACAAATCATAAGTTGAAAACCTCGTGTCCCGTGAATACGAGTACCCAAACCTCATGCTACTTTACTTAGAGTCCCAAGCAAGCTCTTGTCATTGTAAGTATACACGTATCATCGAGAACCGCCAATGGGGTACCTCCGTGCCCGATGACATGGAACAAGCCCACATCAAAATGACAGGATAAGCAGACAATGAACACCTCGACATCTCTTTTATTTACCATTTGTATAGCTTTTTATTTTGAGATGCATCGTCGAATGTCCACTATGGGCATGCTACAAATTTCCACCATGAATTATGCATGGCTTAGATTGGTGGCCCAGGCATTTCTCTAACACATATACAAACTCCATGATCCCGCAAGATTCCCAATTCATTTCACACCGCGAGTATCCATAAACAAAAGATCACGATATCAACTCAAATAAGAAGTGCAATGTTGAAAGCTTGCCCCATGACGGCATGGCTGGGCTAGTCTCCAAGTTACAACTTGCAAGCATAACAACTCAACATAAGAGACCATAATGTCAAATTTTTAAGAACGAGAAAAAGTAAAGTGTGCCTTCCGGTTCGTGAGAGCTTTACTGACCAATTTTCGCATAACACTGGTAAGAGTTTAATTTGAAGAGTAAATAAAAGCAAGTCAAATTTACTTTGGAATAGCAAATTGCTAATAGGTATGTATGGTGGACACTTTGGCAAACTTGGTTTTTAGGAGTTGGATGCACGAGTAGAGCTCATACTCAGTACAAGGCGAGGGCTAGCAAAAGACTGTGAGCGACCAACTAAGAGAGCAATAATGGCCATAATCATGCAAAGCGACAAAGCGACATTAAAAGAAGCATAAGATGGCATCAAAAGTCAAAAACTAAATGATCATAGAGGCTATTGGTGACTTTGTAAGAGTCTAACATGTGTGAATATGCGCCAAGTCAACCCAAATAAAGCATCAAGGAGAAAACCAAAATAATGCTTCCAAACGATAAAAACAACGCATGATTCTTTCAAAGGCTCATTAAGCAATCTCGGTTATTTGAGACAAGTCATGCTATAGCAAAACCACTAAGCATACTATCAAAAATACATCAAGCACGACATGCAAAAGCCTAAGCCGCAGTCTACACAAGCTCCTTCTTGTACCACTTTTTTGCATAAAGCTTTTTCTCTTTTCCAACACCATTCAAACTTTTTATAAACACCTCTTTTGATGAAAACTAATATAGATCAGAGGCAAAAATACACCTTGATGAAAAGATATAACAAGATCTGAATACAAATCAAGGCGAAAAATGTAAACTAAATGCAGTTCTAGAAAAAGAGAACACTAAACTGAAAACTTATCCAAAAGAATAGAGTGAAAAATGGAGTGTTCTTGGCAAATGAAATGCAAGACAACTTATCCAAAAGAAATTTGTTGGGGTCCAACCATTTATTGCAGCAAACTAAACTAAACTAAGCTGAAAACTAAAAACAACTGACGCTCCAAGAAAAACGCATAATGCATGAAGCAATACAAATATAGCGTATTGAAAGGTGACCTAATTTTTGCCGATGAAGAAGGGGTGCCTCGGGGACATCCTCAAGCTTTGACGCTTGTACTCCTTGGATATTTCTTGGGCTGATGCATGGGAATCCCCAAGCTTGAGCTTTTGTCCATTCTTCAACTCATCTCATCACTCTCCGATCCCTACACTTGAAAACTTCCTTCATACAAAACTAAACACAAATCTATTAGCAACATTAGTGTAAGCATAACGTTGAATCAACCCTTTTTTGCTTCAGGTTTCAACCTAAAACCACCATATATAAAGCATATACTACTGTAGCAACTTCCCCAAAAGTTCCGTGATCAAAAGAACTCAAAAAGAAAGCGATAAAGCGGCAAACACAAATATTGATAGAAATTTGTCAAAACAGAACAGCTGATAAAGGTCAAATTTTTAGAGGGTTTTTTGTTGCTCAAATCAAAAAGTGTTCAACTAATGAAAGTTTGGAGATAACCTGGGGCATATGCACAAGAAATCTCAGGTCCAAAAGATATATAGAGAATTTTCACGAATTTTTACGGTGCAGCACCAAAAACAGTTTCAGGATAGCAACATCCCCAGATATTACCTCACTCAAATTAGAGGCTTCTCTTGGCACAAAAAAGATATAAAAAGAATAAGGAGAGGTTATTACAGTAGTAATAACTTCCAAGACTCAAATAAAAGAAAAAGAACTGAAAGTAAAAACATTGGGTTATCTCCCAAGAGTGCTTTTCTTTAACGCCTTTGAGCTAGGCGTAGAAAATTGTGAATCAAGTAATTATGAAAGAAGCATTAGGATCCACTATAGGAGTCTTTTCAACAATGAAGGGAATTGTGTCCAAATGAGTTTTTGAAGATCCTTTATGATCACGCTTTGGTACACTACTTTCATCGAAAGGATTTTCAGGACAAATCCAACTAGAATTCTTTTCCCAACCATCATGAATTCCTGCAAGTTTATAAGGTATTGGCACTCTAAAATCTTCATTGGGTGTACCAACAACCGCTATAGGTGAGCCAAGCTTATTAAATTTCTTAAAAACTTTCCTAGCCTCAATGGCAACATCTCTAAATTCTATGCGCAAAGTTTTCAAGATGAAAGCTTTCTTTTCAGGATCTTCAATTTCATGAAGCTTAAGGAACAAGTATTGCATAAAAGGATTAAGGCTAGCAAACCTAGCTTCCAACATGTGAACCAAATAAGCGGAAGCAACTTCATAACTAGGAGCAAGCTCAACCAAAGACTTTTCCTCAACTTCTTTATGCATACTAATATGATTAAAGAACTCCTCAATGTTATCTTTCCCAATAATTGAACCACTACCCACTGAGAGGTCCTCCAAAACGTACTTAGGGAACAACATAATGAACTAGAAGTAAAGAGATAACAACTACCAAGGATTCTAATTTTTTCTGGGTTTTTGATAAAACAATGCAAGTAAAAATAAATAAAGTAAAGCAAAACTTAAAACAAAGTAAAGGATGTGCGTGCGAAAAACTCCCCTCGCATAAGTCTTCTTTTTCCTCCCCGGCAATGGCAATAGAAAATATGATTGATGCCGAGTAAATGACCGGCCCGTTGGGAACCCCAAGAGGAAGGTGTGATGAATATAGTAGCAAGATTTTCCCTCAGTTAAGAAACCAAGGTTTATCGTTCAGGAGAGGAACAGACAAACGACGGAAGGTGATGCTTGCAAGCTTGCGACAGCTCAGGACAATTTATAGGGCGCCTCGTCCAAGCTTTGCTTTGCTAGCTGCAACGCGGAACCTGCACACAACACAACCAAATACTTTGTTTCTAACTTACAATGAGGTTGTCAATCGCACCGGTTTGCTTGAAATAAAGGGTATGAGCATATCGAGTGGAAAGTGATAATAGTATGCGAGTAAAGTAAACAGGTGATAGCAATATGATAGAAATAGGACCAGGGTCCCTAGTTCACTAGTGGTGTCTCTCCATAAGATAAAATAATACAAGCTGGGTAAACAAATTACAGTTGGGCAATTGATAGAATAAAGACAACGTGCATATGATGAGAGGATCACTATGAGATTTACTCTGGGCATTACAACAAAATACATAGACCACCATCCAACTGCATCTATGACTAATAATCCACTCACGGGGATATCGTCCGAACACCACATGAGTATTAAGTTGCGAATAATAGATAACTGCATTAAGCAAAGTGTGTAATGTAAACAAAGCATATACCCTTGAGCATATGAATGTTGTTTTCCCCCTAGTAGCAACAGCACATCTATAACCTTAGAGGTTTCTGTCACTCCCTTAGATTAAATAGAGGCATGAACCCACTATCGAGCATAAATACCCCCTCTTGGAGTCACTAGCAACTACTTGGCCAAGATAGCTACTAACAACGGAGAGCATGCAAGATAATAAACACCATAGAGGTAACATAAGATAAATTCTAGTACTTCAACTCAAGCATAACACCAATATTCATCGGATCCCAACAAACCAAACATGTAGAATTACATAACGGTGATCTCAATCATGTAGGGCAGCTCATAAGATCTAAACATGAAGAACATGATGGAGAAGACAACCATCTAGCTACTGCTATGGACCCATAGTCCAAGGTAGACTACTCACTCATCGCTCCGGAGGCAAGCATGGTGATGAAGAAGACCTTCGGTGGCGATTCCCCTCTCCGGCAGGGTGCCGGGAAGAGCTTCTAGACCCTCCCGATCTTTGGGTCGACGGCGGCGGCGGATCGCGATGTGTTCTGGAAAATTGATCGGGTCTTTAGGTTTTTCCCATCGGGGGGTCTTTATAGGCGAAGGGGCATCGTCAGAAGTGGACCGAGGTGGTCTCACACATAGGGGGCGTGGCCAGGGGCTGGGCCATGCCGCCCTGGTGTGTGGGCCCCTCATGGCCCCACTCCAACTCCTCTTCGGTTCTCTAGAAGCTTCGGTAAAATTCTGGGCGACTGGCTTTGGTTTCATCCAATTCCGAGAATATTTCCTATGTAGCTTTTCTGAAACACAAAAATAGCAGAAAACAGGAAACTGGCACTGTGGCGACTTGTTAATAGGTTAGTTCCGGAAAATGCATAAAAGTGCCACGAAGTGTAACGAAACACTAAGCAAATGGTGTAAAAATAAGCATGGAGCATCAAAAATTATGGATACGACACATCATTCATACTAAACTGATAATACCTGTTTAAAAATATATATATCACTGCAGGTCCATTTGATATTGGGGGCAGAGAGTTCGACCTGGTCTGTTCCTATGGAAACGAGATGGTGATGAATAAAAAAACTATCACAAAGCTCACTAAAGAAGTGCGTATTTTCAAACCAGACATACCATATTATGTCTATAGATCGACCAATGAGATGGTCAACCCTGAAAATGGTGCAATGGTTAGTAGATTTGCATATTCAAATAAATTTTTTATTGTACCAAGTAGAAAACACACACAAAACATGTTGTGATACCTTCAAATTCATATTTTGCAAAAATTTAACATGGCTTACACTATAGCCCACCTCAGGTTGTTTCATTGGGGATGGTATGTACATCCCAATAACTATACCAACATCGCGTGATTACATCAGAGAGCGGCCAAGGATGCAAATAGATAAAGACGGTTGTGCATCAATAACAACCGGATGATCAAAAATAGTCCGCTATGCAAAACTGAAAGAAGATGACATTTGCATGTTTTGCTTCTACAATGGAGGTCATGGGATGGGTTGCTTCTTGAAAAATCTAGAGAAGTAGTTTACTTATGTAACGAATGTTATCCTGTAAGAAATCCAACATTATGTGACATGACTTGCTGTGAACAAATGCTATTCGATCAATAAGATATTATGTGCATTCTTAATTCTGCTATTTACGGTTCAAAATTAGCATCTGAAAAAATGTCATGCTTCAGATGGATATACTTTGTTTTCAGAAAACGATAGAAGTTCACTTAGTATAAAGTCAAAGTTCAAATCAAGCATCACTTGAAAAATGACATACCAAAAATTTGAGCTTTAATCCGGCAGTTCTCTTTGAACTCATTGTGTATATATATATTCAGTCAATCTTAGCAGAGTACTCTTTTAACTCAGCAACTATTCAAGAAATTCACTTTAAATTACCAGAACGTTCAGACATAAATTAAGTTCAGAGTTAACCATGTGTTAAATATATAAATCAAATTTGTGAACGGAGAAAAAATAGTTCAAAATAAAAATTCAAGAAGAAGTCCACTTTTCATCTTAAAGTATTTATGTTTTTATAAAATGCATGAACATAGATGTATGATAAAAAAATTCACGAACTTGTATATGGCTCCATGAAAGTTTCCAAAAAAGCATCCTTATAGCAGTTCACAAAAAAATTTCCCTAATAACTAGTTCACATCTGTAATTGAAAGGAAGTCCACTTTGGAATTACAAATAAAAAAAGTTCAGAAGTTGGGATAGAAGATACCTTGACTCAAATAGTCCTTCTTCTTCTATACACCATGTCACCGCCGCCCACCACGCCCATTCCTCTCCCCCACTCAAACAGTAACCGCCCTCACCCCCTCCCTCACAAAAACAACCACCCCCGCTCCGCACACATACCACAACGCCCACCCCTCCCCCTTCCCTTCACAAAATGCAGAGAGAAAAGCGACCAACATGAGAGATTTGAGAACCGATTCCACAAATCTGAAAACATCTGCCGCCCCACACACATTCGTTCCAGTCCCCCCCCCTACCGCAGAGAAAGAACATAGATCCTTTCCAAAAACTCCTAGAGAAATGGAGTTTCCAGAAGGATCGAGGAAGAGGAAGGTCCATAGTTGCTTCAGCCAGTCAATGGGATGAAGCAATCTGCACAGCAGGCGAGTTGGCAAAATCGCAAAGAATACTGATATCCTGAGTGCATCTCGCCTCAGTAGAGGCGCGCGGGGAATGCGTAGGGGGGTTCGCGAGGACCCTGCACTCCCATTTGGTACGCCAAGCCTGCTTCACTCTGACCCAGAAGCTTGGCCCGACGAAAGAGATGACAAGGTTAGTATCTACAATGTGTAAAAAAATAAAGTGATAAATCTAGGTGGATTTGAAGTAAATATGGTTTCCCTCATTTAGTAGTAAAAGGAAAATTCTTATGTGACGCATATAAAAACAAACAGACCTTAAAAAAATACGCTCACGGTTTTCTATACATATATGCAGTTCATCGGCACAGGTTTGGAAAGGAAAAAAGATAAGAAAGACCACAATAAGATTGAGTTATTTCATCAATTGGTTCTGAAATTTTGAAAAAATGCAAGGCATAGATGCATTGCTGATGCCACTAGATAGACCAATAGTGCAAGCATTTGTGGCTACTACTGAAGATAGAATTGAAGAGAAAGAAAACTGGGTAGGATCAAATGATGAATGGATAGTGATGGTTAAACTGAACACTATTTGGCACCTCCGACACGTATATACAATGGAGGAAATCCCAGTAGAGTCAGTAGAAAACACTGGCATCATTTCAGAAGGAATGTGGTGGGGGTCATACAGGTACCACTACCAGATGGGGGAAATGCATCTCCTGAAGGTCCAGATTGTTGACAAGCCATTTAAACTTGGAAGTGTATGAAAATATAACTTGGTTGCAGTGTTCGACAAACTCATCGCGATATTGCGAGGTGGGCATGGCGAAAACTAGAGAGTTCTTAGGCATGACAACCTTGCACCTTGCAAGTTTGTCGATGCACTTTCAGATAGATGGCTCACGCGCATCTATGCAGTTATAGAGCCTCGGGGAGACGTAGCTGTCTGGGAGCCACAAAAATGGAGTAAGTTTATGCAAATCTGACTTTTTGTTTACAAACATAAAGTAACAAAGTGCTTTACAATTTACTAATGAAAATATATGTGAAAAAATGTCATCTCAAATTTGTGGGCTGCACCACGCATCATACAAGCCCCAACAATTCCACTGCAGGAAAACATTCAAGCTGGTGCCAATTTAGCAGACGAGGTATCATCCCATCGTTGGTTCCTCGCAAGGGGACTGGGGGACAATATTTTGTGGATACATACAAGGGGTGCGCGCACAAGCAAAGGTGATCAAATACAGTACATGGGCATGGAGATGTTGTTGTATCCGTCGCTGCAGTGCCACGTGTATTCTAGAGATGACCGCGAGGAAGATCCACTAATACCAGAATGGGTAAAGCAAGAAAATTTGCAAGGTAGATCACTGTTTCTAGGCATCAACAAGCCCCTCCTTCTTAAAACACCTGAAGCTTCAACGTCTCAGCCTGCGGAAGCTTGCAGTGTTGTGCCATTGTTCAAGCCTGACTGTGTGTTTACCACTCACAAAGGATGCTTAGATCGTCCACAACCAGTGCTGGACTGGGCATGCATGCCAGTCAACGGAGGGCCAGCAATAGGTTCAACGCTAACCTATGAAAGGCATGAATTTCTAGACCAGCTGATCCAACCACCAATGTGGTTTGTGCCAAGTCTGCCAGAGCCTGCTCCATGAAGTTGAAAGATTTGTTATTTACATTATCGTATGACCATCAGTGCCTTGTAAAAATCAAAACTACTAGTTTGTTGAACAAGTTAATTAGATGTAAGAATTTGGTGTGTTTTGTTAAGCTGTCTACCACAGCTATTATTGTATCCAGCATGTCCTATGTATAAAAAGTAAGTCCACTTTGGTTGTTGTGTGGATGAAATTGTGATGTTAATATGCGACATTGAATTATGCAAACTTGGATGATATGCCAAAAAAGCAAGTATATTAGAATGTTATTATGAACATTTTGGAAGTGCACATGTCAAATATGATGAAGTCCGCTTCATCCAAAATTGTAGTCCACATGTTCTGGTTGTCTTTAACAATACAACATAGATAGAACATATGACTTTGATATTGTGTACTAAAATAATAAACTACAACACGTTTATGTTTGCTGGAAATATGCCTCAAAAATAGTTCAATACTATAGGAGATTGGATGGCAGAAATGAGATAGTACTAGTTATACTTCCATATCTATTTTTCCTACAGCTGATACTGTGTAGCTTTAACAAAGGACACTGTAGCAATGATTCAAAATGATGGAGCTGCAAACAAAGAAACTAAAAAATTAAAAAAAAATTCACTTATATGGAAATTAAAGTTTGATTTGTCCACTCACTGATACACGTGTCTCTAATGGGGACTACAAAAACAACCCACACCCCCCCACCCCACACACCTCACAAAAGACATAGCTCACCTGAATTGATGCAGCACTACAGGATAAAAAGTTCATGCTGCTCATATATGGAATTTCATATTTGTAAGTTAATTTCAATAACTCCAGGGGAAAAGGTTCACATAAAGTATAATTGGAGTTCACTTAATTAACTAGTGAAAAACAAGCAGCAAGCAAATTAGTTACGAGTAACAAATTTATAGCAAAAATAAAAAATTATGAAACATTGTATAGTCGAAGTTCAGCAATAAAGCATAATTAAGTTAACTTTGGAAAAAAGAGCATGTTAGTAGCTTAAAAAATAGGTGTATATATAAACAACAGCCATGACAATATAAAAAACCAAAGATCATATTAAAGTGTTGCACAGCCAAAAAAGGAAGTTCATATTAGTAATAACATAAGCCCAGGACAATGATGACATAAATCCGTATCAAATGAGATCAATGTGTAAACAGAGAAAAAAAAGGTCCGTATACGTTCCCAATGAAGGTTCACAATAATAGTTATAGTTCGCTGACCATAGAATAAGAATACTATGGAAATTGACACAAATACAATAATTAATATTCCTACAAATAACCACAGTGTCTCATACAAAACACTATTTCTTGATGTACATATTTGAGATATTCACGTATGCAGACGCAAACATCATTCTCAACTTCCACCCTATTTCCGTGCAGCACGCTCTCGCGAAGCTTCGGACAAACTCTCTTGAGTAGATTGAGATGCAAGACCAAGCAACAGGATAAGATCTTGCACGACAACTGGCCAGTCAGCAGGGACCATCTCATTCTTCGGGTGGAACATCAGCTGGTACATGTACTCAGCTTTCTAGTCTTCGACACGTTTCTGGTAAAAAACACAATCAGCTAAAAAGGAAAAAAACTTAGGTAAAACAGCGTGATGAAAAGAACAACTTACATCTTTATTCTTGAACTTCTCAACAAACTTCTCGCCATCGTAGGTGGATGCTATCTTCAAGACATAGAATCCACACTCATTTGCTCCCTGCTCTGGAGTACTCACATAATTGCACTTATCTGCAAATTGCTCCCAATGAAATTGTTCAGTCTTATTGTATTATTCTATCCCATACACCTCCTTCATCAGAGAGACAAGTCTCTTGGCCTGTTTAAAAAAAGGAGTAAAAAATTTGGTAAACCCACACAAAAAACATAATTTTATATGCCATGACCAAACGAACAATTTTTACAAATGAACAAAAAGGAACGAAAATTGAAACATGTACAATTTCAACACGGTCACCATGAAAATTCCCCCTTGTTATGTTACTACCAGAATACCTTCTGCTATCAATAATGTCCAAGGTCCCAGAGTATCTATTAATGGACAGCGTGTGGTGGTTATCCTTGAAGTACAGCATCATGACTTGTAATTAAAAATAAACTCTTATCAGTTATAGAAAAGCAGAACCTGTACTTATAAAATCAGGAGAAACAGCTTGCGAAACTGGGATGCAAATAGTGCTAAAACAAAAATAGAAACAAAAAAGTTCACATTAACGGATAATGCAGTTCACAAAAATGATCGGAAAGTATTTGTCCTTCACAACAGTAGTCATTACCAAAATTAAAAAAGATCAAAAAGAACAAATACCAGTTTTGCCTTAAGAATATTTTCATTTATCCTGACAAAACGAGGGAACATTCTTGCTGCATTCTTCGCATTAAAAGGTGTCCTAGGCAGAGGATTGTCGTTATCATCACATTGGGTGAATGGAGACATATCAAGAAGATACTGCATATACTCAAACAGAAGAAAACTAAGTTAGTGGGGATTCTAAAGACATACAGAGACATAGTAAAAAGATGTAAAAAAGTATTGACAAACAAGGAGCATGTACAGGAATTGTAAATGGTCCAAGCAAAACACACTCCTCGGAATCAAACATATGTTTCATATCTGGGTCGTCCTTCCAATATGATATTAGGTAATCCATTATCTCAGCTTCCATCATTTCGGCACACCCAAACAACTTGAACATGAATGTCCATCTATAACAAGAGGGTCATCATTTGGAGAAGTGAACATGACAAGTGAATCTCTGGTAAGATAAAAAGGAAAAATATCCGAAATTGCCAAAAAATATAAAAAGGGAGAAAATAAATAACACTAATAATACACACATATTAGACAAAAAAAACTTACTTCCCGTGTTGTTCCTGGAACTCTTTGCTAAGGATTAAACTCATTAACTGCTTCGCCTTGGGTAACTGCTTGAAATCATGCATGACAAGCTTCTCAACAAGGTCCCTAAGCTTCTTTGGAACTTTCATCGGCCTCTTATTTGAAAGGATAGTACCTCCACTAGTATGTTTCCTGGGTTTCTGAGTTACAAAATCATCACTGCTACCCCTTGAGCAATCTGGGACAATTTTTGAAGAACGGGTCTTCTTCGACTTCTGCGCTACTGGTGACACAAAATCATCATCATCAAGAGAGATAATACTAGGAACTGCATCACGTGCTGATACTGGGATGACCTTGCTGCTTAATTTTTCAGCAGACGTAAAAATGTGTGCAACATTTTTCTTGGCCTTGCTAACTTGTCTAGCAAACTCTTCTTCATTAATTATTTGTGCATCAGGTGTGTAAAACTGAGTCTCAAATAAAGCAAAATTATCCTCCTCCAGACCAAGAGGTGGCCCTGTCGCATTAGAAATGAAGTTCTATTAGCAAAAAGAACAAGTTCAGTATTAAAAGAAAGGAAGTTAACATATGAAAGAAATGGAAGTTTAGTAATAGTAATGAAAAAGGTTCATTAAAGAAACTCAAAAGTAAATAAGAAATTTCACGGAATGAAAAAAGTTATACGTTAAAATAAACAACTACTACCTGCTTCAATACCCAGAACTGCTTGTAAATCAATGTTAAAATCCCCAGCTGTCAGCCAGCTGTATAGTAACATCATCCTTATGTTTAGAATGTCTCCTTGCCCAAATGATACCAAGTTGACACCGTCAAAAGAATTCAGTATCTGGAACATGAAGAACCCATATTCATGTCTGCGAAAACAAAAAATATATATAAATAGAAGGTATACAGAGAAGTCAACACATAGAAAAACAATAAAATAAAAACACATGGAAAAAGAGGAAAGTTTAATTCATAAGGCACCAAAAAAAGAAGTTTAGTAAACCAAACTATTAAAGTTCACTTATGACAATGATGCAAAAAATATATATATTGTTACCATAAAAAGATTAGAAGGAACAAATGCAAAGAAACAAACAACAAGAATTAAAAAGAATTTATATGTTAGAAAAATGTACGCAGTTTTCTGCTTAGGCACTCTCACGTAATGCATCTGATAATGGTCAATTGATTTTAGCGTAAACTTGTTTTCTTTAGCATCATTAGCTTCTCTCCATAGGTTCTTGATACCATAAGCCATCTTGAAAAAAAACCTCTGAACATCTGGATCATTTGGGCCACACATAGAATCCAAGAATTGAAAGCACTCCAACTTCAGATTTAGAGCCACAACACAAAAATGCCCAGCATTTCCTGGTACTAGAGGGTCAAGAGGATCAAATGTGGCAAAAAGAATCTGCATAAAATGCACATAAGATTAAAAAAGCAAAAAAAAAGTTGAACATGATTAAAGAAAAAGGGGAAACTAGAAAATTACAATTTCCTTCTTGTCCAGACGCTCTTCAGCACTAAGGCTGAATAGATCCATAAGCATGTTGCTGCCAAAGTTTCCTTCCCATAAATATCTCTGACATCATTACATCAAATTTTACAATAAAAAGGAAAAGATTGGAATGAAACAATAAAAGAACAAAAATAATAAGTAAAAAGACAATATGAACTTACTGAACAAATGTAAGGCATGATCATCTTTTCAGAATTCTTGTACTTCTGCCCCAGTAAATAAGTGCCAACAGATACGAAAAATGAGCAAAGCATGCTATTTGGCCAGAAAGCGTTAGCAACCTGACCTATTGTAGCTTCGCAGTGATTATTTCTGAAAAGAACTTTGCCACTGCAAACATAAAAAATGAAAAAAAAAATGAAAAGTTCAGCTGATATCCAACACTTAAGATGCACATAGACCCAAAAAAATAAAAAATAATTGTAAACACAATCAAAAATTACCTTCTAGGGTGTCTCCTCATCCTGCAAAGTGTGCGATAAACATCCTTAATCCTTCTCATTGCAGGGAGAGCAGAAATATGCGGTGTCAAGAATGCTGCAGTCGAATCTGCCAAAAATAAGGAAAAAATAAATGAAATTCAAATAAAAAATCAATGCAAAAAGGAAGTTCACATGGACTGATCATAAAAGTTCACTTCCGCTGAACTGGAAAAGAAGTTCAGTTGTAATTGAGATAGCTAGGAGTTCACAGATATAATGAATGAAGTTCACTCCTGATTGCATGAAAGAAAAGAGCGCCATTATTATTTGCAACTTTGGGAGGGAGCGAAAACCTGTGTTGGATTCACTTTGGTATCATAGAGCGAATGTGAGAAATAGCAAAACATGTACACTCATTAAAAATGTAGGAAGCATATACATACAACACACCTATTTACAAAAAAATAGCTGAAAAAGGTTATTTACATTGCAACAACATCCTCCGACAACATAGAACACACTTTCAATCACCCCCGCAACCCCTACACTCCCACCAAGTCCCCACTAACAAAACAATGAAAAAAGCAAAAACATAAAATAACTACATACGATAAACAAAACAAAGGCAGATAATGCATATATAGGACTAGTGGGGTCTACTACAAGATGAAGGAAGTTACAAGTATGTTGGCAATATTTTAAGGGGGAATGTAGATATTTTAAAGGGGCATGGGTGGGCGAAAACAAAGTCATCAAAGTTTGTATTTTCACAAATCCTTGCCTATATCAGCTGGAGGAGTACACAGGTCTTGGAAAGATGATTCTGCAGGCATGCACAAATCTTGATATGACGCAGACCTATCACCAAGATAACCATCTAAACATATTGTGCCTCGTTCGGTTGACAAACATTCATTCTGCTTCTCTTCCGTGTTGGCAGGAACAACATCAAGAGCAGCCTCTCCAACATTAGGAATTGAATGACTCTTTGGCTCCACTTCTTCAGATTTTCTCAAACATACATTTCTGCCAGCATGATGATCTTCAGGTATACCTGTCTGCATTTCTACTTCTTCGATGATAGGCAGAACTGTAGCTCCTTGGGCAACATCTGCTACATGACTTTTAGTGGTATTGGAAACACCAATCAAAGTAGGCTCCTTAGCACCACTAACACATTGAACACGTGATGATAGTACAATAGCTGTATCAATATCCAACATATCAGCACTTGTTCCTGTGCTATTTTTGCTTAACAATTCATCACAAAGATCTGCTTGTGCATGCACATCTGCAGGACAACCATCAACGCTTCTCTTGTAAACTTCATCTGCACTTGAATAGCCAACATTTGCAGGAGGTGAACTGGCAAGGTGCAAGCTCGAATCATCTTCATCTACAGTAGCTTTCTGCTCCCCGAACTGTGAGCTAGGTATAATATCATCTTCAAAGCATCCAGAGTCACCTATGTCAGATTCCGAACAATCATCTCCACCATTGTTGTCCTATGGTGGAGACACAGATGGGGAAACATGTCTTACATACTCAAAACCATGTGCATTGAAATTATCATCTCCATCTTCACAATCATCTTCACCATGATCTTGAGAGGCTTGCTCCTCAGCTTGCCTGGCTTCTTCCTGTTAGAAAAATACAAAAAGAAAGGATATGATCAATTCATAAATGTTCAAAAAAATGTTATCAATGTATAAACTCACTCGTATAAAAAAGAAGCTAAAAAACTGATATGAAAAAAATTCAATAAGCATGTGGGGAGCAACCCCCCACCCCCCCCCCAATAAAAACCACACATACAAAAATGATAAATTGCAAGTTCATGCTAGAAGAAAACATAAATAAGTTTAGTCAATATCAGAAAGAAGTTCAAATCTGCTGATAAAAGTAGTACCGTATTAGATTTTAAAGAAGTTCAGAACAAATATATCAAAAAAGGTTATCATTGATGCTAAAGCAGTCTAGTATTAGTTTTAATATTAACCTCAGCATCTACAGCTGACTGACCCAGAACTGTATCCTTCTGAATAGATGATTTGACATAGCCAGATTCATCTTGCTGCGCCATTTGACCCACGATATTAGCAACTTGCCTTTCATATTCACCACATAAAAGATCTTGCTTCCTGCTAATATCAGCAAATCCTTTCTGCACAAAAGATAAAGCATTCCTCAAGTTTTCAAACACACGACTCTCAAAATCAGAAGCCTCTTTCATAAGCTCAACACTAGGGCCATGGCCCTCGGGGAAAATACCAGCGATCCTGCTTAAACGATCAGCAGTAGATGGTACAGATCGTGAAAAATCATCAACGTTTTGCAGGCAATGATCAATCTCAGCAAGGTAATCAACATCTGGCGCCGCATTTCTTGCTGAGGTCGACGGGGGGACCAATGGAACCTGAGAAACCTGCATTCCTTTAGGAGAACTAACTGGATGTTCACTTATGTCATCATCTTGCTGGTCAGGATTCAAAGGGCTAGAACGCGGCTCATCTTCTAGCTCACCAAAACGTGCAGGACTAGACCGGGGAAAGAGATTTTCAATAGGTAGTGGGTATGAGTATACAATGTCATTGCGACCTTTCCACTGAAAAAATCCAAAAAAATAAATTATCAAACATTAAACAAAACAAAATATGACAGATTCTAAAATAATGAATAAACTAAAAGTACAAAGAATGAAGACGGAAAAAGGTTCACTCAGATAGATAGTCTGGTTCACTTACCGGTAACTTCCCAATCACATATTTTGAAAGATCACTTTTGCCGTTCTTGATACGGTCTTCGTAGTAGATGGCTCTCAAAGATATTTCAAGAAGAAAATTAGCCCGTGGAGTTCTGCAATGCATGATAGAGTGTTTCCTTGAATTACATGAGTCAAGATACATAACTATAGGCACAATGCCACATCCTTCAGGGCCGGCCTGCTTGATATTCGGATCCTGATATTTCTCAGCAGCTCCTTTCAACTCATCAACAACAACCTGGCAAAAATCCATTTTAGACATCTTTTTATAATCCATGTCAACGAGCATAGCAGCTTCCCTCTCAATATGAACTGCAGAGCTGGGGCAGATAAGCTTGTTGTAAAGAATAGCAAAGAAAACCTTCACAGCTAAATCAACTTTTGTTTCATCCTCAACTAATTCAGCAAGCAAGTTTCGAGATCTTTCGTCTCAATACTAGCTATTTTGGCAAAACCTAGTTCTGCCTTCAGCTTTCCAAGTGAAGCATCATGGCCAGTATCTGACGGCCTCGGAGTTGTATCACCTCCAGCAGGAAACCCAAAGATGTGGTGCATAGCATCTCTGTTTACAAGCAGACTCCTGCCAGACCCACAATCTATCTTCATTGTTGTGTTATCAATCTTCTTCAATAGTAAACACATGAGAGGACGGGACACATTACCATGAAGGATCCAATCAAACACACAACCAAAACCCGCCTCTTCAACTTTTGAACGATGAACTTCCTTGAGCAACTTGACAGCCTCGTTGATTTCACCTAACAAACAACGTACAGTCTGTTGGAACCGATCTACGGGGCCATCATCTTCATCATCATCAACATTCTTTCCTCTACACTTCTTCTTCTTCTTCTTAATAACATCAACATCTTTCGCAATGCTTGCTGCGGCACCTCTCATCCTCTTCTTAATTGGAGAAACCTATTTTAATAAAAAATAACGTCAAGAAAAAAACACAAAGAATAAAAACAAACAAAAAGGTTCAATAAATTGTATTAAAAAGACATAGCAACCTTTCCAGCAGCAGGTATAGAATCTTCTTCAGCAAACACATCATCATCATTGTCTGGCACATATGTTTCATCAACAATGCATCGACACTTCGGAGATTTACTCCCTAATGTGGATGCATGATGATCAGAAAGGTTGCTACGCAAGTTGCTACATTGTCTTGTTGAAACAATACGAGGACTCCGTCTAGGCGATCTCCTAGCAGGAATTTGTTCTGGTGATGCGCGTGAGAAACTAATCTTGCAACGGCTAACCTAAACTTCTTATTAGGAGAACCATGTACAGAACGTTCTTCTGATGACTTCGCAGGTACATCTGATGGACCACAATCTGCAATCTTCTTTCTTGATGGATACTTGTGGTGATACTTCAATAGTTTCTCATTATGTTCAGCCAACTTAGCAGCTTGTTCTTTATTGTACTTATCTAACTGCGCTTGAACATTGTGTTCTTGTGTAACCTCCTCAGTACCATCAATAGATTGAGATGGCATGTCCTGCAATACTGGTGTGCACTCATCATCAGGATTACTAGGAGCATCTGAACTACCACCATCAGGAATCTTCTGCTGAAGAGGCGTGTGATCAAATATAGGACCAGATGTTCTATGAACAGACTGAGCACAAACACCTCCAACAACAGATGAGGCTCACAGAGGCGTATCATCAAACACATGACCTCCCTGAGGTGAATTACAATCAGGAAAATCTGCCTTCAAAGAATCCAATGTGTCATTAATGTACTCATCGGCTACAACAACAAAAAAAAGAGCAAAAATCAGGAAAATCATAAAATAAAAATAGCAGTTCACATTTATAAATTAATAAGTTCAAAATTCGGATAAAGTGTTGACATATGTTAAAAAGAACATATGACAGTTATTATTAATGAAAATAAAAAAGTCTATGTATACTATACAAAATAACAGTTCACATGAACATTATAACCAGTTCAGGGGATCAAACGAAAAATGACCTAACATTACACATACCATATCATATCATATTATCATATCATAAAAACAATTGCCAGAATATCAAAAATATTAGCACTTCACAACTTATAAAAATGAAGATTACAACAACAGTAATAAGAATTGACATGTTCAAAAAAAATTAGTTCTCGTAGATATTTGAGTTCACTTCATGAGAACACAAAACGCGGTTCAGAAAAACAAGTTAAAATAGTTCAGAAAACAAATGACATAAAAATAAGCAGTCAACATAAATAAAGAAACAACAGTCCAGAAATCTATTTTGATCAGATTTCACATACTTAAACATAATCATAATAGCAAAAAAATAGTTCAGAATACAATTAACAGGGGTTCACATGTACATTATAACCAATTCTGAGGATCAAACAAAAAAGGTCCTAACATTACACATATCATATCATAAAAACAATTACCAGAAAATCATAATGTTAGCACTTCACAACTTACAAAAATGAAGATCACTATCAACAGTAATAAGAATTGACATGTACAAAAAAATAGTTCTCGTATATATTTGAGTTCACTTCACGAGAAAACAAAAAGCAGTTCAAAAAAACAAGTTAAAACAAATCAGAAAACAAATGACATAAAAATCAGTAGTTAACATAAATTAGGAACAACAGTCCAGAAATCCATTTTGGTCTGATTTAACATACTTAAAAGTAATCATAATAGCAAAAAAATAGTTCAGAATACATTAAACAGGCGTTCACATATACTAAATAAAAAGAAAGAAACAAACGGATTAAAGAGATCAAATCAGGAAAAATAAATATACTGGAACGTTCCACATATTGAAAGTTCAGATTATACAAATAAAATTTCAGATCATAATGACATGTTGACATTATTTACCAAATATGGACTACTGAGAGTAACTACACATAACTACCAAGCACATATGTTTAACATAAAACAGTTCACATAACTAATGAACACCAGTTTATAAATTAATAGTTATGACGACATTTCACATACATATATGTCTTAAAAATTCATAATAAGATGGTAAATGACAGTTCACATAGTAACAGAGTACCAGTTCAGACTACTTGTATACAATTTTGTTAAGGTAAGAAAACAGTTAAAATCAACATTACAGAACATCACTACCTTGTCGCGTAGGAGGAGATGAATGATCCATAGTTGAACTGCCCAAGTGAATAACTGCACCGAAAAATAGAGCAAAAAAACACAGCAGAGAAAATCAGTAACGCGAGAAAAATAAAGAAAAAGGCATGCATCCTGTGAAGGAAGAATCCGCACAAGAATAAATTGTAGATTAGGGGCTGAATTCGTAGCACCGCGTGTCGGAAAGAGGAATCGCTTCTTGATCCTCTGCCACCGACCAACCCTGTTCGCTCAACCACAACATGGGTCACCGGTGGCGAGAGCGGCCTCAACAACTTCCCTTAACCCTAACAAAAAATTGGTAGAGAACTGCCATAAATCAGAAGAGATTATGAACACACAAGTACAAAAACAACAGGAGAAACATTGCAACGGCCGTACCACCTCTATTCCCCCAGCACGGCGGAGAAACAAACTGAGCACTCGACGCTTGCGGTGGTTTCACCCATGTCGACCTTCGCACGATTTGGTGGGGGAGAGAGAAAGAGGTAAAGCACAATAGGACAAGAAAAAACCCGGGGCCGTGGGGAGGAACAGACGTTGTACAAAGAGATAGCGGTGTCCACAACACATTAACAACTACCCCACCGGCACTCCACTAACAACCACTGACAGTTTCAAAAATTGACAAAAAGCAACCACTCCATATCATGTTAAAAGTAAAAAAGAAAAGGCGAATAACTAAAAAACTAAAAATGTAATTAATTTATTAATGACAGTGGGGGGGGTCCCCCCCCACGCCCTTCCCCCACCATACATATGATCTTAGAAAAAGAAAGTTCATACATACTTTTTAAGAAGTTCACTCGAACCACGCAAAACAAATGCATCTGGATCATCTTCAACCTCCGTTCCCTGGGTCATCTTCAACCTCGGTCCCCTGGGTAGTCTTCAACCTCTGTCCTCTAGGTGGTCTTCAACCTCTGCATCTGCACCAGAAAAACGCGACCAAAACTGCGAAATCAAGTGCCAGCAATTACTCTCAGATCCGCCCCCACCCTGTCCTCCCGGCATCGCAAATTTTGACGAAGATCTAGAGATCTGCCACAGTAATAGACATCACCAACCTCAAATCTAACAAAATCATAAGCTCCAATACAACAAATCGAGGTCAAAAATGTTGGGCGGGTGAATCTGGCGACGTGAAATCCAGAAATCCGTGAAAATGAAGCCCAGATGTATGAGGGAACCTTCGCGCATGAATACTACAGGTCGTGGAAACACGTACGAACGAGTCCTCAGGTGCCTCCGCTCGCGCCAAAAAGATGGTTCATATGCATACAAAAAAGAAGTTTCACTCTTCGTGTCCGTGAAAGTTCAGAAGGGTTCCTGAATAGTTATTCAGGAATATATATATATACATGGAGAATATTCTATCATTAATGACAGAATAATATTCTGTACTGCTCACGAGACAGGTTTGTACTGATTTGTATGACTACACTGTACTTCTTTTTTGCAAACTTTGAACTGCTCGTGTATCTATGTAGTTGTTTTTCTCCTAATTTCAAAAAAAAATATTAGAATTGTGCATATAATATATCATTGGAAAGCTAATGAAAATCCGCAACTCTTTTGTATTCTAACTTATTTCAAATTATCAACTGAATAAATTTAATTTCAAAAATCAGAAATCTTCATAAACACGTATAAAACGTGTTTTGAACTTAGTTTCCAAACCGCTGATCAGAATGGTGCAAATAATATATCGTTGGAAAGCTACTGAAAATGCGCAACTTTTGTATCTCTGCAGGTTTTTTCAAATTCTGTATGGTTTTCGAGCAATTTCGAAAATACGATATTTCAGATCTACTCAAAAACGACGGACAGTAATTAGAGCAGAGTTTTCCAACCGTTTGTCAAAATAATGCAAGTAATATGGCGTCGGAAAGCTATGGAGTAGGCGCAACTTTTTTGTTCACAGTGTTTTCGCAAATTTCTAATGGTTTAGGAGCAGATTTGAAATTATAGCTCGTTGTTTGTAGTGATTGGCTTCAAACGATTTTTACCGGTATTATCAAATGGTATATGCAAATGATACAAGTAATATATTGTTTGAAATGTGTCACTAAGGAGTAACTTTTTTGTCAAGATCATATTCCTCAATTTCTTAAGGTTTGAAAATAATTTGTAAAATTTTAAGTTTACATATTTTGCATTGTTTGCAAGATGGTGACATGAAATTAACAAGCTAAAATTCGTGATTCCTTATGGAATGCAATAGATAATGAAATTAGAGTTATACTCTACCATAGAAATCATTTGTGCCAATGATTGAGGCAATACATGCTCAAAACAATGAGATTTGCATAATATATTTCCGCCCCGAAAAAATAGAGTATTCGTACTTCCTTAGACACGTATCTGTACTTCTTTTTTACAAGTGTTTGTACTTCTATCATAGCTTCAAAACTATTTAGAAAAATAGATGCAAATTTCTCATACGGTATCCATTTTGTGTCCACAACCACTTAAAATGCTCAACACAACAACGCACTTCAGTTACAACCTTAAAAAAACACATCCTAAGTATGGTTTTATGCGGTCAAAGTTCAGTCAACCCATTTTATGCATATTTAAAAAATCATTTGGCCTTCCATTCGATTTCCAAATTGTGTGATTTTTTTTATGTTCTAAAAATAAAGGCAATGCCTATCTGAGCAAAAAAAAATCATTTTGTTTTACTCCTCAAAATTTAATATGTGTACTTCCTTAATTGAGACCTTACACTTCCTATTTGTCATTGTTGTACTTCTTTTCATTTTCACGGATGATTCCACTATTTATCTTGCAAATTATGGAAGACTTTTGTACTGCCGAAAGTGAACATATGCACTTCCCATTGTGAATACATGTACTTCTTGTTCTCATACTTTTGTACTTCCCTTTAGATGATTTTATTATATTTCTAGCACTTTTATGTGGAATATGCACTCCCAAAACTGAACATTTGTATTTTCCTCTACATGATTTATCATTTTTCTAGCATTTCACGTGAAAGATGCACTTCCGAAATTGAACATTTTGTACTTCCTTATATTATTGCATATACTTCCCGCTCGCATAGTTTTGTACTTCCCTATATTACTGCATATACTTCATGTTCCCATAGTTTTGTACATCCTTTTAGATAATTTTATCATTTTTCTAGAACTTCATGTGAAAGTTGCACTTTCGGAAAATGAATATTTGTACTTCTTGTCGTCATCGTGTGTACTTCCTAGAGTCACTGGTCGTACTTCATTAATTTTGCGAATGATTTTTATCATTTTTGCAACCCTTGGCGGGACTCTGCACTTCCCAAATTTGAACCTATGTACTTCATGTCGACACTATGTGCACTCCCAAAACTGAACATTTATACTTCCCTCTACATGATTTATCATTTTTCTAGCACTTGACATGAAATCTGTACTTCTAGAAACTTAATATTTTGAACTTTCCGATATTATTGCATATACTTCCCGCTCGCAAAGTTTTGTACTTCCCACTATTATTGCATATACTTCCTTGTCGCATAGTTTTGTACTTCCTTCTAGATAATTTTATCATTTTCTAGCAATTCACGTGAAAGTTGCACTTCTAGAAACTGAATATTTGTACTTCTTGTCGACACCGTGTGTACTTCTTAGAGTCGCTAGTCCATACTTCATTAATTTTGCGAATGCTTTTATCATTTTTGCAACCCTTCACGGGGACTCTGCACTTCCCAAAATTGAACTCCCATACTTCCGCTAGCCACTGTGTGCACTTCTCGTTGTCATCTTTTGTCCTTCACATCGCCACTATGTGTACTTCCAGCCATCCTCGTGTGTATTTTCTGTAGTCACTGCGTGTACTTCCTTTTGTACTTCACCAAGTGTATATTTGCACTTCTTGTCGTCATTGCAGTTTCAGGAGAATTAGCAAATTATTTTCCTAACATTTCTTGCACTTGTGTAAGGGAGTCTCTATTTTCTAAGATTCCAGGTTGCATGCGTATTTTCTAAGAAAAAAGTGTACTTCCCAACTTCATACAGCATAGTTTGGGTCAAATTATTTTTCCTATGCCTTTTCTCGCGGCGTGTACCGCTCAAGTCAAAATCTTGAACTTATCAAAGAAAAAGGATATGTACATTTTAAAAACTGTGATTAAATATTTTCATGTACTTTCTGAAAGCAAAGATGGGTACTTCCCGGGAGTCGAAAGTGTACATCCAGGATTTTTTTTCTCATTTTATACGCACCTGTCCTGTTGGACATCATGTACTTCCTGGTGACACTAATTATCTTGCACTTTTTGAAGTTGTCAATTATCATCATCCTAAAACTGAATCAGCGGAGAGAGATTCTGAAGAAAACTGAATCAACGGAATGGTTCTTGGAAATACACGCACACACACGCGTCTTGAAGAATGTAGAGCCTGCGGCTTTACTGAACCAAAGGAGGCTCGGCACTTAAGACTACAACTAGGTGCTGCCGAGGCTGCTAGCTCCGACCAACGCGAGGGAGCACCAAGGTCCGTTGTTCCTCGTCGGGCTGTGGTGCCGCTTCAGGCGCTCTTCCGCTTTTGTGCTCCGGCTACGAAATTTTGACTCCTGGGAAATTTCGACCTCCCCTTTCGTGCTCCGGCTACGAAATTTCGGAGTCGGTGCGTAACCATAGCCCAACGTACTTCCCAACATGTACTGCCCAGCGTCACCTCTCTGTTCTGCCGAACATAGCCTCTATGTACTGCCTAGTGTCGCCTCTCTGTACTGCCCAGCGTAATCATTCTGTATTGTCCAGCGTCGCCCCTCTGTACTGCCCAGCGTCACCCCCTTGGTACTGCCTAGCGTAACCGTTATGTACTACCCAACGTCGCCCAGTACCGCCAAAATGTGTACGTCCGTGTAAGATTTTTGTACTTCCCGGCTCTGCATTTGAAATTCTCTTTTACTTTCTCCATTTGGCAAAAAAATCAAAAAGAAAAACCAAAGTGGGGCTCCGTATTCCCCCGATGCAGAACATCATGAGGAATGGTCACGACGCTATGGGGGTCAGGCCGGCAGCTATAGCTCTGGGAGGCAATGGTGCTCTGGCCGGCAGGGACATGGAGGTCTGGGAAGGTGCTAGAAGAGCCTCCTTCGAGCGGTGGCGCAGAGGAGAAATCGGCCATCGGCATGGAGTATTTCCTCGTTAGTGGCACAAAGAAACCCGGCAATGCCGAGAATTTGAGGCATGAGCAGGCCAGCCCACCACGAGAAACCAGACATGGCGCGGAGGCCATAGAGGCGGCGACGGAGATCCCTCTAGTTGGCGACCCAGATGCCCTCCAGTGACGGCGCGAGAGGGGACTCAAGGCAGCAGCATAGGGAGACTCCAGGCGGTGACGCCGAGAGGCTCTGCTGGTCGCGGCCGAAGGTGGGATGCCCTGTTCGGGAGTGGGGGAGGGGGCACGTCGAGAGGCAGAGCGGGAGACCTGCAGGTGGCAGCGATAATGAGAGAATAATACTCGGCAATAATTTGTACTTCCGGAAATGGCAAAACTGTACTGCCTTGTATGACAGTACGGTACTGCTAGATTGCAAAACATTCAACATAAAAAAGGTCCCCAATTCTAAGCTTTCAGACTTAAGATCCCGCACATTATGGGTAGATAAATTTATGCAAACAATCAACATAAACAGGTCCCCAATTTTCAATCGCTAGACAAGTAACACACGGGTGTTGGAAACAATCAGGAAAGAACCGATGAAGGTCATGGGCAGAGAAAAATCAAAGCGTCTATTTGGCGAGTTGGTTTTTCAGCTGATCGATTACCTTGTACATGATTCTATCCAGGCAGAAACTAGCTAGCTTTGTTAGTAAGTATTCATAATGTATATACATGCACGCTGTTAGTTCTTGTTGTGAGAGTAATTTGGCAAGATCACATCAGCGAGTCATGAAGGAAATCTGGCTTTATATCCCCGGATGTTATGTTAGCTGAAAACAGTTGCAGGTCAGTTCAGTGATTGATGCGGAAGCAGTTTAGACACTGTCAGTGGTCAAGCAACGAACTAGAAGCAGTCCATCCATTCACCAAAGAGAAGAAATTCAGAAGAACCACCGCATCCTAGCACTATAGAACAGACGCAATCAATACCGACATGGAATGGGGAGGCGCCTGCAGTGGCACATCAACGGACAGCTACACGCGTGGACGTTCGTTGCAGCGAGGAGTGGAGGTCTGGTGCGACAGCGCCAATAGGGCACCTGAACGGCTTCGTGAGATCAAGGTGGCACGTGGGAGTAGCTCGCTGGCTGCAGAGTTCGAGGCTGCACAAGTCGGGGATTCCAGGTGGCAGGCGAGGCTGGGGAATCAGGCGGCACTGCAACTGGACCGGAGGTCACTCGGGGCGGGAGCTTGTCTGTCGGAGGTGTGGCCCATTCAGGTGGCGGCGCGGAGAGCCGGAGACCGACCGGAGGCGGCACGGGGCCCCTTGAGGTGGCGGCACGGGGACCCTTCCGGCGGCGGCGCGGAGACTATTTGGCGGAAGCGCAGGGTCCCTTCGGGCGGCGGCAGCGGTTTCCGTTGAGGCGGCGACGGCGGTTGCCGGCGAGGCGGCGGTGGTTGCCTAGGGATGCAGCGGCGGCAGCTATAGGGGAGGCGTGTGGTCGTGCCTGTGCCTCGTGCGGGTGGTTAGGGGAGAAGGTGTGGATCTTTTTTCTCATGCGCGGAGGCTATATTGGGCGGTTTTCTAATGGACTGGGCCTCTATATAGGGAGGTTATTGCAGAATAATATTCTACAATCAGTTGCAGAATAGTCTAAAAAAAAGTTGCAGAATAGTTCCACCCTATATATATATATACTATTATATAATTTATCGGGCGCGGAGGACCCAAATATTAGAATAAACTTGAATTGATATTACTATCAATTATTCGGGCGCGGAGGACCTATACCCGAACAATTGAAAAATTCAAAAAATAAAAATAATAAAAAAAATTATTAAGAATTTCGAAATCATTAATGAATGAATAAAAATAAATATTTCTATTATGAAGATCTCCACCATCGTCAAGCATGCAAGCAGCCAAAGATTTGAAACTGTCAAAAGTTCTTCACATGCATGCAAGAAGAAGGAATTCAAGCCAAAGTGAAGGAGAATTTCCAAGAACACCATCATGAAGCATAAGAAGATATCCAACAAGATAATGACATCTCCATTGGCAGCCATGGCAACATGGTGGCTGCACATACATTTCTCTCCAACATGCTCTCATTAACCTATAAAGAAGGGCTACAAAGGCTATGAAGCCTAGAAGGCCTAAAAAGACCTACAATAGGGGTATGATGAGCAAGAGGAAAGAAGAAGCAATAATAGAGGAAGAAGGCTGTGGAATGCTGCTCTCTCGTGTCTATAAAACGGGAAGAGCGCAGCGAAGGAAGACACACACAGAGCAAGCACACACCAGCAGCCAGAAGAAACACCAGCCAGCAGCGAGCTCCTGCGAGAACTCCCTGCTTAGTAGTAGTAGTAGTAGTAGTAGTAGTAGTACCACCACCACCACTTGTAATAATAAGCCTGCATAGTGAAGGCAATCGTGTTGTACCGAAGGAGCTAAGGTAATCCCTCCTTCTCGTGTAAACCTTTCGGGGCTTCCCGAAAGGGAAAACCATATGTAAGCTATATTGTGGAAATGAAGTAGTTTTGTATTTCCCTTAATCTTTTTAGCATGTTTATATGGGATGGGTTCTTATGCTAGGGATCCTATAGGAGAAACCTCTGCATGTAGTTCTCTGTTAAGCCTTGTGTATGGCGTCAGAACGAGAACCTTAGTTGTAGAGAAGTGTTCCCTTTGGGTGGAACTGCCTGGGAAGATGATAAGAAATCAACCCATATAAATTTGACTAAAGAAATTTAGGAAAATAAACTTAGCTACTCCTGAAACAATATGGTGAAAAATATGGTGAGTACCGAGTAGGACAATACAACACTGCGCACACCCCGTACGAATTGTTGGCCTCGACAGCCATAAAGATCCTGCAGAATATACAAAAAATAATATTATAATCTGAATATTAAATTTACGTATTTATAGTCATTAATATAAAAGAATTTATAATCTGAATATTAAATTTATGTATTTATAATAGTTAATATAAAAGAATTTTTATCACGCATATTTCATATTTATCCCGCATATTTGTTTATTTTACTATTTATTTTATTGTGCATTGTTGGTATCAGAGCAAGGTTTAATCATTGAAAGGTTAAAGTATCTGAATTTAGAAGTTAGCGCAGGTAGAATAATAAAAACTAAGGAAAATATTGATATAAGGTGTAAAATAAATCCATCTGAAGAGCATACTTGGCATACTACACATAGCCAGCTAAATATATTTGTCGATCTCATATATAACTTTTTCATATCTTGGGGAAAAAGACAAGATATATTAGATCAGAAGTTTGAAAGTTTATTGAAAGAGAACAATAAGCTTGCAGAAAAATATTCAGGTTTGAATAATAAAATTGATATAGCCTTGCATAAGCTAGAAGAAGCAAAGGCAAGACAGAATACAGTTTGCAGAAATAACGATTACATTAAAGAAGAAGTACAATCCATTGGAAATAATATAGAGCATAGTTTAAATAAGAATAAAGACTTGTTGTCAGGATTCACAACAAGGCAAGATCATATTCTTGAAATTAAAGAATTGGTGCAAGAGGTAAAAACTCTGATCCTCTCATAATTTGCATGTCCGAATATAACAAAGCATTAAGTGAAGTAGCCAAATATTTAACGCCTCCTATTGGTTTCTCTGATTACGACTCACCAAAAGAAGACTCTAAAATTTTAATAAAGCAAAATAATACAATCATCCAGTTATTAATCCAAGTCTTAGAGAAATTAAATAGAGAACAAAGTAACAAAGAAATTGTGTTAGCATCATCTGGTGTAGTAATATCATCGAAGAATATCAACTCAGAAAAATGGACATATCTAAAAGCCTCAATAGAAGAGACAAAGGTCTCCAAGTAGTAAGGCAAGATTCGAGACCCCTAACAATGATGAATAGAATTTCATGCAGCAGAAATGATGACATTGATAGTTTAGAAGAAGTTATAGACCTAGATAGAGATCTAGAAAGATATCAAAAAGATACATTAAGGAAAATAACACCACAACAATTTTATCATATGGGCATGTTTGAAAGTAGAAGCGGTCTATATAGAATTTCCAGAGAAATTGAGTTAAGTGTGTTAACTCATCCTGTAGACCTAAGAATTGTGAGTAAGAATATTGAAAATGAACTTAAATATAGTGGTTATAAATACATTCATCAAGGTATGTATATCATAGGAGTTAAAGGCATGACAAGAAAGAAATTAGGAGCAAAGGTTCTAATAACATTACTAGATAAAAGATGGGGATCAATAGATAAAGCTTCATTACGCTTTATGGAAGGTGATATGAATGAAAATAGGCTAATAACCTACATAGCCCCAGACCTAATGATGCATGTAAAAGAATTTATAGATAAAATGAGTTTTGGATTCCAGACTAAAGGATATGAAGATTTTAGAGGAACAAATTTGTTAGTAAGCATAGAATTTATAGGAAGGCTCACTAACAAAAGCAGCTCTAGATATAGAGTAAATGTAAATGATGTAATTGAAAGTATGCAGTCAAAAGGTATAAAGTTTATGAGTCCTCTTAAAATTAGTTCTAAAGAAAGAGCAGGAGAAGAGTGGAATATTGGAGAATTAATAGAAAAGAAAGAACTAAAACTACCTGAAACCTACATTAGCTATCAAAATTGTGAAGGAAGTAGTAGCATTAGGTTCACAAATTATAAAGCCGCATCCTTAGATGACACAGAATCTCTAATGTCAGAATCTAAATTTAGTGATAATAGGTGCAAAGGTGCGACTGAGTGCATGGAAAGGGCAAATCTAGACAATGAAATGACTCATTAGGAAGGAAAATTAAAACATATAGAATGGGAATATAATAATTCTATGATAAAAGATTGGCCTAAGATCCGAGAAAAAGAATTATTTTTCATTAGAGAAATTTCAAGACTTAAAAAATTAAGAAGTGACAAAAATAATACCGCTAGCAGTTCTGTTATGGTAAAAAAATATCTTTGAGCCCAAAGATAAAGGTAAAAATGTTAATATCAACCAAAGTCATAAGGATAGAGTTATAGATGAAGATGAGCAATGGGATATAAACAATAAATTGCTATTAGAAAGTTATGAAGAAGAAGAAAAAATAGTAAACAAAATACTAGAAGAAGATATAGATTATGATGAGTCTGAAGCGTATGATGATTTTATAAATTCCCTAGATGAGGTAGGGTTACATAATTTAGAAAATGCAATGGAAGCCATGGAAGTTGAAAATAGTAAGAGAAAAAGAACTGCATATGGTGATAGTTCTGTAAAACAAGAAGGAGAAAGAGAGAGAGCAACCAGACCAGCTGGAAGATGGCCTCCAGAAAAAGAAGATTTTCAACCAACCTACATTCCAGGACAATACAAGCATATGGGTTCTAAAAGAAGAGATTTTGAAAGGCCAGTGCAATTTCAAAATTATAGGAATGATGGTGCTATATTAAACTTAGCAGCTCATGATCCTGCAGATTGGCCAAATATAATTAGCATATGGAAAAGCCTAATAGTTCAAAAATATATACAAAACCAACATAATATAGGAAATAAGGTAGAAGATATGCTAACATATCTTGAAACATTTTTAGGAGAATCCATAAAAGTTTTATGGGAACAATGGGTAGAGACATATCCAAATAATTACGAAGAATTAAAAAGGGCTGGAAGTAACCCAAATAATTTTGCTAACATTATTTCAAATATGATCATAGCAAAAGACCCAGAACTTGGAAATACAGCATTGCAGAAAGAAAGGTTGAGAGAAATAGAAAAATTAACTTTAACTAGTTGGAAAGGAATAAAGGAATTCTCTCAGCATTATTTATATAATGCTACCACTGCTAAACAAGGTTACAATAAAGGTGTCGTCGAAAGATATTTTAACAAATTACCTGACCCATTAGGATCCATAATATTTGAAGAATATAAGAAAGAAACAGAAGGTTTCATCATGAATATATCCCAAGCCATAACCTTTGTATTTAAACATTTAAGAAAAGTTTGAACAAGTATACAAGCACAATGATCTATGAAGAGATATGATTATAATTTCTGCAATAATATTGTCAAAATTCCATTAACATATGGAGAAGATAGGCATAGGAATAAAAAATATTATAAACCTCAAAGGAGAGATAATAGAAATTTTAGGACAAAAAGAAGATATTTCTTAAGAAGGTCAGATAATAGAGCCCCTTTCTTACATAAGAGAAATGTAAGAAGATATAATCCCAGAAAATCATATGATAGTACATGCAGGTGTTTTATATGTAACTCACCTGATCATCTAAGTAGAACTTGTCCCAATAAAGATCAGAAAAGATATTCTAGTAAATTAGAAGAGCAAGAAAGAGTGCTAATCATAGATAGTGTCAATGAAAACATATTAGTATGTGATGATGAAATAAAAGATGATGAGTCAATTTATTCAATCATAGAAACAGATGAAGTAGAAAATGAGACAAGAGAAGAAGAATCAAGTGAAGATGAGATAGATTTAATAGAAGAACTAGCAGGTTTAAAAATTGAAATGATGAATCAAGTAGATTGTGAGCATGATTGGATTAGAGGTAAAGGAGACTATTATATAAAATGTGCCTTTTGCATATACTACCCAAGCCAAGAAAATAGGTCAACCTGTAGTATATGTTTAAGACAAGCATGTTTTTCTTGTTTGAAGGCTAAAAATCAAAGTTGGAGACAAAAAATAGAATATGAACCAGAAGATCGAGTACTATCAAGTAGAGTTAGAAATCTAGAAAATAGGATAAATAAACTAGAAGCGGAATTAGAAGAAATAAATTATAAGTTACAAAATAATAATAATGGTGTTATATGTCAAGAAGATAATATAGCCAAAAATACTGAATTAAAAGATCAAATGGTAACTGTAAGAGAAAGTAAAGGAGATAGGCATATACAATTAAAAGATGCTATAACGAGCTTTGAGAATAAATATATAGTACGCTTACCATTTAAGGAAGTACTAGGAATACGGATTCCAGTTAAAATAACTTTAAAGCCAAACATTTCTTACAAAATATTAGCATTATTAGATACAGGTTGCACTAAGAACATAATTCATGATAAGTATTTTGCAAGATGCCCTGAAATAGTTAAAACAATAGATGATAAAAAAGCCGAAGTATCCACAGACATGTCAGGAATAAAGAAAGTACATAATCAACTAGCATATAACATCAAATCATACATAAATGGCACCAAATACATAATAGATGAAATTACAATCAGAGATTTATCTGTAATAAGTGATGATATGATATTAGGATTAAGGTTTTTACAACAATCCTTGCAAACCACTATTATACATGAAGAAGGAGTTACATTCATTCCACACCAAGATAATGTTCCATACATATCTGAGGTACGAAAACAAAGAAAATCCTTGCAAAATGTAGAAATATCTAAGTTGGAAGATGAGGGTAGCACTAGTATAGACCCTCTTGAAATCTGCAATGAAGAAGAGCTTAGTGATAGTATAGAAGAATATCATATAGAAAATACATGCATCGAGTGCATAGGGTTACAATCTTTCTCACCCAATTGGTATAGAGATATAAAATCAAAAAATGATATAGACAAGATTGTGCGAAGGCTAGAAGATATACAAATCATTGGAGAAATACCAATGAAACATTGGGATAAGAATGCTATAGTATGCAAAATAAATATTATAAACCCTGATTACATAATTAAGTCAGGACCTATAGAAGCTACTCCCAAAGATATAGAAGAATTCAAAATGCATATTGAAGAATTACTAAAATTAAGGGCAATAAGAGAAAGTAGAAGCCCTCATAGATCCGCAGCCTTTATAGTTAGAAATCATGCTGAAGAAGTTAGAGGCAAGTCTAGAATGGTTATTAATTACAAAAGACTTAATGATAATACAATAGATGATGCATATAATATACCAACTAAGCAAGAATGGATTAACAGAATACAAGGAAGCAAATATTTCTCAAAGTTTGATTTAAAGGCCGGGTTTTGGCAAGTAAAAATGGCCGAAGAATCTATTTTGTGGACAGCTTTTACATGTCCTCAAGGTCATTATGAATGGCTAGTTATGCCTTTAGGGTTAAAAAATGCGCCTGCATTATTTCAAAGAAAAATGCAAAATATATTCAATGAGAATCAAGCATTCATATTAGTCTATGTAGATGACTTGTTAGTCTTCTCAAAGACTTATAAAGAGCATATTGCACACCTTGAAGTTTTCTTTAGAAAGGTAGAACAAAATGGGTTAATATTATCTAAAAAGAAAATGGAAATTTGCAAAGAGAAAATTAATTTCCTTGGCCATGAAATAGGAGAAGGAAAAATATATTTGCAAGAGCATATAGCTAAGAAAATATTACAATTTCCTGATGCCATGAATGATAAAAAGGTTTTACAACAATTTTTATGAATTGTAAACTACGCAAGAAATTATATAGATAACTTAGCAAAGATTGCTGGACCATTATATGCTAAATTAAGAAAGAATGGTCAGAAATATTTTAATTCTGAAGACATAAAATTAGTTCAGGCTATTAAAGAAAAGGTTAAAAACATGAAACCATTAGAATTACCATTAGAAGAAAATTATTTCATAATTGAAACTGGTGCATCTAAGGTAGGATGGGGTGCTATATTAAAGCAAAAGCCTAATAAATATTCTCCAAAGGCAGAAGAAAAAATATGTAGATATGCATCAGGGAGTTATAAGTTAAAAACTGTGAATAATATTGATAGAGAAATACTTGCAGTAGTCCATGCTATAAACGCATTTAAATTATATTTAGGGTTTAAGGAATTTACAGTACGAACAGATTGTGAAGCAATATGTAGATATTACAATCAAATCAATAGTAAGAAAAGTTTTACTAGAAGGTGGGTTTTATTTGAAGATATCATAACTGGGAATGGTTATAAAGTAGTTTTTGAGCATATTAAAGGTAAAGATAATTGCTTACCTGATATATTTTCTCGCGCATCAATTTTGCAGAGATGAAGAGAGGAATACTCCCTAACGGGACAGAAGTATTTACATTTGGAATCGATAATACATTGAGAATATTCCCTCCAAATACATTCAAATTCAAGGCAAAGGGACATATCGCCCTAGATGAAATTCAAGAATGTATATTGGACAATTTCTGGTTCCAATACAACAATAAAAGAGAAGAGAAGGGATATTTATTATCCATTCTGAATAGCCTTGCAGAATATTTTAACATTATGAATAAAAATTCACTGAAGTCAGCAAGAATTCAAACGCAAGAAATAATATCAGTATATGTCATATTTGATGGAAGTAAACCAGGCATATATACAAAATTTGAGGAATTAGCAAAACAAAAAACTGCAGTTTTTTGTTTTGCTAATTCCTCAAATTTTGTATATATGCCTGGTTTACTTCCATCAAATATGACATATACTGATATTATTTCTTGCGTTTGAATTCTTGCTGACTTCAGTGAATTTTTATTCATAATGTTAAAATATTCTGCAAGGCTATTCAGAATGGATAATAAATATCCCTTCTCTTCTCTTTTATTGTTGTATTGGAACCAGAAATTGTCTAATATACATTCTTGAATTTCATCTAGGGCGATATGTCCCTTTGCCTTGAATTTGAATGTATTTGGAGGGAATATTCTCAATGTATTATTGATTCCAAATGTGAATACTTCTGTCCCGTTAGGGAGTATTCCTCTCTTCATCTCTGCAAAATTGATGCGCGAGAAAATATATCAGGTAAGCAATTATCTTTACCTTTAATATGCTCAAAAACTACTTTATAACCATTCCCAGTTATGATATCTTCAAATAAAACCCACCTTCTAGTAGAACTTTTCTTACTATTGATTTGATTGTAATATCTACATATTGCTTCACAATCTGTTCGTACTATAAATCCCTTAAACCCTAAATATAATCTAAATGCGTTTATAGCATGGACTACTGCAAGTATTTCTCTATCAATATTATTCACAGTTTTTAACTTATAACTCCCTGATGCATATCTACATATTTTTTCTTCTGCCTTTGGAGAATATTTATTAGGCTTTTGCTTTAATATAGCACCCCATCCTACCTTAGATGCATCAGTTTCAATTATGAAATAATTTTCTTCTAATGGTAATTCTAAGGGTTTCAAGTTTTTAACCTTTTCTTTAATAGCCTGAACTAATTTTATGTCTTCAGAATTAAAATATTTCTGACCATTCTTTCTTAATTTAGCATATAATGGTCCAGCAATCTTTGCTAAGTTATCTATATAATTTCTTGCGTAGTTTACAATTCCTAAAAATTGTTGTAAAACCTTTTTATCATTCATGGCATCAGGAAATTGTAATATTTTCTTAGCTATATGCTCTTGCAAATATATTTTTCCTTCTCCTATTTCATGGCCAAGGAAATTAATTTTCTCTTTGCAAATTTCCATTTTCTTTTTAGATAATATCAACCCATTTTGTTCTACCTTTCTAAAGAAAACTTCAAGGTGTGCAATATGCTCTTTATTAGTCTTTGAGAAGACTAACAAGTCATCTACATAGACTAATATGAATGCTTGATTCTCATTGAATATATTTTGCATTTTTCTTTGAAATAATGCAGGCGTATTTTTTAACCCTAAAGGCATAACTAGCCATTCATAATGACCTTGAGGACATGTAAAAGCTGTCCACAAAATAGATTCTTCGGTCATTTTTACTTGCCAAAACCTGGCCTTTAAATCAAACTTTGAGAAATATTTGCTTCCTTGTATTCTGTTAATCCATTCTTGCTTATTTGGTATATTATATGCATCATCTATTGTATTATCATTAAGTCTTTTGTAATTAATAACCATTCTATACTTGCCTCTAACTTCTTCAGCATGATTTCTAACTATAAAGGCTGCGGATCTATGAGGGCTTCTACTTTCTCTTATTGCCCTTAATTTCAGTAATTCTTCAATATGCATTTTGAATTCTTCTATATCTTTGGGAGTAGCTTCTATAGGTCTTGACTTAATTATGTAATCAGGGTTTATAATATTTATTTTGCATACTATAGCATTCTTATCCCAATGTTTCATTGGTATTTCTCCAATGATTTGTATATCTTCTAGCCTTCGCACAATCTTGTCTATATCATTTTTTGATTTTATATCTCTATACAAATTGGGTGAGAAAGATTGTAACCCTATGCACTCGATGCATGTATTTTCTATATAATATTCTTCTATACTATCACTAAGCTCTTCTTCATTGCAGATTTCAAGAGGGTCTATACTAGTGCTACCCTCATCTTCCAACTTAGATATTTCTACATTTTGCAAGGATTTTCTTTGTTTTCGTATCTCAGATATGTATGGAACATTATCTTGGTGTGGAATGAATGTAACTCCTTCTTCATGTATAATAGTGGTTTGCAAGGATTGTTGTAAAAACTTAATGCTAATATCATATCATCACTTATTACAGATAAATCTCTGATTGTAATTTCATCTATTATGTATTTGGTGCCATTTATGTATGATTTGATGTTATATGCTAGTTGATTATGTACTTTCTTTATTCCTGACATGTCTGTGGATACTTCGGCTTTTTTATCATCTATTGTTTTAACTATTTCAGGGCATCTTGCAAAATACTTATCATGAATTATGTTCTTAGTGCAACCTGTATCTAATAATGCTAATATTTTGTAAGAAATGTTTTGGCTTTAAAATTATTTTAACTGGAATCTATATTCCTAGTACTTCCTTAAATGGTAGGCGTACTATATATTTATTCCCAAAGCTTGTTATAGCATCTTTTAATTGTATATGCCTATCTCCTTTACTTTCTCTTATAGTTACCATTTGATCTTTTAATTCAGTATTTTTGGCTGTATTATCTTCTTGACATATAACACCATTATTATTATTTTGTAACTTATAATTTATTTCTTCTAATTCTGCTTCTAGTTTATTTATCCTATTTTCTAGATTTCTAACTCTACTTGATAGTACTCAATCTTCTGGTTCATATTCTATTTCTTGTCTCCAACTTTGATTTTTAGCCTTCAAACAAGAAAAACATGCTTGTCTTAAACATATACTACAAGTTGACCTATTTTCTTGGCTTGGGTAGTATATGCAAAAAGCACGTTTTATATAATAGTCTCCTTTACCTCTAATCCAATCATGCTCACAGTCTACTTGATTCATCATTTCAATTTTTAATCCTGCTAGTTCTTCTATTAAGTCTATCTCATCTTCACTTGATTCTTCTTCTCTTGTCTCATTTTCTACTTCATCTGTTTCTATGATTGAATAAATTGACTCATCATCTTTTATTTCATCATCACATACTAATATGTTTTCATTGACACTATCTATGATTAGCACTCTTTCTTGCTCTTCTAATTTACTAGAATATCTTTTCTGATCTTTATTGGGACAAGTTCTACTTAGATTATCAGGTGAGTTACATATAAAACACCTGCATGTACTATCATATGATTTTCTGTGATTATATCTTCTTACATTTCTCTTATGTAAGAAAGGGGCTCTATTATCTGACCTTCTTAAGAAATATCTTCTTTTTGTCCTAAAATTTCTATTCTCTCTCCTTTGAGGTTTATAATATTTTTTATTCCTATCCCTATCTTCTCCATATGTTAATGGAATTTTGACAATATTATTGCATAAATTATAATCAGATCTCTTCAAAGATCGTTGTGCTTGTATACTTGTGCAAACTTTTCTTAAATGTTTAAATACAAAGGTTATGGCTTGGGATATATTCATGATGAAACCTTATATTTCTTTCTTATATTCTTCAAATATTATGGATCCTAATGGGTCAGGTAATTTGTTAAAATATCTTTCGACGACACCTTTATTGTAACCTTGTTTAGCAGTGGTAGCATTATATAAATAATGCTGAGAGAATTCCTTTATTCCTTTCCAACTAGTTAAAGTTAATTTTTCTATTTCTCTCAACCTTTTGTTCTGCAATTCTGGATTTCCAAGTTCTGGGTCTTCTGCTATGATCATATTTGAAATAATGTTAGCAAAATTATTTGGGTTACTTCCAGCCCTTTTTAATTCTTCGTAATTATTTGGATATGTCTCTACCCATTGTTCCCATAAAACTTTTACGGATTCTCCTAAAAATGTTTCAAGATATGTTAGCATATCTTCTACCTTATTTCCTATATTATGTTGGTTTTATATATATTTTTGAACTATTAGGCTTTTCCATATGCTAATTATATTTGGCCAATCTGCAGGATCATGAGCTGCTAAGTTTAATATAGCACCATCATTCCTATAATTTTGAAATTGCACTGGCCTTTCAAAATCTCTTCTTTTAGAACCCATATGCTTGTATTGTCCTGGAATGTAGGTTGGTTGAAAATCTTCTTTTTCTGGAGGCCATCTTCCAGCTGGTCTGGTTGCTCTCTCTCTTTCTCCTTCTTGTTTTACAGAACTATCACCATACGCAGTTCTTTTTCTCTTACTATTTTCAACTTCCATGGCTTCCATTGCATTTTCTAAATTATGTAACCCTACCTCATCTAGGGAATTTATAAAATCATCATACGCTTCAGACTCATCGTAATCTATATCTTCTTCTAGTATTTTCTTTACTATTTTTCTTCTTCTTCATAACTTTCTAATAGCAATTTATTGTTTATATCCCATTGCTCATCTTCATCTATAACTCTATCCTTATGACTTTGGCTGATATTAACATTTTTACCTTTATCTTTGGGCTCAACCATATTTTTTACCATAACAGAACTGCCAGCGGTATTATTTTTGTCACTTCTTAATTTTTTAAGTCTTGAAATTTCTCTAATGAAAAATAATTATTTTTCTCGGATCTTAGGCCAATCTTTTATCATAGAATTATTATATTCCCATTCTATATGTTTTAATTTTCCTTCCCAATGAATTATTTCATTGTCTAGATTTGCCCTTTCCATGCACTCAGTCGCACCTTTGCACCTATTATCACTAAATTCAGATTCTGACATTAGAGATTCTGTGTCATCTAAGGATGCGGCTTTATAATTAGTGAACCTAATGCTACTACTTCCTTCACAATTTTGATAGCTAATGTAGGTTTCAGGTAGTTTTAGTTCTTTCTTTTCTATTAATTCTCCAATATTCCACTCTTCTCCTGCTCTTTCTTCAGAACTAATTTTAAGAGGACTCATAAACTTTATACCTTTTGACTGCATACTTTCAATTACGTCATTTACATTTACTCTATATCTAGAGCTGCTTTTGTTAGTGAGCCTTCCTATAAATTCTATGCTTACTAACAAATTTGTTCCTCTAAAATCTTCATATCCTTTAGTCTGGAATCCAAAACTCATTTTATCTATAAATTCTTTTACAGGCATCATTAGGTCTGGGGCTATGTAGGTTATTAGCCTATTTTCATTCATATCACCTTCCATAAAGCCTAATGAACCTTTATCTATTGATCCCCATCTTTTATCTAGTAATGTTATTAGAACCTTTGCTCCTAATTTCTTTCTTGTCATGCCTTTAACTCCTATGATATACATACCTTGATGAATGTATTTATAACCACTATATTTAAGTTCATTTTCAATATTCTTACTCACAATTCTTAGGTCTATAGGATGAGTTAACACACTTAACTCAATTTCTCTAGAAATTCTATATAGACCGCTTCTACTTTCAAACATGCCCATATGATAAACTTGTTGTGGTCTTATTTTCCTTAATGTATCTTTTTGATATCTTTCTAGATCTCTATCTAGGTCTATAACTTCTTCTAAATTATCAATGTCATCATTTCTGCTGCATGAAATTCTATTCATCATTGTTAGGGGTCTCGAATCTTGCCTTACTACTTGGAGACCTTTGTCTCTTCTATTGAGGCTTTTAGATATGTCCATTTTTCTGAGTTGATATTCTTCGATGATATTACTACACCAGATGATGCTAACACAATTTCTTTGTTACCTTGTTCTCTATTTAATTTCTCTAAGACTTGGATTAATAACTGGATGATTGTATTATTTTGCTTTATTAAAATTTTAGAGTCTTCTTTTGGTGAGTCATAATTGGAGAAACCAATAGGAGGCGTTAAATATTTGGCTACTTCGCTTAATGCTTTGTTATATTCGGACATGCAAATTATGAGAGGATCAGAGTTTTTACCTCTTGCACCAATTCTTTAATTTCAAGAATATGATCTTGCCTTGTTGTGAATCCTGACAACAAGTCTTTATTCTTATTTAAACTATGCTCTATATTATTTCCAATGGATTGTACTTCTTCTTTAATGTAATCGTTATTTCTGCAAACTGTATTCTATCTTGCCTTTGCTTCTTCTAGCTTATGCAAGGCTATATCAATTTTATTATTCAAACCTGAATATTTTTCTGCAAGCTTATTGTTCTCTTTCAATAAACTTTCAAACTTCTGATCTAATATATCTTGTCTTTTTCCCCAAGATATGAAAAAGTTACATATGAGATCGACAACTATTTAGCTGGCTATGTGTAGTATGCCAAGTATGCTCTTCAGATGGATTTATTCTACACCTTATATCAATATTTTCCTTAGTTTTTATTATTCTACCTGCGCTAACTTCTAAATTCAGATACTTTAACCTTTCAATGATTAAACCTTGCTCTGATACCAACAATACACAAATATATAATAGTAAATATACAGTAAAAAATAATTATGCGGGATAAATATGGACTATGCGTGATAATAAATTCTTTTATATTAACGATTATAAATACATAAATTTAATATTCAGATTATAATATTCTTTTTTGTATATTCTACAGGATCTTTATGGCCATCGAGGCCAACAATTCGAGCGGGGTGTGCGCAGTGTTGTATTGTCCTACTCGGTACTCACCATATTTTTCACCATATTACTTCAGGAGTAGCTAAGTTTATTTCCCTAAATTTCTTTAGTCAAATTTATATGGGTTGATTTCTTATCGTCTTCCCAGGCAGTTCCACCCAAAGGGAACACTTCTCTACAACTAAGGTTCTCGTTCTGACGCCATACACAAGGCTTAACAGAGAACTACATGCAGAGGTTTCTCCTATAGGATCCCTAGCATAAGAACCCATCCCATATAAACATGCTAAAAAGATTAAGGGAAATACAAAACTACTTCATTTCCACAATATAGCTTACATATGGTTTTCCCTTTCGGGAAGCCCCGAAGGGTTTACACGAGAAGGAGGGATTACCTTAGCTCCTTCGGTACAACACGATTGCCTTCACTATGCAGGCTTATTATTACAAGTGGTGGTGGTGGTACTACTACTACTACTACTAAGTAGGGAGTTCTCGGAGGAGCTCGCTGCTGGCTGGTGTTTCTTCTGGCTGCTGGTGTGTGCTTGCTCTGATACCAACAATACACAACAAAATAAACTGTAAAATAAACAAATATGCGGGATAAATATGAACTATGCGTGATAAAAATTCTTTTATATTAACGATTATAAATATGTAAATTTACTATTCAGATTACAAATTCTTTTATATTAATGATTATAAATACGTAAATTTAATATTCAGATTATAATATTATTTTTTGTATATTCTGCAGGATTTTTATGGCTGTCGAGGCCAACAATTCATACGGGGTGTGCGCAGTGTTGTATTGTCCTACTCGGTACTCACCATATTTTTCACCATATTGCTTCAGGAGTAGCTAAGTTTATTTCCCTAAATTTCTTTAGTCAAATTTATATGGGTTGATTTCTTATCGTCTTCCCAGGCAGTTCCACCCAAAGGGAACACTTCTCTATAACTAAGGTTCTCGTTCTGACACCATACACAAGGCTTAACAGAGAACTACATGCGGAGGTTTCTCCTATAGGATCCCTAGCATAAGAACCCATCCCATATAAACATGCTAAAAAGATTAAGGGAAATACGAAACTACTTCATTTCCACAATATAGCTTACATATGGTTTTCCCTTTCGGGAAGCCCCGAAGGGTTTACACGAGAAGGAGGGATTACCTTAGCTCCTTCGGTACAACATGATTGCCTTCACTATGCAAGCTTATTATTACAAGTGGTGGTGGTGGTACTACTACTACTACTAAGCAGGGAGTTCTCGCAGGAGCTCGCTGCTGGCTGGTGTTTCTTCTGGCTGCTGGTGTGTGCTTGCTCTGTGTGTGTCTTCCTTCGCTGCGCTCTTCCCGTTTTATAGACATGAGAGAGCAGCATTCCACAGCCTTCTTCCTCCATTATTGCTTCTTCTTTCCTCTTGCTCATCATACCCCTATATTGTAGGTCTTTTTAGGCCTTCTAGGCTTCATAGCCTTTGTAGCCCTTCTTTATAGGTTAATGAGAGCATGTTGGAGAGAAATGTATGTGCAGCCACCACGTTGCCATGGCTGCCAATGGAGATGTCATTATTTTGTTGGATATCTTCTTATGCTTCATGATGGTGTTCTTGGAAATTCTCCTTCACTTTGGCTTGAATTCCTTCTTCTTGCATGCATGTGAAGAACTTTTGACAGTTTCAAATCTTTGGCTGCTTGCATGCTTGACGATGGTGGAGATCTTCATAATAGGAATATTTATTTTTATTCATTCATTAAATATTTCGAAATTCTTAATAATTTTTTTTTTGAATTTTTCAATTGTTCGGGTATAGGTCCTCCGCGCCCGAATAATTGATAGTAATATCAATTCAAGTTTATTCTAATATTTGGGTCCTCCGCGCCCGATAAATTGATAGCAATATCAATTCATATTCAACAATATTTGCATGCTTCTATATTTATTCTGGGAGCTGACCATGTCCAGCGATGTCCATGTGGTCATCGTCTAAAAAATTCAGATCATATTTAGCATCATATTCTCTTTTTAATGCTTCAAATTTTTCATTAAATTTAGCTTGTAATTCTTTTGAAATTTCTGCTTTTAATTCTTCTTTCCATGTTTTTGCAATTTCTTCAAATTTTGGATCTACCTTCAAGTCTATGTGCTCTGAATCCAGAGGATCCACGCCTTTTAAAAGGCATGCCTTATATGTTAGAGTCTGCAGGGACTCTTCTTCTTCTTTTACCTTCGATGATTCTCCCTTCGTATGAGTTGTATTAGGTGGAGGGGGAGTATTCTTGTTTTTTCCTTTTACTTTCTCAATATATTCCTTTGCTTTAGGGTCTATATAAAAATCTTCTCCAATGATATCTTTTGCATATTTCAAGGCTTCATTGATATCTATATATTTTTTCCATGTTAAATCTTCTCCCTTCTTTCTTGCTGCAGTTTTTTGTTTTGCTAATTCCTCAAATTTTGTATATATGCCTGGTTTACTTCCATCAAATATGACATATACTGATATTATTTCTTGCGTTTGAATTCTTGCTGACTTCGGTGAATTTTTATTCATAATGTTAAAATATTCTGCAAGGCTATTCAGAATGGATAATAAATATCCCTTCTCTTCTCTTTTATTGTTGTATTGGAACCAGAAATTATCCAATATACATTCTTGAATTTCATCTAGGGCGATATGTCCCTTTGCCTTGAATTTGAATGTATTTGGAGGGAATATTCTCAATGTATTATCGATTCCAAATGTAAATACCTCTGTCCCGTTAGGGAGTATTCCTCTCTTCATCTCTGCAAAATTGATGCGCGAGAAAATATATCAGGTAAGCAATTATCTTTACCTTTAATATGCTCAAAAACTACTTTATATCCATTCCCAGTTATGATATCTTCAAATAAAACCCATCTTCTAGTAGAACTTTTCTTACTATTGATTTGATTGTAATATCTACATATTGCTTCACAATCTGTTCGTACTGTAAATTCCTTAAACCCTAAATATAATCTAAATGCGTTTATAGCATGGACTACTGCAAGTATTTCTCTATCAATATTATTCACAGTTTTTAAATTATAACTCCCTAAGGCATATCTACATATTTTTTCTTCTGCCTTTGGAGAATATTTATTAGGCTTTTGCTTTAATATAGCACCCCATCCTACCTTAGATGCATCTGTTTCAATTATGAAATAATTTTCTTCTAATGGTAATTCTAAGGGTTTCAAGTTTTTAACCTTTTCTTTAATAGCCTGAACTAATTTTATGTCTTCAGAATTAAAATATTTCTGACCATTCTTTCTTAATTTAGCATATAATGGTCCAGCAATCTTTGCTAAGTTATCTATATAATTTCTTGCGTAGTTTACAATTCCTAAAAATTGTTGTAAAACCTTTTTATCATTCATGGCATCAGGAAATTGTAAGATTTTCTTAGCTATATGCTCTTGCAAATATATTTTTCCTTCTCCTATTTCATGGCCAAGGAAATTAATTTTCTCTTTGCAAATTTCCATTTTCTTTTTAGATAATATTAACCCATTTTATTCTACCTTTCTAAAGAAAACTTCAAGGTGTGCAATATGCTCTTTATAAGTCTTTGAGAAGACTAACAAGTTGTGACGACCTCAAATTTGATACAAATTCGAAGTGCCCGTTATGTATTCCACCGCAATCCCAGAACCATTGTTGCGATATACATAACGTAGTTGGTAACCAGTTCCATAGACATTACAATACGATGGTTCAAATACAATGGTCATAGAGACCAAGTTCATATTACAACACAATATAGCAGCGGAAATAACGTCTTCGGGTCCATGCCTTCACCCTACAGGCAAGGGCAGAAATTGTAATCCACTTCTTATTAAATAAAGTACCAAATTTTGGACCCAGATAAAACTTTTTACCCATTATTTCATGCATACATGTATTTTCTATTATATGTATTCTATGATTTCATGTGTGTTATTTTTGATTGTGCATTGGTTAGTTAATCCTAAGTGAACCAACAGAAGCAATTGAGAAGAATTGTAGGAACCAAAGAAACCAGAAATAAAAATGTTAAAGAAAAAGAGAAGAATAAGAGGATCTAGGAAATCTGTTTGATTACCCTACTTTGAGCCCTTGGATTAAGAAATCTACAACTCACCTCAGTGTTTGGCCAGCTAGTTGAGCTTCACCAAGTCACATATAAACTCAACCAAGAAGTTGCTACCCAAAATTCAAACCAGAGCTTGACTCAAACATCAATCAAACTTTGAATCTGAAACAGTGACCATACCCTATTTTCAAATATAAATTTTTGCAAAACCTGTTATTTCTCCAGAACAAAAATATGACTAGAAACCTTGGCTCATATGCTGAGCACCCAAAGTGGAAAGTTTCAAAAATTCAAATTTCAAACTCTTGCGGGCATTTCGTCGAACACTAGCAGAGAAGAATCGAGCAAATCTTGATTCACTGTGAAGATCACTGTTCTTGCTCGCTCAATCCCTGTCGCCATGCTCCTAGACGGTGCCTCGGTCGACTCCAGCGTCCCCTGCCCTGACCCAAGCCATGAGAAGCGGAGGGAAGAAGAGAACTGCGCCCAGGGCCCCCTCCCAGACCTTCTTCTTCCTGCACGATGCCGACTGCCCTGGATGCGCCAGAGCCGACCCACAGCCTCCCGCAGCCGAGCCAGCACCCTCCCAGCACGCCCCCGAGGCCACCATGCCTAGTACGACCTTCGAACGTTGCCAGGGCCCCGAGCCGGCGAGCTTCTGGACACCCTCGCCCTCGTCGCTCCGCCCTATAAATACCCCCGCCGATCAAACGGAGAGACTCGCCCCGTCCCCAGCTACCTCCCAGACACGCTCGTTTTGCCCCGCTTGCTCTAGTTCGACGACGCCAGCCCCGCCGGCGAGGTACTGGACGTGGAGAGCGCCGCCGCGTTCGACCACCTAGGAGCAAGCCGCCGCTGGGAACCGGCAGAGGAGCATCGCCGCAGCCGTTTCCGCACGTCGCTGTCGAGTTCTGCATCCTCTCCGTCACGCCCTCGCCGTCGAACAGTCATCTCTGCAACGCAGGTGAGCCCCTCCGTCCCCAATGAGCATGATGACTGGTAGCCGTTGGATTTAGATCGCACGGTAGCGTACCGATTCGGAGGCGTTAAGTGGCCTGACCAGTGGGACCCTCCTGTCAGGTCCCATTTTTATTTCTTCCCGCCGTGCGAAACGTTTTCTAGGCCGGCCCGTTCGGGTTCTATTCAGAATAGGCCCAGCTCGTTAGAAATCGGTCCGTTTCGTTTTTAATATTTTCCTGCCCGTTTGAATTAATTCAAATAACTTTCAGATATGATTTTCAAACTTAAATTCCAAGAGTTTTACAAATCCATTTGTAGCAAATAAATATGCGTTGGAAAGCTTATGAAGTACTCTACACAGTAGAACTAGTTAGAATTCAGAATAAGTTAGGAATTTAATTGGATATGAATAGTGTGACCATAGCTTTGTTAATCATAGAAGATTTCAAGAAAATTGCTTAAGCCTCCTAAAATCATGAAATTTAAAATGTGAACTCACCAATGACCTCCCTTACTGTTAGCCAACTCTAATCAACTTCAAACCCTGTTAGTGTTATCAATTAGACCCTAACCCAACTCTAGTTAGTTACATAAAATGATAGATTCCTATTGCACACTTAGAATTAATTTGCCCTCTTTACAAATCCACTTAGTTAATCCCTCCCCACTTGAACTAGCCTTAGTACCCCTAAACCAATACCAATGCTTAGAAAGTGAACAACATATGACACTTAGTAGAGAATCTAACTTGCACACTTGAAGAAAACTTGGAAGAAAAACTTACAATCCAACACCATAAAATGCAACATGAATGCTTTTGTTAGCAAACAAAGATGTGTGCTTGGTGTGTTGTTAGCATGGTGTAGTGATTGTGTGCTCTATGTTTATTCGTTATTAGACGCTAGTGTGGCCGAGGAGGATATTGGAGGGGATTATTATCAAGAAGAAGAAGAATACCCTGGACACTTTGCCAACCAAGGCAAGCCATCTTTTGATTCATACTCCCAATGCCTAGTTTTAATATTGCATCCTACTTGTTTTAAGTAAATTGCATGGTTGAATTGCTAGAGTAGACTGATAGAAGTTTAGTGATACCTTGCTTAGCAAGAGCATCAAGCTGAGTTTATCCAACCATAATTTAGTAGTATCATCACTCAATGTAGTTGCTTAGTCGCTAATAAAAATTGGTGCTATCTCTGGAGGAACCCCATTTGAAAAGTGGTGACTTGAACTTGAAACTTGAATTCGAGATTGCTCCTACGTAATGGTTTTATGAAAGAAATCAATCTTGACTAAGAACTATGAAATGTATTTCTCAATGACAACGAGTGATGTACTATGGGAGCCAACCATACCGTACGACCACATTACCCCTATATGGGAAGGGGCTTAGTCCGTAGCTTGTTTACCTTAGTATGGGAGGCCTTGTAACAAACCTTTATGGGAGGACACTGTGCATGGTTACTTCTAAACCAGGTGGATTCCACTAACCCGACACTCCGGGATGGCTAGAACTAGAGGCGCCGGAACGGGGATTCCGTACCCCGGGCTCTAGGGAAGGATCCTATACTAGGGTGAGCAAGTGAAAGAGTTTGTTTGATTATCTGAACCCCGCATACTTGTGTATGACGATCCGTGGATTTCTCCCGGCAGATGTATCGAATCTTGTGGGTAAAGTGTACCCCTCTGTAGAGGTTTTCAAACTATTCGAATAGCCGAGTCCGCGGTTATGGACAGTTGGCAAGCTGTACTTGACTTTTGTCAGAACTAAAAATGACAATGGTGAACAGGGTGAATGACTTGACTTGACAGTGGTGTTGACACACTTGAAGTTCCTCTTTAGAATGAACCTAGAGAACTAAACTCCCTTTTCTACCAATGAACATTCTTGGGAAATAAAACTAGCTTTTGCAAATAAACTTAGTGCTTAGTCCACTATACCAAACTTGAATACCTACTTTATCATTTCATTTATAAGATGGTTTGCGAGTGCATCCAATGTACTCATGGCTGTGTCCCTGGCTATCAACTTGGCCAGACTATGGGGAAGAATACCAGGAGGAAGGGTATGAAGAAGAGTACCAGAACTAAGCTCGTCTCCATGAGTCGCCATTGCCTGTAGGGTGAAGGCATGGACCCGAAGACGTTATTTCCGCTGCTATATTGTGTTGTAATATGAACTTGGTCTCTATGACCATTGTATTTGAACCATCGTATTGTAATGTCTATGGAACTGGTTACCAACTACGTTATGTATATCGCAACAATGGTTCTGAGATTGCGGTGGAATACATAACGGGCACTTCGAATTTGTATCAAATTTGAGGTCGTCACAAGTTGGTATCAGAGCCTAGGCTGACCTTAGGAGACCTTAGTTAGAATGGGCGTTAAATGAAAACTTGATAAAAGCAAAGATATAAGTAATGGTTGCAAAAAAATTGCTTAGTCTTTCCTCTCTATTTGCAAAGTTTTATACATACTTCAGTTTTTGCCTACTTAAAATTTTGCACACTTGAGTTGATCATTAACTTAATCTAATCTAAAATTTTGTAGATGGCCCCGGTATTCATTGAGCACTACCAGTTGGGCCATGGTGGCAGCCTTTGTTTCGAGCGCGACCTCACCACCCTGACCTTGTTCCTGGATCGTTTGTATCTGGAGTTCAAGGGAGCTGTGCTCAATGAGCACCCAAATGGAGAGCTACGGTGGCTTATCCGAGCCAGTTGCCATGGCAAGAAGGGGAATTTGAGTTCTCCAAGGGTCAAGTTCGAGCTTGTGGAGAACACTTGGGCCGATGGTTTGGTCCGAGCGATGCAGGAGATGCACACCCGCTTGTGCGGACTGCATGTTGAGGAGGTTCAGGGAGAGCACTTTAGGAACTTTGCTCGGCGTGATGCGGATGGACGTCCCGCAAACATGCCCGGGCAGAATGAGCCGAGTACCTACATCGATCACATGGACTTCTTGTTGTACTCCACTCAGCAGGAGGCCGATCGTGCCCGTACCAAGGCCAACCTTGAGCACTTTGCACTGGTGGAGGCGAGGAGCACTATCAGGATACTTGCGAAGGAGCGCAAGAGCCTTCGTCGCCAGCGCGATGAGAAGGATCAGGACATGGAGGAGTTGAAGGCCAATATGGCTGAGCTGACTGAGTACATTGAGAGTCTTGAGGATCACCTTGGTGAGGAGCAAGGCATTGATCTCCGCAAGGAGGATAATGCCCTCATTAGTGATGAGGATGACTTCATGGAGGACCTTGATGATCCGGAAGATGGTGGGCTTAATGGATTCATTGTGGATGATGAGGAGGAAGACCCCGAGGAGCCCGATGTTTAGATTGGAGACTTCCATGTTATCTAGTTATGAGTTCACCTTGAGTCACTTCGTGTAGGTGTGAGTTGTATCCCCCTCTCTAGTAGACGAGTCGCAATGGGTTGATGTAAACCATTTGTAATGTGTGAACTCGTATGTATGAGATGTTTGTTGAGTGTTGAATGAAATATGAATTTGGCTCTTAAGGCCTGAGTAAGACAAAAATTGCATCATCCATGTACCTTTAAATCTTAGCAAATTAGCTTTTCCCTCTTGTCTTACACACCTTATCTTCAGATGCCGCGAGCACCCCCACCCCCGAACCCAGAAATGGCCGAACTGCTAAGGTTGATCATGGAAGATCGGGAAGCAGCCCAAGCTGAGCGCCAAGCTAACTTGGCCACTCTTCAGCAGATAACCCAGATGGCAATGAACCACAACAATGGCAATGGCAATGGCAATGGTGAAGGAGAAAACAACGGCAATGGTGATCACCGATCCAAGTTAAGGAGTTTCCAAAACACCAACCCACCTATGTTCACTAAGTCTGAAGAGCCCTTAGATGCCGATGACTGGCTTCGCACTATGGAAAACAATCTGGCAGTCACCGAAGTTGGTGAAAATGAGAAGGTCTTGTACACCACCCACTATCTTGCTAGAGCAGCAAGAGCTTGGTGGGATAGCACCCGTGCAATGCAAGCCCCAGGGTATGTGATGCCTTGGGAGGAGTTCAAGAGCAAATTTAGCAAGGCCCATGTTCCTTTGGGATTGGTTAAAAGGATGAGAGATGAGTTCAGAAATCTAAAGCAAGGTTCCCTATCTGTGGTGGATTACCGTGACAAGTTCCTTACCTTGTCTAGGTATGCCCCAGATGACACCGACACCACTGAAAAGAAGCAAGAAAGGTTTCTGGATGGACTTCATGATGAGATGCAATGTGTCTTGGTCAGCATTCACTTTGCTGACCTGGAGTCATTGGTTGACTCCGCCATTCAGATGGAAGGCAAACTCAAGCAAGCTGCAGAGAACCGTAAGCGTCGTATGATGTATCAAGGCAACTCGAGCAACTCGCAGAAGCCAAGGGGAAATGCACTTATGGGTTTCGCCCCAAGACCTATGAGGCCATCTGCACCTGCTCCACGTCCCAACTATCCCAACCGTCCACCCGGCAACAACTTCAACCGTGCACCTCCAAGACCTAGTGGCAACAGCTTCAACACCAATACTCCAAGGCCAAATGGCGCCCCTGTGTTACCCAAGCCTGGTGACAAGTCTGGTGTTACCTGTTATGAGTGCAGACTCAAAGGGCACTACTCCAATGAGTGCCCCAAGAAGCTGAATGATGCATCCAAGACCACTGCTCCTGCTCAGCAACAGCGCCGTGTGGGAAATGGCAAGAACTATCCACCAAGGAACCAGCCTCACTCTCGAGGCCGTCTGAATCACATGAATGTTGAAGAAGCTCAGGAAGCAACCAACGTTGTGCTTGGTATGTTCCCTGTTAACTCAGTTCTTGCAAGAGTTCTGTTTGATTCTGGAGCTTCACACTCATTTGTTACCCAATTATTTGTTGATAAAAGTGGACTTCAACCCACACCCTTGAAAGATGTCATGTCTGTGCAAATTCCCGGGTCAGTAACCAAAGCCAGTTGCACCTGCTTGGCAGTGCCCATAGACATTCATGGAATAGCTTTCTTAGCCAATTTGATAGTGTTGGGAACCAAAGGTTTGGAAGTAGTTCTTGGTATGAATTGGATGTCTTTCCATCAAGGAGTAATAGATTGTGCCAAGAAGACCATCACCATGAAGAGTAGCACTAGAATCATAGTCAAGCATGTATCCGTAAAACCACCCCAAACCACCCGATGTCATAAGAGTATCTCAGGGCCAACCATAAAGGAAGTTCCCATCGTCTGTGAATACCCGGATGTTTTTCCCGATGAGCTACCCGGAATGCCACCGGACCGGGATATTGAGTTTATCATTGAGCTCATCCCCGGAACTGGATCTATAGCCCAACGACCCTATCGTATGAACCCAGCTGAACTAGTGGAGCTGAAGAAGCAATTGGATGACCTTTTGAGTAAAGGATTGATTCAGCCAAGTTCTTCTGCTTGGAGATCACCCGTTCTGTTTGTGGATAAGAGTGACGGTTCTAGCCGACTGTGCACTGATTACCGCAAGCTAAACGATGTGACCATCAAGAACAAGTATCCTCTCCCAAAGATTGAAGATTTGTTTGACCAATTGACTGGAGCTAGAGTCTTCTCGAAGATAGATCTTAGAACTGGATACCACCAATTGAAAATCCGTGCAACGGATATCCCCAAAACAGCCTTCACTACCCCATACGGATTGTATGAGTACACCGTAATGTCATTTGGATTAACCAATGCCCCTGCTTATTTCATGAACCTCATGAATAAGGTTTTTATGGAGTTCTTGGATAAGTTTGTTGTTGTCTTCATTGATGACATTCTTATCTACTCCAAGTCCGAAGAAGAGCATGCAACCCATTTGAGATTAATCTTAGAAACCTTAAGAGAGCATCAGCTGTATGCCAAGTTCAGTAAATGTGAGTTCTGGTTGAAGGAAGTTGGATTCTTAGGCCATGTATTATCAGCGGGAGGAATATCCGTGGACCCCAAGAAGATCAAATCAGTCATGGAATGGGAAGCTCCTACCACTCAAACTGAAGTTAGAGGTTTTCTCGGATTAGCAGGATACTACCGCAAATTTGTTGAAGGGTTTTCAAGCATTGCCCGGCCAATGACCCAGCTGCTAAAGAAAGACAAGAAGTTTGAATGGACCCCTAAGTGTGAAGAAAGTTTTCAAGAGCTCAAGAAGCGATTAGTGACCGCCCCAGTCCTAACCATGCCCGATATCACCAAAAACTTGGATGTCTATTGCGACGCTTCCAAACTTGGACTTGGTTGTGTATTGATGCAAGAAGGCAAGGTCATAGCTTACCTCTCTCGGCAGCTTCAACCTCATGAAGAAAATTATCCAACCCATGATCTAGAGTTAGCAGCCGTGGTTCTAGCTCTGAAGACCTGGAGGCACTATCTGATGGGCAACCGTTGCGAGATCTACACTGACCACAAGAGTTTGAAGTATATTTTCACTCAGAAGGAGTTGAACATGAGGCAACGAAAATGGATAGAGTTGATCAAGGATTATGATCTGGAAATTCATTATCACCCCGGTAAGGCCAATGTGGTGGCCGATGCGTTGAGTAGGAAGCCATGCTCATTGAATATGATGATCAAGGAAGAGCAACCTATGTTGCACCAAGAGTTTGAAAAATTTGGATTGGAACTAGTCAGTCGAGGATTCTTAGCCAACCTTGAGTTTCAACCCACCTTGATGAGCCAAATCAAAGAAGCCCAGAAGGGAAATAAGAGTATCGACGGAATTAAGCACCGAATTAGTTCCGGCAAGGTGCCAGGATTTGAGGAAGATGATCAAGGAGTTCTTTGGTATAAAGGACATATTTGTGTGCCTGCCGACTCAGAATTGAAGGGGGTTATTATGAAGGATGCCCATGAGACACCTTACTCCATCCACCCCGGTGGAACTAAGATGTATCAAGATTTGAAGGAACAGTTTTGGTGGCATGGAATGAAGCGTGAGATTGCATCGTTCATCTCTAAGTGTGATATTTGTCAAAGAGTCAAGGCTGAACATCAACGTCCTGCTGGACTGCTGTAGCCTTTGCAAGTTCCGGAATGGAAGTGGGAATCTGTTGGAATGGATTTCATCACTAGATTTCCAAGGTCTAGCCGTGGCAATGACTCTATTTGGGTCATTGTGGATAGACTGACCAAAGTTGCCCACTTTATTCCTGTCAAGACCACTTATAACTCGGGACAGCTAGCGGACCTGTATCTATCCAGAATTGTTAGTTTGCATGGAGTCCCTAAAACCATAGTTTCCGACCGAGAAACCCAATTCACCTCAAGATTTTGGAGAAGCTTACATCAAGCCTTGGGAACCAAATTAGCCTTTAGCACCGCTTACCACCCTCAGACTGATGGACAGACCGAAAGAGTGAATCAAATACTTGAAGATATGTTGAGAGCCTGTGTTCTAGCCTATGGAGCTAAATGGGAAGATTGTCTGCCTTTCGCAGAGTTTTCCTACAACAACAGTTATCAAGCCAGTTTGCAAATGGCCCCATTTGAAGCTTTGTATGGAAGAAAGTGTCGTACCCCTTTGAATTGGTCAGAAACCGGAGACAGTTAGATATTTGGACCTGACATTCTGCAAGAAGCCGAGGAGAAGGTTCGCATGATTCGCGATTACCTCAAGGCAGCCCAGTCTAGACAAAAGAGTTATGCGGATAAGAGGCATAGAGAACTGACCTTCCAGATTGGAGATTTTGTTTATCTCAGAGTATCACCCCTCAAGGGAATGCAAAGATTCCAAGTAAAAGGAAAGCTTGCACCAAGATATATTGGACCCTTCAATATACTAGACCGTAGAGGAGAAGTGTCTTATCAGTTGGAAATGCCCCCAGAATTGTCTGAAGTGCACGATGTTTTTCACGTGTCTTTACTTCGGAAATGTCTTGAAGTTCCGGAGAAGCACGAAATCTTCAAGAATATTGATCACCATTCGGTGGACATCAACAAGGACTTGACCTATCGTGAAGTACCTATCCGTATCCTCGAGGAATCATATAGAACCACTCGAACCCGAAGCATCAAGTTTCTAAAAGTTCAGTGGAGTAATCACACCGAAGATGAAGCCACTTGGGAACGAGAAGATTACCTTCAGAAAGAGTTTCCCAATCTTTTTAGTTCTTAATTAGTGAATCTCGGGGACGAGATTCTTTTTAAGGGGGGAAGACTGTAACAACTCAGAAATTGTAATCCACTTCTTATTAAATAAAGTACCAAATTTTGGACCCAGATAAAACTTTTTACCCATTATTTCATGCATACATGTATTTTCTATTATATGTATTCTATGATTTCATGTGTGTTATTTTTGATTGTGCATTGGTTAGTTAATCCTAAGTGAACCAACAGAAGCAATTGAGAAGAATTGTAGGAACCAAAGAAACCAGAAATAAAAATGTTAAGGAAAAAGAGAAGAATAAGAGGATCTAGGAAATCTGTTTGATTACCCTACTTTGAGCCCTTGGATTAAGAAATCTACAACTCACCTCAGTGTTTGGCTAGCTAGTTGAGCTTCACCAAGTCACATATAAACTCAACCAAGAAGTTGCTACCCAAAATTCAAACCAGAGCTTGACTCAAACATCAATCAAACTTTGAATCTGAAACAGTGACCATACCCTATTTTCAAATATAAATTTTTGCAAAACCTGTTATTTCTCCAGGACAAAAATATGACTGGAAACCTTGGCTCATATGCTGAGCACCCAAAGTGGAAAGTTTCAAAAATTCAAATTTCAAACTCTTGCGGGCATTTCGTTGAACACTGGCAGAGAAGAATCGAGCAAATCTTGATTCACTGTGAAGATCACTGTTCTTGCTCGCTCAATCCCTGTCGCCATGCTCCTGGACGGTGCCTCGGTCAACTCCAGCGCCCCCTGCCCCGACCCAAGCCATGAGAAGCGGAGGGAAGAAGAGAACTGCGCCCAGGGCCCCCTCCCAGACCTTCTTCTTCCTGCACGATGCTGACCGCCCTGGATGCGCCAGAGCCGACCCACAGCCTCCCGCAGCCGAGCCAGCACCCTCCCAGCACGCCCTCGAGGCCGCCGTGCCTGGTACGACCTTCGAACGTTGCCAGGGCCCCCGAGCCGGCGAGCTTCTGGACACCCTTGCCCTCGTCGCTCTGCCCTATAAATACCCCCGCCGATCAAACGGAGAGACTCGCCCTGTCCCCAGCTACCTCCCAGACATGCTCGTTTTGCCCTGCTTGCTCTAGTTCGACGACGCCAGCCCCGCCGGCGAGGTACTGGACGTGGAGAGCGCCGCCGCGTTCGACCACCTGGGAGCAAGCCGCCGCTGGGAATCGGCGGAGGAGCATCGCCGCAGCCGTTTCCGCACGTCGCCGTCAAGTTCTGCATCCTCTCCGTCACGCCCTCGCCGTCGAACAGTCATCTCTGCAACGCAGGTGAGCCCCTCCGTCGCCAACGAGCACGATGACTGGTAGCCGTTGGATTTAGATCGCACGGTAGCATACCGATTCGGAGGCGTTAAGTGACCTGACCAGTGGGACCCCCCTGTCAGGTCCCGTTTTTATTTCTTCCCGCCGTGCGAAACGTTTTCTGGGCTGGCCCATTCGGGTTCTGTTCAGAATAGGCCCAGCTCGTTAGAAATCGGTCCGTTTCATTTTTAATATTTTCCCACCCGTTTGAATTAATTCAAATAACTTTCAGATCTGATTTTCAAACTTAAATTCCAAGAGTTTTACAAATCCATTTGTAGCAAATAAATATGCGTTGGAAAGCTTATGAAGTACTCTACACAGTAGAACTGGTTAGAATTTAGAATAATTTAGGAATTTAATTGGATATGAATAGTGTGACCATAGCTTTGTTAATCATAGAAGATTTCTAGAAAATTGTTTAAGCCTCCTAAAATCATGAAATTTAAAATGTGAACTCACCAATGACCTCCCTTACTGTTAGCCAACTCTAATCAACTTCAAACCCTATTAGTGTTATCAATTAGACCCTAACCCAACTCTAGTTAGTCACATAAAATGATAGATTCCTATTGCACACTTAGAATTAATTTGCCCTCTTTACAAATCCACTTAGTTAATCCCTCCCCACTTGAACTAGCCTTAGTACCCCTAAACCAATACCAATGCTTAGAAAGTGAACAACATATGACACTTAGTAGAGAATCTAACTTGCACACTTGAAGAAAACTTGGAAGAAAAACTTACAATCCAACACCATAAAATGCAACATGAATGCTTTTGTTAGCAAACAAAGATGTGTGCTTGGTGTGTTGTTAGCATGGTGTAGTGATTGTGTGCTGTGTGTTTATTCGTTATTAGACGCTAGTGTGGCCGAGGAGGATATTGGAGGGGATTATTATCAAGAAGAAGAAGAATACCCCGGACACTTTGCCAACCAAGGCAAGCCATCTTTTGATTCATACTCCCAATGCCTAGTTTTAATATTGCATCCTACTTGTTTTAAGTAAATTGCATGATTGAATTGCTAGAGTAGAATGATAGAAGTTTATTGATACCTTGCTTAGCAAGAGCATCAAGCTGAGTTTATCCAACCATAATTTAGTAGTATCATCACTCAATGTAGTTGCTTAGTCGCTAATAAAAATTGGTGCTATCTCTGGAGGAACCCCATTTGAAAAGTGGTGACTTGAACTTGAAACTTGAATTGGAGATTGCTCCTATGTAATGGTTTTATGAAAGAAATCAATCTTGACTAAGAACTATGAAATGTATTTCTCAATGACAATGAGTGATGTACTATGGGAGCCAACCATACCGTACGACCACATTACCCCTATATGGGAAGGGGCTTAGTCCGTAGCTTGTTTACCTTAGTATGGGAGGCCTTGTAACAAACCTTTATGGGAGGACACCGTGCGCGGTTACTTCTGAACCAGGTGGATTCCACTAACCCGGCACTCCGGGATGGCCAGAACTAAAGGCGCCAGAACGGGGATTCCGTACCCCGGGCTCTAGGGAAGGATCCTATACTAGGGTGAGCAAGTGAAAGAGTTTGTTTGATTATCTGAACCCCGCATACTTGTGTATGACGATCCGTGGATTTCTCCCAGCAGATGTATCGAATCTTGTGGGTAAAGTGTACCCCTCTGCAGAGGTTTTCAAACTATTCGAATAGCCGAGTCCGCGGTTATGGACAGTTGGCAAGCTGTACTTGACTTTTGTCAGAACTAAAAATGACAATGGTGAACAGGGTGAATGACTTGACTTGACAGTGGTGTTGACACACTTGAAGTTCCTCTTTAGAATGAACCTAGAGAACTAAACTCCCTTTTCTACCAATGAACATTCTTGGGAAATAAAACTAGCTTTTGCAAATAAACTTAGTGCTTAGTCCACTATACCAAACTTGCATACCTACTTTATCATTTCATTTATAAGATGGTTTGCGAGTGCATCCAATGTACTCATGGCTGTGTCCCTGGCTATCAACTTGGCCAGACTATGGGGAAGAATACCAGGAGGAAGGGTATGAAGAAGAGTACCAGAACTAAGCTCGTCTCCATGAGTCGCCATTGCCTGTAGGGTGAAGGCATGGACCCAAAGACGTTATTTCCGCTGCTATATTGTGTTGTAATATGAACTTGGTCTCTATGACCATTGTATTTGAACCATCGTATTGTAATGTCTATGGAACTGGTTACCAACTACGTTATGTATATCGCAACAATGGTTCTGGGATTGCGGTGGAATACATAACGGGCACTTCGAATTTGTATCAAATTTGAGGTCGTCACACAAGTCATCTACATAGACTAATATGAATGCTTGATTCTCATTGAATATATTTTGCATTTTTCTTTGAACTAATGCAGGCGCATTCTTTAACCCTAAAGGCATAACTAGCCATTCATAATGACCTTGAGGACATGTAAATGCTGTCCACGGAATAGATTCTTCGGCCATTTTTACTTGCCAAAAACCGGCCTTTAAATCAAACTTTGAGAAATATTTGCTTCCTTGTATTCTCTTAATCCATTCTTCCTTATTTGGTATATTATATGCATCATCTATGGTATTATCATTAAGTCTTTTGTAATTAATAACCATTCTAGACTTGCCTCTAACTTCTTCAGCATGATTTCTAACTATAAAGGCTGCGGATCTATGAGGGCTTCTACTTTCTCTTATTGCCCTTAATTTCAGTAATTCTTCAATATGCATTTTGAATTCTTCTATATCTTTGGGAGTAGCTTCTATAGGTCCTGACTTAATTATGTAATCAGGGTTTATAATATTTATTTTGCATACTATAGCATTCTTATCCCAATGTTTCATTGGTATTTCTCCAATGATTTGTATATCTTCTAGTCTTCGCACAATCTTGTCTATATCATTTTTTGATTTTATATCTCTATACCAATTGGGTGAGAAAGATTGTAACCCTATGCACTCAGTGCATGTATTTTCTATATGATATTCTTCTATACTATCACTAAGCTCTTCTTCATTGCAGATTTCAAGAGGGTCTATACTAGTGCTGCCCTCATCTTCCAGCTTAGATATTTCTACATTTTGCAAGGATTTTCTTTGTTTTCATACCTCAGATATGTATGGAACATTATCTTGGTGTGGGATGAATGTAACTCCTTCTTCATGTATAATAGTGGTTTGCAAGGATTGTTGTAAAAACCTTAATCCTAATATCATATCATCACTTATTACAGATAAATCTCTAATTGTAATTTCATCTATTATGTATTTGGTTCCATTTATGTATGATTCGATGTTATACGCTAGTTGATTATGTACTTTCTTTATTCCTGACATGTCTGTGGATACTTCAGCTTTATTATCATCTATTGTTTTAACTATTTCAGGGCATCTTGCAAAATACTTATCATGAATTATGTTCTTAGTGCAACCTGTATCTAATAATGCTAATATTTTGTAAGAGATGTTTGGCTTCAAAATTATTTTAACTGGAATCTGTATTCCTAGTACTTCCTTAAATGGTAGGCGTACTATATATTTATACCCAAAGCTTGTTATAGCATCTTTTAATTGTATATGCCTATCTCCTTTACTTTCTCTTACAGTTACCATTTGATCTTTTAATTTAGTATTTTTGGCTGTATTATCTTCTTTACATATAACACCATTATTATTATTTTGTAACTTATAATTTATTTCTTCTAATTCTGCTTCTAGTTTATTTATCCTATTTTCTAGATTTCTAACTCTACTTGATAGCACTCGGTCTTCTGGTTCATATTCTATTTCTTGTCTCCAACTTTGATTTTTAGCTTTCAAACAAGAAAAACATGCTTGTCTTAAACATATACTACAGGTTGACCTATTTTCTTGGCTTGGGCAGTATATGCAAAAGGCACATTTTATATAATAGTCTCCTTTACCTCTAATCCAATCATGCTCACAATCTACTTGATTCATCATTTCAATTTTTAAACCTGCTAGTTCTTCAATTAAATCTATCTCATCTTCACTTGATTCTTCTTCTCTTGTCTCATTTTCTACTTCATCTGGTTCTATGATTGAATAAATTGACTCATCATCTTTTATTTCATCATCACATACTAATATGTTTTCATTGACACTATCTATGATTAGCACTCTTTCTTGCTCTTCTAATTTACTAGAATATCTTTTCTGATCTTTATTGGGACAAGTTCTACTTAGATGATCAGGTGAGTTACATATAAAACACCTGCATGTACTATCATATGTTTTTCTGGGATTATATCTTCTTACATTTCTTTTATGTAAGAAAGGGGCTCTATTATCTGACCTTCTTAAGAAATATCTTCTTTTTGTCCTAAAATTTCTATTATCTCTCCTATGAGGTTTATAATATTTTTTATTCCTATGCCTATCTTCTCCAATCTGTAGGATCATGAGCTGCTAAGTTTAATATTGCACCATCATTCCTATAATTTTGAAATTGCACTGGCCTTTCAAAATCTCTTCTTTTAGAACCCATATGCTTGTATTGTCCTGGAATGTAGGTTGGTTGAAAGTCTTCTTTTTCTGGAGGCCATCTTCCAACTGGTCTGGTTGTCTCTCTCTTTCTCCTTCTTGTTTTACTGAACTATCACCATATGCAGTTCTTTTTCTCTTACTATTTTCAACTTCCATGGCTTCCATTGCATTTTCTAAATTATGTAACCCTACCTCATCTGGGGAATTTATAAAATCATCATATGCTTCAGACTCATCGTAGTCTATCTCTTGTTCTAGTATTTCATTTACTATTTTTTCTTCTTCTTCATAACTTTCTAATAGCAATTTATTGTTTATATCCCATTGCTCTTCTTCATCTATAACTCTATCCTTATGACTTTGGTTGATATTAACATTTTGACCTTTGTCTTTGGGCTCAACCATATTTTTTACCATAACCGAACTACTAGCGGTATTATTTTTGTCACTTCTTAATTTTTTAAGTCTTGAAATTTCTCTAATGAAAAATAATTCTTTTTCTCGGATCTTGGGCCAATCTTTTATCATAGAATTATTATATTCCCATTCTATATGTTTTAATTTTCCATCCCAATGAGTTATTTCATTGTCTAGATTTGCCCTTTCCATGCACTCAGTTGCACCTTTGCACCTATTATCACTAAATTCAGATTCTGACATTAGAGATTCTGTGTCATCTAAGGATGCGGCTTTATAATTTGTGAACCTAATGCTACTACTTCCTTCACAATTTTGATAGCTAATGTAGGTTTCAGGTAGTTTTAGTTCTTTCTTTTCTATTAATTCTCCAATATTCCACTCTTCTCCTGCTCTTTCTTCAGAACTAATTTTAAGGGGACTCATAAACTTTATACCTTTTGACTGCATACTTTCAATTACGTCATTTACATTTACTCTATATCTAGAGCTGCTTTTGTTAGTGAGCCTTCCTATAAATTCTATGCTTACTAACAAATTTGTTCCTCTAAAATCTTCATATCCTTTAGTCTGGAATCCAATACTCATTTTATCTATAAATTCTTTTACAGGCATCATTAGGTCTGGGGCTATGTAGGTTATTATCCTATTTTCATTCATATCACCTTCTATAAAGCCTAATGAAGCTTTATCTATTGATCCCCATCTTTTATCTAGTAATGTTATTAGAACCTTCGCTCCTAATTTCTTTCTTGTCATGCCTTTAACTCCTATGATATACATACCTTGATGAATGTATTTATAACCACTATATTTAAGTTCATTTTCAATATTCTTACTCACAATTCTTAGGTCTACAGGATGAGTTAACACACTTAACTCAATTTCTCTAGAAATTCTTTATAGACCGCTTCTACTTTCAAACATGCCCATATGGTAAACTTGTTGTGGTCTTATTTTCCTTAATGTATCTTTTTGATATCTTTCTAGATCTCTATCTAGGTCTATAACTTCTTCTAAACTATCAATGTCATCATTTCTGCTGCATGAAATTCTATTCATCATTGTTGAGGGTCTCGAATCTTGCCTTACTACTTGGAGACCTTTGTCTCTTTTATTGAGGCTTTTAGATATGTCCATTTTTCTGAGTTGATATTCTTTGATGATATTACTACACCAGATGATGCTAACACAATTTCTTTGTTACCTTGTTCTCTATTTAATTTCTCTAAGACTTGGATTAATAACTGGATGATTGTATTATTTTGCTTTATTAAAATTTTAGAGTCTTCTTTTGGTGAGTCGTAATCGGAGAAACCAATAGGAGGCGTTAAATATTTGGCTACTTCGCTTAATGCTTTGTTATATTCGGACATGCAAATTATGAGAGGATCAGAGTTTTTACCTCTTGCACCAATTCTTTAATTTCAAGAATATGATCTTGCCTTGTTGTGAATCCTGACAACAAGTCTTTATTCTTATTTAAACTATGCTCTATATTATTTCCAATGGATTGTACTTCTTCTTTAATGTAATCGTTATTTCTGCAAACTGTATTCTGTCTTGCCTTTGCTTCTTCTAGCTTATGCAAGGCTATATCAATTTTATTATTCAAACCTGAATATTTTTCTGTAAGCTTATTGTTCTCTTTCAATAAACTTTCAAACTTCTGATCTAATATATCTTGTATTTTTCCCCAAGATATGAAAAAGTTACATATGAGATCAACAATTATATTTAGCTGGCTATGTGTAGTATGCCAAGTATGTTCTTCAGATGGATTTATTCTACACCTTATATCAATATTTTCCTTAGTTTTTATTATTTTACATGCGCTAACTTCTAAATTCAGATACTTTAACCTTTCAATGATTAACCCTTGCTCTGATACCAACAATACACAACTAAATATATAGTAAAATAAACAAATATGCGGGATAAATATGAACTATGCGTGATAAAAATTCTTTTATATTAACGATTATAAATATGTAAATTTAATATTCAGATTATAAATTCTTTTATATTAATGATTATAAATACGTAAATTTAATATTCAGATTATAATATTATTTTTTTATATTCTACAGGATCTTTATGGCTGTCGAGGCCAACAATTCGTACGGGGTGTGCGCAGTGTTGTATTGTCCTACTCGGTACTCACCATATTTTTCACCATATTGCTTCAGGAGTAGCTAAGTTTATTTCCCTAAATTTCTTTAGTCAAATTTATATGGGTTGATTTCTTATCGTCTTCCCAGGCAGTTCCACCCAAAGGGAACACTTCTCTACAACTAAGGTTCTCGTTCTGACGCCATACACAAGGCTTAACAGAGAACTACATGCAGAGGTTTCTCCTATAGGATCCCTAGCATAAGAACCCATCCCATATAAACATGCTAAAAAGATTAAGGGAAATACAAAACTACTTCATTTCCACAATATAGCTTACATATGGTTTTCCCTTTCGGGAAGCCCCGAAGGGTTTACACGAGAAGGAGGGATTACCTTAGCTCCTTCGGTACAACACGATTGCCTTCACTATGCAGGCTTATTATTACAAGTGGTGGTGGTGGTACTACTACTACTACTACTAAGCAGAGAGTTCTCACAGGAATTCAAGCCAAAGTGAAGGAGAATTTCCAAGAACACCATCATGAAGCATAAGAAGATATCCAACAAAATAATGACATCTCCATTGGTAGCCATGGCAACGTGGTGGCTGCACATACATTTCTCTCCAACATGCTCTCATTAACCTATAAAGAAGGGCTACAAAGGCTATGAAGCCTAGAAGGCCTAAAAAGACCTACAATATAGGGGTATGATGAGCAAGAAGAAAGAAGAAGCAATAATGGAGGAAGAAGGCTGTGGAATGCTGCTCTCTCAGGCCTATAAAACGGGAAGAGCGCAGCGAAGGAAGACACACACAGAGCAAGCACACACCAGCAGCCAGAAGAAACACCAGCCAGCAGCGAGCTCCTGCGAGAACTCCCTACTTAGTAGTAGTAGTAGTAGTAGTAGTAGTAGTAGTACCACCACCACCACTTGTAATAATAAGCCTGCATAGTGAAGGCAATCGTGTTGTACCGAAGGAGCTAAGGTAATCCCTCCTTCTCGTGTAAACCCTTTGGGGCTTCCCGAAAGGGAAAACCATATATAAGCTATATTGTGGAAATGAAGTAGTTTTGTATTTCCCTTAATCTTTCTAGCATGTTAATATGTGATGGGTTCTTATGCTAGGGATCCTATAGGAGAAACCTCTGCATGTAGTTCTCTGTTAAGCCTTGTGTATGGCGTCAGAACGAGAACCTTAGTTGTAGAGAAGTGTTCCCTTTGGGTGGAACTGCCTGGGAAGACGATAAGAAATCAACCCATATAAATTAGACTAAAGAAATTTAGGGAAATAAACTTAGCTACTCCTGAAGCAATATGGTGAAAAATATGGTGAGTACCGAGTAGGACAATACAACACTGCGCACACCCCGCTCGAATTGTTGGCCTCGATAGCCATAAAGATCCTGTAGAATATACAAAAAAGAATATTATAATCTGAATATTAAATTTACGTATTGATAATCGTTAATATAAAAGAATTTATTATCACGCATAGTCCATATTTATCCTGCATAATTATTTTTTACTGTATATTTACTATTATATATTTGTGTATTGTTGGTATCAGAGCGGGATAAACAGTAAAATAAACTTGAATTGATATTACTATCAATTATTCGGGCGCGGAGGACCTATACCCGAACAATTGAAAAATTCAAAAAAAAATTATTAATAATTTTGAAATATTTAATGAATGAATAAAAATAAATATTCCTATTATGAAGATTACCACCATCGTCAAGCATGCAAGCAGCCAAAGATTTGAAGCTGTCAAAAGTTCTGCACATGCATGCAAGAAGAAGGAATTCAAGCCAAAGTGAAGGAGAATTTCCAAGAACACCAACATGAAGCATAAGAAGATATCCAACAAAATAATGACATCTCCATTGGCAGCCATGGCAACGTGGTGGCTGCACATACATTTCTCTCAAACATGCTCTCATTAACCTATAAAGAAGGGCTACAAAGGCTATGAAGCCTAGAAGGCCTAAAAAGACCTACAATATAGGGGTATGATGAGCAAGAGGAAAGAAGAAGCAATAATGGAGGAAGAAGGCTGTGGAATGCTGCTCTCTCGTGCCTATAAAATGGGAAGAGCGCAGCAAAGGAAGACACACATAGAGCAAGCACACACCAGCAGCCAGAAGAAACACCAGCCAGCAGCGAGCTCCTGCAAGAACTCCCTGCTTAGTAGTAGTAGTAGTACCACCACCACCAATTGTAATAATAAGCCTGCATAGTGAAGGCAATCGTGTTGTACCGAAGGAGCTAAGGTAATCCCTCCTTCTCATGTAAACCCTTTGGGGCTTCCCGAAAGGGAAAACCATATGTAAGCTATATTGTGGAAATGAAGTAGTTTTGTATTTCTCTTAATTTTTTTAGCATGTTTATATGGGATGGGTTCTTATGCTAGGGATCCTATAGGAGAAACCTCTGCATGTAGTTCTCTGTTAAGCCTTGTGTATGGCGTCAGAACGAGAACCTTAGTTGTAGAGAAGTGTTCTCTTTGGGTGGAACTGCCTGGGAAGACGATAAGAAATCAACCCATATAAATTTGACTAAAGAAATTTAGGGAAATAAACTTAGCTACTCCTGAAGCAATATGGTGAAAAATATGGTGAGTACCGAGTAGGACAATACAACACTGCGCACACCCCGCTCGAATTGTTGGCCTCGATAGCCATAAAGATCCTTTAGAATATACAAAATAGAATATTATAATCTAAATATTAAATTTACATATTTATAATCGTTAATATAAAAGAATTTATTATCACGCATAGTCCATATTTATCCCGCATAATTATTTTTTACTGTATATTTACTATTATATATTTGTGTATTGTTGGTATCAGAGCGGGATAAACAGTAAAATAAACTTGAATTGATATTACTATCAATTATTCGGGCGCGGAGGACCTATACCCGAACAATTGAAAAATTCAAAAAAAAAATATTAAGAATTTCGAAATATTTAATGAATGAATAAAAATAAATATTCCTATTATGAAGATTACCACCATCGTCAAGCATGCAAGCAGCCAAAGATTTGAAGCTGTCAAAAGTTCTTCACATGCATGCAAGAAGAAGGAATTCAAGCCAAAGTGAAGGAGAATTTCCAAGAACACCATCATGAAGCATAAGAAGATATCCAACAAAATAATGACATCTCCATTGGCAGCCATGGCAACGTGGTGGCTGCACATACATTTCTCTCCAACATGCTCTCATTAACCTATAAAGAAGGGCTACAAAGGCTATGAGCCCTAGAAGGCCTAAAAAGACCTACAATATAGGGGTATGATGAGCAAGAGGAAAGAAGAAGCAATAATGGAGGAAGAAGGCTGTGGAATGCTGCTCTCTCGTGCCTATAAAACGGGAAGAGCGCAGCGAAGGAAGACACACACAGAGCAAGTGATGGCTAGTTGATGAAGGAGATTATTCTTCTTTGTCCCCCAGCAGCAATCCTTGTGCGTGGTGAATGACCAGCCCGTTGGGAACCCCAAGAGGAAGGTGTGATGAGTATAGCAGCTGGTTTTCCCTCAGTTAAGAAACCAAGGTTTATCGATCAGGAGAGGAGAGACAGCGATGACTAAAGGTGATGCGGAACCTGCACACACACAACCAAGTACTTTGTTCCCAACTTGCGATGAGGTTCTCAATCTCACCGGTTTGCTTGAAACAAAGGTTATGAGCGTATCGAGTGGAAAACAATATAGTATGCGAGTAAAGTAAACAGTACGAGTAAAGTAAATAGGTGATAGCAATATGATGTAAATAGGACCGGGGTCCACAGTTCACTAGTGGTGTCTCTCCATAGATAAAATAACACATGCTGGGTAAATAAATTACAGTTGGGCAATTGATAGAACAAAGATAATGTGATATGTCAAGAAGATCACTATGAGATTTACTCTGGGCATTACAACAAAATACATAGACCACCATCCAACTGCATCTATGACTAATAATCCACTCCCGGGGATATCGATCCGAACACCCCAAAAGTATTAAGTTGCGAACAACAGATAATTGCATTAAGCAAAGTGTGTAATGTAAACAAAGCATATGCCCTTGAGCATATGAATGTTGTTTTCTCCCTAGTAGCAACAGCACATCTACCACCTTAGAGGTTTCTGTCACTCCCCCAGGTGAAATAGAGGCATGAACCCACTATCGAGCATAAATACCCCCTCTTGGAGTCACTAGCAACTACTCGGCCAAGATAGCTACTAACAACGGAGAGCATGCAAGATCATAAACAACATAGAGATAACAAAAGATATAATTCAGTATAGCAACTTAATCATAAACACCAATATTCATCGGATCCCAACAAACCAAACATGTAGAATTACATAACGGTGATCTCAATCATGTAAGGTAGCTCATGAGATCTAAACATGAAGCACATGGTGGAGGAGACAACCATCTAGCTACTGCTATGGACCCATAGTCCAAGGTAGACTACTCACTCATCGCTCCGGAGGCAAGCATGGCGATGAAGAAGACCTCCGGTGGCGATTCCCCTCTCCGGCAGGGTGCCGGGAAGAGCTTCTAGACCCTCCCGATCTTTGGGTCGACGGCGGCGGCGGATCGCGATGTGTTCTGGAAAACTGATCGGGTCCTTAGGTTTTTCTCGTCGGGGGGTCTTTATAGGCGAAGGGGCGGTGTCAGAGGAGGGGCCAGGCGGCCACACATGGGGGTGGCGCAGGCTAGGGGCTGGCCGCGCCACCTGTGCATGTGGGCCCCTGGTCCCTCGCCTCCTACTCTCCTTCGGATCTCTGGAAGCGTCCGGGTAAAATAAGACTTCAGGAACTTGTTTCGTCCAATTCCGAGAATATTTCCTGTGTATCACTCTGGAACACAAAAATAGCAGAAAACAGGAAACTGGCACTGTGGCACTTCGTTAATAGGTTAGTTCCAGAAAATGCATAAAAGTACCACTAAGTGTAACGAAACAATAGGCAAATGGTGTAAAAATAAGCATGGAGCATCAAAAATTATAGATACGTTTGAGACGTATCAAGCATCCCCAAGCTTAACTCCTGCTCGCCCTCGAGTAGGTAAGTGATAACAAAAGAATAATTTTTGAGGTGACATGCACCTACACAATCTTGATCATATATGTAAGCATTGGTGAGCTGGGATCAATAGAACTTAAAACATGGGCATGAAGATATAATCATGACAATAAGAACTTAGCAACCATGTTGTAAACATGCAAAAGAACACAAACAAAAGTTCATGAAAATGAAACAATGAAAGTCAAACGTGTGTTCAAATCATAAGGAAAAACATACAAAAGGTTTTCAGCTTGTCCTTCAAAGAGAGCAAAACATAAATACATAGGACACCTTCAAGTTTAAGAGGGCGACTAGATACAAATAATTTAAGAACAAGTGAAACCAACAATATGAATCAATCAATGAACTTTGGGACAATGCATATCACACTAAGAATGACAACTATGCTCTCTTAATGGTGCATAAAGAAAGAAGGTGGTGACTCAACATAAAAGTAAAAGAAAGGCCTTTGCAGAGGGAAGCAGTGATTGCAAGTTTTATAACCTTCAAAAATTATGGTAATTACCAGCTTTGAGCTCTCATTGCCCCCATCATAAGCATCTTGAATGGTTAAAGTTAATGCGAGAACAATTATGATGCATATGCTTGACAAATCATAAGTTGAAAACCTCGTGCCCCATGAATACGAGTACCCAAACCTCATGCTACTTTACTTAGAGTCCCAAGCAAGGCTCTTGTCATTGTAAGTATATGCATATCATTGAGAACCGCCAATGGGGTACCTCCGTGCCCGATGACATGGAACAAGCCCACACCAAAATGACAGGACAAGCAGACAATGAACACCTCGACATCTCTTTTATTTGCCTTTTGTTTAGCTTTTTATTGTGAGATGCGTCTTCGAATGTTCACCATGGGTATGCTGCAAATTTCCACCATGAATTATGCATGGCTTAGATTGGCGGCCCGGCATTTCCCTAACACATATACAAACTCCATGATCCCCACAAGATTCCCAATTCATTTCACACCGCGGGCATCCATAAACAAAAGATCACGATATCAACTCAAAAAGAAGCGCAATGTTGAAAGCTTGCCCCATGACAGCATGGATGGGCTAGAATTCAACTTACAACTTGCAAGCATAACAACTCAACATAAGAGACCACAATGTCAAATTTTTAAGAACAGGAAAAAGTAAAGTGTGCCTTCCGGTTCGTGAGAGCTTTACTGACCGAATTTCGCATAACACTGGTAAGAGTTTAATTTGAAGAGAAAATAAAAGCAAGTCAAATTTACTTGGAATAGCAAATTGCTAGTAGGTATGTATGGTGGACACTTTGGAAAACTTTGGCTTTTAGGAGTTGGATGCACGAGTAGAGCTCATACTCAGTACAAGGCGAGGGCTAGCAAAAGACTGGGAGCGACCAACTAAGAGAGCAATAATGGCCATAATCATGCAAAGCGACTAAGCGACATTAAAAGAAGCATAAGATGGCATCAAAAGTCAAAAACTAAATGATCATGAAGGCTATTGGCGACTTTGTGAGAGTCTAACATGTGTGAGCATGCGCCAAGTCAACCCAAATAAAGCATCAAGGAGAAAACCAAAATAATGCTTCCATACAATAAAAACAACGCATGATTTTTTCAAAGGCTCATTAAGCAATCTCAGTTATTTGAGACAAGTCATGCTACAGCAAAACCACTAAGCATACTATCAAAAAGACATCAAGCATGACATGAAAAAGCCTAAGCCGCAGTCTACACAAGCTCCTTCTTGTACCACTATTTTGCACAAAGCTTTTTCTCTTTTCCAACACCAATTGAAATTTTTATAAACACCTCTTTTGATGAAAACCAATAAAGATCAGAGGCAAAAATACACCTTGATGAAAAGATATGACAAGGTCTGAACGCAAATCAAGGCGAAAACGAAAACCAAAAGCAGTAGCAGAAAAAGAAGAACGCTCGATGAACGATAAGAGTGAAAAACTGAGCGTTCTTTGCAAATGAAAACGAGTACATCTCCTCCAAAGAAAATTTGTTGGGGTCCAACCATTTATTGCAGCAAACAAACAAACTAAACCAACTAAGAAAACTAAAACAATTGACGCTCCAAGAAAAACACATAGTGCATGAAGCAATAAAAATATAGTGTTTTGAAAGGTGACCTGATTTTTGCCGATGAAGAAGGGGTGCCTCGGGGGCATCCCCAAGCTTTGACGCTTGTACTTCTTGGATATTTCTTGGGGTGATGAATGGGCATCCCCAAGCTTGAGCTTTTGTCCATTCTTCAACTCATCTCATCATTCTTCAATCCCTACACTTGAAAACTTCCTTCATACAAAACTAAACACAATTCTATTAGCAACATTAGTGCAAGCATAACATATAATCAATCCTCTATTTGCTTCAGGTTTCAACTCAAAACCACCACATATATAGCATATACTATTGTAGCAACCTCCCCAAAAGTTCCGTGATCAAAAGAAAGCGATAAAGTGGCAAACACAAATATTGGCAGAAATCTGTCAAAACTGAACAGCTGACAAAGGTCGAATTTTTGAGGGATTTTCTGTTGCTCAAATCAAAAAGTGTTCAACTAAGAAACGTTTGGATATAACCTGGGGCATATGCACAAGAAATCGCAGGTCCAAAAGATAAACAGAGAATTTTCACGAATTTTTACGGTGCAGCACCGAAAACAGTTTCAGGACAGCAACATCCCCAAATCTTTACCTCACTCAAATTAGAGGCTTCTCTTGGCACAAAAACGAAATAAACAAGATAAGGAGCGGTCATTACAGTAGTAATGACTTCCAAGACTCAAATAAAAGAAAAATTACTGAAAAGAAAACAATGGGTTATCTCCCAAGAGTGCTTTTCTTTAATGCCTTTGAGCTAGGCACAGAAAATTGCGAATCAAGTAATATCAAGTGATGAAGTGCTAGTTACCTCAGTAGGCTCTTTGAAGGTTCCCGAAGATGATTCAACCTGCAAGTTACCCTTAGTGGAACTAAGAGTCTTACCAATCTTAAGAACATGTTGAGATTTAAGCGCAGAAACCTTGGGAACATACATAAATTTTTGCTCTTTTCCAACAAACACTTTCTCCTTCTTAAATTTAAGAGAAGAGAAGATTAAGCTAAGAGTTTCCATAGACTCCTCTAGTTTACCAATCCTTAAGTTTTGATTATCATGAGTAGTGCTAGCCTCTAAAATGGTAATTCTCTTACCAATGTTTTCTATTAATTCACTAACGCGGCTAGCATTTTCTAGGATACTTGGCAAACTTTTCTCTAAAGAGCTGAGCTTTTCTACCACCTCCTCCAAGGTGGTCTCGGTTTTAGCAACATGTATAGGTGGTATTCCCACTAAACTTTCAATTATAGTGCATGCTTCTCCAGCGGGAGTACCCAGAAAATTACCTCCTATAAGAGTATCAAGAACATACCTATTCCAACTGGATATACCAACATAAAAATTTCTAAGGAGGATCGTGGTAGAGTGCTTTTTGGTACACCTATGATGAGCATTGTTAATACGGTACCAAGCATCTTTTAAACTTTCTCCCCCTTGTTGCTTAAAACTACGAACTTCTACTTCAGGATTACTCATTTTAACAAAACTAAAAGCAGATAAGTAAAAACAACTACCAAGGATTCTAATTTTTTTGGGTTTTTGATAAAAAGCAATGCAGGTAAAATAAATAAAGTAAAGCAAAACAATAACAAAGTAAAGGATGTGCATGCGAAAAACTCCCCTCACAGAAGTCTTCTCTTCCTCCCCGGCAACGGCGCCAGAAAAACAGCTGATGGCTAGTTGATGAAGGAGATTATTCTTCTTTGTCCCCCAGCAGCAATCCTTGTGCGTGGTGAATGACCAGCCCGTTGGGAAGCCCAAGAGGAAGGTGTGATGAGTATAGCAGCTGGTTTTCCCTCAGTTAAGAAACCAAGGTTTATCGATCAGGAGAGGAGAGACAGTGACAACTGAAGGTGATGCGGAACCTGCACACATACAACCAAGTACTTTGTTCCCAACTTGCGATGAAGTTGTCAATCTCACCGGTTTGCTTGAAACAAAGGTTATGAGCGTATCGAGTAGAAAACAATATAGTATGCGAGTAAAGTAAATAGTACGAGTAAAGTAAACAGGTGATAGCAATATGATGTAAATAGGACCGGGGTCCACAGTTCACTAGTGGTGTCTCTCCATAGATAAAATAACACATGCTGGGTAAACAAATTATAGTTGGGCAATTGATAGAATAAAGATAACTTGATATGTCAAGAAGATCACTATGAGATTTACTCTGGGCATTACAACAAAATACATAGACCGCCATCCAACTGCATCTATGACTAATAATCCACTCCCAGGGATATCAATCCGAACACCCCAGAAGTATTAAGTTGCGAACAACAGATAATTGCATTAAGCAAATTGTGTAATGTAAACAAAGCATATGCCCTTGAGCATATGAATGTTGTTTTCTCCCTAGTAGAAATAGCACATCTACCACCTTAGAGGTTTCTGTCACTCCCCCAGGTGAAATAGAGGCATGAACCCACTATCGAGCATAAATACCCCCTCTTGGAGTCACTAGCAACTACTCGGCCAAGATAGCTACTAACAACGAAGAGCATGCAAGATCATAAACAACATAGAGATAACAAAAGATATAATTCAGTACAGCAACTTAATCATAAACACCAATATTCATCAGATCCCAACAAACCAAACATGTAGAATTACATAATGGTGATCTCAATCATGTAAGGCAGCTCATGAGATCTAAACATGAAGCACATGGTGGAGGAGACAACCATCTAGCTACTGCTATGGACCCATAGTCCAAGGTAGACTACTCACTCATCGCTCCGGAGGCAAGCATGGCAATGAAGAAGACCTCCGATGGCGATTCCCCTCTCCGGCAGGGTGCCGGGAAGAGCTTCTGGACCCTCCCGATCTTCGGGTCGACGGCGGCGGTGGATCGCGATATGTTCTGGAAAACTGATCGGGTCCTTAGGTTTTTCTCGTCGGGGGGAATTTATAAGCGAAGGGGCGATGTCAGAGGAGGGGCCAGGCGGCCACACACGGGGGTGGCGCAGGCCTGGGGCTGGCCGCGCCACCTGTGCGTGTGGGCCCCTGGTCCGTCGCCTCCTACTCTCCTTCGGATCTCTGAAAGCTTCCGGGTAAAATAAGACTTCAGGAACTTGTTTCGTCCAATTCCGAGAATATTTCCTGTGTATCACTCTGGAACACAAAAACAGCAGAAAACAGGAAACTGGCACTGTGGCACTTCATTAATAGGTTAGTTCCAGAAAATGCATAAAAGTACAACTAAGTGTAACAAAATAATAGGCAAATGGCGTAAAAACAAGCATGGAGCATGAAAAATTATAGATACGTTTGAGACGTATCAGCAAGCACACACCAGCAGCCAGAAGAAACACCAGCCAGCAGCGAGCTCCTGCGAGAACTCCCTGCTTAGTAGTAGTAGTAGTAGTACCACCACCACCACTTGTAATAATAAGCCTGCATAGTGAAGGCAATCGTGTTATACCGAAGGAGCTAAGGTAATCCCTCCTTCTCGTGTAAACCCTTCGGGGCTTCCCAAAAGGGAAAACCATATGTAAGCTATATTGTGGAAATGAAGTAGTTTTGTATTTCCCTTAATCTTTTTAGCATGTTTATATGGGATGGGTTCTTATGCTAGGGATCCTATAGGAGAAACCTCTGCATGTAGTTCTCTGTTAAGCCTTGTGTATGGCGTCAGAACGAGAACCTTAGTTGTAGAGAAGTGTTCCCTTTGGGTGGAACTGCCTGGGAAGACGATAAGAAATCAACCCATATAAATTTGACTAAAGAAATTTAGGGAAATAAACTTAGCTACTCCTGAAGCAATATGGTGAAAAATATGGTGAGTACCGAGTAGGACAATACAACACTGCGCACACCCCGTACGAATTATTGGCCTCGACAGCCATAAAGATCCTGCAGAATATGCAAAAAATAATATTATAATCTGAATATTAAATTTACGTATTTATAATCATTAATATAAAAGAATTTATAATCTGAATATTAAATTTATGTATTTATAATCGTTAATATAAAAGAATTTTTATCACGCATAGTTCATATTTATCCCGCATATCTATTTTACTATTTATTTTACTATTTATTTAGTTGTGTATTGTTGGTATCAGAGCAAGGTTTAATCATTGAAAGGTTAAAGTATCTGAATTTAGAAGTTAGCGCAGGTAGAATAATAAAAACTAAGGAAAATATTGATATAAGGTGTAGAATAAATCCATCTGAAGAGCATACTTGGCATACTACACATAGCCAGCTAAATATAATTGTTGATCTCATATATAACTTTTTCATATCTTGGGGAAAAAGACAAGATATATTAGATCAGAAGTTTGAAAGTTTATTGAAAGAACACAATAAGCTTGCAGAAAAATATTTAGGTTTGAATAATAAAATTGATATAGCCTTGTATAAGCTAGAAGAAGCAAAGGCAAGACAGAATACAGTTTGTAGAAATAACGATTACATTAAAGAAGAAGTACAATCCATTGGAAATAATATAGAGCATAGTTTAAATAAGAATAAAGACTTGTTGTTAGGATTCACAACAAGGCAAGATCATATTCTTGAAATTAAAGAATTGGTGCAAGAGGTAAAAACTCTGATCCTCTCATAATTTGCATGTTCGAATATAACAAAGCATTAAGTGAAGTAGCCAAATATTTAACGCCTCCTATTGGTTTCTCCGATTACGACTTACCAAAAGAAGACTATAAAATTTTAATAAAGCAAAATAATACAATCATCCAGTTATTAATCCAAGTCTTAGAGAAATTAAATAGAGAACAAGGTAACAGAGAAATTTTGTTAGCATCATCTGGTGTAGTAATATCATCGAAGAATATCAACTCAGAAAAATGGACATATCTAAAAGCCTCAATAGAAGAGACAAAGGTCTCCAAGTAGTAAGGCAAGATTCGATACCCTTAACAATGATGAATAGAATTTCATGCAGCAGAAATGATGACATTGATAGTTTAGAAGAAGTTATAGACCTAGATAGAGATCTAGAAGGATATCAAAAAGATACATTAAGGAAAATAAGACCACAACAAGTTTACCATATGGGCATGTTTGAAAGTAGAAGCGGTCTATATAGAATTTCCAGAGAAATTGAGTTAAGTGTGTTAACTCATCCTGTAGACCTAAGAATTGTGAGTAAGAATATTGAAAATGAACTTAAATCTAGTGGTTATAAATACATTCATCAAGGTATGTATATCATAGGAGTTAAAGGCATGACAAGAAAGAAATTAGGAGCGAAGGTTCTAATAACATTACTAGATAAAAGATGGGGATCAATAGATAAAGCTTCATTAGGCTTTATGGAAGGTGATATGAATGAAAATAGGCTAATAACCTACATAGCCCCAGACCTAATGATGCCTGTAAAAGAATTTATAGATAAAATGAGTTTTGGATTCCAGACTAAAGGATATAAAGATTTTAGAGGAACAAATTTGTTAGTAAGCATAGAATTTATAGGAAGGCTCACTAACAAAAGCAGCTCTAGATATAGAGTAAATGTAAATGACGTAATTGAAAGTATGCAGTCAAAAGGTATAAAGTTTATGAGTCCTCTTAAAATTAGTTCCGAAGAAAGAGCAGGAGAAGAGTGGAATATTGGAGAATTAATAGAAAAGAAAGAACTAAAACTACCTGAAACATACATTAGCTATCAAAATTGTGAAGGAAGTAGTAGCATTAGGTTCACAAATTATAAAGCCGCATCCTTAGATGACACAGAATCTCTAATGTCAGAATCTGAATTTAGTGATAATAGGTGCAAAGGTGCGACTGAGTGCATGGAAAGGGCAAATCTAGACAATGAAATAACTCATTGGGAAGGAAAATTAAAACATATAGAATGGGAATATAATAATTCTATGATAAAAGATTGGCCTAAGATCCGAGAAAAAGAATTATTTTTCATTAGAGAAATTTCAAGACTTAAAAAATTAAGAAGTGACAAAAATAATAAAGCTAGCAGTTCTGTTATGGTAAAAAATATGGTTGAGCCCAAAGATAAAGGTAAAAATGTTAATATCAACCAAAGTCATAAGGATAGAGTTATAGATGAAGAAGAGCAATGGGATATAAACAATAAATTGCTATTAGAAAGTTATGAAGAAGAAGAAAAAATAGTAAATGAAATACTAGAAGAAGAGATAGACTACGATGAGTCTGAAGCATATGATGATTTTATAAATTCCCTAGATGAGGTAGGGTTACATAATTTAGAAAATGCAATGGAAGCCATGGAAGTTGAAAATAGTAAGAGAAAAAGAACTGCATATGGTGATAGTTCAGTAAAACAAGAAGGAGAAAGAGAGAGAGCAACCAGACCAGCCGGAAGATGGCCTCCAGAAAAAGAAGATTTTCAACCAACCTACATTCCAGGACAATACAAGCATATGGGTTCTAAAAGAAGAGATTTTGAAAGGCCAGTGTAATTTCAAAATTATAGGAATGATGGTGCTATATTAAACTTAGCACCTCATGATCCTACAGATTGGCCAAATATAATTAGCATATGGAAAAGCCTAATAGTTCAAAAATATATACAAAACCAACATAATATAGGAAATAAGGTAGAAGATATGCTAACATATCTTGAAACATTTTTAGGAGAATCCGTAAAAGTTTTATGGGAACAATGGGTAGAGACATATCCAAATAATTACGAAGAATTAAAAAGGGCTGGAAGCAACCCAAATAATTTTGCTAACATTATATCAAATATGATCATAGCAGAAGACCCAGAATTAGGAAATATAGCATTACAAAACAAAAGATTGAGAGAAATAGAAAAATTAACTTTAACTAGTTGGAAAGGGATAAAAGAATTCTCTCAGCATTATTTATATAATGCTACCACTGCTAAACAAGGTTACAATAAAGGTGTCATCGAAAGATATTTTAACAAATTACCTGACCCTTTAGGATCCATAATATTTGAAGAATATAAGAAAGAAACAGAAGGTTTCATCATGAATATATCCCAAGCCATAACCTTTGTATTTAAACATTTAAGAAAAGTTTGCACGAGTATACAAGCACAACGATCTATGAAGAGATCAGATTACAATTTCTGCAATAATATTGTCCAAATTCCATTAACATATGGAGAAGATAGGCATAGGAATAAAAAATATTATAAACCTCAAAGGAGAGATAATAGAAATTTTAGGACAAAAAGAAGATATTTCTTAAGAAGGTCAGATAATAGAGCCCCTTTCTTACATAAGAGAAATGTAAGAAGATATAATCCCAGAAAAACATATGATAGTACGTGCAAGTGTTTTATATGTGACTCACCTGATCATCTAAGTAGAACTTGTCCCAATAAAGATCAGAAAAGATATTCTAGTAAATTAGAAGAGCAAGAAAGAGTGCTAATCATAGATAGTGTCAATGAAAACATATTAGTATGTGATGATGAAATAAAAGATGATGAGTCAATATATTCAATCATAGAAACAGATGAAGTAGAAAATGAGACAAGAGAAGAAGAATCATGTGAAGATGAGATAGATTTAATAGAAGAACTAGCAGCTTTAAAAATTGAAATGATGAATCAAGTAGATTGTGAGCATGATTGGATTAGAGGTAAAGGAGACTATTATATAAAATGTGCCTTTTGCATATACTACCCAAGCCAAGAAAATAGGTCAACCTGTAGTATATGTTTAAGACAAGCATGTTTTTCTTGTTTGAAAGCTAAAAATCAAAGTTGGAGACAAGAAATAGAATATGAACCAGAAGATCGAGTACTATCAAGTAGAGTTAGAAATCTAGAAAATAGGATAAATAAACTAGAAGCAGAATTAGAAGAAATAAATTATAAGTTACAAAATAATAATAATAATGGTGTTATATGTCAAGAAGATAATACAACCAAAAATACTGAATTAAAAGATCAAATGGTAACTGTAAGAGAAAGTAAAGGAGATAGGCATATACAATTAAAAGATGCTATAACGAGCTTTGGGAATAAATATATAGTACGCTTACCATTTAAGGAAGTACTAGGAATACGGATTCCAGTTAAAATAATTTTAACGCCAAACATTTCTTACAAAATATTAGCATTATTAGATACAGGTTGCACTAAGAACATAATTCATGATAAGTATTTTGCAAGATGCCCTGAAATAGTTAAAACAATAGATGATAAAAAAGCCGAAGTATCCATAGACATGTCAGGAATAAAGAAAGTACATAATCAACTAGCATATAACATCGAATCATACATAAATAGCACCAAATACATAATAGATGAAATTACAATCAGATATTTATCTGTAATAAGTGATGATATGATATTAGGATTAAGGTTTTTACAACAATCCTTGCAAACCACTATTATACATGAAGAAGGAGTTACATTCATTCCACACCAAGATAATGTTCCATACATATCTGAGGTATGAAAACAAAGAAAATCCTTGCAAAATGTAGAAATATCTAAGTTGGAAGATGAGGGTAGCACTAGTATAGACCCTCTTGAAATCTGCAATGAAGAAGAGCTTAGTGATAGTATAGAAGAATATCATATAAAAAATACATGCATCGAGTGCATAGGGTTACAATCTTTCTCACCCAATTGGTATAGAGATATAAAATCAAAAAATGATATAGACAAGATTGTGCGAAGGCTAGAAGATATACAAATCATTGGAGAAATACCAATGAAACATTGGGATAAGAATGCTATAGTATGCAAAATAAATATTATAAACCCTGATTACATAATTAAGTCAGGACCTATAGAAGCTACTCCCAAAGATATAGAAGAATTCAAAATGCATATTGAAGAATTACTGAAATTAAGGGCAATAAGAGAAAGTAGAAGCCCTCATAGATCCGCAGCCTTTATAGTTAGAAATCATGCTGAAGAAGTTAGAGGCAAGTCTAGAATGGTTATTAATTACAAAAGACTTAATGATAATACAATAGATGATGCATATAATATACCAAATAAGCAAGAATGGATTAACAGAATACAAGGAAGCAAATATTTCTCAAAGTTTGATTTAAAGGCCGGGTTTTGGCAAGTAAAAATGGCCGAAGAATCTATTTCGTGGATAGCATTTACATGTCCTCAAGGTCATTATGAATGGCTAGTTATGCCTTTAGGGTTAAAAAATGCGCCTGCATTATTTCAAAGAAAAATGCAAAATATATTCAATGAGAATCAAGCATTCATACTAGTCTATGTAGATGACTTGTTAGTCTTCTCAAAGACTTATAAAGAGCATATTGCACACCTTGAAGTTTTCTTTAGAAAGGTAGAACAAAATGGGTTAATATTATCTAAAAAGAAAATGGAAATTTGCAAAGAGAAAATTAATTTCCTTGGCCATGAAATAGGAGAAGGAAAAATATATTTGCAAGAGCATATAGCTAAGAAAATATTACATTTCGTGATGCCATGAATGATAAAAAGGTTTTACAACAATTTTTAGGAATTGTAAACTACGCAAGAAACTATATAGATAACTTAGCAAAGATTGCTGGACCATTATATGCTAAATTAAGAAAGAATGGTCAAAAATATTTTAATTTTGAAGACATAAAATTAGTTCAGGCTATTAAAGAAAAGGTTAAAAACTTGAAACCCTTAGAATGACCATTAGAAGAAAATTATTTCATAATTGAAACTGATGCATCTAAGGTAGGATGGGGTGCTATATTAAAGCAAAAGCCTAATAAATATTCTCCAAAGGCAGAAGAAAAAATATGTAGATATGCATCAGGGAGTTATAAGTTAAAAATTGTGAATAATATTGATAGAGAAATACTTGCAGTAGTCCATGCTATAAATGCATTTAGATTATATTTAGGATTTAAGGAATTTACAGTACGAACAGATTGTGAAGCAATATGTAGATATTACAATCAAATCAATAGTAAGAAAAGTTCTACTAGAAGATGGGTTTTATTTGAAGATATCATAACTGGGAATGGTTATAAAGTAGTTTTTGAGCATATTAAAGGTAAATATAATTGCTTACCTGATATATTTTCTCGCACATCAATTTTGCAGAGATGAAGAGAGGAATACTCCCTAACGGGACAGAAGTATTTACATTTGGAATCGATAATACATTGAGAATATTCCCTCCAAATACATTCAAATTCAAGGCAAAGGGACATATCGCCCTAGATGAAATTCAAGAATGTATATTGGACAATTTCTGGTTCCAATACAACAATAAAAGAGAAGAGAAGGGATATTTATTATCTATTCTGAATAGCCTTGCAGAATATTTTAACATTATGAATAAAAATTCACCGAAGTCAGCAAGAATTCAAACGCAAGAAATAATATCAGTATATGTCATATTTGATGGAAGTAAACCAGGCATATATACAAAATTTGAGGAATTAGCGAAACAAAAAACTGCAGCAAGAAAGAAGGGAGAAGATTTAACATGGAAAAAATATATAGATATCAATGAAGCCTTGAAATATGCAAAAGATATCATTGGAGAAGATTTTTATATAGACCCTAAAGCAAAGGAATATATTGAGAAAGTAAAAGGAAAAAACAAGAATACTCCCCCTCCACCTAATACAACTCATACGAAGGGAGAATCATCGAAGGTAAAAGAAGAAGAAGAGTCCCTGCAAACTCTAACATATAAGGCATGCCTTTTAAAAGGCGTGGATCCTCTGGATTCAGAGCACATAGACTTGAAGGTAGATCAAAAATTTGAAGAAATTGCAAAAACATGGAAAGAAGAATTAAAAGCAGAAATTTTAAAAGAATTACAAGCTAAATTTAATGAAAAATTTGAAGCATTAAAAAGAGAATATGATGCTAAATATGATCTGAATTTTTTAGACGATGACCACATGGACATCACTGGACATGGTCAGCTCCCAGAATAAATATAGAAGCATGCAAATATTGTTGAATATGAATTGATATTGCTATCAATTTATCGGGCGCGGAGGACCCAAATATTAGAATAAACTTGAATTGATATTACTATCAATTATTCAGGCGCGAAGGACCTATACCCGAACAATTGAAAAATTCAAAAAAAATTATTAAGAATTTCGAAATATTTAATGAATGAATAAAAATAAATATTCCTATTATGAAGATTACCACCATCATCAAGCATGCAAGCAGCCAAAGATTTGAAGCTATCAAAAGTTCTTCACAGGCATGCAAGAAGAAGGAATTCAAGCCAAAGTGAAGGAGAATTTCCAAGAACACCAACATGAAGCATAAGAAAATATCCAACAAAATAATGACATCTCCATTGGCAGCCATGGCAACGTGGTGGCTGCACATACATTTCTCTCCAACATGCTCTCATTAACCTATAAAGAAGGGCTACAAAGGCTATGAAGCCTAGAAGGCCTAAAAAGACCTACAATATAGGGGTATGATGAGCAAGAGGAAAGAAGAAGCAATAATGGAGGAAGAAGGCTGTGGAATGCTGCTCTCTCGTGCCTATAAAATGGGAAGAGCGCAGCGAAGGAAGACACACACAGAGCAAGCACACACCAGCAGCCAAAAGAAACACCAGCCAGCAGCGAGCTCCTGCGAGAACTCCCTGATTAGTAGTAGTAGTAGTAGTACTACCACCACCACTTGTAATAATAAGCCTGCATAGTGAAGGCAATCGTGTTGTACCGAAAGAGCTAAGGTAATCCCTCCTTCTCGTGTAAACCCTTCGGGGCTTCCCGAAAGGGAAAACCATATGTAAGCTATATTGTGGAAATGAAGTAGTTTTGTATTTCCCTTAATCTTTTTAGCATGTTTATATGGGATGGGTTCTTATGCTAGGGATCCTATAGGAGAAACCTCTGCATATAGTTCTCTGTTAAGCCTTGTGTATGGCGTAAAACGAGAACCTTAGTTGTAGAGAAGTGTTCCCTTTGGGTGGAACTGCCTGGGAAGACGATAAGAAATCAACCCATATAAATTTGACTAAAGAAATTTAGGGAAATAAACTTAGCTACTTCTGAAGCAATATGGTGAAAAATATGGTGAGTACCGAGTAGGACAATACAACACTGCGCACACCCCGCTCGAATTGTTGGCCTCGATAGCCATAAAGATCCTGCAGAATATACAAAAAATAATATTATAATCTAAATATTAAATTTACGTATTTATAATCGTTAATATAAAAGAATTTATTATCACGCATAGTTCATATTTATCCCGCATAATTATTTTTTACTGTATATTTTCCTATATATATATATATATATATATATATATATATATATAGGAAAATAAGATGGTATCCCTGGATGTACGTACTCCCACGTTCAATATACCTCATATACAAGGGTATTGTACCTCTTTATCATTTTTAATATACTTCATTAGTTAATACTCCCTCCGTCCTGAAATAAGTTGCGCGCTGGTTGTTTTGCAAAAACATCCCTGAACAATTTCACCTGAAGAAAGCGGTCCTTCCACACTCACTTACCCTCTTCCTCACACATCTCCACCGTCTCCGTCTCCCAAATCGCGCGCACCACCATCCCCGTCGCCATCACCGGTCGATCCTGGCGGCTCCCCAATCCCACGCACCACCGTCCCCATCTTTCCCTTTCTTTCCCATGGAGTAAAATCACAGATCCGCAGCCCCTCCACAAACCCTAGGTCAAGCGACAGCAAAGCTCGATTTTTCGGATTCGGTGCGGTGGCGGCGTCCTCGGGCTCTCAAGCTGCTGCCCTGGGACATCCATGGCGGCATCGACGTTCCCGAGCTCATTCAAGCTTCGATTTTGGGCATTCATGGCCACTTGAGAGCTACTGCGCCTCCCTCTCTGCTACATCCCCTGCCTTCCCAAATCCAAGGATGCTCCGGGCGGCGGCCTCCGGTCCAGAAGATCGAGGTGGAGGCCGAGAATAACGACGACGAGGGCATGAAGGACAAGGCCGAGTATAACTGCGCCTCCCAAGAGCAACCTCAAGAAGGCCAACTGCGCCACCGACGATGCCTGGGCAGCACTGAGGAGGCTCGGGGTGAACAGGGTGGAGGTGCGCAAGCCGGAGCAGCTCCAGGCTCTCGACTTGCTCATCATCCCCGGGGGCGAGAGCACCACCATGGACAAGCTCGCCAACTACCACAACCTGGTACTTTACTAAACTTCTGTTACTGAATTTTCTTTTCTGTCAATCTGTCATGGTATATCGAGTACTCCAAAATTGGTTCATATACCCGCTGAGGCGTGGAAAACTTGCTGCAACCTTGGATGATGAATTCGGTTGGATTGTTTTGGGTTTCATGGATGATTTATTGTCATGTGACGTGTATGCTGTTCCATTTCAATTAACTAGGCGAATGTTTTGCTTGCCTGCAGTTTAGTAAGCTTAATCTTTATACCGGTTCAGAGTAGGAGGGGACAGGTCACCCAGGGTTATGCAACTTGAGATACTCCATCATAATACTGTTTACTTATTAACTAATCTAAAGGTCTTACAGCCCTAGCAGTTCGAGAGACGTTGTTATGTTGTACTGCAGTTCTAATTAAAAACAAGGAGAATCAAAACTGAACCTAAACGTGATGGTTTACTTTGAATGTCATATGGAACCAGTCTAATTAAAAACGAGGAGAGTAATAAGGAACCAGAGGCATCATGCCATTTCAGCAATTATAATGTATGGAGTGTTGGTTGAGAAATTAGCAAGGTGCATCATCGGGAACTCTCTGACAGAACAAAACAAGTTCATAAATACAATGTGGTCTTTATCTTTTCAAACAATTACAAGGCTAATTAACCAGATATGTGCATGATCAGACACGTAATACAACAGTGGAGCTATATGATGCAATATCTGATGCTATTTTGTATCTCTTGCTCTCCTTTTCTATCTCTTGCTCTCCTATTCTATCTCTAGCTCTCCTCTTCTATCTCTCGCTCTCCGTTTCTATCTCTAGCTTAACTTTTTATATAAGGGCCTTGGTGCTTGCAAGCAGCTCAACCGGGATTCCCAGAGCGATTGGAAGCCTTCCTTGTAACTGCCGATGTTCTGTGTGCATGTGCTTGATATGGTACCCTATACCTCCACATTCTTTCATCGTCTCTCGCATGCACGACTGCAATGTGATGAAGCTACGAGCTAGTTTGGCAACCTCGTAGTTGTGGTATTCACGTTCCACATTCTCTATCAAGTCTTTGATGCTTGTAGGTGCGCTGTTATCGGTCATGGACTGGAGTGATCGGAAAAAGCAGAGGTCAAGAACATTCATGTCCGAGCTATTTGGCGGTTTTTGAACCAACTGAATGTTCAGATCACTCTGTGCTATGGCCTCTTGGAAATCCGCGTCATCAGAGAGGATATGGGGTTTCGCATTATCCTATTGTATGAATATTGTCCTTCTCAAATCCTCGTCAGGCCATTTGTCCTGGATAGCAGGAATAAGTTTTTTGCACATGTACTCTCTCATGACTTCTCGGTTAACTATCACCGTTTTCAATTCGAGAGTTCCCTTTGGTCTATTCTTACTCTTTTTGAGAGCTGCTACCTCCTTGACAAAGGCCCATGTGCCTATCTTTCCGTCGAATATTTCATCACCATTTGCACCATACCTGGGTTTGGCTACAGCAGTTAGAAACATGACCTTTCCAATGTTGTTCTTGTTCTTCACCGTGCGCACTGGGTCAGTTTCTTCAGGGAGTAAATAGTACGTGTTCTTGACCCTTGTCATGTCGAACCACTTTTCATCGATATGGACAATGTTGTCCATTTCCTTGAACATAGGCAAAGTCTCATTGCTCTCATCGATCATAGAGACGCAGAACTCCAACCTCTTGATCATGTTAGCTTCTGTCATCGCCGGCTTTAAGGTGCTAGTGTGTCGCCTCATCTCTCCCAACATGAACCTTCTATGTAAGGTTTAGCGGCAAACACCTAGAGACCTTGCTAGAGCTCTTATTGTCCTTCTTCTGTTTAGTGGGATTGTTGCTACTCTTGATAACTCTAGATCTTTTCTCTTGCGGCCAACATTGCCCTTCTTCTTGCTAGACACATCAACTTCTCAACCTTCTGCAATCTGTTGCTTTGCTACTTTCCATATTGTTTCAACGGTTTGTAGGCTTGTCTTTAGGAGGCTTGCCACGAGCTCCTTGTCTTTCTTCTGAACTTTTCCGTCTTTCCTCTCGATTACCTCCAAGGCAAAATATGCACCCCATTTTTGATGATCTGTTAGGTTTACTGATGTTTTTCTTATTGCTTCTTCATGATCCATAGCACCATCTCCTTCCTCATGATCCATGACACCATCTCCTTCCTCATGATCCATAACACCATCTCCTTCCTCATGATCCATAGCACCATCTTCTTCTAAAGGAAGCACATTCAAATCTATAGCATCTCATTGTCCTCGAGCATCTTGTTCTTTTCCTCGAGCATCTTGTTCTTTTCCTTGAGCATCTTGTTCTTGTCGTTGAGCATCTTGTTCTTTTCCTTGAGCATCTTGTTCTTGACATTGAGCATCTTGTTCTTTTCCTCGAGCATCTTGTTCTTGTCGTTGAGCATCTTGTTCTTGACGTTGAGCATCTTGTTCTTTTCCTCGAGCATCTTGTTCTTCTTGAGGAAGCACATTCAAATCTATAGCATCTCGTTGTCGTTGAGCATCTTGTTCTTTTCCTTGAGCATCTCGTTGTCCTCGAGGGAATTCAACCTTGTAGGTGTTAGCTAGGTCAACACACATTCCTGTAAAAGAGCAACATTTCAATGAACTTCTTAAGAACAAGAATAGAATAGTTGAATCCATGAGGAAAAATGAAATCATGAACTACCTTACCATGTACCAATGGTGAAGAGAACATGTTCTCCTTTTGGCGCATCATGTTATATTTCCATATGTGAAGTGCTTTATGAGGTGCTTTCTTCCTCTTGGTAACCAGCTTACACACTTTTTTGCCTTCAACTTGTTCCTTCATGTTGCTGTATAAATAGGAGGTTAAATTTACATGACATGAGCACCACCATCTCTTAGAAATCAAAACTAGGATAGGAATTAAAACTTACACAAAGAAAACAATGGTAATATCATCAATTTTGGGCCTTTTCTTGTTCTCTTCAACTTCCATCATTTTCTTTCTCTGAGAACTTGAGGTCGACATGATTCCTAACATAAAATTAAAATGATTAGCTCATTTAGAGTACAATATGCAACAATTAAAATGCCCATGTCGACCTGGTATTTAGTTGTTCTTTTGTTGGATTTTGTCTATTTTAATAATTTCTCAGCCCATGTATGTTCTTATTGCAGGTTTACCACGTTGATAGCAAATTTGGTCACCCATAGCATTCAGAAGCTACAGATAATGGTTTAGGGTCGTTTAGTGCTGTAATGGGTGACATAGTCGAAGATATTAGCCATCAGCTGTGTGCTTCCAGAAATTATTGATTGTAAGAAAACTGAGAAGCAACTAGCTGCAAAATTGAAGACCCAAGCTACTCCAAGATTTTATTAAGGTGTGTTTTATTTGGCACAATATTTTTCCAACAAGAGCACTTTTATGATTCGTTTACAGTTTTTCATAACCTCTCCTGCATGTTTATGACATTTGCAGCCTGATTATGCTGATTACTGATTACTGATTATTGCATTCCTGTAATTCCTGGAGTATCATGTTTCAATTTGGTTATGTTGTCAATACCGCCTGAATTTTCTCTCAAGCGTATGACTTTGCATTAATGTAAATGCTGCTGGTAAGCCGCTACGAGTGATACTGCTATTTTCCGATAATGTCAAGTGCTGATCGTATTTGGCTATTATGCTGTTTTCCTTGCTACTTGAGCATAACTCTGCATTCATGTACATGGTGTACTGCCGAACTGCTACAGCTGATGCTCTTTAAAAAAATTATACACATCCTTGGTACTTAAGCATAACTCTGCATTCTTGTACATAGTGTACTGCTTGAACTACTACAGCTGATGCACTTTACAAAATCATACACATCCATGATAGTGTTTGACAGTAGGTTTATAATGCAGTTGATGCAAGATAAATGGGTTATTTACAAATTCAGCTAATGATAGTGTTTGACAGTAGGTTAATAATGCAGTTGATTTCTATTTTGAATGTTCGTTTTCTGCAACCAATTTGTACCTTCTTATTTATCAGAGGATCTCTGGAACTCTAATGTAGGCAAGCAGCAGCAGTATGGCCTGACGGCGGAGCTCCTGTTCGGGCGGATGGCCTGACGGTGCAAGGGCGTCGGCGAGGGAGCTCCTGCTCGTGGTACAGGGCGTCGGCGAGGGAGCTCCTGCTCGTGGTACAGGGGCGTCGGCGAGGGAGCTGCAGACGCAGAGGACGACGCCGGAGAGCTTGTCCAGGAGCGGCGGGCGGCGAGCTTGTCCTGGAGCGGCGGCCGGCGAGCTTGTCCAGGGGCGGCGCCGGCAACCTCGTCCAGGGGTGGTGGCCGGCAAGCTCGTCCAAGGGCGGCTGCCGGCAAGCTCGTCTAGGGGCGGTGGCCGGCGAGCTTGTCCAAGGGCGGCTACCGGGGAGCTCTTCCAGGGGCGGCGGCGGGGGAGCTCTTCCAGGGGCGGCAGCCGGGGAGCTCTTCCAGGGGCGGCGGCGATCTTGTTCGGGGACGGTGGACGGCGATCTCATTCGGGTACGGCGGCCGGCGACCTCGTCCAGGGACGGCGGACGGCGACCTTGTTCCGGAACGGCGGCCGGCGACCTCGTCCAGGAACGGCGGACGGCGACCTCGTCCAGGAACGGCCGGCGGCGACCTCGTCCAGGAACGGCGGCGGCGATCTCTCCTGGGGCAGCGGCGATCTCATCCAGGGAGGCGCCGGCGCTGATCGCGGCCAGCCCCGCGCGGGTGGAGCGCTGATCACGCAGGTGGAGTTCGTGGAGTTGATCGCGTAGAATTCCAAATAAGAAGGGTATTATTGTAAATTGGTCAACAGTTTAAAAAAATTCTCCCCCGCGCAGCTTATTTCGGGACGGAGGGAGTACTAGATACCTTAAAGTGAGTTTTATGAAAAAATTCATTTGAGTCTATATACCTCATATTATTTGCGTATATACTATATTTATGCACGTAAAAGTGATATATTAAAAAAAGTAAGGGTTCCGATGGAATTTTTTTGCATACTACTTATATTGAGGTATATTAGAATAATTAATGAGGTATATTAAAAATGATAAAGAGGTATAATACCCTTGTATATAAGGTATATTGAATATGGAAGTATGTACATCCAGGAGTATATAAGATGAGTCCTATCTCTACCAATAAAACAGCGATACCACTGGTAGGTCGTGCGTCGCGGTTATTTTGCAATTCAGCCCCTATAAAATTTTATATTCAACCCGCAGTTCACTCTAAGCACCATGTTTACACCTAGCCCCTTAAGAATTTGGAAACAATATAATCCACAGCTGTAGCAGCATCTCCACCTGATTGGCTCTTCTCTCCTCAAAGCGGTGGCGGCCGCAGCGAACGCCGGCGTGATATGTGCCCTACCCTCTATCTCCGTCCTTCCCCTATTCCCATACGCTCGAGCTCCACTCAATATGCTGTCCCTGGTCACCGGTGCTGATGCGCCGAATCTGAGCGTGGTGGCTCGGAGGTTCACCGGCCGGTGTGCTGAAGATTGTTCTGAACGTGAGCGTGGTGTTACGGGCTCTTTTGCACCAGCGCATAGGTCCTGCATCTTCCTGATTGACATTTTTCTGTTCGGTTCCATGCCGATGCGTGCGATTCAAATTGGAGTGAAGTTTCTCCTGATGCCTCGCGGTGGTTGTGCTGTGACCTGCAATGCTTTGTAACTACTGGTATAATACTCACTTTTACTTTGAGATCTCTGATTTGGGTCATTAGCCTATATATTACTGTACCACTCAATATTCATATACGTACTGGGATAATCTCATATGGATAAAATTGTGCAGATTACCTCTGCTTAGAACTTGTACTCATAAGAGGCTAATCTATAGTATTTCCAGGTTATTATATGGTAAAAATAGATCATTTGATAGTTACTACTATGTTCTGATTTAATCAACTTCCATCGAACCATTGTTTGTTCATTGGTCTTGTCTCCCTCACGTCAATTGGATCGGAACAGAGGGAGTAGCTCTTATTACACTTGTAAGCAAAGATCGTTAATAGAGCATTTCCATTATTAAAAAATCATGATAAAATATTAAAAATAAATAGATCAAGTTAATTTTGTACTGTTGTGGTTCCGTGGTGAAGCACGGGCAAATGTGCTAGTATATATATATATGCTCTTCAGATGGATTTATTCTACACCTTATATCAATATTTTCCTTAGTTTTTATTATTCTACCTGCGCTAACTTCTAAATTCAGATACTTTAACCTTTCAATGATTAAACACTAGCTCTGATACCAACAATACACTAAATATAATTGTTGATCTCATATATAACTTTTTCATATCTTGGGGAAAAAGACAAGATATATTAGATCAGAAGTTTGAAAGTTTATTGAAAGAATACAATAAGCTTGCAGAAAAATATTCAGGTTTGAATAATAAAATTGATATAGCCTTGCATAAGCTAGAAGAAGCAAAGGCAAGACAGAATACAGTTTGCAGAAATAACGATTACATTAAAGAAGAAGTACAATCCATTGGAAAAAATATAGAGCATAGTTTAAATAAGAATAAAGACTTGTTGTCAGGTTCCACAACAAGGCAAGATCATATTCTTAAAATTAAAGAGTTGGTGCAAGAGGTAAAAACTCTGATCCTCTCATAATTTGCATGTCCGAATATAACAAAGCATTAAGCGAAGTAGCCAAATATTTAACGCCTCCTATTGGTTTCTCCGATTACGACTCACCAAAAGAAGACTCTAAAATTTTAATAAAGCAAAATAATACAATCATCCAGTTATTAATCCAAGTCTTAGAAAAATTAAATAGAGAACAAGGTAACAAAGAAATTGTGTTAGCATCATCTGGTGTAGTAATATCATCGAAGAATATCAACTCAGAAAAATGGACATATCTAAAAGCCTCAATAGAAGAGACAAAGGTCTCCAAGTAGTAAGGCAAGATTTGAGACCCTTAACAATGATGAATAGAATTTCATGCAGCAGAAATGATGACATTGATAGTTTAGAAGAAGTTATAGACCTAGATAGAGATCTAGAAAGATATCAAAAAGATACATTAAGGAAAATAAGACCACAACAAGTTTATCATATGGGCATGTTTGAAAGTAGAAGCGGTCTATATAGAATTTCTAGAGAAATTGAGTTAAGTGTGATAACTCATCCTGTAGACCTAAGAATTGTGAGTAAGAATATTGAAAATGAACTTAAATATAGTGGTTATAAATACATTCATCAAGGTATGTATATCATAGGAGTTAAAGGCATGACAAGAAAGAAATTAGGAGCGAAGGTTCTAATAACATTACTAGACAAAAGATGGGGATCAATAGATAAAGCTTCATTAGGCTTTATGGAAGGTGATATGAATGAAAATAGGCTAATAACCTACATAGCCCCAGACCTAATGATGCCAGTAAAAGAATTTATAGATAAAATGAGTTTTGGATTTCAGACTAAAGGATATGAAGATTTTAGAGGAACAAATTTGTTAGTAAGCATAGAATTTATAGGAAGACTCATTAACAAAAGCAGCTCTAGATATAGAGTAAATGTAAATGACGCAATTGAAAGTATGCAGTCAAAAGGTATAAAGTTTATGAGTCCTCTTAAAATTAGTTCTGAAGAAAGAGCAGGAGAAGAGTGGAATATTGGAGAATTAATAGAAAAGAAAGAACTAAAACTACCTGAAAACTACATTAGCTATCAAAATTGTGAAGGAAGTAGTAGCATTAGGTTCACAAATTATAAAGCCGCATCCTTAGATGACACAGAATCTCTAATGTCAGAATCTGAATTTAGTGATAATAGGTGCAAAGATGCGACAGAATGCATGGAAAAGGCAAATCTAGACAATGAAATAACTCATTGGGAAGGAAAATTAAAACATATAGAATGAGAATATAATAATTCTATGATAAAAGATTGGCCTAAGATCCGAGAAAAAGAATTATTTTTCATTAGAGAAATTTCAAGACTTAAAAAACTAAGAAGTGACAAAAATAATACCGTTAGCAGTTCAGTTATGGTAAAAAATATCGTTGAGCCCAAAGACAAAGGTAAAAATGTTAATATCAACCAAAGTCATAAGGATAATGTTATAGATAAAGATGAGCAATGGGACATAAACAATAAATTGCTATTAGAAAGTTATGAAGAAGAAGAAAAAGTAGTAAACGAAATACTAGAAGAAGAAATAAACTTAGCTACTCCTGAAGCAATATGGTGAAAAATATGGTGAGTACTGAGTAGGACAATACAACTCTGCGCACACCCCGCTCGAATTGTTGGCCTCGACAGCCATAAATATCCTGTAGAATATACAAAAAAGAATATTATAATCTGAATATTAAATTTACGAATTTATAATCATTTATATAAAAGAATTTATTATCACGCATAGTTCATATTTATCCCGCATATTTATAGTTATTTTACTATTTATTTTACTGTAAAATATATTTAGTGTATTGTTGGTATATATATATATATATATATATATATATAGAGTCGCGCTATTTGACACCCTGGGTGCAGAATAACTATTCTGCACCCGGGCCGAACCAGCGTCCTATCGAACCAAACCCAACGAGCCAGCTTGCGCGCGCTCGGTAGCATGCGACATAAGATGCTCACGCGGCGACGTAAAAATTCAAGCGCAAATGTAATTAGGAGCCCACGACCCCGAGTCAACCAACTGGGAGATCTAGAAAGATATCAAAAAGATACATTAAGGAAAATAAGACCACAACAAGTTTATCATATGGGCATGTTTGAAAGTAGAAGCGGTCTATATAGAATTTCTAGAGAAATTGAGTTAAGTGTGATAACTCATCCTGTAGACCTAAGAATTGTGAGTAAGAATATTGAAAATGAACTTAAATATAGTGGTTATAAATACATTCATCAAGGTATGTATATCATAGGAGTTAAAGACATGACAAGAAAGAAATTAGGAGCGAAGGTTCTAATAACATTACTAGACAAAAGATGGGGATCAATAGATAAAGCTTCATTAGGCTTTATGGAAGGTGATATGAATGAAAATAGGCTAATAACCTACATAGCCCCAGACCTAATGATGCCAGTAAAAGAATTTATAGATAAAATGAGTTTTGGATTTCAGACTAAAGGATATGAAGATTTTAGAGGAACAAATTTGTTAGTAAGCATAGAATTTATAGGAAGGCTCATTAACAAAAGCAGCTCTAGATATAGAGTAAATGTAAATGACGTAATTGAAAGTATGCAGTCAAAAGGTATAAAGTTTATGAGTCCTCTTAAAATTAGTTCTGAAGAAAGAGCAGGAGAAGAGTGGAATATTGGAGAATTAATAGAAAAGAAAGAACTAAAACTACCTGAAAACTACATTAGCTATCAAAATTGTGAAGGAAGTAGTAGCATTAGGTTCACAAATTATAAAGCCGCATCCTTAGATGACACAGAATCTCTAATGTCAGAATCTGAATTTAGTGATAATAGGTGCAAAGATGCGACAGAATGCATGGAAAAGGCAAATCTAGACAATGAAATAACTCATTGGGAAGGAAAATTAAAACATATAGAATGGGAATATAATAATTCTATGATAAAAGATTGGCCTAAGATCCGAGAAAAAGAATTATTTTTCATTAGAGAAATTTCAAGACTTAAAAAACTAAGAAGTGACAAAAATAATACCGTTAGCAGTTCAGTTATGGTAAAAAATATGGTTGAGCCCAAAGACAAAGGTAAAAATGTTAATATCAACCAAAGTCATAAGGATAATGTTATAGATGAAGATGAGCAATGGGACATAAACAATAAATTGCTATTAGAAAGTTATGAAGAAGAAGAAAAAGTAGTAAACGAAATACTAGAAGAAGAAATAAACTTAGCTACTCCTGAAGCAATATGGTGAAAAATATGGTGAGTACCGAGTAGGACAATACAACTCTGAATATTAAATTTACGAATTTATAATCGTTTATATAAAAGAATTTATTATCACGCATAGTTCATATTTATCCCGCATATTTATAGTTATTTTACTGTTTATTTTACTGTAAAATATATTTAGTGTATTGTTGATATATATATAGTCGCGCTATTTGACACCCTGGGTGCAGAATAGGCCGAACCAGCGTCCTATCGAACCAAACCCAACGAGCCAGCTTGCGCGCGCTCGGTAGCATGCGACATAAGATGCTCATGCGGCGACGTAAAAATTCAAGCGCAAATGTAATTAGGAGCCCACGACCCCGAGTCAACCAACTGGGCCCATGCGTGTGCAGTTCTGTAACAGCCGACGTAAGAAAAATATGGCTGCTGGTTTCTCAAAAAAGAAAAAAAAAATGGCAGCTGACGTAACAAATGCCAGCTGACATAAGAAATCTGAGGCCAAACGCAGACCAAAAATACGGCCACTGTAATTCATCCCAAGCGAGGCATTTATCAACGTAAAGAACTTTAGTAATGGCGTGTTCCTATGTGACAACGTTTATGTGTTTGTAAAAATCTATTGACCTGATTACACATCCTTAAGAAGGCTTAATGTGCTTGCAAAATCACAGACTAACGCACTGTAAAAACGGAACATACTGTGTGCACTTAAATTGTATGTTAAGAACTAGCTACCGGAGATTTAGTAAGAAAATAATACACACCAGATCTGTAATTACATGTGAAGCCTAGTATACACATTTCCAATCAGAGATAATTATAGCTCTCACATGAGCCATGTAATACTAACTAAAGAAACAACATAATCTTGTCGATGCCAAATCATATCACTTTGCTTATCACTGTCTTCCTTCACATCAGTAGCTGCGCCAAATTGAATTAATTTGATTTTCAATGGAGCGGAAGATAAGCAGGCACGCAGCGGGCAGTGTGTCAAGTAATGGTAAAATACACCCTGTTTCTTCCATGCCCAACAAGGCAGCAACACTCAAAAGACATGAAGAGAAGATGAGCCGGTTCAGCGATATTCTTTCCCCAGCGTGCCAATGCCCAGCTGCACAAGGAAAAGGAGAACACATCACGTGCCTAATGTATTTTCAAAGTTGAAACTTCAATTATAGATACATAGTTTCTCTCAAAAAGTGTATTAAGATTAATGGTAACAAAAAGACAATCAATCAAGGAATTAGCTTCTGATGGATGGACTGCTAACATATAAAGAAATAAAAGATGGTAACATGGCAAATACTGGAAAAGCTGATGCATACAGAAAGATGTATATTTTCTCATCCAGACCAATTTTAATCAAGCAAATGCAGCTTCTAGTGCATGGTAATAACGTAATAAGGATCTTTCATGATAAACACCAATTTAAATAGTATAGTTCTTTTACACTACAAGAGAATAAGTATGACATGTTCAATATAACCTAATTAAACTTAGTAGTTAGTAGATCATTAGCAGCTTTCTGGATCAAATCAGACCCCAACTTTCTTTGCTCGCCAATTCCTGAAGAATTAGCAGCAAACAAGGTCAAATCAAAGGACATGTATTTTGTGATTCATCAATGATTTTCAATTCTCAGGTAAGAGCTTATACTTTTGGTAAAAAATTACCACACATGTTAGATGCTTCCCTACAACATAGTGATACTCACTCACTGTTGTTTTCTTATATTAATTGGAGTAGTGTCTTGACAATTAATTTGTCAAAATTTGCACTAGATTTTTTAACATGCTTCAAGTTATACATAAATTTATCCTTCCTGCTAGTTCTGAATCAAGAAACGACCAGAAAGGAAAGTAAGGTCAGTGTATCTTAAGTGGAAGCCCACCGTCATGCTCCGCCGCCCTAAAACGACAAACAGTAATGCTGAGGCCGCTTACAGCTCTGCATGATGCCGATGCTGCCTGCAGCCACCATGCCTGCAATTACGAAATTGCTTTTGACCTCCATTGCATGCTAGACCTACACAAGGGAATCAGCTAAAAATACAAATTGTTTTTTATGTATGGAAGGAAACATAATAAACAGATTTGCAAGTATCAGACCACATGAAATTTGAGAGGTCATATTTCTGTGGGTAGGTAGTAATGGAATGGTTTCATCCGCCTTTGCTGAAGAAGCGCACAATCTGCATGGTGCGGAGATGCCACTTGGATGTCGATGTCGCCCACATCCACTGGCCGCCTGCAATACGCCGCTCACCACATCACATTGCCGCCGGCGACCACGCAGACGCCTGCTCGGCTGGCTAACCACGACGCCACCGATTCCACCCGCCGACCACGACACTGCCAAGCGCAGAGCCCACCAGCCGCTCGCCTGGCCACCGAAACTTCCCGCTGCTCATACGGTTTGTGCAGAGTCCAATATCCAAATTGTCGCCACCGCATGCGCTGGATTAGAAACAAAGGAGGAAAAAAAATTAGGTGTGGCTGGTAACTGGGCTAGCTCCTAACCCACGACCTTAATTATGAAAGAAATTGTGGGTGTAAAAAGTTCACAACAGGATGCTTGGAGTGAATCTAAAACGCCTACTAGAACTGATGCTTTACACTAGAACTGATGCATACAAGCTAATTGATGCAACCCCTAATTTGCATTGATAATTAAAGCAACAAGATCTAGAAGAATTGAATATCGACTTGCAGGCTCAATGCTTTACACTCCAAACAAATTCAACAATAAAGCTACGCAAGGTGTAGTTGCCTGGAGTGAATCTAAAACGTTGTGGTGCCGCTCCTCCTCGATCGTTGTTGGAGCGGGGGCAGAAACTTATGTGCTGCAAGCAGGTGGAGTCTGACGGCGAGATAAATGGATCCATCTCTACAGCTGGGGGCGGAATATAAGTAAAATCTAACAAATAGGCAACAAAATACTGAACGATAGAGAAGAAAGAAAGGATTAAACGCCACACCGTACCATGAAGTTGAATCCCTCCAGCCGCACATATCCCGAGCTGTAGCCGCTCGGCGCCCGCCGTGATACCCCGCTGCAGCCGCTGGCTGCCCGCCGCGATCTCCATCTACAGCCGCTCGTCACCGCCGTCGTCACCATCTTCAGCCACTCTCCGGCCGCCACAATCCCAACTGCAGCTTGCCGCCAGCCGCAATCGCCAGGACGGCCGATCCCTAAAAATCTAAAATTCTTGAACCGTCTGCCGCACACAATGCCCTCGATTAGACTGGTCAACCCACGACTGGAAGTTAGGTGAGAAACCGTCGTCTTAAAAAAAACAACAAATTACATCGACCGTGGCGGGACACGAGGGGTTGGGCCGCACCAAGTTGGCTGGTCCGATTGGGTCCACCGACCCGGGTGCAGAATAAATTATTCTGCACCCAGGGGGTCTAATAGAGTTACTATATATATATATATATATATATATATATATATATATATATATATATATATATATATATATATATGCCTGGGCACCTTGCTCAATACGTACAAAATACGTGATGTTTTGTACGTATCCCAAGGTATGTATGATTTCTATATACCTAGTAGACATGAATGGGGTATGTATATTCTAGGTATGGTGTTTTTTTGGCATATATATCTCAGGTATGTAAAAAATGCGTATATATATATATGTAATCTGGGTATGTATATATTAGATATGTGTATCCCAGATATATGTATCTTGGGTATGCATATCTTAGGTATGTATGAGTTGGGTATATGTATCTTGGGTATGTATACCCTTGGGTATATATATAGGAAGCTGATATGGGATACCAAGGTGCCCAGACACCATGCCTCAAATACATATTATATATTTATATATATATATATATATATATATATCTTTACTATTGGTTTCGAGTTGGTGAAGCCACTTTTTAGCTACATCATTTGAATTCCCGATTTACCCCTAACAAGAAAATCTGGAAAGCTCGAATCAAATCATGTGCCAATTATGGAAATTTATAACAGAATTCAGGGGAATCGTTATAATTAGAAATCTGGAAAGTACCATATATTTTTTAAAATTTCGTGATTATAGACTTATGGTACTACCATAATTAGAAATCTGGAAAGCACCAAACACCAACCGGACCTGGTAAGTACGTGGAAATCTATCATGATCTACCAGGACATTTACTAGCGCACGGATTTGCCGCTATTTAAAAAATGGAAAAGCACGCTAATTACGGCAAGCAATGACTCAGCCATGTGCACCGCTGACTCTCCTACTACAGGAGTATCACACAAACCTCTCCCTCGCCCGAGCCAACCCAGCATCCCATCTGCCTCGACCTCCCCGGCAGCTTTGGCTCCTCGTAGCAGGGCGCCGCCGATTGCGCGTCCCTCGGCCTACTGTCAGCCTGGCGGCGGGCACATAGCAGCAGCCCGACGGTGACGGTGCAGCAGCATACAAGTCCACGAGAGGGGGCACAACAACATTGGGGAAGAATGGCTGGACGCAGCAGCACAAGGTCGCCCGTTCACTCCCTCCCCCCTTCGGATCCTCACGTGGTGCAATCTGGTTGTGGCGGCGAAAGTGCAAAAAGGTGCTTTTGTTGTTGTTGTCCTATCCTGCAGGTTTGTGTTGCCGGATGGATGATTTTCGCGTTTGTTTGTGTGCAGATTGACAACAAGGTGCAGAGGGAGATCATCAATCACAGGCTGTTGTGACACTAACATCATAAATTCAAGGAGGTAATTACTAAATCCTTTTTTTTGGGTAATTACCGAATCCCGACTTGTTGATATTTGGTGAGTTCGCTTATCATGGATGAAATTGTATTGGTGATGTTGGATGATTCTGAACTCTGAACTAATCTGTGTGTCCAAAGTCCAGACACAGAAATGCTAATTTTGTTATGGAAATATAAGTGGTGATGTACTGGTATTAGTACTACGAAAAAATATGGTTGATGTACTGGTATTTATTTTGATTTGTAGATGTATACTTATTTTTTTTGGTGACTGTGAACTGCTGAAAAAATCATTGTGGTTTCAGAAGCATAGAAGTTTATCCTAAACCATGGTTCTGGCTAAAAAAATTACCTTACAGCTTATCATATGTAGATGAAACTCCACTGAATACATGGTCTTGTTTCCAGAATCAGTCGGCAACAGGCTTGTTTAACCCCGACACACCTTGCGATTGTCATGGAATATGCTGCTGGTGGAGAAATCTCTTAAAGAATATGCACTGAAGGGTGATTCAGTGAATATGGTTGCTCTTTACCCTACTTACTCGCCTTATTATGTTGTCCGGCTATCTTCCTTAGTTCTAAACCACGGCAAGGTACTTTTTCAGCATATCTTTTGGGGCTCAGCTACTACCATTCCATGGTATGCTTTGCTTTTGAAAATCATCAATGTACACGCAGAGATAAAGTGCTCATAAACTGACTCTGCAAATGCACAAAATTTACCGATGTGATCTTAAACTGAAAAACAGTCTCCTGGATGGGAGTCTAGCACCTTGAGTAAAAACTTGCAACTTTGGTTACTCATTGGTGTTAATAGTTACTGGTATGTTTTTCAGTCTTTTTAGAATTGGCATTGCTCTTTCCTTAGTGACGAGTTGGCTATTGTGGTTTTCAGTCTGCTTTGCTCATTCCAACCCAAAATCAGCAGTTGGTACTCTGGCACACATAGCACCGGAAGTTCTTTCAAGAAAAGAATATGACGGCATGGTCAGTTCAAACTTTAGTAATCTTCGGTTGTTGACTGCAATTTTGCATCGACCACTTTTTCCCGGGGAAACCAGGTAAATAACATGTAGGAATATCAGTTAGTACTTATAAAAAACTTAAAATTGTGAATTAGTTTAGACTAAGCTAAAGGAGATTTAGTTGAACCTCCCTCATTTGAGATATAGGTATCTAGCATGCTTACGACATACTCCTTTAGCAGAACATTACGATGTATTCTGTTATTGATATAGAGCAGCTGTCATTAAAGTTGAAGGATAGCCCAAAAGGAATAAAGATGCTGACTATTAAAAATTTATTTTGATAAAAGGCTACCATTCCAGCCTTTGTTTAGCCTTCTGCTCTCTTTAGTCTTCTTGAACAATAACTCATATGCATTTTGTTGTTGTTATATAGACTAAATGTTTGTTTAGACACCATGCTACGAGTCCAAGGAGGCGCGGGTGTGCGAGCCCAAAGGTGACTACGAGAATACATTTGAGTTCATGCTCTAACCAGAAGCAAGGTAGATTGTACGCTGTCACAAGCTAAATATTAGTCAACAAGAGATAATTCTTGGGTTGTGCATATGATATCAAATTATAGCCTTTTATCGGTAACATTTGAATAAAAGTGAAATATGATTGTTTTTGGATTATTACATAGCTATCACATTATGTACACGGTGATTTGGTAAATATATGGTGTTTACTTCTGCGGCAAGAAAAAACTAACATCTATAGTAAGAAAAAAATATTAAGAACTGTGGCAACGCACGGGCATTAAACTAGTATATATATATAGGAAGCTGATTTGGGGCACCATGGTGCCCAGTCACCATTCATCATGACCGTAGGATGGGTATAAAGATTGTCCAACCTGGTCTGGTTTAGATTATCTGGTATATGACCCATTAGCATGTGTATACCCAAAAAAAATACATGCATGCGGTATTATAAGAAAGAGATTATTTTTTTGAATGATCAAATTTCTATTGCCTTTTTTGGTGATTGGAGAATAATAGCATACCCAACATTTCCTTGTTTGCATCATCCATAATTAGTGGGCTTTTATTACTAGGAACAATGAGCCTGCATAGTTTTGGGCGAGATTCAAGGTATATGATGACCCAGCGTTTCCACATTTGGAAATATATAGCATCCATGATCAGTGGGCTTTTATTTGTATGAAACTATGAATTAGTTAAGGGCAGATATTCAAGGCGAGATTCAAGGTATGTGTGGCGGCCCAGCATTTCTACATTTGGAAGTATGCATCGTCCAGGAATTGTGGGCTTATTACTACGTATTTTTTTAGAGAGATTATTACTACAGACTTAGATAGTGCAGATTGATTTTTGTGTTCGAAAAAAGTATAGTACGGGGTATGTGATACACGGTCGCATTAATAGCCGGTAAAAGTAATACGAGGCATCGACATGACATACCTAAGTGATATTTGATATCCGGTAAAAGTGACAACAACATTCCTAGTACACGGTGAAAGTGGTACATGTAAACATTGATACCCAAGTGATGTCGATAGCCGGTCACATTGATAGCCGATAAAAGTAATACGAGGTATTGCCATCACATACCCAAGTTATATTGATACCCGATCAAATTGATAGCCGATGGAAAGTAATATGAGGTATCAAGATGACATACCCAAGTGATGTTGATATCCGATCACACTGAAAGTAGTTCGGGGTATGTGATACCCGGTCACATTGATAGCCAATAAAATTAATACAAGGTATCACATGACATACCCAAGTGATATTGATACCCAGTCAAATTGATACTTGATGAAAGTAATACTAGGTATCGAGATGACATACCCAAGTGATGTTGATACCCGGTCACACTAAAAATAGTGCGTGTTATGTGATACCCGGTCACGTTAATAGGAGGTATCGACATGAAATACCGAAGTGATATTGATACTCGACAAAAGTGACAACAACATGAGTAGTACCCGATGAAAGTGGTACATGTCAACATTGATACCCAAGTGATGTCGGTAGTCGGTTACATTGATAGTCGATAAAAGTAATACAAGGTATTGACATGACATACCCAAGTGATATTGATACCCGGACACAATGATACCTAACAAAAGTAATACGAGGTATCGAGATGACATACCCAAGAGTTGTGGATAGCCGGTCACACTGAAAGTAGTGCAGGGTATGTGATATACCCGGTCATAATGATAGCCGATAAAAGTAATATGATGTATCGACATGACATACCCAAGTGATATTGATACCCGACAAAAGTGACAACAACATGAGTAGTATCCGGTGAAAGTGGTACATGTCAGGTATCACACGTCCGGTTCTCGAGCCCCTGATCCAGCAAGGAGGGAGAACAACGTTGGCGCATCCATCGTGAAGGTGACACGGTTTATAGAAATCATACTCAAACTTGCAGTGCAGGGTATGTGATACCCAGTCAAACTAATACCCGATGAAAGTAATACTAGGTATCGAGATGACATACCCAAGTGATGTTGATACCCGGTCACACTAATAGTAGTGTGTGGTATGTGATACCCGGTCACGTTAATAACCGATAAAATTAATAGGTGGTATCGACATGAAATACCGAAGTGATATTGATACCCGACAAAAGTGACAACAACATGAGTAGTACCCGATGAAAGTGGTACATGTCACATTGATACCCAAGTGATGTCGGTAGTCGGTTACATTGATAGTCGACAAAAGAAATACAAGGTATTGACATGACATACCCAAGTGATATTGATACCCGGTGACAATGATATCCGAAGAAAGCAATACGAGGTATGGAGCTGACATACCCAAGTGATGTCGATAGTCGGTCACACTGAAAGTAGTGCAGGGTATGTGATATACCCGGACATAATGACAGCCGATAAAAGTAATACGATGTATCGACATGAGATACCCGAGTGATATTGATACCCGACAAAAGTGACAACAACATGAATAGTATCCGGTGAAAGTGGTAGATGTTAGGTATCACACGTCCGGTCCTCGAACCCCTGATCCAGCAAGGAGGAAGAACGATGTTGGCGCATCCATCATGAAAGTGACACGGTTTATAGAAATCATACTCAAACTTGCAGTGCGGGGTATGTGATACCCAGTCACATTGATATCCGATGAAAGTAATACGAGGTATCGACATGACATATCCATGTGATGTCGATACCCGGTGAATGTGACAACCGCATGAGTAGTAACCGGTGGAAGTGGTACTGGGCAAAATCACATAATCGAGTTATACCTAGCCAAAAGGGAGAACGATGTTAGGCTCATCCATCTGAAAGTGATATACAGGTTATCCAAATCACATACTCCAGCCGTCGTGGGGGTACTGTCATACCCGGTTACATGAGGTATGATCATAGTGACGTATACCCGGTTACATGAGGTATGATCATAGTGACATATACCCGGTTACATGAGTTATGATCATAGTGACATATGATTATGCAAGAAACAATACGCGATAAAACATACTTCTCATCGTGAGGTATGTTACAAACAGCGATGTACATAATTTAAACAATTGCAGTATAATATAGGAAAACCATGATAGTAAATGACCACATAATTCCAGAAGCAAACAAATTGTACTTATTACATGCATAATACTCTCTTACGAAGCATAACAAAGCGAATTGTTCGAAGCAAACGAATGAGAAGTAACAGCTATGGAGGCTGCGCCGCATCCGATGATAGCGGCAACACCGACCACGGAGGCTACACGGCGACCAACTACAGCTACGGCCCCATCTCTACTACACATTACAAAACAAGGAAATCCACATGTATAAAAATACTCACAACAGCGGCGGCTCCATGTACACAAAATTCACCAATGCAGCAGAAACATAAAAAATCTAAAAACAAAGACCGGAACCAGAATACCTTGCGCCATGGAGATCCAACAAGCTAGGCAGGCCAAGGCGTTAATGGTGGGCATGTGGTTTACCAGGAGAATCGTTCGTCCAAGGGCGGAAAATTAGGCAGCGTTTGCCATGTAATTGTGCTTTGAATGAGGAGGTTATAAATAAGCTTATAAGCGGGGCATGCGTTCATAAAAATCAAATTTGCATTTATTGCACGTAAATCAAGACTGATTGGAAAATTACGACTGATTGAGAAAAATCAGTATGTAATTTATTTGGAAAGACCAAATTTGTCAGCATGCATACCAAAATCATATTTGGAAGGAAATCATGATTTGGACTTTGGAGCTACAAATGGGTCTCACTGATGCACTAACGGGTTTCAAAGTCAAGCATACCCGGATTCAAGGAAGGTCCAGCTAATCAATCCAACGGTTGACGATCTGGGTGCCTGGACTCCTTTGGTGCCCCTGTTAATTTACCTATATATATATATATATATATATATATATATATATATAGTCGCGCTATTTGACACCCTGGGGGTAGAATAGCTTATTCTACACCCACCCCTTATCTTTGCAACCGTAGATGATTTTTACGTCACGTAAATTTTGACTTACTTCGAAATAATTTCTTATAAGTGATGTTATGTTACATTTTGACTGAGGATTTCATAAGTTGGGTCGTGAGAATGGAGTTGAGTCATGTTGATACTAGATCCATGTCTTGATTATTCGACTTTTCCATTCCAATGCACGATACTATGCATTCCATTCCAAAGCAGTAGATTCATTCCAGTCATTTTTGTATATTTCATGGAATTGAACTACCGAGATCTGGAATAGGCGGATATGTTGCATGGGGTCCAAAGATACTGGAACCGCTCGATCGAATAGCAAAACCAGGGCAGAGGGCGGGTAAGTAAGAAAGGAAAGGGGCAATGGTCGCGAATAGGTTTGCATAAAGGTACGTTTCAACGAATCTTGATATTGGCCGAGTCGAGTAGAACATAAGAAAAAATAAAAATGACGTAAAAAAAATTATTTACATGTCATAGAAAAAATACGACATAAAATACATATTTTTATGTTATTTTACACTATAATGACTCATACACCATGTTTTTTATGTCAATTTTTTTTGTTATGAGTCAATACAAACGTAATTATTAGTATACAAACATAAAATTATTATTTATAACAACGTAAAATTACGTTGGGTGCAGAATAACTATTCTGCACCCTGGGTGCTGAATAGCGTTTATATATATATATATATAGGAAAATGAGATGGTATCCCTAGGTGTACGTACTCCCACATTCAATATACCTCATATACAAGGGTATTATACATCTTTATCATTTTTAATATACTTCATTAGTTAATACTAGATACCTCAAAGTGAGTTTTATGAAAAATTTCATTTGAGTCTATATACCTCATATTATTTGAGTATATACTGCATTTATGCACGTAAAAGTGATATATTAAAAAAAGTAAGGGTTTCGATGGAATTTTTTGCATACTACTTATATTGAGGTATATTAGAATAATTAACAAAGTATATTAAAAATGATAAAGAGGTATAATACCCTTGCATATGAGATATATTGAATATGGAAGTATGTACACCCAGGAGTATATAAGATGAGTCATATATATATATATATATATATATATATATATATATATATATATACATGAAGACTATTCTGTCATCGATGACAGAATAATATTCTGTACATATTCTATACTTCTCACGACATATGTTTGTACTTCTTTTGACACATGTTTGTACTGCTTCGTATGACACAATCGTACTGCTCGGTTACAAATTTGAACTACTAATTTGTATCTACGTAGCTATTTATTTGAATTTGTAAATCGTTTCTCAGAATTATGCAAATGATATACCGTTGGAAAGCTACGGAAAATCCACAACTTTTTCATGTTAAAACTTTTTTCTAATTTTCAATGGTTTAAGTTTAATTTTGAAAATCGGAAGCATTCAAAAACACGTCTGAAACGTATTTTTCACTTATTTTCTAAACCACAAATCAGAATAACGCATATGATACGCTATTGGAAAGCTATTGAAATTGCGCAACTTTGTTATCTCTGCAAGTTTTTTCAAATTCGCCAAGCTTTTTGAACAATTTTGAAAATACTGGAATTCGGATCTATTCAAAAACGGGCGGACTGTAATTTGAGCAGATTTTCTCAACGATTTGTCGGAATGATGCAAATAATATGGCGTTGGATAGATATGGAGCAGACGCAACTTTTTCGTGTTTTAAGTTTTTTCAAATTCTGCATAGTTTTTGAATAATTTTAAAAATAACGAATTCAGAGATATCCAAAAAAGATGTATACTAATTTGACTATAGTTTTTTAACCGCTTATTGGAATGATGCAAATGATATACCATTAGAAAGCTATGAAAAATGCGCAAGTTTTTTGTTCCCAATATTTTCGCAAATTCCTTATAGTTAAAGATTAATTTATATAGTTTTAACTTCATATGATTTGTGTTGTTCGCAAGTTAATGATTTGAAATTGATAAATTTTACTATTTGATTCATTATGGAAAGCAAAAAGTAATGAAATTAAAGTTTTTGTTCTACCATTCAAATCATTTGTGCCTACTATAGAGGCGATCGGAGCTTAAAACAATATTATTTGTATGATATATGTCCGTCTCGAGAAAACAGAGTTTTCGTACTTCCTAGGATATGTATCTCGTACTTATTTGTTATACGCGCTTGTACTTCCCGATGGAGTTTCAAGAATTTTTCAGTAAAACAACGGTAACTTCATTATACGGTGTCATCTTGGTTCCACCGTCATAATATTGTACTTCCCTACATTATAATGTTGTACTTCCGCTGTTATCATATTGTACTTCCCTTCATCACAATATTGTACTTCCCTCCGTTATCATGTTGTATTATAGCACTTCTGCACTTCTGAAAACTGAATATTTGTACTTCTCATCATCATCGTGTGTACTTCCTAGAATCAAATGTTGTACTTCATTAATTTTGTGAATATTTTTTAAACATTTTTGTAATCCTTCGCTAGGACTTTGCACTTCAAAAAGTTGAAGCTATGTACTTTTCATCGACAGTATGTTTACTTTCCATTGTCATCGTGTGTACTTCCCAAAGATAAACATCGTACTTCCTGTCATAATCGGGTATACTTCCTATAGTCTCTGTGTGTACTTCCTGGGTATAAAGTCAAGGTATATCTAAGAAAAAATGAATTTTTTTTGGGTTAATGTACTTCCTGAAATATGTGTACTTCCTATCATCATGGGTGTACTTCTCGATCTTACTAGTATATACTTCGCGGCATAAAAATGGTGTACTTCTCAAAATGGCATTCATTTTTTTAATTCAAAATTGCAAGGGACCATGTACTTCCCTGAAGTACTTTCCACTCGCATAGTTCTGTAGTTCTATCTAGATGATTTTATCAAAATTCTAGCACTTCACATGAAAGTTGCACTTCCGAAAACTGTTACTTCCCATCATCATCTTATGTACTTCCTAGAGTTCATGTTCCGTACTTCCTCAATTTAGCGGATATTTTTGTTACTTTCTTGAAACCCTTCGCCGGGACTTTGCACTTCCCAAATTTGAACCCTGTACTTCCCGTCATCACGGTTTTATACTTCTTGTCATCACGGTTTTATACTTCTTGTCGTCATTGTGTACCACGGCGATGAAGGGGACCTGGTACGATCAAAATTATGAGGGACCGTGTACTTTCCTAAAGGGAATATATGTACTTCTTGTTCTTTATGGTATGTACTTTTCTCAATCACAATGTTGCACTTCTCGCCAGGACAATTTTTTTCATGCAAAATTATGAGGGACCATTTATTTCCCTAAGTCGAATCTATGCACTTCCCAATCTTGGCGTGTACTTCCCGAAACACATGCGTTCATGGCATGATCACCTCTTGAACATGAGCTATGGTGCCTTTTTTAAAAAAAATCTCGCCGTTTGGGTGCAAACTCTTTTGATTTCCAAAATTGTGCACTTCTCAATAGCTTTTTTTGTACCTTTTGAATTTGAACATTTCATTCTCGACATTACTTTTCTGTACTTCATTGGAATCCATTTTTTCTTTTGTCAAAATTTTTTTGTACTTTGCTAGCGTTATCATGCATTCATTTTCAATTATTATATTTTTTTGGTTTTCCCAATAGTTATTTGCTGGAAGTTTTCAAATTGCCTGAAAGCTGCATTTGCACTTCTATTATTTCCATCTACCTAGTTTGCAAAAAAAGCAAAAAAATAAATAAGGAACCGCATGGCAGTGTACTGCCATGGGGCACCAAATCCCCTCGATGTTGCCAGGCATAACCCAGCTACCTTTCCATTAAAAAATGATTTTCTCCACAACGTATCCTCTCTCCAATCTCTTTGTGTAGACAACATTTTTCATACGATTTCTATACGACGAGATCGATGCGCCGTCCGATGCAGCTACGCGTGCGCCTGGCGCTGTTCAAGGAAACCACTTAGCCGTTTGATTGGGCGTCGTACGCATGTCGTACACAAGATTCGTCAGCTTCATCGTTACCATCGCCCACATCCAGGGCGCATGCAAGATCATCGCTGCGCTCGCAGCATCCTCCGGGAACATGGACCTGTCGCGGGCAAAGCCGGCAGGCAGCAGGTTGGATGGGTCAGTGGGATGCGTCCATGCCAGAGGTTGGAGACGGGGATCTCCGGCGGCGCAAGGTCCGGTTGCAGTTGTGAGCCGTGGATTTCTGGGAGGGCACGCCGGATGCGTGGGAGAAGCTGACGCATCGGCGGCTGAGAAGCAAGAGGCACCGGCAGTGGGAGAGAAGGGAGTGCCAACGGTGGAGGAGAAGGGGGCGCCGGCGGAGGATGGAGGCTAGGTCGCCGGCGGCGGAGGGGGCTAGGTCGCCGGCCAGTGGGGACGGGGATGGGCTCTGCCGGTGCTGGCTGGTAATGGGACGAACAGTGGAGCAAGCTCATAGTGGGGATTGGGGATAAGGTCGGGTTAGGCACGATAGGCTCCACGTGGGCTTTCCTCTTTTCTGTTTTTCCACTGGGTCTTAGGACATGTATAGAATATTATTCTATCATCAGTTGTAAAATAGTCTCACTCTATATATATATATATATATATATATATATAGCTCAGCTATTCTACAACCGGTTGTAGATTAAGGATCTATAACCGATTCTGAACTTTTCTGTACACGTGCTTGAACTTCTCGCTATAGTAGCTTGAACGTCTCGCTATTGTACATGCAATTTACGTATTTTGATTATAATTTTTGAACCGTTTCTCGGATTTACGCAAATGATATATCGTTGGAAATCTTATCAAATTCCGAAACTTTTATGTTTCGGAAGTTTTCCAAAATTCTGTACATTTTTAAAGTTATTTCAAAAACTAATAATCAGATTTTCGCATCTATTTGTATATTCGGAGAGTATTTTTATCGCGGTTTTCATACCGTTCATCGGAATGATGCATATGATATACCGTTGGATTCGTAAGGAAATTGCGAAACTTATTCATTTTAAGTATTTTTCGAAATTCTGGATGATTTAAAAGTAATTTTAAATATGGTAGAAAACTATTTCGCGGATTTTTTCATATCGAGCAGTATTTTGCTCTTCATTTTCAAACCGTTTATCCGATTGATGCAAATGATATGGCATTAGAAAGCTATGGATTAGGCGCAACTTTTTCGTTTTGGTCATTTTTGTGAATTTCTTACCATTTAGGAGCAGTTTTGACTATAGGTGATTCGGATTTCCGGATTTCTCGATTTTGCATGAACTGTTTTTGCAATTACTTCTAAACGACTAATCGGAATGAATTAAATGATATACCATTTGAAAGATATTAAAATTGCGCAACTTTTTGATCAAGGTGATGTTTCCAAATTTTGCAAGGTTTAGGAATCATTTTCAAGAATAGTAAATAATACGAATGACGCCCATATGCGAGCGATTTGAATTTGGCATGGCTATGTTGGTTGAGTGGGGGCATGACGCGATGTACAAGTGAAATTAGACTCATATCATTGTATATAAAGTATTTATATGGTTTACTTGTGCAACGGGGACATATAGAAATGATTTTAATGGGTAGGATTTCCGCTCGGAAAAAAACAGAGTACTTGGACTGCTTCTCACCTGCGGTTGAACTGCTCTGGATGTGTAACTGAACTTATTTTATGATTAAATTGAATGTTGACAAAATTTAACTTTTTAATTTCTTGCAATTGAACTTTCCTCTTGTTCAAAGTTAACTTTCGCTTAGAATAAACATAAATTTCCATAGTGATAAAAAAGAAATCTGACAAAAGTGAAAATTCTAGCGTGTTCAAGGTGAATTGATGCGTTTAGTGCATCCGAACTTCTCAGAGTTGCTTTCCTGAACTGTTTTGTCAGTGCGCCTGAACTGCCCTGAGTCATGCCTATAGGTCAATTTCTCTGAACTGCCGCGTTAGTGCACCTGAACTGTCCGAGTCAAGTTGCTGAACTGCATCGTTGGTGCGGCTGAACTTCTTGAAGCTTCGCTAGCCTGTACTTCCCTCGTTTATACGCCTGAACTTCCCGGAGTTGTGGTCCTGAACTTTTCGAGCTAGAGAAACTGAACTGCTTGGAGTCGCATACCGCGGTCGAGTTTTCTAAACTGTCTTGTTAGTGCACTTGAACTTTTCGAAGTTTCGCCCACCTGTACTTCCTTTGTTAGTGCGCCTGAACTTTCCACAGTAGCGTTCCTGAACTTCTCGCGCTAGTGCACCTGAACTGCTTTGAGTCGCGTATCATGGTCAAGTTTTCTAAAATGCCTAGCCACCACCTGCACTTCCCTCGTAAGCCCACCTGAACTGCCTTGAGTAGCGCACTTGAACTGCTTTGGTTAGCGCTCTTGAACTGCTCGTAATGATAAAAAATAATTTCAATTTAAATAAAAATTGTAGGATGTTAAAGGTAAACTGCCGCGTTTGGTGCGCCCGAACTTCCCCGACTCGCGCTCCTGAACTGCCGCGTTTGCTACGCCTGAACTTCCCATTCACGCTCTTGAACTACCCATAGTGGTAAAAATTAAATACGATTTAAAAAAAATTAGCATGTTCGAGGTAAACTGCCACGTTTTGTGCGCCTGAACTTTCCCCACTCACGCTCCTGAACTGCCCGTAATGATTAAAATTAATTTCAAGTTAAATAAAAGTTCTAGCTCTAAGCACTTAAACTTCCTCGCATAACATGCCTAAACTGCCTAGATACATCGCTCGTAAACATTTGAACTGTCTCGGAAAGCTGCATAGGTATTCCACTCATGAGTACCTAAACTGCCTCCGCGAGTGCAGGTGAAGTGCCTGGAGTTTAAATTTGTGTGTTTTCTATATCTTTGCTATGAAATAACGTAGTTGAACTTCCCTTAAACACGTGATCGTCTTCACGCCACAATACGAGTGTTCTGCCAACAATAACGTAGCTGACTCTTAAACATTTTTTCAAACATATTTTTTCTAATCCAATGGGGACATCACATGCTGAAATTCATCTAATAAACTGGAACAGTATAACAAAGGCAAAAGAAAAAACCGCGAGAAGCCCCTGCCTGCACTCGAGAGCCGTGAGCTGCGCCGCACGGGGACGAGGACGAGGCGAGCGGCCGGCAGGTGGAGCCGACGGTGAGGTGTCATCATGAAGAAGCAGAATAGGTTTCAGCACCACTGGAAGCGTGCGCGGACGGAATTTGCCAAATTAAAGCTACCCGGTCGGCGAGGACGCTCGCCGTGCTTTGGCGTGGGCTGTGCCGAGCGCGTTCTAGTGCGTGCGTAGTGGAGACGACAGCGGCCAGCAGACACGGCCGGCGCGCGCACGCTCGCTCGCTCCCATTTCGTCGAACTCCTCGCGCGCATGCACAGCTCCCGCGTCACCTGACGAAAATCCTCCGCGCTGCTCGCGTTCCACCACACGTGGAGTGCGTAGCTGGATCTCCCACGCACGCACTGGCACCACGTAAGCGTGAGGCCCGCACGATCGGTCGAGGTCGTGCCGGTAGATCTGAACCGAGCCAGCGCATGCACGCCGACGTGCGCGTGCGCGCGTGCATGCATGCTTTAAGATCGACGCCGGCGACATGAGTGGGCATGGGCCGCGACGCTGACCGCTGACCCACGGGCGGGTGCCGGGCTGGACTCCGGCCGGCGCTGGTCGTTCGGCACTGGCCGCTGGCAAAGCACAGGGAAGGTCGCGGAGGCGGACGCGAACTGTTCCAGCAGAGTGCGCAGGACATGGCGGCGGATGCGTCCTGCTCCGGCAGAGCGCGGCGGGGCGCGCCGGCGGCTGGAGGAGCAGAGGGGCGCGCCAGCGGCCATAGGAGCAGAGGGGCGTGCCGGTTTGCAGGGCGAACAGGGGAGTGCCAACGCTGGGCGAACAAGGTGGCTCGCCGGCGGTTGGGGGAAGCCGGGCCGGCGGTGGGAGGAGATAAAGGGGGCGCACGGGTGGGCAGCTTCGGGGAGGAAGAAGGTGGGGAATGGGGATAAGGCGGGCCTTTTTTTTCTTTTTTCAACGTGCATCGCTCTCTTATAGGGGCTAGCCGGTTGTAGATTCTTAGTCTACAACCGGTTATATATATATATATATATATATATATAGGAAAATGAGATGGTATCCCTGGGTGTACGTACTCTCACGTTCAATATACCACATATACAAGGGTATTATACTTTTTTTTATTATTTTTAATATACTTCATTAGTTAATACTAGATACCTCAAAGTGAGTTTTATGAAAAATTTCATTTGAGTCTATATACCTCATATTATTTGCGTATATACTATATTTATGCACGTAAAAGTGATATATTAAAAAAAGTAAGGGTTCCAATAGAATTTTTTGCATACTACTTATATTGAGGTATATTAGAATAATTAATGTGGTATATTAAAAATGATAAAAAAGGTATAATACCCTTATATATGAGGTATATTGAATATGGGAGTATGTACACCCAGGAGTATATAAGATGAGTATATATATATATACTATTCTATCATTAATGACAGAATAATATTTTGTACATGTTCTGTACTGCTTACGACACACGTTTTTGTAAGACAGAATCGTACTCCTTGTTTGTAAATTTTGAACTGCTTGTTTGTATCTATATAGCTATTTATTTGAACTTGTAAACAGTTTATCGGAATTGTGCAAATGATATACCGTTGGAAAGCTACAGAAAATCCGCAACTTTTTCATGTTGAAACTTTTTTCAAATTTTCAATGGTTTAAGTTTAATTTCGAAAATCGGAAGCATTCAAAAACACGTCTGAAATGTATTTTCAACTTATTTTGCAAATCACAAATCAGAATAACGCATATGATACACCGTTGAAAAGCTACTGAAATTTCAAAACTTTCTTATCTCTGTGTAGATTTTCAAATTCATCACGGATTTTGAGTAATTTTGAAAATACAGGAATTTGGATCTACTAAAAAACAGGCAGACTGTAATTTGAACAGATTTTCTCAACCGTTTGTCAGAATGATACAAATAATATGACGTTGGAAAGATATGGAGCAGGCGCAACTTATTCGTGTTTTAAGTTTTTTCATATTCTGCACAATTCTTGAATAATTTTTAAAATAACAAATTTGAAGATATTCAAAAAATATGCAAGATAATTTGACTAGATTTTTTTAACCATTTGTCGGAATGATGCAAACGATATTCCATTGGAAAGCTATGGAAAATACACAACTTTTTTGTTCCCAATATTTTTGCAAATTCCTTAATGTTAAAGAATAATTTATATAGTTTTAACGTAATATGATTTGTATTGTTTGCAAGTTAACGATTTGAAATTAAGAAACTATACTATTTGATTCGTCATGGAAAGCAAAAAGTAATAAAATTAAAGTTTTGTTATACCATACAAATCTTTTTTGCCTATTGTAGAGACGGTCAAAGCTTAAAACGATATGATTTGCATGATATATGTCCGTGCCGAGAAAACAGTGTTTCCGTACTTAGTTGTTATACATGCTTGTACTTCCCAACGGTGTTTCCAGAACTTTTCAGCAAAACAATGGTAACTTTATTATACGATATCATTTCGGTTCCACCATCACAATATTGTACTTCTTCCCTTAGTTATTATGTTGTACTTCTCTCTGTTGTAATATTATAATTCCATCCATTAATATTGTACTTCCTTCCATTATCATGTTGTATTTTCCATCATGGCTCATTTTTATGCAAAAATACGAGACATCATATACTTCCCTAAACTGAGTATTTGTACTTTTTATTCTTACTGTTATGTACTTCCGACATTATAATATTGTACTTCATGTTATAAAAGTTGTTTTATACATATTTACGAGGAACCGTGTCTATTTCCCTAGACTAGATATCTGTACTTTTTACAAGAACTCATGTATACTTCTATTCATGTTCTGAAAGTCATTTTTCATGTAAAATTATAAGAGACCGTGTGTACTTCTCTAAACTAGATATATGTACTTCGGTCTTACCAGTCTGTACTTCGCTGCATTACAATGTTGTACTTCTTGTTATGATATTTATTTTTAATTCAAAATTACGAGGGACCGTGTACTTCCCAAAATTGAATATTGTACTGCCTGCTCTTACTGGTGCATACTTCCTGATCTTAAAGTCATGTATTTCCTGATCTTAAAAGGATGTACTTCAGATTTACTAGGATGTACTCTAGATTTACTGTTGTGTACTTACCTAAAATGAATATTTATACTTCGTGGTCTTATTCAACAATCTTAATGGAGTATACTTCTTGATCTTACTATTGTGTACTCAATTAAATTGAATATGTGAACACTTCTTTTAGTTATTTGTAAACTTTTTGGTCTGCTAACATGTTCTTCCTGAGGAAATAATATGTACATAATTGTTGCAAATATTTTATTTGTTTTTTCTAACTTATAGGACAACCAAAGACGTGTAATTCCATCGTCATCACATGTACTTTCCAAAGTTGAGGCCCCGTACTTCATATCGTCATCGAATATACTTTTCATAGTGTCTGTGTGTACTTTTTGGAACAGAAGTTCCGCACTTCTCAATAAAGGAATATGTACTTCCAATGTTACTATATTCATTAACGCGGTAGCCTAAGTTTATTCATGAACTTTCTCAGCCACTTTAAATCTTGAAGGTGAACCTTTTTACTTCCAAATCTTACTATATGTACTTCATGATAGACGAATTTAATTATTTTTTAATTTCCTATAATTTTTTAGGAGTATGTGTACATACTAGAACCAAGAATATCCAGTTCCATGATTAATTGTGTGTACTTCATTATGAACTTTCCTTTTGCTTTTTAGCAGGATTTTGTTTTCTATTTTTTTCTTACATTTTTGTGTTCGGCGGGTGTGCACATGCAACTATAAAAGACATATACTTCTCTAGTGTATAGCTCTGCCATGGGAACTGCATAAGCATTAATAGGTTAGCTCAATCACCACATGTCGTTTGTGTACTTATGTTATTAGCTAAACTTCCCTGTAATTTTTCTTACCATTATTTGCGAACTTTCTAATATCAAGCAAGGTATACTTCCACTACTGTCTATTATTTAGCTAGGCTTTGATATATCAAAACAATCTTTACTATAGGATTCCAGTTGGTGATGGTGAAGCCACTTTTGGTTAAAATATTCCACTTCCCCAAATACCCCTAACAAAAAAACTAAAAGGCTTTTTGGTCAAGGAAAGGTAATTAATTTTCCCATAATTGAAAATTAATTACCTTTCCTTGACCAAAAAGCCTTTTAGTTTTTTTGTTAGGGGTATTTTGGGAAGTGGAATGTTTTAACCAAAAGTGGCTTCACCATCACCAACTGGAATCCTATAGTAAAGAAGATTTTTCAAATTTATATTACCAGGGGAACATGCCATAGTTAAGTTTCTTATATTATGATATTGTTTACTTGTTAGTGTAGGAGTATATTATTTTCGAAATATATTTTACGAAGGGAACATGCCAAAACTATGGTTATTCTGTTAGGATAATTTGATCCGTTAGAGTTACTTTCAGAATTGTTTTCTTTAATTACATGCCAATATTGTATTCAGTCTTTTAGAGAAATTTGCACGCCATGTGTGTCTAATTTTTTTCACACATGTAGGTGTTATTTTTGGAAGGATGGTCAATAGCAGGAGGGCCTATTCAGATGAAGAACACAATTATATGTGTGTCGCTTCTTTGCAGAACTTTAGAGGATGTTTTGAACAATTTTGTTACTTTGACAGTTGCTAACGAGTTCAGTCGTACCTTAGCAGTTTGTGCAAAGGATTTGGCAAATGATGGACTTTATGGTGGGTTCCAGGAGTTACAAGGAGGAAACAGAAGAAGTGTTGTGACAAAAGAATAGATTTCAATACCGAAGCCATTAAAGAAGTACCATCGTCCAAGACACTACAACAGCGCAGCGGTGCTCGATGAATTTTAACCTAGAGACACGCGTCTATCCTCGGACACACGCTAACCCGACACTTAAAAACCGGCAGTGGTAAATGCGATGGGAATAGCTTAGAATTTCTGCATGTTCCCCAACTAATACTCCTCACTCTTCCCTAACGCTAGATGCTTCTCTCAGTTTTCTTTTCATCGCACAAGATACATGTCGGCAATTTTTTTATGTTTTCTAAATTATGTGAACTCCATTTTAGCACATTTTCATTTATATCAAAAAATTTTCACCAAGGATAAAAATTTGAAAAAGCTATGTGATGGAACATCTACGTTATGCTATTGGAAATTTAAATGTTTAGGATATAAAGAAAAAGAAAAATAATTTTGATATTCACTTTAGATAGTTTATGGATCAATTGAGCAATCACTAATGAATTTTAAGGGATGAGGATTGCTTTGAACTTGACGGTTGCAAAAATAAATCATGGGGTAGCGAGGCTGAGAGAAATTAAAATAATGTACCGTGGATAAGCAAGGTCAGAGGGAAACCGTTGGCAGGGTTGGAGCACAATGGAAAATGAGGACCTATTGGATCTAGGTTGCGGGGCGACATGGATGATGAGGGATGAAAAAACAAGGTGGGGGAGGGAGTGTTTTTAGTGATGGAGGTTTGAATGAAAACCGCATGTACTCATATTTGTCACACCTTTTGAGAATATTGTTTAATCATATTTTTTGTTATTCCGTGGCAACGCACGGGCATTCCGCTAGTTGCATACAAAACTGACATATCAACAAACACGTATGGAGCACTAGTCCCTAGCAGATAATTAAATCAATACAGGAACTCAATCAGGAGAACGAGGGAGAGCAGCCACGCATGCGAGATTTCAGTAGTATCAAGGCAGCTTGCGGTATAATGCAGAGAAGGTACAGTTTCAGTACGTCTATGCTACGTCTAGGGTTTGGTTGCGGCGACGCAGAGGCGATCGCGCGCCGCCACCAACCATGGACGGGAGCGCTCCGGTCTCCGGAAGTCTACGAGTCTATGAGGGTTTGGAAGAGTCCGTAACAACTATGAGATCTAGGGGGAAGGAGGATCTCCGTGTCCTCCACGCCTCGGCAACAGATCGGATCGGGGAGGGCGCCGTTAAAAGGCCAAGCCGAGGCGGCCGAGTATCTAACCTAATCAGGGCTTTTGAGAATCCAAAAAGAGTCTACGATCTGGGCGTCGATCTGCAATCGCCTACGCAGCAAACCATGTCGTTGATCAAAGGTGGGGGCGATCAAGGGGGAACCGCTGAGGATCCTGCCTGCCCGAAGCCGGAGACCGGTGATGGACCTGCGCTGGTTCAGCCAGATCGTCAGCTCGCTATCGTGGCGTCGGAGGGAGCATCGGATGGCAATTGGGACGGGGTGGCTGAGGAGGGGCGGAACCTGGGGCCAGAGACACTGCTGGGAGGAGAAACCGATCTGGAGGATGAATTCTGTATGGAGGAGGAGGAAGATGAGGGGGTTGCAGAGGTGCAGACAAGACCAAAGGTATGGCGCATGCTCGCAAGATATTACTCGTTAAAGGCTGCAAATTTCTCCTCGCTACAAAAGCATCTCGCGGAAGTCTGGCGCATCCGCACAAAGATGTTCTTCAAGCCATTGAAGGACAATTTCTTCATCATTACCTTCACCTCGGAAGGGGATTACGACTTTGTCGATCGTGGAGGTCCGTGGATACAGGGAGGTGTGGCTGTTTTGGTTGCCCCGTTTGTCAATGGAGCACAGCCATCAGAAACTGTCCTCGACACCGTGAGACTGTGGGTTCGGTTCTATGATGTTCCTTGGAACAAACAGACAGAGGCATATGGCAGGCTGATCGGTTCAAAGCTGGGCAAGGTTGTGGAAGTTGATGTGGATGTAGATGGCATTGAGCTGAGTGACCACCTCCGGGTGCGGATAGATTGGCCGTTGAAGCAATGTTTGTTAGCAAGGTTTAAGACCAATGTTAAAGGACAGGAGGCTACAAGAATCTATCCGATGCAGTATGAGCGTGTACCCTTCTTCTGTTTTCATTGTGGCCTCATTGGACATAGCAAGGAGCAATGTGAGAGAATTGTGTTGGGAGCCCCTTCAATTGGATATGACGCTACGTTGCGGTGCTCACCAAAGCACAAGTATGAAGGCCGTGCCATTGCAACGGAGGATGCCCCAGCGGCTAGGCGCAACCTGGGCTACAATTCGCCCGCGGGAAGTGTTAATTCCTCCTCGCTGGGAAGGCCGAGAACCAATGGACGTACCAGCTACGGGGGTGGTACGGGTGACCTGAATATACCCATGGCTGTAGATGCCAATGATGGCTTTGAGGGTCAAGAGCAGCGTGCACCGGAGGAGGTAGAGATGGCCCTCGCTATGACAGTGAACAACTTGCAGCTCCAGACCGGCCAGGCGGGAGCTGGTGTAGGCCGGGGTGGGCTAGCTTCTGATCAGCTCCAAATGCTAGGCGTTCCCCAGGTTGTGGAAGGCGGTGGAAGCGGGACTGTGCAGCTTGAGGTAGCGAAAGAGGCTATGCCATTTATAAATGCAGTTCCCTTGGCAGCTATGCAAGGACCGGGAGCGAGCTCAGGGCCGAACTCTAGTGACATGATTCCATGTCTACGGGGGCTGTCACATCTGCAGGTGTCCTTTGGTAGTGACTCTGATGTTTCGATGCTGATGGCGGACTCAATTCTGGGCAAGCGTGTGGCGGAGGATGGCGAAGTACAGGGAGGCAAGCTGGACCTGTCCCTTGGTCTGAATTATGACGGCCTCGCAGATGCTACGCAAAAACGCGGCAGGAAGGGCGCGGAGCACCAGGGAAGCAGGAATGAGATGCTGAAGGATAGCGTGGCTAGTAGAACAAGACGGAGGATAGCAACGGGGCACAAAGGCGCCGAAAACCTGACGAGACCCAATGGCGGGTCTCGTCAGGAGCAATGAATTGCTTAAGTTTCAACTATCGGGGGGCTGGGAATAACCCGACAGTTCGTGAGCTCACTTTACTTTCCCAAATTTGGAGTCCTAGATTGTTCTTTTTATGTGAAACTAGACAAAGTTCAAATAAGATGCGTCATTTGTGTCATAGGTTAGGTTTAGGAGGTTTTGCTGGTGTTAGTAGTAATGGTTTGAGTGGAGGTTTAGCTCTTTTTTGGCATGATCAAGTTTCTGTAGAAATTCAAGAAATAAATGAAAGATACATTGATGCGTATGTCCGTGATTCCCCTACTGCACCTCAATGGCGCATAACTTGTGTGTATGGAGAACCTAGGGTAGTAGACCGTCATCGCATGTGGGAGATTTTGCGTAATCTAAAATCACGGTCCTCCCTACCGTGGATGGTGATGGGCGACTTTAACGAGGTGCTCTAGCAAGAAGATCACCTGTCTTGCACTCCTCGACCAGCTAGTCAAATGGTAGCTTTTTGTGAAACCTTATTTGATTGTGATCTCACCGATCTTGGCTTTGCAGGGGTTCCATATACATATGATAATAAAAGAGCTGGAAGAGCCAATGTGAGAGTCCGCCTAGACAGGGCTGTGGCGTGTCCAAGATGGCGGGATCGATCTTCAGATACAAGGGTGCAACATCTTACGTCGCCGGTCTCTGGTCATTGTCCAATCCTAATTCAGCTGGAAGAAGAGGTGAGACCTATGCCGTGACAACCAAGGCGGCAGTACGAGATTCTATGGGAAAGGGAGTCTGATTTGGCGGAACGGATCGCTATTGCATGGGCAGAGGTGGGCCAGAAAACTGATATGGCAGACGTTATGCAAGGTCTGGACCAAGTTATGTCGACCTTACAAGACTGGAGTAAAAAGAAGTTTGGTAATGTTCTACGGGAATTGGGCAAGGCCAGGAAGAACCTTGAGATGTTGAAACTGAACAATGCCGATTAGAGGGAAATTTGCAAAGCCACAGATTATATGCAGGAGCTGCTATATCACGAAGAAATGTTGTGGCTGCAACGTTCCAGAGTAAATTGGCTAAAGGAAGGAGACCGAAATACAAAGTTTTTCCACCAAAAGGCTGTTTGGCGAGCACGCAGAAATAAGATAAACAAATTAAAAGACCATGATGGTAACTGGAAGGATGTACCTACAGATATGGAGAGGATGGCTACTTCTCATTTCAAAGAACTTTTTACCAGAGACCCATCACTAAATTCAAGCAGACTGATTGAGATGACAACGGTGAAGGTATCGGCTGAGATGAATGAGGAGTTATGCAGGGACTTTACGGATGATGAGATTGGGGACGCTTTGTTCCAAATTGTCCCACTTAAGGCTCCGGGTGTGGATGGTTTCCCGGCCAGATTTTATCAGAGGAATTGGGTTGTTATTAAGGTAGAGGTAATCAACGCTGTCAAGTTATTTTTTGCTACAGGACACATGCCGGATGGGGTGAATGATACCGCCATAGTGCTTATTCCGAAAATTGACCAGCCAGAGATGTTGAAGGACTTCAGACCAATCAGTTTATGCATGGTAGTTTACAAAGTCATTGCAAAGTGCATGGTAAATCAACTTTGGCCTATTTTGGGGGAAATTGTGTCCATTAACCAGAGTGTCTTCGTGCCCGGCCGACTGATTACCGACAACGCTCTAGTGGCCTTCGAATGCTTACACTTCATAGAGCACAATAAGAACCCAAGCAAGGACTTCTGTGCATACAAACTAGATCTTTCAAAGGCTTACGATAGAGTGGATTGGGATTTTCTTAAGAAAGTGATGCAAAGGATGGGTTTCTCTCATCGGTGGGTGGACTGGATAATGTCATGTGTTACCTCGGTGAGTTACAAGGTAAAATTCAATGGGAACCTCCTGGATTCGTTTTCTCCTTCTCGGGGCCTCCGACAAGGTGATCCTATCTCTCCATTCTTGTTCTTATTTGTTGCAGATAGTCTCTCGACACTATTGCAAAATGAGGTGAATAGTCATACTATTGAACCAGTTAGAGTTTGCCAAAGTGCACCTGGTGTTTCGCACCTTTTATTTGCAGATGATAGTTTGTTATTTTTTAAAGCTCAAGAAGCACAAGCATTAAAAGTAAAGGAGATCCTGGACATCTATGCTGACAGTACTGGCCAATTAATCAACTCGGAAAAGTGTTCTATATACTTTGGTGAGGCTTGTGCGCCTGTGAGGCGTGAGGAGATCAAGGCTGTACTGGGCCTCGTAAAGGAAACCTTTGAAACAAAGTATTTGGGTCTGCCCACGCCTGAAGGAGGAATGCATAAAGGAAAATTCTAGAGCCTACAAGCAAAACTAGCTAAATGCTTAGTGGAGTGGGATGAGACTCATAAATCCCAGGCAGCAATGGAAGTACTCATCAAGTCAATCACCCAGGCCATTCCTCTTTATGTTATGAGTGTTTTCAAGCTTCCCCTAGGGCTGTGTGATGAACTCACGAGGATGATCAGGAGGTACTGGTGGGGTGCTGAAAATGGCCGGAGGAAAACGCATTGGGTGGCATGGGATATTATGCTTAGACCGAAGAACTATGGTGGTGTTGGCTTTCGGGATATGCGGCTGTTTAACCAGGCCCTACTTGCACGCCAGGCGTGGCGCCTCCTCCAGTTCCCTGATACCCTATGTGCACAAATCTTAAAAGCCAAATACTACCCTAGTGGTTTCTTGTTGGACATGGTGTTTTCAGGTAATGGGTCTTCAACCTGGCATGCGATCGAATATGGTCTTGACCTGCTGAAAGAAGGCGTCATTTGGCGAGTCGGGAATGGATCTAAAATTTGAGCTTGGCGTGATCCATGGATACTGATACGTCCAAAACGTATCTACTTTCCTGAACACTTTTGCTATTGTTTCTCCTCTAATTTGTGAGTTTTGAATACAACTAACACGGACTGACGCTGTTTTCAGCAGAATTGCTCTGGTGTCTCGTTTTTGTGCAGGAATCTAACTTTCAGTAAAAAATCAGGAAAAATCATGAAAAATCCTATTTCACCAGAAGACCCACGGAGCCAGAAGACAGGAGGGAGAAGAGGCTCGAGGGGCCGTCACGCATAGGTGGCGCGGCCCAGCCCTGGCCACGCCACCCTGGCGTGAGGGGGCCCCAGCACCCCTCTCGACCTCCCCTCTCGCCTACATATACCCCCTGACGACATAATATCGGGGAGACGGCGTTTTTCCCAGATAGACTTCCGCTGCGCCACCGCCATCAGAAACCATGATTTGGAACCAGAAACTCCGTTCTGGCACCCTGCCGGGACAGGGATTTGGAGGAGATCTTCATCACCATCACCACCGACGCTCCTCCATCGACCATCCATGACTCCCCCATCCATGTGTGAGTAATTCCCCCGCTATAGGTGAGGGGATGGTAGGGATTGGATGAGATTGTTCATGTAATTTGATATGAGATTGATAGGGCATAGTGCCTAGTATCTTTATTTAGTGCCTATGACATTGTTGCAACTTGTTGTGCTTAATGCTTGTCACTTTGGGCCCGAGTGCCATGATTTCAGATCTAAACATGTTATTATTTCTATGATGATACTTGTCGTTTATGGTCTTACCTACAAGTTGTATACACATATTGTTGTCCGGAACCCGAGGCCCCAAAGTGACAGAAATTGGGATAACCGGAGGGGATGGCTATGATGTGAGGATCACATGTGTTCACCGAGTGCTAATGCTTTGCTCCGGTACTCTATTAAAAGGAGTACCTTAATTACCAGTAGTTTCCCTTGAGGCCCTGCTGCAACAGGCTGGTAGGACAAAAGATGTTGTGCAAGTTTCTCCTTGTGAGCACGTACGACTATATATGGAACACATGCCTATGATTGTTTGTACTAGGATGCTTTATCATTATTTATCTGCAATGCCCATGTCTCATTGATTTCATGAATTATCTTATCCATGCAACGCTCGTAATCCATCCCTATGCCTACAGTATTTGTTCCTACTGTTTACTATTGTTATTATTACCGCTGCTATTTTACTACTGCTGTTACTGTTTCACTACTGTCACCGCTATAAAACTGTTGCTACTGATAAACCACTGCGAGCGAGACTGTTTCCAGGTGCAGCTAAATTGACAACTCATCTGTTAAGGCTTACATATATTCTTTGGCTCCCCTTGTGTCGAATCAATAAATTTGGGTAATACTTCCCTCGAAGACTATTGCGATCCCCTATACTTGTGGGTCATCAGATACCGCGGGAATCTGGACACCTTCCTAGATCGAGCCAGGGGCGCTGCAGATATCGGTGGGTTGCAGATTTTATACAGCCTGATGGATCTTGGGATGAGCATCGCCTCCAGCTATATTTCATGCAGGAGGACATTACTAAAATTCTGAAAATCCGACCGTCGTGGCGGAATGAGGAAGATTTTGTGGCATGGTTTCCTGATACGTCTCCAACGTATCTATAATTTTTGATGCTCCATGCTTGTTTTTACTCCATTTTTCTAATGTTTTGTTACACTTAGTGGCACTTTTATGCATTTTCCGGAACTAACCTATTAACAAGTTGCCACAGTGCCAGTTCCCTGTTTTCTGATGTTTTTGTGTTTCAGAAGTGATACACAGGAAATATTCTCGAAATTGGACGAAACAAGTTCCTAAAGTCTTATTTTGTCCAGGAGCTTCCAGAGATCCGAAGGAGAGTAGGAGGGGAGCCACAGGGGCCCCACACGCTAGGCTGGCGTGGCCCAGGCCCTAGTCACGCCGCCATGGTGTGAGGAGGCCTGGGGCCACTTCTGACATCGCCCCTTCGCCTATAAAGACCCCCCAACGGGAAAAACCTAAGTACCCCGATCAATTTTCCAGAAACACATCGCGATCCGCCGCCGTTGTCGACCCGAGATCAGGAGGGTCCAGAAGCTCTTCCCGGCACCCTGCCGGAGAGGGGAATCGCCACCGGAGATCTTCTTCATCACCATGCTTGCCTCCGGAGCGATGAGTGAGTAGTCTACCTTGGACTATGGGTCCATAGCAGTAGCTAGATGGTTGTCTTCTCCACCATGTGCTTCATGTTTAGATCTCATAAGCTGCCCTACATGATTGAGATCACCGTTATGTAATTCTACATGTTTGGTTTGTTGGGATCCGATGAATATTGGTGTTATGATTGAGTTGCTATACTGAAATATATCTTATGTTATCTCTATGTTGTTTATGATCTTGTATGCTCCCCGTTGTTAGTAGCTATCTTGGCCGAGTAGTTGCTAGTGACTCCAAGAGGGGGTATTTATGCTCGATAGTGGGTTCATGCCTCTATTTAACCTGGGAGAGTGACAGAAACCTCAAAGGTTGTAGATGTGTTGTTGCTACTAGGGAGAAAACAACATTCATATGCTCACGGGCATATGCTTTGTTTACATTACACACTTTGCTTAATGCAATTATCTGTTGCTCGCAACTTAATACTCATGGGGTGTTCGGACGATATCCCCATGAGTGGATTATTAGTCATAGATGCAGTTGGATGGCGGTCTATGTATTTTGTTGTAATGCCCAGAGTAAATCTCGTAGTGATCTTCTTGACATATCACGTTTATCTTTATTCTATCAATTGCCCAACTGTAATTTGTTTACCCAGCATGTGTTATTTATCTTACGGAGAGACACCACTAGTGAACTATGGACCCCAGTCCTATTTCCATCATATTGCTATCACCTGTTTACTTTACTCGCACTGTTTACTTTACTCGCATACTTTCACTGTTTTCCACTCGATACGCTCATAACCTTTGTTTCAAGCAAACCGGTGAGATTGACAACCTCATCGCAAGTTGGAAGCAAAGTACTTGGTTGTGTTGTGTGCAGGTTCCGCGTTGCAGATAGCAAGTAAAGCTTGGATGAGGCGCCATATATAAATTGTCCAAAGCTGTCACAAACTAGCAAGCATCACCTTCAGTCGTAATTATCTCTTTTCTTCTAAATGATAAACCTTGGTTTCTTAACTGAGGGAAAACTAGCTGCTATACTCATCACACCTTCCTCTTGGGGTTCCCAACGGGCTGGTCATTCACCACGCATCAAGCTAATTTTCTGGCGCCGTTGCCAGGGAAAAGAGTAGAAGACCTCTGCAAGGGGAGTTTTTTGCACACACATCCTTTACTTTGTTTTAAGTTTTTCTTTACTTTATTTTTACTTGCATCGTTTTATCAAAAACCCAAAAAAATTAGTATCCTTGATAGTTGTTATTTTTGTTAGTCTGTTATTGTCTTGCTTTATCATGCTTTCTATCAATGGGTGGTTTCTTTGAAACTAAATCTTTTTGGCAAGGTGGGTTCACGGAAGAGCAGCAAAATTATTATGAGGAACACCGCTTGTCACAAAAAGGGAAACACTTATGGGAACAAATCAATAGATTGTATATCATTGCTAGAAATGTGTGCTCTACTTACAATGTTACTTATTGCTTTGATAAATCTTGTTGCTGTAGGAGGTATAAACACCTCCCTTTTCAATGTGAGTATAATGATGATGTTACCATATCTTCTTATATTAATGGAAATTATGAATTTTATGATGTGGAATAAATTGAGGAATTTATTGCTTGGAAGGGTGCATTCGAACTTGCTTATTTGCTTGAAAATACTGATGATGCACCTTATAAATATGAGGTTTATGATATACTCACATTTTGCTTTGATAATTACAAGGAAGGAAATGGCTATATTCTTAAATATCTTAATAGATGCTCTCCAACGGAAGAGACTAATGCCTTGAAGGATCCTATGGAAGAAGAAATTGTTGAAACTGGAAGCTCATTGGATGAAAAAGAGGAGGAGAGTGATGACAAAGAGGAGGAAGAATGGAGCTACCCATGTCTACCTCCCAACAAGAGTAACTCTCTAACTAATACCTTATTTGATCGCCCTCCATGCTTAACAAAAGAGGGTGAGTGTGATATTCATATTGTTGAGTTTGTTCATGATGCTACTGAAAATTATTATGAGAGAGGAAAATATGGTTGTTGGAATTCTCATGTTACTAAAACACCTCTCTTTATATTGAAAGTTCTGAAGTTGCTCTTGTTTTATCTACCCATACCTGTTACTATGTGCTTCTTTGATTTATTTTTTTACAAGATTCCTATGCATAGGAAGTGGGTTAGACTTAAATGTGTTTTATATTTGCTCCTTGATGCTCTTTTTGGCTTCCATTCATATTTCTTATGTGAGCATCTTCTCAAATTACTGCGCCCAGCTCAAAGGCGTTAAAGAAAAGCACTCTTGGGAGATAACCCAATATTTTCTTTCCAGTACTTTTCCTTTTATTTGAGTTTTGGAAGTCATTACTACTGTAATGACCGCTCCTTATCTTGTTTATTTTATTGTTGTGCCAAGAGAAGCCTCTACTTTGAGTGAGGTAAGATTTGGGAATGTTGCTGTCCTGAAACTGTTTTCGGTGCTGCACCGTAAAAATTCGTATAAATTCTCTGTATATATTCTGGACCTGCGATTTCTTGTGCATATGCCCCAGGTTATATCCAAACTTTCATTAGTTGAACACTTTTTGATTTGAGCAACAGAAAACCCCTCAAAAATTCGACCTTTGTCAGCTGTTCTGTTTTGACAGATTTCTGCCAATATTTGTGATTGCCGCTTTACCGCTTTGTTTTGAGTTCTTTTGATCACGTAACTTTTGGGGAAGTTGCTACAGTAGTATATGATATATATGTGGTGGTTTTAGTTGAAACCTGAAGCAAAAAGAGGTTGATTATATGTTATGATACACTAATGTTGCTAATAGATTTGTGTTTAGTTTTGTATGAAGGAAGTTTTCAAGTGTAGGGATTGGAGAATGATGAGATGAGTTGAAGAATGGACAAAAGCTCAATCTTGGGGATGCCCACACATCACCCCAAGAGATATCCAAGAAGTACAAGCGTCAAAGCTTGGGAATGCCCCCGAGGCACCCCTTCTTCATCGGCAAAAACTAGGTCACCTTTCAAAACACTATATTTTTATTGCTTCATGCACTATGTGTTTTTCTTGGAGCGTCAGTAGTTTTAGTTTTCTTTGTTAGTTTGTTGTGTTTGCTGCAATAAATGGTTGGACCCCAACAAATTTCCTTTGGAGGAGATATACTCATTTTCGTTTGCAAAGAACACTCCGTTTTCACTCTTATCGTTCAACAAGTGTTCTTCTTTTTCCGCTACTGCTTTTGGTTTTTATTTTCGCCTTGATTTGCGTTCAGACCTTGTCATATCTTTTCATCAAGGTGTATTTTTACCACTCATCTTTATTGTTTTTCATCAAAAGAGGTGTCTTTAAAAAGTTTGAATGGTGTTGGAAAAGATAAAAAGCTTTATGCAAAATAGTGGTACAAGAAGGAGCTTGTGTAGACTGCGGCTTAGTCTTTTTCATGTCATGCTTGATGTCTTTTTGATGGTATGCTTAGTGGTTTTGCTGTAGCATGACTTGTCTCAAATAACTGAGATTGCTTAATGAGCCTTTGAAAAATCATGCGTTGTTTTTATTGTTTGGAAGCATTATTTTGGTTTTCTTCTTGATGCTTTATTTGGGTTGACTTGGTGCATGCTCACACATGTTAGACTCTTACAAAGTCGCCAATAGCCTCTATGATCATTTAGTTTTTGACTTTTGATGCCATCTTATGCTTCTTTTAATGTCACTTTGTCGCTTTGCATGATTATGGCCATTATTGCTCTCTTAGTTGGTCGCTCCCAGTCTTTTGCTAGCCCTCGCCTTGTACTGAGTATGAGCTCTACTCGTGCATCCAACTCCTAAAAGCCAAAGTTTTCCAAAGTGTCCACCATACATACCTACTAGCAATTTGCTATTCCAAGTAAATTTGACTTGCTTTTATTTTCTCTTCAAATTAAACTCTTACCAGTGTTATGCGAAATTCGGTCAGTAAAGCTCTCACGAACCGGAAGGCACAGTTTACTTTTTCCTGTTTTTAAAATTTTGACATTGTGGTCTCTTATGTTGAGTTGTTATGCTTGCAAGTTGTAAGTTGGAGACTAGCCCAGCCATGCAGTCATGGGCAAGCTTTCAACATTGCACTTCTTATTTGAGTTCATATCGTGATCTTTTGTTCATGGATGCCCGCGGTGTGAAATGAATTAGGAATCTTGTGGGGATCATGGAGTTTGTATATGTGTTAGAGAAACGTCGGGCCGCTAATCTAAGCCATGCATAATTCATGGTGGAAATTTGCAGCATACCCATGGTGGACATTCGACGACGCATCTCACAATAAAAAGCTAAACAAATGGAAAATAAAAGAGATGTCGAGGTGTTCATTGTCTGCTTGTCCTGTCATTTTGATGTGGGCTTGTTCCATGTCATCGGGCATGGAGGTACCCCATTGGCGGTTCTCAATGATATGCATATATTTACAATGACAAGAGCCTTGCTTGGGACTCTAAGTAAAGTAGCATGAGGTTTGGGTACTCGTATTCACGGGACACGAGGTTTTCAACTTATGATTTGTCAAGCATATGCATCATAATTGTTCTCGCATTAACTTTAATCATTCAAGATGCTTATGATGGGGGCAATGAGAGCTCAAAGCCGGTAAGTACCATAATTTTTGAAGGTTATAAAACTTGCAATCACTGCTTCCCTCCGCGAAGGGCCTTTCTTTTACTTTTATGTTGAGTCACCACCTTCTTTCTTTATGCACCATTAAGAGAGCAAAGTTGTCATTCTGAGTATAATGTGCATTGTCCCAAAGTTTTCATTGATTGATTCATATTGTTGGTTTCACTTGTTCTCAAATTATTTGTATCTAGTCGCCCTCTTAAACTTGAAGGTGTCCTATGCATTTATGTTTTGCTTTCTATGAAGGACAAGCTGAAAACCATTTGTATGTTTTTCCTTATGATTTGAACACACGTTTGACTGTCATTGTTTCATTTTCATGATCTTTTGTTTGTGTTCATTTGCATGTTTACAACTTGGTTGCTAAGTTTCTATTGTCAAGATTATATCTTTCATGCCCATGTTTTAAGTTCTTATGATCCCAGCTCACAAATGCTTACATATATGATCAAGATTGTGTAGGTGCATGTCACCTCAAAAATTATTCTTTTGTTATCACTTACCTACTCGAGGACGAGCAGGAGTTAAGCTTGGGGATGCTTGATACGTCTCCAACGTATCTATAATTTTTGATGCTCCATGCTTGTTTTTACACCATTTGCCTAATGTTTCGTTACACTTAGTGGCACTTTTATGCATTTTCCAGAACTAACCTATTAACAAGTTGCCACAGTGCCAGTTCCCTGTTTTCCGCTATTTTTGTGTTTCAGAAGTGATACACATGAAATATTCTCGGAATTGGATGAAACAAGTTCCTAAAGTCTTATTTTGTCCGGGAGCTTCCAGAGATCCAAAGGAGAGTAGGAGGGGAGCCACAGGGGTCCCACACGCCAGGCTGGCGCGGCCCAGGCCCTGGCCGCGCCGCCATGGTGTGAGGAGGCCTGGGGCCACCTCTGACATCGCCCCTTCGCCTATAAAGACCCCCCGATGGGAAAAAACTAAGTACCCCGATCAATTTTCCAGAAACACATCACGATCCACCGCCGTCATCGACCCGAGATCGGGAGGGTCCAGAAGCTCTTCCCGGCACCCTGCCAGAGAGGAGAATCACCACCGGAGGTTTTCTTCATCGCCATGCTTGCCTCCGGAGCGATGAGTGAGTAGTCTACCTTGGACTATGGATCCATAGCAGTAGCTAGATGGTTGTCTTCTCCACCATGTGCTTCATGTTTAGATCTCATGAGCTGTCCTACATGATTGAGATCACCGTTATGTAATTCTACATGTTTGGTTTGTTGGGATCCGATGAATATTGGTGTTATGATTGAGTTGATATACTGAAATATATCTTATGTTATCTCTATGTGGTTTATGATCTTGCATGCTCTCCGTTGTTAGTAGCTATCTTGGCCGAGTAGTTGCTAGTCACTCCAAGAGGGGGTATTTATGCTCGATAGTGGGTTCATACCTCTATTTAACCTGGGGGAGTGATAGAAACCTCTAAGGTTGTAGATGTACTATTGCTACTAGGGAGAAAACAACATTCATATGCTCAAGGGCATATGCTTTGTTTACATTACACACTTTGCTTAATGCAATTATCTGTTGCTCGCAACTTAATACTCATGGGGTGTTCGGACGATATCCCCGTGAGTGGATTATTAGTCATATATGCAGTTGGATGGCGGTCTATGTATTTTGTTGTAATGCCCAGAGTAAATCTCATAGTGATCTTCTTAACATATCATGTTTATCTTTATTCTATCAATTGCCCAACTGTAATTTGTTTACCCAGCATGTGTTATTTATCTTACGGAGAGACACCACTAGTGAACTGTGGACCCCGGTCCTATTTCCATCATATTGCTATCACCTGTTTATTTTACTCGCACTGTTTACTTTACTCGCATACTTTCACTGTTTTCCACTCGATACGCTCATAACCTTTGTTTCAAGCAAACCGGTGAGATTGACAACCTCATCGCAAGTTGGGAGCAAAGTACTTGGTTGTGTTGTGTGCAGGTTCCGCGTTGCAGCTAGCAAGCAAAGCTTGGACGAGGCGCCATATATAAATTGTCCGAAGCTGTCGCAAACTAGCAAGCATCACCTTCAGTCATAATTGTCTCTTTTCTCCTGAACGATAAACCTTGGTTTCTTAACTAAGGGAAAACTAGCTGCTATACTCATCACACCTTCCTCTTGGGGTTCCCAACGGGCTGGTCATTCACCACGCATCATTTCCTAAAAAGAATGGTCTTTTCACTGTCAAAAGTGCATACCGGCTAATGCTGCACCGTGAGATGATGAGGCAGGACAGGGGTGCGACAAGCTCCAGACCGAATGGCGAGAACCCTAGCTAGAAAATGGTGTGGAATTGCCCAGTTCCACCTAAGGTGAAGGTGTTGGCCTGGAAGATTTGTCGCAATGCTTTGGCGACACAAGTTAATATGCAGAGACGCGGGATGAGCACCTTCGGTACGTGTCTGATATGTGGGAGCAAGGATGAAGACACCTTCCATGTCTTCCTCTGCTGCCCGCATGCTCGCGACTTATGGAGAGCGATGGCGGAAGTTTGGGACCTTCCGGAGGATAGGCTGCTACTTCCGACTGGGGTAAATTGGCTGTTACATCTGCTTAGTCAACTGACGGAAATGCAGCGGGCGATGATGCTTATGACCTTCTGGAGAACTTGGCATGCGCATAATGAGATGACGCATGGTAAACCATGACCACCCGTTGAAGGATCTCGGCGGTTCCTTGTGAGCTACCTTAATTCGTTACTCACCATTAAACAGTTTCCAGAGGCAGATATGGCCAAAGGGAAGATGGTGGTCAATCCGAAGCAAGGGTTTCGACGGGATAAAGATGTTACGAGGAAGCATTGGAAGGTAAGACAGAAATGGAAGCCACCTGAGGCGGATACGGCGAAGCTTAATGTCGATGGAGCCTATTCCCAGGATGGCCGTGCTGGATGTGGAGTTGTGGTGCGAGACAGTGCCGGAGAGGTGATCATGGCAGCATGTCTACAGCTGCACCATTGCAAAGACGCCACTGAGGCAGAAGTTGCAGCAATCGAGGAAGGTGTCAAACTGGCCATGCAATGGACCCAGCTACCCTTCAGTGTTGAGTCTGACTGCGCCGATGTTGTCCAATTGATCAATAGCAGGGCATCGAATATATCTGCAAATGCCTTCCGCATCAGCGTAATTCGTGAAAACTTGTTGGAGAGAAATAGCAAACTTGTTAAGATTGGTAGATAGGCAAATGTAGCTAACCATGAACCTGCTAAACTTGCTAGAGTCCATGGACGGACAGATGTATGGCTAGGCGTATCCCCTCCGGAGATCGCCGATGTCATAGCCTCTAATTGTAATTCTTCTATCGTTTAATACATTTCTTTTCCCCACAAAAAAAGGCAGCTTGTGGTGAGATGAACACCAGCGCGTGCGAGCTCCTTGGGCGGTGGCGGACAGAGCAACTAGGGACATTTGATATCCCATCAGGTGTTTGGGCGGCCAGGAGAGAAGAAGGCCACCGGCGCGTGCAGAGGCGGGCAGAATAGGGCGAGAAGAAGGACTAGGCAGTACAGGGCAGCGGAGCTCAGGGGATTCGAGCGGCATCCATGGCGGCTCTAGGGGGCCTGACCGGCCGTTCATGCAGGAAACGGAGTCAGACCGAGGGCGGCCTGGGGCTGGGGGAACCTACAGGCAGCGGCACGGGCCCCTCCCGCGGTAGCGCGAGTGGCCTCTTGGTGGTGTGGCGTCCACGCGGGAGGAGCAGCTGCGGCCATCGCCCACGACCAGGAAGGGATGGTGGGGGTCGGGGCGCTTCCTGTGTTGAGGCGCGGGGTCCAACTAGGAATCTGGAAGGTGCCGGTGTGGGAATTCGACAGTGTGGCACCGGCGTGTAGGGAGATGGCTCACCGGCTATGCCTATGGTGCCGCATCAGGGCAGGAGTGGGGAGCAACGGTTGGTGGTGCCTCAGGCAGTGGCGAAGAAGGTTGGGGAAGGGGCGGCGCTTGATTTCCCAGGCGGCGGCGCAGGAGGTTGGGAGACGGGGGGCGCTGTCGATTTGGCCGGTGCCAGAAGGAGCGAGCGGGAGCAGGTTTTCAATGTGGTGTGCAAGAAGGTGTTGACCGGGGATTTTTTTCTCGACGCGCGGAATTGTTACGGGCCAGTGTCTTAGGACATGTGTAACATCCCAAGATTTTATCAAATTTTGGGGGAAATTTTTTGCTTTTGTTTTAAGTGCATTGATTGAAATTCACAGGAATTTAAAACTTTTTGAGTCTATTTGAAAGCTTTATTAGGAAACTAATTTAAACTTTCTATTATTTTCTGGAAGAACCTCTTTGAGAAGAACCAAAAATCAAAATATTATTTTCTTGCTTTTAATCAGCTTTATGCAAGCTTGCTTGCAAAAGATTTTTTACAAAATTTACTTTATTCTATATGGGTTGCTTTTTCAAACCAAAATTGAGTGTGTTTCTCAATCATTATTTTATAAACTATTATCTTGCTATTTTAGAAAGAACCGAGTTCAAACTCTAGTTCTATTATTTTATGCAAGCAAAGCCTTTAGGCTCAATTAAGATCTTTTATTAAAAATCTTGTTTTGGTTCTGAAAGTATGTTTCCTATTGGTTTAAAACCTTTCTGTGAATTTTGTAAAATTTTAGAAACTGGTTTGAATTGATTTGAAGCATTTTAGTAAAAGTTATGAAGCTAAATAGAAAACAAAAAGAAAAAGAACCAGAACAAAAAAAGAGAGAGAAAGGCAGCCACTGGGACAACCCGGGAACCGGACCAGCCCAGAAGCCACCGAACCAGCCCACCCGCAGCCCTCTCCTCCCCTCCCTTTCCTTTTACCTTTCTTTATTTTATTTTTACGCTGACGGCCGGGACCCACCCGTCAGTATCATCTTCTCCAACGGTTACTCCTCACTGGAAACCGACGAGCCCAAAAATCTCTCCCCTCTTAAATCCTCATTACCCCTGCCTTAATCGATGCCTACCCACAACTATAAGACCCCCTCGCCGTCCTCCCCCATCTCCCTTTGCTCCCTCGCGGAATCGTCGACGAGCTACGGAGAAATTCCTTGTCGGAGCCCCGCTATTCCGTCGCCAGACTTCTTCGGATTCCGGCGACATAGTAAGCCCTGCTACCTCTCTCCGGTCTCTAATGACTCCCCTCGGTCCTGCGCCCATCTACAACCCCTTCTTCGATTTTCTCTGACAGCATATCGAAGACACCACTAATTTTCGAGCCGCTATCACGTGGAGGCACTCCGTTCGCGTGCAGACATCGCAGGAGGCCACTCCAGAAGCAGCCGATCAAACCCTCATACTCACCGTCCTCTTCTGCACCTCGTCTCGGTCTCCGACATCCCCGGGAATCACTAGAACCTCGCCACTGTCCACTCTCGAGCCGCTCGTCGCCGCCGGCAAGCCGGAACCCTATCCTAGGTGAGACTTTCCCCCGATCTACTTTTTGTCCGTCGGATCTCGATCTCATGGTCCACATTAGAACACTTAACGAACCGGTACCGGGCAATCTGGTGCGTCCAGATCTGTTAAGATCCAACGCTCCACGGTGGCGATCCAAACGAATCGGTATCGGCCAGTAATAAACCAACACGTGTCAGCTCCTGGTTAAAACGAAATTCAAAATAGATTTATGAATCAGATTTCAACTCAATCTTGCCAAATTCATATCTTTCGATTTATAAATCCAAAAATAGCAAATGATATACCGTTGGAATCCTTGGAACGTCTAGAATCCAGCAGTACCATAAAATCTTATATTTTATGGGTTCAATTTGAAACTATTTTCAAATTGGCATCAAACTCTCTGTTAGCATGTTTAATTCATATCTTTAGAACCAAGTGTCCAAAAATTACAAACTTGTAGTCTCTGGATTCCTCAGAACATGTAGGACATCATAGGATCAAGAGAATCCAAATTTGATACGTGCACACACTTTGTGCATTCAAATCTATCCGAATCACTAATTTGACCATAGTTTGAATTCTATAACTTATTTTAGAATGATTTCACTTGCAGTGACTTTGTATTACTGCAAGCTATCCAGTAGCATCACTCCCATAATTTCTAGAACCACTTCACTATTATTCAAATTCTAATATGAGGATTTGAGTAATTTCCATTATAAGAATAAATCTATTTCTGTTCAGTAATGTTTCCATCTACCATAGCAAAACTTATAACCATACCTAGTCATCAATGTTGTGTACACAACATCTTGATCAAGATCATATCTACTTAGACCTATCTTGTCTAGTTCACACATATTCAAACTACAACTGTGTTGTTTGAGTAAAGTGTGATACATCTCAATCATAAAATTCTAATCTTGCTATCTTTGTGGTGTTGATCTAATCCACATTTTAGCACATATCCAATACTCCATGTACACAATCGGAACCTTAAACCATAATCTCAAATGTTATCTACCCCTACTCTATCCTCTGTCCACTTGATCCTAATCTCATGTATAGAACTATTCAATTAACAAATGAGTTAATTGAGTAAAATCAATATATCACAAATACTTACCCAAGCCTATGTGTAACTTATACCATTATGAATAAGTGTTGTCACACTTTATTCAGTAGTGTTTTGTTGCACTATTGTATACTCATGTGAATCCATCCACATGAGTCATCCCTAAACTCTACCTTTGCTTATGCCAAGCACAGGATTTATATCACTACATTGTACCTTGGAGGACCAACCCTTTCCAACCATTTGATCTTGCCACTCAAGCTCTCAAAATCCATATCTCACAATCCACAATTCTTTTGCCATATCTCTCCTATCATAGTATCTTAATAAATCCAAAATGTAAAACAAACCCTTTTCAATTGTTTGTCTTGTTGTTTATGTTTGGATTGTATAGTGTGTTTATTTGTGTGCAACATTTCCTGTTTAGATTGTGAAGAGGAGCTGAACTACAAGTGTGATTGCTATGAGTGTGCTGGTTGTTTCCAAGGCAAGTGACACACATGTCCCCTACCCATTTTACTTATGCATTAGTGTATTCACCTCTTGTAGTATGCATGATAGGTGAATTATTCAACTGTTTTATCAAATGCTTAGATCCTAGTAGTGTGTAGCAATTCCCCCAAAACCCCACCTGTTAGGATGCTAAATACTTTGAAAAATATTGATGCCATACTTTATTGACGATTTGCTCTGAAAATTAAACTACAACTTCAATGAACTACCTGGGTGGATTGGTGTGGCTTTGGGTGTGTTGAGTGTCTACTTAGGAGTCACATATCTTGGAAGTGAAAACCATGGTATGTGTTAGTGGCCTAAGTAGTACACTTGTGGTTTGCCACCCAGGAACAAAGAGATGGCTATGTCTTCCATGCTTAGTGTACTTCCAGTGCAGCCTTATGACATTATGGGCTCTGTCTTGACTAATTAGATGTGGGAGTGCAACTTGTGTGCAAGAAGACGGTGGTAGATGAATTATAGTTTGGGAGCGGTTCTTGCCAGTTAGTTGCCCTCTCCTCTAAAAGGTCTCGTTTCATTTTATGTATGGGCATAAAATGAATCGTAAGGTGAAAGTGCACCACCCCTGCAGGGTGTCAAAACTAATCGATTAGCCGTGTCCTCGGTTATGGACAACTAGAGTCTCTAGACATGGAATGTACGGAAGAATCTCATCACCTTTTTGAAATAATTAAAATTTGTGTAGAAAGTGGGGATGCCTCAGGGCTACATGCCTGGCAGTGAAAACCATGTATGTGGTGGTGACTGATACGTCTCAAACGTATCTATAATTTTTGATGCTCCATGCTTGTTTTTACACCATTTGCATATTGTTTCGTTACACTTAGTGGCATTTTTATACATTTTCCGGAACTAACCTATTAACGAAGTGCCACAGTGCCAGTTTCCTGTTTTCTGCTGTTTTTGTGTTTCAGAAGTGATACACAGGAAATATTCTCAGAATTGGACGAAACAAGTTCCTGAAGTCATATTTCACCGGGGAGCTCCCAAACATCCGAAGACCTGACGGAGAGGGGCCACGTGGGCCCCAGACACAGGGGCGGCGCGGCCACTCCCCTGGCCGCGCCAGCCCCGTGTGAGGGGGCGTGGGACCCCCTCTGACAGCCCTCCTTCGCCTACATATACCCCCTGACGAGAAAAAACTAAGGCCCGATCAGTTTTCCAGAATACATCGCGATCCGCCGCCGCCATCGACCCGAAGATTGAGAGGGTCCAGAAGCTCTTCCCGGCACCCTGCCGGAGAGGGGAACCGCCACCGGAGGTCTTCTTCATTGCCATGCTTGCCTTCGGAGCGATGAGTGAGTAGTCTACCTTGGACTATGGGTCCACAGCAGTAGCTAGATGGTTGTCTTCTCCACCATGTGCTTCATGTTTAGATCTCATGAGCTGCCCTACATGATTGAGATCACCGTTATGTAATTCTATGATGTTGGTTTGTTGGGATCCGATGAATATTGGTGTTTATGATTAAGTTGCTGTACTGAATTATATCTTTTGTTATCTCTATGTTGTTTATGATCTTGCATGCTCTCCGTTGTTAGTAGCTATCTTGGCCGAGTAGTTGCTAGTGACTCCAAGAGGGGGTATTTATGCTCGATAGTGGGTTCATGTCTCTATTTCACCTGGGGGAGTGACAGAAACCTCTAAGGTGGTAGATGTGCTGTTGCTACTAGGGAGAAAACAACATTCATATGCTCAAGGGCATATGCTTTGTTTACATTACACACTTTGCTTAATGCAATTATCTGTTGTTCGCAACTTAATACTTTCGGGGTGTTTGGATTGATATCCCTGGGGGTGGATTATTAGTCATAGATGCAGTTGGATGGCGGTCTATGTATTTTGTTGTAATGCCCAGAGTAAATCTCATAGTGATCTTCTTGACATATCATGTTATCTTTATTCTATCAATTGCCCAACTGTAATTTGTTTACCCAGCATGTTATTTTATCTATGGAGAGACACCACTAGTGAACTGTAGACCCCGGGCCTATTTTAATCATATTGCAATCACCTATTTACTTTTCCCGCACTGTTTACTTTACTCGCATATTACTATTGTTTTCCACTCGATACACTCATAACCTTTGTTTCAAGCAAACCGGTGAGATTGACAACCTCATCGCAAGTTGGGAGCAAAGTATTTGTCTGTGTGTGTGCAGGTTCCATAACACCTTCAGTCGTCGCTGTCTCTCCTCTCCTGATCGATAAACCTTTGTTTCTTAACTGAGGGAAAGCTAGCCGCTATATTTATCATACCTTCCTCTTGGGGTTCCCAACGGGCTGGTCATCACCACGCACAAGGACTCACTGTTACAAATCCACTCGGCCCCATCAGCTAATTTTCTGGGCGCCATCACCAAGTAGCAGCTAATTTTCTGGCGCCGTTGCCGGGGAGGAAAGAAGACTTCTGCGAGGGGAGTTCTTCGCACACACATACTTTACTTTGTTATTTGTTTTGCTTTACTTTATTTTATTTTACCTGCATTGCTTTTTATATCAAAAACCCAAAAAAATTAGAATCCTTGGTAGTTGTTTTTACTTGTTTACTTTCGTTTTGCTGAAATGGCCAATCCTGAAAACACCAAGTTGTGTGACTTTGCTAGCACGAACAATAGTGATTTTATCTGCACTCCTATTGCACCACCTGTTCCTGCTACCACTTTTTATGAGATTAAGCCTGCTTTATTGAACCTTGTTATGAAAGAGCAATTTTCTGGTGCTAGTACTGAAGATGCTGCAGCTCATCTCAACAATTTTGTTGAGCTATGTGAGATGCAGAAATATAAGGATGGTGATAGTGATATTATTAAGCTCAAGTTATTTCCTTTTTCTTTGAGAGGAAAGGCTAAAGATTGGTTGTTGTCTTTGACTAAGAATAGTATTGATTCATGGGCTAAGTGTAAGGATGCTTTTATTGGTAGATACTATCCTCCTGCTAAGATTATATCGTTGCGTAGCAATATTATGAAGTTTACTCAGTTTGATAATGAACATGTTGCTCAAGCTTGGGAAAGAATGAAATCTATTATTAAAAATTGCCCCACTCATGGACTGACTACTTGGATGATTATCCAAACTTTTTATGCAGGACTGAATTTTTCTTCAAGGAACCTACTTGATTCAGCTGCTGGAGGCACTTTTATGTCCCTTACTTTGGGCGCCGCATCAATGCTACTCGACAACATGATGGTAAATTATTCCGAATGGCACACCGAGAGAGCTCCACAAGGTAAGAAGGTAAATTCTGTTGAGGAAACCTCTTCCTTGAGTGATAAGATTGATACCATTATGGCTATGGTTGCTAATGATAGGACTCATGTTGATCCTAATAATGTTCCTTTGGCCTCTCTGGTTGCTCAAGAAGAGCAAGTTGATGTGAATTTCATTAGAAACAACAATTTTAACAACAATGCTTATAGGAACAATTTTGCTAGTAACAATTATAGGCCGTATCCTTCTACCAATGGTAATGGTTATGGTAACTCTTATGGTAATTCCTACAACAACACTAGGGCCGCACCCTCCGAGCTTGAGGTAATGCTCAAGGACTTCATCGGTAAACAAACTGCTTTTAATAAGTCTATTGAGGAAAAGTTAGGCAAAATTGATATTCTTGCTTCTAAAGTTGATAGCCTTGCTCATGATGTTGAACTTCTGAAACTAAAAGTGTTTCCTAATGATGTGAATGTGAGCAATATTGTTGCTGCCGCTAATGCTACCCAAGTTGGAATTGATAAAAATATTAGATTGTTAGCGGAATTGCATGCCAGGTGGGAAAGAGAAGATGAGATGGCTAGAGAGATGAAGGTATGTACTATTACTACCTCTAATGATGTTGCTCCTACTGATAGCAATCCTCTTACTTTGATTGGTGTAGAGAAAACTCCCACTCCTTGTGTTAAAAAGCCTAAAACTGCCAAAACTTTTTCTCAAAAGAGTGCTGAAATTTTTCGGAGTGTGGGAGATGATAGCTCTATTTCCTTTAATGAATTTGATGTTGATGGCTGCAATATATCTGAAGTTATTTTGTTCTTACAAAAGCTTGCTTTGACTCCCAATGCTAGTTCTTTAAAGGGATTTCTATTTTCGTGCCCCTGGTTCGTTAGTTGTACTCAGTTTTCCCCAGCTCGTTAGTTTTTCCTCAGTTTTCCCCTCGCTCTAGTTTGAAACCCCTCGCGGTCGCTCGGACGGGAGGGTTGCGGTCTGGTCAGAGGCCTTAGACCGTTACCGGTGACGGCTAGGGAGCCGCGGTGGTTGTGAGTGGACCGTTGCTTTTGAATTGTGTTGACTGTTGACCCAATGAGACACGTCGGACTGGCGGTCTGTCACTCACCCAAAGCTTTCCCCTCCGCCCGAGACTGGAAGAGCTCACACACCGCCTGACAAGGGTATAGCTACTAGAGCCCGTTAGTTGAGTACCCCTGAGGCCCGTTAAGCTAGGCCCATTTGTAATGATAGTCGAATACGAGTTATTACCGTATGTCGATATTTGTAATCTGTATCGAACCCTACCCGATCCTCGAGACCTGGCCATCTATATATAGGGGCCAGGAGGGGACGGTGTAGGGCAGATTAAAAGCAAGCCAGGTTGAACACCAAAGTTTACTTTCGATATACACTTGTTTCGACTAACTTTACCTTCGAGTTCATCCGACGCCCTATCTCCCCGATCCTAAGTCCTTCATCTAGGACATTTGTCGAGTTAACCCCTCGTCAATTGGCGCCGACCGTGGGGACTCTGGGCGTTGGAATCATGAATTCGACGGCTTTTTCGCTTTTAGCCAAGAGCAGTCTAGAAGTCGACGGAAATCAAGAGGTGGAGTTAACCATCGGAAGTTTGAACATCTTCATCGGGCTGTCGGGTTCGTCCCGCCTTTCGGATCCGGCGAAACAAAATCCGTCGGCAAAAGAGCCTGAAACAACAGTAATGATGGAGTATTCTGAAGGCTCTTCCAGCGAAGTAAATTCGCCGGTCAACCTCGAAGAAGTGCAAAAAGGAAAAATCGCAGAAGGCGACGAAGAAAAAGAAAGTTCTGAGGTAGAAATTCAACTCGACGATCTCACGATCTGCCTCGACAATATTTCAGACAATTCAACGGGCACATGGAAGACAGGGTTAGAGCTTTCTGAAGACAGCACCTCGATCTTTTCAAGTTTGAATAGCAACATCGGCAAGCAGTGCCAGGTACTCGCCATCGTGGGCGACAACTCAGAAGAATTCGATGAAAATAACAACCCAGTGATAAACCCAGCAAATATCGACAGAGGAGCAAACCACCTAGCAGAAGGACAAACAGTGGAATCCCTCACAGCCAGGGAGAAAATTCGACTATCAGTCGACGAGTGGAAAATAATAAGAGAAGCCATAGAAAACGGCAAGCCAATACCATCCAGCTCCAGCAAAGATATGCTTTTTGGGTATCATTATGCCCTCAGGCAGCAAGCAAAGCAATTAGCAAAGGAAAAGGTAGAGATACAAAGAAGAAAAAATTCAGCCATTGCAGCCAGCGAAGCTGCCTGTAGAGCACGAAGCGACGCATCATACAGCAATGTGAGGAAGCAATATCGTCGACATGGCTCAAGGTACGACAACCTCGAGTACTCTGACAAGCAAAGTATTTCCAAAAACCTCGACTCGTCCTTCTTATCGGTCGACGAGCAGGGAAACATCCTACCAAAAACCCCCGAAGCAGCACTAGTGGCAGCGCAAGCATACCTACTCACAACTCAACCAAGTCCAGGAGATCCTAGGGAACATATGCATAGAGAAGCACTAAATGGACTCAATATGGTAAGTCACAAGCTATCAGCAAAAGGAGAAGAAGCGCATCATCACAAGGAAGCACACAAAGCAAGATCACCTCGCCGTCACAGTAGTCCTCGGCATAGAAGCAGTAAACACCGATCTCGATCGCCATCACCAAAACAGCACGGTGGGACTCGAAAATCGCGATCCCCAAGGCGCGACTATGAAGACGACGAAAAAGAGATGGGGGCATCATGCTTTACCCGTAGGGTTCGCATCACTCCAGTGCCTAAGGGATTCAAGCTACCTCATGATCAGCAAAAATATGACGGATCGCAGGAACCACAGTCATGGCTCGCAGATTATTTACAAGCAGTCCAAATATTAGGAGGAACCAAAGAAACAGCAATGCAAAGTTTGCAACTACACCTCACCAGCGCAGCAAGGTCATGGTTGAGCAAACTGGAGAAAGAATCCATTGGAAGCTGGGAAGATCTCACAAAGCAATTTACAAGCAACTTCAGGTCGACATACAAAAGACCAGCATCAATAGAAGAAGTCAAGGCGTGCATACAGCAACGCGACGAAACATTACGGGCATACATCCAAAGATGGAGCCTTATCAAAAATTCAGCAGTCGAAGTTTCGGACGAAAGAGCAATAGATGCGTTCATCCTTGGACTAAGGCGAAGAGACCTAGTCGAAGAGATGGGTAGAATTAAACCAAAAACAGTGTCAGATCTCATGGACACAGCAAACAGATTTGCGGATGGAGAAGATGCGTGCAACAACAAAAGAACACGATCTCCGGAGGATGACAGGAGAAATAGATACGAAAGTCAAAGGAGACGATCCCGAAACTATGATACCTACGGCTCTCATAGCCAAGTCGCCTCGGGGTACAAAGACAACAGTTATCAAGGAAACGATCGCAGAAGCTCGGGATATCGCAGCTACGGAAGAGAGGACTACAAGAAGTTCCCACCAAGGGAATCCAGGGAGTACAACCCATCGCCAGAGGATATGCTCAACGGGCCTTGTCATATACACTCAGCGTTCGTCGATGGGAAGCGAGTATCAAGGCACGCAATGAAAGACTGCACAACATTCCTAAGACTCAAAGAAGCAGCGATAAACAAGCAAACCAAAGCAAGGCGACAAGGATTCGAGGGAAACAGCAATCCCCCGACAAGCCAGCAAGGAAACAATGGAGCTCCTCAAGGGCAAGATCAGCAAAACAAGGGACACGACGACGACGAAGGGTACGTTCCATCAAAAAGACACATCACAGCAATGATACAACCCGTACCCAAGTCGAATAAGGAAGAAAAGAGTATAACTCGACAAGTCAATTTAGCAGTCATGTCACCTCCAGCTACAACAGAATATCTGCATTGGTCAGAGCAACCAATTGAGTTTAATAGAGAGGACCACCCCATAACAGTACCTCAGCCAGGAAACGCGCCTCTGGTACTCAAAGCTCAAATCGGCGCGTATGATGTCGACAGAATATTCATGGACGCAGGAAGCGGGATTAACCTGATATACGCGAAAACACTCAGGGCAATGCACATATCGCTGGAGTTCCTGAAGCCAAAAGACTGTTCCTTCCACGGGATCGTGCCAGGAAGTGCCAATTACCCACTGGGTCGAATAGCACTCAATGTTTGCTTCGGCAACCGACAAAACTACAGAAGGGAAAAATTAGACTTCGAAGTCATGGACTGGCCATCGCAATATCACGCGATCCTCGGACGACCCGCGTTTTCGCGATTCATGGCAGTGCCTCACTACACATATTTGGTACTTAAGATGCCAGGACCAAAAGGAATAATCACGGTAAAAGGAAGCTTTGAAGTTTCAGATCTCTGCGACAGGGAGTTTCACAAGATGGCGCAAAACTTTGGCGTAATAGCCAACCATGCAGAAAAAGCAAAGAGCGCGACTATAGAAGGCGTCAAGCTACTCGAAGGATGCACCGCGGAACCCGAAGCGAAGAAACTACGAATAGAAACACCAGGAGAAGGCGAAGGCGTAGGAGAAGAAGGGAAAGCCATGACGACACAAGCATCATAAAGACAATAGAGTAGAACAATAAAGGCTGTAAAAGCCACAAGTTATACCAGGGGCAATGCCCTCTAGATCCAGAACACAGGTCATAGGCCGGATCTCTTGGGTCACCCCATGTATCTTACATTACAAGCATAAATAAAGACAAAGCGTTCCTCATATTCGAGTTTACGAGTCTTTCAAAGAGAAGATGCGGCAAACGCACGAACCATACAAATACGCCTTGAGAATAAATTTCAGACATATAGTCGCGAAATAAGTAATCTCTCGCGTTACACATATACTTTACAACATCGGATTATCGGAATCATCTACGCCTAAAGGATCTAAATAATGATATTCGCGGAAAAACGCAGCATCCGCCTCTAGAAGCCTAGCTACAAGTCTTCGAGCAGGTTGAAGCGTGTTCTCCATATGAACCCGAAGGCTAGCTCCACCTGGAGCTAAATTTAAGGACATTGTGCTATAATTCAACCTGGCGTGCCACTTGCGTATCCACCCGAGAGCAAAATTGGCACCAGCCACTAAGTTTAGCTCTATTAACCTATGAATACGATGGCTGGATCGGAAAGCATAAAGAAGAAGTGGGAAAGTTGCAGGCAAAGGATTACGGGGAAGCATAATGGAGTGCATAGTTGTAAGAGCTCGCCGGCAACCATCAACTGACTCGCCAATGTGCTGGGCACGATCTTGAAGCAATACAACGGCGCTACGGCGTCGAGGATCAGACCACAGAGTCTCATAGCCAGTCGACATCTTCTCCAAAGCAGCATTTCGCTCAGCAACTCGACGTTCTTCAGCGGCAAAATCCAAGCAAGTACCTACAATGACAAATGTGTCACAAAAGAAGTGCACAAGCAGCCAAAAGAAGAAGTCAAAAGAAAACTCACATCGCAACAGCTCGCAAGCAGACTCGACAATTCCAAGGAGGAAAGATTCGCACTCTTCATTGTGAACAACCTTCGCCGTCAAGCTGGAGACCTTTTCTTCAAGTGAAGAGATTTTCTTCATATAGCCACTGGCCTGGCTAGCCTTTTTAATGGCCGTCTGTGCTTGGCGTTTAGCCAAGGATAGGCGGGTCTCAAGGTCGGAAATCCTGGAAGAATATTCTTTGCATTGACTACATCGACTAGGAGTCGACGAAATCTGAGGATTAAATCCGCGAGCAGAGGAAGGAGCAGGAGCATGAGAAGAAGGATCACTGTCACGCATCGACTACAGAGAAACAAGAAGCAATTTCAGAAAGATAGCATATTACTCCATATAAAGAGGACATATTTTACATAAAGAGTACAACCCTATGGCTAAAGGTTCTCGGGTTGCGCACAACTAGCGCCTCTACATCTAAAAGGAGAAAACCTAAAAATACAAGGAGAGCCGAATCTACGCCACCTCAGCATTATGCTCCGTGGCAGGAGAGGGCACAGCAGCTTCCTCGCCAGAAGTCGATGGTGGTACTGGACCTTTCGCCGCCGAAGCCGATGCAGCAGGCACCGAAGAAGCTGCCGAAGGAGAAATTGTGTTCAGCAAGGCAGGCGCCAATTTCTTCGCCTTCTCGAAAAACACCTTCATCTCGTCGCGAGTATAGCCAAGAGGGGCGTTAACTTTCTCCCAATCAAAGTCCGTCCCATGAGTGAGAGATAGCGCAATGGCACCTTCAGTTCCACGCTTAATAGAAAGAGCTTTGAACTGGAGGAGAGGGTCTTCAGCGGTGTCAAAGGATTTGGCGAGATCAGTCAAGTTGTCCTTCGGAACTGTCGCCTTTTTCTTCGGCCACAAGCCAACAAACAGTCGCGATAAAACGCGACTAACCAATTCAAAGTTTTCCTGGATAGATATCTAGTTTGCCTCGAGTTGATTAACCGCATCCATGAGAGGATCGTCATCTGTTTGAAGAGATGACGGAGATACCCCCGTGAATTCTACAACAATAAGAAAGACAAGAAAAGGCAAGTGTCAACAAGCGCACTAGCGCAACAGAAGATGACAATAGAAGATAAGTCGAAGAACTCACGTTCGGCAGCAGAAGACATAGTGTGAAGGCGTTCTGCTACGGCCTGCTCCCGTTGAGTATTTTCCTTCTGAACATCAGCCAAAGCCTTTTCCGCTTTCTTCGCCTTTGTAAGCGCAGATTTCTGCGACTTCTCAGCAATGGCTTTAGCAGCGGTCGCAGCATCATAAGCTTTTTGCGAGGCTTTCAGCTCTGCCTCCAGTGAAGCAATTCGAGCATGGGTGGTTGCTAAAGTAGCTGCATAAGAAGTCGACAAGGAATCAGGTATATAATGAAGGATATAGTGCAAAAGGCAAATAGTGATTGGACGTCAAAACTTGTACCTTCGGAAGCTTTTGCAACCTTTAGGTACCCCGCACACTCCGTGCCCAGGGTGATAAATCTCTTGATCAAAGCCTGATAAAATAAGGGTGTAAGAGAAGAATTGCATGAGAGGAAAGAAGGAACGCAAGAATCGCTCACATCATCAGAAGAAACTGCAGAAGCATGGGCCTCCAGAGAAACCTCGGCTTCTTTGGCCTTCTTTGCGCGTTTCAGGGCTCGAGTTTGAGGAACCTTCTTCATAGAAGCCCTGGTAGTCCTTGGAGCAACATATGGCTCGACAGGATCATCAGTCACCAAGGGAGAAGGAGGCGAAACAGTTGTCGCACATGCTGGAGGTTCTTCATCGTCACTACATAAGAAGCATAATTTATAAGCGAGAGGCAAGAACAATACAATTGAAAAGTTCGACTACAAATACTTACGATGCTAGCATGTCGAAGTATTCGAGATCTTCGGCAATAACGGGAGCTTTACCAGCCGCCGCAGAACTCGAGGAAGCAATATCGTCGACACGCTTCCTTTTCTTATCAACACCAACATCTTCAGTAAGAGCTGGAGGAGGAGATGTCGACGAGCTAGTCTCATCTTCTGATTCTTCGACATCATCTCCGTCCTGACTCTCGTCAGCCTCGGGGGCTTCAGATGCAGGAGATGCTAGATCAGCAGGAAGGGGCCCTTCCTCCGGAAGAGGGGGACGAGAAACAATGAATTGATGATCCTGCATATTAATAGATCAGAAGGGTGTGCAAGTCGAAATTAAGGGAAGTTTGATAAAAATGGATGCAGCTATGTGTACCTCAGGAGTAGGATGCACGGAGTCGAAGAAATCTGACTTCAGGTCAGCAACTGAATGCTCTTTGGTGAGCTTGGTGAGATTCCTAACTCGCTTGTCGACATCTTCTTTCGACATCAGATCTTCAGATATGCGAGTAGGGTCTTCCAAGCCAGAATAAGCCCAAAGCTTGGTGAGGCGGTGCTGTAGGGGTTGAACTCGGCGTTGTATGAAAAAGGCCATGAGTTGGATACCCGACAAAGCACCTCCTAAGCCTGTTTTCAGATTTTGAATGCGGGATAGAAGAGGAAGAATTTGTGCAACCTCCTCATCTGAGGGAAGTGAATCCCAAGATTTCAATTTCTTCACTTCTTGAGAAGCGTCAAAAGGAGGAAGGCCGAACTCATCTTCAGGAGAGGATTTGCGGTCCTTAATATAGAACCACTTTGTCCTCCACCCCTGGACAGATGCGGCCATGGAAAACTCAAGATATTGCGCCTCAGGGCGCACAGAAACAACGGCTCCGCCCAGTTCGGGTTTCCTTGCCAGAGAAACATTGGGACGAAGTCGAAAGATCGATCTCTAGAGAGTAAAGTGAGGCTCAATGCCCAAGAAGGACTCGCAAAGAGTCACAAAACAGGCAATGTGCAGAAGTGAATTTGGTGTGAGCTGGTGGAGCTGCACACCGTAGACAAATAGCAGCCCACGGAGAAACCGTGGGCAGGAAGAGATAGACCGCGAAGAAGGAAAGCGAGGAACATTACCCGGTAACCGCTCGGGGGCTTCGGGATCCGTTCGGTGCTGGGGAACTTGATGGAATCTTCGGCCGCAATGAGGCCGTCTGCCGTGGCTTTCTCCACTTCCTTCTTGGTGATGGTAGAGCGAACCCAGTTGGTGGCAGAGGATTTGGCCATAGCGCTCTTGGTGGCCAGATGCTTCACTCGCATTCAGCACAAAAGTGCGCTCGGGGGCTCAGCAAGAGAGGAAGAGACAGGAGAGATTAGCAATGGAGGCGGCGGAGGTCACGAGCTGGTGAATAGTACGATTCCCCACTATGCCAGTTATATATCTTCTGGGAGAAGGATCGTGGGCTGAGACGTGGCGTAAAGATCGGAAACAGCAGCCCACCAACGGTAAAAAATCGTGCGGCCCGATTCAACGGTCACAAAATCGTGGAAGTTACAGTATTGTCAGTAAAACGGTTCGCATTAATGAAGAGTTACGTCATAATTGACGCGATAAAAGCAATATATATAAAGGTAAAAAGGTGGTGCTGACAAATGCAGAGATTGTATAAAGGATCGTATAGGAAGGATCTTTCGAGTACAGCCTTGGGGGCTGCTCCTTTCATAAAGTATCGAATGGAACTCTACATTTGAAGGAGAGGGTCGTTACTCGACGAAAGGGTGTTCTTGAAAGTATCTCGAGTTGAAGAACTTCGCAGGTGAAGTGGTTCGAGTTGAAGTATGTCGAGCATTATTTTCTCTTGAGCCTATACTCGAAAAAATCTTTTTTCGACTATAGCCTCGGGGGCTACTCCCATCGGGAGCGCTGAGCGCGCACCCGACGATGTTGATTAGTGAAGCATTGAAGATTGGACAAGCGTTACTCCCATCGGGAGCGAGTTTTATGGTTGTAGAAACCCGAATTGTTTCAGTCAAAATTTGACTGCGATTCTCGAGTTGCGTTATTGCAACGAAACTCGAATGCCGTGACTTGTCACGAAGGTAAGACCCCGGGATCCGTCCTGTGTGGCCTGGTATACGCACATGGATGCGCTCTGCTGGTATGTATCCGTGTCTACGACGCGAAGAAAATCCTGGTGGACGCACTGGGTACCCTGAGAACCACTGGGACTCATTTTTTGTAAGTCCTAAATGAGGCAAAAGAATGGGTTTGACCGGTATCCCGAATTCAAATCCAAGGGGATTGAATTTGAAGTAGGTGACAAGTATCTGTTCCGGCAGTTAACTGACCTCTTGATCCGTCAGAGTTGTCAGGCTTGTTCATCAAAACCCCTTGCGAGTATATTATTATCATGAAATGTAAGTCGAAAGACCAAGTCGAAGATTTGAAGATATGAAGAATTGATCAAGTCGAAGATTTGAAGATTAGAGATTCAACCTGAATCTACAATTCTGGTAGAATCTCAGGGGCTACTGACAAGGGTATAGCTACTAGAGCCCGTTAGTTGAGTACCCCTGAGGCCCGTTAAGCTAGGCCCAATTGTAATGATAGTCGAATACGAGTTATTACCGTATGTCGATATTTGTAATCTGTATCGAACCCTACCCGATCCTCGAGACCTGGCCATCTATATATAGGGGCCAGGAGGGCACGGTGTAGGGCAGATTAAAAGCAAGCCAGGTTGAACACCCAAGTTTACTTTTGATATACACTTGTTTCGACTAACTTTACCTTCGAGTTCATCTGACACCCTATCTCCCCGATCCTAAGTCCTTCATCTAGGACATTTGTCAAGTTAACCCCTCGTCACCGCCCCTCCGCCGCCACGCCGTCCTGCCCTCCTACCTTATGGCGCCGTCCGCCACCGAGCCGGCCCCGCCCCCACCACCTCCCCCGGGAGGCGGAGAGGGCTCCGCCTCCACTAGATCTAGATCTACCCCTATGGAGGTAGAGTTTGTACATCCGTCTAATGTGCCGATTATGCCCCTCAACAGCGGAGAAGATTGGGAATCGGAGGGATCTAACGCATGGATTCCATCTGGGTAAGCATCGTCTGCCTATGTGAATTAAGAGTACGTAGTTTTTGAGCGCGAATCGTTGTTGCTCAACTAACTGCATTGCTTTTCGAATAGGATTGATCCAGCGCTGGCTTTTCGGCTGGTGGTTAGGCTGGATACTAGCTTTTTGCGTGATTCTGAACGCAATGTGACCGGATTTTACATCCCAGCGGTGGTTGCAACTACCATCTCGTTGAGGGATTTAAAAGATAACATCTGCGCTCTGTACCCCTGGGGCGCTGGCGATTCAGTTGATTTGCAATATTTCAACAGCACGGAGGGAAGATTTGTTCCACTAATTTCCGACGACGATCTGGGAATTCTTTTTGCTTTAAATGATTCTTGCCGTGTTGGTAAAATTCGAATCCATGTGGACAGGTTCCAGGCATCATCTGGTGTTGGGGCATCATCAGGTGGTCAGGCATCATGTCTCTCTAGTGTTGCTGCCTCTGCTAATCATGTGCGCCGCCCCGCTCCTTGTAGGTCCACAGCAGCACCATCTATCCCCAGTGCTAGTGGTAGCCAGATTGTTCCTGCGGTCGATGTGGAGGACGATGCAGAGATTGAGGATCCGTCTCCTCAAGATGATGAGGATGAGTTGATGTTTCCTGAATTGGTAGATCGATGCAGTAAGCAGGCAATGGAGGATCAATACATGGAAGATATTGCACAAGGTGCTAGATTTGATGACACTGATGATGAAGAGAAGGATGAGAACAATGACAGCCTTGTTTTAGCCGATTACGAAGACGATGACTTGCCAACAATTGAGTGGAACAGGGAGGATCCTCAGCTTCCAGAAGGCACTGTATTTCAAACGATGATGGACTGCCGTAATGCAATTACTACATATTGCATTCTCACCAAGAATGAATATGAGGTTATTAAAAGTGAGCCAGGTAGGTTCACAGTTAAGTGCCCATACAAGAGGTGTAGGTGGAGGCTGCATGCATCCACAATGCTCAGAAGCACCGTGGTTCAGGTACTACGCCAACCAGTTGTGTATTTTAGATCACGGTGTAAAATTTGTTAACTGTTACTGACATCCCTTATAATTATGTTTCAGATAAAGAAGAACTCGATCGGCCATACTTGTCCACCTCGAGCGGGAGCGCCAGAGGAGAAATCAAAGCTAGCGAAGACTAGGTGGTTGGCAGATGCAATCATAGATTGGCTGAGAGAAACTCCAACACTTGGTCCAACAGCACTCATAAAATTGATATCTGATAAGTTTACTATAAACATACCTTACATGAGGATGTTCTATGCAAAGGAAATGGCTCTTGACATGATAAATGGTCCATGGAATGAAAGCTTTCAGTTGCTTTACACTTTCAAAGCTGAAGTGGAGATGGCTAGTCCAGGCAGTGTTGTAGCGATAGACAAGCATATAGTTCCCTACAAATTGAAAAGCGGGAGGATGATGCAGAAGGAATGTTTTAGAAGGGCTTTTGTTTGTTTCAAAGCTTGCTGGAAAGGCTTTCTGGACGGTTGCAGGCCTTATTTGGCCGTGGATGCAACAGCTCTTCATGGCAGGTTTAAAGGACAGCTAGTTGCTGCTACTGCAATTGATGGACACAGTTGGATGTTCCCTGTTGCTTATAGAGTTTTGGAGGTTGAGTCAGAGGAAAGTTGGACTTGGTTTCTGCAGAATTTGCGCGACCTTATAGGTCATCCACCAGGACTTACTATCCACACAGACGCTTGCAAAGGTTTGGAGAGTGCAGTAGAAGCAGTATTCCCTAGAGTGGAGCATAGGGAATGTATGCGACACTTGGTACAGAATTTTACAAAGAAATTCAAGGGTAAAGTTTATACTGACAACCTATGGCCAGCTGCATACACATGCAGCATTAGGAAGCATCTGTTTCATTTGGAAGTGTTGTATAAACAAAAAACTGGGGTGAAGGAGTACTTGGATGAACATCATGGTAGGTTGTGGTCAAGAAGCCAATTCAATGAAATTTGCAAGGTAGACTATGTAACAAGTAACCTTGCGGAGAGTTTCAATGCAAAGGTCAAGTCATTGAAAGGGCTTATGCTGTGGCAAATATTTGATAAGATTAGGCAGATGATCATGATAAAAATCGATCTGCGTCAAAGAATTGCAGCCACAAAATATGTTGGCCATCTCATGCTCCCATCTTTGATTAAGTCTTTGCATGCCAGGGCAAAACAATTGAAGATGAAATGCATCAGAAAAGGAATGGAGGCTGAGGTAACCTACACTGATAGTAAAAACAGGCAGTGGAGGTATCCAGTGAGTTTGGTTGATAGGACATGCCATTGTAGGCGATGGCAGATCCGTGGGATACCCTGCATACACGCATTGTTTTTCATGAGTGTTATAGCGGGTGCAGAAGGTGAAGTTGATCAGTATGTGTTAGAGTATTTCTCTGTTGCCAAATTTAGGGCTGCATATGCTATGAATGTTCCTACCTTGTTGGGAAAAGACCAATGGATGAAAGTCGATCCAGGCTTCAAACTGTACTCTCCAGTTTTGACTAGACCGGCAGGTAGGCCGAGGAAGAATAGGATCAGAGCTAGTGCAGAGGGTGGTCCACCGATTCGACGACGTAAGTGCAAACGTTGTGGAATCCCTGGACACATTGCTAGGCTTTGTAAAAATCCAGTTGACCCAGCTTTTGGAATGGAAGATCAGGCGGGAGCAGCAAATGCAGAGGAGAATGAAGAAGCAATTCAACATGAGGAGATTGAAGCAATGGATCATGAGGAGATTGAAGCAATGGATCATGAGCTGCTTGAACCGATGGATCCAGAGCAGATTAAACCGATGGATCGAGAGCTGCTTGAACCGATGGATCGAGAGCAGAGGGAACAGATGGATCGAGAGCTGCTTGAACCGATGGATCAAGAGCAGAGGGAACAGATGGATCGAGAGGCCATTGAAGCAATGGATCGACAGCTGCTTGAAGCATTTGAAGAAAATGCATTAGAAGAAAGAGCACAAGCTTCGTATGATATGGTTGTCTCGGTCTTGGCACAACCCGAAGAGAAGAAGAAGAAGAACAAGAAAGATGGCAAAAGGAAGGTAGACACCGGTAATATCCCTGGTAGGGTTACCCGGAGTAAGGTGGTGGACCCAGCGAGTCACACCAGGAGCAAGAGAAAGATTTTATTTTGAATAATTAATTTGAATTTGTATGAACAATTTGTATTGGGGATCCCTTTGTATTGAATTCGAACTAGTGTGACGTTCCCAAGTTTGTATGTTGAATAATCACAATAATGTAGGGAATATATGTGTTATTTGCTTGAATAAGTTTCTAGTCCATGAGCTACTAGCTATAGTTCATCGCTTGAGGTTTCCTCACTTTTCCCCCTCTTAGTGACTAAACTTAAAAAATATAGTTTTGGGTTTATTTTAATTCATAATAATTCAAAACATGGTGGAACCTTCCCATGTAGTCTTGTTATGTTACCTACAACCTAGAGAAATAATAATGGAAAAGGATATATAGAGATATGAAGTTTCCCTTTCCCAAAACCACTTCCTAGTACATGAGCTACTAGCTATGAAGATGCAGGGCTTTCTACTCAACACACCTCCCAAATGCCCACAATGCTTACAAACTTTGTCCAAATGAGTCCAAATTCGTCACACTTGTGTATCTTTGAATTGCAAACAATATCACGTCGGCCAAAATGTACTATATTGTTCAAATAACACAATCTAAAAAATTTTATGCCAAAAGCTTCAATTTCCCTTACTCCCTTTATTATTTGGGTGCCCCTGTTTTACTTAGTTTTACTCAGTTTTCCCCCTCCGGGTCCACTTGTTTTATTCAGTCCTACTCAGTTTTGCCCTTCCGATAAACATTTCCTCACTTTTCCCCCTCTTAGTTCTACTCAGTTTTCCTCCCTTGTACTCACTGGCTGATCTCTGATTGGTCGAGATGTATTTCACACGAATCTTGGTTGGTTGATAGCTCAACGCACGCTTGCACCGTTGGATCATTTATGATCGGACGGCCTGTCAACCCTGGCGGTCGCGGCGGCGCGGATCTGTAGAGCACATACCTACCAACCCTGGCAATCGCATATTCCAGTCACATCTTCCTCTCTTACTCTGGCGGTCGCGGCGGCGCGGATCTGCAGCGTGCGTGCGTGCGTGCAGCGGCGCGAATCTAACCGTGCGTGTGGCGACGTGGATCTAACCGTGCGGCGGCGTGGATCTAAGAGTGCCGGTGAGGATCTAACCCTCAGAAATAGTTGAAATGTCTCTCTCTGTCTCACATTCGTTTATCTTCTCAGATCTGTTGATGATGAAGAACACCAAGACGGTGGCCGTGTCGACAGTGCTCAGCGATCGTCTTGAAGCCATCGCCAACAACATCGCTGCGACCTACAACATCGCTGCGACGGCGCAGATCCAGCCTTCAATGTCGGAGCCTGCCGATGTCTCACTTCCGTTACCCTCGTCAGATCTGTTGCTGATGGACACCAAGACGGCGGCCGTGTCCACAGTGCTCAGCGATCGTCTTGAAGCCATCGCCAACAACATCGCTGCGACCTACAACATCGCTGCGACGGCGCAGATCCAGCCTTCAATGTACGAGCCTGCCGATGTCTCACTTCCGTTGCCCTCCTTAGATCTGTTGCTGATGGACACCAAGACGGCGGCCGTATCGACAGTGGTCATAGATGACAAGACGATTGAAGCCATCATCCACAACATCGCTGCGACGGCGCAGATCCAGACCTCCTCCATGTCCGAGTTTGCGGATGGCGCAGATCTAGCTCCTCAGCCGCCCGTCGTCCTGGCCCTTCTAGCCCTTCGGTGCACGGCCGTGTTCGATGCTGCTAATTGGGATAAATTATGATAAATTTGTATTTTTCAATTTCAATTTGGGATAAAATTGTTCGAACTACTACCTCCGTGTCAAAAAAAGCTTCTCCACTTTCTCGATGTGTCCCTGTACATCCGAATGTATCATTTGAATTCTATCCCAACTTGATTGGGAAGATTGATATGTATTTGATCCGAGAGGCTGGTACATGCTTTCACTTTTGGGACCCCTTCACTTTTATAAGATGTTCATGCATGAAAATTATCGCGCGCATTACTTAGCACAACTAGGAAATTGTACGACAAAATACAGTGGTTAGAGCCACACCAAAATACAGTGGTTAGAGCCATCTACTGAATAACAATTCTATACTATCTAAATCATCTACCACAACCACATAACTGCTAGAACAGGGATGACACCTAATAAAACTGCCCAGATGAATCTACTTTTCGCCTCTCCCATCACTTGAAGTTCATGTTCTAGATTTTCTACCACTTGATTAAATAAGGCAAGATCTGTCTCAAGTATCAACTTCTCCTTGCGAATAAGCTCTGAATTCTTCTTTTCTTCCTCCACAGTACGCTTCAGCTCGAATATCATCAGGTTTTTAAGGGCCAATTCATCACCTAAATTGGCCACCTTCTCCTCCAAATCTATCCTCTGGCTACACCACTGGGTTGATTCATCTTGGTATGCAATGTACCATGGATCATCGGCTTGCCTGGCGAACTGTAACAATAATGGAAAAAAGAACAACTGAAATCACTCCAACAGGCCATGGCGGCACTTCAAATTCAATGGTAGTACAGAGAGCACAAGCTAGATACCTGCACTTCCGATGAGGTAGGAGAAGTAGAACGTGGCCACGACATGATCGAATCCCCACCCTCGCCGGTGTACCCGCTACGACCAGACATTGAGGACTATTTCGCACCTGCAAACTCCAAATAAATTACGGGAACTGAATCGATTAGGGGGCGGGGGAGGCGGAAGCGGAGGTCGTCGTGGGCGGCGGATCTGCTTGCGGCGGAGCAAATCCCGGTCGTCGTGGGCGGCGGATCTGCTTGCAGCGGACTTTCCTGTGGTGGGTACAATGCGTGCGGACGAAACAAGTGCTGGAGTCGTGGTTGACGTGCAGCGCCGCAGTCCGTCCGACGCCGCCGGGGAACAGAGCCGGCGGCGCGACGAGGCGACGCCGCCGGGGAACGAGCTGCCAGCGGTTCTCCGATGACTAATGAGATGCACTTTAATTAGTGAACTTGTTTAGCACAAGATTCACTTTAGATTAAGCTGCGAAAATAGTTACCTGCTGGGTCTAGCTTAAGAAAAATTAATTAGCGAACTTGTTGCTTCTCTCTAACTAAAAGCACGGATATATGCCTTTTCACTAAGGGCGACCCCAGCGGTCATTGGCTGAGGCAGCCCCACAGAGCAGCTCTATATGATTTTCTCTAAATAAATAGACGACCCCAGCGGTCATTGGCTGCGGAGGCCCCACAGAGCGGCAATATATGATTTTCTCTAAATAAATAGATGACCCCACTGGTCATTGGCTGCGGCAGCCCCACAGAGCGGCAATATATGTCTTTTCCTGAAAAATACATGACCCCACTGGTCATTGGCTGAGGCGGCCCCACAGAGCGGCTCTATATGATTTTCTCTAAATAAATAGACAACCCCAGCGGTCATTGGCTGCGGAGGCCCCACAGAGCGGCTCTATATGATTTTCTCTAAATAAATAGACGACCCCAGCGGTCATTGGCTGCGAAGGCCCCACAGAGCGGCAATATATGATTTTCTCTAAATAAATACACGACCCCACTGGTCATTGGCTGTGGCAGCCCCACAGAGCGGCAATATATGTCTTTTCCTGAAAAATACACGACTCCACTGGTCATTGGCTGCGGCAGCCCTATAGAGCGGCCCCATTTGTCATTGGTAGCACCGCGTATACAATCAGGAAATAAAACAGCCCACACGTCAGCGATAGATGGATGGCTGCTCCGACGTGTCTCCTGACCCTACCCGTCAGCACCATTCAAAAGCATAGGTCAATCCACAAAACTGAGTACAACTAACGACCTGAGGGCACGAAAATAGAAATCCCTTCTTTAAATATTGCTTTTACTAAGCATATTACCAATGCTCTCATAAAGATTAGGGATGAAAAGTTGAAGCAAAAAGCCTCTGTTCCCAAGAAGTTAGAAGATGGTTGGGAACCCATCATTGATATGCATGTTAATGGTTATGATTGCCATGCTTTATGTGATCTAGGTGCTAGTATTTCTATCATGCCTAGAAAGATTTATGACATGCTTGATTTACCACCACTTGAAAAGTGTTATTTTGATGTTCCTATTGCTGATGTTGCTAAGAAGAAACCTTTGGGAAGACCCTTTCTTCGAACTGTAGGTGCTATCATTGATATGAGGGAAGGCACTATCAAGTATCAATTCCCACTAAAGAAAGGTATGGAACACTTCCCTAGGAAAAGAAAGAAATTACTTTTTGACTCTATTCTTAGAGCAAATTATGAGCTTGATGCTTCATCACTTGATATTACTTGATTCGCAATTTTCTGCGCCTAGCTCAAAGGCGTTAAAGAAAAGCACTCTTGGGAGATAACCCAATGTTTACTTATCAGTACTTTTTCTTTTATTTGAGTCTTGGAAGTCATTACTACTGTAATGACCGCTCCTTATCTTGTTTATTTCGTTTTTGTGCCAAGAGAAGCCTCTAATTTGAGCGAGGTAAAGATTTGGGGTTATTGCTGTCCTGAAACTGTTTTCGGTGCTGCACCGTAAAAATTCGTGAAAATTCTCTGTATATCTTTTGGACCTGCGATTTCTTGTGCTTATGCCCCAGGTTATATCCAAACTTTTCTTAGTTGAGCACTTTTTGATTTGAGCAACAGAAAATCCCTCAAAAATTCGTCCTTTGTCAGCTGTTCTGTTTTGACAGATTTCTGCCAATATTTGTTTTTGCCACTTTATCGCTTTCTTTTGAGTTCTTTTTTATCATGGAACTTTTTGGGAAGTTGCTACAGTAGTATATACTTTATATGTGGTAGTTTTGAGTTTAAACCTGAAGCTAAAGGAGGTTGAATATATTTTATGCTTACACTAATGTTGCTAATAGAATTGTGTTTAGTTTTGTATGAAGGAAGTTTTCAAGTGTAGGGATTGGAGAATGATGAGATGAGTTGAAGAATGGACAAAAGCTCAAGCTTGGGGATGCCCATGCATCAACCCAAGAAATATCCAAGAAGTACAAGCGTCAAAGCTTGGGGATGCCCCCGAGGCACCCCTTCTTCATCGGCAAAAATCAGGTCACCTTTCAAAACACTATATTTTTATTGCTTCATGCACTATGTGTTTTTCTTGGAGCGTCAGTTGTTTTAGTTTTCTTAGTTTGTTTAGTTTGTTTGTTTGCTGCAATAAATGGTTGGACCCCAACAAAATTTCCTTTGGAGGAGATGTACTCGTTTTCATTTGCAAAGAATGCTCTAGTTTTCACTCTTATTCAAAATCGAGCATTCTACTTTTTCTGCTACTGCTTTTGGTTTTCGATTTCGCCTTGATATGTGTTCAGATCTTGTCATATCTTTTCATCAAGGTGTATTTTTGCCTCTGATCTTTATTGGTTTTCATCAAAAGAGGTATTTATAAAAATTTCAAATGGTGTTGGAAAAGAGAAAAAGCTTTGTGCAAAATAGTGGTACAAGAAGGAGCTTGTGTAGACTGCGGCTTAGGCTTTTTCATGTCATGCTTGATGTCTTTTTGATAGTATGCTTAGTGGTTTTGCTGTAGCATGACTTGTCTCAAATAACTGAGATTGCTTAATGAGCCTTTGAAAAATCATGCGTTGTTTTTATTGTATGGAAGCATTATTTTGGTTTTCTCCTTGATGCTTTACTTGGGTTGACTTGGCGCATGCTCACACATGTTAGACTCTTCCAAAGTCGCCATTAGCCTTCATGATCATTTAGTTTTTTACTTTTGATGCCATCGTATGCTTCTTTTAATGTCGCTTTGTCGCTTTGCATGATTATGGCCATTATTGCTCTCTTAGTCGGTCGCTCCCAGTCTTTTGCTAGCCCTCGCCTTGTACTGAGTATGAGCTCTACTCGTGCATCCAACTCCTAAAAGCCAAAGTTTCCATTGTGTCCACTATAAATTCCTATGCATGGTATTTGTAAGCCATTCCAAAGTAAATGCTCATGTGCTACCTTTCAAAACCTTCAAAATACTCCTTGTTTTGTGACACTGTTTTCAGCTCATGGGGACGTAGTGGTCGGATTTGCTATCTTCCATATTGCTTATTCCAAAAAGAAAAAAAATAGAAAAAAATAGAAAAAAGGCACTCCTCCAAGAATGTGAATGTTGGTGGGCACCCGATGGAATCGGTTAGCCATGGTATGTGAAAGGAAAAGGTGGGGAGGAGTGCCAAGTTTTATAAAAAGAGCACAAAAGTGTCAATCTCTCTCTCAGAAACTTGCTTTATTTTTGTATGGAAGATAGTAAGAACCCCATTGCCAGTCGTTGACAAAAGCAACCACCTCTCAAAACCCAAGTTTTATCTCTGTTATACAAATGAAAAGCTCTAGCACATGCTCAATCACTGCTTCCCTCTGCGAAGGGCCTTTCTTTTACTTTTATGTTGAGTCACCACCTTCTTTCTTTATGCACCATTAAGAGAGCATAGTTGTCATTCTTAGTGTGATATGCATTGTCCCAAAGTTCATTGATTGACTCATGATGATTGGTTTCACTTGTTCTTAAATTATTTGTATCTAGTCGCCCTCTTAAACTTTGAGGTGTCCTATGCATTTATGTTTTGCTCTCTTTGAAGGACAAGCTGAAAACCTTTTGTATGTTTTTCCTTATGATTTGAACACACGTTTGACTTTCATTGTTTCATTATCATGATCTTTTGTTTGTGTTCATTTGCATGTTTACAACATGGTTGCTAAGTTTCTTATTGTCATGATTATATCTTTCATGCCCATGTTTAATTTCTATTGATCCCAGCTCATCAATGCTTACATATATGATCAAGATTGTGTAGGTGCATGTCACCTCAAAAATTATTCTTTGTTATCACTTACCTACTCGAGGACGAGCAGGAGTTAAGCTTGGGGATGCTTGATACGTCTCAAACGTATCTATAATTTTTGATGCTCCATGCTTGTTTTTACACCATTTGCATATTGTTTCGTTACACTTAGTGGCATTTTTATACATTTTCCGGAACTAACCTATTAACGAAGTGCCACAGTGCCATTTTCCTGTTTTCTGCTGTTTTTCTGTTTCAGAAGTGATACACAGGAAATATTCTCGGAATTGGACAAAACAAGTTCCTGAAGTCATATTTCACCGGGGAGCTCCCAAACATCCGAAGACCTGACGGAGAGGGGCCACGTGGGCCCCAGACATAGGGGCGGTGCGGCCACCCCCCTGGCCGTGCCAGCCCCGTGTGAGGGGGCGTGGGACCCCCTCTGACAGCCCTCCTTCGCCTACATATACCCCCTGACGAGAAAAACCTAAGGCCCGATCAGTTTTCCAGAATACATCGCGATCCGCCGCCGCCGTCGACCCGAAGATCGGGAGGGTCTAGAAGCTCTTCCCGGCACCCTGCCGGAGAGGGGAATCGCCACCGGAGGTCTTCTTCATCGCCATGCTTGCCTCCAGAGCGATGAGTGAGTAGTCTACCTTGGACTATGGGTCCATAGCAGTAGCTAGATGGTTGTCTTCTCCACCATGTGCTTCATGTTTAGATCTCATGAGCTGCCCTACATGATTGAGATCACCGTTATGTAATTCTATGATATTGGTTTGTTGGGATCCGATGAATATTGGTGTTTATGATTAAGTTGCTGTACTGAATTATATCTTTTGTTATCTCTATGTTGTTTATGATCTTGCATGCTCTCCGTTGTTAGTAGCTATCTTGGCCGAGTAGTTGCTAGTGACTCCAAGAGGGGGTATTTATGCTCGATAGTGGGTTCATGTCTCTATTTCACCTGGGGGAGTGACAGAAACCTCTAAGGTGGTAGATGTGCTGTTGCTACTAGGGAGAAAACAACATTCATATGCTCAAGGGCATATGCTTTGTTTACATTACACACTTTTCTTAATGCAATTATCTGTTGTTCGCAACTTAATACTTTCGGGGTGTTCGGATTGATATCCCTGGGGGTGGATTATTAGTCATAGATGCAGTTGGATGGCGGTCTATGTATTTTGTTGTAATGCCCAGAGTAAATCTCATAGTGATCTTCTTGACATATCACGTTATCTTTATTCTATCAATTGCCCAACTGTAATTTGTTTACCCAGCATGTTATTTTATCTATGGAGAGACACCACTTGTGAACTGTGGACCCCGGTCCTATTTTAATCATATTGCAATCACCTGTTTACTTTTCCCGCACTGTTTACTTTACTCGCATATTACTATTGTTTTCCACTCGATACACTCATAACCTTTGTTTCAAGCAAACCGGTGAGATTGACAACCTCATCGCAAGTTGGGAGCAAAGTATTTGTCTGTGTGTGTGTGCAGGTTCCATAACACCTTCAGTCGTCGCTGTCTCTCCTCTCCTGATCGATAAACCTTTGTTTCTTAACTGAGGGAAAGCTAGCCGCTATATTCATCATACCTTCCTCTTGGGGTTCCCAACGGGCTGGTCATCACCACGCACAAGGACTCACTGTTACAAATCCACTCGGCCCCATCAGCTAATTTTCTGGGCGCCATCACCAAGTAGCAGTGACCTGAGGGATTAACCTAATTTTGTAGAGTGACTACCCGGGGCTACATACTGGCAGTGAAAACCATGTATGTGGTGGTGACCTAGGAGTTATCTCGATATTGAGAGATTAACCAAGCTTTGTAGAGTAACTACCCGGGGCTACATACTGGCAGTGAAAACCATGTATGTGGTGGTGACCTAGGAGTTATCTTGATATTAAAGAAAAATTTAGAATGCCTTAAAATGTTTTGGTTTGGAAAATATAGGATAAAACTGCTTTATGCAAATTAGCCTTTGAGATCCACTAGCCAAATGTCATGTAGTATAGTCTTTCCACAAAATGCCACCAAATATGTGTCGTTTACCAGTACATTGTTGTACTGACCCCTTTGGGGCTACATATTCAAACGTGTAGGTTGTTCTGATGAGGAGTAGATGGAGGAGTCTCGAGCCTGCATACCAACATGACTGCCTGTGGCACATTGCTGAAGATGGAGGCTCATTGCAATTTACTTTCCATTGTGTTAGTTTGTGTTGAACTCTGATATTCAAGCAAGTCCAAGTGGCTAAGCTATTTTTGTAGTGTTTAAAGACTATTGTATCTGGATTTGTGATGTAATAAATGACACTATCTGCAATGATTACTATATTTTGTACTGTGGTGCTATCTAATGATCTAGGGAGTAGCACATTAACACAGGAGTTCCACCTTGGTAAAAGGTGGGGTGCTACAAAATGGTATCAGAGCATAGTGTTGCCTATAGGATCGAGACCCTAGGTTTGGATTATAAATAGGAAGACCCTAGGATAAAAATTTCTATCTCATCTTGCTTCTATTTAAAATTTAAAAGAATGGTTGCATCTTGAAACTCCTTATATATCTCCCCTACTTCATTTTCAAATGATTCCCTTAGATGAACCAACTCCCAGAGCCATCAAGAAAGGACAGAAGAACTATATTGAAGACCAACAAAGAGCTCGAGGAAATGTGGATATGAAGGTTGCCCAACACCAACGATGCATTGGGAAGTAGAAATAAGAAATGGAACAATGAAACTATAATAGAATAGACCACCAAGATTCTAGTTTATAGAACCAACGATTTATAGATGCTTCTATGATCATACAAAATTGGTGTATGACCATATTATTTTGTTAGCGTGTTTTTCCAAAACTTATCAAAAAGATTTTTTCAATGATTGTTTGGTTTATGTTTGTTGCATGGTTTGTTGGTTGTGCATGGGTAGGAAAATTTTCTTCTTTAGTTCTATCTATCTAATACTCACCTACGCTAAAACCACCTCAGATGCCGCCTCGCCGTGAAAACAACAACAACAACAACAACAACAACAACAACAGTGACAACAACATCAACAACCTCTATGATGTGATCCAATAGTTAGCCGCAGGTCAAGCTCAGCTCATGCAGATGATGACCCAATTCATCCAAGCAAGCACCAACCTCATGAACAACAACAACAACAACCCACCGCCGCCACCACCCCCACCACAAGTGGACCGACTAGCTCGTTTCCTGAAGCTCAGACCCAATAAGTTTTCATCTGCCACAGACCCAATAGTGGCTGACGACTGGCTGCGTTCAGTCAATAAGGACTTGGTTACCTGTGAGTGCACAGATGCTGAAAAGATTAGATTCACTGCCCACCTGCTAGAGGGACCAGCAGCAATGTGGTGGGATACTTACCAAGTCACTAATCCAATTGAAGGTCTAGACTGGGATTCCTTCAGGGAAGGCTTTCGTAATGCTCATATCTCCACGGGCATTATGAATCTAAAGAAAGATGAGTTCCGCACTCTGAAGCAGGGTGACAGGACACTAAAGGAGTACATGGATGACTTCTGCTCTCTGTCAAGGTACGCACCAGAAGACATCGACACTGATGCCAAGAGGAAAGATAAATTTCTCCATGGACTCAAAGGGGAACTAAAGATACCTTTGTCAGTAGCTTATGCTCCAAGCTACCAGGCTCTGCTGGACCAAGCTGTTACTCTAGACAACAACATAAGGAAGGAGGAAAACCGTAAGAGGAAGCTCAATAGTGGCAAGACCCACACTGGACATTCCCACAAGAGGCCCCACTCCTCTGGAGGAAATGGAAATGATAGCAACTCAAATGGCCATGGGCACAATGGTGGAAACCAGGGAAACCACTCCAATGGCCACCAGAATGGAGACAATGGTAACCACAATGGAAGCAATGGAAATCACACTGGAGGCAATGGGCACCAAAATGGAGGCAATGGACAACACCGCATTAAGAAGGATCTGTCGCATATCATCTACTATAATTGCAAGAAGCCAGGACATTTTGCGGATATGTGCTCAGAGAAGAAACAAGATGATGCAGCCAAGCCCAATCCATTCAAGAGGGGTCATGTGAACCACGTCAATGTGGAAGAAGTGACGGGTACGTTTCCACTTAACTCCTTCACAACATTGGATTCTATTTGATAATGGAGCATCACATTTATTTATATCAAGAGCATTTGTGAGCAAACAGAGCAATGGAAAGGATTTTAATTCCTCTTAAATGGCAAACCAAAGGATCTACAACTTAAGGATTATTGCCATGAGCTTTGTTGAAAACCTCTAGCTAGGAACGATAGATTTTGTTTTCAAAATTCAAAATAGGATTTGAGAATTTGATCCCAACTTCAACAAAACTTTTGTTTAAAAGCTAGTGAGGTTGACCAAGAGTTAGAATGCGAGATGCACCAAACCAAATACAAGGTAATGATTGGGTGCGACATGGATTGGCCCCCATGATGACTACTCATATTGTTCACCCTTGTTATGAGGAATGGTGAATCTAGAGAGACATACCTACATGAGAGACGACGTCGTTAAACCATAACCTTAGGAGGATAATATGTTACATCCCTTATAGTGAGCCAGTGTGGCCAAAACGTAGGAATACGGTGAGAACTTGGACTTTTAAACAACTACACAAATCAGAAACGTTTTGCTTAGTGGGCTTTGAATGTGAAGGTTGTTCAATTTCGGCTGCTGCCTGTTCGGTTCACCTTTCCGACTCTTCATTTCAACTCCCTACGTGGCCTGTTCAGCTACCTCCCTGAGCCTATAAAAGAGAGGTCACTCCTCTCCAGAGAGTCACAATAGAGACAACCACCACTACCTATGAGATTTCCTCCTAATTCCAGAGCTTCACGCCACCGAAGTCTACCCCATCCCGACCTGCAATGTCAAGAGACAACTCTCCGAATCCCTGAAACTACTTACCTACCCATGAGAGCTTCGTTAGATCCCTTTTCCCTGAGAAGGAGTTCATCTTCGAGATATGATCAAGTTGTTCAGCGCCCGTCAACAACTATGAAGACGGTTGCTAAAGGAATTCTTAAGGACCATCTGGTACCTGTGGCAAGTAGCACGACTTGCTCCGGTAACTTGAATAGGTTCAACAATGCTGATTATAAGGCGACCTTCCATCCCTTAAAGGTGCAAGTACGTCTTACAGAGTCCACCTTGTTTACCCCTATGAAATGCTTGAGAAGACTGCAGAGAGATGCCATCCTAATTCATTGGGATGTGTGGTCTCATCATGTTCATGGGGCAAGCATGCAGTACTTGGCACTGAGTCATCTTTTGATATCCTGTAACGAAGATCAGCTAAAAAGCAACAAGGAGTATGGTGATGGCCTATATGCTGTCTTGGCCTTGGTGAGGACCGACCAAGAAAAGGCTAGATACACATTCTTGGAAGATGTGGACCACCTTGTTGAAGACAACGCGATGGATGATATCTGCTTATCACCAGAATTGGATGGAACCCTTGGTGTACCCACTTTTGGAACATGATTGTGAACATTGGAAAATGACACAACAGCGAATGCAAGCTGGGAACAAAATGCAAGTGCCTAAGGAAGCATCAAGATACCACCAAGAGGAATTTTATTTTAAGGGTGGTAGCCACCCAGATACCTAAACCCAGATAACCAAATACCTACTTTCTAGCCTCTCCAATCTCGAGGACGATATTTCTTTTAAGGGTGGCAGTCTGTAACATCCCAAGATTTTATCAAATTTTGGGGGAAAATTTTTGCTTTTGTTTTGAGTGCATTGATTGAAATTCATAGGAATTTAAAACTTTTTGAGTCTATTTGAAAGCTTTATTAGGAAACTAATTTAAACTTTCTATTATTTTCTGGAAGAACCTCTTTGAGAAGAACCAAAAATCAAAATATTATTTTCTTGCTTTTAATCAGCTTTATGCAAGCTTGCTTGCAAAAGATTTTTTACAAAATTTACTTTATTCTATATGGGTTGCTTTTTCAAACCAAAATTGAGTGTGTTTCTCAATCATTATTTTATAAACTATTATCTTACTATTTTAGAAAGAACCGAGTTCAAACTCTAGTTCTATTATTTTATGCAAGCAAAGCCTTTAGGCTCAATTAAGATCTTTTATTAAAAATCTTGTTTTGGTTCTGAAAGTATGTTTCCTATTGGTTTAAAACCTTTCTGTGAATTTTGTAAAATTTTAGAAACTGGTTTGAATTGATTTGAAGCATTTTAGCAAAAGTTATGAAGCTAAACAGAAAACAAAAAGAAAAAGAACCAGAACAAAAAAAAAGAGAAAGGCAGCCACTGGGCCAACCCGGGAACCGGACCAGCCCAGAAGCCACCGAACCAGCCCACCCACAACCCTCTCCTCCCCTCCCTTTCCTTTTACCTTTCTTTATTTTATTTTTACGCTGACGGCCGGGACCCACCCGTCAGTATCATCTTCTCCAACGGTTACTCCTTACTGGAAACCGACGAGCCCGAAAATCTCTCCCCTCTTAAATCCTCATTACCCCCTGCCTTAATCGACGCCGACCCGCAACTATAAGACCCCCTCGCCGTCCTCCCCCATCTCCCTTTGCTCCCTCACGGAATCGTCGATGAGCTACGGAGAAATTCCTCGTCGGAGCCCCGCTATTCCGTCGCCAGACTTCTTCGGATTCCGGCGACATAGTAAGCCCCGCTACCTCTCTCCGGTCTCTAATGACTCCCCTCGGTCCTGCGCCCATCTACAACCCCTTCTTAGATTTTCTCTGACAGCATATCAAAGACACCAATAATTTCCGAGCCGCTATCGCGTGGAGGCACTCCGTTCGCGTGCAGACATCGCAGGAGGCCACTCCAGAAGCAGCCGATCAAACCCTCGTACTCACCGTCCTCTTCTGCACCTCGTCTCGGTCTCCAACATCCCCGGGAATCACCAGAACCTCACCACTGTCCACTCTCGAGCCGCTCGTCGCCGCCGGCAAGCCGGAACCCTAGCCTAGGTGAGACTTTCCCCCGATCTACTTTTCGTCCGTCGGATCTCGATCTCACGGTCCACATTAGAACACTTAACGAACCGGTACCGGGCGATCTGGTGCGTCCAGATCTGATAAGATCCAACGCTCCACGGTGGCGATCCAAACGAATCGGTATCGGCCAGTAATAAACCGACACATGTCAGCTCCTGGTTAAAACGAAATTCAAAATAGATTTATGAATCAGATTTCAACTCAATCTTGCCAAATTCATATCTTTCGATTTATAAATCCAAAAATAGCAAATGATATACCATTGGAATCCTTGGAACGTCTAGAATCCAGCAGTACCATAAAATCTTATATTTTATGGGTTCAATTTGAAACTATTTTCAAATTGGAATCAAACTCTCTGTTAGCATGTTTAATTCATATCTTTAGAACCAAGTGTCCAAAAATTACAAACTTGTAGTCTCTGGATTCCTCAGAACATGTAGGACATCATAGGATCAAGAGAATCCAAATTTGATACGTGCACACACTTTGTGCATTCAAATCTATCCAAATCACTAATTTGACCATAGTTTGAATTCTATAACTTATTTTAGAATGATTTCACTTGCAGTGACTTTGTATTACTGCAAGCTATCCAGTAGCATCACTCCCATAATTTCTAGAACCACTTCACTATTATTCAAATTCTAATATGAGGATTTGAGTAATTTCCATTATAAGAATAAATCTATTTCTGTTCAGTAATGTTTCCATCTACCATAGCAAAACTTATAACCATACCTAGTCATCAATGTTGTGTACACAACATCTTGATCAAGATCATATCTACTTAGACCTATCTTGTCTAGTTCACACATATTCAAACTACAACTGTGTTGTTTGAGTAAAGTGTGATACATCTCAATCATAAAATTCTAATCTTGCTATCTTTGTGGTGTTGATCTAATCCACATTTTAGCACATATCCAATACTCCATGTACACAATCGGAACCTTAAACCATAATCTCAAATGTTATCTACCCCTACTCTATCCTCTGTCCACTTGATCCTGATCTCATGTATAGAACTATTCAATTAACAAATGAGTTAATTGAGTAAAATCAATATATCACAAATACTTACCCAAGCCTATGTGTAACTTATACCATTATGAATAAGTGTTGTCACACTTTATTCAGTAGTGTTTTGTTGCACTATTGTATACTCATGTGAATCCATCCACATGAGTCATCCCTAAACTCTACCTTTGCTTATGCCAAGCACAGGATTTATATCACTACATTGTACCTTGGAGGACCAACCCTTTCCAACCATTTGATCTTGCCACTCAAGCTCTCAAAATCCATATCTCACAATCCACAATTCTTTTGCCATATCTCTCCTATCACAGTATCTTAATAAATCCAAAATGTAAAACAAACCCTTTTCAATTGTTTGTCTTGTTGTTTATGTTTGGATTATATAGTGTGTTTATTTGTGTGCAACATTTCCTGTTTAGATTGTGAAGAGGAGCTGAACTACAAGTGTGATTGCTGTGAGTGTGCTGGTTATTTCCAAGGCAAGTGACACACATGTCCCCTACCCATTTTACTTATGCATTAGTGTATTCACCTCTTGTAGTATGCATGAAAGGTGAATTATTCAACTTTTTTATTAAATGCTTAGATCCTAGTAGTGTGTAGCAATTCCCCCAAAACCCCACCTGTTAGGATGCTAAATACTTTGAAAAATATTGATGCCATACTTTATTGACGATTTGCTCTAAAAATTAAACTACAACTTCAATGAACTACCTGGGTGGATTGGTGTGGCTTTGGGTGTGTTGAGTGTCTACTTAGGAGTCACATATCTTGGAAGTGAAAACCATGGTATGTGTTAGTGGCCTAAGTAGTACACTTGTGGTTTGCCACCCAGGAACAAAGAGATGGCTATGTCTTCCATGCTTAGTGTACTTCCAGTGCAGCCTTATGACATTATGGGCTCTGTCTTGACTGATTAGATATGGGAGTGCAACTTGTGTGCAAGAAGACGGTGGTAGATGAATTATAGGTTGGGAGCGGTTCTTGCCAGTTAGTTGCCCTCTCCTCTAAAAGGTCTCGTTTCATTTTATGTATGGGCATAAAATGAATCGTAAGGTGAAAGTGCACCACCCCTGCAGGGTGTCAAAACTAATCGATTAGCCGTGTCCTCGGTTATGGACAACTTGAGTCTCTAGACATGGAATGTACGGAAGAATCTCATCACCTTTTTGAAATAATTAAAATTTGTGTAGAAAGTGGGGATGCCTCAGGGCTACATGCCTGGCAGTGAAAACCATGTATGTGGTGGTGACTTGAGGGATTAACCTGATTTTGTAGAGTGACTACCCGGGGCTACATACTGGCAGTGAAAACCATGTATGTGGTGGTGACCTAGGAGTTATCTCGATATTGAGAGATTAACCAAGTTTTGTAGAGTAACTACCCGGGGCTACATACTGGCAGTGAAAACCATGTATGTGGTGGTGACCTAGGAGTTATCTTGATATTAAAGAAAAATTCAGAATGCCTTAAAATGTTTTGGTTTGGAAAATATAGGATAAAACTGCTTTATGCAAATTAGCCTTTGAGATCCACTAGCCAAATGTCATGTAGTATAGTCTTTCCACAAAATGCCACCAAATATGTGTCGTTTGCCAGTACATTGTTATACTGACCCCTTTGGGGCTACATATTCAAACGTGTAGGTTGTTCTGATGAGGAGTAGATGGAGGAGTCTCGAGCCTGCATACCAACATGACTGCCTGTGGCACATTGCTGAAGATGGAGGCTCATTGCAATTTACTTTCCGTTGTGTTAGTTTGTGTTGAACTCTGATATTCAAGCAAGTCCAAGTGGCTAAGCTATTTTTGTAGTGTTTAAAGACTATTGTATCTGGATTTGCGATGTAATAAATGACACTATCTGCAATGATTACTATATTTTGTACTGTGGTGCTATCTAATGATCCAGGGAGTAGCACATTAACACAGGAGTTCCACCTTGGTAAAAGGTGGGGCGCTACAACATGTATAGAATAATATTCTATCATTAATTACAGAATAGTTCCACCCTATATATATAGAGAGAGAGAGGAAAATGAGATGGTACTCCCACGTTCAATATACCACATAGATGAGTCAATTATATCTATTTATAATTTTTCATATACTTTATTAGTTAATACTAGATACCTCAAAGTGAGTTTTATGAAAAATATCATTTGAGTCTATATACCTCATACTATTTGTGTATATACTGCATTTATGCACATAAAAGTGATATATTAAAAAAAGGAAGGGTTTCGATGGAATTTTTTGCATACTACTTATATTGAGGTATATTAGAATAATTAATGAGGTATATTTAAAATGATAAAGAGGTATAATACCTTTATATATTAGGTATATTGAATATAGGAGTATGTACACCAAGAAGTATATATATATATCTAAACTATATTAATTGTGTAGAGGTGATGGATGCCTGTACGTCGTCCTCTTTGATTCGTAACTCCCCGCTCGTCAGAAAGAATTTACCCACATGTTCCCACGTCGTTCGAATAAAACAGCAAAAAAAAATTGAAAGGAACCGCATACCATATTGCCATCAACTCCTGTCCACGACTCCACACCGCCTGCCTTACTCCAGCGCTCCACCCCTTTCGTGTGGTTCATTCTTCATCGAGAGAGCCGCGGTGGCGCAGGTGGTGCTGGAGGCGGATGCGTGGGGGTGTACGTGATCCCTGGAGGCCAAGGTTCCTCTGGTGCGGGTGTGTCACACCGGTTCTTGGCGGCGGCGTCCAGCCCGATTGTGCGGACATGCAGAGAGATCGGCTTCTTCAAGTGGTTAGGCTTCTGCATCTCTCTAAAAGAGAAACAGAGTGGCCATATCGAGCGCAACCATACCACGATCATCATCCCTCGCGCCCGCAGCCTGCACTTCTACGACCACTAGACCGAGCTCAACCACGATGCAGCTGACGGGAAACAGAGTGGCCAGATCGAGGTAGTCTTTTTCCCACCTCATCTCGTGTGCGTTCTCTCTTATCTCCTCTCAATGCATTCCTCTCTCTGCTCGACCAGACAGGCGGCATGGGTGCGCGATGGCCTTAGGAAGCGCCCGAACAGCGACCACATGCGTACGGGTGAAAGCTTGCCTCACTTGGGACGGTCTGAGTTGCGCTGAGATGCTTGAGGACGGGTAAAGGGCACCTGACCTGAGACACGCACAGGGCGGACGGGCTCGGGGAGGATGTGGGTGCGTCGTCGAGCAGTACCAACGCGCCCTCTAATCAATCCGCCGTCGAGTAGGGTGGTCATAAACCGATGACTGCCAGCGGTCGACCCGTCCCCTATTGATCAAGGAAAAAAATAGCGCGCTATTTAAAATAGCGTGGCCCTTTTGAAAACGCTATGTAAGTTATAGCGTGCTAATAGCACGCTATTTTTCAAAATAGCGTTTTGAAAAAATTGACATGGTATACATCGTATATTAAGGATTTTAGCAGCTAAAATTATTTCCAGAGTAATACATGCATAACAAATTGTTATTTGGAGGCCAAATGCACGATCCAGATCACAATGGTCACCAAATTCAAAATAATAAAGAGTCCAGATCATAAAAGGTCATCACATAAATCCATAAAAGCTAAGAATGAAGAACAAATATCTTTAAGATAGTCTAACATCAACAACCAATGAGCAATAAGCAAGTAATTATTCGGATGAAGAACTAGATGAAAAAGAATGCATGAGGACTGAGGAGCTCAGTCGAACGACGGCATGTCAAAGTTGGAGGAGATGCGCTACAGCAGCACCGCCACCATCGCGTGAGGACTGAGGAATTAGGGATTGGGGGGAATGGGGAGGTAGGTTACAACCTGGGATGGGGTTGGACATTAGAGTAGTGTTGGACTCGTGCTGCTATTGTGGGCTTAATTGTAGAATAGGCTAAATGATTGTCATCGCCGCCACTATTTGTCTTTTTCGTTTTAGCGGCGCTATAACGTTACCTAAAATAGCGCGTTTAGCGCGCTATAAACGCTTATAACGCCATAACGTGCTAAATTCGCATAACGTAGCGCTCGTCTCCCAGATATGCTATAGCGGCGCTATAGCGATGTTTTAGCGTACTATTTTTTTTCCTTGCTATTGATACGACTCTCTATGGTTTCTAGCTGCCGCCGCTGTTCGTCGACTCCGGAGCCATGCTCTCCGAAGCGCCCGAAATCAGACCACTACTGGCCCCGTTTCCTGCCGTCTATGGGGAGCAGCCGCTGCAGCACGTCCCCTGCCCGGTCTCTTGTCCCGGAGTTCGTGAGTCAAACCACCCCCAAATCTCCCCATAAGTATATGCTCCTATATGTTCGTGAATTCTTCGGTCCACCCATCTCTGTATTCAGATTTGGCTGTTCTTATGGCTATAAAACCTGGACTGGAAGTGTAAGGTCTGAATTTATTGTTCTTCATCTCAGCATTGTGTATATGTAGCATAAGTTGAGAGCATTTGGCAAGGGCAACCGCTGCACGTTTTTTCTGGTCTTCATGCCTACGCGATACACCACCGATTTGCACTAAAGGATTTTTCTGAATTTGGATCAGATGCTACTCTGATGTACACATGTTCTTGAGCCACCAAATCACAAAATGAAGCAGCAGATACACGCCTCTGATCTTAACCTTGCATATCTCCCCCAGTTCAGTTTTGACAGGTCTGTTGTGGTTGTTGCTAGCCTGTGTGGTTGTAGAAAGAGATAGGGTCGTAGCATGGGCATTCAACCACAGATACGCGAGGCTCAGCTTCAGATACGTGAGGTATTGGGCTACCCACTTGTAATATTAGAGATCTTAAAAGAACTGTGATATTAGCAAATGAAACCACAACTACGCCCGAATTATTTCATGCCATGGTTTAGTGCTCTTTTCTCCCTTTTCTGTTAACTTCAGTTGGAAACCGAGATAGAAGGGAGCAGATGCAATGTGCAGGTGAGAGGTGGGAGGCTGGGAGGAGGAGACGGGGAGGACAAGTTATGGCATTTCGAGGGCTGATTAGTATTATGCCTCCTACCTGCTTGCACTGAGCTACTAGCTGCCACATTTGAAGGAGTGAAAACCGCAAAGATATTTTTTTGTTTAATCTATGACATATTTTGATTATTCTTAGGAGTAAGCGGATATAAATAATTATCATTTTGACTACCATGTCAGAGAGCTGTATTTCTTTTTTTGTGGCTGGCACTTTGGCAGCTTACAAGGATGCATTAGGTAATTGTTTTGAAATATGAGACTACGGTCCAATAGAATTATCCATCCTGGCAAAGCACTCTCTTCATGGTACAAGCTAGACTTTTATCTTTCTTGGAACAATTTCTTATTAAATTTACTTAGAAGAGTCTACATATTACTTACTAACATTGGGCTTGTTGAAAAAAATAGAAATATCAGCATGGTGACGATAAGTATGCTTTCAGAAAATAAGAGGTGATTAAGATGAGACCATAAAGTAGGGATGTTAAATTGTTGATCTGGAATTAAGGTTGATGTGTGTCACTCTTGATTTATTTTGTTGCGAAATATAACCAGTATGTGTGTGTATGTGTGTATTTTCTATATCTTTCTATGTATTTATACTATATGAAGTGAAGAATATAATGCTTTTGGAATTTTATAACTTAATATTTATGTGCAATTCATGTTTACATGTGTGATGTCTAACAAAACTTAAAACTGTGGCAATGCATGGGTATTCTTGTTATGTGGGTCATTACCACTTTGTTTCTTCAATGTGACTTCTGTTAATTAATTTAGACACGGTTGGAATTTTATAACTTAATATTTATGTGCAATTCATGTTTACATGTGTGATGTCTAACAAAACTTAAAACTGTGGCAATGCATGGGTTTTCTTGTTATGTGGGTCATTACCACTTTGTTTCTTCAATGTGACTTCTGTTAATTAATTTAGACACGACTCTGTTGATTGCTGAAAATTGAAGCACTGGAGTCTTCACTGGATAAAATTGATTCTGAGGTTGTTCTTAAAATCTGGAGTCTTTATTTAATTCAATTCCTTATACAAAGAAGTTCGTTTGCAAATAAAATTGCCTAGAGTTCAGTAGATTTGTGCGCTCAAAATTAGAAGGTTTTTTTGAAGATCATAAACGTGTGTCATCATGCTTATGTAATATTTGCCATGTGTTCTATATTAATTAACCTCTCACACTCCCTTTAACTTTCTTTTCTCAAAACATTTACAATATTGCACCTTCCTTGATGTAGGGTTTGAAACATAGCAAGTTCTGATTCAGGCCTCAACCAAGCAGATGTTGAGAAGAACAATAGAAATGAGGTGTGATTATATGTTCTATAAATTGACATATTGTGTTACCTATGCTGATTTGCTAATTGCTTGACAATTTCAATGGCCCAATGGAAACAAATGAATAAGAAGTTACTTCATGTAGGAACCAACAGTCGAACTGATAGAGTAGGTCAAGTGCATGATATGTAGTTACTGCAGGTTCTTTCCCTCAGCTAGATTTTGTTCCGATCAAATGGTTATTAAAGAGGCATATGAATCTGCATACTCCATTTCAACGGTTTTTTAAATATGGTGCGTTTACACGCATCGAGAAAAAAACTTGAGGAGCCATGGCAACAAATGAGCATTCAACTAGTATATATATATATATATATATATATATATATATATATATATATATATAGGTAAAATAACCAGGGCACCTTGGTGCCCGGGCACCATGCTCAATACGTACAACTCTGTGGACACATGAATCTGATCCGTCCAATGGGCCTCGTGATTCGAACTTAGAGGCTGGCCAAACTTTCCTTTGTTTCTTTTACTGATTTGTATCCAGCGATTCATATTTCCTCTTTGGTGAGGCATGGTCCCTGATTCCTGTGCCCGCGGCAGACGTAGACCTGCGCCCATGGTAGCTCACTAGGGCCTAGACTGCTGCCTTTTTTGCTTGCATGCAGATCCCCATAATCCCTCCAAGATAAAGGACACGAGCATGTGAACATAGCAGGAAATGTGATGCAAGAATTGCAGCCTTCTCCTGTAAACTCTGCACCGCCACTTGTGAAGCTCTGCCTCCCTGCCTCGCGTGCGTGAGCTGATTGACGAAGCCGCTCTTGCTCTCGATGCTATGCGACCAAAAAAAATTATTGCACGGTGGTGAGACGATAATTATTGTGTCTGGATGAAAAAATAAATCATTGTTTGCTCTAATTTTCATAAATTAGCTTCAAGCAATTCTTCAGTACAACCAATTCCGGGAAAGAGTTCTACTTTCAAACATCAACGGTGCATGCAAAAATAGGAGTAAAACTTAAACCCCATCATTAGCCGTGACAAAAATCTAGGCAAGCACGACCTTGTAATAGAATTTAGAAATTAACAAATGTAAATGGCTTGGGTAATGCATGAATGGCTAGAACAAAGAAGTAAAACTTAAACCTCTTCTGCCCGCATTTTACGAAACAAATGAACAGTTATTAAAATAAATTCTCTGTACAATTCTTGGGTCTTAGTATTTGTGCCTAGAACCACTTATCAAACATACATGCACCGTTTAAATGTGTGCCTGGAACCATTTGACAAACACACATGCACCGATGGTCTTTTATATACGGACAATCGTTTAACAATTTTATTGAATATTTGCATCATGTTTCTTTAGAGGCCCGTCTTTAGTCGGTACCTGCGGCAATGGTGCCCGTGAGCGTCATTCTCCGTGACATACTATTAGGTATGAGTGGAACTAGTTCTTTGATTATAGACATGAGTTTGTACACACACCGTTTAAGTGTATGTATGGAACCATTTGAGGAACACACAGGCACCGTTCAGTTCTTGTACTGGAACTCTTTGTTAGAAATGTTGGAACTCTTTGTTAGAAATGTTGTTCAAGCATGGAACCATTTGCGAAAGGCATGGGCACCTTTTGTGTTTTATCATGGAACTCTTTGGTAAAAATGCTTTTATTGAAGAATTCGGTATCAACAGAAAACTTTTAAATATAGTACTTCATAGTTCTCAAGATATCCAAATTATTAGTAGTTCTAATTTAATTGTGTACATCTAAGTATATGTTTTGTACCTCCAAAAAAGAGCTACTGTTATTTGTAAGAAAAGTAATCCACGACTAGACGTCTAGACAGAGCACCTGCCAAAGTTCTCATAATCTCGGTTCTAGATAGTAGTACATGACTAATACTGTAATCAAAATAGACTGGGCAATCAGTCCATCGGTGGCAAATGCACTAGTGCTCTCTTTCCACAATAATAGTACTACATCGCACAGTGCTCACATTTGATTAGAATACTACATCAAGACCCCATTTAGCTTGACCCAGCCAATCAAAAGTAGCTGGTGGTAAGACTCAAAAAAGGTACAAACTCCACTCACATTTGTCAGCTGTCAGGTACCCCATGCACACAAGAAGAGCTACAGCTTGCGACCCGCTGTCAACAATTTTTTGAAAAAAAGAAGCCGCATTGAGCATCACGGGAGGGAAAAGATGGCCCGCTTTTGTGAAAAAGCTGCCAAGAGTCGGGACAAAAATTGTCAGAGGTAGGTTTCTAATTTGGTTAGTGTGTAAGAAAAAGGCATTGGTCCCCTTTGCTTGTCTGGGAATGTGAATTATAGAAACTAGAGGATTTGGTTCCTTTTATAGAAAAGGGTGCGGATCTTGATGCAAGCGAAGGGTTCTGATTGCAACCACTAGAGTTTGCTATTGTATTACATCCACTCTCTCTCTCTCTCTATATATATATATATATATATATATAAACTCTATTAGACCCCATGGGTGTAGAATAACTTATTCTGCACCCAGGTCGATTCGACCAAGCCAGGCAACCGATTCATTCCATCAGACCATGTGTGCGCGGCTCAGACCGACCGAGCGTCGTAATTTCAACATATTATTTTACCCAAGTGGTTACTTTCCGCATATCGTGGGGTTTGGTAGCTGACAAATCCTAATGGCAATGGGTACCCATTACCCGCTTACCCAGCGGGTTTTTACCCATTAGGATGAGGGTATGGTAGGAAATCTGAACCCATGGGTATGCAAATGCAAAAAATCCCCACCCAATGGGTATAGAGGGTGCGGGTATGATACTGCATAACCCACACCCGCATACCCACCTATCCATCTATGATATGTGGGCCCTTCTTAATAATAGAATTTTCTAATAAAATTCTCTAAAATTTAGTCTAACCTACGTGTGAGCCGCACGAAGGTGCGCATTCACACAGCGAGCCTCAGCTTCACTGTCAAGACACGCATCTGCGTTCAGCAAAAGAGATGATCAGAAGATGTCAACCCGAAGAAGAGCGTATCAAGGACACGAAAAAACTTACATTCCATCGCCTTCCCAAGATTTTCGACCTCTCCAAGGAGGAATTTGTCCGCGTCCACAGCTAGCAAAGATTTTGAGAGAGCAACGTCGACCTTGGCGGTAACCATCTTCAATTCTTGTTGAGCACATTTTAACTGGTCTCGCAAGGATTGAATCAGAGACAGCTCGCCTGTAGAAGGCACCCGCCTCTCGACGGCAGCTGAAGAACTGCCAGCTATTTCATATGAAACGGGCTAGGCATCAGACCTTGTGTGCGTGCCCTGCAAATAAGGCACCCAGTTACACAAAGCTGGTCGTAATCACAGTACAACCAAGCATCGAATATCTCAGCTGAAAGCACAAAGGCCGAAAGTGACTTAAGCAGCAAATAGATTCAAGCCATCATGACAAACTGAGGTCAGCACTGCATTATCCATTACAATAAAAGTTCCCGCTCTATCAGCAGACTAGGTCAAACTACCAGCAGCTCTACTAGACGGGGCACCCGTCGCGCTGTGCCTCTGCTCCCGAGCAGCCTTCTTCCTAGCGTTCCTCTCTGCCAAGAAGTTCATCATGCGCGCAGATAACACCCGGGCACGCTCGAGATACTCCTTGGGAGATACGTCACGGTCGTCCTTGCCCTTCGGGTAAGTGCTCGTGACCTTGTCAAAGTCGCAGTCGACCCCATGAATCATCAACATAGAGAAGACGGACTCGGAGCCAGTGGTTACCCATCGGCGAACCGCGGCAATCAGTGGATCCTCGCCGTTTTCCTTCACTGACAAAGCCTCGAGGACGCCGGTCATGGTAGTGCTCGTCGACTCTGGAGCAGATATGTTGTGGACGCGGTCAAGCGTCGATCGCGCCTTCGCTAGAAGATTTTGCACCTCCTAGCAAACATGTTCTGCGTTTTCAACACTGGACTCCAGTCCAGCGGGCTCCGTCGTTGTCTTCTTAGCACCCAATTCGGCAGCAACTTCACAAAATGCAAATTTTGGATCAGCCAAAATGAAGGACGAAACAAACTTGCCAGACTTTAGTTCGAACAAGGAAGAAACTTACCACGCAAGGAGTCGAGAGCAGCCTGCAGGCGCTGTTGAAGGTTTTTCTCTTTCGACTCAGCCTCGGCCTAACGCTTGTCAGCCAATTCCTAGGCCTTCGCCTGGTCGTCTCTAAGCTGGGTTGCCTCGACAGCCAGACCATCAGCTTTAGTGTTCAGTGCAGCGTTTTCGGCTGCAAGGTTGTCCACCTGAGTCTTCAGCAGAGACTTGTCGGTGGCAGCTCGAGCAGCAACCTCTGATAACCCAAAAAGTTAAGCGAATAAGCAGTCACAGAAATTCTTCGAGCAAAAGAACTCAAGATAGGCAAACAACAACATCACTTATGGCAAAGGTCGTCCAGCGCAGCTGACAAGGGTATAGATAATAGAGCCCGTCAGTTGAGTACCCCTGAGGCCCGTTAAGCTAGGCCCAATTGTAATACTAGTCGAAATATGAGTTCTTACCGTATATCAATATTGTAATCTGTATCGGACCCTACCTGATCCTCGAGACCTGGCCATCTATATATAGGGGCCAGGAGGGGACGGTGTGGGATAGATTGAAAGCAAGCTAGGTTCAACACCCAAGTTTACTTTCGATATACACCTGTTTTGACTAACTTTACCTTCGAGTTCATCCGACGCCCTATCTCCCCAATCCTAAGTCCTTCATTTAGGACATTTGTCGAGTTAACCCTCTTCAATTGGCACCGACCGTGGGGACTCTGGGCGTTGGAATCATGAATTCGACAGCTTTTTCGCTTTTAGCCAACAGCAGTGCAGGAATCAATGAAAATCAAGAGATGGAGTTGACGATCGGAAGTCTAAGCATCTTAATCGGACCCTTGGGTTCGACTCGCCTCTCAGATCCAACGAAGGCAGATCCGTCGGCGAGTGAGCCCGAGATAGTAGCAATGATGGAATAATCTGAAGGCTCTTCCAGCAAGGTAAACTCGTCGGTCAGCTCAGGAGAAGCACAAATCGGAGAAGGCGATGAAATTCAGGAAAAGCTCGACACGGAAGTGAAAGCGTTTAAAACGCACAATAGTACAAGGGACTTCGCCGCTGGAAGTAGTGGCGTCTCCAAAAGAGTACACCAGTTATGCATCATTATCACTGAAGCAGAAGAAGAAAACAATCATGAGGGAAACAAAGGGGTCGACAGGCAAGTCGACAAGATAAGGGAGCACAATAAAAAGGAGAAGGAGAAAATTCACGTCTCAGCCGGAGAGTGGAGGATCATCATGTCAGCTATCAATCATGGCACAGAAGTACCCGAAGGCTCAAGAAGAGAAGTTCTAATGGGATATCAGTACGCGTTACACCAGCACAAGAAGAAACTGAGAGAGGAAAGAGACATGTTTGTGAGAAGTCGAGATAATAACAGTATGTCAAGGAAAGAATATTGGGATGATTATAGTGATTACTCAGAGTACAGCAGGGAAAGGCGCGGAGACCCAAAACACAACAGAGGGACAACGGCGCAGAATAGAGAGGAAAGGTACTCAAGAAGTATGACTCCACAGCTAGAGGAGGAGGAAGAAGACTTTGTACAAGAAACACCGGAAGCAGCGCTGATAGCAGCACAGGCATACCTATTAACCACGCGGCCAGAACCCAGAGATCCGCGGGAAGACATGCACCAAGCCGCAATACGAAGCCTCGGGATAGTGGAAAACAAGATCATGGGAAAAGGTCCAGAGGCAAAGTCAATAAGCTACAAGGAAGGGCGAAAGGAGCAGTTCAAGCACAAAATCACATGAAACGAGTCTAGCGAATCATCAGAAGAAGAAAGGCGACAAAAGAGGAAGGAGGACGCAAAAAATATAATAGCACAGGCTCGAGTAAATAAATTGTGCCATGCATGGAGGGAAGAAAATTATGAGGACGACGAAAAAGAGATGGGCGCGTTGTGTTTTACCCGCAGGGTTCGCAAAACGCAGGTACCCAAAGGATTCAAGTTACCGCACGACCAGCAAAAATATGATGGGTCGCAAGAACCTACCCTATGGTTGTCGGATTACCTGCAGGGAGTACAGATATTAGGGGAACCAAAAGCGACAACAATGCAAAGTTTGCAATTACACCTCACCGGCGTAGCATGGTCCTGGTTGAATACCCTACCCAATGAATCCATCGGAAGCTGGGGAGAACTCGAAAGCCAATTCGTAAGAGATTTACGCTCGACATATAAGCGCCCAGCGTCACTGGAGGAAGTCAAAGCGTGCGTGCAAAGGAAAGGCGAAACTCTACGTTCCTATATACAACGATGGAGTGTAATCAAAAACTCAGCAGAGGACGTCTCCGACGAAAGAGCAATAGACGCTTTTTCGGCTGGCCTTCATCGCTCAGACCTCGTGGAAGAGATAGGAAGAACAAGTCCAACAACAGTAGCCGAATTAATGGAAGAAGCCAATAGATTTGCTGACGGAGAGGATGCATATAACAACAAAAGAGGACGGTCACCAGAAGTCGACAAAACAAGTAGACAGAGGAGAAGACACCGCAGCAGAGATAACCAAGGAAGGCGAAATCAGGTAGCCGCGGGGTACGAAGCAAAGGAAGAGGAAGGTTATGAAAATAGGAAGTTCCAAGCAAAAGGAGTAGAAAAACCGAGATACTCCGGCCATTCGGCCGAAGACATGCTATATGGACCTTGTCGAATCCACTACGCGTATCTCGATGGAAAGAGAGTCTCAAACCACCAGATGAAGGATTGTAGAACTTTCCTGAGGTTACAAAGTGCCATGGGTTCAAGCCAAAGAGGATGGCAAGGAGAGAAACACACAAGTCAAGGATATCAAGTACAAAGGCTAGCAAGGCACGTAGAGTCAAAAGTTTACATATCTGCAATGATTCAACCGGTGCCCAAATCAAAGAAAGAGCGAAAAAACATATCCAGGCAAGTAAACCTAGCAATATCATCGCCACCAGCCACTATGGAGTACTTGCGGTGGTCAGATCAACCAATTAGGTTCAGCAGAAAAGACCACCCAAGGAAAGTTCCCAGGCCGGGCCACTCGCCAATGGTACTAAAAGCGCAAATAGGAGGGTACGACATCGGGAGAGTATTCATGGATGCAGGAAGTGGCATAAACCTAATATATGCTAGAACTCTGAAGGCAATGTGTATCTCGCTGACAGGCCTGAAGCCAACAGATTGTTCTTTCCATGGAATAGTACCAGGAGCCGCAAATTACCCTCTGGGGAAAATAGAACTCGACGTCTGCTTCAGCAGTAGCAGCAACTATCGCAGGGAGAAGTTGGAATTCGAAGTTTTGGACTGGCCCTCACAGTACCATGCAATTCTAGGGCACCCAACATTTGCAAAGTTCATGGCGGTACCTCACTACGCGTATCTAACGCTAAAAATTCCAGGATCCAAAGGAACAATTACAGTACGAGGGAGCTTCGAAGTAGCCAACACTTGCGACAAAGAATTTAATAAAATAGCGCAAACTTTCAGCATGACAGCAGAATATGAGAGACTAAAAGGAGAAACCGATCATAATGTGCTACCCGACGTTGGACGATCCCTGCCAGATCAGGCTTTCGATACAACTCAGGACTCGAAGAAAATCCAGGTCCACCCTACGGACCCGAACAAGACAACATCGATTGCGGTAAACCTGGATCTCGCATAGAAAAGCGTGCTCGTCGAGTTCCTCCATGAGCGATGGGAAATCTTTGCCTGGTGTCCTTCAGACATGCCAGGGGTTCCCAAGGAACTCGTCGAGCACGCATTAAATATAGATCCTAAAGCAAAGCCTGTCAAGCAACCATTGCGACGATTTGATGAACCCAAAAGGAAGGCGATAGCATCAGAATTGCACAGGCTAGAAAACGTTGAATTTATCAGAGAAATAAAAACTTCGAGTTGGGTATCCAATCCAGTCATCGTACCCAAGAAAAACACAGACGTACAAAGAGTGTGTGTCGACTACACATCTCTCAATAAACACTGTCCAAAGGATCCTTTCCCTCTACCCCGCATTGATCAGATAATTGATTCAACAGCGGGATGCACAAGGCTTTCCTTTCTGGATGCATATTCTGGTTACAACCAGATCAAGTTGAATAAAGAAGATGAAGAAAAGACAGCTTTCATTATGCCATATGGGGTGTTTTGCTATCAAGTGATGCCTTTCAGCCTAAAAAATGCAGGAGCAACTTATCAACGGATGATGCAAAACTGCCTTGGGAGCCAAATAGGACACAACATCCAAGTCTACATTGACGATGTAGTCATTACCACAAGAAAGGAGGAATCCCTAATCAGCGACTTGGCAGAAACCTTCGACAACCTGAATAGGTACAAGCTTAAGCTTAACCCGACAAAGTGTTCCTTCGGCGTATCGGCAGGGCAACTTTTAGGGTTCCTAGTATTAGCATGAGGAATAGAGGTGAACCCTGAGAAGATCTAAGCAATTTTAACAATGGGGAAACCCACGAAACTACACGACGTACAGAAACTCGCAGGACGCGTTGCGGCACTAAGTCGTTTTGTTGCTCGATTGGGAGAGAAAGCACTCCCTTTCTATGCACTCATGAAGAAATCAGATGATAAATTTGAGTGGACAGAAGAAGCAGATGCAGCTTTCGTGCAGCTAAAAAAAGTGCTTTCCACGCCACCAGTGTTGGTCGCACCAAAAGAAAAAGAGCCACTACTACTCTACAACGCTGCAACCCATCAGGTGGTGAGTACAGTATTAGTAGTCAAAAGAAGTGAAGAAGGAAAAGCCCACGGCGTCTAGAGACTGGTATATTTCATCAGTGAAGTACTTTCTCCGACAAAACAGAGGTGTCCGCACTATCAAAAACTCGCATATAGTGTCTTTACAATAGCACGAAAATTGCGACAATACTTCGCGGTGCACCCAATCATAGTGGTCAATGAAGCACCACTATCGAACATATTGAACAATCCTTTAGCAACAGGACGTGTCTCTTTATGGGGAATGGAATTATCTCCCATGGACATCACGTATGAAAAAAGAAAGGCGATCAAGTCGCAAATCTTGCCAGATTTCACAGCAGAGTGGTTAGAGTTACAGAGCACAGGACCGCCAGATTTATCGAGTGTCTGGACAATGTACTTCAACGGTTCTAAAAGAATCCAAGGCGCAGGTGCAGGAGTAGTCTTGATATCACCACAAGGCGACAAACTGAAGTACGTTTTAAGGATGAGTTTTCCGCAGGCCTCTAATAATGAAGCAGAATACGAGGCTTTACTGCACGGAATGAAGATGGCCAAGGCGTGCGGAGCAACTCGACTAAAAATATTCGGAGATTCAAACCTTGTCGTCCAACAAGTTATGAACAGATGCGACACAATCAATGACAACATGATGGCCTACAAGAACTTATATCACTATATCGAAGGAACATTTGATGGGTGTGAAGTCTCGCACGTCAGCAGAAACAGCAACGAAGAAGCCGACAATCTAGCAAATATCGGGTCACGGTGCCTGCACATGCCATCTGGAGTCTTCTGGGAAGAAATAGTAGAAAGATCGATAAAAAGCATCAAAAGTTCGACTACGGCAGTAGGCTCGGAGGCTGGCGCGAAAAATGACGAGAGTACACCAGAACCCGAAGAAGTCATGATGATAGAAGAAGCCTGGATGCAGCCATATCTCGCATACATGATAAATAAGAAGTTACCAGAAGATGCAGTGGAAGCCAAAAGAATAACTTGAAGATCGAAAGCATTTGTCGTGTTGCAGGGAAAATTATACAAAAAGAGCATAACTGGCGTTTTGCAGCATTGCGTAACGCCTCAAGAAGGACAAGTAATATTAAAAGATATACACGCCGGAGTATGTGGCCATCATGCTAGCAGCAGGGCAATCACGGCAAAAGCATTTCGAGCAGGATTCTATTAGCTAACAGCCATCAACGACGCGAAAGATATAGTTCGAAAGTGTGAAGCATGTCAAAGATTCACGTCTTGACCACACGCACCAGCAGCAGAGTTACAGCCAATACCATTGTCTTGGCCCTTTGCACAATGGGGCCTCGATATGGTAGGGAAGTTGCACAAATCCTGGCCAGGAGGGCATGTCTACATGTTAGTGGCAGTCGACAAATTTACCAAGTGGGTAGAAGTGGCCCCGGTAATAACTCAAGATTCGACAGCAGCAATCAATTTCATTAAGTCAATAGTGTTTCGCTTTGGTGTACCATACAACATCATCACGGACAATGGGACAAACTTCACTTCAAAGGAATTCAAGAATTACTGCGAAGGTTTGGGAATCAAACTCAAGTTTGCATCCGTAGCACACCCGAAGACGAATGGGCAAGTCAAAAAAGCCAATGGCCTAATATGCAACGGGATAAAAAAAGAGGCTCCTAGCACCTCTCGAGAAAGCCAAGAGCGCCTGGGTAGACGAACTGCCCTCCGTTCTTTGGAGTCTAAGAACTACGGCTAACGCAGATACTCAAGAAACTCCCTTTTTCCTAGTCCACGGCGCAGAAACCGTGCTTCCAGTCGAGATTACACACGAAGCTCCAAGAGTGACGGCATGCGATGAAGTAACCTCAACAGAAGCGTTACAAAACAACGTCGATGCACTGGATGAAGCAAGAGATAATGCACTGGAAAGAGCCACGCAGTATCAACAGAGCCTGTGGAACTACCACAGTAGTCGAGTTCATCTGCGATCCTTTGTGGTGGGAGATTTAGTCTTACGACTCAAGCAGGATAGCCACGACAAGTTAGAGTCCCCTTGGGTGGGACCTTACATCATCACAGAAGTAATACCAGGAGGAGCTTATCGACTACAAGACAAGAAAATGGGAAAAGATGAAAGCAACCCGTGGAATGTGGAGCAGCTACGGCGTTTTTATGCATAGAAGAAATCTAGTGACATCAGTAACTTCGAGTTGACCCTCTGAACCCAGAACATGAGGCCACAGGTCGGGTTCCTTGGGTTAACTCGGCAAATTGTACAAATATTTTACTTTTCCACTCGGGGGCTTCAACCCTCGGGTCATACGAAAGAAAGTTCAATACAATATGGAGATCTTTAAAGACATACTACTAGGTTGTGAAACAACCCGATATTCTTCAAATGATATAATTGGTTCAAAGGAACCCGATAATATATATAGCATACCTCGGAACGACGATTTGTTCCCATGGTCTATTAAATACAAGCATAAAAACCAAATACGATTATTCATTACAGCTAGCACGACAACAAGGCAACTCGAAAAGGAGATTACATAAGGAGATTCTAGTGGAAGTGTACTTCAGCCTCGTACTCCTTCTGGCATTGAGTACCGTCGAAGATCTTCACGTCAAACTTCGACGTGCCAATATGAAAGTCGAAGGACATGAAGAAACCTCACTGGATGTCATGATCATCCACAAACTATGACCAGCCGCCCTTGAAGTACTATTCGCCAGCGCCGTCATACCAGACTTCCACCTCATAGCGAGTTCCTCCCCCAGAATGTTCACGAAGAATTGCTTCACGCAACTCCCGCCCATCCATGAACTTGGTGAACTTTAGCGGCACCGTTGGATTTCACGGCACTGCGTGCCGGTAATACAGAAAAATGAATATACCCTCGGCTGAGGAGGAGAAGTACTACCAGGAGGTGCGCTTGGACCTGGGATAGCGCGAGGCACCTTTGGTTTATTCTTAATCCCGACCGGGCGGCCGGGACGATGCTTCAATGGAGCAGACGATGAAGATCCTACAGCAGCTGGTGCTGTCTTATTCTTGCTGCCACGAGGGCGGCCGCGACCCCGCGGCGCCGTCGGGAAGCCGAGGTTCAGACGGGTCTCATCTGCATCAGCCATGGAGACAAGTTGGCAGAAAAGAAACCCTAAATGAAGAAGAACATGATGCGGCGGAGGAGGAATCTGCTTAGGGTTTTTTACCCTCACCAAGTGTGCTTTATTTATAAGCACATATTAACGGGCCTCCCCAAAAACAAGGCCCATAAAATATTTACAAAGGAGTTAAATTCTCCACATAGCAGACGATAATAAAAAAGAATATATAAAAAAAGTACGGGAAACCTCGCCTTGGAGTCGGGGGCTTATGACTTCAAGGGAAAAAGAAAAGGTAATGAGTGTACTAGGAAGAATTTATATCCTTTGAGCCTATACCCAGGAAAAATTTCTTGGCTATAGCCTCGGGGGCTACTCCCATCGGGAGCGCTGAGCGCGCACCCGATAGAAAATAGAGAAGCAGCAATAAAGATGAAGAAGCTACGGTTAAAGAATTAATGGATACGGTACGAGTCGCCAACATTTCGACAACGATGAAACTTTGACTACATAGTCGACGAAATATAGAGTGATTACTCCCATCGGGAGCTACTCATGAGAAGTTGATATAAATTCCAAAGATTTTGGATATTACATCAGTCAAATAAGACTGCGACATGTGATTCTCGAGTTGCGTTATCGCAACGAAACTCGAATGCCATGATTTATCACGAAGGTAAGACCCCGGGATCCGTCCTGTGTGGCCTGGTATACGCACATGGATGCGCTCTGCTGGTATGTATCTGTGTCTACGACGCGAAGAAAATCCTGGTGGACGCACTGGGTACCCTGAGAATTACTGGGATTCATTCTTTGTAAGTCCTAAATGCGGCAAAAGAGTGGGTTTGACCGGTTTCCTGAATTCAAATCCAAGGGGATTGAATTTGAAGTAGGTGGCAAGTATCTGTTCCGGCAGTTAACTGACCTCTTGATCCATCAGAGTTGTCAGGCTTGTTCATCAAAACCCCTTGCGTGATATTGTCATAAAAATAAGTCGAAAGACCAAATCAAAGATTTGAAGGTATAAAGAAGTCAAAGAGTTGATCAAGTCGAAGATTTGAAGATTAGAGATTCAACCTGAATCTGCAATTCTGGTAGAACCTCAGGGGCTACTGACAAGGGTATAGATAATAGAGCCCATCAGTTGAGTACCCCTGAGGCCCATTAAGCTAGGCCCAATTGTAATACTAGTCAAAATACGAGTTCTTACCGTATATCGATATTGTAATCTGTATTAGACCCTACCCGATCCCTAAGAACTGGCCATCTATATATAGGGGCCAGGAGGGGACGGTGTGGGACAGATTGAAAGCAAGCCAGATTCAACACCCAAGTTTAATTTCGATATACACCTATTTCGACTAACTTTACCTTCGAGTTCATCCGACGCCCTATCTCCCCGATCCTAAGTCCTTCATTTAGGACATTTGTCGAGTTAACCCTCGTCAGTAGCAGACAAACGCTGGTTCTCCTTCTCCAATGCAATATAGTTCCTGCATGTCTTGGAGAGGTCTTCGACGACAGGCTGTACCAGAAGCAACAAGAATAAGTATCGAGAGTTTGAGTTAGAGGGCAAGCCCAAGTGTAAATACTTAGACTCACCCTCGGGGGCTACTGATAGGAAATATTCGGTAAGTACATGACAAAAGATTGAACTCACATGGCATTTGGGCTCAGAGGGCCCGCTGGAGGAAGTAACCAGGATAATGTCGGGTTTGACCGTACTCTTTTTCGGAGGAGGCGACGGCTTCGGGAGATCCTTCAGCGTTGCATCCTCGACGGTTTTTTCTTGTGAGTCGGCGGTCTGCTCAAGGGTGGCGTCATGAGGCCGAAACTGGAAGCGGTCACGGTCGCCTAAGCTCCCGGAGGTTTCCTCGTTTGAAGATCTGAAGATTACAATAGAATTAAAAAGCGACGAAGCCATACAGAAAGACATTTGAGAGCACTACTTACGAAGCATCAAGGCCAAAATTTGGAAGAGCCCTCTTCCCGCTCGAGGAGGAGGACGACTATCCAGAGGCTTGGCAAGAATTGCCACACCATCATCGTCATCCGAAGAGGAAGAGTGGACGTCAAGATCTTTCAAATCTTCGACTCTGTCAACGTTCGCGACATGCGTGCGCTTCGTCGAAGCACGTGATGTTGTGGGAGCGGCGGACGCTGATTCCTCTGGAGCCTCGACAAAATCGCGCCCAGGATATTCACCTTCTTCAGGCTGGGGCAGATAGCATCGGGCTATGTTGATGACCTAAGCAGAACACATTCTATTAACTTTCAATTCTCAACAGGAAATCCATCACAGGTCGAAAATATCCAGTTAAAGGCACAAGATACATACCTCGGTACGGGGATGTGACTTGCTGAAAGCTTACGTGCCAAAAATCTTGGGCACGGTCGACTTATTCTTCAAAGAGGTGATGGCACAAACTCCGTCATCGATCTCGGCTTCCTTCAATTCATCAGAAGAAAATCGCGTCGGGTCCCGACGGCCGGCATAGTCCCACATACAGTGGGCCTGGGCGGCTAGCGGCTAAATTCGGCGCTCGGTGAAGGTGCGGATGAGCTGGAGGCTAGACAGTTCTTTCTCAGGCATGGCCCAAAGCTGCTGGATCTTCTCCATCAAGGGTTGCATGATCTTCATCTCCTCTTCGGTCAGCTCGTGCGCCCACGACGCCCGGGGCCGAAGGACGTTGGTAGGGCGAAATTCATCGAGCCCGAATCCTTGGTCAGCGGAGGGCTTGTCCCTGGCGTAGAACCACTTTGTCCTCCAGTCGGGATTGTTCTCCGGCATTCGAAGGTTGAAGTACTCGACGTCTTGGCGCACTTGACAGCTGAAGCCGCCGGTCTGGTAATGGAGAGGACGCCTGATGATGAAAATTCATCTCCAGAGCACCCAGTGGGGTTCGATCCCCAGGAAGCATTCACAGAGTGTAATAAAACACGCAATGTGCAAGATAGTGTTGGGATTCAGATTGTGAAGCTAAATCCCATAGGCAAAGAGAAGCCCGCGGAGGAAAGGATGAGGGGGAAAGGAAAATCCCCGGAGGAGAAACGCAAAGAAAAGTACCCGTAAGCCCGCGGGTGGTCGGGGGATGATTTCGGGTCCGGCGATGAGAGTTTCTGCCGGATCATTCTTCAAAATGCCAATTTTCTTGGCGCTATGCAACTCCTTCTCCAGGAATTTGGTCTGGACCCAGTTGCCGACGGAGGGCGCGTCGGCGTCGGCGGTCATAGCTTTCTTCATGGCGGCGCCGGTGGCGGCACCGGCGGCGGTCGAGCTCCTCTTGCCCATGGCGATGCTGCTCAACCAGAACTCCACAGGGAATGGGAGGAGAGATGCGAGGCAGGAGCGATGCGCAAGGAGGAAGATGATGACGGCAGCGGAGTGGGGTAAACAGTTACTCCCTCTGTTTTTTCTTTTATCCCCCTGCAGGAAATCGCTGGCCCATCCTAGCCGTGCGTTCTGAAGAGGAAGCGGCGGTGTGAATCTGGCCGTCCATGTGTCAGCACCGCGTGCGTTATGGCCTCCACTACGCATGGTAATTGAGGAGGCGTGGCAGACTTTTTTCACTGGATGCACAGGACGTGCGGTCAAATGCAGTCATCAGCCGGTGTGCATGGCCCTGGGCCCACGGGGCATCCGGTCTTGTCAATGTCAGGCTATCCCTGCAGTGGGTGGCGTGACAACTCGAAGAAGCTGTGCGTCATCACTGATGTCACTTCCTGCAAGGTTTATTTTCTTTCGACCAAGAAGAGAAGTCTTTTTTGGGTCTTCATCTTTTCGAGGTATGTACCATCAGGGCTCACCGTTTCTTTGGCGGCGAATATTCTTTGGGATTCTCGCCCTCTTTACGTGATCTGAGCGCAAGGGTCATTTTTCGAAGTGTTTTGCCTTCTATTCGAAACCTTTGAATCAATCCCCCGAGGTCTTCTTGAGCTGGGCTTTTCGCATGATTACCAGCTCCTCGAGGGGATCTTTTGGCTTTGATTGACGCCATCTTGTTATTCGAGTTGTGGATTCTTATCCCTCGAATTATTTCTCGTGGGCCAGCAGTGCCTCCATGCCTCTCGGGAAGGGGATTCTTATCCCTCGGATTGTCTTGCTTGGGCCAACAGCGCCGTCTTACTCTTCGAGTTGTGGATTCTGATCCCTCGAATTATTTTCTTTGGGCCAACAACGCCGTCTTACTCTTCGAGTTGTGGATTCTGATCCCTCGAATTATTTTCTTTGGGCCAACAACGCTGTATTGATGTTCGAGTCATGACTTCGATCCCTCGAATCTCTTCTTTTTGGCCTGCAGCACCGCTAGTTTATCTGAATAGTGGATCCCAGACTCATGGGTTACTTCTTTCGAGATTATGATGTATCCCTGTGCAATAGGGCATGTGGTACACTTGGTCTGTTATTCGATGACGCTTTTCACCGTTCAATGAATTCATACATTCAGGCCATCAGCGCTGTCACTGTAACCAGCCATGGGCTTCAGTCCCCAGATTCTCTCTAATGCAGGGCCAGCTGCGCCTCAGTCTCAATTTGGGTGGAAGTCTCAGCTCCCCGAAATCTTGCCTTACGCTTATGCTTACTCCTGTTACCCGAATTTTGGTGGCAATATATCAGTTCGGATGCCGTATATCAAATACAAAGGTAAGTCCACAGTTAGCAATACTAGATGGCCCGATAATCGCATCAAACGTGCTTTGCTGAGAAAATTTTCCATACCTACGGTATGAAGTCTTGCATCGATGGACGCATCGAGTGCCTTACACACTACTGGGCTTCGACCTGATAAGTCCACACGTGGCTCGGGTCAAAGTAGCGCCAGTCCACGCGGGTTTGAGTCGGGGGACTTGAATCTGAGTAAGCTAACCGATGTTTTTGCGACTATGCAATTAACTGGACCCGACGTGAGTCTCAGACTGGTTATGCCAATCCCTCTAGCAGCAAAACTATGTGTCTTCGAGGCTCGAAACGAGCATTGCTCAAATAGACTAACTTTACTAAATGAACCATTCGTATACATGTTATGCCTTTCTGTCTCTACAGGTAGGGCGAAAAGAGGTTATATGCGATAAAGTAAGGACTCGAAATAACGGAGTTAGAGTCCCTGCCATAGTCTTCGACTATCCCAGGCACTCGGGGGCTACTAACGAAGGAATGACAAATGGACCCTCGATATTCGTCTACCCAGTTTTTGGTCCAGGAAGGATATCCACCGAAGGGATGGCAAGCCCACGAAAATAACAGCCTGGCGCGGCCCAGGAGCAAGACTTATCGTACAAGACGAAGATTCGAAGAAAGAAGCCTAGTTGGATTAGGACTCGGTTAGGGTTTTACCTACTGTCTTTGTATGTAGTTGACTTGGAGAGCAATCCTGAGACCCAACCTTCTCATATAAAAGGTTGGGAGGGAGATCCAAGAGCCTCTCTAGACACCTTTCGCCACCATACACCCGAGCGCTCGAAACCTCGAGAGCTCTCCATTTTTTGGCTAGATCCAATCTACGTCATCGCTGTAACACCTCCATTATAGCCACACCATCAATAAAGTCAGACAAGTAGGACGTAGGTCTTTACCCTACAAGGGGGCCAAATCTGGGTAAAACCTGTGTTTCTCTGTGCCGTCTGATTGCCGTCGAGTTCGCCGGATCTCACAAGCGCTCCATGTCTCGGAAGCCCTCAAGCATGGGCATTGCCGGGGTCAAACCTCATCACTACCTTTTTGGATTCCTAATTTTTTGCCCCTGAATTAAAGGTCCGAATTAACTACCAAATCTTTTCCCTTCCCGAGGCCCCCCAACTTTTCTTCTTTCCCTCTCTGCCCGGTCCTTCCTATTCATCTCCTCCTTGACTGACTCCTCGTAACATTGCCACCGCCTGACCGCCCACTCGCCTGCTCTCCTCCATCGCCCTACCACCGGCGCCCATCACCTGCTGTTATGACTAAAATTTTGAACTAAATATTAATATTTTATTATGCAATTTATATTGGGATGTAATGTTGTTATTTTCATATATGCAACTTCTTTTGTGCTTGGTTTCTTGGTCATTTCAAATATGTGTGCTATTTTATTGAATGAATGATAAATATATATAGTCTGATATTTTACTTATATGTTGTGATATTTCTAAGTGGGTATTATCAGCTGTTTTTTTTACCCAGGCGGGTGTGGGTATGGAACAAAATATATACCTAAGGCTAGTCATAGTGGGGAGTAACATAAGGTAGTAACATGCACATGTTACTACTCTATGTTACTATCTTTATAGTGGGTAGTATCATAGTTCTAGTAACATAGAATACCATATTTATTACTTTGTAGAGTCATTTTGTATTGAAATGTGATGGTAACATAGCTAGTTAGCACTACACTTTCTTTCTTCAATTAATAACATGCCATGTCATCAAAATACTTAGTTGGCATTGCATGTTGTTGATGTTACTACCTATGTTACTCTCCACTACGAGTAGTCTAAGTACGGGTGTGGGTGTGAGTGCGGGTAAGATTTTAAGACATGGGTAAGGGTTTTGTTAGACTCTACCCGCACCTAATGGGGATGGGTGCCATCGGTACTGACAAACAACCACGTCACCTAGTTCTGTTTCTCCTACTTTTCAATCGTGCGCATACGGCGGCGAGCAGGTGAGAGAACGCAGCAGCGGCGAGTGGGTGGAGCGGCCGGTGGCAAGTGGCGGATCTGCTCCTCGCTCTCTGGATGTCTTCGGCTCCGGCGTCGTTGGCTGGTGGCAACGGCGCCGTCGTCGGCAGGCTAGATCGGCGGCGTGGTGGTTGCCGACGACGCTGCTGGCGGATTCGGCATGATGGTTGGGTTGCGCCGTTGCAGGGCGAGTGGTGGTTGAGAGCATCATCAGCATCGCCCGCCTCTTGCTCTGTCTCTGGATCCCCTCGATCGAGGGAGCTCCTAGTCTCCGCCTGCGAGCGGGAGAGAGAAGAGCGCGCCCGCAGAGGCTTCCATCATGGGCCACGCCGGGAACGGCCCAGCAACAGGTATTTCTCTTTTTTGCTTTTTTCTTTTCTTTTTTGTTTTTTCTGAAATAAATAATTATAAAAATTCAAACAGTTTCAAATTTGAACAAATTTTGGATTTGAACAAAAATTTGAATCTGAACAAAAAAAGTTCAAACATATTAAATGTTCAAAACAAAAAATGTTCAAACATAAAAAATGTTCAAATTTGAAAATTATTTAAAAATAAAAAATGTTCAAACAAAAAATGTTCAAACATAAAAAATGTTCAAATTTGAAAATTGTTTAAATATAAAAAATATTCAAACATAAAAAATGTTCAAATTTAAAAAATGTTCAAATTTTAGAAATATTTAAAATTGTAAGAAAGAAAAAGAATGAAAAAAGAAACGAAAAAACCAGAATAAAAAACAGCAAAACCAGGAAACCAAAAAAAAAAAATCTCGCAAAAAAAAAAAGAAAAAACCAGCTCCGCCGCCTTAAAGGGCCGGCCCAGCGTCGCGCCCATGCGGGCGGAGCCGAGTTCCACCCCGCTAACGGGCGGAGCATAGGAATTGCGCTCGATCGATCGGCTCCTGGTCCGCCGCCAAGGCCCAACACCGTCCACGGCCGACGCAGCCCGTACCAAACTCCATAATCGAGCCACTCGGCGACCGCGGTAAGGGGACCTCAAGAATCCAGGACTTGCTTCCATGCTCTTACCTTCGTGTCACTCACGATCTGGTGGATCGATTTTTAATTGTTTGTGCTACAAAACTAATATATGTGACCTCATTCTTTAGCTCATCAGCCGCCTCCTCTGTACCCGAGAGCCACCATATTCGTCAACATTTAGATCCCCTCCCAAGATATCCTGCGGCGACCTTCAGGTGAGGCACCTTGGCGCCTGGGCGGACCCCTTCAAGATATTCTATAACAGGTATTTTGACTGCTCACTCAATTTATTTCTTGTTAGTTTTCTGCGGCTGTAGCATACATGAGATGGAAATGCGCTACTTGGTGAGTAATCATGCGTTCTAGCTAGGCAGATGTGAATGTGCCATTTAATATTACTGACACACTGGTGTTTTTTTTATGCCTGAGTGGGAAATGATGGTATAGCTGTGATATAATTTGGGATAAAGGAAGATGCAAGTTCTGGATCTCGTTAACTAGATAGTTCTGAAAATTAATCTTGCGTGTGAGCTTTTCAGAATCCTTGTGTGTGTCTAACAAGTATTAAGATCTGTTTTGACAATGCCTGACAGGTAGACTCAAGTGTCCTTAGAGCAAAGAAGGTGAATCTGTTCGTGATTTTTTATAATGTAAGATTAATGTCACCATTCTAAAATTGAGATTCAGAGCAAAGTAGCTTGATGTGGACATTGGCGGCTTGACCAGATGCCACCAAAATTTCTTCCCAGCATGCGAGGAGATTACCAAAGAATTAGGAGAGATTTAATGGGGAGCAGTTATTGTCAATCAACCATTGGTTGTGCATGCGGAAGAGATAAAAAAAAAATTGTAACATGAAGGTAGTTAATAAAGATAATTAAGGGGAATACGGCGTGCATGCAAGAGTATGGAGGGAAAGATGCCGATTTTTCTCTTGACTCATGGCTGGCTAAATAACTGCGTCGAGATTTTTACACCCTAAACCTTGGAACGGAGGGAGTACTGCCCTAGGTTTTTTAGTCTGACACCGATACATGCATTTCAAGAAGTAAAGTGCTCTGACACCGGTTCTAATTTACGTATCCCTTTCCTAAGTAAGAGAGATAATATGGAAGTTGTGTCAGATGCATAGGGCATACATGAAAAAGTTAATTTGTTACCTGACCTAATGGTCTCGTTAGGAGAACTTGGAGCAGAGTATCCAATACTAGCCGCTGCACACGCTCAGAACTAGGAGTAGTCAGCTTTGAATTCGGTTGATGGACGAAATGCTTTGATCGGGTGTTTGTCGTGACATAGGTTGCTATATAGGGAGGATATCCACACGATAAGTATTCAGATGATGTGGGTAAAGTGTACAACTTTTGTAGAGTGTAAATCTATTCAATAGCTAAATCATCGATCATGGACGATTGGAATGACCATTACTTAGCCCAAAGTTAGTTTTGGTTTTAAAAGATGGTTTTCAAAAAAAGGAGAAAAGTGCCAGACGGAGTACTCCCTAAAGATTTTATTAAAAATATTTTATACATGTTTTTAATAAAGATATAGTGATGTCGGAAAATAAGGTTCTAGATATGCTAAATCGAGAAGAGAAACTATGTTTGCAAAATGAAAACAAACCTAGTGTAGAGCCTCCCTTGCTACAACCAAATATTGAATATTCCATAATTTCTTCATTAGATGGTTTGGGAGTACAATTTAAATCATACTAACGACTTTATCACTGGCTATTAACTTGGTTAGACTATGAGGAGGATGGCATTGGAGGAGATGAAGGGTTTAACGATGCTGGTACAAACAATGAACGTCTCCCAGCCAGTTGCATGTAGGATCGTAGGCTTGATGTGGGTCATCAACATTATTTTGTATCTGCTGCTTAGTTATGAACTTGGCCTGCGGGGCATTATTAGGCTTGGTCATGTGACCCATTTGTAAAACTTTTATTTCATTACTGTAATGGATTATGTAACTTTGATATCGATTCGGTTATGTGGATTCACGACACCTTTTTTGGAATCGTGAATTGTATGTGTAAAGGATATTCCGGATGGCTAATCCGAAATCCCCACAGACCAAACAGAGAACCCAATCCATGGCCGTCTTCATCAAAACCGAGGTCAAAACCACTTGGTTCTGACTCGGCGTTGAGCGCCACGACAAGTTCTAGACATGGCATCCTCTTGGAGGTTGAAGAAACGCCGAGGAACACCACCGGCATGATGCGCAGCCACCTGATGGCCATCTGACTCAGCCGACAAACCAAGGCCACCGAGATTGTACTCCAACCTACGATATCTCTACTCCGAGACCGGCGGACTCCGAAGCCAAGAACGCCGCCCCATCTCTTCCCTTCAACGCCACCGCTGCGAGATGAAGAAGCTTGCAGCAGAAAGACGAGCCTGGACGTCTCTTCTCCCCCGCTACAGTAGGGAGAGGCGATTTTTTCACCTCGGCTGCAGATCCACCGCCTCCTCGAAGTTTCGCCGGATTCCTCGTCCTCCGTCGGCCGCTCCGGCGGCGGGAGGGCGGGGGATCCTCGCTTCTCGGGTGTAGATAGGGTAGGGTGTGTGAGCTTTTCTGCCGGTGGCGCCATGGAGGAGTTTGGGTCGCCGGCGGTGCTCTTTGTGCAGGTACACGTCTCCTTCGACGGCGGAGCTCGGTGGAGTTCCGTGGTGGTGTGCTTGTCCCCTCCGCTCCCTTGGTTTAGGAGCGCTATCCCCCTCCCAGTTCCCGTGTGGCGGCGGAGCTGGGTTGACGTCTTTGAAGCCGGTGATATTGAAGGAAGAAGAAGGTGCTGCGGGAGTTGGGTGGAGGCTCCGAGGAGTTCGAGGTCCGGCGACTTCCCGTCCGCCAGGGGACGTCTTCTGTTCCAAGGCTTGAAGGAAGACGCGGCGGCGGCGCGCCACCGGCACGTCCTGCTCCTTGCTGGCGTCTTTGGGTTGCAGAAGGACTGGGTTGTAATTTTTATCTTTGTTGGGTACCTTTCTGTAATGTTCTTCCTTTAATATGATCAGGGTTTCCTCGCAAAAAAAAAAAAAGAAGAAGCTTGCAGAACATGCCCGCCTTCAAAAACAAGCAGCCGACAAGAGCCTAGCGATTCTGCAGCTCATCGCCTTTGGCTCGGGCCAAGAGAGCTCCACGACAAGAACATGAACTGGCCAGCACCAGATCCGGCTTAGGAGCATAGTGCTAAAACACCAGAAAACCTACTTTTATTGGAGCTACTATGTACAATCCTAGTTCCAGCACCTTTCCTTAGCCTCTTCCGGCCGGCATCGCCGCCAATAAGGGCATCACGTCGGCCCAGTCCACCGTGGGCGACTCTCAATGGAGTTTAGAGGGGGTGGGAGCTTTCTGAGAGAAAGTGAGGGGCCATCTGCAAGACATGACTTGACACTCCCTAGTGATGTAGCCTACATCACTAGCTTTCGTAATACCCTGGGAAGACTCCTACAAGCCCTGCATTAGTAGCCCACGGATCTCCGTCTGAGCGAGTACCAAACTACCAACCGGATGGCGTTCTGCAATTTAGATCTGAGGTCCATTGTGCAAAATGGCAGGACATGATTGTAATTTTCTTCATCTTTAGGGTCCTCTCTGTAAACTGTATCTCCACCGCCTGGTATTAATACAATTTTGAGTCCCTTCCAGGCCTTTCCCCGTTCAAAAAAAAAGAGTACAACTACCAAACATTATTTGATAACAATCGATAGGTCAAAACATCTTATTGACAAAACAGCATTACACAATCTCCCGTGAATACATAATTAACAATTTTTGCCCAGGCATAGATTATACAACGCCAATCATACGAGGCATATGTTATCGCTTACACGACATATTCAACAGTACTTTTAAGTAACAAATAGCTTGACAGTTGGTGAAAGTTTCTGACTGAGATGGTACCTTGCATGCCAAGCAGCACGACCAAAAAATGATCTATCAACTGTGTCAGCAAAATATTCCTCGGGGAGCAACTGAGTTGTACTGACAGTTAAAGACTGCAACGCGGGAGCATGTTCTGCAATATGAAGAAGAAATTGCAGCTGGCCTCTTGCCCCTTTATATCCTGTCATATGCATATCTTTCAGATAACTATATTCAAAGTGTGGATGTGGAATGTGCTGCCTATCAGGTCCCATGTTTGCAAACCATAAATCCTTCCCGCCACCAAACTGTAGGTTAAAATGAAACAGAATGATCAGCTCCAAAGCACCTTCATGAAAACAGGGAGGTGGGGAACCATGACAACCCGAAAATTATATGGGAATGGGAAAATTATATACTGTAAGATGAAAAATGGGGTCAACGATCTAGATAAACAAATGCATCCGTGGTTTTATAATTGACATCTGACGATCGTATGCACCACATCAAAAACCTACCTCCAAGGTTTTTGCAAGTTATTAATTTAATGATTTGGTCCCTAAGCAACACATTTAGTTATAGAAACCAACTCAAATACAAACTACCGCATACAATGTAGCATACAAAAAGTAGGGCAAGGGTAGTTTACGAAAGCATGATTATGCTTCACCTGGAAAGTGTACAATGTTATGTTCGGAAGTCCAATTTTTCCTTCATGTAACTTTGTGCATGCTCATGGGAATTCATTCCTTAGAATACTTTATTTCTATTATTTTCTTAAGAGACACAAACAAGAATAAATCTTAACAAGGAAAGGCTGCGTTTAAGTCTCTAAGACCTCATTTAAGTGACCAAGATTAAAGAATAGTTGACATATAGACAAGAACATTAGTCATATGTTTCATACTCATGCCCAATAAATATCAACAAATCACTGCTCTTGACTATCTAAACAAAAGCAGATAATGTACAAAAGACATTTGATTGGGTACAACTCACAAATCTGCAGCACTAGTATGTTGTGTCAACACTAGAGGGAGTGATGAATAATTGATGCTATTCACATTGTTTTTCCATGGACAACTCACCGCGCTTCAACGGGGCTTACAATTTGTAACAAGTAGAAGACGTGGCCGTGGCAATGGACGGCCTACCGAGCACATCTTACAATAGTGGCATCAACAAAATCATGGTGCGTTTAGCCAGTAACCAGGTGTGTCTTGCTTAAAGCATGTTATACATGATCATAGGAACTAGCTAATAGCCTACGTATATAGCATGTCGAACCTTTCCATACAGATTCCACTTGATTAAGAATCATCAACATTTAAAAGAGTCAACTAGATCGATGGCTCATATGTGTTCAGGTACATCTATGCTGAACTACCTCACCATACGGACATATGATTTCAATTAAGTCTCCACATGAGATCTCGCATTTCCAAATTTTCCTACAGTTTTCTCCAAAAAGGACGCTATTCTATTAGAAAAATACGACTACACATGCAATTTTTTAGGTGGATAACAAATGCACTCATTTTATACATCAATCTTGGAACAGACTTATTTGTAAAATCCATGAACAGCCAAAACTTAAGAGCAAGTGATACAAAAATAAGAAGTTGCATTTATGCATGGTTCAAAAAAGCGTATGCCTAGGTACGCTTAAGCGCTGAGCGGTTGCCTTCCGCTTCGCTTTTGGCCTAAGCGTTCGATTAAGCGAGACAGGGAATCTAGTCGTGTTTTGTGCTAGAATCTCCTCTGTGCGAGTGTTGGTGTGTTGCATGTGTTGCTCTGCTCCTTGTTCTATGCATTGATGCTATATTAATTTGATTAGGTCTCTGCTTAGCTGCTTGCTACTCCACTACTGCTTAGCTGCTTGTTTGTGTTTTTTACATTGTTTGCTTAGCTGCTTGCGTGTTTATAGGAAAATGGAGCAAAACCGAGGCCAACCAAGGTATTAATCCCTATATTCCTCAGAAATGTAGCATTACATGCTTAGGATACAAAATTACAGCATATTATAGGGGTATATGTGCCCTTCTTGACTTCCATGTTTCCTAAGCCCCTATACATACAAAATTACAGCATATTATAGGGGTATCTATGCCCATCTTGATTATAGCCTGAGCGCTTAAGCGGCACTTAAGCAGCGCTTAGGCTTGCTTAAGCAGCGCTTAGGCTTGCTTAAGCAGCAGTTCCTCTAAGCAGTGCCTCACCGCTCGCTTAGCGCCTAGCGCTTTTTTGAACCTTGCATTTATGTAATATAAACTCTACGTAGAATGAAATACGTGATAATCAAAATACCACTAGCTTCGATTTCTATTCTATGAAACACCACTGTCAAGATAACACTATGTTGCATACATGTACACGGGGGTTGAGTACATGTGAGTATACAAAAACATATGTTGACACAAATAGAACATGCAGAAGTGAATACATCAATGAATGGAAACCTTAATGTTCACTGCAGAGTTCATGGTGCTCAGAATCGATATAGTAACTAACTACGATCGATTAAAAAAGTATGGGTACAATAAAAAGGACAAGTTATAAAGACATTGAGTAGGAAATAATGTTTAGTAATATTTCCAATCATAGTGGTGAAAATTGAATTGCCTAAGAAGGATAAGTGACGAATGAAAATAAATTGAAATGAGCACGAATGGAAGCAAATATAGGCAAGATAATGCAGTAATGAAAATACAGGATATATCGTTCCCACGCGAGGCAGCCTCAATCCCGCGAGCCCTCACTGTCGTCATATTAGCGACGTTGTACAAAATGTCTTTGTTGTTTGTCACCACCAGGGACAGCTAGCTGATGGGCCGCACAAAATGTCTTTGTTGTTTGTCACCACCAGGGACAGCTAGCTAATGGGCCGCACGTAAAAACTTTAATGGGCTATAAAATAAGAGACGACGAATAAAAGATTTGAATGCATGAGCGCCTGTGGGCATGTGCTAATTTTTTTTATTAAGCTGATTTGGGCTAAATATGTATAGAAAAATATGCAAAATAAATTGTAGTAATGGGCTATAAAATAAGAGACGACGGATAAAAGATTTGAATGCATGAGCGCCTATGGGCATGTGCTAAATTTTTTTATTAAGCTGATTTGGGCTAAACATGTATAGAAAAATATGCAAAATAAATTGTAGTGTGGGGATTCGGCTCAGCCTAAAAATGCAATGTATATTAAATTTTATTTAGACCAAAAGTGATGGCATATTTTTGACAGGCCACGTCGGTTTTAGCGTAGGCATAACATCTTTACTGGCGACCACCGAACACGGCATAGCCCTGCCCTGGAACCCAGCTGAGGAAGGAGGCCATCGCTCTTACCCCTAGATGCACTCTTGTCGAATGTCGTTTAAGCGCATCGGTTGAGGCAGTGAAGACGATCCCACATCCGGTTCCATCGTACTCGTCTAAGGTGCAGGCTCTGTCTCTTCCTTCTTCTCCAAAGACCCCGAGCACTGCAGACGCGATGCATTTGTCGACTCACACAACAACGAGGAGGTGCTAGCCTCTGCGGAATGGTAGGTGGAGGCGCGCGCAGTCGGCAAGAGATGAGGCCAAGCGTCGATTCGTACGCGTATTGGCAAAGCTACGGCGGCGGGCGGACGTCCGGGTCGAGGCGGAAGTCGGCAAGGTTGGAGTGCCGACCTGCGCTAGGAGGACGAGAACGAGAACAGTTAGCACTGGCGCGGCATCGGGGACCTCCGGGAGCTCGGCAAGGGAGCGTCCAGGTGCATCGCGTGAGAGGATGCGGGCACGCAGCCGGGCGTGAAGATGAGGGGAGGTCACTAGTCATAAAAGCAGGAAGCAGCACTGGCTCAACTGCTTTCGGGCAAGGTACATAATGCGGGAAGAGCACTAGCGAGCTAGCGACAAGAAGGGGTGGCGGCGCATTGAGGGGAGCCGTGTGGGTCGTGTAGAGGAGGGGATAAGTAACAGGTGGTCGACTTGGCCTAGCAGGCTGGTCCAGCCAGTTCCCCTATTTTTCCTATATCAATTTTTTAGAAAAAGAATAGGAAGAGAGGAAAAGTTTTGGTGGTTTAAAAGGCTCATACAAAATGGAGGCGTCACTCTACTGCCTGCCGGCGAAGAACCTATCTTGCGGCCATTACATGTGTGGCCAAATGCGAGATTTCCGCAACTCTTACACCCGCATTCAAGCCAAAATCAGATTAGTTTTTCCCCAATCTTCAGTTCTCCTTTATCCAGAGTTGTGCATGAAGGATTCGTTTACTCACCATGGAATCTATGGAACTGTAAAAACTATAGAAAGGCTGGGGGCAGCGACAGATGTGGATTCCATTGTCATCTATATGTGTAGGGTTTGTTTTGTCATGTATATATATGTGTAGGAATTTTTTGGACGCGTTGAGACATGCATGGAGACAAGCTTATAGAATCACATCTGGTACAATTGGAAAATTTGATGGAGGACGATAGTATGACATATGCAATACCGACCCCTAGACGTAATTTATTTATATTTAGGTTATGTTTACGACAAAAAAGAAATTGATAGGCCCGTGGCAACGCACGGTATTCAACTAGTAGTATATATAATTTTGCATGGCGCACCCAGAACTCACTACTGTCAGCCTTGTATTGTCACATGAATAAGGCCTTAGCAACAATCTAATACATTAGATGGAAATATTTTTATACCAAAATATGAGGCATTACAGTTCTGCTACCATCATTTTTCTATGTATATTTAGAATTGTAAATTAGCACCAATGTGTCATTGTACTGAACTAAATAATACACTTTACAGAGAATGAATGTATAAAATGATTGAATATAAGACCAATAATTCATTAAAGAATTATATAGAGTACATCTAGCCACGCAAATGCGCGCGCGCCCCAGCTAGTTTGTTTTATCTGTATGAAGACCGAGCTCCAAACAGCAAAGGATATGACACTCCAGTTTTATCATACCATAGAGAAACCCAGAAACTGAGCTAACCAATTTTTTGTGCTTGGTTCAGTTTACTCTGGATCAGTTTTTCAGTTCGATTGCAACATATGCAGCCTTAGTTTAGCACTCTAGTTTATGGCACCCCATGGCTGCATAATGCATGCGATTCAAGAGGAGTGAATCTCCTGTAAATGTGTCGTGTTATCCATTCAGTGTTGTAGGTTGGTACTGGGTGTGACAAGTATAGGAATGCTTGAATTTTTGGTTTGTATCCAGATCATTTGTGATCATGCTAAATTTAAGGACCGATAAATGTTTCGCTATGCCTCCCGGGCCTTCGCTGGCAGAGCTACTTCACGTGGAGAAGCAGCGTCGCGTGGCCCTAGCAGGGCGGCGAGGCGTCAGAGCAGTGGACGAAGGAGAGGCGGAGCAGATGCGGCCGCCAGGAGGCTGCGCAAGGTGGCACACCGTGCCAGCTGGCAATGGCGCTCAGGCCCAATCTGGGCCTGACCTGGGCCAGGCAGGCCGCAGCCATGGAACACCCTGTGACGGCGCCGGCAGCTTTGACCCTTCCCTTCTAGCCTCTCTCCCCCTCCTCTGACCCTCTTGGACGCCGCTGATGAGGACATGGGCAGGCGAGCATGCAAGTGCGCTGATCAATGCACTCATCCAGCGCTGACACATTCTGGCCTGCCGGACCAGGCAGCAGCAACGTCTCAGCGCGCCGTTTCCCTCTTGAAGGCACTGCTTTGGCTGCAAGTGGAGTACCTAATGCAGCAGCAGGAGGTTGGCAATGCATTGCTCTGGCACGTAGAGACTGCCATACAGGCATGGACCTTCGGGGCACAATGTATGCCAGCACCAGCACTTCCACGACGATTGCCGCACCAATTCGAGTCAGGCCTTGCCTTTCACCTGCCGACTCTCTAGGCACAGAGGTGCAAGGTATGTTGGTCTGGGCAGTCATGCAGCTGCATTCGTCCATGGAAGCATCCGGCAAAGGCGGTCACGCTGCCCCGTTGCTCCGGGTCTTGACGCCTCACCTTCTTGGGTGGAGGCAAGGCTGGGCGAGGCCTACTGTTGTTGAGGGTAACTCCTCACCTAATTGCAGTCGCTTGGTGAGGACAGTCGTCAGTGTGCATGTGTGTCCCTCCTTTGGAGGTTGTACCCCCCATGTCTTTCTTTTCAATGAAGTGAAGCGCAAAATCTTGTGTTTTCTCGAATTATGCCAAGTTAAAACTCAACTGGCAGACAATGAGTAAAAATAGAAGTTTAACTAGTGTGCAAAATAATCTGAACCAAACAAAACAAGAGACATCACAGCACCTGAATTAACCTGACAGGAAAACAATAGAAATGCATACGGTGCAAACTTATGTAAGAAGTCAACTAGCAAAGATGAACCTGGAACATACATGAACGTCCAGCTTCTCAATTAAGGGAGCTGCCCTCAAGGAGGAGACTAAGTAGAGAATCTTGTCAAAATCTTCCTGAAATATATGCGTCAAAAACTGAACGTTCCTTAGCTGAGAAAATCTTTGTATGTTACAAAAGTCCCACCGCGTCTGAGGAAAGAGAAAATAATATCACTGATAAAATAATAGATAAATTAATTTGTAACGTGAATAGTTTCCAAGTGCAAACCTCTAGTTGCTGAAATAAGATATGCAGAGTCAGATTTTGAATGCTCGGGATCTCATTGGTAAGTGCAGCAAGAGCATGCTGAAAAACTGCCCTGAAGAACAAAATGTTTGCATTTTCCATCTTCAAACTTTGAGTGAAGATAATAGGAACAAAGTCTCCTTTGTACACAAGGGTGGAGAGCCTTGTAGCATGGAACTCAACCTTGGTTATAGCGCAGTTAACAACTCGCAAGTATAACAGATGGGTCAATGGGCGTTCTACCCTAAGCTCATCATTCAGGTGGCATCTGACCATGCTCAACCATTCAAGACTGTCGCAATTTGACAACATATTTTCAAGATCCTTTTTGGTGACATGCAGCAAGTTAAGATCAAGTTTTCTTAGGTTAGGGAAACCTCTGAACTGGAAAGGCAGTTTCAAATATACAAAACTAAGCTGAATACATTCCAGACGGGATATACTTTGACAGTCCAAAAGTTCGAAGGGAAATGTGTAACGATCATCACGGCCCCCAGATTTGACAGGTGCTAAGTCAAAAGCTAGATTCTTCGCCTGTGACGAGACAGCAAAACTAACCCAATCATTAAGATGGTCAACCAGCATTGAGTCAAATGCAAGTTTCACTTCAAGACCTTCAACCAGCTTGCCATGATAATGTTGTAGTACTAGATTAACTTTACGGATGAAATTCTGGACATGATTTTGTGGGTAAGACCTATTTTGCTCACATGCAGCAACACCACTAAAGCTTAGCCTCCGGCAGGTAGCCCACATATATCTCCAATTACTTGACAAAACACTAGTTTTTATAACCTCAGTTGGAGACAATTTTGACAAAATTATGCCAAGCAGATCCTGCGCAAAAGGAAAAATACCATGGACTTCAGAAATTCCCATTATAAACAATATTAATGCCAAAGAAAGTTAAAATACCTCAGGAAGGTCTTCAAGTTTAACTTTCGGTCTTCTGTTCTGCTGGACTGTTTTATTACAGCAATGGTCTAACTTTGCTCTTTCGCTCATTAGGTAGTTACCCATTTTTAGTCTGAAATTGACAAGTAAAATACATTCCATCAATTGTACAATGCAGAAAAAGTAACCAAAAAAAAAAGCACCAGGTTACTAATTTATTAAGCAAAGTATGTTCAAAAAACATACTATTATTTTGTGTAAATGGAATGGTTTGAAGAATATATAGAAAAAATGTGTACTCCCTCCGATCCATACTAGTTGCACTGATTCTCATGTATCTAGACAAGTCGTTTCAGCGACAAGTAATATGGATCGGAGGGAGTATATATTTTAAACTACTACATCAAATATCATTGTTTAAAGAAAACAGACATATTCCGCATACTTCCCACTGTAAAGGTAAGGTTTATTTTTGTTACCGTGCACGATTACAACTGCATCGCTTCGCATTTTTAATGCTTAGTTAGATCATGATAACACGATTACACAAACTGAATCTCATTAATTTTATCAAATTTCGTCTTTAACGATCAGGGTGTATCAGAATAACACAAAACAAATAAGATTCATGGCACGAGAGAGAGAGAGAGAGAGAGAGAGAGAGAGAGAGAAAGAGAGAGATGCAATACCTATAGCCGGCTTGCCGCGAGTCAAACCGGTCGGGATGACCTTCCACGGCCTAGCAGCGGCGTGGCGCTCCCTTTGGATGCTGCGGCCGCCTAGGCAGCGGCGGTGCAGAAATCTCAGCAACACGCCAGCCGGGACCGCCGGCGATCTTTGAGCGGCGGATCCAGTGGGGCCAAAGCGGCGGATCCAGGGGGGAAGGGGGGGGGGGGGGATCCAAGGGTTCGTGACTTCGTGTCTGCGAAGGTTGGGATATCAAGTTTGCCTATTTATTCCTTTATTTATTATTTATTATTGGACCCGTTGCGGGAAGGGCACGCACTATGTATCGCTTACTGCGAGTCCTGATAGAACTCGCCGCGTATAGTCTTTTTCTTTTTGGGCCGGCCATTCTATCCTCCCGAGTTGCAACAGCTTTGTTTCCTCGAGCACGTCGAGTGCTCGGATGATGGTGATTCTCGAGCATGGCTTGCGGGTCTGATCGAGAGCTTGGAGGAGGAAGAACCTGTTACTATCTTTGTAACCTTGTGGGCGATCTGGCATGCAAGGAGAAAAGCGATCCACGAGCAGATATATTAGACCCCTCTCTCAGTCCATTTTTTCGTTTAGAGCTTCATTGCTGAGTGCTGACTTAAAGACTAGGGAAGAAAGAGGGAAGAGGAGCGAAGGGGTGCGGACACCAGCAAGAGCGCCGGTTTAGATAAAACCACCGGTAGGCTAGGAGAAGATCAACGTAGATGCAGCTATAGGCAAAAATAGCGGAAGTGGTTCTATGGTGGCTGTAGCACAGAGTGATACAGGATTGTTCTTGGGAGCTTCTGCCCTAATATTCTTGGGGAGCACGGACCCCCGAGACATTGGAAGCGATGGCTTGTCGAGAAGGATATGTCATTTCTTTTCACCCCAATGAACTATTTTTAGAATTTGAACCTTTTAAAATAAAAATAAATAAAAACTAAACATTTTAAAATGTGAACCTTTTCCCAAGTGAATAAATTTTGAATTTATCAACATGTTTCACAACTAAACATTTTTAAATTTGAACCTTTTTACCAAGTGAATAAATTTTAAGATCATGAACATTTTTTAAAAACCATTTTTTAATCTAAACCTTTTTACCTAGTGAACAAATTTTAAGATCATGAAAAAATTTCAAAAATTGATTTTTTTTCAAATCCAAACCTTTTTACCTAGTGAACAAATTTAAGATCATGAAAAAAATTCCAAAACTTATTTTTAAAAAACTCTAAACCTTTTAACCTAGTGAACATATTTTAAAGCCATGAACAGATTTCAAACTTAACATTTTTAAGATCTGAACCTTTTTACCTAGTGATTTTTTTAAATAATAAAATTTGTTATGTCATAATTTTGTTTAAAATCTAAGTTTTAAAAATGAGCAAAATTTTAAATATGAACCATTTTACCAGATAAACACTTTAAAATCAGACCTCTGTGAAACATTTTCAAAACTAAACATTTCTTATATCAGGAACAATTTTTAAAATCTGAACCATTTTACTAGAGAAAAAATAAAATTGGATACTCTTTTATGTCATGAACAATTTTCAAAATTGAACAATTTTATACCATGAACATTTTTTAAATTTGAACCATTTTACTTGATAAAATTGAACATTATTTAGATCACAAAAATATTACAACCTCAATCTTATTTAAAATAATTAACATTTTTCTAAATGTTGTCGTTTTAAATAAGGTAACGTGTTAACTAAGGTACTCTCTCCGACCCCTATTATCTTTCCTAAATATGGATGTATCTAGCACTAAAATATGTTTGATACATCCGTATTACTGAAAGGTAATATGAGTCGGAGGGAGTAATATTTCAAAATATTCAATATTTGAAAAATATTAATAATTTGAAAAGAACAAAAAGGGAATAATAAATAAAATGGAAAGGAAAAACATGCATGCAACCCGGCAAAACCAAACAAAATTGGTAATTTCCCATTACATCGGTGATACTTTTGTAAGGGGGCTGCTATTTTATGAGCACATGTGGGCACGGTCGAATTTCCAACAGCCCACGGGTTGCCCGTTGCTATCTGAACGGGAGGGTGAGGGAAGGGGAGAAACCTCCATAGCTAGAGAACACTGATGACACTAAGAAAGTGTGTCAATTGGTTGGGACTTCAAGTACAAAGTGATGTAGCAAGAGAATTATCCCCAAGAGAGTGACTAGGGGTTTAATATCAAACTCTTTGGGAACAATCGATCTAGTTTCTTCAGGCCTTGGCCAGCAACCTGCAATACAAGTTCATTTTTTAAGCTCCCAACTTCACTATGTGGTTGTAAAGCACAAGGCTTCATTATTAGTAAAGAAAAATAAAATAAATAACTGAAAGTAAAAACATGAAAGTAAACTAAAGCTAAAAAGTAAACTAATGCTAAAAAGTAAAGTTGTTTTTGGGTTTTTGTTTGTAGTTGCAAAAGGTAAATATATTTTTGTGATTTTCGGATTTTATTGTTGCAAAAAATGTAAAAGCAAGCAGAAGCAATTAAACGGTGTTTCTTATGGTTTCAAATGGACCGGAGTTTATGGATTCACTTGTCTACTCTCTCATAAAGTTGTGGCGGCATTAAAAATAAGATAAAAGACTAAAATATTAATGATGCGGGCTCAGTATAAATTCTTAAGTGATGCGGGCCCTCTGTCCCGATTTTAAGTGATGCGGGCTCAGTATAAATTCTTTTTATAGAAAAAGTCCTTCATTGATTTATAAGCTTACAAATTTGGAAACTAAAATTGGAATCTTCACGTCTCCGACCTCCCCACCGTCTGCAACTGGCTGCTGTCCACCGAAGTTGGGGCTGGACACTAGGAGGAGGCAGAATCCTTGCGGCGGCGGCGCACCTGATCAGTCGTCGGGTCTTGCACCGGGCCGAGGACGAGCTCCGCCGCTGGGTCACACGCCATGCAAGGCGGAGCTTGGCCACTGATGTCTACACACGCTTCTGTTCTTATAGACAGTGTTGGACCTCCAAGTGCAGAGGTTTGTAGAGCAGCAACAAGTTTCCCTTAAGTGGATCACCCAAGGTTTATCGAACTCAGGGAGGAAGAGGTCAAAGCTATCCCTCTCAAGCAACCCTGCAATTACGATACAGAAAGTCTCTTGTGTCCCCAACACACCCAATACACTTTTCGGATGTATAGGCGCACTAGTTCGGCGAAGAGATAGTAAAATATAGGTGGTAGTGATGATTATAAGTAGCAAATGTGATCTGTAGTAAATATCGCTACGAGCAAACATGTAATAAAACAGGAAGGAAACGGTGTGCAATGCTTGGAAACAAGGCCTAGGGATCATATTTTCACTAGTGGACACACTCCCAACAAATATAACATAATTGAACAAACAAATAACTTCTCTTCACTATGGTACTCTGAATTACTCTCCTATTGAATAACACTAATCATTGCGTAGGGCTACGAAGCACCCCTCAAAGTTTATCAAGTACTTGACAAACACCACTCATAGAGATATCCAAATCAAATCACAACTCAAGATAGATATTATTGCAACTTAGACCAAGTACTAACACGCTGCACACACACTGTCAACATTACACCATGAAAGGAGGAATAGATCACTTCAATACTATCATAGTGATAATTATTCTCATAATCCATAAAAGATCACAATCGTAGCCTAGACCAAGTACCACCATGATGCACGCACTGTTACTGTTACACCATGGCAGGAGGAATAGATTACTTTAATAACACACTCGAGTACACATAATGAAGAAGAGTAACATCTACTTATTCAACATGATACAAAGCTCACGATCACATAAAGATCACATCATGGGAGAGAGAGGTGAACCACATAGCTACCGGTAGAGCCTTCAGCCCCGGGGGTGAACTACTCCCTCCTCATCATAGGAGACAGCAAGATTGATGGAGATGGCGGTGAGGTCGATAAAGACGGTGGAGACGGCGATGGAGACCGATGGAGATGGCTCCGAGGGCACTTCCCTGACCCGGCAGGGTGCCAAAATAGAGACTTCTGTCCCCCGAAATTTGTCTTCGACGGTGGCGGCGCTGCGGAACTGTTCTAAAAATTTCGCTGACTCCCTTAGGGTTTTTCGTCCCGAGGCTTTATATAGGCGAAGGGGCGTCGTCAGAGGGCAGCCAGGGGCTCCTCACACCAGGGTGGCGCGGCCAGGGCCTGGGCCGTGCCACCTATGTGTGAGGGCGGCCTCTGGCCCTCCTCCGTCCCTCTTTTGGTCTTCGGAAAGCTTACAGGAAAAATAAGACTTCTGGAACTTGTTTCGTCCAATTCCGAGAATATTTCCTGCGTAGCTTTTCTGAAACACAAAAACAGCAGAAAACAGGGAACTGGCACTGTGGCATCTTGTCAATAGGTTAGTTCCGGAAATCGCATAAAAATGCCACGAAGTGTAACGAAACAATAGGCAAACGGTGTAAAAATAAGCATGGAGCATCAAAAATTATAGATACGTTTGAGACGTATCAGCATCCCCAAGCTTAACTCCTGCTCGTCCTCGAGTAGGTAAGTGATAACAAAAGAAATAATTTTTGAGGTGACATGCACCTACACAATCTTGATCATATATGTAAGCATTGTGAGCTGGGATCATAAGAACTTAAAACATGGGCATGAAAGATATAATCGTGACAATAAGAAACTTAGCAACCATGTTGTAAACATGCAAATAAACACAAACAAAAGATCATGAAAATGAAACAATGAAAGTCAAACGTGTGTTCAAATCATAAGGAAAAACATACAAAATGGTTTTTAGCTTGTCCTTTATGGAGAGCAAAACATAAATGCTAGGACACCTTCAAGTTTAAGAGGGCGACTAGATACAAATAATTTGAGAACAAGTGAAACCAACAATATGAATCAATCAATGAAAACTTTGGGACAATGCACATTATACTAAGAATGACAACTATGCTATCTTAGACGGTGCATAAAGATAGAAGGTGGTGACTCAACATAAAAGTAAAAGAAAGGCCCTTCGCAGAGGGAAGCAATGATTAAACATGTGCTAGAGCTTTTCATTTGTAAAACAGATAGATAAAAATTGGTTTTTGAGAGGTGGTTGTCTTTGTCAACGACTGGCAATGGGGTTCTTACTATCTTCCATACAAAAATGAAGCAAGTTTTTGAGAGAGAGATTGGCACTTTTATGCTCTTTTATAAAGCTTGGCACTCCTCCCCACCTTTTTTCCTTTCTCAAACCATGGCTAACCGATTCCATCGGGTGCCCACCAACATTCACATTCCATGGAGGAGTGCCTTTTTCTTTCTTTTTTCTCTTTTTTTTTCTTTTTGGAATAAGCAATATGGAAGATAGCCAATCCGACCACTACGTCCCCATGAGCTGAAAATAGTGTCACAAAACGAGAAGTATTTTGAAGGTTTTTGAAAGGTAGCACATGAAAATTTACTTGGAATGGCTTACAAATACCATGCATAGGAATTTATAGTGGACACAATGAAAAACTTGGTTTTTGAGAGTTGGATGCACGAGTAGAGCTCATACTCAGTACAAAATGAGGGCTAGCAAAAGACTGGGAGCGACCAACTAAGAGAGCAATAACGGCCATAATCATGCAAAGCGACAAAGCAACATTAAAAGAAGCATAAGATGGCATCAAAAGTCAAAAACTAAATGATCATAGAGGCTATTGGCGACTTTGTAAGAGTCTAACATGTGTGAGCATGCGCCAAGTCAACCCAAATAAAGCATCAAGGAGAAAACCAAAATAATGCTTCCAAATAATGAAAACAACGCATGATTTTTTCAAAGGCTCATTAAGCAATCTCAGTTATTTGAGACAAGTCATGCTACAGCAAAACCACTAAGCATACTATCAAAAAGACATCAAGCACAATATGCAAAAGCCTAGGCCGCAGTCTACACAAGCTCCTTCTTGTACCACTATTTTGCATAAAGCTTTTTCTCTTTTCCAACACCATTTGAAATTTTTTAAGACACCTCTTTTGATGAAAACCAATAAAGATCAGAGGAAAAAATACACCTTGATGAAAAGATATGACAAGGTCTGAACACAAATCAAGGCAAAAACGAAAACCAAAAGTAGTAGCAAAAAAAGAGAACACTCATTGAAACGATAAGAGTGAAAAAAGGAGTATTCTTGGCAAATGAAAAACAGAGTTCATCTCCCTCCAAACAACATGATGTGATCAAACCGTTTATTACAGCAAACAAAGCAAAAGAAAACTAAAAACAAAAACAACTGACGCTCCAAGAAAAATGCATAGTGCATGAAGCAATAAAAATATAGTGTCTTGAAAGGTGACCTGATTTTTGCCGATGAAGAAGGGGTGCCTCGGGGGCATCCCCAAGCTTTGACGCTTGTACTTCTTGGATATTTCTTGGGGTGACATGGGCATCCCCAAGCTTGAGATTTTGTCCATTCTTCATCTCATCTCATCATTCTCCAATCCCTACACTTGAAAACTTCCTTCATACAAAACTAAATTCTATTAGCAATATTAGTGTAAGCATAGCATTGAATCAACCCTTTTTGCTTCAGGTTTCAACCTAAAACCACCACATATTAAGTATATACTACTGTAGCAACTTCCCCAAAAGTTCCGTGATCAAAAGAACTCAAAAAGAAAGCGATAAAGCGGCAAACACAAATATTGGCAGAAATCTGTCAAAACAGAACAGCTGACAAAGGTCGAATTTTTAGAGCATTTTCTGTTGCTCAAATCAAAAAGTGTTCAACTAATGAAAGTTTGGATATAACCTGGGGCATATGCTCAAGAAATCGCAGGTCCAAAAGATATACAGAGAATTTATAGGAATTTTTGCGGTGCAGCACCGAAAACTGTTTCAGGACAGCAACATCCCCAAATCTTACCTCACTCAAATTAGAGGCTTCTCTTGGCACAACAATAAAATAAAAAATGATAAGGAGCAGTCATGACAGTAGTAATGACTTCTAAGACTCAAATAAAAGAAAAAGTACTAAAAATAAACAATGGGTTATCTCCCAAGAGTGCTTTTCTTTAAAGCCTTTGAGCTAGGCGCAGTAGTTTGCAAAGATGCTCATGTATGCGCCATAAAAGAGCTTGAGGCAAAGGCGCCATATAGGAACTTAAAGCAATAGAGAGCATCAAAAAGCAAATATGAAACACATTTATATCTGAACCACTTCCTATGCATAGGAATCTTGTAAGAAAATAAATCAACGAGGCACATAGTAGCAAGCATGGATAGATAAAACAAGTGCCACTTCAAGATTTGCAACATAAAGAGGGGAAACTTAATATTGTTGAGATCCATCAAACCATGTTTCCCTCTCTCATAATAACTTTCAGTAGCATCATGAATAGAACTAACAATATAACTATCACATAAAGCATCCCTATCATGAGCCACATGCATAAAAGAATTAATACTCACCACAGGAACAATAGTAGTAGGAGCAGATTCAATAGAATAATTATTCTCATCACTATAATCATCAAAAATAGGAGGCATATTGTAATCATAACTAATTTTCTCCTCAAAAGTAGGTGAACTGAAAATATTATACTCATCATCATAAGCATCATAAACTAGAGGTTTAGTATCATCCCAAGCTAGAGAACAACTATTTTGCAAAGCATATTCTTCAAACATATCATCACAAGAAGGAACATCACATATAGGAGATAAAATATTATCAGAACAAACTTTCTCCACTAAAGCTGGGGAACTTAAAATATCATGCTTAACAAAACCAGCTTCCCCAAGCTTAGACTTTTCTATAGCATTAGTAATAACAGTGTTCGAAACATTCATACTAATAATACTATTAGCATGCAAATTAAGCTCCAAAGGTTTTTCAACTTTCTCTTCAAACACTTCATATCTAAACTCAGAAAAGAGACTAAAGAACTCTTTATTTTCCATTAAGCCTAACTAGTGAAAATAAAAACAAGAAACAAAAAGATGTAATTGCAGAATCTAAAGGAAATAACTTCGAGCACTCACTAGCAACTAAAAGACTTAGTAGCCAAAGGATGTGAGTACCTTTTACCTTACCTCCCCGGCAACGGCGCCAGAAAAGAGCTTGATGTCTACACACGCTTTTGTTCTTGTAGACAGTATTGGGCCTCCAAGTGCAGAGGTTTGTAGAGCAGCAGCAAGTTTCCCTTAAGTGGATCACCCAAGGTTTATCGAACTCAAGGAGGAAGAGGTCAAAGCTATCCCTCTCAAGCAACCCTGCAATTATGATACAGAAAGTCTCTTGTGTCCCCAACACACCCAATACACTTGTCAGATATATAGGCGCACTAGTTCGGCGAAGAGATAGTAAAATACAAGTGGTAGTGATGATTATAAGTAGCAAATGTGATATGTAGTAAATATCGCTGCGAGCAAACATGTAACAAAACAGGAAGTAAACGGTGTGCAATGCTAGGAAACAAGGCCTAGGGATCATACTTTCACTAGTGGACACACTCCCAACAAATATAACATAATTGAACAAACAAATAACTTCTCTTCACTATGGTACTCTGAATTACTCTCCTATTGAATAACACTAATTATTGCGTAGGGCTACGAAGCACTCCTCAAAGTTCATCAAGTACTTGACAAACACCACTCATAGAGATATCCAAACCAAATCACAACTTAGACCAAGTACTAACACGGTGCACACACTGTCAACATTACACCATGAAAGGAGGAATAGATCACTTCAATACTATCATAGTGATAATTATTCTCATAATCCATAAAAGATCACAATCGTAGCCTAGACCAAGTACCACCATGATGCATGCACTGTCACCATTACACCATGGCAGGAGGAATAGATTACTTTAATAACACACTAGAGTACACATAATGAAGAAGAGTAACATCTACTTATTCAACATGATACAAAGCTCACGATCACATAAAGATTACATCATGGGAGAGAGAGGTGAACCACATAGCTACCGATAGAGCCCTCAGCCCCGGGGGTGAACTACTCCCTCCTCATCATAGGAGACAGCAAGGTTGATGGAGATGGCGGTGAGGTCGATGGAGACGGCGGAGACGGCGATGGAGACCGATGGAGATGGCTCCGGGGGTACTTCCCCATCCCGGCAGGGTACCAGAACAGAGACTTCTGTCCCCCAAAATTTGTCTTCGACGGCAGCGGCGCTGCGGAACTGTTCTGGAAATTTCGCCGACTCCCTTAGGGTTTTCCGTCCCGAGGCTTTATATAGGCGAAGGGGCGTCGTCAGAGGGCAGCCAGGGGCTCCTCACACCAGGGTGGCGCAGCCAGGGCCTGGGCCGTGCCACCTATGTGTGAGGGCAGCCTCTGGCCCCCCTCCGTCCCTCTTTCGGTCTTCGGGAAGCTTCCGGGAAAAATAAGACTTCTGGAACTTGTTTCGTCCAATTCCAAGAATATTTCCTGTGTAGCTTTTCTGAAACACAAAAATAGCAGAAAACAGGGAACTGGCACTGTGGCATCTTGTCAATAGGTTAGTTATGGAAATTGCATAAAAATGCCACGAAGTGTAACAAAATAGTAGGCAAATGGTGTAAAAACAAGCATGGAGCATCAAAAATTATAGATACGTTTGAGACGTATCAGCCACTGGGTCATGCGCCAGGCCAAGGCGGAGCTCCTCGCCCTCACACGCCTCACTTGTTCCTCCTGTCCTCGCTCACCGCGACGCCGCTGCTACAGCCCCAGGCGCCCAAGCCCGCCGCGTGGATGTGGCGCCGAGCCCCTTTGACAGAGCCTGCTCCCATTCCAGTGTGGCCCGACTCCTCTCTCTGTTCATGTTGATTGCTGAAACCTAGTTTGCTGAAACTAATGAAGGATACAATGACTGTATGAGCAATTTGTTGAATCCTATGTATTTCTATCTCAAAACACCCTGTTGAAGCCAATCTAGTCTTTTCCTTCAACAATAGCATTCCATGTGTCTCTCCTGCCGATAAGCTGAAGAACCTACTCCCGTTACATGCTGCTGAAATAGGCTTTCCGACTCTGGTTCCTCTTCCTACAAGCTCCTTGTGAAACCTACTGAAATGGGAAAAAACACTAAGGGACCAGTTTGGAATCATATAAATTTCTGCACCTATAATCCACTATACAAGGAAAATATACCATTGTAAACGACCGTTTGGATACAAGGAAAATGTTTTTACTGATGAGCTAGTAGCAGCCCTACCAAAGTTTACTGATGAGCTAGTATCAACTAGTAGCAGCCCTACCCAAGTTTACTGATGAGCTAGTTTGGAGTTGTCGGGGGGATGACCCCCGGTAGGGTCAAGAGACTAGAAAAGAGATAAGGTAAGAGGTTGGCTACAAGAGGTTTGCCTGAAGTTGGGCCTGGCCGGCATATAGAGGTCCCGGCCTGGACGACATATAAAGGATGATCTAGCTGGTATTCAAGAATGTCGGCTTAGCCGAAATATCATATACAATGTGCCGGCATATATGGTATGCCAGCCTAACCTAGTTGATATATTGTGCAGGTACAAAAGTAGGATGGATTATCCAGTCAAGGATCTGGCATATAAGTCCGGGATAGGGCTAACGGTTCTATCCTGGACACAGAAGTCAACCGATAGGTTACATCCCTACAATTGCGGAGAGAACCTTCCCCAGCATGGAGGAGGGTGATGATGACAGAGTGCATAGTAGTGGTATACCAACCACTACAGTGCTAAGGACTGACCTTTCTGCCACAGTGGATGAAGGAAATATGCCCTAGAGGCAATAATAATAATATTGTTATTATCATATTTCTTGTTCATGATAATGTTTATATTCCATGCTAGAATTGTATTAAGCGGAAATATTAATATATACTTGTGTGGTTTATGAACAACACCGTGTCCCTAGTATGCCTCTACTAGACTAACTCATTGATTAATGATGGTTAAGGTTTCCTAACCATACACATGAGTTGTCGATTAATAATGAGGTCATGTCATTAGAAGAATGATATGATTGACAAACCCAAATTAAGCACATCAATTAGATCGTGTCATTGTATTCACAATTGCATAGCTTTTCCTATATCAGTATCCTATTCCTTAGACCATGAGATAATGACACTCCCTAGTACCTGAAGAGAGCTTTGAGGTCATCAAATGTCACACTATGAAAGGGTGATCATAGAGGTGTCTCTCAGGTAATCATAAAGTACTTGTTGGGTTGCATGTATCGAGATTGGGATTTGTCCCTCCCATGTCGGAGAGATATACTCTAGGCCCACTCGGTAATCAATATCATACACTATTTGCAAACACATGATTAATGAGTTTAATCATAGGGTGATATTGGATTGCGGAACGAGTAAAGAGTACTTGCTGTGAACGAGATTGAACTAGGTATGGCGATGCCGACTATCAAATCTCGGGCAAGTAAAATATCACGAGACAAAGGAATTCGCATTCGGGATTATTTGAATCCTGACATCGTGGTTCACCGATAATGATCTTTGTTGAATGTGTGGGAGTCAATATGGATTTCCAGATCCCGCTATTGATTATTGATGGTGATCATGTCCGCACATTCTCGAACCCATAGGGTCACACACCTAACGCTCATCGACGCTAGGGTAGTTTCGGGATTTATGAAAATTGTTTTGGAGAGTTACAGAATTGTTCCGGGAAGAGGATTAATGATTTATTAATTTATTGAATTAATAAATGTTAATACATATATTTATTTACTGGAAATAAATAAGGGCTAAAAAGTAGTCCATAGAAAGTTTTGTTAATGGACTAATTTTGTAGCCCATATAGACAAACTACTAATAAAGAAAAAGCAAAAGCTAAAGAAAAAAAAGGAGGCTGGGGCGCATGGGCCGGCTGGCTGGGCCGGCAGCCCACCCGCCCCGCGCCAGAGCTTACCTGGCTGCTCGCCTTACCTGGGCCGGCCACTCGCGCGCTAGGCCTGCTGGCTGGGCCGCAGCGCCAGGAAGGCTGCTCAGATCCCGCATGGGCTCGCTCTCGCAGGTCCCTCGATCGCTTGGAGCCGCTCACGCCAGGAGGGATGGCGCAAGAAGGTTGGTCATTTTTTCACTGGCACACAACCCTAGGCTGCTCGGCGCCTATAAATAGCGAGTTAGGCAGCCGTCAGATGATTTGATCATCGACCGGAAATTGTTTCAACTGCCGCCACCGTTGCTATTCGTAGCCTTTTTCTTGTCCTAGTTTTACTAGTTTCTTTGCCTATTCTTCTTCCACCTCGCGTGTAGGCGAAGCCCTGCCTGCAGATACTCTCCACCATAAGCACCACGTCATCGTGCTACTAATCCCAACTACCACTCCACCACGCCTTGTTGGACCGAGGAGGAGGAGGAGTCGCTGCGTTGTACGTGTGCATCGCTTGGAGGCGCCGCCCGTTGTGGCGCTTGGATCAGATCGGATCGCGAGGAGGAGATGCTAGTACGACTATGCCGACCACGTTCATCTGAATGTTTCCACTGTGCTATCAGACGCTAGTAGATATGTTTCCCCGCTCGTTGCTTTGCATCTCGTAGATCAGATCTTGGCTTGTTCTTGTTCGTACTCGTAGAAAAAATTGTTTTCTATGCTGCCAAACCCTTCAGTGGTATCAGAGCGAGATCTATGCGTAGATATTTTTCACGAGTAAAACGCAACAATGTTGTTGTGGGCATTGATGTTTTTGGTGCAAGCTTCTTTTTGTGTACTTCTTGATGTCGCGGCATAGTGGGATTGAAGCGGCCCAGGCCAATTTACATGACCCGTTCGTGAGACCGGCTCCGCAGTGGCCAGCTCCACACATGCGGCTGGTGGGTGTCTGTATCTTCCACTATAGTTGTCATTGGATTTATAACAAAACTTTGGCAACTCTAATATCAACGTTGTGGCTTTACATAGGTAAGAACCATTCTTAAACGTAGCTCCCATAAGCCACGTAAAATATGCATTCAACAAATTAGAGGTGTCTAACTTATTTTTGCAGGGAGTATTTGTGATATGGTATTTCCACAAGATGTGATGTGCATGTTGATATATGCAATGATCATGTTTTGTAATATTTCACGAATTGCATGTCGATGAGTTCACAACCGGCAGGAGTGTGGTGACCCAGCATACCACTGCATGTATAGTATGCAAGTCGTTGACATAACACCAATGAAACACCGTCTCACTAGTATTATATCGATCAGAGTGGTACAACAGAAATATCGCAGGTCCAAGGTAGGTGCATAGGATTACAAATTTCATCATACAGAAGATCTTTAGAACCTCCTCAACAGGTAGAGGTTTAGTCCCGGCGATTACAAATGGGAATAATACCTTGAAGACTAAGCTAGAGCTACACTGATGCAGTTGGCTTTCTACAGAACTACTCTAGCTACTTAGGTTCTAGGATTAGGGAATTGAGTCCCTTCTATTCCTATTCTAGTTTTCCTCCAAGCTTGGTGTAATTGTTGACTTCATTGATAATTCTGACATTGGTTGAGGTCTTCATCTTCATCTTTAGTGTCTCGAGGTTGCCTCCTATGTTGCCTCCAATCTAAGCAAGGGTTAAGAGGGAGTGGGGTGAGTAACGAGCGTTACCCAGCAAGTTCATATAAGGAATAAGGTATTTTATGCACTATCTACAGCCTTAGACCAAGGGTCGTTTGGTAATGCAAGTTTTTGTAAACATTTCTTCAAGAGGTTGCTTTTATTCAAAAGAACTATGTCCGTCAGCCTTCACAGGTTGATTAGAGCTTCAATGGGCTCCTTTCCTGCCGCGTTCGCAGCTCCTTTTCAGAACAGGGAGTATCCAGATACTTTCTTACACTCTGCAGAGGTGGTCACTTGTACCCATGAGAGATCAAAGCCTTGCTGCACAACCGATTAGCTAGCATCGTCCACACTTCCTTGGTGTGGGGCCTAGTCGATGATCCAAGCCAATCACTGTTCTTCTCCATGACCCCACAGACCCACCCTTTTGTAAGTCCATCCTCCCCTATACCCATATGCAGACCGATTGGCGCACTGGTCCTCCCCTTTACACTATGGATGACCCCATAGGTAGACCGATCTGGATGACCGTTACAATCCATCATAGATCAATTAGCAAGCTTGTCCCCCCTATACTATAGGCAGCCCGGCAGGAAATTTTGTTCCCCCACTATGCACTATAGTAGCCCACGCAGGACAACACTCCACTACTGATTCGTTGGCATGCGAGAGGAAAAAGATACAGCTGACTTCTCCGTCCCATTCCAGATCTCATGGTTGACCATAATTTATGGCGCTAGAATCACTGGCGACATTGGTTGTTAAGTCCTAGGGTTCACTTTCCCGTGCAAATGGAACCTCCACCACAACAATCATACCATGGTTCCATTTGCCAGCCATCCTAGGTTACCACCACTCGGGTCGATAACCAGCTAATCATGTTAATTATGAAAAGAGAACCTTTTACTTTACAATGCAGTAATAATCATACCACCGGTATATTTGCAAGTAATTTGCTAAAAGTAATCAAGAGATATGAGCAAGAGTGAACTTGCCTTTCTGACCGCAAGATTATGCGAGTCAGGGTCTTCGATATGATAGAAATCCCAATTCTGAAATAGCAACCATCATCCGATAGGGATGATGTTAGAAATCTGCAGCATGATATGCAGAAGATATGATATGCATTGCTCTAAGCATAACCTAACCCCAATGATTTGTTATCATTGAGTTAAGGTGATTTATTTATGATGTGTTGCACTTTTAAGTTCAATTTCACATACAAGGTTGTTAAGGGTTTTAGGTTAACTCACTAGCATTTATAAGTGAAGAATAAAGCTTGAAAGAAGATTACTAATTTTAGGGTTGCCATCATTCCTTGCTTACAAGAGAAGGATGGTTGATGGTGAAGACATGAAGGTAACACTTTTAAGTTGTATCTTATAATTAGCAAGCACTTGGTTGATCATGGATATGCAAAGTCAATAGTAAAGTATACACATAGTAATATCTAAGTAGTTCTAGGGTTGACAACAATCTTAATCTAACCAGGCAATTGTTATCAGAAAGCATATGGTTTGGTGAATTGCTTACTTGATATGTTATTAAAAGAATAACTTTTGAAGAACACATCTCATATAAAATTACCTTTTAGTGGTCATTTACTTTATAAGAAGGTTGGAGTGATCAATAAAACACAAGTTCCTTTATTATTAGCTAGTAGGGCTTGAATCACAATTTTAAATGATTCTTAAAATTGAGTTAGCAGTTATGAAACAATTGTTAATCAATAGATTATAGTTGAAGATAGAGTCTAAACTCAAGTTGATGCTTATTTAAGAGTTATCCTAATTTCTTATCATTTCAGAAAATAGTTTTAGGATTTAAGTCAAATTTTAATGATTTAAAATTGACCTAGAAGTTTTAAATTTAACTTTTATGGAAACAATAGTTGAAATAACAATATTGGAGTTAAGGAATAACTCTGATACAAGTTTATGATTTTTCTCAAATTTTACTATATTAAATTTGTTTTCAAAAAATCATTTTAGGGATTAAAATTCTAATAGTAAAGTTTTAGGATTAATATTTAATAATATCAAAATATTAATTGGAATCACATTATTTAAGTTGTCACATTTTTATTTGGTATTTGAAAACTTGGTTTGAATTATTATAATTGTTTGGCTTCCTTCCTGTGATTTCTTCATCATTGTCTTAACTGTCTTCGGAACTCGTCTCTTCCTCACACGAATCCCTTAACCCTCTAGATCAATACCATGAAGTAAGAACTTGATAATGCAACATGCATTTGCACATCAGAGTTAAACTTCATGTATGGATCTAGTCAATCAATAAAAATCCAAGAAAATCCAAATGTGTGCTGGCAACATACATCATCATAAGCCCGTTGAGTAAAACATCTCTAGAGTTTGGGCTTAGATGTGTACTTTATAGCACCAAGTAATATAGGTTTATATCGTGCTATATTGCACATAATGGTGGACAACTACTCTTTGTCTCAATATTTACTTCAATTGCTCAATTGCAACCAAATAATTTGAACAAATTGGGTTTGTGAGTCTTTATAGCTGACCTATACGTGCCTTTCTATCCTTCTACAACTTACCTCACATCCTATTGAGGACTATCCTCACATGTTCTCTCAAACTTCTAGCATAGCTTCTTTAAACACCTACTTTGCTAAGTATGGTTCACACAACTCCATGATGTTCATGGGGTTCTCTGTTGTGCTTTGATAAATCTCCTCGAACTAAAGACTATGGTTGAGGTACACTTGACCTAGTTACCATGGTTTGGAGAACTTCATTCACCCTTCTCCTTGAACTTCTCTCTCCTTTGCAAGGAATTGCTGGTTTTATTGAAGGTTCTACACCATCATGTAGAGATTCTCAAGTGAATCTAACATGATCTAAGTGTTTACATTATCGACACTACTTACTTGTATATGGCATTCTTGAGTATCCATATACATGACTTAACCTGAGGTCCTACTACCTCGCATAGCTTCACTTCAACACTCAATATCATCCTACTACAGTTTCAGATGACTTAAGTTTAATATAATGCCTTTGGTATACTTCTTTCAATAGGATAGTTCCCATTCTGGTTGTATCCTCTCTTTGGACTACCATGTATTGTATACCAATTGTAATCTCCCTTCCATGCATTATGTAAGGTTATAATAATGTCATAACTACTTGGTATGGTTCAAGATATCTAACTTCACTTAAGAAGACAGGTAAGAACTTTGACTCAAGTGTGTCAGGAGTATTCTTTTATTGAATATCCATCTCAAGTCATAAAGAAGAATTGGTTTAGATAAGAAGGCTTCCTATAGTCACTACCAAACCTACAGGTCTCCTATTAAAGGGGTTTAATCCTAGGGTCAAAGCGTTTGCTCTGATACCAACTGTGGTGACCCAGCATACCACTTCATGTGTAGTATGCAAGTCGTTGACATAACACCAATGAAACACCATCTCACTAGTATTATATCGATCAGAGTGGTACAGTAGAAACATCGCAGGTCCAAGGTAGGTGCATAGGATTACAAATTTCATCATACAGAAGATCTTCAGAACCTCCTCAATAGGTAGAGGTTTAGTCCCGGTGATTACAAACGGGAATAATACCTTGAAGACTAAGCTAGAGCTACACTGATGCAGTTGGCTTTCTACAGAACTACTCTAGCTACTTAGGTTCTAGGATTAGGGAATTGAGTCCCTTCTATTCCTATTCTAGTTTTCCTCCAAGCTTGGTGTAATTGTTGACTTCATTGATAATTCTGACATTGGTTGAGGTCTTCATCTTCATCTTTAGTGTCTCGAGGTTGCCTCCCATGTTGCCTCCAATCTAAGCAAGGGTTAAGAGGGAGTGGGGTGAGTAACGAGCGTTACCCAGCAAGTTCATATAAGGAATAAGGTGTTTTATGCACTATCTACACCCTTAGACCAAGGGTCGTTTGGCAATGCAAGTTTTTACAAACATTTCTTTAAGAGGTTGCTTTTATTCAAAAGAACTATGGACATCAGCCTTCACAGGTTGATTAGAGCTTCGATGGGCTCCTTTCCTGCCGCGTTCGCAGCTCCTTCCCGGAACAGGGAGTATCCAGATACTTTCTTATACTCTACAGAGGTGGTCACTTGTACCCATGAGAGATCAAAGCCTTGCTGCACAACCGATTAGCTAGCATCGTCCACACTTCCTTGGTGTGGGGCCCAGTCGATGATCCAAGCCAATCATTGTTCTTCTCTGCGACCCCGCAGACCCACCCTTTTGTAAGTCCATCCTCCCCTATACCCATATGCAGACCGATTGGCGCACTGGTCCTCCCCTTTACACTATGGATGACCCCATAGGTAGACCGATCTGGATGACCGTTACAATCCATCATAGATCAATTAGCAAGCTTGTCCCCCCTATACTATAGGCAGCCCGGCAGGAAATTTTGTTCCCCCACTATGCACTATAGTAGCCCGCGCAGGACAACACTCCACTACTGATCCGTTGGCATGCGAGAGGAAAAAGATATAGCTGACTTCTCCGTCCCATTCCAGATCTCATGGTCGACCGTAATTTATGGTGCTAGAATCACTGGTGACATTGGTTGTTAAGTCCTAGGGTTCACTTTCCCGTGCAAATGGAACCTCCACCACAACAATCATACCATGGTTCCATTTGTCAGCCATCCTAGGTTACCACCACTCGGGTCGATAACCAGCTAGTCATGTTAATTATGAAAAGAGAACCTTTTGCTTTACAATGTAGCAATAATCATACCACCGGTATATTTGCAAGTAATTTGCTAAAAGTAATCAAGAGATATGAGCAAGAGTGAACTTGCCTTTCTGACCGCAAGATTATGCGAGTCAGGGTCTTTGATACGATAGAAATCCCAATTCTGAAATAGCAACCATCATCCGATAGGGATGATGTTAGAAATCTACAGCATGATATGCAGAAGATATGATATGCATTGCTCTAAGCATAACCTAACCCCAATGATTTGTTATCATTGAGTTAAGGTAATTTATTTATGATGTGTTGCACTTTTAAGTTCAATTTCACATACAAGGTTGTGAAGGGTTTTAGGTTAACTCACTAGCATTTATAAGTGAAGAATAAAGCTTGAAAGAAGATTACTAATTTTAGGGTTGCCATCATTCCTTGCTTACAAGAGAAGGATGGTTGATGGTGAAGACATGAAGGTAACACTTTTAAGTTGTATCTTATAATTAGCAAGCACTTGGTTGATCATGGATATGCAAAGTCAATAGTAAAGTATACAAATAGTAATATCTAAGTAGTTCTAGGGTTGACAACAATCTTAATCTAACCAGGCAATTGTTATCAGAAAGCATATGGTTTGGTGAATTGCTTACTTGATATGTTATTAAAAGAATAACTTTTGAAGAACACATCTCATAATGGCCATTTAGTATAAAATTACCTTTTAGTGGTCATTTACTTTATAAGAAGGTTGAAGTGATTAATAAAACACAAGTTCCTTTATTATTAGCTAGTAGGGCTTGAATCACAATTTTAAATGATTCTTAAAATTGAGTTAGCAGTTATGAAACAATTGTTAATCAATAGATTATAGTTGAAGATAGAGTCTAAACTCAAGTTGATGCTTATTTAAGAGTTATCCTAATTTCTTATCATTTCAAAAAATAGTTTTAGGATTTAAGTCAAATTTTAATGATTTAAAATTGACCTAGAAGTTTTAAATTTAACTTTTACTGAAACAATAGTTGAAATAACAATATTAGAGTTAAGGAATAACTCTGATACAAGTTTATGATTTTTCTCAAATTTTACTATATTAAATTTATTTTCGAAAAATCATTTTAGGGATTAAAATCCTAATAGTAAAGTTTTAGGATTAATATTTAATAATATCAAAATATTAATTGGAATCACATTATTTAAGTTGTCACATTTTTATTTGGTATTTGAAAACTTGGTTTGAATTATTATAATTGGGTTTGAATTCATAATTCAAATACTACTTAAACAAGTTTTCAAATTTGGTTCAAAATTATTTCACACAAGCATATGATATCATAGTACAAACAGATAGGTCTTATTTTTGTGATCATTTTGATATCTCATTTGTATTTTTCTGATTTAAAATGAATTAGATATGAATTTGCAAAGTTTCAGCAATTTTCTAGAATTTGAATTTAACAGAGAATAACTTTTCTAACCGAGGGGTATTGATACGTCTCAAACGTATCTATAATTTTTGATGCTCCATGCTTGTTTTTATACCATTTGCCTATTGTTTCATTACACTTAGTGGCACTTTTATGCAATTTCCGGAACTAACCTATTAACGAGTTGCCACAGTGCCAGTTCCCTGTTTTCTGCTGTTTTTGTGTTTCAGAAGTGATACACAGGAAATATTCTCAGAATTGGACGAAACAAAAGCCAGAAGTCTTATTTTACCCGGAAGCTTCCAAAGATCCGAAGAGGAGTAGGAGGTGGGCCACAGGGGCCCCACACACATAGGTGGTGCGGCCAGGCCCCTGGCCGCGCCAGCCATGTGTGAGGAGGCCCTGGCCCTCCTCTGACATCGCCCCTTCGCCTATATAAAGCCTCGGGACGGAAAACCCTAGGGGATTCGGCAATTTTCCAGAAACAGTTCCGCAGCTCCGCCGCCGTCGTCGATGAATTTCGGGGGACATAAGTCTCTGTTCCGGCACCCTGCCGGGACGGGGAAGTGCCCCCGGAGCCATCTCCATCGGTCTCCATCGTTGTTTCCGCCGTCTCCATCGACCTCACCACCATCTCCATCAACCTTGATGTCTCCTATGATGAGGAGGGAGTAGTTCATCCCCCGGGCTAAGGGCTCTACCGGTAGCTATGTGGTTCACCTCTCTCTCCCATGATGTGATCTTTATGTGATCGTGAGCTTTGTATCATGTTGAACAAGTACATGTTATTATTCAGATATTTTGTGTACTCTAGTGATGTTATTAAAGTAATCTATTCCTCCTGCTATGGTGTAACGGTGACAGTGCGTGCATCATGGTGGTACTTGGTTTAGGCTATGATTGTGATCTCTTGTGGATTATGAGAATAATTATTGCTATGATAGTTTGAGTGATCTATTCCTCCTTTCATGGTGTAATGTTGACAGTGTGTGCACCGTGTTAGTACTTGGTTTAAGTTGCAATGATTTCTATCTTGAGTTGTGATCTGATTTGGGTATCGCTATGAGTGGTATTTGTCAAGTACTTGATGAACTTTAAGGGGTGCTTATGTAGCCACTACGCAATGATTAGTGTTATTCAATAGGAGAGTAATTCAGAGTGCCTTAGCAAAGAGAAGTTACTTGTTCAGTCATGTTATATTGTTGGGAGTGTGTCCACTAGTGAAAGTATGATCCCTAGGCCTTGTTTCCAAGCTTTGCACACCGTTTACTTGCTGTTTTGTTACTTGTTTGCTCGCAACGATATTTACTTCAAGTCACTCTTGCTACTTATAATCATCTATACCACTTGTATTTCACTATCTCTTCGCCGAACTAGTGCACCTATACATCTAACAAGTGTATTGGGTGTGTTGGTGAAAGAGCATTTCCGCCTAATTGATTTTGGCGTTTGTTAACAATACATTATCTATTAATGTGTGATTATGCTTTGCAGGATTTTATAATGTTCTTGCACAAGATATTGGGTTTCCTATATTATACTTGATATTTAATATTGCCCAAAGGAAATTATTGAGGAAATGGTGAAAATCAGCTCTGGGAGAAGTTTTAGATAAAAGTTGGCCAGGAAGGCCGGCTTTAGCCGGTCCCCGACCGGCTATAGCCGGACTGCTCGTTTTCGAGAGGGGTCCTGTGCCTCTGGACTCAACCGGCTATTTGTCTGGCTATTTCCGGCTGGGCCGGATATTTCAGGCCGGCTATAGCCGGTGTGAGGCTGGCTTTAGCCGGTGTGGCCGGCTTTAGCCGGACTTAACTCCGGCTATAGCCGGACTTTCTGGCTGGCAATGGTCAGATATTTTGGGGGGGGGGTATAAATACCCCCCTCTTCTTCTCCAACGGGCAGCAAGCAAAAATAGAAGAAGACCACCATTGTTGAGCTCACCAAATCAACTAGATCTCCTCCCTCAACCCACCAAAGCTCTTGATCTTTGGAGAATCGAAGGAGAAGACCATCATCTACATCCTCACCGAAGTGATTTGATTTCCCCTCTCATTTGCTTGAGGGCCCTTGTGTCTTGGGTTCCCTTTGTCCCAAGACCTTGTTTGTGTATTTGATATATTGCTACTTGTTGTTTGACAGCATTGTGTTGTGCTTGGGAGCCTCCAATTCGGTTGTGGATGCGTGCCCCAAGATTGTAAAGGCCGGTTCCGCCTTGAGGAATCCCTTAGTGGAAAGTGAGCTAGGCCTTTGTGGCGGAAGCTTGCACCGGAGAATAGGGTGAGCCTTTGTGGCGTTGGTTAGGCCTTTGTGGCAACCACACTCCTCCAACGTAAACGTACTTCCCCTAAAAAGGAAGGAACTACGGGAATTACATCCGTGTCTCCGCGTGCTCCACTCTCGGTTACCTCTATCCCTTATTGCCTTTATATATTGTATCTTGTTTAGCTTGCTAGTTGACATATAGGTAAATTCACCTTAGTTGCATATCTAGAGAATTTACCTTTGTGTCAAGCCTTAATTGAAAAAGAACTAAAATTTGAGTAGCACCTATTCACCCCCCCCCCTCTAGGTGCCCATACGATCCGTTCAATTGGTATCAGAGCCTCGGCTCTTTATTCGGGCTTAACCGCCTAAGAGTATGGACACCTCTCCGAGTGAGGGCTCCGGTCAAGTTTCCATGGGTGAGTTCAAATCTTTGGAATCATCCATGGCTTCCATGACATCTCAAGTAAATGAGTTGCGTGAAATGATAGCGCAACTCTTGCAAGCTAAAACTTTTAATGCTCCTCCACCTCCGGAAAAACCCGCTACTCCATAAGTGGAGAATGTGGTAATTGATGTGGAGGGTACCGATAAAAATGGCGATGCTAAGTCTTCCACCAAGGGCGATGGGAAAGGTGAATTCCCTCATTGGTATTCACCCGACCCGCTGGTCCCTCATCCTCATATTAACCATAGAGGAGACCCACCTAAACTTGATGCATTAAACTTTGGTCAATGGCAATATCAAATGATCTCTCATATGCGCAGTTCTTGCATCGAGCTTTGGAGGATCGTTGAGGAAGGATTCAAGGCCGTGAATCCCCACAACATGACAAGAAGAGAGACAGTCGATAGCCAACTCAATGCTACTGCTCTTCACATGATTCAAGTCGCCGTTGGGCCCAAGGACTTGCCTCACATCCAACACTTCTCCACCGCCAAAGAAGCTTGGCAAGGACTCTCCGACGTCTTTGTTGGCAATGAGAGCATGAAGAAGACAAGATATATTGCCTTCTCAAATCAAGCGGAGGGTTTCTTCATGATGGATGGTGAGGATCATCAAGAAATGTATAGAAGACTCAAGACCATTGCTACCACCTTCAAGAACCTCGGTGCTCACCATATTGATGATGAGTGGATCAAGATGAAGTACATCCTTGCTCTCACTCCATATGAGCCCGCGGATATAAAGAGTGTTCAAGGAAAGCACAACTTCAATGAGATGACCTCCAATCAAGTGATGCAAGAAATTCAAGCCTACAAGGTTTCCACACAAAATGCGGAAGATGCTCGTGCCCGTGCCATAGGAATGCAAAGAAGCTCCAATCTTGCTTTGAAGGCTAATGTGGTTGAGAAAGAGGTTCCTCTTCAAGCAAGCATCGAAGCAAGGCTAGAGATGTGTCCCGAGGACATAAGACATGAGTACAATGAGCACATGGCCTTCTATGGAAAAACCTTTTGGGTTGATCCACACAAGGCCAAAGAAGACAATCAAAGAAGAAGCAAGTCAAGTGGCTATCAAAGGAATGACAACAATGGTCAAAGGGTGAGGACTTGCTACAATTGCAATGATAGATTTCACTTCGTTGCCGAGTGCCCTTATGAGAAGAGAGAAGACCATGGTGGAAAGTTCATCTTCAAAAGCAAGACCAAGTCACCATCCAAGAAGCCATTTGTGAAGAAGGGTGGACCAAGGAAGAAACAACCAAAGTTTGTGTTCTTGACTCAAGAAGAGTACTCCGCAAGTGAGAGTGATGAAGAAGAAACCACAACTAGTGAGATGGCCGCAATGGCAACCACCTCCACTTCCTCCACATCACTCTTTGAATCCCCCAATGAGGACTCTCTTCTCAAGAACGTCAAGTGCCTTATGGCCAAGTCTTCCGAGGTATCACCCACATCTTTCTCTTCCTCTAAGACAAATGATGCTTCCTTGAATGATCTTGCTAGTCTTAGGGTAAAGGAAGAAATTATTGCTTTTGATGATTATGTGTCTAGTGTGGATGGTGTTCACAAGCTTCACTTTGAACATCTATTGAGCCAATATGGTAAAACTCTTGAAAAACTAGAGGAACAAATGAGGCTTGAAAAAGAATATGCTCAAGATATTGCCTCACTAACCGAGTCTCTTGAAGAAGAGCAAGAGGAACGAGCAACTCTTGAAGAGAAGCTCGATTCCATTGAGGAAGCTAATAATGAAGTGGTTTCCAAACTCACTAAAGAGCGTGACCATGCTTGTGCTAAAGTAAAAATGCTTAAAAAGGAAAAGGTTGAATTTGGTGTTGGTCATGATATACTTGTTAAGGATTTAGAAGATCTTGACAAGGCTCACAAGGCCTTGAAAAGTGAACACTCTATTCTTACCAAGTCACATGAACAACTTCAAATTCAATTGACTAAGAATAATGTGCCTAGTTCTTCTACTTCTACTTGTGATCATGCAAATGTTATTGAAGAAAATGCTAGGTTGAAAGATGAGCTTGCCAAGTCCTCCATTCCCATAGGTGAGAAAAACTTGAATGACCTTTTGAGTAAGCAAAAGGCGTTTGGTGATAAAATGGGGATTGGCTATGTCTCAAAGAAGAAGAAGAAGAAGAACATCAAGAAAAAGAAGGCCAAGCCCGCTCAAGCAAAGAAGGATCCTATTGTGGGTGGCAAAGCCACTCATGATGATCATGCGAGAATTGCTAACCCTCACTATGTTTTATTTCGTGATTATTATAGTGATGTTTATGCAAAATATGTTGGTCCAAATGATGGTTATGTTGCTTGGTCTATTTGGGTTCCAAAGACCCTTGTTGCTAACAAAAGAGGACCCATTGAAAAATGGGGACCTAAAACCAAGCAATGATCTCTTGTAGGACTATGCTTCCGGTGGATCAAAATGGGTGCTTGATAGTGGATGCACAAGTCATATGACCGAAAGCAAGGAGATTATGACGGAGATGGGGCCTAATGACAATCATATAACCGTCACTTATGGAGACATGTCACACTCCGAGGTATTGGGTCTTGGCAAGGTGGTGGTCGCACCAGATATTTCCCTTGTGGACGTCATGCTTGTTGGGACCCTAGGTTACAATTTACTTTCAGTTCGTGCACTTGGTAAGATGGGCTTTGCCATCTTCATTGATAATGACATTGTGGTACTCTTGTGGAGCAAGTCTCTAAAGGTCGCTTTCGTTGAACACATTGAAAATAACTTGTATGTGGTGGACTTTTCGGGGAAAACCACTACAAGTGTAATGTGTTTATTTGGAAAGGCCGATGTGGGTTGGCTTTGGCATCGCCGTTTATCCCATGTCAATATGAGAACTTTGCAAAGCCTTCACAAGGGTGGCCACATACTCGGACTAAAATAGAATGTTTCTTTTGCCAAAGATCGTGTTTGCAGGGCTTGCGTTCTAGGAAAAATGCATGATTCTCCCCACCCAAGCAAGACTATCATTTCTTCCAAGAGGATCTTGGAGCTCCTTCATGTGGATCTTTTTGGTCCTCCCTCTCATGCAAGTCTTGGTGGGAAGAAATATTGTTTGGTGATTGTTGATGACTATTCAAGATATACTTGGGTCTACTTCTTCAAGCATAAGAGTGAGACTCAACAAACCGTCATCGACTTTGCCAAGGAAGTTGAACGTCAACATGGGCAAACTATTTTGGCAATTAGAAGTGACAATGGCTCGGAGTTCAAGAACTACACCTTAAATGGATTTCTTAGTGATGAGGGGATTCGTCATCAATATTCCGTTGCATATACCCCTCAACAAAATGGTGTAGCCGAAAGGAAGAACCGGACTCTTATGGATATGGCTAGGTCCATGTTGGTGGAGTTTAAGTCTCCATACAACTTTTGGGCCAAAGCTATCTCTACGGCTTGTCACTCTTCAAACCGGCTCTTCCTCCGCAAAGGCCTAAACAAGACTCCATATGAAATACTCACCGGAAGCAAGCCCAACATCTCCTACTACCGGGTTTTTGGGTGTAAGTGTTTCTTTCAAAGAAAAGGAGTTCGTTTAGGTAAATTTGATCCGAAAGCAATAGAAGGTATTTTTGTTGGTTATGGTGCCGAATCCCACACTTATAGAGTCTTCAACAAGTCCACCGGACGTGTTGAAGAATCTTGTAGTGTGGTATTCGAAGAGAATGACGGCTCCCAAGGGGGGCAAGATGTTGTTTCTTGTGATGTAGATGATGAAATACCTCGAGAAGCCATAGGAAGAATGGGCGTGGGATTTTTCCGCCCCATTGAGGGACACCTTGTGGCCGACCGGGAAGGACTATGCTCTACTCAAGTGGAGCCTTCATCTTCACAAGCTCAACAAGCCTCTCCCAAGGAAGCAACTAATGCACCAACCGAAGAACAAGACAAGGACCTTCATGAAGAAGAAGGGGCACCACCATCCTCTCCGATTATCTCAACCGCCCCCAATTCTTCACAAGACCAAGATCAACCTACTCATGAAAATATTAATGATCAAGGTCAATTTGATGGTCAAGACGGGGACCAAAATGATCAAGATGATCAAGTGACTCCTCCAAGGTCAAATGAGGAGATCGAAGCCCGTCACAAGAGAAGAGTTGAAAGGGATTTGGAACTTAAAGGTCATACCCTTGAGAGGGTTATTGGAGATTTAAGAAGCAAAGTGTCAACTCGGCGTCAATTGGCACAATTTAGCTCTCATCATGCTTATATCTCCATGGTTGAACCCAAGAAAGTATTTGAAGCACTTGAAGATCCGGATTGGTTGGATGCTATGCATGAAGAACTCAACAACTTCAAGCGCAATAATGTATGGGTGTTAGTGGAGAAGCCAAAGGAGTGCCAGAATGTGACTGGCACAAAGTGGATATTCAAGAACAAGCAAGATGAGCATGGAATTGTTGTGAGGAACAAGGCAAGATTGGTTGCTCAAGGTTTCTCTCAAGTTGAAGGCATTGACTTTGGAGAGACTTATGCTCCTGTGGCTTGTCTTGAGTCCATCCGTATCCTTCTTGCATATGCCACTCATCATAATTTTAAGTTGCAACAAATGGATGTTAAGAGTGCATTTCTTAATGGTCCATTGAAAGAGGAAGTGTATGTTAAGCAACCCCAGGGGTTTGAGGATCTCAACTTCCCTAACCATGTCTACAAGCTCCATAAGGCACTCTATGGCCTTAAACAAGCCCCACGTGCGTGGTATGAGCACCTTAGGGAGTTGTTGGTAGACCGTGGGTTTGAGGTTGGGCAAATCGATCCTACTCTTTTTACTAAGAGGGTCAATGGGGAGCTTTTCGTATGCCAACTATATGTTGATGATATTATCTTTGGCTCTACTAACAAAGCTTTTAATGATGAATTTTCAAAGCTTATGACCGATAGGTTCGAGATGTCTATGATGGGCAAAATGAAGTTCTTTCTTGGTTTTGAAATCAAGCAATTGAAAGAAGGGACTTTTATTTATCAAGCCAAATATGTCCAAGACATGCTCAAGAGGTTCAAGATGAAGGAACTAAATGGGGCCGCCACACCAATGGCCACAAAATGTCATCTTGAGCTTGATCCCAATGGTAAAGATGTGGATCAAAAGGTATACCGTTCTATGATCGGTTCTTTGCTTTACCTTTGCGCATCTAGACCCGATATTGTGTTGAGTGTAGGTGTGTGTGCAAGGTATCAACCCGCTCCTAAAGAAGGCCACCTTATGGCGGTTAAGAGAATCTTTCAATATTTGGTTCATACCCCAACTTATGGGCTTTGGTATCCCAAAGGCTCGGATTTCTCTCTTTGTGGCTTCACGGATTCGGATTGGGCCGGTGACAAGGATGATAGGAAATCAACCTCCGGAGCTTGCCAATTTCTTGGTAGGTCTTTGGTGTGTTGGTCTTCTAAGAAGCAAAATTGTATATCTCTCTCCACCGCCGAAGCCGAATATATTGCCGCCGCAAGTGGATGCACTCAATTGTTGTGGATGAGGCAAACTTTAAAGGAATATGGTGTCAATTGTGACAAAGTGCCTCTTTTATGTGACAATGAGAGTGCTATCAAGATAGCCTATAATCTGGTGCAACATTCAAGAACCAAGCATATTGAGATCCGGAATCATTTTATTAGAGATCATGTTGCCCGTGGTGATATTCAGCTTGCATATGTAAGCACCAAGGATCAACTTTCCGACATATTCACGAAGCCCCTTGATGAAGCAAGATTTGGATATTTGAGGAATGAGCTAAATATCATTGATTCAAGGAGTGTGGCTTGAGCATCTTGCAAATACACCTATTCTTCAATACTTGTTTGGTTTAGGTGTGGGCATGGAGATAGGGGGAGTGCGGTCCTAATTAATTGGGCTATCCCTCCCCCCATAATGCCAATAGTGATAAAATTGTTCTCTTTCTATCATTTTTGTGATACATGAGCTTCAATGACGAGTATTGGTTATGGACCCAAGATATATCTTCGCGGTCCAATGCCATGACACTCATACATGGTGGCCTCGGCCACCGACCTCTTCTTTTCGAAGAGTTGATTCCTTGCAAATCTTATTTGAGTTTTATTGAGCTTTTTCGTCATTGTCTCTATCTTTGAAATGGGAAGGCACTAGCATTGGTTTTTCCAAAGATTTCTTGTGTTTTGCAATGCCAAGTGCCGAGAACCACTCCATGCATGTTTTCTGTCCTAAGCCCACTTATCTAAAGCCAAATCATCCTCTCTTGCATGCCCAGAATTCCCAGAATTCAAATTCATCAGGTTTGTGCCATCTAGACCGGCTATAGCCGGTCCTCCACCGGAAATAGCCGGGGTGCGGCTTTAGCCGGCCCACCCGGCTATAGCCGGCCTGGGGATTTCGAGCCCCACTCATTAGGCTGTGGGGGGTGAGGGTTTTCTCTCATTCCACCCCCACGCCTATCTCTTGCTCGAGCCCCTCCCTTGGTCCCGCCGCCGCCGCCGCCATTCGTCCCTACTCCGGCCGCCGGAGCTCTTTCTTCGGCCGGCCCTCCTCTCCAGCGTCCTCCCCTATGGATCAGGGTACCCTCCCCTACCTTCCCCTCTCTCTCTCCCTAGTTCTCTATAGGGTTAGGGTTAGTTGATCTTGTGGTACCTTGTGTTCGTCTGGGAATGTTGTGATTCATGATTTCCTTCCTGCATTGCATAGATTGAAAGTACTAGACTTGTTTTGGTGGCCTACTCCTGTGATTTTGCAGTCGGTTCATCTGGTCTGGCTTTTGCCGGTGTCAGACCGGCTAAAGCCGGCCTAAGGCTGGAAATAGCCGGTGTAGATCACCAATTACAGTCCTGTTTTTTCCTTTTATGCTATTGCTCTTTGATCCTCTGGCATGCATGCTTATCCTATATGCTTTCTCCATATGTGCTGTTTGCAGGTGGCTCTCGACCCAAGAGGTCAAGATATGTTGATCCCTCACTTGCTCGCCGTCAAGAGCATCAAGATGCCCGTTTGACAGCTGCTATGAAAAAGAAGCGGTTGGAAGAACGGAAGAAGAAATCTCTGTTTGCCAACGTTAGTGATCTCAAGAAGCTGTCCAAGCAAGAGTACCGGGAGTTCCGTGAGCAGAAATTCTACACCTTGCCTAGGGACATTGACAGTGTGTCCTTCTACCGGTCAGAGCATCAGCGGATATTTGAGCAGATTTATGCGACCATGAGGACAAAGGTGTGCCCCATGAAGGTCACCAACATTGCAGCCTTGTCCATGGATGAGTACTTTGCTGATGCTCTTTGGGTCACCGAGAAGCTAGGGTTGCACAAGTTGATGGTCTTCAAGCAAGACTACAACCCTCATCTGATTCAGCAGTTCTTTGCCACATTAGAGTTTGATACTCGGGATGAGGTTGGTTTCACTTGGATGATAGGTGAAGTGAGGAAGTACTCGACCATGTCTCATTTTGGGAAGCTTTTGGGCTATAGGTTCGATGGCATTCATCGACCTAGAGGTGCCCGCTTGCATCTTGATACCACAGAGTATAACAAAGGGAAGATCCAGTGCTTGTATGGTCCAGGGGGGCAAAGCGGGAGAGACTGCAAATCTCCTTCCCCTCTATGATATTTTGCTCCGGATGTTCCGTGCCAACATTGCTCCAAGTAGGGGCAACAATGATTCTATCAGAGGTGGTCTTGTGCATCTACTCCACCATGCCCGTCTTGTCTTTGAGGCCGGAAGAGATTGTGAAGGGATGGATCTCGATGTGATGTACTTCATCTTCATGGAGATGAAGATTGCTATGCTTGATAGGAAGATCCCTCCTTATGCTCCATTCATCATGAGGCTTATCATTGACAGAGGCATTGAAGGAGATTTTGAGATTGAAGAAGAGTTGCTTGATGAAGAGTTGGAAGTGCACAAGCCCAACAAGCTCTACAAGAAGACTGCTCATTTGGTGTCTAGCACCTCAAGTGCTTATCCCTCTTCGAGTGATGTGTTGGGTGGCAACATCTATGCTACCGGTTCTAGGAGGAAGAATGCGGACCACCAAGTGGTGGAATGGCTCAAGAGATGAAGAAGCTCAAGTGGTGGCAAAGAGCTTTGTTTTGCATGAACAATGATGTGCGTCACACTCAATACAAGGACTATGTGGACCGCAAGCACATTTCCAAGAAGCAAAGAGAGTTGGATGCTCGTTTGAGGGCTGTGGAGAAGGGCAAAGGAGCTAGCCATGAAGAGGAGTCCCAAGAGCAAGATATATCCGAGGACACTTTTTCATTTGGCAAATGGAATGAGGGCTCCACTTTTGATTGGAAGGAGTTAGCCGAAGTCACCTCCAAGGGCAAGGAAGCCGTTGATGATGAAGATGAGGAAGAAGAAGATGGAGATGATGATGAAGAGGAAGAAGACGATGATGAGGATGATGAGGACTTTGACGATATTGATGAGTGATCTCGTGTTGTGGTCTCCCTTTTTGGCATCTTGATGCCAAAGGGGGAGAAAGTCCCATTTGCATGTGTTTCCATTTGGAGTTGTGGTTTCCATTTGGATTTGGTTGGGTCACAAGTTTTATCTCATGTGCTTGCTCGCTTGTGTCCCATGGTTGAACTTATCTTCTACCTACTACTATGTGTTGAACTATATGCTTATTATGTGTAGTAGACCTTATGTTTTTCGTTATTAATCCTACTTGCTATATCTTGTCATATTATATGTTTGTTGATTATGTGCCTTTGGATTATGATGTATATCTTCTGCACATATGGATCACATTATAAAATCTAGGGGGAGTTCTTCTTGTTGATGTGTCTTTGTATTCAAATACAAATTTAAAATAAGGCACATAGCAAGGGGGAGCTCCGTCTATATTTTATATTGTTTGAAACATGCAAAATTATGTATTGTCATCAAACACCAAAAAGGGGGAGATTGAAAGAGCATTTTCCGCCTAATTGATTTTGGCGTTTGTTAACAATACATTATCTATTAATGTGTGATTATGCTTTGCAGGATTTTATAATGTTCTTGCATAAGATATTGGGTTTCCTATATTATACTTGATATTTAATATTGCCCAAAGGAAATTATTGAGGAAATGGTGAAAATCAGCTCTGGGAGAAGTTTCAGATAAAAGTTGGCTAGGAAGGCCGGCTTTAGCCGGTCCCCGACCGGCTATAGCCGGACTGCTCGTTTTCGAGAGCGGTCCTGCGCCTCTGGACTCAACCGGCTATTTGTCCGGCTATTTCCGGCTGGGCCGGATATTTCAGGCCGGCTATAGCCGGTGTGAGGCCGGCTTTAGCCGGTGTGGCCGGCTTTAGCCGGACTTAACTCTGGCTATAGCCGAACTTTCTGGCTGGCAACGGTCAGATATTTTGGGGGGGTATAAATACCCCCCTCTTCTTCTCCAACGGGCAGCAAGTAAAAATAGAAGAAGACCACCATTGTTGAGCTCACCAAATCAACTAGATCTCCTCCCTCAACCCACCAAAGCTCTTGATCTATGGAGAATCGAAGGAGAAGACCATCATCTACATCCTCACCGAAGCGATTTGATTTCCCCTCTCATTTGCTTGAGGGCCCTTGTGTCTTGGGTTCCCTTGTGTCCCAAGACCTTGTTTGTGTATTTGATATATTGCTACTTGTTGTTTGACAACATTGTGTTGTGCTTGGGAGCCTCCAATTCGGTTGTGGATGCGTGCCCCAAGATTGTAAAGGCCGGTTCCGCCTTGAGGAATCCCTTAGTGGAAAGTGAGCTAGGCCTTTGTGGCGGAAGCTTGCACCGGAGAATAGGGTGAGCCTTTGTGGCGTTGGTTAGGCCTTTGTGGCAACCACACTCCTCCAACGTAGACGTACTTCCCCTAAAAAGGAAGGAACTACGGGAATTACATCCGTGTCTCCGCGTGCTCCACTCTCGGTTACCTCTATCCCTTATTGCCTTTATATATTGTATCTTGTTTAGCTTGCTAGTTGACATATAGGTAAATTCACCTTAGTTGCATATCTAGAGAATTTACCTTTGTGTCAAGCCTTAATTGAAAAAGAACTAAAATTTGAGTAGCACCTATTCACCCCCCCTCTAGGTGCCCATACGATCCGTTCAGTTGGGGACACAAGAGACTTTCTGTATCGTAATTGCAGGGTTGCTTGAGAGGGATAGCTTTGACCTCTAACCTCCCTGAGTTCGATAAACCTTGGGTGATCCACTTAAGAGAAACTTGCTGCTGTTCTATAAACCTCTGCACTTGGAGGCCCAACAAGTGTCTACAAGAATAGAAGTGCGTAGACATCATGCTCTTTTCTGGCGCCGTTGCCGGGGAGGTAAGGTAAAAGGTACTCGCATCCTCCTGTGTGAGTGCTCAGAGTTATTTCCTTTAGATTCTGTAATTATATCTTTTTGTTTCTTGTTTTTATTTTCACTAGTTAGGCTTAATGGAAAACAAAGAGTTCTTTAGTCTTTTTCCTGATTTTAGTTTTGAAGAGAAAATTGAAAATCCTTTGGAGCTTATTTCGCATAGCAATGTTATTAGTACGAATGCTTTGAATACTGTTAATGCTAATGCTATAGAAAAGTCTAAGCTTGGGGAAGCTGGTTTTGTTGAGTATGATATTTTTAGTCCCCCAGCTTTAGTGGAGAAAGTTTGCTCTGATGATATTTTATCTCCCATATGTGATGAGTCTAATGATGTTCGTGATCCTCGTTCTTTTAAAATACCTATGAAAATTGTTAAACGTGTCAGGGATAACTGCTATTTGGGAGATGGAACTGTCCATCCTGGTGATCATTTGCTTTTTATACATGAATTATGCGAGTTGTTCCAGTGTGCAGGTATTTCAATGAACGAAGTTAAGAAGAAGCTATTCTCTTTTTCACTGAAAGGCAGAGCTGAGGAATGGTATCGGCTGCTTGAAGATGGTCCATCTATTGCATGGGAGGAAATTGTGTCTCTCTTTTATTCCAAGTTTTATCCTCCAAGTGAAATTCATAAAGATCGTAATCGGATATATAACTTTTGGCCTCATGAGGGAGAGAGCATTGCCCAAGCGTGGGGAAGATTGAAGTTACTAATGCATAAATGTCCTATTCATGATCTTCCCCGTAATATTATTATTAATAATTTCTATGCAAGGCTTTCAGGACATTACAAGGACTATCTAGATGCATGCTTTGATGGGTCTTTCACAAGCAAGGATGTCGACACCAAGTGGGGTCTGCTTGAGACAATTCAAAATAATATTGAAGGTTGGGATAGCGACAAAGGTAAAGGATCAGGTATGAATTACGAGTTTGATTGCATTAAGTCTTTCGCTGAAACTGCTAATTTTCAAGAGCTTAGTGCTAAATGTGGTCTTGATCCTCAAATTATGGTTGATTGCTTTAAAACCTTTGCTTCCCATATGAATGTTCCTAAAGGAAATGGGGACATGTATCATGAACCTTTTAAGGACACTTGCATAGAAAGTGATATTGTTGTTGATGATTGCAATAAACATGCTCAAACTTCTAAAAGTACTATTTCTTATAAGCATGTTAATTTTTGTGGAATACATAGACCTTGTGAACAGAGTTACAACAAGGAAGATTATTGCATCACCCACGCAAATGAAGAAACTAGTATGTGGTACAAGGATATAGGTGAGATCGGTAAAAAGGTTTGTGAGCTTTATCCTTTTCTTTGTAAACATTGCGATGACATAGGTCATTTTAATTTCCAATGCTCAAGCCCTAATAGTTACTCTTCTAGTACCTTAAGTTTGTATTGTGATGACAAGATTACTCCCAATCAGCATGATGAGCTCACTTTGTTCTTGGCGTGTGACGAGATATCTAGAAAGATTGCTTTGATAGATATAAATGATGTTGATATTAATAGCACCCTTCGTGGTTGTCATCTCTATTGTGCTAAAGATTGCCTTGCAAATACTTACATTCAAAATCTTATAAAACTTGATATTTTGCCAAGCTATGATAGGACTGATAGATGTTTTTATCTTATTAATAGAGAGGAGGAATACTCCAAAGTTTCTTCTGTTGTTTCTGTCAGCAAACCAGATTATGTGGAGAAGATGCCTTTCCCTCCTAAAGAATATGTGGAGAAGATGTCCTTCAAGTCTCTCCCTCCTAAAGGAGAGAGTAAGAAGAGTAAGAAGAGTAAGAAGAAGAAGAAGAAGAAGAGGAGTAAGAGGCGAGAGGACATGGTATCTTCCCTTAAGCTTTATGATCCTGCTATAGATTATGATAATTCTGATTGGGATGATGTTCCCATGCCTGTTACCTATGTTAGTGATCATGATTGGGAAAATCACTCTACTTTTGATATCGAAAATCTTTTTGGTACCAATTCTAAGGTTAATAATTGTTGTACCATTAGTGCTATCCATGTTCCTTCTTATGATGATATGTTTGATGAATATGCTTTGCAACATAGTAGTTTTCTATCTCTTGATGATACTAAGCCTCTAGTTTATGATGATGAGTATAATGTTTTCAGTTCACCTACTTTTGAGGAGAAAAATAGTTATGATTACAATATCCCTCCTGTCTTTGATGATTATGGTGATGAGAATAATTATTCTGTTGAATCTGCTCCTACTACTATTGTTCATGTAGGGAGTATTAATCCTTTTATGCATGTGGCTCATGATAGAGATCCTTTATGTGATAGTTATATTGTTAATTCTATTCATGATGCTACTGAAAGTTATTATGAGAGGGGGAAACATGGTTTGATGGATCTCAACAATATTGAGTTTCCCCTCTTTATGTTGCAATTCTTGAAGTTGTACTTGTCTTGCCTTCCTATGCTTTTTGCTTTGCGCTTTCATGACTTGTCTCTTTACAAGACTATTTTTCATAGGAAGTGGTTTAGATTTAAATGTGTTTCATACATACTTTTTGATGCTCTCTATTGCTTCAAGTTCTTATATGGCGCCTTTGCCTCAAGCTTTTATATGGCGCCCACATGAGCATCTTTGCAAATTACTGCGCCTAGCTCAAAGGCGTTAAAGAAAAGCACTCTTGGGAGATAACCCATTGTTTTATTTTTAGTACTTTTTCTTTTATTTGAGTCTTGGAAGTTATTACTACTGTAATAACCGCTCCTTATCCTTTTTATTTTATTGTTGTGCCAAGAGAAGCCTCTAATTTGAGTGAGGTAAAGATTTGGGGATGTTGCTGTCCTGAAACTATTTTCGGTGCTGCACCGTAAAAATTCGTAAAAATTCTATGTTTATCTTTTGGACCTGCGATTTCTTGTGCATATGCCCCAGATTATATCCAAACTTTTGTTAGTTGAACACTTTTTGATTTGAGCAACAGAAAACCCCTCAAAAATTCGACCTTTGTCAGCTGTTCAGTTTTGACAGATTTCTGCCAATATTTGTGTTTGCCACTTTATCGCTTTCTTTTGAGTTCTTTTTATCACGGAACTTTTAGGGAAGTTGCTACAGTAGTATATGCTATATATGTGGTGGTTTTGGGTTGAAACCTGAAGCAAAAAGAGGTTGATTATATGTTATGCTACACTAATGTTGCTAATAGATTTGTGTTTAGTTTTGTATGAAGGAAGTTTTCAAGTGTAGGGATTGGAGAATGATGAGATGAGTTGAAGAATGGACAAAAGCTCAAGCTTGGGGATGCCCATGCATCACCCCAAGAAATATCCAAGAAGTACAAGCGTCAAAGCTTGGGGATGCCCCCGAGGCACCCCTTCTTCATCGGCAAAAATCAGGTCACCTTTCAAGACACTATATTTTTATTGCTTCATGCACTATGTGTTTTTCTTGGAGCGTCAGTTGTTTTAGTTTTCTTAGTTAGTTTAGTTTTGTTTGCTGCAATAAATGGTTAGATCACATCAAATTTCCTTTGGAGGAGATGTACTCATTTTCATTTGCAAAGAACGCTCAGTTTTTCACTCTTATCGTTCATCGAGCGTTCTACTTTTTCTGCTACTGCTTTTGGTTTTCATTTTCGCCTTGATTTGTGTTCAGACCTTGCCATATCTTTTCATCAAGGTGTATTTTTGCCTCTGATATTTATTGGTTTTCATCAAAAGAGGTGTCTTTAAAAAAATTCAAATGGTGTTGGAAAAGAGAAAAAGCTTTATGCAAAATAGTGGTACAAGAAGGAGCTTGTGTAGACTATGGCTTAGGCTTTTTCATGTCATGCTTGATGTCTTTTTGATAGTATCCTTAGTGGTTTTGCTGTAGCATGACTTGTCTCAAATAACTGAGATTGCTTAATGAGCCTTTGAAAAAATCATGCGTTGTTTTTATTGTATGGAAGCATTATTTTGGTTTTCTCCTTGATGCTTTATTTGGGTTGACTTGGCGCATGCTCACACATGTTATACTCTTACAAAGTCGCCAATAGCCTTCATGATCATTTAGTTTTTGACTTTTGATGCCATCTTATGCTTCTTTTAATGTCGCTTTATCGCTTTGCATGATTATGGCCATTATTGCTCTCTTAGTTGGTCGCTCCCAGTCTTTTGCTAGCCCTCACCTTGTACTGAGTATGAGCTCTACTCGTGCATCCAACTCCTAAAAGCCAAAGTTTTCCATTGTGTCCACCATACATACCTACTAGCAATTTGCTATTCCAAGTAAATTTGACTTGCTTTTATTTTCTCTTCAAATTAAACTCTTACCAGTGTTATGCGAAATTCGGTTAGTAAAGCTCTCACGAACCGGAAGGCACACTTTACTTTTTCCTGTTCTTAAAAATTTGACATTGTGGTCTCTTATGTTGAGTTGTTATGCTTGCAAGTTGTAAGTTGGATTCTAGCCCAGCCATGCTGTCATGGGGCAAGCTTTCAACATTGCACTTCTTTTTGAGTTGATATCGTGATCTTTTGTTTATGGATGCCCGCGGTGTGAAATGAATTGGGAATCTTGTAGGGATCATGGAGTTTGTATATGTGTTAGGGAAACGCCGGGCCGCCAATCTAAGCCATGCATAATTCATGGTGGAAATTTGCAGCATACCCATGGTGAACATTCGATGACGCATCTCACAATAAAAAGCTAAACAATATAGCAAATAAAAGAGATGTCGAGGTGTTCATTGTCTGCTTGTCCTGTCATTTTGGTGTGGGCTTGTTCCATGTCATTGGGCACGGAGGTACCCCATTGGCGGTTTTCAATGATATGCATATACTTACAATGACAAGAGCCTTGCTTGGGACTCTAAGTAAAGTAGCATGAGGTTTGGGTACTCGTATTCACGGGGCACGAGGTTTTCAACTTATGATTTGTCAAGCATATGCATCATAATTGTTCTCGCATTAACTTTAACCATTCAAGATGCTTATGATGGGGGCAATGAGAGCTCAAAGCCGGTAAGTACCATAATTTTTGAAGGTTATAAAACTTGCAATCACTGCTTCCCTCTGCGAAGGGCCTTTCTTTTACTTTTATGTTGAGTCACCACCTTCTTTCTTTATGCACCATTAAGAGAGCATAGTTGTCATTCTTAGTGTGATATGCATTGTCCCAAAGTTCATTGATTGACTCATGATGATTGGTTTCACTTGTTCTTAAATTATTTGTATCTAGTCGCCCTCTTAAACTTGAAGGTGTCCTATGCATTTATGTTTTGCTCTCTTTGAAGGACAAGCTGAAAACCATTTGTATGTTTTTCCTTATGATTTGAACACACGTTTGACTTTCATTGTTTCATTATCATGATCTTTTGTTTGTGTTCATTTACATGTTTACAACATGGTTGCTAAGTTATTATTGTCATGATTATATCTTCATGCCCATGTTTTAAGTTCTATTGATCCCAGCTCACCAATGCTTACATATATGATCAAGATTGTGTAGGTGCATGTCACCTCAAAAATTATTCTTTTGTTATCACTTACCTACTCGAGGACGAGCAGGAGTTAAGCTTGGGGATGCTTGATACGTCTCAAACGTATCTATAATTTTTGATGCTCCATGCTTGTTTTTACACCATTTGCCTACTATTTCGTTACACTTAGTGGCACTTTTATGCAATTTCTAGAACTAACCTATTAACGAGTTGCCACAGTGCCAGTTCCCTATTTTCTGCTGTTTTTGTGTTTCAGAAGTGATACACAGGAAATATTCTCGGAATTGGACGAAACAAAAGCCAGAAGTCTTATTTTACCCGGAAGCTTCCAGAGATCCGAAGAGGAGTAGGAGGTGGGCCATAGGGGCCCCACACACACAGGTGGCGCGGCCAGGCCCCTGGCCGCGCCAGCCATGTGTGAGGAGGCCCTGGCCCTCCTCTGACATCGCCCCTTCGCCTATATAAAGCCTCAGGACAGAAAACCCTAGGGGATTCGACAATTTTCCAGAAACAGTTCCGCAGCTCCGCCGCCATCGTCGACGAATTTCGGGGGACAGAAGTCTCTGTTCCGGCACCCTGCCGGGACGGGGAAGTGCCCCCGGAGCCGTCTCCATCGGTCTCCATCTCCGTTTCCGCTGTCTCCATCGACCTCACCGCCATCTCCATCAACCTTGCTGTCTCCTATGATGAGGAGGGAGTAGTTCATCCCCGGGGCTAAGGGCTCTACCGGTAGCTATGTGGTTCACCTCTCTCTCCCATGATGTGATCTTTATGTGATCGTGAGCTTTGTATCATGTTGAACAAGTACATGTTATTATTCAGATATTTTGTGTACTCTAGTGATGTTATTAAAGTAATCTATTCCTCCTGCTATGGTGTAACGGTGACAGTGCGTGCATCATGGTGGTACTTGGTTTAGGCTATGATTGTGATCTCTTGTGGATTATGAGAATAATTATTGCTATGATAGTTTGAGTGATCTATTCCTCCTTTCATGGTGTAATGTTGACAGTGTGTGCACCGTGTTAGTACTTGGTTTAAGTTGCAATGATTTCTATCTTGAGTTGTGATCTGATTTGGGTATCGCTATGAGTGGTGTTTGTCAAGTACTTGATGAACTTTAAGGGGTGCTTCTGTAGCCACTACGCAATGATTAGTGTTATTCAATAGGAGAGTAATTCAGAGTGCCTTAGCAAAGAGAAGTTACTTGTTCAGTCATGTTATATTGTTGGGAGTGTGTCCACTAGTGAAAGTATGATCCCTAGGCCTTGTTTCCAAGCTTTGCACACCATTTACTTGATGTTTTGTTACTTGTTTGCTCGCAGCGATATTTACTTCAAGTCACTCTTGCTACTTATAATCATCTATACCACTTGTATTTCACTATCTCTTCGCCGAACTAGTGCACCTATACATCTGACAAGTGTATTGGGTGTGTTGGGGACACAAGAGACTTTCTGTATCGTAATTGCAGGGTTGCTTGAGAGGGATAGCTTTGACCTCTAACCTCCCTGAGTTCGATAAACCTTGGGTGATCCACTTAAGGGAAACTTGCTGCTGTTCTACAAACCTCTGCACTTGGAGGCCCAACAAGTGTCTACAAGAATAGAAGTGCTTAGACATCAGGTATCTAGCCTATTAGACTGACTAGTGGGGCTGTGGCCAGGTCAGATGCCACGTGGGCATCGACCAAGTCAAACCTTGACTGGGTTGGTCTTCACCGCCGGTGATCACCGGAGTCGGCGGTTCAGAGGTCCCCAGGTTAATTTGCTTGTACTGCTCAAACGAGGACAACAAGGGGAACCAAGTGGTGGTGGTGCTGTGACCAAATGGTCACCGGAGCATCGCCGACGGTGATTCCCTGTGGCGGTGTGCTCCGGCCAATCCATGACTCGACGCTACAGATGATGCTAAAGACCAAGAATGGGCTCTGGAGGTGCGGAAAGTTACCCTAAACTCGAAGGCGTGCTCGGCAGGCTTGGGGGTGGTTGGAGATGACTGAATCGACCCGATTTCCGACGAGGTCCGGCGGGAAGGGACGGTGAAATTTGCCCTCCTGCAAGCTCCCCTGGATGCATGGCTGCTACCAGATGATGAAGGAGACGAGGTGCTTCTCCTGGCATGCTCCTTGGCCTCAGAGACGGTCTCCAGGAATGGCGTTGGAGTTCACCAGAGTTAGGGTTTCGTTGACTATGGCCGATGGAGAGAGGATGAGAGAGATTGAGAGGTGTGGTGGCCTTCTAGGGTTTCTGACGGCAGCGGACTTCGTTATATAGGGCGTCAAGGGCGGTGGCGCGGATCTTGACGTCGGCGACTCGCCGGAGCTCGACAGCGAGCTGCTTCCTCCGAATGGAGGAAGACGATGGATTTCCCCCCCGGTGGGTCCTGCTTGTCGATCGGATACCAAAACGGTATCCAGGCCAGGCCCCGGGTGGGCTCGCTAGCCGGGCTGGCTTGGTGGGCTTCAGCCAGATAAGCTTCCCTCTATTATTTTTTTCCTGTTTCAATTCTTTTTCTTTTTCTTCTATTTTTCTATTTTGGTTTCTAATTAGATTTTGATAATTTGTTTTGTAGGTTTTACTGGAGCAAATATATAATGGCAAGTTTATTTAAGTATACAATAAAGAGTAATTATGTGCATAAGCACATAAAATTATTTATTTGGTTCTAGGGTTTTACTTAGCCTCTATATAGGAATAGTTTCAACTACTACCATAAGAGTGTTCAAAGCATTTTGTGAAGGTTTGGTTGAGTTGCATAATAAGATGTAGGAATTTGCATTCTGAGGTCAAATAGTTACTATTAAATATTATATATCATGTTTGACTTATTATGCAGATATAGGTCCCTCTAACATGATTTTATGTTAATCATATTTCTCCTATTGGATTGAAAATGTCCTGTGGACCATTTCAAATGACTAGTGATTTCTTACTACAAACATATGCATGATATAAATAGCTAATTTATATTTTGTGGGTCTGATTTGCTTCCTAGTAAATTTACTTGTTTGTTCTTGGTGCCCACATGATCATTTCATTGTATGTGATACGATTTCCAACTGATGGATATGAATTGGACTTAGAAGAATTGATATAATTCTTGGATTTGGAGACAAGACATGATTCTAGAGTTTTGCTTATGATCACATGGTGATGCATAAGTTGGAGTTTAAATAGGTAGAACTAGCTGTGTGGCCCGCGCATTTGCGCGGCTAGATTTTCTTCTATATTATATTAGTTAAATTACATTTTGTAAATTATGGTTTATAATCAACTATTATACACTAAAATATCTTAAAATACTTTTATTTAGATCAATGCATCACAACATTAGGGCTTAAATTTCTAATAGGAATATAGAAAGGATTATATTTAAAAATATGTCTTGACAAAGATGTTATTCTCCTATATATAAGATATGTTTCCAATTATTGTATTATATTATAGATATTTTTTGTGGAGTGACAACAAAAAAACTACCATAACAATATTCAGATTTCCTATGCAACATGTTAATCATAGACCGTATAACATTATATGTCTCCAACTTTTTTTATGGTTCCTCGTTTTTTATGTGTATCTTACACCCATTAATTATTATATTTTTGAGCTTTGGCATATATATGTGCCATCATTGCGTACACAACTGATCATTCTCGTATTGCAGACATTGTTTTTAATACTGCAATATCTTTCTGAGTTAAAGTATATAATTTCTAAATATGAAATATTTTGGGCTGAGTCGCCCATTACAGCATCTCAGGCACCTCATACTTCCAAGCATATCCTTTAAACTACTTTAAACTCTAAACCCAAAGAAAAAATAAATTATCCACTCTCTTTTTTTGCAAGGCAATTGTCCATTCTCTTTTGAAGAAAATTGCAATAGAATCTCGATTGGTAGTATAAAGACTTAATCAAGTGGACTCTAGAAAGAATTTATTTACACGTTGGCCAATGCAAGAAATAGGTATACGTGTCGCATATCTCATCTATAGAATTAAACTGCGTGCATATTTCTCACATATCTTTATCAAAAAAAAATATTTCTCACACATACATATAATATAGGCGAGCTAATTTCACAAAAAATAGTTAGGCTAGCTGCTAACTGGCAACCCATGTATAACACAATTTACTAAAGCGTACCTGGTTGCTGCTGCTAAACGCACGATACTCAATGCAAATATATTGTTTATGATGCCTTACTTCAAGCTCCTCTCTATGCCGGCCAAGTTCATGACCGCTTCAACTTGTTTCAAGTAGCAACAAAAAGCTGTGTACTCAATTGACTATACAGCTTACACATGGATCCGCCATTGGTAACACCGGTAGAGGCTGCCGGCCTGCCGCGCGCTTGTGAGAGTGGCGACTGTGGCCTATGCGTCGCTGGGGCGCCAGGGCGGCATGTCTAACTGTCTGCGCTGGCGTGATCGAAATATATAAGGTGTTCGCTTTCTTGGCATCCGTGTGTTCTAATGGAGACATAGATCTAAATGGTCCAACTCTTCTCCAGCCAAATAAAGCGTGAGCTTCGTACACCGGGCTGCCTTTTGGTATGTTCTAATTGAGGAACATCCTTTTAACGCCTACTTCAGGCTAACAGACCGGAAGCCTATTCCATCGTATCTCATTTTGAATTAGGATGAGTACATCGTCTTAAGCCAAAGAGAAACAACCTGGCTTGCTTCGTATTGATTTCACGTGATTTCAGGTACCTCATTGACTTGCTTAAAATTCTTCGGCCGCGCTCCCTTAATCCCATCGCCATGCTGGCCGCACGCTCAGGTTAATTCCATCGTCATGCATCCTAGTGGAATATCAACCTCGCTGTGGACGTGGATAGCATGTTTTGGCATCGTCATAGTTGATGCAAAGCTTTTTTTTTTTTTGAACTAAGTTGATGCAAAGCTTTGGTTGGTAGTCGACCTTCCATGACAAAGTCTCTCATCTACCAGCTAGCTGAAAGCCTGAAACTGCCGCGATTTTGACAGTCCTTTATCTCCGGCTTCTGTATATCCAACGTGCGTATGTGTATGCTTCCTTCATGCAAGATCAGCCTTGCCCAGCGAATAGATTATCCAGGAGCTAGCGCTCTAGTTCGCTCTCGCTCCTCTGGCGGCGAGGCACCGGCTCGAGATAGCCGACGCTGCCGCGTACACAGATGGTGGCCAGCCTAATTGTGTTGCATCAAGTCGCCGGTGAGAGCGATCGATCGATTTGGATGGTGGAATCGGACGTGCGACGCTGGAGAGATCGGTCGTATGAATACCGAAGATCTAATGTTCCTCTATACCTGCACCTGCTCGATGGAGATAAAGAGGAGACCAATGATGACGATTATCCAGGAGCTAGCGCTCTAGAATCCCAGCGCCGTTGGCCCACTTATCGGTGAGCTGTGAGAGGGCGTCCTGTTGGATCTTCTCGAGGCGACGCAGCCTTTTCGCTCTCGCTCCTCGGATGGCGAGGCACCGGCTCGAGATAGCCGACGCTGCCGCGTACACAAATGGTGGCCAGCCTAATTGTGTTGCATCACCTCGCCGGAGAGAGCGATCGATCGATTTCGATGGGGGAATCAGACGTGCGAAGCCGGAGAGATCGTTCGTATGTATACCGAAGATCTAATGTTTCTCCATGCCGGCTCGATGGAGATAAAGAGGAGACCAATGACGACGGCGGGCCGATCTTGATTCGAGTAAGATGGGAAGAGAAGGGTCAGGAGCGAAGGTTTAGAGAAGATGTGATTGCTTCTTGATCTGGGGAGTCTTTTTTGAAGTCCAAAAGATACACGTCTGTTTGAGTCCTATTCACATCCGTTTGTATCCGTGCATATTCGATCGTGTGCCCCTAGCGCTACTTTTCTCACCCAATCCGAGCTGTTTGTTGCGTGTTGCTTAATCTGAGCCGTTGTTTGTTAGTTGTTTTTATAATTATATAATAGATAGATAGGTATCCAATTATTCCTAGGCCTAGCCATTTATGATTTCAGATCAAAGGTATATTTCTCCTGCTAATGGTGAGTTCTTCCCTTTTCCAACTAACTACACTCCTCTCCTCCCATACTAGACCAACCTGGTGGTCTTGTGAAGCCTGTTCTTCAGGAATTCTGATAAACCTGCATCTTGTGGCATGCTTGCACCTCCTAGCTGCTTGACCTAATTCCTAATTGAACTAAGTAACCATTTGGTCTTGGTCTTGCTGGTTTGGTTCTTGTGGTTGTGCTGGTGGTGGTGAATCCTGCCCTGTTGCTCAACTCATGAGCAGGGTGGATTGTGTGAGAGTGTTGCTGGTGTGATGGTGGTGTTTCTTGTGTGATGGTGGTATTTCTTGATCCTATAGAATGTATGAAATGGCCCAAATTCGTTGGTGCTTTCATACCATGATTTTGTGGTGTCAAAATGGATGCCAGGGGTTTCTTTTATAGTGTTTTGAAGTCCACCACAAGTTGACACCTCAAGTGGTGACTCTTGTTTTCATTTGGTGAGTAAGCTACTTATTGTCAAGCTCTCATGCATGGGCATTACTTGGGGTTCAAGTAAAAGAAGATATTTTCATGTGGATAACTATGAACATTACTTGGGGTTCAAGTAAAAGAAGATATTTTAAAATGCATTACTTGGGGTTCAAGTATAGGAAGATATTTTGAAGTGGATAACTATGAGCATTGCTTGGGGTGCAAGTATAGGAAGATATTTTGAAGTGGATAACTATCCTAGGTGGCATGATGATTATCCTCTAATAATCTTTATTTTGAATAGCCAAGTGGCATTTGGCACTAAATGGACTTGTTGCTGATTCAATTCATATTCTTATACATATTTGTAATTCATAATTGAATTGTTATCAATTGATGTTGTATTAATTGTTTAGAAGTTTAACTTCCAAGGTTCATATTTGAAATGATCCTATTATTGTGAATCATGCATATTGTCATATCTTATTTGTTCCTATTATTAGTTGTGCTCAAAATATCCAAAGTTAGCAAAGGTCATGTTCAAATTTTAAGTGATTTGATTTGATTTCACCAAGGCATGATCATAAGAGTTTCAAAATGATCATAGTTATTTTTATTCAAATAGTTTGAACTATTTAAGGTAATGTAAATGAGTTCAGTTTTGTTATATCTCATATAGTTAATAAGTTATGATTTAAATAAGAATATGTGGCTTTTATGCACTTTAGACCTTGTGGTTTACCACTTTTGGTAACAAGTTTAAGAGTGAATTAAATTATACCCAGAAGTACTGGCTAATCATTTAAGTAGTTAAACTCTATTATAAACTCCTCTAACCATCTTGGTACTAGGTTAGTCTTTCCCTCTTCTGAAGCTTCTGAATTATGCCCTATGGTTCTATCTCAAGATATAGGAATGATATTGGATTTGATATAGACTCTCTCCTTATTCTGGAGCTAAATAGACTTAGATGGGAAAGATTATGTTAATCAAGATATGAAAACAAAATAGATTAAGAGTCAAGGTAAGACTTGTGTTGTCTTCCTTTAAGCTGGGAATGGCTTCAATGATTTAGGTATAAGAAATACCATGGTGATCATGGTAGAATTGGTTATAAGGTCCTAAAATGATGTGTTAACATATTAATCCTACCTCACATTCATCTCCTTTGATTGTTGTTATTATCTCTACCCAAAACAAGGTTGTTAACAAATGTCATGTTGAAGTTTATCGCACTTCAGTCGATGAGCTACTTCAATTCCATCAACTCAAGAGAAGCTTCAACACTTTGACAAGTTTTATTTAAAAGCGCGAAAATTTCTCAGATTTTCTATGCATGAATGCAATGCACACTTCTGTGTTCTCTTTATTTCTAGCCTCACATCCTGGGATGTTACAGACTCTCCCCCTTAAAAATCAAATTCGTCCTCGAAATTCGCACTCTCTTACGTTTGGGCTGAGCTTATCGTCGATAACATCTAGCTTGCAACTCCTACTCCATTTGACTGGATATAGATGATATCCCTTTGTTCAGAATGCCTCTTGAATCCTCTTTATCCAACTCAGAACAATCATCACTTGAATGAGTCATACGTTGTCTTCCAACATCCTTGGGGAATCCAATAGTCTTCCGCCCTTAGTTTACTTAGTTTTACCAACTGTTTTTGGTTAGGTTTCTGCACTCGAGTATCAACTATCTATCAAAAGGCTAGTTACTATCTATAAAATAAGGTTTCACGGAGCTCATATGGAAATTAAGAGGTCTATTAAGGTATAGGCATACCTAAAGATTCAGTTCTAAGGAATGGATTAGACTCATTTAGCCAATCCAATATAGGGTGTTGGTTTACTTCATAAGGTTGACCTTGGTCCTCTATGCTAAAAAAATTACCAATTGTGGTTCATACTAGCGGTGGTTCGGGGTTAACTTCTTCAAACTCCTTCACCTTTCTTCTTACGGAGAAAAGCTGGACTTTATGAAAGTTTACTTATCGTACTTCATTCAGCTTCAACCCTTATGCTTTCATGAACTCCTCCTTCATCCAGGTTTTCTTCTTACTCCAACTTATTTGCTCTACTTCTTTCAAACTCAAAGCCTACTCTCCCCGTTAGACTATTCTAATGGTGTCCATGAGTCTTGTCCTCTAACCATTTGGGCTCCATGGTTAGACTATTAGTCTTGGTCTGTCTTACGATGTCGTCGTTCTAATGGTTTCTCTAAGAAGTCTGCGGTGTACCCACACAATTGAGGGTATCCGGTATGAATCCTTCGATTATGTGTTTAGGTAGGGCTTCTATTCCACTTCTGGAAGTATGAATGACGAGGGGTTAACTCGACAAATGTCCTAGATGAAGGACTTAGGATCGGGGAGATAGGGCGTTGGATGAACTCGAAGGTAAAGTTAGTCGAAATAGGTGTGTGTCAAAAGTAAACTTGGGTATTCAACCTGGCTTACTTTTGATCTGCCCTACGACATCCCCTCCTGGCCCCTATATATAGGTGGCCAGGTCTCGAGGATTGGGTAAGGTCCGATACAGATTACAGTATCGACATACGGTAAGAACTCGTATTCGACTTATCGTTACAATTAGGCCTAGCTTAACGGGCCTCAGGGGTACTCATCATACGGGCTCTATTAGCTATACCCTTATCAGTAGCCCCTGAGATTCTACCAGAATTGCAGATTCGGGTGGAATCTCTAATCTTTATATCTTTGACTTGATCAATTCTTCGACTTCTTCTTATCTTCAAATCTTTGACTTGGTCTTTCGACTCACTTTCATGATAATATTTCGCAAGGGGTTTTGATGAACAAGCCTGACAACTCTGATGGATCAAGAGGTCAGTTAACTGCTGGAACAGATACTTGTCACCTACTTCAAATTCAATCCCCTTGGATTTGAATTTGGGATACCGGTCAAACCCATTCTTTTGCCGCATTTAGGACTTACAAAGAATGAATCCCAGTGATTCTCAGGGTACCCAGTGCGTCCACCAGGATTTTCTTCGCATCGTAGACACGGATACATACCAGCAGAGCGCATCCATGTGCGTATACCAGGCCACACAGGACGGATCCCGGGGTCTTACCTTCGTGATAAATCACGGCATTCGAGTTTCGTTGCGATAACGCAACTCGAGAATCTCATGTCGCAGCCAAGTTTTGACTGATAAAATCAAAGAATGTCGACTTTAACTTAATTTCCTCCAATTCGCTCCCGATGGGAGTAGTCTCTTTGCATTTTGTCGACTACATAGCCGAAGTTTGTATGATATACTTTCTTCATTCTCGATATTGATTAACTCATCCTCTATCGGGTGCGCGCTCGGCGCTCCCGATGGGAGTAGCCCCCGAGGCTATGCTTGAATACTTGTAGTCAAGCATAGGCTCAAAAATTCACTTCGTCTTCTTTCTTGTAATATCTCCTGTCTACAAGCCCCCAAGCCCAAGGCGAGGCTTTTAACCACAATCTCCCCTTCTTATTTTTTTTTCTCCTTTGGTATTTATCGTCTGCTACGTGCAGAGTTTTAACTCTTTTGTAGAATATGTTTATGGGCTTTGCTTATCACGGGGGCCCGATAATACATGCTTATAAATAAAGCACCTTCTAGTTAGGGAAAAAACCCTAATCAGATTCCTCCTCCGCCGCATCATCTTCTCTCTCCATCTAGGGTTTTCTAGCCTTTTCTTTTGTCCGCATGGCTGACGCAGATGGTTCTCGTCTGAATCTTGGCTCTCCGGTGGCGCCGCGAGGTCGGGGTCGCCCTCGTGGAAGCAAAAACAAGACCAACACTACTCTGGCCACCGCAGGATCGTCATCGGCCGCTCCGGTTAAGCGTCGTCCCGGCCGCCCACCTGGTAGCAAAAACAAGCCCAAGGTGACTGGTACTGCCCCAGGTCCGAGCGCTCCTCCTCCTGCTGCTCCTGCTATTCCTGCTGCTCTTCCCAGGATCTTCTCTTTCTTCTGCATTGCCATGGCGCAATGCCGCGAGATTCAGCGTCTGCCACTGAATTTCACAAATTTCATGGATGGGCGTGAACTGTGAGAAGCGGTTCTTCGCGAGCAATCTAGTAGTAGGACTCCATATGAAGTGGAGGTTTGGTATGATAGCAACGGTGAGTAGTACTTTAAGGATGGCTGGTCGCAGTTTGCAGAAGACCACGACATCCACCAAGGCTTCTTCATGGCCTTCGACTTCCACATCGGCACGTCGAAGTTCGACGTGAAGATCTATGACGGCACCCAGTGCCAGAAGAAGTATGAAGCTGAAGTCCACTTCCATTAGGATCTTTTTTTTATGTAATTTCGTTTGATAACGTCCTTGCTGCCATGTTTCCTATAATGAATATTCATACCCTGTCTTGATGTTTTTACTAGTACCATGAAAACAAGTCATTGTTCTAAGGTATGCTTTCCACATATCGGGTTCTTTGTGAACCAATTGATATGAAGAATATCGGGTTCTTTTGTGAACCAAGTTGTTTGAATATTTATCGGGTTGTCTGCACAACCTTATAGTGAAATTCTCTTTCGTACGACCCGAGGGTTGAAGCCCCCGAGCGGAGAAGTAAAAATATTTGTACAATTTTGTCGAGTTCAACCCAAAGTGCCCGACCTGTGGCCTCATGTTCTGGGTTCAGAAGGTTATCTCGAGTTCACTGATACCACTATATTTATTCTACATGTAAAAACGCCATAACTGCTCTGCATTCCACGGGTTGCTCTCGTCTTTCCCTGTCTTCTTGTCTTGTAGTCGATATGCTCCTCTAGGTATTACTTATGTGACGATATAAGGTCCCACCCACGGGGACTCCAACTTGCCGTGGCTGTCTTGCCTGAGCCGCAAAACTAGGTCTCCCACCATGAAGGATCGCGGACGAACTCGACTACTGTGATAGTTTCGTAGACTCTGTTGATACTGCGTTGCTCTTTCCAGGACCTTATCTCTTGCTTCATCTAGCGCATCGACATCATTTTGCAATGCTTCTGTTGATGTTGTCTCATCGTATGCCATCACTCTTGGGGCTTCGTGTGTAACTTCGACTGGAAGCACGGCTTCTGCGCCATGGACCAGGAAGAAAGGAGTTTCTTGAGTTGCTGTGTTAGGCGTAGTTCTTAGGCTCCAAAGAACGGAGGGCAATTCTTCCACCCAAGCGCTCTTGGCTTTCTCGAGAGGTGCTAAGAGCCTCTTTTTTATCCCACTACATATTAGGCCATTAGAATTTTTGACTTGCCCATTTGTCTTCGGGTGTGCCACAGAAGCGAATTTGAGCTTGATCCCTAGTCCTTCGCAATAATTCTTGAATTCCTTTGAAGTGAAATTTGTCCCGTTGTCTGTGATGATGCTATATGGTACACCAAAATGGAATACTATCGACTTGATGAAGTTGATTGCTGCTGTCGAATCTTGAGTTGTTACCGGGGCCGCTTTCACCCACTTGGTAAATTTATCGACTGCCACTAGCATGTAAACATGCCCTCCTGGCCAGGATTTGTGCAACTTTCCCACCATGTCGAGGCCCCATTGTGCAAAGGGCCAGGACAATGGTATTGTTTGTAGCTCTGCTGCTGGTGCATGCGGTCTAGATGCAAATCTTGGACATGCTTCACACTTTTGAACTATATCTTTAGCGTCCTCGATGGCTGTTAGCCAATAAAATCCTGCTCGGAAAGCTTTTGCTGCTATTGCTCTGCTGCTAGCATGATGGCCACACACTCCGCCGTGTATATCTTTTAGTATTGTTTGTCCTTCCTGAGGCGTTACACAACGCTGCAAAATGCCGGTAATACTCTTCTTGTATAGTTTCCCCTGCAACATGACAAACGCTTTCTATCGTTGAGTTATCCTCTTGGCTTCCACTGCATCTTCTGGTAATTGTTTATTTATCATGTATGCAGGATATGACTGCATCCAAGTTTCTTCTATCATCATGACCTCCTCTGGTTCCGACGCAGCCCCCGATCCTGCTGCAGTAGTCGAACTTTTGACACTTTTATTGATCTTTCCACTATTTCCTCCCAGAATACTCCAGATGGCACGGGTAAACACTGGGACCCGATGTTTGCTAAGATGTCGGCTTCTTCATTGCTGTTTCTACTGATGTGCGAGACTTCGCATCCATCGAATGTTCCTTCGAGATAATGATACAAGTTCTTGTAGGCCATCATGTTGTCATTGATTGTGTCGCATCTATTCATAACTTGCTGGACAACAAGGTTTGAATCCCCAAATATTTTTAGTCGAGTTGCTCCACATGCTTTGGCCATCTTCATTCCATGTAATAGAGCCTCATATTATGCTTCATTGTTAGAAGCCTGCGGAAAACTCATCCTTAAGACATACTTTAGTTTGTCGCCATGCGGCGATATCAAGACTACTCCCGCGCCTGCACCTTGTACTCTTTTGGAGCCGTCGAAGTACATTGTCCAGACACTCGATAGATCTGGTGGTCCCGTGCTCTGCAACTCCAGCCACTCTACCGTAAAATCAGGCAAGACTTGCGACTTAATCGCCTTCCTTTTTTATACGTGATGTCCATGGGAGATAACTCGATTCCCCACAAAGAGACACGTCCTGTTGCTGAAGGATTGTTCAAGATGTTCGATAGTGGCGCTTCATTGACCACTATAATTGGGTGCACCGCAAAGTACTATCGCAGTTTTCATGCAGTTGTGAAAACACTATATGCAAGTTTCTGATAATGCGGGTACCTCTGTTTCGTCGGAGATAACACTTCACTAATGAAATATACTGGCCTCTGGACGCCGTGGGCTTTCCCTTCTTCACTTCTTTCGACTACTAATACTGTGCTTACCACCTGGTGGGTTGCGGTGATGTAGAGTAGTAGTGGTTCTTTCACTTTTGGTGCGACCAGCACTGGCGGCGTGGAAAGCACTTTTTTCAGTTGTGCAAAAGCCGTGTCTGCTTCTTCTGTCCATTCAAATTTGTCATCTGACTTCTTCATAAGTGCATAGAAAGGAAGCGCCTTTTCTCCCCAATCGAGCAACGAAGCGACTTAATGCCGCAACACGTCCTGTGAGTTTTTGTATGTCGTGTAGCTTCGTGGGTTTCCCCATTGTTAAAATTGCTTGAATTTTCTATGGGTTCGCTTCTATTCCTCGTGCCGATACCAGAAACCCCAAAAGTTGCCCTGCTGATACGCCGAAAGAACATTTTGTCGGGTTAAGCTTAAGTTTGTACCTGCTCAGGTTGTCAAAGGTTTCTGCCAAGTCGCTGATTAAAGATTTCTCCTCTCTTGTGGTGATGACTACATCATCAATGTAGACTTGGATGTTGCATCCTACTTGGCTTCCGAGGTAGTTTTGCATCATCCGTTGATAAGTTGCTCCTGCATTTTTTAGTCCGAACGGCATTACTTGGTAACAAAACACTCCGTATGGTGTGATGAAGGCCGTCTTCTCTTCATCCTCTTTCTTCAATTTGATCTGATTGTATCCAGAATACGCGTCCAAAAAGGAAAGCCTCGCGCATCCCGCTGTTGAATCGATTATCTGATCAATGTGGGGTAGAGGGAAGGGATCCTTTGGACAATGCTTATTGAGAGATGTGTAGTCGACACATACTCTTTGTACGTCTGTGTTCTTCTTGGGTACGATGACTGGGTTCGACACCCAACTCGAAGTTTTGATTTCTCTGATAAATCCTGCATTTTCTAGCTTGTGCAATTCTGATGCTATCGCCTTCCTTTTAGGTTCATCAAATCATCGCAATGGTTGCTTGACTGGCTTTGCCTTGGGATCTACATTTAATGTGTGCTTGACGAGTTCCTTGGGAACCCCTGGCATGTCTGATGGACACCAGGCGAAGATTTCCCAGCGCTCACGGAGGAACTCGATGAGCGCGCTTTCCTATGCGGGATCCAAATTCACCGCAATTGATGTCGTCTTGCTTGGATCTGTAGGGTGGACCTGGATCTTTTTTGAGTCCTGAGTTGTGTCGAAAGCCTGATCTGGCAGGGATCGTCCAACGTCGGGTAGAACATTATGATCCGTTTCTCCTTTTAGCCTTTCATATTCTGCTGTCATGCCGAAAGTTTGCGCCATCCTGTTGAATTCTCTGTCACATGTGTTGGCTACTTCAAAGCTCCCTTGTACTATAATTGTTCCTTTTGGTCCTAGGATTTTTAGCGTAAGATATGCGTAATGAGGTACTGCCATGAATTCTGCAAATGCTGGGCGCCCCAGGATTGCGTGGTATTGTGACAGCCAGTCCATAACTTCGAATTCCAGGTTCTCTCTGCGGTAGTTGCTGCTACTGCCAAAGCAGACATCAAGGTCTATTCTTCCCAAAGGGTAGTTTGCGGCTCCTGGTACTATTCCATGGAAGGAGCAATCTGTTGTCTTCAGACTCGACAGCGAGATACACATTGCCTTTAGGGTTCTAGCATATATTAAGTTTATGCCACTCCCTGCATCCATGAACACTCTTCCGATGTTGTACCCTCCTATTTGCGCCTTTAAAACCATAGGTGAGTGGCCTGGCCTGGGAACTTTCCTCGGGTGATCTGCTCTATTGAACTTAACTGGTTGATCTGACCACCGTAGGTACTCTGTGGTAGCTAGTGGTGACGATATTGCTAGGTTTACTTGCCTGGATATACTCTTTCGCTCTTTCTTTGACTTGGGCACCGGTTGAATCATAGCTGATATGTAAACTTTTGACTCTAGGTGCCTTACTAGCCTTTGCATTTGATATCCTTGACTTCTGTGTTTTTCTCCTTGCCACCCTCCTTGGCTTGAGCCCATGACGCTTTGCAGCCTTAGAAATGTTCTGCAATCCTTCATCTGGTGATTTGAGACTCTTTTCCCATCAAGGTATGCATAGTGGATTCGACAAGGTCCGTATAGCATATCCTTGGTCGAGGGCCCGGAGTATCTCGATTTTTCTGCTCCTTTTGCCTGAAACCTCCTATTTTCATACCCTTCCTCTTCTTCTGCTATGTAGCCCGTGGCTACCTGATTTCGCCTTCCTTGGTTATCCCGGCTGCGGTGTCGTCTCCTCTGTCTACTTATTCTGTCGACTTCTGGTGAACGTCCTCTTTTGTTATTATATGTGTCCTCTCCATCAGCGAATTTGTTGGCTTGTTCCATTAGCTCAGCTACTGTCGTAGGTCTTGCTCTTCCGATTTCTTCAACGAGATCTGAGCGACGAAGTCTGGCCGTAAAGGCGTCTATTGCTCGCTCGTCGGAGACATCCTCTGCTGAGTTTTTGATTACACTCCAGCATTGTATGTAAGAACATAGAGTTTCACCTTTCCTTTGCACACACGCCTTTACTTCCTCTAGTGATGCTGGGCGCTTGTATGTTGAGCGAAAATTTCTTGCGAATTGACTTTCGAGTTCTTCCCAACTTCCAATGGATTCGTTGGGTAGGGTATTCAACCAGGACCGTGCTGCGCCGGTGAGGTGTAGCTGTAAACTTTGCATTGCAGTCGCTTTTGTTCCCCCTAATATCTGTACTGCCTGCAAATAATCCGATAACCATAGGGTAGGTTCTTGCGACCCGTCATACTTATGCTGGTCATGTGGCAATTTGAATCCTTTGGGTACCAGCATTTTGCGAACCCTGCGGGTAAAGCATGACGCGCCCATCTCTTTATCGTCGTCTTCATAATTCTATTCTCTCCAGGCGTGGCGTGATTTATTTACTCGAGCTTGCGCTATTATATTTCTTACGTCCTCCTTCCTCTTATGTTGCCTTTTCTCTTCTGATGACTCGCTATACTCGTTATCTGTGAAGTTGTATCTGAACTTCGCCTTTTGATTTTTCTTGTAACTTGTCGACTTCGTCTTTGGGCCTTTTTCCCTGATCTTGCTTTCCACTATTCCGAGGCTTCGTATCGCGGCTTGGTGCATATCTTCTCGCGGATCCCCGGGTTCTAGCCTAGTAGTTAGTAAATACGCCTGTGCTGCTATTAACGCTGCTTCTGGCGTTTCTTGTATAAAGTCATCTTCCTCCTCTTCTAGGTGCAGGGTAGGGCTCCTTGGGTACCTTCCTTCTCTGCTGCATGCTGTCGCCCCCTGTTGTGCTTTGGGTCTCCGCGCCTTTCTCTGCTGTACTCTGAATCTTCACTATAGTCTTCCCAGTATTCCGCCCTTGATATACTGTGATTGTCTTGAAAAATCATGTCTCCTTCCTCCCTTAGTTTCTTCCTGTGTTGGTATAATGCATACTGATATCCCATTAGAACTTCTCTTCTCGATCCTTCGGGTACTTCTGTACCATCATTGATAGCTGATTTGATCATTCTCCATTCGCCAGTTGAGACGTGTACTTTCTCCTTTTCCTTTTTGTTGTGTTCTTTTATTTTGTCGACTTGCCTGTCGACCTTTTTACTTCCCTCGCTATTGTTTTCTTCTTCTGCTTCAGTGATAATGACGCATAGCTGATGTACTTTGGAGACGCCGCTGCTTCCCGCGGCAAAGTCCTTTGCGTTGTTGTGCGTTTGACACGCTCTTTCTTCTGAATCGAAATTTTCCTGAATTTTGTCGCCTTCTGCGATGGGTGCTTTTTCTAAACTGACTGGCGAGTTTACCTCGCTGGAAGAGCCTTCTGATGATTCCAATGTTTCCTCTATTTCGGGCTTGCTCGCTGATGGACCTGGTTTCGTCGAATCCGAGAGGCGAGATGAACCCGACGGCCCGATGAGGATGCTCAAACTTCCAATTGTTAACTCCATCTCTTGACTTCCGTCGAATTCTGAACTGCTATTGGCTAAAAGCGAAAAAGCCGTCGAATTCATGATTCCAACGCCCAAGATCCCCACGGTCGGCGCCAATTGACGAGGGGTTAACTCGACAAATGTCCTAGATGAAGGACTTAGGATCGGGGAGATAGGGCGTTGGATGAACTCGAAGGTAAAGTTAGTCGAAATAGGTGTGTGTCGAAAGTAAACTTGGGTATTCAACCTGGCTTACTTTTGATCTGCCCTACGCCGTCCCCTCTTGGCCCCTATATATAGGTGGCCAGGTCTCGAGGATCGGGTAAGGTCTGATACAGATTACAATATCGACATACGGTAAGAACTCGTATTCGACTTATCGTTACAATTGGGCCTAGCTTAACGGACCTCAGGGGTACTCAACATACGGGCTCTATTAGCTATACCCTTGTCAATGAACTTACCCAAAAGTTCTAAAGGTTGATGAGAATTGGGTTTTCCCATCGCTATCCATCCTAATTCAGACGGTAGGGTATATATACAAAGCCACGGGAGAAATCCGGCAGAGTTTCTCTTGTACCGGAGGACATCCATGATAGGCAATTGTATATAACCAACAAAATATGAACTAAAAGGGATATAAACAAACAAATGGCTTCAACGTATCATTGCTAACATGAAAACCTACGAAAATCTCACAAGTCTTGGTCCATAGACAAAGACTACAACTCAAAGATAAGAAAAGATAGCACTAACGTCTTAACCACCAATCTACAATTCAAGATTTTGGGACTAGGGATCAAAGTTATACAGAAATGTTATGTGTCTTAGTCACGCTAGCAACGAGGGTTACTGGGGTTACCACTCCCAGGCTGAGTAAAGCAGCAGGCAATACCGGAATGGATCATCGGTTTTACAACACCTCAATCAACCCGTGATGTACTAAGCATAACCAAGGCTGCATAACAACGAGCTCAAATACCTTAAACTCAACTGTAAATAACCTAATTAGTGGTTCTACTCCATGATTTGGTGTTAGGATCTAGTATTTAAGAAATTAGAGTTCCACTAAATTCCAATACTTCATACTTCTATCACTTCATGATACTTCCATGAATGGGTCTTACTACTTTTCTCCACCTTTTTGCTACCAACTGTGGTATCTCTTAATCAATTTTTCTTCTTCTAGGGTTTGTCTTGCAAGAAATACAACATCTACAGGTGTCTTCTTATACATTTCCTTCTTGTTTGGCTTCCTTCTTGTGATTTCTTCATCATTGTCTTGACTGTCTTCGGAACTCGTCTCTTCCTCACACGAATCCCTTAACCCTCTAGATCAATACCATGAAGTAAGAACTTGATAATGCAACATGCATTTGCACATCAGAGTTAAAGTTCATGTATGGATCCAGTCAATCAATAAAAATCCAAGAAAATCCAAATGTGTGCTGGCAACATACATCATCATAAGCCGGTTGAGTAAAACATCTCTAGAGTTCGGGCTTAGATGTGTACTTTATAGCACCAAGTAATATAGGTTTATATCGTGCTATATTGCACATAATGGTGGACAACTACTCTTTGTCTCAATATTTACTTCAATTGCTCAATTGCAACCAAATAATTTGAACAAATTGGGTTTGTGAGTCTTTATAGCTGACCTATACGTGCCTTTCTATCCTTCTATAACTTACCTCACGTCCTATTGAGGACTATCCTCACATGTTCTCTCAAACTTCTAGCATAGTTTCTTTAAACACCTACTTTGCTAAGTATGGTTCACACAACTCCATGATGTTCATGGGGTTCTCTGTTGTGCTTTGATAAATCTCCTTGAACTAAAGACTATGGTTGAGGTACACTTGACCTAGTTACCATGGTTTGGAGAACTTCATTCACCCTTCTCCTTGAACTTCTCCCTCCTTAGCAAGGAATTGCTGGTTTTATTGAAGGTTCTACACCATCATGTAGAGATTCTCAAGTGAATCTAACATGATCTAAGTGTTTACATTATCGACACTACTTACTTGTATATGGCATTCTTGAGTATCCATATACATGACTTAACCTGAGGTCCTACTACCTCGCATAGCTTCACTTCAACACTCAATATCATCCTACTACAGTTTCAGATGACTTAAGTTTAATATAATGCCTTTGGTATACTTCTTCCAATAGGATAGTTCCCATTCTGGTTGTATCCTCTCTTTGGACTACCATGTATTGTATACCAATTGTAATCTCCCTTCCATGCATTATGTAAGGTTATAATAATGTCATAACTACTTGGTATGGTTCAAGATATCTAACTTCACTTAAGAAGACAGGTAAGAACTTTGACTCAAGTGTGTTAGGAGTATTCTTTTATTGAATATCCATCTTAGGTCATAAAGAAGAATTGGTTTAGATAAGAAGGCTTCCTATAGTCACTACCAAACCTACAGGTCTCCTATTAAAGGGGTTTAATCCTAGGGTCAAAGCGTTTGCTCTGATACCAACTGTGGTGACCCAGCATACCACTTCATGTGTAGTATGCAAGTCGTTGACATAACACCAATGAAACACCATCTCACTAGTATTATATCGATCAGAGTGGTACAGTAGAAACATCGCAGGTCCAAGGTAGGTGCATAGGATTACAAATTTCATCATACAGAAGATCTTCAGAACCTCCTCAATAGGTAGAGGTTTAGTCCCGGTGATTACAAACGGGAATAATACCTTGAAGACTAAGCTAGAGCTACACTGATGCAGTTGGCTTTCTACAGAACTACTCTAGCTACTTAGGTTCTAGGATTAGGGAATTGAGTCCCTTCTATTCCTATTCTAGTTTTCCTCCAAGCTTGGTGTAATTGTTGACTTCATTGATAATTCTGACATTGGTTGAGGTCTTCATCTTCATCTTTAGTGTCTCGAGGTTGCCTCCCGTGTTGCCTCCAATCTAAGCAAGGGTTAAGAGGGAGTGGGGTGAGTAACGAGCGTTACCCAGCAAGTTCATATAAGGAATAAGGTGTTTTATGCACTATCTACACCCTTAGACCAAGGGTCGTTTGGCAATGCAAGTTTTTACAAACATTTCTTTAAGAGGTTGCTTTTATTCAAAAGAACTATGTCCATCAGCCTTCACAGGTTGATTAGAGCTTCGATGGGCTCCTTTCCTGCCGCGTTCGCAGCTCCTTCCCGGAACAGGGAGTATCCAGATACTTTCTTATACTCTACAGAGGTGGTCACTTGTACCCATGAGAGATCAAAGCCTTGCTGCACAACCGATTAGCTAGCATCATCCACACTTCCTTGGTGTGGGGCCCAGTCGATGATCCAAGACTATCACTGTTCTTCTCTGTGACCCCGCAGACCCACCCTTTTGTAAGTCCATCCTCCCCTATACCCATATGCAGACCGATTGGCGCACTGGTCCTCCCCTTTACACTATGGATGACCCCATAGGTAGACCGATCTGGATGACCGTTACAATCCATCATAGATCAATTAGCAAGCTTGTCCCCCGTATACTATAGGCAGCCCGATAGGAAATTTTGTTCCCCCACTATGCACTATAGTAGCCCGCGCAGGACAACACTCCACTACTGATCCGTTGGAATACAAGAGGAAAAAGATACAGCTAACTTCTCCGTCCCATTCCAGATCTCATGGTTGACCGTAATTTATGGCTCTAGAATCACTGGCGACATTGGTTGTTAAGTCCTAGGGTTCACTTTCCCGTGCAAATGGAACCTCCACCACAATAATCATACCATGGTTCCATTTGCCAGCCATCCTAGGTTACCACCACTTGGGTCGATAACCAGCTAATCATGTTAATTATGAAAAGAGAACCTTTTGCTTTACAATGTAGTAATAATCATACCACCGGTATATTTGCAAGTAATTTGCTAAAAGTAATCAAGATATATGAGCAAGAGTGAACTTGCCTTTCTGACCGCAAGATTATGCGAGTCAGGGTCTTCGATACGATAGAAATCCCAATTCTAAAATAGCAACCATCATCCGATAGGGATGATGTTAGAAATCTGCAGCATGATATGCAGAAGATATGATATGCATTGCTCTAAGCATAACCTAACCCCAATGATTTGTTATCATTGAGTTAAGGTGATTTATTTATGATGTGTTGCACTTTTAAGTTCAATTTCACATACAAGGTTGTTAAGGGTTTTAGGTTAACTCACTAGCATTTATAAGTGAAGAATAAAGCTTGAAAGAAGATTACTAATTTTAGGGTTGCCATCATTCCTTACTTACAAGAGAAGGATGGTTGATGGTGAAGACATGAAGGTAACACTTTTAAGTTGTATCTTATAATTAGCAAGCACTTGGTTGATCATGGATATGCAAAGTCAATAGTAAAGTATACACATAGTAATATCTAAGTAGTTCTAGGGTTGACAACAATCTTAATCTAACCAGGCAATTGTTATCAGAAAGCATATGGTTTGGTGAATTGCTTACTTGATATGTTATTAAAAGAATAACTTTTGAAGAGCACATCTCATAATGGCCATTTAGTATAAAATTACCTTTTAGTGGTCATTTACTTTATAAGAAGGTTGAAGTGATTAATAAAACACAAGTTCCTTTATTATTAGCTAGTAGGGCTTGAATCACAATTTTAAATGATTCTTAAAATTGAGTTAGCAGTTATGAAACAATTGTTAATCAATAGATTATAGTTGAAGATAGAGTCTAAACTCAAGTTGATGCTTATTTAAGAGTTATCCTAATTTCTTATCATTTTAGAAAATAGTTTTAGGATTTAAGTCAAATTTTAATGATTTAAAATTGACCTAGAAGTTTTAAATTTAACTTTTACTGAAACAATAGTTGAAATAACAATATTAGAGTTAAGGAATAACTCTGATACAAGTTTATGATTTTTCTCAAATTTTACTATATTAAATTTGTTTTCGAAAAATCATTTTAGGGATTAAAATCCTAATAGTAAAGTTTTAGGATTAATATTTAATAATATCAAAATATTAATTGGAATCACATTATTTAAGTTGTCACATTTTTATTTGGTATTTGAAAACTTGGTTTGAATTATTATAATTGGGTTTGAATTCATAATTCAAATACTACTTAAACAAGTTTTCAAATTTGGTTCAAAATTATTTCACACAAGCATATGATATCATAGTACAAACAGATAGGTCTTATTTTTGTGATCATTTTGATATCTCATTTGTATTTTTCTGATTTAAAATGAATTAGATATGAATTTGCAAAGTTTTAGCAATTTTCTGGAATTTGAATTTAACAGAGAATAACTTTTCTAACCGAGGGGTATCTAGCCTATTAGACTGACTGGTGGGACTGTGGCCAGGTCAGATGCCACGTGGGCATCGACCAAGTCAAACCTTGACTGGGGTGGTCTTCACCGCCGGTGATCACCGGAGTCAGCGGTTCAGAGGTCCCCAGGTTAATTTGCTTGTACTGCTCGAACGAGGACAACAAGGGGAACCAAGTGGTGGTGGTGCTGTGACCAAATGGTCGCCGGAGCATCGCCGACGGTGACTCCCTGCGGCGGTGCACTCCGGCAAATCCATGACTCGACACTACAGATGATGCTAAAGACCAAGAAGGGGCTCTGGAGGTGCGGAAAGTTACCCTAAACTCGAAGGCGTGCTCGACAGGCTTGGGGGTGGTCGAAGATGACCGAATTGACCAAATTTCTGACGAGGTCTGGAAGGAAGGGATGGTGAAATTTGCCCTCCTGCAAGCTCCCCTGGATGCGTGGCTGCTACCAGATGATGAAGGAGACGAGGCGCTTCTCCTGGCATGCTCCTTGGCCTCAGAGACGGTCTCCAGGAATGGCGTTGGAGTTCACCAAAGTTAGGGTTTCGTTGACTGTGGCCGATGGAGAGAGGATGAGAGAGATTGAGAGGTGCGGTGGCCTTATAGGGTTTCTGACGGCGGCGGACTTCGTTATATAGGGCGTCAAGGGCGGAGGCGTGGATCTTGACGTCGGCGACTCGTCGGAGCTCGACAGCGAGTTGCTTCCTCCGAATGGAGGAAGACGATGGATTTCCCCCCCCCCCGGTGGGTCCTGCTTGTCGGTCGGATACTGAAATGGTATCTAGGCCAGGCCCCGGGTGGGCTCACTAGCCGGGCTGGCTTGGTGGGCTTTGGCCAGATAAGCTTCCCTCTATTATTTTTTTCCTATTTCAATTCTTTTTCTTTTCCTTCTATTTTTCTATTTTGGATTCTAATTAGATTTTGATAATTTGTTTTGCAGGTTTTACTGGAGCAAATATATAATGACAAGTTTATTTAAGTATACAATAAAGAGTAATTATGTGCATAAGCACATAAAATTATTTATTTGGTTCTAGGGTTTTACTTAGCCTCTATATAGGAATAGTTTCAAATACTACCATAAGAGTGTTCAAAGCATTTTGTGAAGGTTTGGTTGAGTTGCATAATAAGATGTAGGAATTTGCATTCTGAGGTCAAATAGTTACTATTAAATATTATATCTCATGTTTGACTTATTATGCAGATATAGGTCCCTCTAACATGATTTTATGTTAATCATATTTCTCCTATTGGATTGAAAATGTCCTGTGAACCATTTCAAATGACTAGTGATTTCTTACTACAAACATATGCATGATATAAATAGCTAATTTATATTTTGTGGGTCTGATTTGCTTCCTAGTAAATTTACTTGTTTGTTCTTGGTGCCCACATGATCATTTCATTGTATGTGATACGATTTCCAACTGATGGATATGAATTGGACTTAGAAGAATTGATATAATTCTTGGATTTGGAGACAAGACATGATTCTAGAGTTTTTCTTATGATCACATGGTGATGCATAAGTTGGAGTTTAAATAGGTAGAATAGGTATCCAATTATTCCTAGGCCTAGCCATTTATGATTTCAGATCAAAGGTATATTTCTCCTGCTAATGGTGAGTTCTTCCCTTTTCCCACTAACTACACTCCTCTCCTCCCATACTAGACCAACCTGGTGGTCTTGTGAAGCCTGTTCTTTGGGAATTCTGATAAACTTGCATCTTGTGGCATGCCTGCACCTCCTAGGTGCTTGACCTAATTCCTAATTGAACTAAGTAACCATTTGGTCTTGGTCTTGCTGGTTTGGTTCTTGTGGTTGTGCTAGTGGTGGTGAATCCTTCCCTGTTGCTCAACTCATGAGCAGGGTGGATTGTGTGGGAGTGTTGCTAGTGTGATGGTGGTCTTTCTTGGTCCTATAGAATGTATGAAATGGCCCAAATTCGTTGGTGCTCTCATACCATGATTTTGTGGTGTCAAAATGGATGCCAGGGGGTTCCTTTTATAGTGTTTTGAAGTCCACCACAAGTTGACACCTCAAGTGGTGACTCTTGTTTTCATTTGGTGAGTAAGCTACTTGTTGTCAAGCTCTCATGCATGGGCATTACTTGGGGTTCAAGTAAAAGAAGATATTTTCATGTGGATAACTATGAACATTACTTGGGGTTCAAGTAAAAGAAGATATTTTGAAATGCATTACTTGGGGTTCAAGTATAGGAAGATATTTTGAAGTGGATAACTATGAGCATTGCTTGGGGTGCAAGTATAGGAAGATATTTTGAAGTGGATAACTATCCTAGGTGGCATGATGATTATCCTCTAATAATCTTTATTTTGAATAGCCAAGTGGCATTTGGCACTAAATGGACTTGTTGCTGATTCAATTCATATTCTTATACATATTTGTAATTCATAATTGAATTGTTATCAATTGATGTTGTATTAATTGTTTAGAAGTTTAACTTCCAAGGTTCATATTTGAAATGATCCTATTATTGTGAATCATGCATATTGTCATATCTTATTTGTTCCTATTATCAGTTGTGCTCAAAATATCCAAAGTTAGCAAAGGTCATGTTCAAATTTTAAGTGATTTGATTTGATTTCACCAAGGCATGATCATAAGAGTTTCAAAATGATCATAGTTATTTTTATTCAAATAGTTTGAACTATTTAAGGTAATGTAAATGAGTTCAGTTTTGTTATATCTCATATAGTTAATAAGTTATGATTTAAATAAGAATGTGTGGCTTTTATGCACTTTAGACCTTGTGGTTTACTGCTACTCCAAGTTGATGTGGGAGCAAACTGTCCTTGTGCGTGGTGATGACCAGCCCGTTGGGAACCCCAAGAGGAAGGTATGATGAGTGTAGCGGCTAGTTTTCCCTCAGTTAAGAAACCAAGGTTTATCGATCAGGAGAGGAGAGACAATGACGACTGAAGGTGTTTGTGGAACCTGCACACACACAAACAAATACTTTGTTCCCAACTTGCGATGAGGTTGTCAATCTCACCGGTTTGCTTGAAACAAAGGTTATGAGTGTATCGAGTGGAAAACAGTAGTAAAATGCTAGTAAAGTAAATAATGCGGGAATAGTAAACAGGTGATTGCAATATGATTAAAATAGGACCGGGGTCCACAGTTCACTAGTGGTGTCTCTCCATAGATAAATAACATGCTGGGTAAACGAATTACAGTTGGGCAATTGATAGAATAAAGATAACGTGATATGTCAAGAAGATCACTATGAGATTCACTCTGGGCATTACAACAAAATACATAGACCGCCATCCAACTGCATCTATGACTAATAATCCACCCCCGGGGATATCATCCGAACACCCTAGAAGTATTAAGTTGCGAACAACAGATAATTGCATTAAGCAAAGTGTGTAATGTAAACAAAGCATATGCCCTCGAGCATATGAATGTTGTTTTCTCCCTAGTAGCAATAGCACATCTACCACCTTAGAGGTTTCTGTCACTCCCCCAGGTGAAATAGAGGCATGAACCCACTATCGAGCATAAATACCCCCTCTTGGAGTCACTAGCAACTACTCGGCCAAGATAGCTACTAACAACGGAGAGCATGCAAGATCATAAACATCATAGAGATAACATAAGATAAAATTCAGTGCAGCAACTTAATCATAAACACCAATATTCATCGGATCCCAACAAACCAACATCATAGTATTACATAACGGTGATCTCAATCATGTAGGGCAGCTCATGAGATCTAAACATGAAGCACATGGTGGAAGAGACAACCATCTAGCTACTGCTATGGACCCATAGTCCAAGGTAGACTACTCACTCATCGCTCCGGAGGCAATCATGGCGATGAAGGAGACCTCCGGTGGCGATTCCCCTCTCCGGCAGGGTGCCGGGAAGAGCTTCTGGACCCTCCCGATCTTCGGGTCGACGGCGGCGGCGGATCGCGATGTATTCTGGAAAACTGATCGGGCCTTAGGTTTTTCTCGTCAGGGGGTATATGTAGGCGAAGGGGGGCTGTCAGAGGTGGAGCCATGGGCCCTCACACGGGGGTGGCGCGGCCAGGGGCCAGGCCGCGCCGCCCCTGTGTGTGGGGGCCTCGTGGCCCCCCTCCGTCAGGTCTTCTGATCTTTGGGTGCTCCCCGATGAAATATGACTTCTGGAACTTGTTTCGTCCAATTCGGAGAATATTTCCTGTGTATCACTTCTGAAACCAAAAACAGTAGAAAACAGGGAACTGGCACTGTGGCACTTCGTTAATAGGTTAGTTCCGGAAAGCGTATAAAAATGCCACTAAGTGTAACGAAACAATAGGCAAATGGTGTAAAACAAAGCATGGAGCATCAAAAATTATAGATACGTTTGAGACGTATCAAGCATCCCCAAGCTTAACTCCTGCTCGTCCTCGAGTAGGTAAGTGATAACAAAAGAATAATTTTTGAGGTGACATGCACCTACACAATCATAAGGAAAAACATACAAAAGGTTTTTAGCTTGTCCTTCAAAGAGAGCAAAACATAAATGCATAGGACACCTCAAAGTTTAAGAGGGCGACTAGATACAAATAATTTAAGAACAACTGAAACCAACAATATGAATCAATCAATGAACTTTGGGACAATGCATATCACACTAAGAATGACAACTATGCTCTCTTAATGGTGCATAAAGAAAGAAGGTGGTGACTCAACATAAAAGTAAAAGAAAGGCCCTTCGCAGAGGGAAGCAGTGTTTGCAAGTTTTATAACCTTCAAAAATTATGGTACTTACCGGCTTTGAGCTCTCATTGCCCCCATCATAAGCATCTTGAATGGTTAAAAGTTAATGCGAGAACAATTATGATGCATATGCTTGACAAATCATAAGTTGAAAACCTTGTGTCCCGTGAATACGAGTACCCAAACTATGCTAGTTTACTTAGAGTCCCAAGCAAGGCTCTTGTCATTGTAAGTATATGCATATCATTGAGAACCGCCAATGGGGTACCTCCGTGCCCGATGACATGGAACAAGCCCACACCAAAATGACAGGACAAGCAGACAATGAACACCTCGGCATCTCTTTTATTTGCTATATTGTTTAGCTTTTTATTGTGAGATGCGTCGTCGAATGTTCACCATGGGTATGCTGCAAATTTCCACCATGAATTATGCATGGCTTAGATTGGCGGCCCGGCGTTTCCCTAACACATATAAAAACTCCATGATCCTCACAAGATTCCCAATTCATTTCACACAGCGGGCATCCATAAACAAAAGATCACAATATCAACTCAAAAAGGAAGTGCAATGTTGAAAGCTTGCCCCATGACGGCATGGTTGGGCTAGAATCCAACTTACAACTTGCAAGCATAACAACTCAGCATAAAAGACCACAATGTCAAATTTTAGAACAGGAAAAAGTAAAGTGTGCCTTCCGGTTCGTGAGAGCTTTACTGACCGAATTTCACATAACACTGGTAAGAGTTTAATTTGAAGAGAATATAAAAGCAAGTCCAATTTACTTGGAATAGCAAATTGCTAGTAGGTATGTATGGTGGACACAATGGAAAACTTTGGCTTTTAGGAGTTGGATGCACGAGTAGAGCTCATACTCAGTACAAGGCGAGGGCTAGCAAAAGACTGGGAGCGACCAACTAAGAGAGCAATAATGGCCATAATCATGCAAAGCGACAAAGCGATATTAAAAGAAGCATACGATGGCATCAAAAGTCAAAAACTAAATGATCATGAAGGCTAATGGCGACTTTGGAAGAGTCTAACATGTGTGAGCATGCGCCAAGTCAACCCAAATAAAGCATCAAGGAGAAAACCAAAATAATGCTTCCATACAATAAAAACAACGCATGATTTTTTTCAAAGGCTCATTAAGCAATCTCAGTTATTTGAGACAAGTCATGCTACAGCAAAACCACTAAGCATACTATCGAAAAGACATCTAGCATGACATGAAAAAGCCTAAGCCGCAGTCTACACAAGCTCCTTCTTGTACCACTATTTTGCACAAAGCTTTTTCTCTTTTCCAACACCATTTGAAATTTTTAAAACAACCTCTTTTGATGAAAACCAATAAAGTTCAGAGGCAAAAATACACCTTGATGAAAAGATATGAAGATCTGAACGCATATCAAGGCGAAAACGAAAACCAAAAGCAGTAGCAGAAAAACTAGAATGCTCGATTAATAAGAGTGAAAACTAGAGCATTCTTTACAAATGAAAACGAGTACATCTCTTCCAAAGGAAATTTGTTGGGGTCCAACCATTTATTGCAGCAAACAAACAAACTAAACAACCTAAGAAAACTAAAACAACTGACGCTCCAAGAAAAACACATAGTGCATGAAGCAATAAAAATATAGTGTTTTGAAAGGTGACCTGATTTTTGCCGATGAAGAAGGGGTGCCTCGGGGGCATCCCCAAGCTTTGACGCTTGTACTTCTTGGATATTTCTTGGGGTGCTGGGCATCCCCAAGCTTGAGCTTTTGTCCATTCTTCAACTTATCTCATCATTCTCCAATCCCTACACTTGAAAACTTCCTTCATACAAAACTAAACACAATTCTATTAGCAACATTAGTGTAAGCATAAAATATATTCAACCTCTTTTAGCTTCAGGTTTCAACTCAAAACCACCACATATAAAGTATATACTACTGTAGCAACTTCCACAAGAGTTCCATGATCAAAAAGAACTCAAAAGAAAGCGATAAAGTGGCAAAAACAAATATTGGCAGAAATCTGTCAAAACTGGACAGCTGATAATGGACGAATTTTTGAGGGATTTTCCGTTGCTCAAATCAAAAAGTGTTCTACTAAGAAAAGTTTGGATATAACCTGGGGCATAAGCACAAGAAATCGCAGGTCCAAAAGATAAACAGAGAATTTTCACGAATTTTTACGGTGCAGCACCGAAAACAGTTTCAGGACAGCAATAACCCCAAATCTTTACCTCACTCAAATTAGAGGCTTCTCTTGGCACAAAAACGAAATAAACAAGATAAAGAGCGGTCATTACAGTAGTAATGACTTCTGAGACTCAAATAAAAGAAAAAGTACTGAAAGTAAACAATGGGTTATCTCCCAAGAGTGCTTTTTTTTAACGCCTTTGAGCTAGGCGCAGAAAAGTGCGAATCAAGTAATATCAATAGATGCAGCACTAGGATCAGAGCGTGCCTTACCTCTCCCTTTCTTACCTTTGCTCTTGACTTTAGGAAAGACATGGTTATTGCAAGGTGGAGTAGTAAATGTTATATTGCCTTTTCCACATCAATAACGGCGCCAATGAGCTTCAGAATGGATCTTCCAAGTGTGATTTGTCCTTTTCCTACACATTCAATAACAAGATAATCAGTAGATATCATTCTTCCTAGGATTTTTGTAAAAACTCCTTCAGCTATTCCAAGGGGAGATATGGTGGCATTGTTAGTAAGAAAAATTTCTTCTCCTCCCTCAGAAAGCTTCCAAAGGCTCAAAGATTCATAAATATCCTTTGGCATGAGACAAAATTCGGACATAATATCACAACGAGCATGAAAAGTTTCACCACTAATGGTGATTTTTATTGTAGGATACCAACTCGAGGGCTCAGAATTTATAGGCACATAATCAAAATGCTGACGCAAAGTATTGTAGCAAGAATTCAAACTAGCAGTGTGAGTCTCAAGAGTATTAAGTCTATTTAAAATGCTCACAAGAGAGGAATCAAAATAGGTTGGCATGCTATAAATTGTAATCAACTTTCTTATAATATTGAAGGCATGATCTCCATCACAATGAAGGAAATCTCCTTCTGCAGTAGCATCCAAAGCATATCTATAACGAAGAGAAAGTCCAAAGTAGAAACTACTAAGAAGCAAACTCAAAGCCATTTTAGGTTCAGTTTTTCCATGCCATTCATAAATTCTAGACCAAGCTTCTTTAAAACTTTCCTCATCTTTCTGCTTAAAAGTAAAGATCATGTCCGCGGGGGACATAGTAGTAGCAACTAAACTAGACATGATAAACTAAAGTAAAGTAAAAACAACTACCAAGGATTCTAATTTTTTTGGGTTTTTGATATAAAAGCAATGCAGGTAAATAAATAAAGTAAAGCAAAACTAATAACAAAGTAAAGAATGTGTGTGCGAAGAACTCCCCTCGCAGAAGTCTTCTCTTCCTCCCCGGCAACGGTGCCAGAAAATAGGCTGCTACTCCAAGTTGATGTGGGAGCAAACTGTCCTTGTGCGTGGTGATGACCAGCCCGTTGGGAACCCCAAGAGGAAGGTATGATGAGTGTAGCGGCTAGTTTTCCCTCAGTTAAGAAACCAAGGTTTATCGATCAGGAGAGGAGAGACAATGACGACTGAAGGTGTTTGTGGAACCTGCACACACACAAACAAATACTTTGTTCCCAACTTGCGATGAGGTTGTCAATCTCACCGGTTTGCTTGAAACAAAGGTTATGAGTGTATCGAGTGGAAAACAGTAGTAAAATGCTAGTAAAGTAAATAATGCGGGAATAGTAAACAGGTGATTGCAATATGATTAAAATAGGACCGGGGTCCACAGTTCACTAGTGGTGTCTCTCCATAGATAAATAACATGCTGGGTAAACGAATTACAGTTGGGCAATTGATAGAATAAAGATAACGTGATATGTCAAGAAGATCACTATGAGATTCACTCTGGGCATTACAACAAAATACATAGACCGCCATCCAACTGCATCTATGACTAATAATCCACCCCCGGGGATATCATCCGAACACCCTAGAAGTATTAAGTTGTGAACAATAGATAATTGCATTAAGCAAAGTGTGTAATGTAAACAAAGCATATGCCCTCGAGCATATGAATGTTGTTTTCTCCCTAGTAGCAACAGCACATCTACCACCTTAGAGGTTTCTGTCACTCCCCCAGGTGAAATAGAGGCATGAACCCACTATCGAGCATAAATACCCCCTCTTGGAGTCACTAGCAACTACTCGGCCAAGATAGCTACTAACAACGGAGAGCATGCAAGATCATAAACATCATAGAGATAACATAAGATAAAATTCAGTGCAGCAACTTAATCATAAACACCAATATTCATCGGATCCCAACAAACCAACATCATAGTATTACATAACGGTGATCTCAATCATGTAGGGCAGCTCATGAGATCTAAACATGAAGCACATGGTGGAAGAGACAACCATCTAGCTACTGCTATGGACCCATAGTCCAAGGTAGACTACTCACTCATCGCTCCGGAGGCAATCATGGCGATGAAGGAGACCTCCGGTGGCGATTCCCCTCTCCGGCAGGGTGCTGGGAAGAGCTTCTGGACCCTCCCGATCTTCGAGTCGATGGCGGCGGCGGATCGCGATGTATTCTGGAAAACTGATCGGGCCTTAGGTTTTTCTCGTCAGGGGGTATATGTAGGCGAAGGGGGGCTGTCAGAGGTGGAGCCACGGGCCCTCACACGGGGGTGGCGCGGCCAGGGGCCAGGCCGCGCCGCCCCTGTGTGTGGGGGCCTTGTGGCCCCCCTCCGTCAGGTCTTTTGATCTTTGGGTGCTCCCCGATGAAATATGACTTCTGGAACTTGTTTCGTCCAATTCGGAGAATATTTCCTGTGTATCACTTCTGAAACCAAAAACAGCAGAAAACAGGGAACTGGCACTGTGGCACTTCGTTAATAGGTTAGTTCCGGAAAGCGTATAAAAATGCCACTAAGTGTAACGAAACAATAGGCAAATGGTGTAAAACAAAGCATGGAGCATCAAAAATTATAGATACGTTTGAGACGTATCATTTACCACTTTTGGTAACAAGTTTAATAGTGAATTAAATTATACCCAGAAGTACTGGCTAATCATTTAAGTAGTTAAACTCTATTGTAAACTCCTCTAACCATCTTGGTACTAGGTTAGTCTTTCCCTCTTCTGAAGCTTCTGAATTATGCCCTATGGTTCTATCTCAAGATATAGGAATGATATTGGATTTGATATAGACTCTCTCCTTATTCTGGAGCTAAATAGACTTAGATGGGAAAGATTATGTTAATCAAGATATGAAAACAAAGTAGATTAAGAGTCAAGGTAAGACTTGTGTTGTCTTCCTTTAAGCTGGGAATGGCTTCAATGATTTAGGTTTAAGAAATACCATGGTGATCATGGTAGAATTGGTTATAAGGTCCTAAAATGATGTGTTAACATATTAATCCTACCTCATATTCATCTCCTTTGATTGTTGTTATTATCTCTACCCAAAACAAAGGTTGTCAACAAATGTCATGTTGAAGTTTATCACACTTTAGTCGATGAGCTACTTCAATTCCATCAACTCAAGAGAAGCTTCAATCACTTTGACAAGTTTTATTTAAAAGCGCGAAAATTTCTCAGATTTTCTATGCATGAATGCAATGCACACTTCTGTGTTCTCTTTATTTCTAGCCTCACATCCTGGGATGTTACAAGGAGCCATATGGTTGTCTTTATAATTTTGTATGACCTATGTGTCAACTTCTTATACGCCATGTAATAGTTTTACTTTATCGCTAAGTAGTTAGCAATAGTCGTAGTTGCTATTCGTGGTGGAGGCAATCATGGTGGAGTGATGGAGATCATGCCGACGCGCACGAGATGGAGATCAATGCGCGAAGATTGGCTATACCATGTCATATATTGTATATGCATGTGATGTTTATCCTTTATGCATCTTATTTTGCTTTGATCGCGACGGTAGCATTATAAGATGATCCCTCATACCTAATTTCAAGATAAAATGTGTTCTCCCCTCGTATGTGCCGTTGCGAAAGATCATCGTTTTCAAGCATCACGTGATGATCGGTGCTATAAACTCTACGTTCACATACAACGGGTGTAAGCCAGATTTACATATGCAAAATACGTGGGTTAAACTTGACAAGCCTAGCATGTATAGACATGGCCTTGGAACACATGGACCAAAAGGTCAAGCATGAGTCATATAGATGATATGATCAACATATTGATGTTCACCATTAAAGCTATATCATCTCACGTGATGATCGGTCTTGGTGTAGTGAATTTGGATCATGCTTCACTAAATAACTTTGAGGGGTGTTGAATTTAGTGGGAGTTCGTTAGTAATTTGATTAACTTGAACTAATTCTTAGTGAATTTGCATAAGTCGTTGTAGTCTTTGGCAACCATTTTCAACCGACAGTTAGTTTTAATTGAGTTGAAAGAACTATGGAATTCTGGATAATCACTTTACGGACTAGTGCTGTTTAGGTGAAGTGTCAAGATCAAAGTTTAAGTCCTATCGCAATTTTAGCAAACCTCACTTGCTCCATGCGATTTAATAAGTTGTATTAATCATAGAGCAACGATTCAAGTTTACTATCTAAAGATCAATATTTGCCTTCATGATAAATTGATCTTCAAAATTGTTTGAGAATCAAAGTGATCTTGGAGCTGAAAGAATTGTTTCAGAAACAAACAAGAGGTGAAAGATATTTGATATCTTGAACTTTGATTGTTTGCAAAATAATGAAGTATAATTTAGTAAAAGAACATATGCTCATATTGTATGAATATATGCGAAGATTGAAGACGCTAGGCGTCCTGATCACCCAACAATTTGGGAAACTAATATTATACTTGCATTCTTCCTTATAAACTATAGTAGTTTCAACATGATAGGATGAATGAAAAGGTATAGGCTAAATTGTTTTGCTATACCAAAAGATTGCTAAAGAATGGAATCTGGAAGAACACCGATTATATGATGATGGTGATCCACCTCAATGTGCAAAATCCAAGGCTGTTAGTATTTGATTAATATCCTTTGGACTATGTGTCAAATGATTGATGCCACTATTGATGTTGATAGATTCTTCTAAAACGAAAGGAAACGCTAAATAGGATCTGCAAAATATTTGATAGAAAAGGAAAGTACTAGAAATATCTAGCTCAGGTATATAAATGATATACATGTTATAGATGTATTATTTGCTCGTTAACAATGTAATTCTTGGGTATTGGATCCTGGATTGTTGGTATGAAATGTCATACAAAGCAACACAATACAAGAACTATAGTGGCCTAAATAACCAGCAAAAGAATGTGGTAATAATGCACGTCGAGAAACAAATAAAAGTGTTATTGTGTTTCCGTTGGCATCAAACCTAGCCTTCAAGATTTGTTATGAACTTAATAATTGTTATCTTGTTCTGGTATTATGAGAACAATGGTTGTTCAAATTATTACCATCGCCCATAATCGATGGATAGATTATTATTATCTTGTTGGTAAAATAGACATTTATAACAATGATGCTAATGGTTGCAAGACAAAATGGATTTTACTTATATATGACACCACCGTTTAAGTCATATCGGAAACAAAACATGAAAGAAATTCTATATTGATGGATTTTCCAGTCATTTGATTTTGAATTGATTGACGCTTGTGAGACTTTTCCTAAAGATGATTAAACTCCGTTCATGGGCCATGGATAGAACAATCGACTACCTAAAGGAAGATCGTACATGTTGATATATGTAGTTCATGGTCTGAAGTCGAGCATGGTGTACTTTCTATTTCATCAATGATGTATGGTATATCTACTTGGTGTGATAGAAGTTTGAAATGATTGAAATTGTTTAATTTATGAAGTGGGAATTGTTGTAACAAGAAAATTCAAGTATTTATGATTGGATTATAATGAAGTGTATTTGAGTTATAAGTTTAGCAAACATCTAAGAGTTAAGGGAATTGTTTCAGAAACTTGCATCTCGTGAAACGCCATAGGAGTATGGAGTTTTTATGGGTGTAATCAAACCTTGTTTGACATGGTTAGATCAATAATGAAATGAAACTGCCAATATAATTTGTGGATTAAGCTTTAGAGACTATCGCTTTTCACTAAATAGAGCACCATCACAATCCGCTAAAATGACTCCATATAAGTTATTGTGGTCTTTTCTTAAATTTTGGTATGCAAGGCATATGTAAAATGTTTACAACCAAAATCGGATTAGTAAGTTGTTGTAGGTTATCCCAAAGAATGTCGATGGGTATTCCTTCTACTATGAACCCGAACACATAGTGACTATCACTAAAATAAAGTGAATTTCTTATGAAGGAGTTTTTCGTGAAAGGTTTAAGTGGGAGGAAAATAGAACTTGATGAGGTTATTGAACCTGAGCAAGATGAGCAAAGTAGCGCAGCATCGGAAAATGTTCTGGAAGCGGCAACTATATTCATAGCTCCCGCACCTACAATATGTTGTAGTCACGGACATCAAAGTTCCTATTTAACCAAGTTGTCCGTAATCAAATAGAAAGATTTGAGGACGAGATATTATTAGATAATAGTAATCGACAATATACAAAGAAGCGGTGATGGTCCCTGACTTCATCATATGGATTATTCTAACAACAAATACATATTGAGATAAGATAGTTGAATAAATGAAACAACGTTCCTCTATCGGAATGAACACCAAGGACGTGTACCTGACATGACCAATGGGTTTTATTGATTCAACAGTTGCTAGATATGTATGCAAACTTCAATGGTAGAAGTAAGCATAACGGAGTTGGAATCTTCATTATGATGAAAATGTTAAAGTGTTTATTTCATCAAGATATTTAAAGATGCTTGTATTTACAAGAAAGTAAGTGGGAGCGCTGAGACATATTTCTAATACTTTATGTAGATGACATATCATTCATTAGAAATTATGTGTTTTTCTTGATATTTGTGAAGTTTTCATTTAAATTAGATTTCTAATGAAAGACTCAGGTAAAACCATAATATTAAGCATCAATGTCTATACACATAGATTGAGGCATTAATATAGTTTTGCCAGAGTACATAGATGAAATATTGAATCTGTTCAATATGGAAACAATAAGAACGGTTCTTATTGCATGGAAAGGGTTGGAGCAAGAATCAATTGTTTTAACACTTGATGAGTGAAACCGCAAGAATGATTTTTATCAATCTTGTATACCATGATATGTAGATCCAGATATGTCCGATGCTCTAAAACGTTATGAGCATTCATATGATGATCGTTGGATAATAGTAAAGATATTCTTATGTACTTTAGAAGAACTAAGAATATGTTCTGTATGCAGAAGTGACAAATGGTTCATTGCAATATGTTACATTGGATTTGTCACACATACATGTAAATTTTTTATCTCAATTTTAAGCTATTTTTTGAGTTAGAAGGTGGCACAATAAGATGGAAGAAAGTTCCATGATTACTTGGATGGGTTTCAAAGTTAGACATTGTGATGGATACTGCAACAAAGGCTAAGTTTATAACTGCTCTAGAAGCAGCAAAAGAACTAGGTGTAGTTCTAAGTGTGCTAGTACTATGTAGTTCTATTATACGAAAATAGTGACAACATAGTCTTAGCAAAGAAACTGGGGTCTCACCAGAAGACCATGTTTATACGATGCCATCTCATTTTAAGACGAGTAATGCGTGTTGACGCAGAAGATATGCAAATACTCATGGACCTGAAAGTGTCAGACTCGTAGATAAGGTTTACCACGTGCAACGCGTATGAATAACACCAAAATGCCATAGGTGTTAAAGGCGCAAGTATTGACTAGATTATTGACTCTAGTGCAAGTGGGAGACTGAAGGAAATATGCCCTAGAGGCAATAATAATATTGTTATTATCATATTTCTTGTTCATGATAATGTTTATATTCCATGCTAGAATTGTATTAAGCGGAAATATTAATACTTGTATGGTTTATGAAAAACATCGTGTCCCTAGTATGCCTCTGCTAGACTAGCTCATTGATTAATGATGGTTAAGGTTTCCTAACCATAGACATGAGTTGTCAATTAATAATGAGGTCATGTCATTAGAAGAATGATATGATGGACAGACCCAAATTAAGCACATCAATTAGATCGTGTCATTGTGTTCACAATTGCGTAGGTTTTCCTATGTCAGTATCCTATTCCTTAGACCATGAGATAATGCCACTCCCTGGTACCGGAAGAGAGCTTTGAGGTCATCAAACGTCACACTATGAAAGGGTGATCATAAAGGTGTCTCTCAGGTAATCAGAAAGTACTTGTTGGGTTGCATGTATCGAGATTGGGATTTTTCCCTCCCATGTCGGAGAGATATACTCCGGACCCACTTAGTAATCAATATCATACACTGTTTGCAAACACGTGATTAATGAGTTTAATCATGGGGTCATATTGGATTGCGGAACAAGTAAAGAGTACTTACTGTGAACGAGGTTGAACTAGGTATGGCGATGCCGGCGATCGAATCTCGGACAAGTAAAATATCGTGAGACAAAGGAATTCGTATACGGGATTATTTGAATCCTGACATCGTGGTTCACCGATAATGATCTTCGTTGAATGTGTGGGGGTCAATATGGATTTCCAGATCCCACTATTGATTATTGATGGTGATCATGTCCACACATTCTCGAACCCGTAGGGTCACACACTTAACGCTCATCGACGCTAGGGTAGTTTCAGGATTTATGGAAATTGTTTTGGAGAGTTACAGAATTGTTCCGGGAAGAGGATTAATGATGTATTAATTAATTGAATTAATAAATGTTAATACATATATTTATTTATTAGAAATAAATAAGGGCTAAAAAGTAGTCCATAGAAAGTTTTGTTAATGGACTAATTTTGTAGCCCATATAGACAAACTACTAATAAGAAAAACCAAAAGCAAAAGAAAAAAGGAGGCTGGGTCGCATGGGCCGGCTGGCTGGGCTGACAGCCCACCTATCCCGCACCAGAGCTTACCTGGCCGCTCGCCTTACCTGGACCGGCCGCTCGCGCGCCAGGCCTGCTGGTTGGGCCACGGCGCCAGGAAGGCCGCCCGGATCCCGCACGGGTTCGCTCTCGCTGGGAGGGAAAATTCGAGCGATACGATCGATAGCAGGCCAGGTCCCTCGATCGCATGGAGCCGCTCATGCCAGGAGGGATGGCGCGAGAAGGCCGGTCGTTCTTTCGCTAGCATGCAACCCTAGGCTGCTCGGCGCCTATAAATAGCGAGTTAGGCAGCCGCCGGATGATTTGATCATCGACCAAAAATTATTTCAGCTGCCGCCATCGTTGCTATTCATAGCCTTTTTCTTGTCCTAGTTTGACTAGTTTCTTTGCCTATTCTTCTTCCACCTTGCGTGTAGGCGAAGCCCTACCCGCAGATACTCTCCACCATAAGCACCATGCCGTCGTGCTGCTGATCCCACCTACCACCCCACCACGCCTTGCTGGACCAAGGAGGAGGAGTTGTTGCTGCGTTGTACGTGTGCATCACTCAGAGGCGCCGCCCATTGTGGCGCTTGGATCGGATCGGATCATGAGGAGGAGACGCTAGTATGACTATGCCGACCACGTTCATCTGAATGTTTCCGCTGTGCGATCTACAAGGGTATGTAAATCTGTTTCACCGCTCGTTGTTTTGCATCTCGTAGATCAAATCTTGGCTTGTTCTTGTTCGTACTCGTAGAATTTTTTTGTTTTCTATGTTGCGAAACCCTTCAGTGGAGAGGTCAGGGTCAAGAAGGTACTGAAGTACAAGCATGGCGAGTCCCATCGAGAGCAATTAGGGAGAAAGTCAAGGATGGTAGGAGATCGTAACCTTGTCCTACTTGTTTGTAGTTGATGTTGTCTACCCCTAGATGATCGTTGTAACCCTGGGCACCACTATATAAGGTGGCTCAGGGATCCCTAGCCAAGGGTTGGTCATAGAGTAGTTTCATAGTTCATGGTTCATCTTCCACCTCTCACTGGGAGCTTGGAAGCCACCATTGTTGTAGCTCCATCGATTCAGATATACAGACAGTAGTGTAGGAGTAGAGGTTTTATCTCCTTACGAGAGCCCCGAACCTGGGTAGCCGGTGTGTCTTTCTCTGTCATGCTCCTTAGCGCGTTTCCCTCTCCCGAATCCTCTAGTGCTTAGTTCAGCTCATACTTAAGCCATCCCATGGCATATGTTGTTTTACCACGATGACATTTGGTGCCCACCGTGGGGCAGATCAATGCGCTGGCTGGAGTCTTCATTCGGACGGGATCAGTGATAGCTTTGTCAGGAGAGCATGTGGTCTCTGGCCTTGTCCAGAGGCTTAGATCGCTCAACTTCGTCACCGATAATGCCGGTTGTTTCGGCGGCTGGCCTGATACGTCTCAAACGTATCTATAATTTTTGATGCTCCATGCTTGTTTTTACACCATTTGCCTACTATTTCGTTACACTTAGTGGCACTTTTATGAATTTTCCAGAACTAACCTATTAACAAGTCGCCATAGTGCCAGTTCCCTGTTTTCTGCTGTTTTTGTGTTTCAGAAGTGATACACAGGAAATATTCTCGGAATTGGACGAAACAAGTTCCTGAAGTCTTATTTTTCTTGGAAGCTTCCCGAAGACTGAAAGAGAGCCGGAGGGGGGCCAGAGGCCGCCCTCACACATAGGTGGCGCGGCCCAGGCCCTGGCCACGCCACCCTGGTGTGAGGAGCCCATGGCTGCCCTCTGACGACGCCCCATTCGCCTATATAAAGCCTTGGGACAGAAAACCCTAAAGGAGTCGGCGAAATTTCCAGAATAGTTCCGCAGCGCCGCCGCCGTCGAAGACAAATTTCGGGGGACAGAAGTCTCTGTTCTGGCACCCTGCCGGGATGGGGAAGTGCCCCCGGAGCCATCTCCAATTGTCTCCATCGCCGTCTCCATCGACCTCACCGCCATCTCCATCAACCTTGCTGTCTCCTATGATGAGGAGGGAGTAGTTCATCCCCGGGGCTGAGGGCTCTACCGATAGCTATGTGGTTCACCTCTCTCTCCCATGATGTGATCATTATGTGATCATGAGCTTTGTATCATGTTGAATAAGTAGATGTTACTCTTCTTCATTATGTGTACTCTAGTGTGTTACTAAAGTAATCTATTCCTCCTGCCATGGTGTAACGGTGACAGTGCGTGCATCATAGTGGTACTTGGTCTAGGCTACGATTGTGATCTCTTATGGATTATGAGAATAATTATCACTATGATAGTATTAAAGTGATCTATTCCTCCTTTCATGGTGTAATGTTGACAGTATGTGCACCATGTTAGTACTTGGTCTGAGTTGCAATAATATCTATCTTGAGTTGTGATTTGATTTGGATATCTCTATGAGTGGTGTTTGTCAAGTACTTGATGAACTTTAAGGAGTGCTTCGTAGCCCTACGCAATGATTAGTGTTATTCAATAGGAGAGTAATTCGGAGTACCATAGTGAAGAGAAGTTATCTATTGGTTCAATTATGTTATATTTGTTGGGAGTGTGTCCCTAGTGAAAGTATGATCCCTAGGCCTTGTTTCCAAGCATTGCACACCATTTACTTCCTGTTTTGTTACATGTTTGCTCGCAGCAATACTTATTTCATAGTACAGTTACTACTTATAATCATCACTACCGCTTGTATTTCACTATCTCTTCGCCGAACTAGTGCACCTATACATCTGACAAGTGTATTGGGTGTGTTGGGGACACAAGAGACTTTCTGTATCATGATTGCAGGGTTGATTGAGAGGGATAGCTTTGACCTCTTCCTCCCTGAGTTCGATAAACCTTGGGTGATCCACTTAAGGGAAACTTGCTGCTGCTCTACAAACCTCTGCACTTGGAGGCCCAACACTGTCTACAAGAACAGAAGCGTGTGTAGACATCAAGCTCTTTTCTGGCGCCGTTGCTGGGGAGGTAAGGTAAAAGGTACTCACATTCTTTGGTTACTAAGTCTTTTAGTTGCTGGTGAGTGCTCGAAGTTATTTCCTTTAGATTCTGCAATTACATCTTTTTGTTTCTTGTTTTTATTTTCACTAGTTAGGCTTAATGGAAAATAAAGAGTTCTGTAGTCTTTTTCCTGAGTTTAGATATGAAGTGTTTGAAGAGAAAATTGAAAAACCTTTGGATCTTAATTTGCAAGCTAATAGTGTTGTTAGTATGAATGCTTTGAACACCGTTGTTGCTAATGCTATAGAAAAGTCTAAGCTTGGGGAAGCTAGTTTTGTTAAGCATGATATTTTTAGTTCCCCAGCTTTAGTGGAGAAAGTTTGCTATGATGATATGTTTGAAGAATATGCTTTGCGAAATAGCTGTTCTTTAGCTTGTGATGATACTAAACCTCTAGTCTATGATGGTTATGATGATGAGTATAATATTTTCAGTTCACCTACTTTTGAGGAGAAAATTAGTTATGATTACAATATGCCTCCTATTTTTGATGATTATGGTGATGAGAATAATTATTCTGTTAAATCTGCTCCTACTACTATTGTTCCTGTGGTGAGTATTAATTCTTTTATGCATGTGGCTTATGATAGGGATGTTTTATGTGATAGTTATATTGTTAGTTCTATTCATGATGCTACTGAAAGTTATTATGAGAGAGGGAAATATGTTTTGAAGGATCTTAATAATATTGAGTTTCCCCTCTTTATGTTGCAATTCTTAAAGTTGTACTTGTTTTGCCTTCCTATGTTTTTCGCTTTGCGCTTTCATAACTTGTCTCTTTACAATACCATTTTTCATAGGAAGTGGTTTAGATTTAAATGTGTTCCATACTTGCTTTTTGATGCTCTCTATTGCTTTAAGTTCCTATATGGCGCCTTTGCCTCAAGCTCTTATATGTCGCCACATGAGCATCTTTGCAAATTACTGCGCCTAGCTCAAAGGCATTAAAGAAAAGCACTCATGGGAGATAACCCAATGTAATATTTCCAGTACTTTTTCTTTTATTTGAGTCTTGGAAGTTATTACTACTGTAATAACCGCTCCTTATCCTTTTTATTTTGTTTTTGTGCCAAGAGAAGCCTCTAATTTGAGTGAGGTAAGATTTGGGGATGTTGCTGTCCTGAAACTGTTTTCGGTGCTGCACTGTAAAAATTCGTGAAAATTCTCTGTATATCTTTTGGACCTGCGATTTCTTGTGCATATGCCCCAGGTTATATCCAAACTTTCGTTAGTTGGACACTTTTTTTATTTGAGCAACATAAAACCCCTCAAAAATTCGACCTTTGTCAGCTGTTCTGTTTTGACAGATTTCTGCCAATATTTGTGTTTACCGCTTTATCGCTTTCTTTTGAGTTCTTTTGATCACGGAACTTTTGGGGAAGTTGCTACAGTAGTATATGCTTAATATGTGGTGGTTTTGAGTTGAAACCCGAAGCAAAAATAGGTTGATTATATGTTATGCTACACTAATGTTGCTAATAGAATTGTGTTTAGTTTTGTATGAAGGAAGTTTTCAAGTGTAGGGATTGGAGAATGATGAGATGAGTTGAAGAATAGACAAAAGCTCAAGCTTGGGGATACCCATGCATCACCCCAAGAAATATCCAAGAAGTACAAGCATCAAAGCTTGGGGATGCCCCCGAGGCACCCCTTCTTCATCGGCAAAAATCAGGTCACCTTTCAAGACACTATATTTTTATTGCTTCATGCACTATGTGTTTTTCTTGGAGCATCAGTTATTTTAGTTTTCTTAGTTAGTTTAGTTTGTTTGCTACAATAAATGGTTAGATCACATCATGTTTCTTTTGGAGGAGATGAACTCACTTTTCATTTGCCAAGAACACTCTAGCTTTCACTCTTATCGTTCAACGAGTGTTCTCTTTTTCTGCTACTGCGTTTAGCCTTTGTTTTTCACCTTGATTTTTGTTTAGATCTTGTTATATCTTTTCATCAAGGTGTACTTTTGCCTCTGATATTTATTGGTTTTCATCAAAAGAGGTGTTTTATAATTTTTTTGAATGGTGTTGGAAAAGAGAAAAAGCTTTATGCAAAAAAGTGGTACAAGAAGGAGCTTGTGTAGACTGCGGCTTAGGTTTTTGCATGTCATGCTTGATGTCATTTTGATAGTATGCTTAGTGGTTTTGTTGTAGCATGACTTGTCTCAAATAACTGAGATTGCTTAATGAGCCTTTGAAAAAATCATGCGTTGTTTTAATTATTTGGAAGCATTATTTTGGTTTTCTCCTTGATGCTTTATTTGGGCTGACTTGGCGCATGCTCACACATGTTAGACTCATACAAAGTCGCCAATAGCCTCTATGATCATTTAGTTTTTGACTTTTGATGCCATCTTATGCTTCTTTTAATGTTGCTTTGTCGCTTTGCATGATTATGGCCATTATTGCTCTCTTAGTTGGTCGCTCCCAGTCTTTTGCTAGCCCTCATTTTGTACTGACTATGAGCTCTACTCGTACATCCAACTCCCAAAAACCAAGTTTGCCATTGTGTCCACTATAAATTCCTATGCATGGTATTTGTAAGCCATTCCAAGCAAACTTTCATGTGCTACCTTTCAAAAAACCTTCAAAATACTTCTCATTTTGTGATACTATTTTCAGCTCATGGGGACATAGTGGTCGGATTTGCTATCTTCCATATTTCTTATTCCAAAAAGAAAAGGAAAAAGAGAAAAAAGAAAGAAAAAAAGGCACTCCTCCATGGTATGTGAATGTTGGTGGGCACCCGATGGAATCGGTTAGCCATGGTTTGAGAAAGGAAAAAAGGTGGGGAGGAGTGCCAAGCTTTATAAAAAGAGCACAAAAGTGCCAATCTCTCTCTCGAAAACTTGCTTCATTTTTGTATGGAAGATAGTAAGAACCCCATTGCCAGTCGTTGACAAAGCAACCACCTCTCAAAACCCAATTTTTATCTCTCTGTTTTACAAATGAAAAGCTCTAGCACATGTTTAATCACTGCTTCCCTCTGCGAAGGGCCTTTCTTTTATTTTTATGTTGAGTCACCACCTTCTATCTTTATGCAACATTAAGAGAGCATAGTTGTCATTCTGAGTATAATGTGCATTGTCCCAAAGTTTTCATTGATTGATTCATATTGTTGGTTTCACTTGTTCTCAAATTACTTGTATCTAGTCGCCCTCTTAAACTTGAAGGTGTCCTATCCATTTATGTTTTGCTCTCCATGAAGGACAAGCTGAAAACCATTTATATGTTTTTCCTTATGATTCGAACACATGTTTGACTTTCATTGTTTAATTTTCATGATCTTTTGTTTGTGTTCATTTTCATGTTTATAACATGGTTGCTAAGTTTCTATTGTCAAGATTATATCTTTCATGCCATGTTTTAAGTTCTTATGATCCCAGCTCACAAATGCTTACATATATGATCAAGATTGTGTAGGTGCATGTCACCTCAAAAATTATTCTTTTGTTATCACTTACTTACTCGAGGACAAGCAGGAGTTAAGCTTGGGGATGCTGATACGTCTCAAATGTATCTATAATTGTTTATGCTCCATGCTTGTTTTTACACCATTTGCCTACTGTTTCGTTACACTTAGTGGCACTTTTATGCATTTTCCGAAACTAACCTATTAACAAGTCGCCACAGTGCCAGTTTCCTGTTTTCTGCTGTTTTTGTATTTCAGAAGTGATACACAGGAAATATTCTCGAAATTGGACGAAACAAGTTCCTGAAGTCTTATTTTCCCCGGAAGCTTCCCGAAGACCGAAAGAGAGCCGGAGGGGGGCCAGAGGCCACCCTCACACATAGGTGGCGCGGCCCAGGCCCTGGCCGCGCCACCCTGGTGTGAGGAGCCCCTGGCTGCCCTCTGACAATGCCCCTTCGCCTATATAAAGCCTCGGGACGGAAAACCCTAAAGGAGTCGGCCAAATTTCCAGAACAGTTCCGCAGCGCCGCCACCGTCAAAGACAAATTTCGGGGGACAGAAGTCTCTGTTCCGGCACCCTGCCGGGATGGGGAAGTGCCCCCGGAGCCATCTCCATCAGTCTCCATCGCCGTCTTCGCCGTCTCCATCGACCTCACCGCCATCTCCATGAACCTTGCTGTCTCCTATGATGAGAAGGGAGTAGTTCATCCCCAGGGCTGAGGGCTCTACCGGTAGCTATGTGGTTCACCTCTCTCTCCCATGATGTGATCTTTATGTGATCGTGATCTTTGTATCATGTAGAATAAGTAGATGTTACTCTTCTTCATTATGTGTACTCTAGTGTGTTATTAAAGTAATCTATTTCTCCAGCCATGGTGTAACGATGACAGTGCGTGCATCATGGTGGTACTTGGTCTAGGCTACGATTGTGATCTCTTATGGATTATGAGAATAATTATCACTATGATAGTATTGAAGTGATCTATTCCTCCTTTCATGGTGTAATGTTGACAGTATGTGCACCGTGTTAGTACTTGGTCTGAGTTGCAATAATATCTATCTTGAGTTGTGATTTGATTTGGATATCTCTATGAGTGGTGTTTGTCAAGTACTTGATGAACTTTAAGGAGTGCTTCGTAGCCCTACGCAATGATTAGTGTTATTCAATAGGAGAGTAATTCAGAGTACCATAGTGAGGAGAAGTTATCTATTGGTTCAATTATGTTATATTTGTTGGGAGTGTGTCCACTAGTGAAAGTATGATCCCTAGGCCTTGTTTCCAAGCATTGAACACTGTTTACTTCCTGTTTTGTTACATGTTTGCTCGCAGCGATACTTATTTCATAGTACAGTTACTACTTATAATCATCACTACCGCTTGTATTTCACTATCTCTTCGCCGAACTAGTGCACCTATACATCTGACAAGTGTATTGGGTGTGTTGGGGACACAAGAGACTTTCTGTATCGTGATTGCAGGGTTGATTGAGAGGGATAGCTTTGACCTCTTCCTCCCTGAGTTCGATAAACCTTGGGTGATCCACTTAAGGGAAACTTGCTGCTGCTCTACAAACCTCTGCACTTGGAGGCCCAACACTGTCTACAAGAACAGAAGCATGTGTAGACATCATGGCCCTTCCCTAGGAATGGCCAGTTCATCTCTTTCGATTCCCACGAGGTGTACGTGGGGACTAAGAGAGCTTGCAGGTATCTGAAGCATGTGCTGGTGGTGGAGGATCCACCATCGCATATGCTGGCTCGCTCTGGGCGTAGCGCTCGCCCAGTAGAGTCGGCAGAGGTCATGATGTCCGGTCCTGCTGCGCCGCCGACAGGTGGTGCCGACAAAGGAGTTGCAGGTGATGTCCCTCTGGAGATGGAGAGGACAAAGAGATCAGCGCATCCGCCCTTGGAGAGGGTGGAGAACCTGGCCGGCACATCCAGTGTGTCGGCTAGGAAGCTACCCATGTAGCCCATCATCAACCGGCTTTTCAAGTCGGTGCGGTCCGGCGATGATCCGGAGCAGGCAAAGGAGATCCTAGAGGAGCAACATCTGGCCCTCGTCGACGAGGCCCGGGCCATGCAGCATGAGCGGGACAACTTCAACCGAGACTTACGTGAGTATGAGGCTGCCCAAGGTTTTACACCTGTCATTAACCGGCGTAGCCGGGTAGATGAGGTTAGAGCTAGGGGTAGATATCTAAATGCTAAACTAGAAAAGGATAACAGAACTAAGGCTAATAGTGATGTTAGTAATGTGTCGGCTCGCAACAAGCCGAAGTATAGTTCGCTGGCCAAGAACCTTAGAGCAGCAGCTGCAGTAGCTAAGGAATTACCTGTTTTATCCGGTGAAGCACTGCGTGAGCAGCAAGCCCGTCTTAACAAGATTTTGTCTGAGGCAAACAAGCAGCAAGAAGCCTTTAAGAAGGTCAATCCAGGTGCCAGTGCATCGCAGTGCATTGTGTTAGTGGGAGGTGCCGGCGCGAGGTCGAGGCGCCAAGCCTCCTCCCCGCATCAAGGTGCCCGGCATGCCAGAAGTGTTACTTCTGGCCACCGGGACAAGGAGATTCAAGTCTATGATCCGGCCATCGCCAGAAAACAAGAAGTGACGCAAGGAAATGTTGGCCAAGGTGACCAGCATGTCAGCAACAAGAATGCCGGCCAGAATTATCTGGTCGGGCAAGGAGCACGCTCGGCTGGTGGTGGCCGACATAACAACGTTCCCCAGTATCCGGCACAAGTTCAGCATCAGCAGCAACAAGGTGTCGGGTACATGGTGCAGCATCAAGGGGGAGGCCAGCCGAGACATCGAGAAGATGATGGAAATTTTTCCCTTGCAAGGACAGGATACCAGCAACCCCAGCAACAGCAGTATGAGCAGTACCAGCAGGACCAGCCAGAGCAGCAGCAGCAAAACATGATTCCGGGCCCAATCGCCTCGCGGCTGGGACCTCGGTCCCTGGTGCCAGATGATGCACGCTTCAAGTTGGACAGGATATACCAGACAAAGTTGGTGGAGAGGCAAGGAGCTCTGGGTCCTATGTGCTTTGGACCCCGAATCATGGGTGAGCCGGCACCTCAGTACTTTCAGCTTGCGTGTGGCGCGAGGACATACAACGGCAACACGAAGCCGGAAGATTGGCTAGAAGATTACTCCACTGCAGTGAACATCGCCGAAGGAAACCTTTGGTGGGAGGTACGCTATGTGCCGCATATGCTTGAAGGACCAGCCAGGATATGGCTGAACAACTTGCCAGCCGGCAGCATCAATGGCTGGGTAGATTTCGAAGAGCAGTTTGTATCCAACTTCACCAGTACAAACAAGAGGCCCAACCGCCCGCAGCAGCTGGCTGACTGCCGGCAAGGAGATTACAAGACAGACCGTGACTACCTCACTAGGTGGTGCACGATGCATAATTCCTGTGAAGGAGTTGTAGAGACGCAGGCATCATGTGGTTTGCTCAGGGGTGCCGGCATGGCACCATGTTGTGGCAAAGACTCCAGAGAGATATGCCAGCCACATTGACCGAGACAATCAAGATAGCTGACAGTTATGCGTTGGGAGATCCGATGTAGCCCTTACTTGCGTCGTCAAGTCAGGGGCAGAGCCAGCGTAACAACAGTGGTGCCGGCACATCGGGGCAGTTCTATCGCCCTGATAACCAGAACAAGAGAAGAGATGACAGGTCGGATTATCGGTACGGTTCGTCCCAAGTGGCGGCCGTAGAGCAAGAGCAAGCAGGCGCCGACAGTAGCCAGCGTCCGAGATATGAGGCTATCAGCAGCCTCAGCAACAACAATAGCCACCACAGCAGCAAGCGCAGCCGTGGCAGAAGAAGAATGTGTGGATCAACAAGAATGCCGACCCTGGCCAGAAAAAGCAGTGGCCAAGGTATACCGTGGGTCTAGCTTTGGAGAAACCATGTTGTTTTCACACTTTCCAGCCGGATAGGCCGGCGAATCACTTGAACGGGAATTGCTCCTGGTTAGACGACATCATGGCAGGAAGAGCAGGTTCAATTGGGCTGGCTAGGCCACCTGTCCCGGTAGCTCCATCGCCGTTGACTGGTGCGAACGCAATTGAAGTACCACCCAGGCCGGCTAATCCCGAAAACCAGAATAATGGCGGCAATGCCGGCGTTCATCAAGTTGAGCATAACTACAACCTAGAGTTCTATGGCTCCGGCTTTTGGGGATATACCAAATAGGTATACCAGCGACATAGTCCTAAACCAGCAAGCCAGGGTGGCCCATGGAGGTGGTATGGTGGATTGCCTATCGGGCGGCCCAGTTGCTGGAAAGCCCATGGCGGATACTGGACGCAGGAGCTTATGGCGGATCCGAAGACAGGCCCATGGCGGGTTGCCTTGTAGTACACGCATAGGACTTACTCTAGGACTCCATATTGTATCCGCTTCGGTACCATCGTGATGCCCACGCCAGGTGCCTTTATAAGCCGGCGTGGAGAAGCCCTTGAGGCACAGATTCACCGAGACTTAGATACGGCCAATCGCATAGCAAAACAGCCAACCTCATCATTGTAACCGAGCACTTATTGCCATATAGTGAATTATAGTAGCACGTAGGGTCTCGCCACTATTGCGGGATCTGAAGCTGGGTAAACTTGTGCTACCACCGTCCCAGATGACCGGATCGCTCTGCCATGTTCACCCCTTCCACAAACCGCCATACACCTATCCCTATGGCAGATCTGTTGACGAAACCACGACAGTTGGCGCCCACCATGGGGCAAAACGCGTCAGGAGCGCGGATCCAGGCGGGATCCGCCTTCGCAGGCATCAGCGACACCATCGCCATCGAGCGTGTCCTCTATGATTCCGGCTTCCCCATCGTCCCAGTGGATAACCTCTGGGTGCCGGCTAGATAAGACCCTACCCGACTTACCGTTGTTTCAATCGGAGACATCCACATCTTCATCGGAGAGACGAACCTTACCCCCACCACAGAAACCAATTTCCGGCAGATTGGTATGGCTGAAACCCCCAAACAGACCGCTTTCGAGCTAGATACGGAGGAGGAATCATCTGATCTAGAACTTCCCAACTCATCTAGATCGGATCTAAAAACTAATCCCACCCAACCCTCCCTAGAGGTGGAGGAAGTGGTGGATGACCGCTATGAATCCGCCATGAACAATCTGGCGTTAGAGACACCGCGGTATTGCCTTGTTGCTTTCGCAGGAACCACTTCGGGATCTGCCTCCAATGGAGATGACAGCCTAGGTGAATCCATGCTAGAGGCACTTAACGAAAGTGGTGAATCGGATGACTGGGATAGCAAAGGCTATGACTCTGATCACTATGACGCCGCCATGAGAAGCATCGAGGCGGAGTTAGCTTAGCAGGAAATAGAAGAGAAGCAAGCAGCTGCCAAGCAGGTGTTCATGACCAACAAAGGAGATGACGCTGGGCAAACAACCATTGGCCCGCCATCTCAGGCAGCCCATGACAGAGATGCCGGCAAAGAGCAGGGCAATGCGCCACCGGCCGCTGATCCCGCCATGGAACAACAGCCCGAGATTAAGGGCGGACCTAGGCCTCTGCAACCCGCCATCCCCATGGTGCATCACCCAGAAGACTTCATGACTCTGATGGACAAGGTCATCTACGGGACTCTAGGAGATCCAATCACCCCTGACTACATCAGAGACGTGAACGATCTCGAGCAGAAAAGGCAAGCAATCCTCAAGGAAGCAAAGGGAGTCGAGAAGATGGGCAAAAAGCTGGATGGCGACATTGTTAGAGCTCAAGACATGCTGAGACGCGCAAGGAACATGGAGGAGAAGTATGCCACTCTCATCTAGAATCAAATCAACAAGGGCGGCGACCCGCAGCTGGCACGAAACCTTGAGTTCACCGTGCCAACCGCGGAAACTCTGGCTAGGATGTACATCAAGAATCCACCATATGTGGACAAAAACCGCGATGAAGTCAGGGCTACGCCCATTGAGAACATTGTGGCCGCAAAGGAGCTATTGGAACATAACCAAAGCCCGGCAGCCCTAGAGACGGTGGTAAAACTAATGACCAAAGCATTGGTGCAGCAGGAGAAGGCTACGTCCTCACGAAGGCTTGAATATGATCCTGCGCTATGTCGGTCCAATACTGCCTCCAAAGCCTGGGGTAATGGCAATTATGGTACCCGCCCTGATAACGAATCTCATACCGGATCCTTGATGACCCACAAGTATAGGGGGTCGCAACAGTCTTTGAGGGAAGTAAAACCCAAATTTATTGATTCGACACAAGGGGAGCCAAAGAATATTTATAAGCCTTAACAGATGAGTTGTCAATTCAGCTGCACCTAAAAACAGACTTGCTCGCAGCGGTTTATCAGTAGCAACAATTTTATAGTGGTGATAGGAGTGAAACAGTAACAACAGCAGTAAAATAAAAGCAGTAATAGTAGCAATAGTAAACAGTAGGATAAAATACTGTAGGCATAGGGATGGATGTACGAGCGTTGCATGGATAAGATAATTCATGAAATCAGTGAGACATGGGCATTGCAGATAAATAATATAAAGCATCCTAGTACTAACAATCATAGGCATGTGTTCCATATATAGTCGTACGTGCTCGCAATGAGAAACTTGCACGACATCTTTTGTCCTACCAACCTGTTCCAGCAGGGCCTCAAGGGAAACTACTGGTAATTAAGGTACTCCTTTTAATAAAGTACCGGAGCAAAGCATTAACACTCGATGAACACATGTGATCCTCACATCAAAGCCATCCCCTCCGATTATCCCAATTTCTGTCACTTTGGGGCCTCGGGTTCCGGACAACAATATGTGTATACAACTTGTAGGTAAGACCATAAACAACAAGTATCATCATAAAACAATAACAAGTTCAGATCTGAAATCATGGCACTCGGGCCCAAAGTGATAAGCATTAAGCACAACAAGTTGTAACAATGTCATAAGAACTAATAAAAGATACTAGGCACTATGCCCTAACAATCTCATAGCAAATTACATGAATGATCTCATCCAATCCCTACCATCCCCTTCGCCTACAGTGAGAATTACTCACACATGGATGGGGGAGTCATGGATGGTTGATGGAGAGACGTCGGTGATGATGGTGATGAAGATCTTCTCCAAATCCCCATCCCGGCAGGGTGCCAGAACAGAGTTTCTGGTTCCGAATTGCGGTTTCTGATGGTGGTGGTGAGCGGAACTCTATCTGGGAAAAACGCCAAACCCCCGCTATTTTTAGGTCATCAGGTATATGTAGGCGGAAGGAGGGGTCGAGGCGACGGCCGAGGCGGCCTCACCACAGGTGGGCGCGGCCAGGCCTGGGCCGCGCCTCCTGGTGGTGAGCCCAGCTCCTTGCTCCTCTTCGTCTCCCCTTCTGGCTCCGTGGTTCTTCTGGTAAAATAGAATTTTTGCAATATTTTCCAGGATTTTTCCTGAAAGTCAGATTTCTGCACAAAAATGAGACACCAGAGCAATTCTGCTAAAAACAGCGTTAGTCTATGTTAGTTGTATTTAGAACACACAAATTAGAGGAGAAACAATAGCAAAAGTATTCGGGAAAGTAGATACGTTTTGGACGTATCAACTCCCCCCAAGCTTAGCTATTTGCTTGTCCTCAAGCAATTCAGTTAACAACTGAGAGCGATAAAAGAAACTTTCACAAACACATTTGCTTCATAGATGTAAATATACTAGCTATATGATCAAGTACTCAGGCAATTCATAATAAGAAATATGCAACTAATGCTACTTCATAGTCAAGCAAGCTATGAAAGAGTGCCAATATACTAATAACAAGTAACATGAAACATAAGAAGTTGCAAGATTGTAATGTTCATAACTGATATGAAAGAGTGGTATCCTGCTTGCCTTTATTTGTGGAGCAAAACATAAATGCTAAGGCACCTCTGAAGTCCAAGAGAAGACTAGAAGTAAAAATATCAAAGATACAAGCATCAAAGTAAAAATATCAAAGATACCACAATTAACCGTATTCTGGGACAAGCACATTACACTAAGAATAACAACTATGCTCTCAAGAAGGTGCTTTAAAGTTAGAAGATGAAGACTCAACATAAAAGTAAAAGAAAGGCCCTTCGCAGAGGGAAGCAGTGATTTAACATGTGCTAGAGCTTTTCATTTGTAAAACAGAAATAAAAATTTATTTTGAGAGGTGGTTGTTTCATGTCAACGACTGGCAATGGGGACTTGCTATCTTCCATAATAAACAAGTGAGAGCGGTTCCGAGTTCTTTAAAAATTTGGCACATTGGTGCTCTTTTATAAAGCTTTGGCACTCCTCCCCACCTTTTTTCCTTTCTCAAACCATGGCTAACTGATTCCATCGGGTGCCCACCAACTTTCACATACCATGGAGGAGTGCTCTTTTTCTTTTCTTTTTAGAAATTAGAATACAATGGTCTGACCAGCTGCCTTGCAAAATTAATGACGAGCAGATGAAGCTGCCTAGTTGAGGGGGTACTTAATTTAATATGGAAGATAGCAATTCCAACCACTACGTCCCCATGAGCTAAAAATAGTGGCACAAAATGAGAAGTATTTGAAAGTTTTGAAAGGTAGCACATGAAAATTTACTTGGAATGGCTTTGAAATACCATGCATAGGAATTTATAGTGGACTCTTTGGAAGACTTGGTTTTTGGTAATTGGATGCACGAGAAGTATTCCCTCTCAGTACAAGTGAAGGCTAGCAAAAGACTGGGAAGCGACAATCGAGAGAGCAATAATTGTTATAATCATGCTTGCGACAAAATAAAATTAATATAGGCATAAAAATGATATGAGAACTCTGAGGCAAAGTAAATCATTGAGGCTTAATTGACTTTTTGTTCAGTCATGTGCATGCTTGAGCATGTGCCAAGTCGATTCAAATGAAACTTTCAGAGGTGGATACCACAATAACATACCATATTATGAATAAAACAATGCAAGCAAGCGTCTCCATGACATGCTATAAACTATTAGTAAATTGGAACTAATCATATGAGAGCAAGAACTACAAAGCATCCATTAGATAACATATACCTTACATGAACCGACTAAGCATGTCCACATAGATGAGTATATGTACAAAAATGAAAACAAATAGAGTTCATACCAGCCTCTTACCACATCTCGGATTGTCATATGTCGTCATTATTGATTTTTCACTTGTGTGGCTTGAATAATATGAAGTGAATACCAAGCTCCAATGGAGTCATGGGAAACTGAACTCTACAACAAACTTTACAAAACCGAAGAAGAACAACAAATATTTTTGGGTTTTTGATTTTTGAAACAAGAACAGAAGGAAATAGCAAACTAAGCAAAATATTTTTGGATTTTTCAAACTTCAAACCAAAAATAGAGAACAAAGCAAACCAAAGCTAGAAAACTAAAAAAAACAAATGAAGAGAAACAATGGAAATATTTTTGGTCTTTTTGTGTTTTGGAAAGAAGAAATAAGAACAAGAACAATAAAGAAAGCAAAACATGGATATACAAAGGACCAACAAAATATGATATGTAGATGAGTGAATCATCGGCGTACCTCCCCCGAAGCTTAGGCTTTTGGCCTAAGCGGAGATCAACCTTGTCTCTGATACATGCCCCATGCCGGCGGGTCATCATTGGTAAAGTAATAGCTTGGCCCCTGTGAAGATGAAGCAGATGGTGTATAATCATAATAAGGCTGCTGGTAGGGGAACTCCGCAATGTTGGAGGGCTAGACTGACTCCTTGGTCGCCTCTCCATCGTGCACAGGCGGCGGGTGCTCCTCCAGATACGCGTCGAGCTCACCCTCTGTGAGTGACCATCCATTCCTGCGATCAAGGTTAAATAAAAGAGGTGCAGGCAAATGGACTGATCGATCAGTCTTCACTACCTTCCAGGTAGATTTCTTGAAAAAGGTAATCTCAAATGCAAGTTAGTTAAACAGGCATGAGGAGAAACAAACTTATGATGTATCATAGAATTAAGATCAAGTCTCTCTACCGGGAACTGAAGATCTAAAACATGAGGCACTAAACCATGCAAAGCTAACAGACGTGAAGCAATAAGGCCTCCACAGATTCCCCCTTTCTCATGGTTAGCATCTAGATGGAAAGCTATTAAAGCACCCAAATTATAAGTCCTATCACCTTTCAAAGCAGCAGCAATAAAAGCTAGATCATAGGAGGACAACTTATTTGCAACTTTCCTAGCAAGCACACACTTGGTAATAAAGTGGGCAAAATATCGAATGGATGGAAGATGAATATTTTGAATTTTACCACTCTCTCCTGAGAAGCTTCTTCCTTGATAAATCTCCTCATAAAGGTCCGTCAATGGCTTAGGCCGTTCCTTCATCCTTTCGTGCGATCCCCACTGTGGTATTCTAATGGCTGCATAGAAAACATCAAAGGGAAAGTCCACAGATTTATTGTGGATTTTATAATGAACCATGGGGTTAGATGTGGACCAACTGAATTTAAAATCCCGCACCACACATATTGGTGAGGTTCATCATAAATAAAATGTGCCAATCCTGCATTAGAAATTAGAGTTTGGAAGTCTTGCAGGATTCCAGCAGCATTCATGAACTCTGAGCATGGATAGATTGAGGGAAAGACCCTCTCTTCATGGTGAACTTTCATAACTTCATGCACTTCTAATTCATGTTGAAAGAGTTGGTATGCATTCTCCTCCATTTCTAAAATTTTCAACAAATCTCATAAAAAATGATTTTGAAACAAACAAGTTTAGGACTACTATAGGGAGTTACTAGAGAGCTAACATGCATCAAAATAACATTTCTAAGCAATAGAACAAGCATGCAAACTCATTTCACCTGCAGCCTATAGAGCTAAAATACTCAAGAAATACTCCACTAAACAAAATTCTACTTGGACAATCGAAGGAGTAACATACCAAAGAACAAATGCTCCAAATCTCAACAACAATGATGGGCTGAGCAAGGAGATCGAAAAATCAAGATGGAGAGTAGCAAGAACACGAGTTTGAGTAGGTGTGTCATTGTTTTCGGGAGAGGGAAAGAGCTGGAGAGGAAGAGATAAGTGAGTGGCCAGGGGGCCCCCCTCACCTTAGGTGGGCGCGACCAGGGCTGGGCCGCACCCCCTGGTGGTGAGGTGGCATGGTAGGTCCCCCTGAGGTCTCCCAGGTGCCTCTCTGCCCCATTTTTGACATAAAAATTTAAAAAGATTTTTCTAGAATTTTTCGAGAAACTTTATTTTTGAGGATTTTTAGAAAAACGATAAAAGAATAAAACTCAGGAAAACGATGGTGGAATGATTGCAAGCAAATCAAACTCAAGTATGCAGCAGCTCTAAGATATTCTAATCATGTAACTAACAAAGGGAACAAAAATGGTGAAAGTAAAAATGAGTGAGGTAAAGTAAATGCGGTGAAAACGAAGTTTCATTCATATAAAATCACTTTGTTAACAAGGTTGATCAAGTCTTATTACCAAACTAATTTAATCTGAGGCAAAACTTTGCATTTCACTTTATGCATATATTACATCGACCTTGATAGGCATAGTCCCAATCATAACAATTTTATATTCTTCCTTGGGCTTTTGCTCTGAACAAATAATCTGACCAACTCTGATGGTCTCAATATTCTTGATTGAATTTAGAGCATTCTTTCTATCAATCTTCTTGGGAAAATAAACCATATACTCTTTGTCATTAACATTAAAAATTACTTTTCCTTGATTGCAATTAATAATCGCACCTGCAGTGTTTATAAAAGGTCTCCCAAGAATAATAGACATATTATCATCTTGAGGAATTTCCAACACAAACAAAGTCAGTTAATATCAAACAACTGTTAGCAACTTGAACAAGAACATTTTCATATATACCAATAGGAATAGTAGTAGACTTATCAGCCATTTGCAAAGATATATTAGTTGATACCAATTTTTCTAGATCAAGTCTCTTATAAAGAGAAAAAGGCATGACACTAACTCTGGCTCCCAATTCACATAAGGTAGTTCTAACATAGTTATTTTTAATGGAGCAAGTAATAGTTCGTATACCTGGATCTCCAAGTTTCTCTGGAACTTTACCATCAAAAGAATAATTAGCAAGTAAAGTGGAAATTTCCTCATTAGGAATCTTTCTTTTGTTAGTAACAATATCTTTCATATACTTTGCATAAGGAGGCATTCTAATAGCATCAGTCAAAGGAATTCACAGAAATAAAGGTTTCATCCATTCACAAAACCTGTTGTAGTGTTCTTCTTCCTTGGATTTGTGTTTCTTACTAGGAAAAGGCATTGGTTTCTGTACCCAAGGTTCTCTCTCTTTACCATGCTTGTTGGCAATGAAGTCTTCTTTGGTGTACTTTGCATTCTTATCAATGTTTTCTGGTTCCTCTTCAACTTCTTCTTTGTCGGAAGCATTTCCTGGTTCAGTTTCAGCATCAGAAATAGAAACACTATTAGGATCTTTACCTACTTAAGAGGATTCTGCAGTTATTTTATGCTTCTGCTTCTTCTTCTTCTTGGAAGGAATATCATCACTTGAAGTGCGTTGAGAATCTTGCTCAATCCTCTTAGGATGTCCTTCAGGATATAAGGGGTCTTGAGTGGTAGCAACTCCTCTTGTGCGTATTTCACACGCTTGTTTTTCTCATGCTGCATTAACTAGCACGTCTTTTTGCACCTTGATAAGCTGATCAATTTGGGTCTGAACCATTTGAAAATGTTTAACAAGTATCTTCACATCATTGGAGGTTCTCTCCACAATATCCTGCAACTTGTTAATTGCTCTAGAATTTTCCAACAAATGATTCTGCACCATTCTATTAAAATTATCTTTCTTAACAATAAAATTATCTAACTCATCTAAGCATTGACCAGGAGGTTTAGAGTAAGGAATATCTCTATCATCAAAGCATTGGAGAGAGTGTACCTCAATAGTGGATGAGCGAGGGATTGGCTTACATAATTATTCTATTGGAGGTAAATTCTTTACATCTTCGGTCTTAATACCTTTCTCCTTAAGAGATTTCTTGGCTCCCCTCATAACTTTATCATTTAACTCAATCATTCCTCTCTTCTTCGGTGTAGGCTCTGGGACTGGCGCATGTGTTGGTGCTGGTGTTGGCTCAACTAGAGTCCAATCATCATGATTTTGGCTTATTTTAGCCATTAATTCTTCAGCTTCAGCCGGAGTTCTTTCCCTGAAAACACAACCAGCACAACTATCCAGATATGTCTTAGATTCATCGGTTAGTCCATTATAAAATATATCAAGGAGTTCATTTTTAGGCAATGGCTCTTTAGGCAAAGCTCTAATTAAAGAACAAAACCTTGTCCAAGATTCAGGCAATATTTCTCCTTTTCCCTGTTCAAAGTCAAAGATTATCTGCACAGCAGCATGTTGGGCACTAGCAGGAAAATATTTCTGAAAGAAAGCATTAACCAAAGCAATAGGACTATGAATAGATCCAGGAGACAAACTATTAAACCAAGTTTTAGCTGCATCTTTCAACGAGAAAGGAAAAATCTTAGCAACAAAGTAAGTGCGAAGCTTAATATCATCAGAAAATAAATTACTCAAAGTAGAAAGCTCATTCATGTACTCCATAGCACTTTCATTCTCAGTTCCACAAAAAGGCTCTTTATCAACAATAGATATGTAAGATAAATCTAAAGAGAAATCATAATCCTTGTCTATAATATTTATGGGAGAAGCAGCAAACTTGGGATCATGAGACAATTTATATCTAACAGCACGTCTCGCTAAAAGTTCCTTAACAGCTTTAACATCACGAGTAGCACGAGCTTCTGCAATAAAATCATCGTCAAGCTCAATATAAGCATCATCAAAATCATCACTAGGATATTCCCTAGACTCAGGTGAACTAACAGGTGTAACAGTAGTGTTTCCCATATTAGCTCTAGCAATTGTAGCATCAAAAAGGGAACCTAGTGAACCACTCTCATCAAGCACAGTAGAAGCATCATCTACATTATCAGTGGCATTTTCAAACTCAGCTGAAGTAGTAGCAGTAGTGTGTGCATGTGGTGGTGTAAGGAATTTACTCATAACAGATGGCGAATCAAGAGCAACAGAGGTATTCAAAGTCGTACCTCTTCTTGTAGTGGATGGCAATATAGGAACTTTTCCATCATGAGGTTTACCCATGATGAAAGGATTGCAGTGAACAATATGAATCCCAAGTGAACTTACAAATAAAGCTATGCTCCCCGGCAACGGCGCCAGAAAATAGTCTTGATGACCCACAAGTATAGGGGATTGATACGTCTCCAACGTATCTATAATTTTTGATGCTCCATGCTTTTTTACACCATTTGCTTAGTGTTTCATTACACTTCGTGGCACTTTTATGCATTTTTCGGAACTAGCCTATTAACAAGTCACCACAGTGCCAGTTCCCTATTTTCTGCTGTTTTTGTGTTTCAGAAAAGTTACACAGGAAATATTCTCGGAATTGGACGAAACCAAAGCCAGTCGCCCAGAATTTCACCGAAGCTTCCAGAGAACCAAAGAGGAGTTTGAGTGGGGCCACGAGGGCCCCACATACCAGGGCGACGCGGCCCAGCCCCTGGCCACGCCCCCTATGTGTGAGACCACCTCGGTCCACTTCTGATGATGCCCCTTCGCCTATAAAGACCCCCCGACAGGAAAAACCTAAACACCCGATCAATTTTCCAGAACACATCATGATCCACCGCCGCCATCGACCCGAAGATCGGGAGGGTCCAGAAGCTCTTCCCGGCACCCTGCCGGAGAGGGAAATCGCCATCGGAGGTCTTCTTCATCGCCATGCTTGCCTTCGGCGCGATGAGTGAGTAGTCTACCTTGGACTATGGGTCCATAGCAGTAGCTAGATGGTTGTCTTCTCCACCATGTGCTTCATGTTTAGATCTCATGAGCTGCCTTACATGATTGAGATCACCGTTATGTAATTCTACATGTTTGGTTTGTTGGGATCCGATGAATATTGGTGTTATGCTTGAGTTGAAGTACTGAAATTTATCTTATGTTATCTCTATGTTGTTTATGATCTTGCATTTTCTCCGTTGTTAGTAGCTATCTTGGCCGAGTAGTTGCTAGTGACTCCAAGAGGGGGTATTTATGCTCGATAGTGGGTTCATGCCTCTATTTAATCTGGGGGAGTGACGGAAACCTCTTAGGTTGTAGATGTGATGTTGCTACTAGGGGGAAAACAACATTCATATGCTCGAGGGTATATGCTTTGTTTACATTACACACTAATGCAGTTATCTGTTGTTCGCAACTTAATACTCATGGGGTGTTCGGACGATATCCCCGTGAGTGGATTATTAGTCATAGATGCAGTTGGATAGCGGTCTATGTATTTTGTTGTAATGCCCAGAGTAAATCTCATAGTGATCCTCTCATCATATGCACGTTGTCTTTATTCTATCAATTGCCCAACTGTAATTTGTTTACCCAGCATGTATTATTTTATCTTATGGAGAGACACCACTAGTGAAATGTGGATCCCGGTCCTATTTCCTTTATATTGCTATCAACTGTTTACTTTACTCGCACTGTTTACTTTACTTGCATACTATTATCACTTTCCACTCGATACGCTCATACCCTTTGTTTCAAGCAAACCGGTGAGATTGACAACCTCATCGTAAGTTGGGAACAAAGTATTTGGTTGTGTTGTGTGCAGGTTCCACGTTGTAGCTAGCAAAGCAAAGCTTGGACGAGGCGCCCTATAAATTGTCCTGAGCTGTCGCAAGCTAGCAAGCATCACCTTCAGTCGTTTGTCTGTTCCTCTCCTGAACGATAAACCTTGGTTTCTTAACTGAGGGAAATCTTGCTGCTATATTCATCACACCTTCCTCTTGGGGTTCCCAACGGGCCGGTCATTTACTCGGCATCAAGCATATTTTCTGGCGCTGTTGCCGGGGAGGAAAAGAAGACTTCTGCGAGGGGAGTTTTTCGCACGCACATCCTTTACTTTGTTTTAAGTTTTGCTTTACTTTATTTATTTTTACTTGCATTATTTTATCAAAAACCCAAAAAATTAGAATCCTTTGTAGTTGTTTTTACTTGTCTGCTTTTAGTTTGCTAAAATGGCTACTCCTGAAAACACCAAGTTGTGTGACTTTACTAGCACGAACAATAGTGACTTTATCTGCACTCCTATTGCGCCACCTGCTCCTGCTGCAAATTTTTATGAGATTAAGCCTGCTTTATTGAAGATGCTGCAGCTCATCTCAACAATTTTGTTGAGCTATGTGAGATGCAGAAATATAAGGATGTTGAAAGTGATATTATTAAGCTTAAGTTGTTTGCTTTTTCTTTGAGAGGAAAAGCTAAGGATTGGTTGCTATCTTTGACTAAGAATAGTATTGATTCATGGACTAAGTGTAAGGATGCTTTTATTGGTAGATACTATCCTCCTGCTAAGATTATAGCTTTGCGTAGCAATATTATGAAGTTTAGTCAGTTTGATAATGAACATGTTGCTCAAGCTTGGGAAAGAATGAAATCTATGATAAAGAATTGTCCCACTCATGGACTGACTACTTGGATGATTGTCCAAACTTTTTATGCAGGACTGAATTTTTCTTCAAGGAACCTACTTGATTCAGCTGCTGGAGGCACTTTTATGTCCCTTACCTTGGGTGCCACAACAAAGCTACTTGACAACATGATGGTAAATTATTCTGAATGGCACACCGAGAGAGCTCCACAAGGTAAGAAGGTAAATTCTGTTGAGGAAATCTCTTCCTTGAGTGATAAGATTGATGCTATTATGGCTATGCTTGCTAATGATAGGACTCATGTAGATCCTAATAATGTTCATTTAGCCTCTTTGGTTGACCAAGAAGAGCATGTTGATGTAAACTTCATTAGAAACAATAATTTCAACAACAATGCTTATAGGAACAATTTTGCTAGTAACAACTATAGGCCGTTTCCCTCTAATGGTGAAAATGGCTATCTTGGTAGACCTAAAATGCCTAGTGAAGAGAGGTTTTTAGAACTTGAAAAGGCTACCAAGAATTTCATGCAAATGCAATATGAGCAAAATAAGTTGTTCACTAAGACTATGGAGGAGCAATCAGCTCTGTTGAGGACTATTAGTCATCAACTTGAAAATTTAAACAATGCTATTCCTGAATTGCAAGCTAAGGTTTCCAAAGCTGAAACTGATATTTCATCTTTGTCTAATGTGCAATCTTCTTTGGTTAACAGAATGTCCGCTAAGCCTGATCCTTTTGCTAGTGCTAATGCTATCCAAGTTAGAATAGATGAAAATGTTAGATTGTTAGCAGAATTGCATGCTAGATGGGAAAGAGAGGATGAGATTGCTAGGAATATGAAAGTTTGTACTATTACTACCTCTAATGATGTTGTTCCTAATACTAGCAATCCTCTTACTTTGATTGGTGTAGAGAAAACTCCCACTCCTTGTGTTAAAAAGCCTAAAACTGCCAAAACTTTTTCTCAAAAGAGTGCTAAAATTTTTCGGAGTGTAGGAGATGATAGCTCTATTTCCTTTAATGATTTTGATGGCTGCAATATATCTGAAGTTATTTTGTTCTTGCAAAAGCTTGCTTTGACTCCCAATGCTAGTTCTTTAAATGTTGCTTTTACTAAGCATGTTACCAATGCTCTTATGAAAATTAGGGATGAAAAGTTGAAGCAAAAAGCTTCTGTACCCAAGAAGTTAGAAGATGGTTGGGAACCCATCATTGATATGCATGTTAACGGTTTTGATTGCCATGCTTTATGTGATCTAGGTGCTAGTATTTCTATTATGCCTAGAAAGATTTATGACATGCTTGATTTACCACCGCTTGAAAAGTGTTATTATGATGTTCCTATTGCGGATGTTGCTAAGAAGAAACCTTTGGGAAGAATTAATGATGTTCTTATTATGGTTAACAATAACCTTGTTCCCGTTGATTTTCTTGTCATGGATGTTGAATGCAATGCTTCATGTCCTATTATTTTGGGAAGACCCTTTCTTCGAACTGTAGGTGCCATCATTGATATGAGGGAAGGCACCATCAAATATCAATTTCCACTTAAGAAAGGTATGGAACACTTCCCTAGGAAAAGAAAGAAATTAGTTTTTGACTCTATTCTTAGAGCAAATTATGAGCTTGATGCTTCATCACTTGATATTACTTGATTCACAATTTTCTGCGCCTAGCTCAAAGGCGTTAAAGAAAAGCACTCTTGGGAGATAATCCAATGTTTTTACTTTCAGTTGTTTTTCTTTTATTTGAGTCTTGGAAGTTATTACTACTGTAATAACCTCTCCTTATCCTTTTTATTTCGATTTTGTGCCAAGAGAAGCCTCTAATTTGAGTGAGGTAATATTTGGGGATGTTGCTGTCCTGAAACTGTTTTCGGTGCTGTACCATAAAAATTCGTGAAAATTCTTTGTATATATTTTGGACCTGATATTTCTTGTGCATATGCCCCAGGTTATACCCAAACTTTCATTAGTTGAACACTTTTTGATTTGAGCAACATAAAACCCTCTAAAAATTCTACCTTTGTCAGCTGTTCTGTTTTGACAGATTTCTGCCAATATTTGTGTTTGCCGCTTTATCGCTTTCTTTTTGAGTTCTTTTGATCATGGAACTTTTGGAGAAGTTGCTACAGTAGTATATGCTTTATAAGTGGTGGTTTTAGGTTGAAACCTGAAGCAAAAAGGGGTTGATTCAATGTTATGCTTACACTAATGTTGCTAATAGATTTGTGTTTAGTTTTGTATGAAGGAAGTTTTCAAGTGTAGGGATCGGAGAGTGATGAGATGAGTTGAAGAATGGACAAAAGATCAATCTTGGGGATGCCCATGCATCACCCCAAGAAATATCCAAGAAGTACAAGCGTCAAAGCTTGGGGATGCCCCCGAGGCACCCCTTCTTCATCGGCAAAAATCAGGTCACCTTTTAATACGCTATATTTTTATTGCTTCATGCATTATGTGTTTTTCTTAGAGCGTCAGTTGTTTTTAGTTTTCAGTTTAGTTTAGTTTAGATTGCTGCAAGAAATGGTTGGACCCCAACAAATTTCTTTTGGAGAAGTTGCCTTGCTTTTCATTTGCCAAGAACACTCCCTTTTTCACTCTATTCGTTTCAACGAGTGTTCTCTTTTTCTAGAACTGCGTTTAGTTTTCTTTTTTGCCTTGATTTGTGTTTAGATCTTGTTATATATTTTCATCAAGGTGTATTTTTGCCTCTGATCTATATTTTTTCATCAAAAGAGGTGTTTATAAAAAGTTTGAATGGTGTTGGAAAAAAAAGCTTTATGCAAAAAAAGTGGTACAAGAAGGAGCTTCTGTAGACTGCGGCTTAGGCTTTTGCATGTCATGCTTGATGTCTTTTTGATAGTATGCTTAGTGGTTTTGCTGTAGCATGACTTGTCTCAAATAACTGAGATTGCTTAATGAGCCTTTGAAAAAATCATGCGTTGTTTTAATCGTTTGGAAGCATTATTTTGGTTTTCTCCTTGATGCTTTATTTGGGTTGACTTGGCGCATGCTCACACATGTTAGACTATTACAAAGTCGCCAATAGCCTCTATGATCATTTAGTTTTTGACTTTTGATGCCATCTTATGCTTCTTCTAATGTCGCTTTGTCGCTTTGCATGATTATGACCGTTATTGCTCTCTTAGTTGGTCGCTCCCAATCTTTTGCTAGCCCACGCCTTGTACTGAGTATGAGCTCTACTCGTGCATCCAACTCCTAAAAACCAAGTTTGCCAAAGTGTCCACCATACATACCCATTAGCAATTTGCTATTCCAAAGTAAATTTGACTTGCTTTTATTTACTCTTCAAATTAAACTCTTACCAGTGTTATGCGAAAATTGGTCAGTAAAGCTCTCACGAACCGGAAGGCACACTTTACTTTTTTCGTTCTAATTTTTTTGACATGGTGGTCTCTTATGTTGAGTTGTTATGCTTGCAAGTTGTAAGTTGGGAATTAGCCCAGCCATGCCGTCATGGGGCAAGCTTTCAACATTGCACTTCTTATTTGAGTTGGTATCGTGATCTTTTGTTTATGGATACTCGTGGTGTCAAATGAATTGGGAATCCTGCGGGATCATGGAGTTTGTATATGTGTTAGAGAAACGCCTGGGCCACCAATCTAAGCCATGCATAATTCATGGTGAAAATTTGTAGCATGCCCATAGTGGACATTCGACGACGCATCTCAAAATAAAAAGCTATACAAATGGTAAATAAAAGAGATGTCGAGGTGTTCATTGTCTGCTTGTCCTGTCATTTTGATGTGGGCTTGTTCCATGTCATCAGGCACGGAGGTACCCCGTTGGCAGTTCTCGATGATACGTGTATACTTACAATGACAAGAGCTTGCTTGGGACTCTAAGTAAAGTAGCATGAGGTTTGGGTACTCGTATTCACGGAACACGAGGTTTTCAACTGATGATTTGTCAATCATATGCAGCATAAGTGTTCTCACATTAACTTTAACCATTCAAGATGCTTATGATGGGGGCAATGAGAGCTCAAAGCCGGTAAGTACCATAATTTTTGAAGGTTATAAAACTTGCAATCACTGCTTCCCTCCGCGAAGGGCCCTTCTTTTACTTTTATGTTGAGTCTCCACCTTCTATCTTTATGCACCATTAAGAGAGCATAGTTGTCATTCTTAGTATAATGTGCATTGTCCCAAAGTTTTCATTGATTGATTCATATTGTTGGTTTCACTTGTTCTTAAAATATTTGTATCTAGTCGCCCTCTTAAACTTGAAGGTGTCCTATGCATCTATGTTTTGCTCTCTCATGAAGGACAAGCTGAAAACCATTTGTATGTTTTTCCTTATGATTTGAACACACATTTGACTTTCATTGTTTCATTTTCATGATCTTTTGTTTGTGTTCATTTTTCATGTTATAACATGGTTGCTAAGTTTCTTCTATTAGGATTATGTCTTTCATGCCCATGTTTTAAGTTCTTTTGATCCCAGCTCACAATGCTAACATATATGATCAAGATTGTGTAGGTGCATGTCACCTCAAAAATTATTTCTTTTGTTATCACTTACCTACTTGAGGACGAGCAGGAGTTAAGCTTGGGGATGCTGATACGCCTCCAACGTATCTATAATTTTTGATGCTCCATGCTTGTTTTTACACCATTTGCTTAGTGTTTCGTTACACTTCGTGGCATATTTATGCATTTTCTGGAACTAACCTATTAACAAGTCGCCACAGTGCCAGTTCCCTATTTTCTGCTTTTTTTATGTTTCAGAAAAGTTACACAGGAAATATTCTCGGAATTGGATGAAACCAAAGCCAGTCGCCCAGAATTTCACCGAAGCTTCCAGAGAACCGAAGAGGAGTTGGAGTGGGGCCATGAGGGGCCCACACACCAGGGCGGTGCGGCCTAGCCCCTGGCCGTGCCCCCTATGTGTGAGACCACCTCGGTCCACTTCTGACGATGCCCCTTCGCCTATAAAGACCCCCCGACGGGAAAAACCTAAACACCCGATCAATTTTCTAGAACACATCGCGATCCGCCGCCGCCGTCAACGCAAAGATCGGGAGGGTCCAGAAGCTCTTCCCGGCACCCTGCCAGAGAGGGGAATCGCCACCAGAGGTCTTCTTCATCACCATGCTTGCCTCCGGCGCGATGAGTGAGTAGTCTACCTTGGACTATGGGTCCATAGCAGTAGCTAGATGGCTATCTTCTCCACCATGTGCTTCATGTTTAGATGTCATGAGCTGCCCTACATGATTGAGATCACCGTTATGTAATTCTACATGTTTGGTTTGTTGGGATCCGATGAATATTGGTGTTATGCTTGAGTTGAAGTACTGAAATTTATCTTATGTTATCTCTATGTTGTTTATGATCTTGCATGCTCTCCGTTGTTAGTAGCTATCTTGGCCGAGTAGTTGCTAGTGACTCCAAGAGGGGGTATTTATGCTCGATAGTGGGTTCATGCCTCTATTTAATCTGGGGGAGTGACAGAAACCTCTAAGGTTGTAGATGTGCTGTTGCTACTAGGGGGAAAACAACATTCATATGCTCGAGGGTATATGCTTTGTTTACATTATACACTTTGCTTAATGCAGTTATCTATTGTTCGCAACTTAATACTCATGGGGTGTTCGGACGATATCCCCGTGAGTGGATTATTAGTCATAGATGCAGTTGGATGGCGGTCTATGTATTTTGTTGTAATGCCTAGAGTAAATCTCATAGTGATCCTCTCATCATATGCACGTTGTCTTTATTCTATCAATTGCCCAACTGTAATTTGTTTACCCAGTATGTATTATTTTATCTTATGGAGAGACACCACTAGTGAACTGTGGATCCCGGTCCTATTTCCTTTATATTGCTATCACATGTTTACTTTACTCGCACTGTTTACTTTACTCACATACTATTATCACTTTCCACTCGATACGCTCATACCCTTTGTTTCAAGCAAACCGGTGAGATTGACAACCTCGTCATAAGTTGGGAACAAAGTATTTGGTTGTGTTGTGTGCATGTTCTGCGTTGCAGCTAGCAAAGCAAAGCTTGGACGAGGCGCCCTATAAATTGTCCTGAGCTGTCGCAAGCTAGCAAGCATCACCTTCTATCATTTGTCTATTCCTCTCCTGAAGGATAAACCTTGGTTTCTTAACTGAGGGAAAATTTTGCTGCTATATTCATCACACCTTCTTCTTGGGGTTCCCAACAGGCCGGTCATTTACTCGGCATCAGGGATGGCAACAGTCTTCGAGGGAAGTAAAACCCAAATTTATTGATTCGACACAAGGGGAGCCAAAGAATATTTATAAACCATAACAGATGAGTTGTCAATTCAGCTGCACCTAGAAACAGACTTGCTCGCAGCGGTTTATCAGGAGCAACAGTTTTATAGTGGTGATAGTAGTGAAACAGTAAAAACAGTAGAAAAATAAAAGCAGTAATAGTAGCAATAGTAAACAGTAGGATAAAATACTGTAGGCATAGGGATGGATGTACGGGCATTGCATGGATAAGATAATTCATGAAATCAGTGATACATGGGCATTGCAGATAAATAATATAAAGCATCCTAGTACTAACAATCATAGGCATGTGTTTCGTATATAGTCATACGTGCTCGCAATGAGAAACTTGCACGACATCTTTTGTCCTACCAGCCTGTTGCAGCAGGGCCTCAAGGGAAACTACTGGTAATTAAGGTACTCCTTTTAATAAAGTACCGGAGCAAAGCATTAATACTTGGTGAACACATATGATTCTCACATCAAAGCCATCCCCTCCGGTTATCCCAATTTTTGTCACTTTGGGGCCTCGGGTTCCGGACAACAATATGTGTATACAACTTGTAGGTAAGACCATAAACAAAAAGTATCATCATAAAATAATAACAAGTTCAGATCTGAAATCATGGCACTCGGGCCCAAAGTGACAAGCATTAAGCACAACAAGTTGCAACAATGTCATAAGCACTAATAAAAGATACTAGGCACTATGCCCTAACAATCTCATAGCAAATTACATGAATGATCTCATTCAATCCCTACCATCCCCTTCGCCTACAGCGGGAATTACTCACACATGGATGGGGGAGTCATGGATGGTTGATGGAGAGACGTCGATGATGATGGTGATGAAGATCTCCTCCAAATCCTCATCCCGGCAGGGTGCCAGAACGGAGTTTCTGGTTCTGAATCGCGGTTTCTGATGGTGGTGGCGTAGCGGAACTCTATCTAGGAAAAACGCCGAACCCCCGCTGTTTAGGTCATCAGGTATATGTAGGCGGAAGGAGGGGTCAAGGCGATGGCCGAAGCGGCCTCACCACAGGTGGGCGCGGCCAGGGCTGGGCCGCGCCCCCTGGTGGTGAGCCTAGCTCCTTGCTCCTCTTCGTCTCCCCTTCTGCCTCCGTGGGTCTTCTGGTAAAATAGAATTTTTGCAATATTTTCTGGGATTTTTCCTGAAAGTCAAATTTCTGCACAAAAATGAGACACCAGAGCAATTCTGCTGAAAACAGCGGTAGTCCATGTTAGTTGTATTCAAAACACACAAATTAGAGTAGAAACAATAGCAAAAGTGTTGGGAAAGTAGATACGTTTTGGACGTATCAATCCTCAGAGGCCCGAAGAAGAGAAGCTCGTAACAGGACAAATGCCATCCCAATATCCTCTGATGATAAGCCACATGGCAAAGGCCATCAAAGAAATCCATCGCCACCCCACAAGAATTATCCGGCTTATGGATACCACCAAGACAAGGCCCCGCCCCGCCATAAGTCCAATATGCCGCCACCAAAGTATAAGACGTTCGAAATCCCACAGGGAGGAATCGTCATACGCGACAACGATGGCAAGCAGGGAAGGAGTCATGACGCTGGCCGGAGAGATGAGCCGCCACGATGAGAAACCAGTCGAGATGGTGGGTCCAAGCATAGGGAACAATCTCGCCATGCCGACGACGTGCACCACAGCGGAGACAAGGATAAACATCGCCCTTCACGCCACCGCAATGACAAAGGGCAAGGCTCCCGCCGCCATGACGATGATTCAGCTCCACGAAGAGCAGAGGGAAGCCGTCGCAGTTGCAGAGATCCATCGCGGGACATCGAGAGTAAAAGGCGTGACCCCTCACCATCCCTACCAAGCAGCCCTCATGGCGGCGGTGGCGGTGGTGGTGGCCCAGCCAGGTCACACCCCTCCCGTAAAAGTCCGTAGGACAAGAAGCCATACGACGCGCGTACCCACTTAAACGAGATTGCCAAGTCTCAAACAGCCTTCTTCCTTGTCCCAAAGTGCTTTGGACAGTGGATCCATGATGAGCCCATCCCACATGGGTTCAAGAACGAGAAAAACATCCGCCAGTACAATGGAGTCGACAGGCCCTTAACTTGGCTACAAGATTACTTCAACGCAGTACAGTTCGCAAGGGGATCACCCAATGTTGTTGTCCACTATCTGCCCCTGATGCTATCCGGCATAGCGTGGCAGTGGAGCAATGACTTGGCGGAAAATTCCATCCAAACCTGGTTTGACATGCAGACTGCGTTCACTAAAAACTTCAAGGGTACCTACAAGCGACCTCACAATATAGGTGACCTCCAACGGTGTCAGCAAGCAGACGACGAGACCTCCCGAACCTTTCTTGCATAATGGCTAGATATGAAGAACTCCTGTGAGGGGGTTACTGACAAATCCGCCATCCTCGCGTTCATCGATAGTTTGGAGAGAGGCCAGCTACTCCGCCATCGCCTGTTACGAGAACAGAACACAGGAAAACTAACCTTAAACTCCATCATCACCATTGCAAGCAACTATGCGGCCGCCGATGACGACGCCCGCGAATCGTTGAAAGCTTCTGCCATCCAGAACACTGGAAAGTGGAACAATAGCAACAAACAGAAGAATCCGCCAGAAGAGCAGCAAACTCTGGACATGGTGGTCACAACCTTCTCTGACAAAGGACAGAGTAGCCAACGCGGTTGGGGATGGGGTTCCAGCAACGGCCAGCCACGAAGCTCCCCAGCTTCCGCTACGGTGCTGGCTGCACCCATGTCCTACGAGGAATACTGCGACATGCCATGCTTCAGCCATCAGGATGCTTCAGGAAAGTGCAATCACACCAACTGGAACTGCAAGTTTGTCAATGACATCAAGGCGGACCAAGAAGCTGGCTACAAACGCACCCGGCGACAACGACCTCATGGCAAAGGAAAAACGGACAAGGAAAAGTAGTCCAAGGATAGTGGCGATATTGATGAAGACCCTGCGCCCAAACCCGCCAAAAAGGCAGAGGGTGGAACTGGCACGGGTAACCCATACAAGAGCACCAAAAAGGAGCCTTTCACACATTTCTTGGACCCCCCACGGCAAAGGCACAGCGAGCCGCCATGCGCTCCCTAAATGCCACCATGCCTAAAGTTCGCCAGTATGTCCGATGGTCCGAGATGCTGGTGCAATGGAGCCGCAATGATCATAACAAGCACATCCCGGACGGATACTACACCATGGTGGTTAACCCCCTGATCCAAGGCTATGAGTTCTCCTAGTGTCTGATGGATGGCGGCAGCTGCCTGAACATCATGTACATGGAAACCCTGACAAAGCTAGGCCTCACCAAGACCCAGCTCCGCCATAGTGTTGTCACTTTCTATGGAGTGGTTCCTAGCCGGCAAGCAAAGTCCCTCGGGTCCATCACCCTCAAGGTTGCCTTCGGCGATGAAAATAATTACTGCGAAGAGCCCATAACCTTTGAGGTGGTCCCCTTCAAGAGTACATACCACGTGATCTTCGGTCGCCCTGCCTTCCATAGTTTCCACGCCAGACCATGCTACATCTACAACCAGCTAAAAATGTCAGGACCTGATGGCATCATCACCGTTTATGGCAGTTTTAGGAAGGCAAAGGAGTGCGAGGATGGAGAAGCTGCCTTCACGGAGGCAGTATTCTTTGGCGAGGAGTTCAAGGAAATCCATGCCGCCACAGACCCCGCAGAGATGCCGGCATCCAACCAGTAAGTTTCTGCCTCCCCGCCCACCTTCAAGCCTACAGTTGATACCAAGCAGGTGGAACTTGTCGCTGGCGATGCCGCCAAGACCACCTCAATAGGTACAAACTTGTCCCCCAAATAGGAAAGCGCGCTCATCGAGTTCGTCTGTGAGAACCGGGACATCTTCGCATGGCAGCCATCTGACATGACAGGTGTACCCAGGGAACTCGTCGAGCATGCCCTGCAGATAATCCCTGGTTCTAAACTAGTGCGACAAGCAATGAGATGCTTCGGAGATGAAAAACGTCACGCCATAGCAAAGGAAATTTCTAAGCTACTGAAAGCAGGCTTCATCAAAGAAGTCATCCATACAAAATGGGTGGCAAATCCCGTGCTTTTTTTTGAAGGGCGAACAGTGGGAGAGAACCCCACTGCAATTTTTATATTAATGGTGAGAACTGTACAAGATATTTACATAGGGACCTATCTATAGCAAAGAATGTACAAAGATAAGAAAAAAATTACATGAAATTTTCCAACCAAAACAAGAACTCAAACTCAAACTTCTTTTTTATTCTATACTTTAGAAGCTTGAGCTCTTGATGGAAAATAGCCTTCCAGGTGTTGAAAGTGGGGCTCTTATTCTCAAAGATCCTCTCATTTCTACTATCCAAATAGCCCAGGAGGATAAAATTATTATTTCCATATAGAATGGAACTTTGAGCTTATCTTTAATATCAGAATTAGCCTCTAGGAGAGGCAGACCACTTATTCTCGAGGGACAAACAAAATCCCAACATTTCTGGGCAAAAGGACACTCCCAGAATAGGTGCATCAAAGTCTCTTGCAGATTACAATTCAAGGTTGCACAATTGTAGCAAGGAAGTTGCATTTGTTTCCTTCCAAGCAGATTCCTGGTGTTAAGCCTGTCATGAAGCAGTAGCCAAAAAAAATTGTGTCTAGCTTGACAGGAAGAATCCCAAATCCAAGTGAATTGAACAGGTGCAGGTTGGACACCAATCAGAGCCATATAGGCCTTTTTGACAGTGAAATTTGCATTACCCCAAATATAAGTCCAAATATCCTTACTGCAGACTGCATAGTTACTTGGGCCTCTAGGCACATTACTTCCAGTTCTTGAAATTCCAAATAAGCCTCAGCAGACATTGGCAAGTGGAACAGATCTTCCAGGAATTCTGTGTGCACTATGTCATAGACAGATATGTATTTGTTTTTTGCAAAAGATGCCAGATGAGGAAGTTTTGTCAACAGACAGTCATCACTCCATAGATCAGTCCAAAGCAATGCAGTCTTTCCATCTCCAATTTGGCATCTGCCAAGTCCTTTAAAATTATCTAGCAACTTAAGATGTGATTTCCACCAGAATGAACCATTATTTAGATTTGAAGGCAAAGACGCATCTTGGTGGTATTACTTCCAAATAAGGTTGAACCAAGGAATATCTTGTCTGTTGAAAAACTTATGCAGGTTCTTGAGCATTAAAGCTTTGTTTTGGGCATCTAGCTGAAGGACTCCTAGAACACCTTGATTCTTTGCCCTGCAAACCTTTGACCAGGCAATTAAAGCAGAGCCCTTGGCCTGAACCTCATTATTTTTCTTCCTCCACAGGCAGTATCTCATATATTTCTCAATCTGATCTTTAATAGTGACTGGAACTTCCAAGCAGGCCATGAAGGAAATTGGTAGGGATGAAAGCACATATTTTACCATGAGGAGCTTACCACCATAGTCCAGAAAGTCTGCAATTCCACACAATCTTCTCTCTACCCTTTGAACAATCGGCAGAAAATGATCTAGGGATGGCTTAGAAATCCCTAGTGGCAAACCAAGGTATGCAAATGGAAGAGTTCCAGGTTTGCAGTTAATAGAATTTGCAAAGTGTTGCAGCCTTGTACTATCCATATTTATTGGCATCATGCATGATTTGCTATAGTTGACTTTTAAGCCAATTGATGCAGTAAAAGTTTGCAGAAGAGCCTTGAGACATATTAATTCTCTTGCATTTGCTTTTAGAACCACAAGGGTGTCATCAGCATATTGAATCACAGGGAAATTAGGGCAGGCCATGCCATTTAGAGATGCCCTGATAATTCCTTGAGACATTGCTTTGTTGAGCACAGCTTGAAGCAGGTCATCTGCCAGCACAAAAAGGAGGAGGGAGAGAGGATCTCCCTGTCTGACTCCTCTTTTGCAATAAAATTTCTTTCCAGGAACTCCATTCAAGAGAACTGATGAGGTCCCAGAGCTTAGAATCATTGAAATACACTTGATCCACTTCTCCCCAAATCCTCTTGCTTTAAGAATTTCAATAATGGCAGAATGTTCAATTTTGTCAAAGGCCTTTTCAAAATCTAGTTTCAAAATCAGAATCTCCTCCTTTGACTTGTGACATTGGAAGAGAAATTCATAAGCCCAGCCAAGATAGTCTTGAATTGATCTATTCTTGAGAAAACCATACTGATTCTTGTGAACCAATTTGAGAATAACTTTCTGCAATCTATTTGTAAGAAGTTTAGTGATGACCTTCAGGATGGAGTTGAGCAATGAGATCGGCCTAAAGTCATTGGCAGAGATAGGGGCATCATTTTTTGGGATTAAAGTGATGAAGGAATCATTGATACTTTCCAAGTTTATTTTCCCTTCATAGAAATCTGAGATGAGTTGCTTGACATCTGCAGCAATAATGGGCCAACAACATTTGAGGAATTCATTGTTGAAGCCATCAGGGCCAGGATACTTGTCATTTGGCAACTCTTTAATGACATCTTCAATTTCTTTCTCAGTAAAAGGAACTTCAAGGGAGTCAAAAATATCAGAATTTTGACATGGATATAACTCTTGGATATTGAAAATCATGTTAGTCTTGTCTGATTTCCCCATTCTTTCCTTAAAGGCCTTCCAAAGAATTACAGCTTCACCCTATGGTTAGAGACTTTAGCATGTTCATCATTCTCCAAAACTGAAATGAAATTGTGCCTGTAATTTAAAGTTGCCTTTGTATGGAAGAATTTTGTGTTCTCATTTCCTAATTTCACCCATTTGATTTTCCCCTTTGCTTCCAGTAAGTCCTTTGATTTCAGAATTTCTCTCGAGTCCCATTCTTCATTGCTCAAAGGTCTAACTTCCTCAAAAAGGTCTAGCATCAGAATGGTATTATTTACCTAAGCAATTATTTTTGGGATTTCTATTTTCGTGCCCTCAGGTCGTTAGTTGTACTCAGTTTTCCCCAGCTCGTTAGTTTTTCCTCAGTTTTCCCCAAGCCGTTGTCTAAAACCCTCAGAAGGAGCTCAGACAGGAGGATTCCCGTTTAGTTGACCGTTTCCATGCTGACGTGTGGGGCCGCATCGCGTGGGGCTGCGTCACGTGGGGCTGGTAGAAAGGGACCGCGTGGGACAGGACGAGACCGCGTTTGGTTGTACGTGAGAGCTCGGTTCTGTCTCTCTCGGGCCAAATTGGCATTGCCTTTTCAGAGCACCTTTTCAGAGCGCCTTTTTCCCCTCTCTCTCTGTAATAGTTCTCTCTCTTTTCACCAAATTAGTATCAAATCTAGAGAAGCTTCTATTTCTGTCTTTCTTCAATGATTGTTGCCTTTTGGCCCTCATTTTTTGCCCAATATGGTAACAAATCTAGAAGCTAATCTAGAAGCTACTATAGTATAATACATAAACTGCATACAGCAGCCAAAAGCAGCCAATAACGATGTTAATGTTCACAATAAACTAAGCTGAAAATAATACAAGATGCAATGTATGCCCAATATGAAGGTTCTTCATTCTTCATCATATATTTTGTCGTCGCTATATTCCATGAGACGAAAAAAATATTGACTGAACTCCTTCCGTCTGCAGTGTGCAGCCAATAGATCCTCCAAACGGTATGGCCTTTGTTCTATTTTCAGACCATCATAATTTAATCTATCCACATGTCGTGGCCACTTATCCCAGGCCTTTCTATCATCAAAGTACTATCTGATATAACCGAAATCCACGTAGTAGATGCAGCCAGGTCGAACTGTCGGGTGCACTCTGGTGTCGACGGAGATACACCGTTTATAACCGACGAAGAAGGCACGACTGCCAATGTTGATGGCATGGAGAGAGCGGCTCTCAGTGTCCACATGGTACACCAATGGTTGACCTTCCTCCAAATGCCTGTTGCCACTGCCGCCGCCCAACAACACAAGCAGCAGATCACCATCAGACTTCAAAAGTTGACCTTGTCATTTCCAAGTTCTGGAAATGAAAATAATGTCTCCATGTTGACAGTGCTCGCGCGCTTCTCCAACTGGACATTGTTGGTGCACACTAATATTCCGAACTCAAAATTGTTCACAGCTATTGCATACAATTCACCATTGAACGGGGTAATACAACGCAGAGAATCGTCCTCAATCAAAAATCTTCCTTCTCCCCAATCTTCTACATCTATATCCTTAGTAGGAGAGCTCTCATCGACCCAAGCAATTCCATTGGGGTAACCTGTGCAAATGAAGACCATAGTCGGGGACTTCATTACAGCGACTGACTCCACAATCATAGATGGCATCTGCGCCTCAAACGTAGCATTCAATGTCTTTGTGAGTGGGTTCAGAAGCCGTATCTTGTGCGGCTGGTTCCTCTGGCCAAGCACGATGATGCCACGGTAAAAGCCGATGAAGTAGTATCTAAAAGGGAGTTGATGAAGATAACATTCAGCACTAAGATGTTTACGATTGAAAATAAAAATAGATTAACTCTATAGATATGGAGGAATTTGAACCTTGCATGAACTTCCGTTAGATCGATGGTGACGTAGCGGGATGTGCGGAGGTTGAGGAAGGAGAACTCAGCGGCACGTGGAAGGGCGTGTTCTACCATGATCCATTCGTGCAGGTGCACGTCGGGCTCAGGTAGATCTGAGCGCCAATTTGTACAAACTTGCCTCAAAGCAGCATAGGTGTCCACGTACTCCTCGTTCGCCAGTAAGCAGGCGCCGATCTTGTGAAGTGGTCCGTCAGCCCTGAGAGAGGCCCAGTTCACGGAGGCGCCACGCCTGGATGCGCCGCCTTCGGAGGCGATGGGCTCGGCGGCGACGGGCTCGGATGCGACAGGCTCGGAGGCGATGGGCTCGGGGGCAACGGCCGTCGGCGCATTCTTCTTCTCCATCACCGGCAGGGGAGCACGTGTAGGGCGGCTGGGGTTTTTTGGAGAAGGTGATGGGACGTGAGAGGCGTGGTTGCGTGCGTGTGCAGAGGGAGGGAGAGAGGGGCTCTGTACTGGCAAAGTGACAGTTCGTCTCAGTAGTTGATGTTTGGTCTCAACACGTGCACCGCGCGGCTAACCACTGCTCACCGCGACACGCGTCCGTGGGACTGCACGTCAGCACCATTACGTGTACTCAGTTCTACCCTCGAGTCTTACACTGGAAAAATATCTCTACTCAGTTTTCCCCTCGAGTACTAATACTGGCTAGTGCAATATACTCAGTTTTACCCTCAAGTGGCTGGTCAACAGAGAGTCAACAAATGGGACTAAGCTATCTAATTGAGTCATTTCATGCGCAAAGAAATTCAAAAAAATAAAATCATAGTGCCTCCTACTCATGGAGTCTTGTTACGCGACCTGCCACATAGACAATCATATATAAATCAAGTTTTATCACAAATGGCCACTTTTCAAATCACTAGTAGCTATGAAGGTTTATGGCTTTCCACTCAAAACCCTTCTCAAAACATCTATACCCAAAACATAGTTTGTCTGAATGAGGCCATAATTTTTACACTCATGTATATTTGAATTGCTAATACTTTGAGGTAGGCCAACCTGGGTTTCATTGTACAAAACATGTGTTTTTCTTTTTCTAAATCTCTTATTTGAATTCCTTAGCCTGTTTACTATTTACATACCCTTGTATCCTTGATACTACTCAGTTTTACCCTCTTCCTTCTCACAGAAGCCCAAACTTGGCCTTATTGGTCAAGCTGTTGTCACACGGATCGTGCCCACCTACCGTCGATCCTATGATCTAACGGGCAGGATCATGCCACCCTCTCTCTATCTGTTGGTGGCAAACTACTACCCCTCTATGTATGCTAAATAATGAGTTTGCCACCAGATTCAACAAGTTGGGTAATCACGAATTTCTTGTAGGCATTACTTTTCACGGTAAAATATAAACTATCACGAATTTCCATTTCTTGTAGGCTTTACTTTTCACGGTAAAATGATGAACTATCACGAATTTCCATTTCTTTTAGGCATTACTTTTCACGGTAAAATGATAAACTATCACGAATTTCCATTTCTTGTAGGCATTACTTTTCACGTTGAAATGATAAACTATCACGAATTTCCATTTCTTGTAGGCTTTACTTTTCACGGTAAAATGATGAACTATCATGAATTTCCATTTCTTTTAGGCATTACTTTTTTGTTGAGATATAAACCACCCCCACAACGGTCATCTCCTCCTTAATTTATTGTGTAAACCCCACAACGGTCATCTCTACCTTAATTTATGGTGTAAACCCCACAACGGTCATCTCTCCCTTATAAACCTCCACAACGGCCATCCCTCATGTCAATAGATTCTGCCTCTCTCTTCTTCGTTTCTGCCTCTCTCTTCTTCATTCACATACACTTGATCCATTGCCATGGCTTTCACATCTCGGACGCCGACCAGAAGGGGAAGGGGCGGCCGGGGTGGTGGATCATCATCATTGCCACCACCACCGTCAACACTGCCATTGATCATAGAGGAGTTCTTCATCACCATCTATGAAGACCCTTTGGCCAAGAAGGTACGTACGCATTCCCACATATATGATGCATGTGATTAATTATATGCATGTTCTAAAAAACCTTTAATTTCAAACGATTGGCGCTCGATCTCTTTGCAGGTACTCACACAAAAGTTTGCGGACTATCTTGATGGCCAGGAGCCCGCAAAGGTGTATCTGCGAGCAGCTGACTGCGGTCCTCGTCTCTGGACCGTGGAGGTCCTATTTGACGGACAAGGCCGGATGTACCTCGACAAGGGCTGGGAGAATTTCGCCATCGCGCACGGTGTGGATTTCGGCTGCTTCCTACACTTCAAATATGAAGGCGATTATGTGCTCACAGTGAAGGTGTTCGACGGAACAACGTGCAGGAAGTACTACTACACGGACGATGAAGATACTGAAGATGAAAGCGATGACGACGTGAAGCCATGCATCTAAGGGGATTATGACCAAGAATATATATGTAGCTTCATATGCATAGATTTATAGATCTAGCTATTTTCTATATATTATGCATATAAAAATATTAGGGAATCGCAATTTCCACCATGATTCGAGCACCACAGCGTCCAAACGATGCCGATGCCGATATCGACATGGTCAGAACGGGTATGCATGCTCGCCGCCACTGCTAGGTCACCGTCGGGATGCACCCTCAATCCCATCCCCTCATTCGATCAGTGACACACCAGAGATACCGCTGAGGCCAATGACGAACGTACATGCTGATGCCAATGCCGAACATGCACGCCGCTGTGGGCATGGCCACGCCGCCCCGCTATGCTGGACGCCACAGAGCACCGCGAGGTCTTTCCCTTCGCCACCACACTCCCCTAGCACCTATCTATACACGCCAGAAAGGAGAGACACTAGTTTTCTCTACATTGCTCGCGTTCGTGTCCGACACCATCAGTCAAAGTGTTGAGGTCGTCGTCGATGTCCTCGACCATTTCTTCTCTTCTTTGCATGGTTAAATGCGTCTAGTTCATATCTATCTAATGTGTCTGGTCTCGCCTCATGCAGTTCTTTGTGGACGTCGATCTCATCTCGGCACCCCGCAGGCCACCTCCTCCGTGCTATCGCTATAGAGCTCCGTTTAAAAATCTAATCATACCCCTGTATTGCCCCTTGTATAGCGTCATGGCCCCACTTGTCATTCGATATACCGAAGCCCCACTCGTTCGCGTTTTGGTCAGGGATACGGTGATGCTTACGGTCAAACAAAGATGGATGCTCTGACGTGTCTTTGCGGGCTCTACGTGGCCCCACTAGTCAGCAGTTAACGGTCAAAGGTGTTCAACCATCGGGCAACCGGCCGTTCCAGCACTGGTGACGGTTTCAGACAAGGGCTTGGACAAAACTGAGGAAAAACTAAGGAGCTGGGGAAAACTGAGTACAACTAAGGACCCGAGGGCACGAAAATAGAAATCCCATTATTTTTTGAGACAAGGAAGGTTTTTTTACCACAATTTTAAACCTCTCCTAACATTTTTCAGTTTGGCATTTATTCTTTTTGCAGCATCAGAATATTCAGTTAGAATTTGCCAAGCAGATTGCACAATCTCTTTGAATTCAGAGTGATACATCCAGAAATTTTCAAATCTGAACACTTGAGCTTTTGGAATTTTTGTCTCAATAATTACCACACAAGGCACATGATCAGAGACTGGCTTTGCTAATGGATAAACAAAAGATGAAGGATATGAGACTTTCCAAGAAGAAGAGGTGAAAACCCAGTCAAGCTTCTCCAGGAGTGGATCCCTTTGCATATTACTCCAAGTGTATTTCCTTCCTTTCAGGGGCAATTCCACTAGACCAAGTTTGCTTATAGCATCATTGAACATTAACATTTCATTAATATTTCCTCCTTGTTTATTCCTGTCAGTGGGATTCCTGATGAAATTAAAATCTCCCATGATGATCCAGTTAGTGTCATCGGGCATATCAATATTACCAAACCAATCAATGAATTGATCTTTTCCATTAGCATGACAAGGACCATAGATGGATGTTAAAATCCATATGTTTCCAGACAAATTGCAAGTGAACTTCACTGAGATAGAGAAATCATTCTGAAAAAGCTGTTCCCCCAAAGAATAAAGCATTATTCTAGATAATTATAATACCCCCCAGAAGCTCCAACAGATGGAAGGAAAACAAATTTGTTGAATTTTTTCGGGCAGAAATTTTTGATATACTTTAAGTCAAAATGTTCCCTTTTAGTCTCTTGCAGACAAACAATATCACAGCCACTTTCCTCAATCTTATTTGAGAGAGCATCCCATTTCTTATCAGAGTTAACACCTCTAATATTCCAATTCCTTATTTTCCAATTTTTTGTGCTATTCATTGATAAATCAGATATGTTTGAATTGGAAAGATGTGCCATCTATCAAAGATCACATCAAGATTCTTTAAGAGCTCCATAAGCCAGAACAAAATAAAGTCATACCCAATGGACCAACAGTACCAAATACCAAGCATATTACAAGGACACTTTGGGCTATTGCATAACACAGTCAATACATCTGCAGTGGCAAGGACAAGAGCCAGATCACAAAGAAAAGCTCTCCAACTATTAAAAAATGTGGGTTCACCCCTTCCAAAAGTACTATAATTTGTACTATCCATGGAAACTAGTTGGCTTTCTTCTTCTTGCCCTTCTGGGAGTTGACACCAACCTCCTCAGGCTTTCCTTATTTTCCATTTTTCTTTGAGCTCTTCTTCAACTTTCCATCTAGATTTTCTTCAGATACCTTGCAAAAGGAGGTAGCAAGATTTTTGACTACTCTGTTTTTCATCACTGGAGGAGCAGAATTACAAGACAAGCAATTTTTGTCTGTACAGGTTGCATGATTTTTGAACCCATCATTTAACACTATCAGTCGGGGACTCCTTCTTACCTCTTGCTCAACAATAGGGACAATCCCTCTTCTTTTTCTCTTAGGACCAGAAGGAGTGACACCATTCCTAGCAGTGCCCTTCATGTTAGGTTCAATCTGCTCCATTTCTACAATCTGACATACAGGGGCCTTTTTAACCAAACATGAGTCAGGGATCACAAAAGAAATAGAATCATTGTCCTCATTGATACGTCTCAAACGTATCTATAATTTTTGATGCTCCATGCTTTGTTTTACACCATTTGCCTATTGTTTCGTTACACTTAGTGGCATTTTTATACATTTTCCGTAACTAACCTATTAACGAAGTGCCACAGTGCCAGTTTCCTGTTTTCTGCTGTTTTTGTGTTTCAGAAGTGATACACAGGAAATATTCTCGGAATTGGACGAAACAAGTTCCTGAAGTCATATTTCACCGGGGAGCTCCCAAACATCCGAAGACCTGACAGAGGGGGGCCACGTGGCCCCCACACACAGGGGCGGCGCGGCCTGGCCCCTGGCCGCGCCGGGCCCGTGTGAGGGGCCGTGGCTCCACCTCTGACAGCCTCCTTTCGCCTACATATACCCCCTGACGAGAAAAACCTAAGGCCCCGATCAGTTTTCCAGAATACATCGCGATCCGCCGCCGCCGTCGACCCGAAGATCGGGAGGGTCCAGAAGCTCTTCCCGGCACCCTGCCGGAGAGGGGAATCGCCACCGGAGGTCTTCTTCATCGCCATGCTTGCCTCCGGAGCGATGAGTGAGTAGTCTACCTTGGACTATGGGTCCATAGCAGTAGCTAGATGGTTGTCCTCTCCACCATGTGCTTCATGTTTAGATCTCATGAGCTGCCCTACATGATTGAGATCACCGTTATGTAATACTATGATGTTGGTTTGTTGGGATCCGATGAATATTGGTGTTTATGAATAAGTTGCTGTACTGAATTATATCTTTTGTTATCTCTATGTTGTTTATGATCTTGCATGCTCTCCGTTGTTAGTAGCTATCTTGGCCGAGTAGTTGCTAGTGACTCCAAGAGGGGGTATTTATGCTCGATAGTGGGTTCATGCCTCTATTTCACCTGGGGGAGTGATAGAAACCTCTAAGGTGGTAGATGTGCTGTTGCTACTAGGGAGAAAACAACATTCATATGCTCAAGGGCATATGCTTTGTTTACATTACACACTTTGCTTAATGCAATTATCTGTTGTTCGCAACTTAATACTTCTAGGGTGTTCGGATGATATCCCTGGGGGTGGATTATTAGTCATAGATGCAGTTGGATGGCGGTCTATGTATTTTGTTGTAATGCCCAGAGTAAATCTCGTAGTGATCTTCTTGACATATCACGTTATCTTTATTCTATCAATTGCCCAACTGTAATTTGTTTACCTAGCATGTTATTTATCTATGGAGAGACACCACTAGTGAACTGTGGACCCCGGTCCTATTTTAATCATATTGCAATCACCTGTTTACTTTTTCCGCACTGTTTACTTTACTAGCATTTTCTACTGTTTTCCACTCGATACACTCGTAACCTTTGTTTCAAGCAAACCGATGAGATTGACAACCTCATCGCAAGTTGGGAGCAAAGTATTTGTCTGTGTGTGTGCAGGTTCCATAACACCTTCAGTCGTCGCCGTCTCTCCTCTCCTGATCGATAAACCTTTGTTTCTTAACTGAGGGAAAACTAGCCGCTATATTCATCATACCTTCCTCTTGGGGTTCCCAACGGGCTGGTCATCACCACGCACAAGGACTCACTGTTACAAATCCACTCGGCCCCATCAGCTAATTTTCTGGGCGCCATCACCAAGTAGCAGCTAATTTTTTGGCGCCGTTGCCGAGGAACGAAGAAGAATAATCTCCCTCGTCAACTGGTCGCCATCAATAATTTTCTGGCGCCGTTGCCGGGGAGGAAGAGAAGACTTCTGCGAGGGGAGTTTTCGCACACACATTCTTTACTTTGTTATTTGTTTTGCTTTACTTTATTTTATTTTACCTGCATTGCTTTTTATCAAAAACCCAAAAAAATTAGAATCCTTGGTAGCTGTTTTTACTTGTTTACTTTTGTTTTGCTGAAATGGCCAATCCTGAAAACACCAAGTTGTGTGACTTTGCTAGCACAAACAATAGTGATTTTATCTGCACACCTATTGCACCAACTGTTCCTGCTACTACTTTTTATGAGATCAAGCCTGCTTTATTGAACCTTGTTATGAAAGAGCAATTTTCTGGTGCTAGTACTGAAGATGCTGCAGCTCATCTCAACAATTTTGTTGAGCTATGTGAGATGCAGAAATATAAGGATGTTGATAGTGATATTATTAAGCTCAAGTTGTTTCCTTTTTCTTTGAGAGGAAAGGCTAAAGATTGGTTGCTGTCTTTGACTAAGAATAGTATTGATTCATGGGCTAAGTGTAAGGATGCTTTTATTGGTAGATACTATCCTCCTGCTAAGATTATATCGTTGTGTAGCAATATTATGAAGTTTACTCAGTTTGATAATGAACATGTTGCTCAAGCTTGGGAAAGAATGAAATCTATGGTAAAGAATTGCCCCACTCATGGACTGACTACTTGGATGATTATCCAAACTTTTTATGCAGGACTGAATTTTTCTTCAAGGAACCTACTTGATTCAGCTGCCGGAGGCACTTTTATGTCCCTTACTTTGGGCACCGCATCAAAGCTACTCGACAACATGATGGTAAATTATTCTGAATGGCACACCGAGAGAGCTCCACAAGGTAAGAAGGTAAATTCTGTTGAGGAAACCTCTTCCTTGAGTGATAAGATTGATACCATTATGGCTATGCTTGCTAATGATAGGACTCATGTTGATCCTAATAATGTTCCTTTGGCCTCTCTGGTTGCTCAAGAAGAGCAAGTTGATGTGAATTTCATTAGAAACAACAATTTTAATAACAATGCTTATAGGAACAATTTTGCTAGTAACAATTATAGGTCGTATCCTTCTACCAATGGTAATGGTTATGGTAACTCTTATGGTAATTCCTACAACAACACTAGGGCCGCGCCCTCCGAGCTTGAGGTAATGCTCAAGGACTTCATCGGTAAACAAACTGCTTTTAACAAGTCTGTTGAGGAAAAGTTAGGTAAAATTGATATTCTTGCTTCTAAAGTTGATAGCCTTGCTCATGATGTTGAACTTCTGAAACTAAAAGTGTTTCCTAATGATGTGAATGTGAGCAATATTGTTGCTGCCGCTAATGCTACCCAAGTTGGAATTGATAGAAATATTAGATTGTTAGCGGAATTGCATGCTAGGTGGGAAAGAGAAGATGAGATGGCTAGAGAGATGAAGGTATGTACTATTACTACCTCTAATGATGTTGCTCCTACTGATAGCAACCCTCTTTCTTTGATTGGTGTAGAGAAAACTCCCACTCCTCGTGTTAAAAAGCCTAAAACTGCTAAAAAAAATTCTCAAAAGAGTGCTGAATTTTTTCGGAGTGTGGGAGATGATAGTTCTATTTCTTTTAATGATTTTGATGTTGATGGCTGCAATATATCTGAAGTTATTTTGTTCTTGCAAAAACTTGCTTTGACTCCCAATGCTAGTTCTTTAAATATTGCTTTTACTAAGCATATTACCAATGCTCTAGGGATGAAAAGTTGAAGCAAAAAGCCTCTGTTCCCAAGAAGTTAGAAGATGGTTGGGAACCCATCATTGATATGCATGTTAATGGTTATGATTGCCATGAGATTTATGACATGCTTGATTTACCACCACTTGAAAAGTGTTATTTTGATGTTCCTATTGCTGATGTTTCTAAGAAGAAACCTTTGGGAAGGATTAATGATGTTCTTATTGTGGTTAACAATAACCTTGTTCCCGTTGATTTTCTTGTTATGGACGTTGAATGCCATGCTTCATGTCCTATTATTTTGGGAAGACCCTTTCTTCGAACTGTAGGTGCTATCATTGATATGAGGGAAGGCACTATCAAGTATCAATTCCCACTAAAGAAAGGTATGGAACACTTCCCTAGGAAAAGAAAGAAATTACTTTTTGACTCTATTCTTAGAGCAAATTATGAGCTTGATGCTTCATCACTTGATATTACTTGATTCGCAATTTTCTGCGCCTAGCTCAAATGCGTTAAAGAAAAGCACTCTTGGGAGATAACCCATTGTTTACTTTTTAGTACTTTTTCTTTTATTTGAGTCTTGGAAGTCATTACTACTGTAATGACCGCTCCTTATCTTGTTTATTTCGTTTTTGTGCCAAGAGAAGCCTCTAATTTGAGCGAGGTAAAGATTTGGGGTTATTGCTGTCCTGAAACTGTTTTCGGTGCTGCACCGTAAATATTTGTGAAAAATCTCCATATATCTTTTGGACCTGAAATTTCTTGTGTATATGCCCCAGGTTATATCCAAACTTTTCTTAGTTGAACACTTTTTGATTTGAGCAACGGAAAATCCCTCAAAAATTCGTCCATTATCAGCTGTCCAGTTTTGACAGATTTCTGCCAATATTTGTTTTTGCCACTTTATTGCTTTCTTTTGAGTTCTTTTTGATCATGGAACTCTTGTGGAAGTTGCTACAGTAGTATATACTTTATATGTGGTGGTTTTGGGTTGAAACCTGAAGCTAAAAGAGGTTGAATATATTTTATGCTTGCACTAATGTTGCTAATAGAATTGTGTTTAGTTTTGTATGAAGGAAGTTTTCAAGTGTAGGGATTGGAGAATGATGAGATGAGTTGAAGAACGGATAAAAGCTCAAGCTTGGGGATGCCCATGCATCAACCCAAGAAATATCCAAGAAGTACAAGCATCAAAGCTTGGGGATGCCCCCGAGGCACCCCTTCTTCATCGGCAAAAATCAGGTCACCTTTCAAAACACTATATTTTTATTGCTTCATGCACTATGTGTTTTTCTTGGAGCGTTAGTTGTTTTAGTTTTCTTAGTTTGTCTAGTTTGTTTGTTTGCTGCAATAAATGGTTGGACCCCAACAAAATTTCCTTTGGAGGAGATGTACTCGTTTTCATTTGCAAAGAATGCTCTAGTTTTCACTCTTATTAATCGAGCATTCTAGTTTTTCTGCTACTGCTTTTGGTTTTCATTTTCGCCTTGATATGCATTCAGATCTTGTCATATCTTTTCATCAAGGTGCATTTTTGCCTCTGAAATTTATTGGTTTTCATCAAAAGAGGTGTCTTTAAAAAAAAAATTGAATGGTGTTGGAAAAGAGAAAAAGCTTTGTGCAAAATAGTGGTACAAGAAGGAGCTTGTGTAGACTGCGGCTTAGGCTTTTTCATGTCATGCTTGATGTCTTTTTGATAGTATGCTTAGTGGTTTTGTTGTAGCATGACTTGTCTCAAATAACTGAGATTGCTTAATGAGCCTTTGAAAAAAATCATGCGTTGTTTTTATGGTATGGAAGCATTATTTTGGTTTTCTCCTTGATGCTTTATTTGGGTTGACTTGGCGCATGCTCACACATGTTAGACTCTTCCAAAGTCGCCATTAGCCTTCATGATCATTTAGTTTTTGACTTTTGATGCCATCATATGCTTCTTTTAATGTCGCTTTGTCGCTTTGCATGATTATGGCCATTATTGCTCTCTTAGTTGGTCGCTCCCAGTCTTTTGCTAGCCCTCACCTTGTACTGAGTATGAGCTCTACTCGTGCATCCAACTCCTAAAAGCCAAAGTTTTCCATTGTGTCCACCATACATACCTATTAGCAATTTGCTATTCCAAGTAAATTTGACTTGCTTTTATTTTCTCTTCAAATTAAACTCTTACCAGTGTTATGCGAAACTCAGTTAGTAAAGCTCTCACGAACCAGAAGGCACACTTTACTTTTTCCTGTTCTAAAAATTTGACATTGTGGTCTTTTATGTTGAGTTGTTATGCTTACAAGTTGTAAGTTGGATTCTAGCCCAACCATGTCGTCATGGGGCAAGCTTTCAACATTGCACTTTTATTTGAGTTGATATCGTGATCTTTTGTTTATGGATGCCCGCGGTGTGAAATGAGTTGGGAATCTTGTGAGGATCATGGAGTTTTTATATGTGTTAGGGAAACGCCGGGCTGCCAATCTAAGCCATGCATAATTCATGGTGGAAATTTGCAGCATACCCATGGTGAACATTCGACGATGCATCTCACAATAAAAAGCTAAACAATATAGCAAATAAAAGAGATGTCGAGGTGTTCATTGTCTGCTTGTCCTGTCATTTTGGTGTGGGCTTGTTCCATGTCATCGGGCACGGAGGTACCCCATTGGCGGTTCTCAATGATATGCATATATTTACAATGACAAGAGCCTTGCTTGGGACTCTAAGTAAAGTAGCATGAGGTTTGGGTACTCGTATTCACGGGACATGAGGTTCTCAACTTATGATTTGTCAAGCATATGCATCATAACTGTTCTCACATTAACTTTAACCATTCAAGATGCTTATGATGGGGGCAATGAGAGCTCAAAGCCGGTAAGTACCATAATTTTTGAAGGTTATAAAACTTGCAATCACTGCTTCCCTCTGCGAAGGGCCTTTCTTCTACTTTTATGTTGAGTCACCACCTTCTTTCTTTATGCACCATTAAGAGAGCATAGTTGTCATTCTTAGTGTGATATGCATTGTCCCAAGGTTCATTGATTGACTCATATTGTTGGTTTCACTTGTTCTTAAATTATTTGTATCTAGTCGCCCTCTTAAACTTTGAGGTGTCCTATGCATTTAGGTTTTGCTCTCTTTGAAGGACAAGCTAAAAACCTTTTGTATGTTTTTCCTTATGATTTGAACACACGTTTGACTTTCATTGTTTCATTATCATGATCTTTTGTTTGTGTTCATTTGCATGTTTACAACATGGTTGCTAAGTTCTTATTGTCATAATTATATCTTTCATGCCCATGTTTAAGTTCTATTGATCCCAGCTCATCAATGCTTACATATATGATCAAGATTGTGTAGGTGCATGTCACCTCAAAAATTATTCTTTTGTTATCACTTACCTACTCGAGGACGAGCAGGAGTTAAGCTTGGGGATGCTTGATACGTCTCAAACATATCTATAATTTTTGATGCTCCATGCTTTGTTTTACACCATTTGCCTATTGTTTCGTTACACTTAGTGGCATTTTTATACATTTTCCGGAACTAACCTATTAACGAAGTGCCACAGTGCCAGTTTCCTGTTTTCTGCTGTTTTTGTGTTTCAGAAGTGATACACAGGAAATATTCTCGGAATTGGACGAAACAAGTTCCTGAAGTCATATTTCACCGGGGAGCTCCCAAACATCCGAAGACCCGACGGAGGGGGGCCACGTGGCCCCCACACACAGGGGCGGCGCGGCCTGGCCCCTGGCCGCACCGGGCCCGTGTGAGGGGTCGTGGCTCCACCTCTGACAGCCTCCTTTCGCCTACATATACCCCCTGATGAGAAAAACCTAAGGCCCCGATCAGTTTTCTAGAATACATCGTGATCCGCCGCCGCCGTTGACCCGAAGATCGGGAGGGTCCAGAAGCTCTTCCCGGCACCCTGCCGGAGAGGGGAATCGCCACCGGAGGTCTTCTTCATCGCCATGCTTGCCTCCAGAGCGATGAGTGAGTAGTCTACCTTGGACTATGGGTCCATAGCAGTAGCTAGATGGTTGTCCTTGTCGGTGGAATGGATACCGGGGTATCCCGGTCCACCTGCTCCTGGGCCCCGTCATCGGCCCATCTTCAGCCCAGGGGAGGATCAACAGCCCAGGCTACGGAGAAGACCCTCACGAGGAGGTGCCTCGTGAGGAGAACGACGACGGAAACTGCTAAGGACCAGAAGACCTCCTCACGAGCCCTGCTGGTGAGGAGAGAAGGTGCGCCCACGTCAGCTCAGCACGCTTTCGTGCAGAGCAAGAAGGACAACGGGCAGAAGACCGCGTACCGCCCACGCTACCCCCGACAGGGAGGAGACCAACTTTCTCTGTGCCTGCCTAAAGCGGCACAGTGGCAGTTGGCCACCCCCCTAAATATAGCATGGACGGTGCAGGGCGCCAGAGGAGGACGTCAGCCTCCTCCACCCACTCCTGTGGACCGGCGCCACTACCCTACGAAGACCAAGTCTACAGAAGAACCTAGTCTACAGCTGTCCTCCCTCCTTGGTCGTGTGTGGCAACCCCTTCCCCAAGAAGATAAGGGGAAGGAGGACCTGGGCGCTATAAAAGGAAGGGAGGCCACCCCTTAGAGGGGATCCGGTCTGATCTGATCTTCATCTTCTTCAAGCTGCTAGTTGGGCACGCAGGTTCTTCAACCTCTGGCCAACTAGAGCTTTGTAACCAAGGCCTTGTACTCGTCGCGAGGTGTCGCGTCGTAATACAAGAAGGCAGGAAGTAGGGGTTTTACCTCACCACGAGGGCCCTGAACCTGGGTAAAGCTCGGTCTCCCTCTCTGCAGTGCGTTGCGCGTCCGACAATCGAGGCTTCCGTCACCGTGTTTCGTCGCGATCCAAGATCTCACACATTCAGCCCCCTGCGTTCGAATCTTCGGGTCCGTCGCGTGGTACCCCGTGTTCTTGCGATACGAAATCCATCGACATTTGGCGCGCCAGGTAGGGGGCTGTGGTGTTTTTTCTTCTAGATCTGCTTCGACATGGCCGATGCCAACGCAAGGCTCGAGCGTCTTCGCCGTCGCAACGCTGCTCGGGGGCAAACCGAGCCCATCTTCCGTCGTCGTGAAGCTTCGGCAGAGGAGGAAGAGGAGGAAGATCTGGAGTCCTCCTATCTCCCATCTCAGTGGACAGAGCCTTCGCTCTCCTTCACCGCCACCGCTACTTCTCGCGCTCGTTCTGGGAGTCAGCTGTCTCCTGCGCAGGCACTCGCCATGGCGCAGGAGCTGCTGCGCTATCAACCCACCGACGATGGGCGTGAGGGGTGGCGCGCTCGAATCGCCGAGCTCATCGCCATCGCCAACGAAGACCCGGCCTTGGGAGGAGCCCAGGGCGCGGGGCATCCAGATCCAGCGGCGGGGCATCATGCCCCGGGCGCCGGAGATGGGATGGCCAACAAGGCCAAAAAGGTGGTTTCCCGTGCCGCATCTTCGCCGCGCGGGGAGCCCAGCTGCCAAATCGTCTAGCGCGCTCCGGAAGACGCACGCGTCTCCCTCGAGCGTCGCCGCGAAAATCATGATCGCGCCATCGATGACATCGGTGCGGCTGGCAAGAACGTCAGGACCCCTGGCGTCCCGATCTACAACCCCGGGTGTCTTGCCCTCACTCGCCAGCAGCGCTACGTCGTCTGGTCTGACAAGTTCAAGCCCGACATCGCCACGCGCTACGACGGGACCACAAATCCTGTCGAATTCCTCCAACTCTACGTCGTCGCCGTCTAGGCTGCGCGTGGAGATCAGCGCGCCATGGCCAATTGGTTCCCCATGGCCCTCAAGGACGCTTCGCGGACTTGGCTCATGAGTCTTCCTCACGAATCCGTGACTTCGTGGAAGGATTTATGCCGTCAGTTCGTTGCCAACTTCATGCCCACGTATGAGCGCCCCGCGACTAAGAACGATCTTAAAGCGGTGCGTCAGTATAAGGGCGAGACGCTTCGTCAATACATCCAGCGCTTCAGTCAGATGAGGAACAAGATTCCCAGGATCTCCAACGAGGAGGTCATCTCCGCGTTCTCCACGGGCGTCTCCGACGTCAAGATGCGGGAGAAGCTGTCCGTGAATGATGAGCTGACATCCGTCGTTAGGCTCTTCGAGATCGCCGACCGCTGCGCCAAGGCTGAGGAGGGGAGGCTCTTCGTGCACAATCAGCCGGAGGCGCCTCCCCCAAAGCCGAATTCCAAGGACCCCAAGCGAAAGGAGGCTGCTGCCCTCGCGGCGGAGCCCGATTATAAGCAACACCGCGGGGACCGCTCCGATCGCGATAAAGGTCGACGTCGCCGCTACTGCATCATCCACAAGAAGGACACCCACAATATCGAGGATTGTTGGGTTGTCCGGAAGTTTCACGAGGAAAATGGCGTCGCCAAGCGTCGCGGGGGCGGCCGCAGCAACGGCAAGAGCGGGTCCCGGGGCGATCGCCGCGACGACGACCGCGAGGAGGGTCGCCGCCGTGGGGGTCTGTCTCGAGACGATCCCGAGCCGCTGCCGCTGCCCCCACCAGCAAACGATCGTCGGGAGGAGAACCAGGGGGGCTATCAAGAGCCGCGAGACTTCGTTGCTTGCCTCCTGGGCAGAGCTCAGGCTCCTCTGTCAAATCGACACTTCAAGCAGCTGTCGCGAGAAATCGCAGCGGCGCAGCCCAGCATCGGCAATCGCTTAATGAAGTGGTCAACGTGCAAGATTGGCTTCGACGAGGAGGATCATCCGGCTTCCACAAGGGGTGTGGGCTCAATCCCCCTCTTGTGCACGCTAACCATCAACAACGTCGCCGTCAACCGCACTCTCATCGACGGAGGGGCGGGCCTCAACATCATCTCCGTCGAGATCTTCGAAAAGATGCAGGTGCCGTACCACCGGCTCATGCCGACCTGACCATTCTTCGGGGTAACCGAGGGGTCTACAACGCCAATTGGGCAGGTAAGCCTGCCCGTCACCTTCGGCACCCGGGACAACTACAGGACAGAAAGCCTCGACTTCGACGTTGCCTACATCGCCCTGCCATACAATGCCATCCTCGGCTACCCGGCCTTGGCTAGGTTCATGGCGGCAACGCACCATGGCTTCAATGTCCTCAAGATTCCGGGCGCCAATGGCACGATCACCGTGCGCTGCAATGAGAAGGATGCTCTCCGATCAGTTGAGCATGTCTATCGCGAGGCCGCCACCATGTTCCCCGCCGACGAAGATTTACTGGAACACTCCGGCGACCTCGTGAGGAAGAAGCAGCTCGTGTCCCAAGAGCGGGCTGCAGCGAAGAAGGCCTCTCTCGAGCCCCTCCCTCTGGGTTCGACAGGGAAGAAGTTCGCCGCCTCTACATCGCCTACCCCAAGCGAGGACCTGGACCATCCTATGATGGACATGAGCATTGGGGAAGCTGCGGTACCCTCGGGCAGGAGGCCCCAGTTTACCCAGGAGCGCTCAGCAACCAAGAAGGTCCCGCTTCAGGCTGGGGGCTGCGACAACTTCGTCACCATCAGGGCAGGGCTTCCCCCAAATAGGAAAGCGCGCTCGTCACCTTCCTGCGGGCAAATTCTGACATGTTCGCTTGGACTCCGTCAGATATGCCCGGCGTTCCCAGGGAGGTGATTGAGCACCACCTAGCCGTGTGCCCTCAGGCGCACCCCGTGAAGCAGAAGACTAGGAAGCAGGTGCAAGAGAAGCAAGACTTCATCGTCAAGGAGATAGAGAAGCTGAAGAAGGCCAAGTTGATACGCGAGGTGGCCCACCCCACCTGGATTGCTAATCCGGTGGTCATCCCAAAGGCTAACGGCAGTGGGCGCCTCTGCGTGGACTTCACAAGTCTCAACAAGGCCTGTCCCAAGGATCCATATCCCCTCCCGAGGATAGATCAAATCGTCGACTCCACCGCCGGCTGCGACCTCCTTTGCTTCTTGGATGCTTTCTCCGGCTATCATCAGATCAAGATGGCAAAGGAGGACGAAGAGAAAACCGCCTTCATCACGCCTTGCGGTGTGTACTGCTACGTCTGCATGCCCTTCGGCCTGAAGAACGCAGGAGCTACATTCCAAAGGCTCATGCGTAAGGCTCTGGGGGCTCAGATGGGAAGGAATGCGGAAGCCTACATCGACGACATCGTCGTCAAGACTCGCGAGGGTCGCACCTTCATCGAGGATCTGGAGGAGACGTTCGTCAACTTGAGGAAGGTAAACATCAAGCTCAACCCCGCCAAGTGCGGCTTCGGCGTGCCATCGGGAAAACTGTTGGGGTTCCTCGTGTCCAATCGCGGGATAGAGGCGAACCCCGACAAGGTCAAGGCCATCGAAGAAATGCGTCCTCCGCGCAATCTCAAGGAAATGCAACGCCTCGCGGGGTGCATGGCAGCCCTGGGGCGCTTCATCGCGAGGAGTGGGGAAAAAGCTTTGCCCTTCTTCAAGCTTATGAAGCGCACCGGGAAGTTCGAGTGGACTCCGGAAGCCGACAAGGCCTTCACCGAGTTGAAAAGGTACCTCACGAGACCACCGATCATGGTTGCCCCAACCCCCCGCGAGCCCTTGCTACTCTACATCGCGGCAACTCCAAGGACGGCGAGTGCTGTTCTCGTCGCGGAGCGAGACGCCAAGATAATCACCAAGGAGGAGGTCGCTCCTCCCAGCTCGGGGGCTCCTCGCGAGGAAGAGGCTGCTTCAACCCCCGCCCCTCGAGAGGAGCCGCCCGAGGGATCTTCACCGACCGAGCCGCTCTCCCAGAGCAATGCTCAAAAGCCTCCCGAGGAGGAGCCTTCCGAGGGTGTCGCCAAGGTGCAAAAGCCTGTGTACTTCGTCAGCATGGTACTGCGCGACGCGCGGGAACGCTACACTATGCAGCAAAAATTGCTCTACACCTTGCTCATCGCCTCGCGGAAGCTGCGCCACTACTTCCAGGGTCACCCGATTAAGGTGGTAACCGATCGGCCCCTGGAAACCGTCCTCCGCAACCCCAATGTCACCGGGCGGGTGGCAGAGTGGGCTGTGGAGCTTCAGCCCTTCGAGATCTCCTTCGAAACTACAAAGGTAATCAAGAGCAAGGCTTTGGCCGAGTTCACTGCAGAATGGACTGACCCGTTCGTCTACGAGCCTCCAGAGGTGGAGTCAACTCTCCCTGGAGAGGAGGCCCCAGGCCTCTGGGTCATGCACTTTGACGGCGCCTTCAATCTCCCCGGCGCGGGAGCTGGCGCTGTCCTAACCTCTCCCTCTGGAGACAAGCTCTTCTATGCTGTGCAGCTCTGCTTCAAGCCTGAGAACAAGGTCTCCAACAACATCGCGGAGTACGAAGGACTACTTGCTGGCCTAAGGGCCGCAAACGCTTTGGGCGTCAAGCGCCTCGTCGTCAAGGGAGATTCACAGCTGGTTGTGAACTTCTCGAACAAGAGCTACACTCCAAGGGATGAGCACATGGCGGCTTATCTCGAGGAGCATCGAAAGATGGAAAAACGCTTCCAAGGCCTGGAGCTGAAGCACATCCCGAGGGGAGAAAACGTGGAAGCCGACGAGATCGCCAAGCGCGCCTCTCATCGCCTGGCGTAGCCCGCCGGCGTCTTTGAGGAACGTCTCTTCAAGCCGTCCGCCTCTCCGCCAACATCCGAACCACATCCTCCTTCTGCTTTGCCGCCACCGCTGGAGCAGGGGGCTCCGGATTGCGGGCCTCCTTCGGGTGACCGCGTCCTCCTGGCATTGGCTCGGCAGGAGGGAGTGGATTGGATCGTCGAGCTCAAGGCCTACCTCACCAGCAGCAGGCTTCCTGAGGATGAAGAGGAGGCCGAGAGAATTGTGCGGCAAGCTTCGGGCTACTGCGTCAAGGATGGTGACTTGTACCGGCGTCGCCCAAATGGCGTCGCTCTGAAGTGCATATCTACTCACCAAGGCCAAGAGCTTCTAAGGGACATCCATGCCGGAGAGTGTGGCCATCATGCCTCAGCTGCAACTCTAGCCGCGAAGGCATATCGAAGTGGCTTCTACTGGCCTTCGGCGCTCGGGGACGCGGCGGAGATGGTCAAGAGGTGCGAGGCGTGCCAATTCCATGCCAAGCAGATACATCAGCCGGCGCAAGAGCTGCGAACCATCCCACTCACTTGGCCCTTTGCCGTTTGGGGGCTGGACATCCTCGGTCCATTCCCCAGAGCGCAAGGGGGCTATCGCTACCTCTACGTCGCCATCGACAAGTTCACCAAGTGGGTGGAGGTGGAACCGGTGTGCACAATCCCGGCCAGGTCCGCCGTCAAGTTCATCCGTGGACTAGTCTGTCGCTTTGGTGTGCCTAACCGCATAATCACTGACAACGGCAGCCAGTTCACCAGCGGCTTGTTCCGGGAGTACTGCACATCGACCGGCATCAAAATCTGCTTCGCCTCCGTCGCCTACCCCCGGAGCAATGGCCAAGCCGAGCGTGCCAACGCTGAAGTACTCAAAGGACTCAAGACGAAAAGCTTCAACGCCAAGCTCGAGGCCTGCGGCAAAAAATGGTTAGACAACCTCCAATCCATCTTGTGGTCCATCAGGACTACCGCCGCCAAACCCACTGGAGAGACCCCTTTCTTTCTGGTCTATGGGGCGGAGGCTGTTCTTCCCACCGACGTCAAGTTCGGGTCGCCAAGAGTGCTCGCCTTCGACGAAATTCGCCAAGAAGACCTCATCAAGGATCGCCTCCTCCTACTCGAGGAAGCTCGGTGCCAAGCCGCACTCCGCGCCGCGAGGTACCAGCAAGGACTACGCCGCTACCATAGCCGCCATGTTCGAGCAAGGACTCTGGAGGTCGGCGACCTGGTGCTGAGGAGAATACTCTCTCGCGAGGGCCTGCACAAGCTGTCTCCAATGTGGGAAGGGCCCTTCAAGGTGACGCACATTGCCAGGCCTGGCTCGGCGCGGCTGGAAACCGCAGAAGGCGTGCCAGTGGGGAACCCATGGAACATAGCTCATCTGCGAAAGTTCTACCCTTAGGTTCCTCATGAGGAGAAAAAGACCATTTTCACGGCACTTGTATCAGCTCAACCTGCTCTTAAGCACTGATATTAAGTTATCGCGCAATGTAGCGCCTCTGCTTCGGCATGACATCAAAATGGCATGAAGTCCATTTATTTTCTGTTGTACTCCTCGCGAAAGGGGGCTAGGCACGGTGTCTATGCTGGGGCCTTCGCCCGGAAAACAGCAAGCCCGAAAAACCCGAAGGGAGCGAGCTCTGATCGGGGGCGACGGCCCCGTTAACGATCACCTCTGGATGCCCATGGTGCTTAGTTCCTTGCGAAGTACTCCAGAAAATAAAAAATCTTCGAGAAAAAGTCCAAGGTGTGCCCAAGGCACCCGCTAAGGACCTACCCCTCGTGAGCAACCCTCACGGGGGAGCAAAGACGCGTCGATGCTCCAGCATCCGCAGGAAGATTCCCTCTCCGGAGGAAGGCCTAACGTGGCAGGATTATTGAAGACAAAGGCCGCTCCGATAAATCTTGCGAAGGAGACGCAGATCCGAAGGTCCGCGCCAGGCCCTTCACCTCATGAGCAATCCTTGTGGGGTGTCGACGGTCTCTGGGCTCTCTTAAGCGTCGACGTTTTCACGTCCGTGAGGGTCCAGCTTCCCTCAACGACGAGGAAGGCCCCGTGAATCGCCACGCGCGGCATTTGCTCTTAGCTGCTGGCACAGATAGTGCCGCGCTCCTCCACGACGGAGAAGGTCCCTGTGCCGGTCACAGGGGCATCTTATTCGCCTTCTTTTTTCGTTTGTTTTATCGATTTGTTTTTCCGTTTTCGGGGATTTGGGGTTTTTTCTTTTCCAACTCTTTCTTCAACTTCTTGTCTCAGGAATCGTCCGCTGTGTCATCGACGCCGAACCCATCCCGAGCTCTGAGGTGGAGGGAGGCTTCCCGTCGATGCCTACAACTCAGCGGGGCTCTCGAGCGAGCGAATGGCCAGGACAGTGAAGGACAGCAAGATTAGCAAAAGGATTTCATTAAAATCCCCCAGCGGGGAAAGGAGCGAAGCACGGCGGGGCATACCCCGCCGGCAAGGACTACAAGGCAAAAAGGGGAGGAGACTAGCTCCCCTCCCCAGAAGACTACCGCGCCGACCCCTCCTCTTCAGTGCGCTGGGAGCGGGGGGTAGGTGCGGCGCACTCCGCTGGCGGTGAAGACCCGCAGCAAGGCCTCCAGCGTCCCTAGCTTGAAGCGGAAGACGATGTGGTCGCCAATGCGGAGGCGAAGGCCGACGGCGAATGCCCTCCAGCGGCCGGCGAGGACAACGTTGCCGCCGTCCCCGAGGAGGATGTCCACAGGCCAGAAGAGGCCTGGCCTGCTTTGCTCCCCCAGGAGGACCTCCCCGACGGCGTTGCCGTGGGCGTGAATCACCCTCCGGATGGCGTCGGGCAGCCGGAGGGAGTTGAAGCCCGGGGCGTCGACGACGACGAGGAGCTCCAGGAAGCGGGACCCCGGGGCGACGAGGGGTCCCAGCATCGCCGCCGCCAGGTGGCGCGGAGTGGCAACCACTCCATTCACCGGCGGGAGCGGAAGATCTGCAGCAGGAGGAGGCGGGCCCAGGGCGGCCTCCATCTCTCGGAGGGCCCGATCGATGCTCCCCGAGGCGCGGGGAGCAGGCGCCGCCGCTGGTGGCGGCGGCGACTCCAGGACGCCTCCGCGCGCAGGACCGCCGAGGGTCAGGGCGCCGGAGACCCCCGCAGCGGCGCGGCTCGCCTCGCCCAACGGCGGCGCGCCAATGCGGAGGGGGCCGCCGGCGCCGGGCGTCCGCTGGGCGGCGGCCTTCGCCTTCTTTACGCTGCCCAGAGGGCGCCCTCGGCGCTTTGCCCCAGAGCTTGGACCGGCGGCGGCGGCGGAGTTGGAGGGGTCCATGCTCTCAGGGGAGAAGAAGCAGAGGTGGCAATGGAGGAAGGAGGTGAAGTGCCGATGGTCTCGAGGAGGACCTATTTAAGGGGAGCATCCGGCGTCGATGCGTCAAGTCCCAGCGCGGGAATCGAAGCGTTGGCGCAGCGCTCCGCAGTCAAGCGACGCATCATTATGAGGGGTGACGCCTCGGAGACTGTGGCGTCGCCGTTTCATCTCACCAGCTGCGGCCGCGCCACGCGTCCGGAGATCTCCGCTTCTTCACATGGTCCTCTGACCGCGCAGTTGACGCGTGCCGTCGGAGGGCCCAGTCGCTTCGGGGGCCCCCGTCCCTTCGCTTCCTCAAGAGGGCGCGTTTTGGGCCGGGCTCCCGGGGGCTACTGTCGGTGGAATGGATACCGGGGTATCCCGGTCCACCTGCTCCTGGGCCCCGTCATCGGCCCATCTTCAGCCCAGGGGAGGATCAACAGCCCAGGCTACGGAGAAGACCCTCACGAGGAGGCGCCTCGTGAGGAGAACGACGACGGAAACCGCTAAGGACCAGAAGACCTCCTCACGAGCCCTGCTGGTGAGGAGAGAAGGTGCGCCCATGTCAGCTCAGCACGCTTTCGTGCAGAGCAAGAAGGACAACGGGCAGAAGACCGCGTACCGCCCACGCTACCCCCGACAGGGAGGAGACCAACTTTCTCTGTGCCTGCCTAAAGCGGCACAGTGGCAGTTGGCCACCCCCCTAAATATAGCATGGACGGTGCAGGGCGCCAGAGGAGGACGTCAGCCTCCTCCACCCACTCCTGTGGACCGGCGCCACTACCCTACGAAGGCCAAGTCTACAGAACAACCTAGTCTACAGCTGTCCTCCCTCCTTGGCCGTGTGTGGCAACCCCTTCCCCAAGAAGATAAGGGGAAGGAGGACCTGGGCGCTATAAAAGGAAGGGAGGCCACCCCTTAGAGGGGATCCGGTCTGATCTGATCTTCATCTTCTTCAAGCTGCTAGTTGGGCACGCAGGTTCTTCAACCTCTGGCCAACTAGAGCTTTGTAACCAAGGCCTTGTACTCCTCGCGAGGTGTCGCATCGTAATACAAGAAGGCAGGAAGTAGGGGTTTTACCTCACCACGAGGGCCCTGAACCTGGGTAAAGCTCGGTCTCCCTCTCTGCAGTGTGTTGCGCGTCCGACAATCGAGGCTTCCGTCACCGTGTTTCATCGCGATCCAAGATCTCACACGTTCAGCCCCCTGCGTTCGAATCTTCGGGTCCATCGCGTGGTACCCCGTGTTCTTGCGACACGAAATCCATCGACAGTCCTCTCCACCATGTGCTTCATGTTTAGATCTCATGAGCTGCCCTACATGATTGAGATCACCGTTATGTAATACTATGATGTTGGTTTGTTGGGATCCGATGAATATTGGTGTTTATGAATAAGTTGCTGTACTGAATTATATCTTTTGTTATCTCTATGTTGTTTATGATCTTGCATGCTCTCCGTTGTTAGTAGCTATCTTGGCCGAGTAGTTGCTAGTGACTCCAAGAGGGGGTATTTATGCTCGATAGTGGGTTCATGCCTCTATTTCACCTGGGGGAGTGACAGAAACCTCTAAGGTGGTAGATGTGTTGTTGCTACTAGGGAGAAAACAAAATTCATATGCTCAAGGGCATATGCTTTGTTTACATTACACACTTTGCTTAATGCAATTATCTGTTGTTCGCAACTTAATACTTCTAGGGTGTTCGGATGATATCCCTGGGGGTGGATTATTAGTCATAGATGCAGTTGGATGGCGGTCTATGTATTTTGTTGTAATGCCCAGAGTAAATCTCATAGTGATCTTCTTGACATATCATGTTATCTTTATTCTATCAATTGCCCAACTATAATTTGTTTACCCAGCATGTTATTTATATATGGAGAGACACCACTAGTGAACTGTGGACCCCGGTCCTATTTTAATCATATTGCAATCACCTGTTTACTTTTTCCGCACTGTTTACTTTACTAGCATTTTCTACTGTTTTCCACTCGATACACTCGTAACCTTTGTTTCAAGCAAACCGGTGAGATTGACAACCTCATCGCAAGTTGGGAGCAAAGTATTTGTCTGTGTGTGTGCAGGTTCCATAACACCTTCAGTCGTCGCCGTCTCTCCTCTCCTGATCGATAAACCTTTGTTTCTTAACTGAGGGAAAACTAGCCGCTATATTCATGATACCTTCCTCTTGGGGTTCCCAACGGGCTGGTCATCACCACGCACAAGGACTCACTGTTACAAATCCACTCGGCCCCATCAGCTAATTTTCTGGGCGCCATCACCAAGTAGCACTCATCATCCTGACTAACATGCTCCCATAGAGGGGAAGAAAGGAAATTCTTTGCCCATTCAAATTTTTCAGGAGTAAGAAGCATCAGAGTAATGAAATTAAACCAATTTGAAGGTATATTCAATACCTTGTCTGTAGAAACACCACCACAAATATGTGGAGCAAAGTATTTATTCCACAGTGCCATTCCTTGAGGTGAAAATTTCTCTCTGTCAGAATCACTAACAGGAAAGAAGAAAGTCTCAATCTCAACCTTTCCCAGGTGCAGGTGAGCCACCTCAGGTTGAGCTAGATCATTGAAGTGGAAAAGCTCCATATCTGCTTGATCATTGTCATCAGCCACCATATCTAGATTTTCTTGGCCAGCAGGGGGTGACAAGACAGCATTGCCTTCATTCTCCAAGCCCACATTGTCCATGTTATTCTCAGCAAGGTTCTCCATCTCCTCATCCTCATTCTCATCCAGGTCATGGTAAGCAACCATGAGATTCTGCACACCAACACCCAAAACACCAAAGTTTTCTAGATTTAATGCTAGCTGGCCTCCATTCACAATCACAAGAGCAACCACCTCAGGCTCAATGAAATTAAGAGGGGGCTCATCACCTGGTTCACTTCCCCATTGCCCTGACCAGCTAAATTCAGAGGCACATTGTGAGACAGAGATCCAGTGGACATAGAGACTGTCACAGTTAAGCTGCTCTGGTTTTCATTGAAATTGTCACCAGCATTTGCATTCTGGATATTGTCTTCAGCATCAATTGCATTGAACAATTCATCAAAACCATTGTTCTGGTTTCCTTGCACATTATTGTTAATGTCAAGCTGAATTCCTTCTTCTTCTTCTATCAGGTTACCTTGAAGAACAATGTTGTTATTCTGGACAATAGGTCCAGGATGATAAACAATACCAGCAGGAAGAGCATGGGGATCAACACCATTAGCTGGGACTGCATCTTCTGCAGGTGGGCCATCTCCAAACTGTTGCTAGTGTAGCACTTCAATAGAAAAAGTCCATGATCCAGTGGCAGCAAGCTCCCCATCAGTTAGCCTGATACTTTTGGGGATATCCCTTAGCTCAGAGCACCTAATCTTGGCAATGATTCTCCCCTTATTACTTGCATCATTCTCCCAAGCAACAAGTCTACCAAATTTGCAAACAATGATAGTGATATCTTTTGTGAACCAGTTATCAAGAGGAGGCCCCACAAGCATGATCCAGCATTCTATGTTCATATCAAACCTTCTCCAATTGACACCTTCATTGTGCTTAGCAAAACTAATAGTGATGTCTTGAAAAACATGCAGACTTGAACTGACAAGCCTGTCTCTGTCCCTCATATGCACAAACTGAATATATGCCTGACCAAAAGGACATTTTTGAATGTCCCTAATCCCCACCCTTGCAACTGTCTGAAAGAACTCCTCTGTGACATTGGCAAAGTGTACCTGACCTGGCGGCATAGGAGCGATGGTTGCAAAAGCAAAGTGCATAATGTAAACAAAGCAAATGTCCTTGGACACAAGAATGTTGTTTTCTCCTAGTGGCAACAGCACATCTACAACCTTAGAGGTTTCTGTCACTCCCCCAGATTAAATAGAGGCATGAACCCAACTATCGAGCATAAATACTCCCTCTTGGAGTTACTAGCATCTACTCGGCCAAGATAGCTACTAGCAACGAAAACCATGCAAGATCATAAACATCATAGAGATAACATAAGATAAATTTCAGAATATCAACTTAACATAGCACCAATACTCGTCGGATCCCAACAAACACAACATGTATGATTACATAAAGGTGATCCTGATCATGTAGGGCAGCTCACAAGATCTAAACATGAAGCATATGGTGGAGGAGACAACCATCTAGCTACTGCTATGGACCCATAGTCCAAGGTAGACTACTCACACATCACTCCGGCAGGGATTCCCCTCTCCGGCAGGGTGCCGGGAAGAGCTCCTGGATCCTCCCAATCTCGCGATGGCGATGGCTTGCAGTATGTTTCGTGAAAAAGAGATCCATCCCTTAGGTTTCTCATGTCGAGGAGACTTTGTAGGCGAAAGGGCAGCATCAGAAGTGGGACCAGGTGGTCTCCTCATAGGGCGGCGTGGCCAGGGCCTGGGCCATGCCCCTGGTGAGGAGCCTGGCTCATGGCCCCCGTCCATATCATCTTTGGTCTTCGCAAAGCTTCGGTAAAAATGGGAGGTTCAGCTTTTGTTTCGTCCAATTCTGAGAATATTTCCTGTGTAACTTTTTTGAAATACAAAAACAGCAGAAAATAGGGAACTGGCACTGTGGCATCTTGTTAATAGGTTAGTTCCGGAAAATGCATAAAAATGGCACGAAGTGTAACAAAACACAAAGCAAATGGTGTATAAACAAGCATGGAGCATCAAAAATTATAGATACATTTGAGACGTATCAAGCATCCCCAAGCTTAAGTCCTGCTCGTCCTCGAGTAGGTAAGTGATAACAAAAGAATAATTTTTGAGGTGACATGTGATGGCGTGGTGTTGAATAGTGCCAGAAAACTTGTTGGCGTGTAGTTGATGATGTAAATGATCGGCCAGTTGGGAACCCCAAGAGAAGGTGTGATGAATATAGCAACAATTTTTCCCTCAGTTATGAAACCAAGGTATATCGATCCGAAAAGGAAGAAAGCCAAACTAGTGATGGTGATGCTTGCTAGTTTCGCGACAGCTCCAGACAATTTATAGGGCGCCTCGTCCAGTGCTTTGCTTTGCCAGCTACAACGCAGAACCTGCACACAACACAACCAAATACTTTGCTCCCAACTTACGATGAGGTTGTCAATCTCACCAGTTTGTTGTAAACAAAGGAATGAGTATATTGAGTGGAAAACAGTAATAGTATGCGAGAAAGTAAACAGTGTGAGTAAAGTAAACATGTGATAGCAATATGAAGGAAATTGGACCGGGGTCCACAGTTTACTAGTGGTGTCTCTCCATAAGATAAATAACACATGTTGGGTAAACAAATTACAGTTGGGCAATTGATAGAATAAAGATAACGTGCATATGTCAAGAAGATCACTATGAGATTTACTCTGGGCATTACAACAAAATACATAGACCGCCATCCAACTGCATCTATGACTAATAATCCACTCATGAGGAATCAATCCGAGAAACCCACAAGTACTAATTTGCGAACAACAGATAATTGCATTAAGCAAAGTGTATAATGTAAACAAAGCATATGCCCTCGGACATAAGAATGTTGTTTTCTCCCTAGTGGCAATAGCACATCTATAACCTTAGAGGTTTCTGTCACTCTCCCAGATTCAATAGAGGCATGAACCCAACTATCGAGCATAAATACCCCCTCTTGGAGTTACTAGTTTCTACTTGGCCAAGATAGCTACTAACAACGGAGAGCATGCAAGATCATAAACAACATAGAGATAACATAAGATAAATTTTAGAACAACAACTTAATCATAACACCAATATTCATCGGATCCCAACAAACACAACATGTAGAATTACATAACGATGATCTCAATCATGTAAGGCAGCTCATGAGATCTAAACATGAAGCACATGGTGGAGAGAACAACCATGTAGCTACTGCTATGGACCCATAGTCCAAGTTAGACTACTCACTCATCGCGTCGGAGGCAAGCATGGGAAGAAGACCTCCGGTGGTGATTCCCCTCTCCGGCAGGGTGCTGGGAAGAGCTTCTGGACCCTCTCGATCTCGGGTCGACGATGGCGGTGGATCGCGATATCTTTCTAGAAATTTTGATCAGGTCTTTAGGTTTTTCCCGTCGAGGGGTCTTTATAGGTGAAGGGGCATCATCAAAAGTGGACCAGGGCGGCCACACACATAGGGGGCGTGGCCAGGGCCTAGGCCGCGCCGCCCTACCATGTGGGCAGGCCCTGGCCCCCATCCATCTCTTCTTCGGATCTCTGGAAGCTTCGGTAAATTTCTGGACGTTCGGCTTTTGTTTCGTCCAATTTTCAGAATATTTCCTGTGTAATTTTCTGAAACACAAAAACAACAGAAAACAGGGAACTGGCACTGTGTCATCTTGTTAATAGGTTAGTTCCGGAAAATGCATAAAAGTGCCACGAAGTGTAACTAAACACTAAGCAAATGGTGTAAAAACAAGTATGGAGCATCAAAAATTATAGATATGTTTTGGACGTATCAAGCATCCCCAATCTTAACTCCTGCTCATCCTCGAGTAGGTAAGTGATAACAAAAGAAATAATTTTTGAGGTGACATGCACCTACACAATCTTGATCATCTATGTAAGCATTGAGTGCTGGGATCAAAAGAACTTAAAACATGGGCACAAAAGACATAATCTTGATAGAAGAAACTTAGCAACCATGTTATAACATGAAATAGAACACAAATAAAAGATCATGAACAATGAAACAATGAAAGTCAAACGTGTGTTCAAATCATAAGGAAAAACATAGCAAATGGTTTTCAGCTTGTCCCTCATGGAATAGCAAAACATAAATATATAGGACACCTTCAAGTTTAAGAGGCCAACTAGATACAAATAATTTAAGAACAAGTGAAACCATGATCATGAATCAATCAATGAAAACTTTGGGACAATACACATTATACTCAGAATGACAACTATGCTCTCTTAGATGGTGCATAAAGGTAGAAGGTGGTGACTCAACATAAAAGTAAAAGAAAGGCCCTTTGCAGAGGGAAGCAGAGATTGCAAGTTTTATAAACCTTCAAAAATTATGGTACTTACTAGCTTTGAGCTCTCATTGCCCCCATCATAAGCATCTTGAATGGTTAAAGTTAATGCGAGTACAATTATGAAGCATATGCTTGACAAATCATAAGTTGAAAACCTCGTGTTCCATGAAGTACGAATACACAAACCTCATGCTACTTTGCTTAGGTCCCAAGCAAGTTCTTGTCATTGTAAGTATACATGTATCACCAAGAATCGCCAACGGGGTACCTCCGTGACTGATGACATGGAACAAGCGCACATAAAAATGACAGGACAAGCAGATAATGAACACCTTGGCATCTCTTTTATTTACCATTTGTATAGCTTTTTATTTTGAGATGCATCGTTGAATGTTCACTATGGGATGCTGCAAATTTCCACCATGAATTATGCATGGCTTAGATTGGTGGCCCAGGCGTTTCTCTAACACATATACAAACTCCATGAACTCCACAAGATTCCAATTTATTTCACACCGCGAGTATCCATAAACAAAAGATCATGATATCAACTCAAATAAGATGAAGTGCAATGTCGAAAGCTTGCCCCATGACAGCATGGCTGGGCTAATTTCTAACTTACAACTTGCAAGCATAACAACTCAACATAAGAGAGCCACAATGTCAATTTTTTAAGAACGAGAAAAGTAAAGTGTGCCATCAGGTTCGTGAGAGCTTTACTGACCAATTTTCACATAACACTAATAAGAGTTTAATTCGAAGGGTAGATAAAAGCAAGTCAAATGTACTTTGGAATAGAAAATTGCTAGTAGGTATGTATGGTGGACACATTGGAACAACTTGGTTTTTAGGAGTTGGATGCACGAGTAGAGCTCATACTCAGTACAAAATGAGGGCTAGCAAAAGACTGGGAGCGACCAACTAAGAGAGGAATAACGGCCATAATCATGCAAAGCGACAAAGCAACATTAAAAGAAGCATAAGATGGCATCAAAAGTAAAAAACTAAATGATCATAGAGGCTTCTGGGGACTTTGTATGAGTCTAACATGTGTGAGCATGCGCCAAGTCAACCCAAATAAAACATCAAGGAGAAAACCAAAATAATGCTTCCAAATAATAAAAACAACGCATGATTTTTTCAAAGGCTCATTAAGCAATCTCAGTTATTTGAGACAAGTCATGCTACAACAAAAATCACTAAGCATACTATCAAAAAGACATCAAGCACGCCATGAAAAAGTCTAAGCCACAGTCTAAACAAGCTCCTTTTGAACTACTTTTTTGCATAAATCTTTTTCTCTTTTCCAACACCATTCGAACTTTTTTAACTCAACTCTTTTGATGAAAGCCAACATGGACCAGAGGCAAAAATACACCTTGATACAAAGATATAAGAAGATCTGAACAAAAATGAAGGCAAAAAACGAAAACTAAACGCAGTAGCAGAAAAAGAAGAACACTCGTTGAACGATAAGAGTGAAAAAGGAGTGTTCTTGGCAAATGAAAAGCAAGGCAACTTCTCCAAAAGAAATTTGTTGGGGTCCAACCATTTATTGCAGCAAAAAAACTAAACTAAACTGAAAACTAAAACAACTGACGCTCCAAGAAAAACGCATAGTGCATGAAGCAATAAAAATATAGTGTCTTGAAAGGTGACCTGATTTTTGCTGATGAAGAAGGGGTGCCTCAGGGGCATCCCCAAGCTTTGACACTTGTACTTCTTGGATATTTATTGGGGGTTTCATGGGCATCCCCAAGCTTGAGCTTTTGTCCATTCTTCAACTCATCTCATCATTCTCCAATCCCTACACTTGAAAACTTCCTTCATACAAAACTCAACACAATTCTATTAGCAACATTAGTATAAGCATAATAATGAATCAACCCCTTTTGCTTCAGGTTTCAACTCAAAACCACCACATATAAAGCATATACTACTGTAGCAACTTCCCCAAAAGTTCTGTGATCGAAAGAACTCAAAAAGAAAGCGTTCGAGAGGCAAACACGAATAATGGCAGAAATCTGTCAAAACAGAATAGCTGACAAAGACCGATTTTTCAAGGTGTTTTATTTTGCTCAAATCAAAAACTGTTCAACTAACGAAAGTTTGGATATAACCTGAGGAATAAGCACAAGAAATCTCAGGTCCAAAAGATTTTCTGATAATTTTCACGAATGTTTACAGTACAGTACGAAAATCTGTTTCAGGACAGCAACATCCCCAAATCTTACCTCACTCGAATTAGAGGCTTCTCTTGGCACAACAACGAAATAAAAATGATAAGGATAGGTCATTACAGTAGTAATAAGGGATTTCTATTTTTGTGCCCTCGGGTCCTTAGTTGTACTCAGTTTTCCCCAGCTCCTTAGTTTTTTCTCAGTTTTGTCCAAGCCCTTGTCTGAAATCCTAACAAGTGTTGGAACGGCCGGTTGCCCGATGGGTCAACAACTTTGACCGTTAACTGCTGACTAGTGGGGCCACATAGAGCCCACAAAGACACGTCAGAGCATCTATCTTTGTTTGACCGTAAGCATCGCCGTATCCCTAACCAAAACGCGGACGAGTAGGGCTTCGGTATATCGAATGACAAGTGGGGCCATGACGCTGATACAAGGGGCAATACACAGGTAGGATTAGATTTTTAAATGGAGCTCTATAGCGATGGCATGGAGGAGGTGGCCTGCGGGGTGCCGAGATGAGATCGACGTCCACAAAGAACTGCATGAGGCGAGACCAGACGCATTAGATAGATATGAACTAGACGCGTTTAACCATGCAAAGAAGAGAAGAAATGGTCGAGGACATCGACGACAACCTCAACACTTTGACTGATGGTGTCAGACACAAACGCGAGCAGTGTAGAGAAAACTAGTGTCTCTCCTTTCTGGCGTGTATAGATGGGTGCTAGGGGAGTGTGGTGGCGAAGGGAAAGATCTCGCGGTGGTCTGTGGCGTCCAGCATAGCGGGGCGGCGTGGCCGTGCCTGATGTCCCACAAGTATAGGGGATCGCAACTGTCTTCGAGGGAAGTAAAACCCAAATTTATTGATTAGACACTAGGGGAGCCAAAGAATATATGTAAGCCTTAACAAATGAGTTGTCAATTCAGCTGCACCTGGAAACAGTCTTGCTCACAGTGGTTTATCAGTAGCAACAGTTTTATAGTGGTGATAGTAGTGAAACAGCAATAGCAGTAATAGAGTAACAGCGGTAATAGCAGTAATAGTAAATAGTAGGAACAAATATTGTAGGCATAGGGATGGATGTACGGGCGTTGCATGGATAAGATAATTCATGAAATCAATGAGACATGGGCATTGCAGATAAATAACGATAAAGCATCCTAGTACTAACAATCATAGGCATGTGTTCCGTATATAGTCGTACGTGCTCACAAGGAGAAACTTGCACGACATCTTTTGTCCTACCAGCCTATTGCAGCAGGGCCTCAAGGGAAACTACTGGTAATTAAGGTACTCCTTTTAATAAAGTAACGGAGTAAAGCATTAGCACTCGGTGAACATATGTGATCCTCACATCATAGCCATCCCCTCCGGTTATCCCAATTTCTGTCACTTTGGGGCCTCGGGTTCCGGACAACAATATTTGTATACAACTTGTAGGTAAGACCATAAATAACAAGTATCATCATAGAAATAATAACATGTTCAGATCTGAAATCATGGCACTCGGGCCAAAAGTGACAAGCATTAAGCACAACAAGTTGCAACAATGTCGTAGACACTAAATAAAGATACTAGGCACTATGCCCTAACAATCTCATATCAAATTACATGAATGATCTCATCCAATCCCTACCATCCCCTCACCTACAGCGGGGGAATTACTCACACATGGATGGGGGAGTCATGGATGGTCGATGGAGTGACGTCGGTGATGATGGTGATGAAGATCTCCTCCAAATCCCTGTCCTGGCAGGGTGCCAGAATAGAGTTTCTAGTTCCAAATCACGGTTTCTGATGGCGGCGGCGCAGCGGAAGTCTATCTGGGAAAAATGCCATCTCCTCGATATAATCGAGTCAGGGGGTATATGTAGGCGAAAGGAGAGGTCGAGGGGACGGCCGAGGCATCCTCACACCAGGTGGGCGTGGCCAGGGCTGGGCCGCGCCCCCTGTGTGTGTGGGGCCCTCGAGCCTCCCCTCCGTCTCGTCTTCTGGCTCCGTGGGTCTTCTGGTGAAATAGGATTTTTGATGTTTTTTCCTAATTTTTTACTGAAAGTTGGATTTCTGCACAAAAATGAGACACCAGGGCAATTCTGCTGAAAACAGCGTTAGTCCGTGTTAGTTGTATTCAAAACACACAAATTAGAGGAGAAACAATAGCAAAAGTGTTCGGGAAAGTAGATACGTTTTGGACGTATCAACTCCCCCCAAGCTTAGCTATTTGCTTGTCCTCAAGCAATTCAGTAAACAACTGAGAGCGATAAAAGAAACTTTCGCAAACACATTTGCATCATAGATGTATATATACTAACTATATGACCAAGTACTTAAGCAATTCATAATAAGAAATATGCAGCTAATGCTACCTCATAGTCGAGCAAACTATGAAAGAGTGCCAACATACTAATAACAAGTAACATGAACATAAGAAGCTACAAGATTGTAATATGCATAAATGATATGAAAGAATGGTATCCAGCTTGCCTTTATTTGTGGAGCAAAACATAAATGCTGAGGCACCTCTAAAGTTCAAGAGAAGACTAGAAGTAAAAATATCAAAGATACAAGCATCAAAGTTATACCACAATTAACTATATTCTGGGACAAGCACATTACACTAAGAATAACAGCTATGCTCTCAAGAAGTGCTTTAAAGTTAGAAGATGAAGACTCAACATAAAAGTAAAAGAAAGGCCCTTCACAGAGGGAAGCAGTGATTTAACATGTGCTAGAGCTTTTCATTTGTAAAACAGAGATAAAAATTTGTTTTGAGAGGTGATTGTTCTATGTCAACGACTGGCAATGGGGACTTGCTATCTTTCATAATAAACAAGTGAGAGCGGTTCCAAGTTCTTTGAAATTTTGGCACATTGGTGCTCTTTTATAAAGCTTTGGCACTCCTCCCCACCTTTTTTTCCTTTCTCAAACCATGGCTAACCGATTCCATCGGGTGCCCACCAACTTTCACATACCATGGAGGAGTGCTCTTTTTCTTTTCTTTTTAGATTAAGATTATAATGGTCTGACCAGCTCCCTTGCAAAATTAATGATGAGCAGATGAAGCTGCCTAGTCGAGGGGTACTCAATTTAATATGGAAGATAGCAATTCCAACCACTACGTCCCCATGAGCTAAAAACAGTGGCACAAGACGAGAAGTATTTGAAAGTTTTGAAAGGTAGCACATGAAAATTTACTTGGAATGGCTTTGAAATACCATGCATAAGAATTTACAGTGGACTCTTTGGAAGACTTGGTTTTTGGTAAATGGATGCACGAGTAGAGCTCATACTCAGTACAAATGAAGGCTAGCAAAAGACTACGAAGCGACAATCGAGAGAGCAATAACTGTCATAATCATGCTTGCGACAAAACAAAATTAATATAGGCATAAAAATGATACAAGAACTCTGAGGCAAAGTAAATCATCGAGGCTTAATTGACTTTTTGTTCAGTCATGTGCATGCTTGAGCATGTGCCAAGTCGATTGAAATGAAGCTTTCAGAGGTGGATACCATAATAACATACCATACTATGAATAAAACAATGCATGCAAGGGTCTACATGACATGCTACAAACTATTAGTAAATTGAAACTAATTATATGAAAGCAAGAACTACAAAGCATCCATTAGATAACATATACCTTACATGAACCGACTAAGCATGTCCACATTGATGAGTATATGTACAAAAATGAAAACAAATAGAGTTCATACCAGCCTCTTACCACATCTCGGATTGTCATATGTCGTCATTATTGCCTTTTCACTTGTGTGGCTTGAATAATATAAAGTGAATACCAAGCTCCAATGGAGTAATGGGAGACTGAACTCTGCAACAAACTTTACAAAACCGAAGAAGAACAACAAATATTTTTGGGGTTTTCGATTTTTGAAACAAGAGCGAAAGGAAATAGTGAACAAAGCAAAATATTTTTGGATTTTTCAAATACCAAACCGAAAATAGCAAGTAAAGCAAACCAAGGGTAGAAAGCTAAAGAAGCAAATAGAGAGAAGCAATGGAAATATTTTTGGTCTTTTTGTGTTTTGGAAAGCAGAAATAAGAACTAGAACAATAAAGAAAGTGAAACATGGATATACAAAGGACCGACAAAATATGATATGTAGATGAGTGAATTGTTAGCGTACCTCCCCCCAAGCTTAGGCTTTTGGCCTAAGTGGAGGTCAATCCCAACTCGACCACGAGGTGGCACCTCCGTAGTGCGACGAAGAAGCACCATCGTCCTAATATGAGTTCGAGGAGGCCCCAGAGTGGTATGTGGTGAAGTGATAAGCCGGCTCCTCCTCTTCCTCCTGGTTCACGATGTCGTGCTATACGTTGAAGCCGAGCACCCTAAGCCGCTCGTCCAACTCCTCCTTCGTGCGTGACCATGGCATGTTATCAATACTGAACAAACTGGGTTGTGGCAAAGGCACTTCCCTTTCCTCTCCATCGGTGAATAACATCCTGTAAACTAATTTCCCTGCACATGAGTTAGCAGTAACAAAATGATGGAGCTTCATGGCAGCAAGATCGAGCCTCTGTGGAGTCAACAATATATCATGAGGAGCAATAGGAAGTTCAAGAGCAGCAACAATGCGCGCAGCAATAATACCTCCATAAATAGGCCCCCTAGCAGCTAGGCAATGAGCAATAATAGCACCAAGGTTATACTTCCTACTAACATCAAGAGAGGTAGCTAGAAAAGCTAAATGATAGTTGGAGATATTGCTAGTGTTTCCTCTACCAAGTACACTAGTGGCAAGATAGTAAGTAAAATATCTAATAGCTGGGAGTTGAATGTTTCTTATCTTGCCACGCTGCGCGGTGCGGTCATCATCATTGGTTACTCCTCGGTAGAGCTCCAACAAATCAGCGGGTTGATGTAGCATCTTCTTTGCCATCCCAAACATAGGTATACCTAGAATATTACAAAATCTTTCCAAAGACATGGTGATAGGTCTATCATAAATCTTGAATGCAATGGAAGAATTGAAATGAGAGTTAGTGAATTTAAAGCTTTCAACAAAAATCTTTGTGAGAATAGCATATTGATTACTCTCATCCATCATGTAAGTAGTCAATCCAACCCTATTAATGAGCAGCAACAAATCATCAAGAATCCCGGCATCACGCAAAAAATTAGCATAAGGGAAGGTCGATGGATGTGCATCTCCATCGTCTCCCTCAAGGTTTGGTGACATGAGATCTTCATTATAGGACATCCTATATCGAGTAGTGGATCTTGAAGGCCTTGATGACCTTGGTGCATCACTTTCAAACACTTCTCCATATGTGAAGTTGTCCATTTCCTTCTCTGAAATTTTTAACAAACCTCATAAAATATGATTTTGAGACAAGTAAATGTAGGAAACTACTATAGTGAGTTACTAGAGAGCTAACATGCATCAAAATAATATTTCTAAACAATTGAACAAGCATGCATACTCATTTATCCTGCCACCTACAATGCTAAAATACTCAAGAAATACTTCACCAAAAGAAACTCTACTTGGACAAGCGGAGGAGTCACATACCGGAGAACAATTGCTCCAAATCTTAGCAGAAATGCTGGGTTGAGCAAGGAGATCGAAAAATCAAGGTGAAGAACAGTAGGAACTCAGGTTTGAGCTGGTGTGTCATTATTTTTGGGAGAGAGAAAGAGCAGGGGAGGAAGAGATAAGTGAGAGGCCAGGTGGGGCCCTCTCACACCAGGTGGGCGCGGCCAGGGCTGGGCCGCGCCCCCTGTGTGGGAAGTGGCATGGCAGCCTCTCCTGGTGTCTCCCAGGTGTCTCTCTGTCCTATTTTTGACATAAAAATTTATAAAGAATTTTTTGGAATTTTTCGAGAAACTTTATTTTCGAGGATTTTTAAAAAATTGGCATATCGATAAAAACTCAGAAAAATGAAGATGAAATGATTTCAAGCAAATCAAAACCAAGTATGCAGCAGCTCTGAGATACTCTTAATCATGTAACTAAACTAAAGGAATAAAACTGATGAAAGTAAATAAAAGTGAGGAGGAGTGGATGCGGTGAAAATGAAGTTTCGTTCATATAAAATCACTTTGTTAACAAGGTTGATCAAGTCTTGTTACCAAACTAACTTTATATGAGGAAAAACTTTGCACTTCACTAAATGCTTATGTTACCTCAACTTTGATAGGTATAGTCCCAACCATAACAATTTGATATTCTTCCTTGGGCTTTTGCTCTGAACAAATAATTTGACCAACTTTAATGGTCTCAACATGCTTGATTAAATTTAGAGCATTCTTCCTATCAATCTTCTTGGGGAAATAAACCGTATACTCTTTGTCATTGACATTAAAAGTTACTTTTCCTTGATTGCAATTAATAATAGCACCTGCAGTATTTAGGAAAGGTCTACCAAGAATAATAGACATATTATCATCTTCAGGCATTTCCAACACAACAAAGTCAGTTAATATCAAACAACTGTTAGCAACTTGAACAGGAACATTTTCACATATACCAATAGGAATAGTAGTAGACTTATCAGCCATTTGCAAAGATATATCAGTTGATACCAATTTTTCTAGATCAAGTCTCTTATAAAGAGAAAAAGGCATGACACTAACTCCAGCTCCCAAATCACATAAAGCAGTTCTAACATAGTTATTTTTAATGGAGCAAGGAATAGTTGGTATACCTGGATCTCCAAGCTTCTCCGAAACTTTACCATCAAAAGAATAATTAGCAAGTAAGGTGGAAATTTCCTCATTAGGAATCTTCCTTTTGTTAGTAACAATATCTTTCATATATTTTGCATAAGGAGGCATTCTAATAGCATCAGTCAAAGGAATTTGCAAAAATAAAGGTTTCATCCATTCACAAAACCTATTGTAGTGTTCTTCTTCCTTGGACTTGTGTTTCTTACCAGGAAAAGGCATTGGTTTCTGTACCCAAGGTTCTCTTTCTTTACCATGCTTGGTGGCAATGAAGTCTTCCTTGGTATACTTCGCATTCTTATCAATCTTTTCTGGTTCTTCTTCAACTTCTTCTTTATCGGAAGCGTTACCTGGTTCAGTTTCAGCATCAGAAATAGAAACACTATTAGGATCTTTACCTGCTTCAGAGGATTCTACAGTTGTTTTATGCTCCTTCTTCTTCTTCTTGGAAGGAATATCATCACTTGAAGTACGTTGAGAATCTTGCTCGACCCTCTTAGGATGTCCTTAAGGATATAAAGGGTCTTGAGTAGCAGCACCACTTCTTGTGCATATTTCACATGCCTGCTTCTGTCTTGTGGCATTAACTAGCAAGTCTTTTTGTACCTTAGTAAGCTGATCAATTTGTGTTTGAACCATTTAAAAATGTTTAACAAGTATCTTCACATCATTGGAGGTTCTCTCCACAATATCCTGCAACTTGTTAATAGCTCTAGAATTTTCTAACAAATGATTATGTACCATTCTATTAAAACTTTCTTGCTTAACAATAAAATTATCAAATTCATCTAAGCATTGATCAGGAGGTTTAGAATAAGGAATATCTCTTTCATCAAAGCATTGGAGAGAATGCACCTCAATAGTAGATGAGTGAGAGATTGGCTTACATAATTCTTCAATAGGAGGTAAATTTTTAACATCTTCGGCTTTAATACCTTTCTCCTTTAGATATTTCTTAGCTTCCCTCATCACTTCATCATTTAATTCAATCATCCCTCTCTTCTTCGGCGTAGGCTCTGGAACTGGCGTAGGTATAGGTGCTGGTGTTGGCTCAACTAGAGTCCAATCATCATGATTCCGGCTTATTTTAGCCATTAATTCTTCAGCTTCAGCCGGAGTTCTTTCCCTGAAAACACAACTAGCACAACTATCCAAACATGTCTTAGATTCATCTGTTAGTCCATTATAAAATATATCAAGGAGTTCATTTTTAGGCAATGGTTCTTTAGGCAAAGCTCTAATTAAATAACAAAACCTTGTCCAAGATTCAGGCAATATCTCTCCTTTTCTCTGTTCAAAATCAAAGATTTTCTACACAGCAGCATGTTGAGCACTAGCAGGAAAATATTTCTTAAAGAAAGCATTAACCAAAGCAATAGGACTATTAAGAGATCCAGGAGACAAGTTATTAAACCAATTTTTAGCTGCTTCTTTCAACGAGAAAGGAAAAATCTTAGCAACAAAGTAAGTGCGGAGCTTAATATCATCAGAAAATAAATTACTCAAAGTAGAAAGCTCATTCATGTGCTCCATAGCACTTTCATCTTTAGTGCCACAAAAAGGAGTTTTCTCAACAATAGATATGTAAGACAAATCCAAAGAGAAATCATAATCCTTGTCTCTAATATTTATGGGAGAAGCAGCAAACTTAGGATCAGGAAACAAATTATATCGAACAGTACATCTTACAAGAAGTTCTTTAATCTCAGCAGCATTACGAGTAGCACGTGCTTCAGCAATAAAATCATCATTAAGCTCAATATAAGCATCATCAAAATCATCACTAGAACATTCCCTAGACTCAGGTGAACTAACAGGTGTAACAGTGGTGTTTCCCAACTTAGCTCTAGCAATTGTAGCATCTAAAAAGGAACCTAGTGAACCACTCTCATCAAGCACAGTAGAAGCATCATCTAGATTATCAGTGGTATTTTCAAACTCAGTAGAAGTAGTAGCAGTAGCGTGTGCATGTGGTGGTGTAAGCAACTTACTCATAACAGATGGCGAATCAAGAGCAACAGAAGTGTTCAAAGTCGTACCTCTTCTTGTAGTGGATGGCAATATGGGAACTTTTCCATCACGAGGTTTACCCATGATGAAAGGATTATAGCGAACAATATGAATTCCAAGTGAACTTACAAATAAAGCTATGCTCCCCGGCAACGGTGCCAGAAAATAGTCTTGATGACCCACAAGTATAGGGGATCGCAACAGTCTTCGAGGGAAGTAAAACCTAAATTTATTGATTCGACACAAGGGGAGCCAAAGAATATATGTAAGCCTTAACAGATGAGTTGTCAATTCAGCTGCACCTGGAAACAGTCTTGCTCACAGTGGTGTATCAGTAGCAATAGTTTTATAGTGGTGATAGTAGTAAAACAGTAATAGCAGTAATAGAGTAACAGTGGTAATAGCAGTAATAGTAAATAGTAGAAACAAATACTGTAGGCATAGGGATGGATGTACGGGCGTTGCATGGATAAGATAATTCATGAAATCAATGAGACATGGGCATTACAGATAAATAACAATAAAGCATCCTAGTACTAACAATCATAGACATGTGTTCCGTATATAGTCGTACGTGCTCACAAGGAGAAACTTGCACAACATCTTTTGTCCTACCAGCCTGTTGCAGCAGGACCTCAAGGGAAACTACTGGTAATTAAGGTACTCCTTTTAATAAAGTACCGGAGCAAAGCATTAGCACTCAGTGAACACATGTGATCCTCACATCATAGGCATACCCTCCGGTTATCCCAATTTCTGTCACTTTGGGGCCTCGGGTTTTGGACAACAATATGTGTATACAACTTGTAGGTAAGACCATAAACAACAAGTATCATCATAGAAATGTTCAGATCTGAAATCATGGCACTCGGGCCCAAAGTGACAAGCATTAAGCACAACAAGTTGCAACAATGTCATAGGCACTAAATAAAGATAATAGGAACTATGCCCTAACAATCTCATATCAAATTACATGAATGATCTCATCCAATCCATACCATCCCCTCACCTACAGCGGGGGAATTACTCACACATGGATAGGGGAGTCATGGATGGTCGATGGAGTGACGTCGGTGATGATGGTGATGAAGATCTCCTCCAAATCCCCGTCCCGGTAGGGTGCCAGAACGGAGTTTCTGGTTCCAAATCGCGGTTTCTGATGGCGGCGGCGCAGCAGAAGTCTATCTGGGAAAAATGCTATCTCCTCGATATAATCGAGTCAGGGGGTATATGTAGGCGAAAGGAGAGGTCGAGGAGACGGCCGAGGCATCCTCACACCAGGTGGGCGCGGCCAGGGCTGGGCCGCGCCCCCTGTGCATGTGGGGCCCTCGAGCCTCCCCTCCGTCTCGTCTTCTGGCTCCATGGGTCTTCTCGTGAAATAGGATTTTTGATGATTTTTCCCGGATTTTTACTGAAAGTTGGATTTCTGCACAAAAACGAGACGCCAGGGCAATTCTGGTGAAAATAGCGTTAGTCCATGTTAGTTATATTCAAAACACACAAATTAGAGGAGAAATAATAGCAAAAGTGTTCAGGAAAGTAGATACGTTTTGGACGTATCAGTGCCTACAGCGGCATGCATGTTCGGCATTGGCATCAGCATGTACGTTCGTCATTGGCCTCGGTGGTATCTCTGGTGTGTCAGTGATCAAATGAGGGGACGGGATTGAGGGTGCATCCCGATGGTGACCTAGCAGTGGCGGCGAGCATGCATAGCCATTCTGACCATGCCGATATCGGCATCGGCATCGTTTGGAGGCTGTGGTGCTCGAATCATGGTGGAAATTGTGATTCCCTATTATTTTTACATGCATAATATATAGAAAATAGCTAGATCTCTAAATCGATGCATATGAAGCTACATATATATTCTTGGTCATAATCCCCTTAGATGCATGGCTTCACTTTGTTGTCGCTTTCATCGTCAGTATCTTCGTCGTCCGTGTAGTAGTACTTCCTGTATGTTGTTCCGTCGAACACCTTCACTGTGAGCACATAATCGCCTTCATATTTGAAGTGTAGGAAGCAGCCGAAATCCACACCGTGCGCGATGGTGAAATTCTCCCAGCCCTTGTCGAGGTACATCTGGCCTTGTCAGTCAAATAGGACCTCCACGGTCTAGAGACGAGGACCGCAGTCAGCTGCTCGCAGATACATCTTTGCGGGCTCCTGGCCGTCAAGATAGTCCGCAAACTTTTGTGGGAGTGCCTGCAAAGAGATCGAGCGCCGATCGTTTGAAATTAAAGATTTTTTAGAACATGCACATAATTAATCACATGCATCATATATGTGGGAACGCGTACGTACCTTCTTGGCCAAAGGGTCTTCATAGATGGTGATGAAGAACTCCTCTATGATCAATGGCAGTGTTGACGGTGGTGGTGGCAATTTTGATGATCCACCACCCTGACCGCCCCTTCCCCTTCCCCTTCCGGTCAGCGTCCGAGACGTGAAAGCCATGGCAATGGATCAAGTATATGTGAATGAAGAAGAGAGAGGCAAAAACAAAGAAGAGAGAGGCAGAACCTATTGACATGAGGGATGGCCGTTGTGGGGGTTTATAAGGGAGAGATGACCGTTGTGGGGTTTACACAATAAATTAAGAAGGAGATGACCATTGTGGGGGTGGTTTATATCTCAACAAAAAAGTAATGCCTAAAGGAAATGGAAATTCATGGTAGTTTATCATTTTACCGTGAAAAGTAATGCCTACAAGAAATGGAAATTCGTGATAGTTTATCATTTCACCGTGAAAAGTAATGCCTACAAGAAATGGAAATTCGTGATAGTTTATCATTTTACCATGAAAAGTAATGCCTAAAAGAAATGGAAATTCGTGATAGTTTATCATTTTACCGTGAAAAGTAAAGCCTACAAGAAATGGAAATTCGTGATAGTTTATCATTTTACCGTGAAAAGTAATACCTACAAGAAATGAAAATTCGTGATAGTTTATCATTTTATCGTGAAAAGTAATACCTACAAGAAATGGAAATTCGTGATAGTTTATCATTTTACCGTGAAAAGTAATGCCTACAAGAAATAGGAATTCGTGATAGTTTATCATTTTACCGTGAAAAGTAATGCCTACAAGAAATTCATGATTACCAAACTTGTTGAATCTGGTGGCAAACTCGTTATTTAGCATACATAGAGGGGTAGTAGATTGCCACTGACAGATAGAGAGAGGGTGGCATGATCCTGCCCGTTAGATCATAGGATCGACGGTAGGTGGGCACGATCCGTATGACAACAGCTCGACCAATCAGGCCAAGTTTGGGCTTCTGTGAGAAGGGAGAGGGTAAAACTGAGTAGTATCAAGGATACAAGGGCAAGTAAATAGCAAATAGGCTAAGGAATTCAAATAAGAGATTTAGAAAAAGAAAAACACATGTTTTGTACAATGAAACCCAGATTGGCCTACCTCAAAGTATTAGCAATTCAAATATACATGAGTGTAAAAATTATGGCCTCATTCAGACAAACTATGTTTTGGGTATAGATGTTTTGAGAAGGGGTTTGAGTGGAAAGCCATGAACCTTCATAGCTACTAGTGATTTGAGAAGTTGCCATTTGTATTAAAACTTGATTTATATATGATTGTCTACGTGGCAGGTCGCGTAACAAGACTCCATGAGTAGGAGGCACTATGATTTTATTTTTTGAATTTTTTTGCGCATGAAATGACTCAATTAGATAGCTTAATCCCATTTGTTGACTCTCTGTTGACCAGCCACTTGAGGGTAAAACTAAGTATATTGTACTAGCCAGTATTAGTACTCGAGGGAAAAACTGAGTACCGATATTTTTCCTGTGTAAGACTCGAGGGTAGAACTGAGTACACGTAATAGTGATGACGTGCAGTACCACGGACGCGTGTCGCGGTGCGCGTGTTGAGACCAAACATCAACTGCTGAGACGGACCGTCACTTTGCTAGTACAGAGCCCCTCTCTCCCTCCCTCTGCACATAGTCTCATTATAACTCACGCACGCAACTACGCCTCTCACGTCCCATCACCTTCTCCAAAAAACCACAGCCGCCCTACGCGCGCTCCCCTGCCGGCGATGGAGAAGAAGATTGCGCCGGCGGCCGTCGCCTCCGAGCCCATCGCATCCGAGCCCGTCGCCGCTGAGCCCGTCGCATCCGAGGCTATCACCGCCGATCCCATCGCCTCCGAGGGCGGCGCATCCAAGCGCGGTGCCTCCGTGAACTGGGCCTCTCTCAGGGCTGACGGACCACTTTACAAGATCGGCGCATGCTTACTGGCGAATGAGGAGTACATGGACACCTACTCTTCTTTGAGGCAAGTTTGTACAAATTGGCGCTCAGATATACCTGAGCCCGACGTGCACCTGCATGAATGGATCATGGTAGAACACGCCCTTCCACGCGTCGCTGAGTTCTCCTTCCTCCACCTCCGCACATCCCGCTACGTCACCATCGATCTAACGGAAGTTCATGCAAGGTTCAAATTTCTCCATATCTATAGAGTTAATCCTTTTATTTTCAATCGTAAACATCTTAGTGCTGAATGTTATCTTCATCAATATATTTTAGATACTACTTCATCGGCTTTTGCCGTGGCATCATCGTGCTTGCCCAGAAGAACCAGCCGCACAAGATACGGCTTCTGAACCCACTCACAAAGACATCGAACACTATGTTTGAGGCGCAGATGCCATCTGTTATTCTGGAGTCAGTCACTGTAATGAAGTCTCCGACTATGCTCTTCGTTTCTATATATTACCCGGTAGAAATTGCTTGGGTCGATGAGAGCACTCCAACTAAGGGTATAGATGAAGATTGGGGAGAAGGAAGATTTTCGATCGAGCACCATTCCATGCGTTGCATTACCACGTTCAATGGTGAATTCTATGCACTAGCTGTGAACAATTTGGAGTTCAGAACATTAGTGTGCACCAACAATGTCCAGTTGGAGCAAGGCGCGAGCACTGTCAACATGGAGACACTATTTTCATTTCCAAAACTTGGAAATGACAAGTTCTACCTTGTGAAGTCGGATGGTGATCTACTGCTTGTGTTGTTGGGCGGTCGTTTGGATGAAGGTCAAACATTGGTGTACAATGTGGACACTGAGAGCCGCTCTCTCCATGCTGTCACTAACATTGGCAGTCATGCCTTCTTCGTCCATCATGTTTGGTGTATCTCCGTCAACACCAGAGTGCACCCGACACTTCGACCTGGCTGCATCTACTACGCGGATTTGGGTTATATCAGAGAGTACTTTGATGATATGAACACCTGGGATAAGTGGCCACTATGTGTGGATATATTAGGAAAGTACGATCTGAAAAATGAATAAAGGCCATACCGTTTGGAGGATGTATTGGCTGCACACTGCAAACGGAAGGAGTTCAATGAATATTTCTTTTAGACCAGAAAATGGAGCGACGAAGATATATATGATGAATGAAGAACAGATTCATTCATCCTGGGGTATCCTAATCTTTATGTTGGGCATACATTGCGTCTTGTATTATTTTCAGCTTAGTTTATCGTGAACATTAACATCGTTATTGGCTGCTTTTGGCTGCTGTATGCAGTTTATATATTATACTTAGTTTTCTAGATTTACTATGCTGCTGTGAATTTATCCTATACTAGCTTCTAGATTTGCTACTAGATTTGTTACCATATTGGGCAAAAAATGAGGGCCAAAAGGCAACAATCATTGAAGAAAGACAGAAATATAAGCTTCTCTAGATTTGATACTAATTTGGTGAAAAGAGAGAGAACTGTTATAGAGAGAGAGGGGAAAAAGGCGCTCTGAAAAGGCAATACCAATTCGGCCCGAGAGAGACAGAACCGAGCTCTCACGTACAACCAAACACGGTCTCGTCCTGTCCCACGCGGTCCCTTTCTACCAGCCCCACGCGACGCGGCCCCACATGACGCGGCCCCACACGTCAGCATGGAAACAGTCAACTAAACGGGAATCCTCCCGTCCGAGCTCCTTCTCAGGGTTTCAGACAACGGCTTGGGGAAAACTAAGGAAAAACTAACGAGCTGGGGAAAACTGTGGCAAAATGAGTTTTCAACAATAAATTGGATTGTGGCAAAATGAGTTTTTGCATATCCTTTATAATCACGCTTTGGTACACTACTCTCATCAAAGAAATTTTTAGGACAAATCCATTCGAAATTCTTTTCCAAGGCTTCATGCATTCCTGCAAGTTTGCATGGTATTGGTACTTTGAAATATTCTTTGGTTGTACAACAACCTCTATGTGCAAGCCAAGTTTATTAAAACGCTCAAAAACTTTCCTAACTTCAATAACAACATCTCTAAATTCTCTACGCAAAGTTTCCAAGATAAAAGCTTTCTTTTCGGAGTCTTCAATATCATGAAGCTTAAGAAACATGTATTGCATAAAAGGATTAAGGCTAGCAAACCTAGCTTCCAACATGTGAACTAAATAAGCAGAAGCAACTTCATAACTAGGAGCAAGCTCAGCCAAAGACTTTGCCTCAATATTTTTATGCATACTAATATGATTAAAGAACTCCTCAATATTACTTTTTCCAATGATAGAGCCACTACCTACTGAGAGGTCCTCCAAAACGTACTTAGGGAACAACATCATGAACTAAAAGTAATAAAATAACAACTATAAAGGAAACTAATTTTTTTGTGTTTTTGATAAAAACGATGCAAGTAAAAAAAGTAAAGTAAAACTAAAACAAAGTAAAGGATGTGCGTGCGAAACTCCCCTTGCAGAAGTCTTCTTTTTTCTACCCGGCAACGGCGCCAGAAAACTTATTGATGGCGCAGTGTTAAATAGTGCTAGAAAACTTGTTGGCATGTAGTTGATGATGTAAATGACCGGCCAGTTGGGAACCCCAAGAGAAGGTGTGATGAATATAGCAGCAATTTTTCCCTCAGTTATGAAACCAAGGTATATCGATTCGAAAAGGAAGAAAGCCAAACTAGTGAAGGCGATGCTTGCTAGCTTCGCAACAGCTCCGGACAATTTATAGGGCGCCTCGTCCAGTGCTTTCTTTTGCCAGCTGCAACGCAGAACCTGCACACAACATAACCAAATACTTTGCTCCCAACTTACGATGAGGTTGTCAATCTCACCGGTTTGCTGTAAACAAAGGAATGAGTGTATCGATTGAAAAATAATAGTAGTATGCGAGAAAGTAAACAGTGCGAGTAAAGTAAACAGGTGATAACAATATAAAGGAAATTGGACCGGGGTTCACAGTTCACTAGTGGTGTCTCTCCATAAGATAAATAACACATGTTGGGTAAACAAATTACAGTTGGGTAATTGATAGAATAAAGATAACGTGAATATGTCAAGAAGATCACTATGAGATTTACTCTGGGCATTACAACAAAATACATAGACCGCCATCCAACTGCATCTATGACTAATAATCCACTCATGAGTAATCTATCCGAGAACCCCACAAGTATTAAGTTGCGAACAACAGATAATTGAATTAAGCAAAGTGTGTAATGTAAACAAAGCATATGCCCTCGGACATAAGAATGTTGTTTTCTCCCTAGTGGCAACAACACATCTATAACCTTAGAGGTTTCTGTCACTCCCCCAGATTCAATAGAGGCATGAACCCAACTATCGAGCATAAATACCCCCTCTTGGAGTTACTAGTTTCTACTTGGCCAAGATGGCCACTAACAACGGAGAGCATGCAAGATCATAAACAACATAGAGATAATATAAGATAAATTTCAGAACAGCAACTTAATCATAACACCAATATTCATCGGATCCCAACAAACACAACATGTAGAATTATATAACGGTGATCTCAATCATGCTTCCGTGGCTGCGATCTGATGACCCATAGTGGCTAATCGTTGTGGAAGCCTCAATGGGGGGCACCAATTATACCTTTAGATGAAAGGGCAAGAAGTAGAGACATTTTTAAAATAGGTAATTTTAAATCCTATGGGCTTCCTATTATCTAGCCAAAATCCTAAGGTCACGAACCTACAGCCAACGCATAGGCTCTAATACCAGCTGTGGTGACCCAACCCGTTAAAAACGGATTGAATCCTATGCATATAAGTGCTAGTCCCTGGATCATTAGCTAGCACACACAGTAGATGTATAAAAGAGTACCAATGCATCTAATTTATTACATCGTATGATCCAAGAGTATAATTATTACAAAAGGGCTTAGCATCGATGGCTAGCTCACAAATAAAAGTTCAACATAGTAGCAAATATATAAAGCTCCATTACTCCACAGGCACCGCTGGGTGGAGACTTGTGACCTAAATGATATAAATCAATCGTCCTCAGAATAATAACCTGCAACATAAAAGGTTGCAGCCACGAATGGTCAATACACTTGGAATGGTATTGGCAAGATGTCATTATGGTGGATATCAGTGGCGACTGATGTCTACGCACTTCTATTCTTGTAGACACTTGTTGGGCCTCCAAGTGCAGAGGTTTGTAGAGCAGCAGCAAGTTTCCCTTAAGTGGATCACCCAAGGTTTATCGAACTCAGGGAGGAAGAGGTCAAAGCTATCCCTCTCAAGCAACCCTGCAATTACGATACAGAAAGTCTCTTGTGTCCCCAACACACCCAATACACTTGTCAGATGTATAGGTGCACTAGTTCGGCGAAGAGATAGTGAAATACAAGCGGTAGTGATGATTATAAGTAGTAACTGTGATATGAAATAAGTATCGCTGCGAGCAAACACGTAACAAAACAGGAAGTAAACGGTGTGCAATGCTTGGAAACAAGGCCTAGGGATCATACTTTCACTAGTGGACACACTCCCAACAAATATAACATGATTGAACAAATAAACAACTTCTCTTCACTATGGTACTCTGAATTACTCTCCTATTGAATAACACTAATCATTGCATAGGGCTACGAAGCACTCCTTAAAGTTCATCAAGTACTTGACAAACACCACTCATAGAGATATCCAAATCAAATCACAACTTAAGATAGATATTATTGCAACTTAGACCAAGTACTAACACGGTGCACACACTGTCAACATTACACCATGAAAGGGGGAATAGATCACTTTAATACTATCATAGTGATAATTATTCTCATAATCCATAAAAGATCACAATCGCAGCCTAGACCAAGTACCACCATGATGCACGCACTGTCACCATTACACCATGGCAGGAGGAATAGATTACTTTAATAGCACCACTAGAGTACACATAATATCTGAATAATAACATCTACTTGTTCAACATGATACAAAGCTCACGATCACATAAAGATCACATCATGGGAGAGAGAGGTGAATCACATAGCTACCGGTAGAGCCCTCAGCCCCGGGGATGAACTACTCCCTCCTCATCATAGGAGACAGCAAGGTTGATGGAGATGGCGGTGAGGTCGATGGAGACGGTGGAGACGGTGATGGAGACCGATGGAGATGGCTCCGGGGGCACTTCCCGTCCCGACAGGGTGCCGGAACAGAGACTTCTATCCCTCGAAATTCGTCGGCGGTGGCGGCGGAACTGCGGAACTCTTTCTGGAAATTTGCCGACTCCCTTAGGGTTTTCCGTCCCGAGGCTTTATATAGGCGAAGGGGCATCATCAGGGGTGGGACTAGGGGCCCTCATGCCATGGTGGTGCGGCCAGGACCCTGGCCGTGCGAGCAACGTGTGAGGGGGCCTGGTGGCCCCTCTCCTACTCTCCTTCAGATCTCTGGAAAGTTCCCGGTAAAATAAGACTTCAGGAACTTGTTTCGTCCAATTCCGAGAATATTTCCTGTGTAGCTTTTCTGAAACACAAAAACAGCAAAAAACCAGGAACTGGCACTATGGCATCTTGTCAATAGGTTAGTTCCGGAAATCGCATAAAAGTGCCACGAAGTGTAACGAAACATTAAGCAAATGATGTAAAAACAAGCATGGAGCATCAAAAATTATAGATACGTTGGAGACGTATCAGCATCCCCAAGCTTAACTCCTGCTCGTCCTCAAGTAGGTAAGTGATAACAAAAGAAATAATTTTTGAGGTGACATGCACCTGCACAATCTTGATCAAATATGTAAGCGTTGTGAGCTGGGATCATAAGAACTTAAATCATGGGCATGAAAGATATAATCTTGACAATAAAAACTTAGCAACCATGTTGTAAACATGAAAATGAACACAAACAAAAGATCACGCAAATGAAAGAATGAAAGTCAAACGTGTGTTCAAATCATAAGGAAAAACATACAAATGGTTTTCAGCTTGTCCTTCATAGAGAGCAAAACATAAATGCATAGGACACCTTCAAGTTTAAGAGGGCGACTAGATACAAATAATTTAAGAATAAGTGAAACCATAGTCATGAATCAATCAATGATAAACTTTGGGACAATGCACATTATACTCAGAATGACAACTATGCTCTCTTAGACGGTGGTGACTCAACATAAAAGTAAAAGAAAGGCCCTTCGCGGAGGGAAGCAGTGATTAAACATGTGCTAGAGCTTTTCATTTGTAAAACAGAGAGATAAAAATTGGTTTTGAGAGGTGGTTGTCTTTGTCAACGACTGGCAATGGGGTTCTTACTATCTTCCATACAAAAATGAAGCAAGTTTTTGAGAGAGAGATTGGCACTTTTGTGCTCTTTTATAAAGCTTGGCACTCCTCCCCACCTTGTTTCCTTTCACAAACCATGGTTAACCAATTCCATCGGGTGCCCACCAACATTCACATTCCATGGAGGAGTGCCTTTTTTATTTCTTTTTTTCTTTTTTTTCTTTTTGGAATAAGCAATATGGAAGATAGCAAATCCGACCACTACGTCCCCATGAGCTGAAAACAGTGTCACAAAATGAGAAGTATTTTGAAGGTTTTTTGAAAGGTAGCACATGAAAATTTACTTTGGAATGGCTTACAAATACCATGCATAGGAATTTATAGTGGACACAATGGCAAACTTGGTTTTTGGGAGTTGGATGCACGAGTAGAGCTCATACTCAGTACAAGGCGAGGGCTAGCAAAAGACTGGGAGCGACCAACTAAGAGAGCAATAACGGCCATAATCATGCATAGTGACAAAGCAACATTGAAAGAAGCATAAGATGGCATCAAAAGTCAAAAACTAAATGATCATAGAGGCTATTGGCGACTTTGTATGAGTCTAACATGTGTGAGCATGCGCCAAGTCAACCCAAATAAAGCATCAAGGAGAAAACCAAAATAATGCTTCCAAACGATAAAAACAACGCATGATCTTTTCAAAGGCTCATTAAGCAATCTCAGTTATTTGAGACAAGTCATGCTACAGCAAAACCACTAAGCATACTATCAAAAAGACATCAAGCATGACATGAAAAAGCCTAAGCCGCAGTCTACACAAGCTCCTTCTTGTACCACCTTTTTGCATAAAGCTTTTTCTCTTTTCCAACACCATTCAAACTTTTTATAAACACCTCTTTTGATGAAAACCAATAAAGACCAGAGGCAAAAATACACCTTGATGAAAAGATATAACAAGATCTGAACGCAAATCAAGGCGAAAACGAAAACCAAAAGTAGTAGCAGAAAAAGAAGAACACTCGGTTTTTGATAAGAATGAAAACTAGAGTGTTCTTGGCAAATGAAAAGCGAGTTCATCTCCTCCAAAAGAAACATGATGTGATCTAACCATTTATTGCATAAAACAAAACAAACTAATAAAGAAAACTAAAACAACTAACGCTCCAATAAAAACGCATAGTGCATGAAGCAATAAAAATATAGTGTCTTGAAAGGTGACCTGATTTTTGCCGATGAAGAAGGGGTGCCTCGGGGGCATCCCCAAGCTTTGACGCTTGTACTTCTTGGATATTTCTTGGGGGTTGCATGGGCATCCCCAAGCTTGAGCTTTTGTCCATTCTTCAACTCATCTCATCATTCTCCAATCCCTATACTTGAAAACTTCCTTTATACAAAACTAAACACAAATCTATTAGCAACATTAGTGTAAGCATAACATATAATCAACGTCTTTTTGCTTCAGGTTTCAACCTAAAACCACCACATATTAAGTATATACTACTGTAGCAACTTCCCCAAAAGTTCCGTGATCAAAAGAACTCAAAACAAAGCGATAAAGTGGCAAACACAAATATTGGCAGAAATCTGTCAAAACAGAACAGCTGACAAAGGCCGAATTTTTTAGGGGTTTTCTGTTGCTCAAATCAAAAAGTGTTCAACTAACGAAAGTTTGGATATAACCTGGGGCATATGCACAAGAAATCGCAGGTCCAAAAGATGTACATAGAATTTTCACGAATTTTTACGGTGCAGCACCGAAAACTGTTTCAGGACAGCAACATCCCCAAATCTTTCCTCACTCAAATTAGAGGCTTCTTTTGGCACAAAAACGAAATAAAAATGATAAGGAGCGGTTATTACAGTAGTAATAACTTCCAAGACTCAAATAAAAGGAAAAGTACTGAAAATAAAACAATGGGTTATCTCCCAAGAGTGCTTTTTTTTAACGCCTTTGAGCTAGGCGCAGTAATTTGCAAATATGCTCATGTGGGTGCCATATAAGATCTTGAGGCAAAGGCGCCATATAGGAACTTAAAGCAATAGAGAGCATCAAAAAGCAAATGTGGAACACATTTAAATCTAAACCACTTCCTATGAAAAATAGTCTTGTAAAGAGACAAGTCATGAAAGCGCATAGAAAAAAGCATAGGAAGGCAAAACAAGTACAACTTCAAGAATTGCAACATAAAGAGGGGAAACTCAATATTGTTGAGATCCATCAAACCATGTTTCCCTCTCTCATAATAACTTTCAGTAGCATCATGAATAGAATTAACAATATAACTATCACATAAAGCATCCCTATCACGAGCCACATGCATAAAAGGATTAATACTCCCCACATGAACAATAGTAGTAGGAGCAGATTCAACAGAATAATTATTCTCATCACCATAATCATCAAAAATAGGAGGCATATTGTAATCATAACTAATTTTCTCCTCAAAAGTAGGTGAACTGAAAATATTATACTTATCATCATAACCATCATAAACTAGAGGTTTAGTATCATCACAAGCTAGAGAACAACTATTTCACAAAGCATACTCATCAAACATATCATCATAAGAAGGAACATGAATAGTACTAATGGTACAACAATTATTAACCTTAGAATTGGTACCAAAAAGATTTTCAATATCAAAAGTAGAGTGCTTTTCCCAATCATGATCACTAACATAGGTAACAGGCATAGGAACATCATCCCAATCAGAATTATCATAATCTATAGCAGGATCATAACGCTTAGGGGAAGATACCGTGTCCTCTCGCCTTTTACTCCTCTTCTTCTTCTTCTTCATACTCTTCTTACTTTCTCCTTTAGGAGGGAGAGACTTGAAGGGCATCTTCTCCACATATTCTCTAGGAGGGAAAGGCATCTTCTCCACATAATCTGGTTTACTAACAGAAACAACAGAAGAAACTTTGGAGGATTCCTCCTCTCTATTAATAAGATAAAAACATCTATCAGTCCTGTCATAGCTTGGCAAAATATCAAGTTTTATAAGATTCTGAATGTAAGTATTTGCAAGGCAATATTTAGCACAATAGAGACGACAACCACGAAGGGTGCTATTAATATCAACATCATTTGTATCTATCAAAGCAATCTTTCTAGATATCTCTTCACACGCCAAGAACAAAGTGAGCTCATCATGCTAATTGGGAGTAATCTTGTCATCACAATACAAACTTAAGGTACTAGAAGAGTAACTATTAGGGCTTGAGCATTGGAAATTAAAATGACCTATGTCATCGCAATGTTTACAAAGAAAAGGATAAAGCTCACAAACCCTTTCACCAAGCACATCTATATCCTTGAGCCACATACTGGTTTCTTCATTTGCGTGGGTGATGCAATAATATTCCTTGTTGTAACTCTGTTCACAAGGTCTATGTACTCCACAAAAATTAACATGCTTATAAGAAATAGTACTTTTAGAAGTTTGAGCATGTTTATTGCAATCATCAATAACAATATCACTTTCTATGCAAGTGTCCTTAAAAGGTTCATGATACACGTCCCCATTTCCTTTAGGAACATTCATATGGGAAGCAAAGGCTTTAAAGCAATCAACCATAATTTGAGGATCAAAACCATATTTAGCACTAAGCTCTTGAAAAGTAGCAGTTTCAGCGAAAGACGTAATACAATCAAACTCGTAATTCATACCTGATCCTTTACCTTTGTCGCTATCCCAACCTTCAATATTGTTTTGAATTATCTCAAGCAGATCCCACTTGGTGTCAACATCCTTGCTTATGAAAGACCCATCAAAGCATACATCTAGATAGTCCTTGTAATATCCTGAAAGCCTTGCATAAAAAGTATTAATAACAATATTACGGGGAAGATCATGAATAGGAAATTTGAGCATTAGTGACTTCAATCTTCCCCATGCTTGGGCAATGCTTTCTCCATCATGAGGCCAAAAATTGTATATCTGATTACGATCTTTATGAATCTCACTTGGAGGATAGAATTTAGAATAAAAGAGAGGTACAATTTCCTCCCAACCAATAGATGGACCATCCTTAAGCAGCCGATACCATTCCTCAGCTTTGCCTTTCAGTGATAAAGAAAATAGCTTCTTCTTAACTTGGTTCATCGAAATACCTGCACACTGGAACAACTCGCATAATTCATGTATAAAGAGCAAATGATCACCAGGATGGACAGTTCCATCTCCTAAATAGCAGTTATTCTTAACACAATCAACAATCTTCGTAGGTATTTTAAAAGGATGAGGAGCACAAGCATCACTAGAAACATCACATATGGGAGATAAAATATTATCAGAACAGACCTTCTCCACTAAAGCCGGGGGACTAAAAATATCATACTTAACAAAACCAGCTTCCCCAAGCTTAGACTTTTCTATAGCATTAGCATTAACGGTATTCAAAGCATTTGTACTAATAACATTGCTATGCGAAATAAGCTCTAAAGGATTTTCAATTTTCTCTTCAAATCTAAAATCAGGAAAAAGACTAAAGAACTCTTTGTTTTCTATTAAGCCTAATTAGTGAAAATAAAAACAAGAAACAAAAAGATATAATTGCAGAATCTAAAGGAAATAACTTCGAGCACTCACACATGAGGATGCGAGTACCTTTTACCTTACCTCCCCGGCAACGGCGCCAGAAAAGAGCTTGATGTCTATGCACTTCTATTCTTGTAGACACTTGTTGGGCCTCCAAGTGAAGAGGTTTGTAGAGCAGCAGCAAGTTTCCCTTAAGTGGATCACCCAAGGTTTATCGAACTCAGGGAGGAAGAGGTCAAAGCTATCCCTCTCAAGCAACCCTGCAATTATGATACAGAAAGTCTCTTGTGTCCCCAACACACCCAATACACTTGTCAGATGTATAGGTGCACTAGTTCGGCAAAGAGATAGTGAAATACAAGCGGTAGTGATGATTATAAGTAGTAACTGTGATATGAAATAAGTATCGCTGCGAGCAAACACGTACCAAAATAGGAAGTAAACGGTGTGCAATGCTTGGAAACAAGGCCTAGGGATTATACTTTCACTAGTGGACACACTCCCAACAAATATAACATGATTGAACAAATAAACAACTTCTCTTCACTATGGTACTCTGAATTACTCTCCTATTGAATAACACTAATCATTGTGTAGGGCTACGAAGCACTCCTTAAAGTTCATCAAGTACTTGACAAACACCACTCATAGAGATATACAAATCAAATCACAACTCAAGATAGATATTATTGCAACTTAGACCAAGTACTAACACGGTGCACACACTGTCAACATTACACCATGAAAGGAGGAATAGATCACTTCAATACTATCATAGTGATAATTATTCTCATAATCCATAAAAGATCACAATCGCAGCCTAGACCAAGTGCCACCATGATGCACGCACTGTCACCATTACACCATGGCAGGAGGAATAGATTACTTTAATAACACAACTAGAGTACACATAATATCTGAATAATAACATCTACTTGTTCAACATGATACAAAGCTCACGATCACATAAAGATCACATCATGGGAGAGAGAGGTGAACCACATAGCTACCGGTAGAGCTCTCAGCCCCGGGGATAAACTACTCCCTCCTCATCATAGGAGACAGCAAGGTTGATGGAGATGGCGGTGAGGTCGATGGAGACGGCGGAGATGGCGATGGAGACCGATGGATATGGCTCCGGGGGCACTTCCCCGTCCCGGCAGGGTGCCGGAACAGAGACTTCTGTCCCCCAAAATTCGTCGGCGGCGGCGACGGAACTGCGGAACTCTTTTTGGAAATTTGCCGACGCCCTTAGCGTTTTCCGTCCCGAGGCTTTATATAGGCGAAGGGGCGTCGTCAGGGGTGGGGCCAGGGCCCTCATGCCATGGTGGCGCGGCCAGGCCTCTGGCCGCGCGAGCAACGTGTGATGGGGCCTGGTGGCCCCTCTCCTACTCTCCTTCGGATCTCTGGAAGCTTCCGGGTAAAATAAGACTTCCGGAACTTGTTTCGTCCAATTCTGAGAATATTTCCTGTGTAGCTTTTCTGAAACACAAAAACAGCAGAAAACAGGGAACTGGCACTGTGGCATCTTGTCAATAGGTTAGTTCCGGAAATCACATAAAAGTGCCACGAAGTGTAACGAAACATTAGGCAAATGGTGTAAAAACAAGCATGGAGCATCAAAAATTATAGATACGTTGGAGCCGTATCAGCGACCTATCATACATGCATATTTGGCTGGTGGAGTTCAGGCTCTTTGCATAAAGCGATATATTTTCTCCTATTTTTCAAATCATTTTTGTTTCTTCAAAAACAACTAAGATCACATTGAATCACTCAAGTGCTCCTATTAAAATCTAAGGACACATTGATTCACTCAAGTGCTCCTAACCCATTGTTCACCCATCAAGTTTTATTAAAGAAATTAGAATGATGAGATCCTTCAACTGCTTCATGAAAAGTTGCTCAAATTGTTCGTAACCGAGGACACGGCTAAGTACTTAGTTTTGACACTCTGCAGAGGTTAGTACACTTTCACCACATGGCTCGGTCGAAGACCAAGCCGAGACCTTTGGGAAACAAAACAATGAGCCTAGCCCCAGACCCATACCACCTATCTTAGCTACATCAGCTGGTCACGGTAGGTCACGGTTTCATAACTTAATCAGTCAAGCCAGAGCCCATTGACATGTGGTTATGCTCGGAAGCCACTAAATATGAACGTCTATCAATCTCTTTAAGCCTGGGTGGCTTTCCCCACCATAAAGCACACTCGATGACCCAATCAAAGCCATTCCACCCAGGTGATTCATTGATTAGTGGTTTTCATTAAGGTAAACAAAACTTTCAGTACCCATATCATGAAAACCAACCACGCAACTAATAGCATGGCTAAGCAATTCTACAGTACGATGACTATCAAGGAATCAACTAGGGGTTCTACGGCTCATCTATTGGGTCTATAGCAAAGCAAAATAAATAAACTTGAAAACATCCTACACATGCAAGCTACTGAAAAACAAATACATGCATAGAAAAAAGTAGGAGATTTATGATGTGACACTTGTCTTGATTGTTGTTCCCGCTAAAACACTCCTCGCAATCACAGGGTTCGCTGTCCGGGCAATCTATTGTGGCAAACAATTCCAAATCAATACACAGCAGTACAATACACAACAATGCAAGATGCATGATTTACAAAAGTGAAAATAATTATTAAAACCTTTATGAATCATTTTTCATAATAGAAAAGAGACATAAACATGTATTAAGGCATTCTGAAAACTTTCAGTATGAAAATAGTTTATAAAATTCTAAAATAGGTGTCCCTGGATAGGAAATTTAACTAGATTTCAAATGCCATTGGAATCACATTTTTATAAGTTACAGAAATTAAAATATGCTCAAAATACACTTAATAAGAGTTTTAAATTTGATACAAATTTCGTATAGTAACAAATAAAACTAACGGTACAGAAAAATATCTTGCATTTTTCTGAATCCAACGGTATATGATTTGCAATTTTTCGAGTTACGAAACTAAAGTTATGAATTTTCTAAGTTTACAAGTTTTCTGACAAAAATTCTATTACGTGGGAATATTCCGAGAATATTCTGCATGACGTGGCGACTCCTTATTCGCTGGTACCATTTGACACAGATCGGCTTTATAAGCCGTTGGATCACAGCGAGGTTGGACGGCCGAAAATACTCTGCTGGGAGCTCACCGGAGAAGATGGACGGCGACGGCAGCGGGTCGGGCGGCGGTCTTGGCGGCGGCTCTGGCGAAGGGAGGGTGCTGGACGACGTGCAACAGGTGATGACGATCGCAGAGGTCTCTTTGGTGCCCTCTTCCGAGCTCCTGAACGGCGGCTAGGAGCAGATGGAGGCGGCGGTCGTCGACGAACTCCGACGAGCAATTCCGACGTTCGTGGGGCTCTGTGCAAGGGGGAAACCGGTCAAGGAGGGGCGGTACAACAAGGGGAGAGGAAAGGGGAAAAAGGAACTGCAGGAAAGTGCTCCACGACCTTGATTTCGAGCTCAAGCCGAGCTCCAATGGTGACTGCGGTACCGAACTCCGGCGAGAAATTCGGCGATCTTGAGGCTATATTTTCTAGGGTTTCAAAGGGGGAATAACGGAGGAGGTTGTGGGGTATTCATAAGCAAAAATTTCGTGGAAAAGGGGCAACGAAATCCGACATTTTTGGAGAGATCCGATCGATTCCAGAGAAGCATACGCGTTCAGGAAACTCACGCTAGAGCTTGGAGATGCTCTGACGAGCGGACCCCGTCGGTCAGAGAAAAGAAAAGCAAAAAGAAAAGAGGAAAGGGACACTGCTGGGCTGCCGCGCGGGCGGCGGATACTATCTACCGCACGGTGCGGTTCGGGGCGGCGTGCAGCGGGCGGCTGCTGGGCCGGCTGGGCCGAAACGGTCCGGTCGGTCCAAAACTTTTTTTTATTTATTCTTTTTTCGAATTTAACTGAAAACTATTTACTGTTTTTGTCTATAATTTCAGTTTTAGGGCTCCAAATTGAGCAAAACCAACTTCTCTGAATTTGTAAAATCAAGGGCTATATTCTTAGATACACTAGAATACTATACAAGCCCACCAATAAGTATAAAATATATATTGATGCAATTAAGCCATGCTAAGCTTGAAAATGCAATTCAACATAAAATCGGGTTTTTGTCCAAAACAAAATCTTTTCAGTTTTGAGAAATATGTAGAGGTGCATATGCATATGCATATGAATGACATGATGAAATTCCCAAATCTAAAATCCGGGATGTTACAGACTACCACCCTTAAAAGAAATCTCGTCTCCGAGATTCGAGAAGGCTAGAAAGAATGGGTTTAGGTTCAGATAAACTATGTTGCTACCACCCTTAAAAGGAGATTTGCTAGGTCGCTTCTGCATGTTGCACTTTCCATGGATCTGCTGTGTGGCATCCAAAATTTACCATATAATCACCATATAACCTTTCAATCGGGCTCACTTTTACGAGATATATCTTACTTCTAGATCCACGGTTACTCTTGATATGAATGATTATAATGCATCAACTCTGAAAGGTACTAATGTTGGAAGGAGTTGATCAAAACTTACTAGAGACTCTAGTTTTGATGTGGTTCACATGGACTTCTTCTATCTGATTGGTCTCGTTGCCTTCATCATTCTTTCTCTCAGGACAATCATTGGCATAGTGTCCATTCTTGTGGCACTTAAAACACTCCACCTGACTAATATCCTTTTTGACAAAGTTCTTATTGTTCCTTCCATTGTTGCCTCCATTGTTGTGATCGTTACCTTTTCCGGAGTTGTGGTGGTTTTCACTGTTGTGGCCATTATGGTGGTGGCCATTTCCTCCACGGTGCTGATATCCATTACCATTGCGCTGATGGTGTCCATTGTCTCCATGCCTGTGATAACCAGAATTCCCATGATCATGGTGAAAGCTACGGTTCCTCTGATTAGATCCTGAGTTGTAGTTGTCGTTGTGCTTCCTCTTGCGTCTCTCCACCTGCTGATGCTTCCCTTCAAGGATCCTAGCCTTATCCATCAGCTCCTGGAAAGTAGGACAATAGACCACAGACAGCTGAAGTGAGAGCTCATCACTTAGTCCATCAAGAAACCTCTCTCTCCTCTTGGCATCAGTATCAACATCCTCAGGAGCATAGCGAGATAGGTTGTTGAATTCTTCAATGTACTCCGCCACCGTGTGATTGGTTTGACGCAGGTTGCGGAACTCCTTCCTCTTCAAACTCAGCACTCCAGATGAGACATGGTTGGTTTTTGAAAGGACATTTGTCCCTTTCTACTTTTTTGATTTACAATGACAAGACTATGTTTTGTGTGAACTAATATTTGAATTATATGCATACAGGTTTAAGTTCACGGGTAAAGGGGTTCTAATGCATAAAAAGAAAGATGGTGGAATCGCCTACCGAAAAGTGGCCTAAAGTGGTCTGGCCGGCTCCCTGACCGGGCCATCCGGCGGCAGACCGGACCAGCCCGGCGGAGCCGCCGGATTGGTGTACTGATTCGGTTTTTGGTGGGCCGCCGGATCTGCCCGGCCCCCAGACCGGACCACCCGGCGGCAGACCGGACTGGCCCGGCAGGGCCACCAGACTGGTAGTCTGAACGGGTTTTTGGCGGGCCGCCGGATCCACCCGGTCCACCGCTGGACTCCCGGCGAGATGTCCGGTCCCGCCGGACTCACCGCCGGGCCGTCCGGCCTAGAGGCCGGCGGCGCCGGACTTATCGCCGGGATTGCTGCTATGTGCTCCCTCAACGGGCAGATTCCCACCTACCTATAAATACCCCTTCTCTCAGCTTGGGTAGGGTTAGAACTTCACCAACCATTGTTCATCCTTGAAGCTCTCACCTACCCCCATTAGAAAAACACCAAATTCCATAGATCTCCCCTTCTAGCCAACCAAAGCTCTTGATCTTTGGAGGATTGAAGGAGGACGCACCGATCTACATCTTCACCGAAGGAATTTCATTTCCACCTCCATTTGCTTGGAGGATTTGCACCTTGGGGCTCTTGTGACCCTAGGTGTTGTAATTGGTTGATTGACTTGTCTTTGTGGTGATTCTTGCCTCTGTGGCTTTCTTGGGAGCCTCCAATTGAGTTGTGGAGTTGTGCCCCAAGCTCCGTGTAAGGGATTTGTGGTTCCCCCAATACCACCGCTTAGTGGAAACGAGCTAGCCTCCGTGGCTTGCTCACCGGAGAACAAGGTGAGCCTTTGTGGCGTTGGTAGACTCCGTGTCACCACACCTCTCCAACGTAGACGTACTTCCCCTCAAAAGGAAGGAACTACGGGAATACATCCTTGTGTCTTTGGTCTCCACTCTTCGGTTATTTCTTACCCTTACTTGTATCTTACTAGTTACTTGTTTACTTGCATGCTTGCCACTTATAGGAAATTCACCTAGTTGCACATCTAGTGAATTTACTTTGTGTCAAGCCTTAAATTTGAAAAATATTAAAAATTGACCTAGCGCCTATTCACCCCCCCTCTAGTCGCCCGTACCAATCCTTTCAATTGGTATCAGAGCCTAGTGCTCTTTGATTGGGCTTAACCGCCTAAGAGGTTATGGGCGAAGAGGAACCCGCCACTAAGGGGGATCTAAATAATATAATGGCACGTATGGATACTATGATGGCAGCCATGGAAAGCCAAAAATCTCAACTTGACGCCCTCATAAGTGGAACGTCTAGTACCACTCCACCAACCCCGATTGATTCCTCGGGTAAGCCCGACTTAAACGAGGATAATCCGGATGAGGATGGGGATGAGGGTGGAGAGGAACCCCCCAAGGTAGATGACACCCCCAACAAAGATGACGCCTATCGGGGGCATAGTCCAGGAATTCCACATCCCATGAGCTATGTCTCCGGAAGACATCTTCAAATGCCACACCTTGCTTCTTGCGGTCCACCGCCACCACTTGATGCTTCTAGCTTTGCCAATTGGCAAGATAACATGCGCTCTCACATAAACTTTGTGTCTATTGAGCTTTGGAGGATCATTGAGCAGGGTTTCCATCCAACTTCCAAGGATTTGACCAACTTGCTACCTTGGGAGCAAATCGACAAGCAACTCAATGCCTCCGCCTTGCATCTCATTCACATGTCACTTACCGAGAAGGACAAGGCGTTCGTCTGCAACATCACCTCCGCCAAAGAAGCTTGGGATATTCTCACCAACCTCTTCATTGGGAATGAGAGCATTCAAGAATCCAAGTTTGATGAAGCCTCCAATGAAGCGGACAACTTTGCCATGCTTGATGGTGAAACTCCCGAAGAACTCCATAGGCATCTCTCGTCACTCCAAGTGAAGCTAACGGATCTTGGCTCCACCCAATGTGATTGGAGATGGATGAAGAGGAAGTTCATTCAAGCTCTCTTGCCCTTCCATAGGGAAACCGTGAACTCCATCAAGGGAAATGCAAATTTCTGGACGATGTCCGCTCATGACATTTTGCAAGAGATGATGGCAAGGAAGATCTCCGAGAAGAATGCGGATGACGCTCTTGCTCGTGCATGTGGTGTGCGTGCTCCCAACCTTGCTTTGAAGGCCAAAGTCACCTGTCATGAAGAAGAAAGCTTGTTGGAAGAGGAAGAAGTAATGGGTGGAAACCCCGAGGATATGAAGTATGCTCATGCCGAGCACATGGCACTTGCTCAAAGGGCATTCATGAAGAAGTGGAAGTCATCTAGCCCCTCCAAGCCAAAGGCCACGAGTAGAGTGAGGACTTGCTACAATTGTGGTAACACTAACCACTTCATTGCTGAGTGTCCTTATGAAAGAGTTGAAGATCACAATGGAAGGCTTGTCCGCAAGGAAATGAAGTCCAAGTTATACCCAAGAAACTCCGACAAGAAGAGAGTCCTTCCAACTCACGCTTTGATAACTCAAGAAGAGTACCTCTCCGAGGATGATGCAAGTGATCATGAGGAAGTAGGAAGGGCCGCCATCACCATTGCCCATCCTACCCCCTCATCATCCCTATTCGCTTCCGCAAATGAATCAAAGCGCTCCAACCACAATGCGACTTGTCTCATGGCTCACGCTACAAAGGTATCACCGCCTCTCACACCCATCATACCTAAAAGCTTATCTTTGATGGATTGTGTTGAACGAGTTGGTGAAGATGATGATCTAGATGAAATGGACATGTTCATGTCAACCTTGCATGGGGAGATCAAAGCTCGCTTTGAGATCCTCCTAGATCAACTTAATGAAGCCATCCAAGTAAATGATAAAAATGATGAACGCATTTTTGAACTTGAGGGGCATGCTCGTGACTATGCCGATGAAATTGCTTCTCTTACTCAATCTCTTGAGGAAGAGCAAGACCTAAGGGTGTCACTTGAGACATCCATGTTGGGTCTTGAAGAATCTCACAATTTGGATATTTCCAAACTTAAAAGTGATCGTGATATTGCTCAATCCGTTGCTAATGAACTTAGGTTGCAAAATGAGAAACTAAATCTTATAATTGCTAATGAAGCAACCAAGTCTCTTTCTAGCACCTTTGTTGCAAGTTCATGCTCAACCAACCCCTCTTGTGAGAAAGCCCTCCTAAAGGGAAACGAGATGCTTGATGAGCTTTTGAATGCTCAAAAGCAACATGGTGACAAGACGGGACTTGGATTTACATCCAAGTCCAAGAAGAACAAGAAGAAGAAGAAGAAGAAGAAGAAGAAGAATGTCCCCGCGCCTCCTCTCTCATTAAAGAAGCATGTTCCTAGTGAAATATGCTATGATGAGAATGGTAATGTATTTGAGGAGGAGATGAGGGAAGTTATTGGGAATGGCAAAAAGGCTATGCCCAACCATAATAACTTTGCAGGAAAATATAATCCTTCCTATGTTCTTTGCCGTGCATAAGATGGACATGTTTATGCTAAATTTGTTGGTTCATCAAATGAATATGTTGCATGGTCTATTTGGGTTCCAAAGACCCTTGTCACTAACAAGAAAGGACCCATTGAGAAATGGGGACCTAAAGTCAAGACTTGATCTCTTGTAGGGCTTTGCTTCCGGTGGTGGTCAATGGATAATTGATAGTGGTGCTACCAATCATATGACCGGGAGCAAAGAAATGGTGAAGGAGCTTCGCACCGGTTCATCCCATGCGGGCTATGTCACCTATGGGGATTCTTCAAGGTCAAAGGTATTGGGTCTCGGCAAGGTTGTTGTCTCTCACAATGTTACCGTGGAAGATGTCATGCTTGTTGAGTCCCTTTCATATAATCTTCTTTCCGTTGCTCAACTTGCTAATATGGGCTTTGCAACCTTCTTTGATGTTGGGATTGTAGTTCTTTTGTGGAGCAAGTCTCTTAAGGTAGCTCATGTGGGGCATGTCAAAAATGGCTTATATGTGATCGACTTCTCGAAGGAGGTCACTAAAGCCGCGACATGCCTCATGGCTAAAGTTGATGTGGGATGGCTTTGGCATCGCCGGCTAGGCCACGTCAATATGAGAACTTTGCAAAGTCTCCACAAAGGCAACCACATCCTAGGACTAACCGATCTAACCTTTTCAAAAGATCGTGTGTGTAGAGCTTGCATTGAAGGAAAGATGCATGAACTTCCTCATCCTAGCAAGACCATCATTTCATCTAAGAGGGTCCTAGAGCTCCTTCACATGGATCTCTTCGGCCCTCCTTCTTATGAAAGTCTTGGAGGAAAGAAGTATTGCTTGGTGATTGTCGATGACTATTCAAGATACACTTGGGTCTTTTTCTTTGCTCATAAGAGTGAGACTCAACAAACCGTCAAAGATTTCACCAATGAAGTGCAACGCCAATATGGTCAAGACATATTGATGATCCGAAGTGACAATGGCACCGAGTTCAAGAACTACACCTTGAATGATTTTCTCAGTGATGAGGGGATTCGCCATCAATACTCATCTCCCTACACTCCCCAACAAAATGGTGTAGCCGAGCGGAAGAACCGGACTCTCATTGATATGGCTAGGACCATGTTAGCGGAATTCAAGTCTCCGTATAACTTTTGGGCCGAAGCCATTAATACCGCATGTCATGCGTCGAACCGGTTATATCTCCGCAAGGGCTTGAACAAGACTCCTTATGAGATCCTCATTGGAAAGAAGCCTAACATCAAGTACTTTTGGGTATTCGGTTGTAAGTGCTACTATCTTAAGAAAGGTGTCCATTTGTCCAAATTTGATTCGAAAGCTCTTGAGGGTACCTTTGTTGGCTATGCCGCCGAATCTCATGCCTTTAGAATCTTTGACAAACTCTCCGCTCGAGTTGTTGAAGTTTCTAACGTGAGATTCGACGAGAATGACGGCTCCCGTGTAGAGCAACGTGGTGTTTTTGATGTAGGTGATGAAATACCTCCTCTTGCCATAAGAAGAATGGGTGTGGGACATCTCATACCCGTTGAGGGACACCTTTTGGCAGAAGGAGAAGGACTATGCTCTACTCAAGTGGAGCCTTCACCCTCTCAAACACAACAAGCTCCTCAAGGTCCTTTTGATGCTAGCCAAAGACAAGCTCAAGCCCCTCAACCATGTGAGCATGATCAAGATCAAGACCAAGAGCATGATGGTGATTTCTCACCAAGTGGTGATCAAGATCAAGTTCAAGACATTGAGCAAGCTCAAGATGTTGAGCATGCTCGGTTTGAAGGTCAAGGCGAGGACCAAAACCGTGGTGATGACCAAGTGGCTTCTCAAGAATCTCTTGAAGAAGCTCAAGCTCGCCGTGCCATGAAGATAGCAACAACTCTCCAAAGAGGTAGCCACACCTTGGAGAATGTGATTGGAAGTGTAAGGAAAGGGGTGTCCACAAGGAGGCAATTGGCGAACTTTAGTAACCACCATGCCTATATCTCTTGTGTGGAACCTCAAAAGGTGTTTGAAGCGCTTGAAGACCCGGATTGGGTAGAAGCCATGCACAAAGAACTCAATAACTTCGAGCGCAACAAAGTTTGGTCATTAGTGGAGAAGCCCAAGGATTACCGCAATGTCATTGGAACCAAGTGGATCTTCAAGAACAAGCAAGATGCAAATGGAATTGTTGTGAGGAACAAGGCTCGTTTGGTTGCTCAAGGATACTCTCAAATTGAAGGCATCGACTATGGAGAGACTTTTGCACCCGTGGCTCGCCTTGAGTCCATCTGTATCCTTCTTGCTTATGCATCACATCATAATTTTAAGTTGCAACAAATGGATGTGAAGAGTGCATTCTTAAATGGTCCTTTGCATGAGTTAGTGTTTGTAAAGCAACCCCCGGGTTTTGAGGATCCTAGCTTTCCGAACCATGTCTACAAGCTTGATAAGGCACTCTATGGCCTTAAACAAGCCCCACGTGCGTGGTACGAGCATCTTAGAGAGCTTCTTGTAGACCGTGGGTTTGAGATAGGCCTCATTGATCCCACTCTTTTTACTAAGAAAGTAAATGGGGAGCTTTTCATATGCCAACTTTATGTAGATGATATCATTTTTGGTTCTTCTAACAAATCTTTCAATGATGAATTTGCAAGACTAATGACAGATAAATTTGAGATGTCTATGATGGGGGAGTTGAAATTCTTTCTTGGCTTTGAGATAAAGCAATTGAAGGGTGAGACCTTCATCAATCAAGCCAAGTACACTCAAGACATGCTCAAGAAGTTCAAGATGGATACCAGAGTGAAGGGAGCCAAGACTCCCATGCCTACAAAGGTTACTCTTGATCTCGATCCTAATGGTAAAGAAGTGGATCAAAAACTTTATCGCTCTATGATTGGGTCTTTGCTCTATCTTTGTGCATCTAGACCGGATATCATGCTTAGTGTGGGAATGTGTGCATGATATCAAGCCGCCCCTAAGGAAAGCCATTTAATGGCGGTCAAAAGAGTCTTCCGATATTTGATTCATACCCCAACTTTTGGCCTTTGGAACCCGAAGGGAGCAAGCCTTGAGCTTGTAGGGTACTCGGACTCGGATTGGGCGGGAGATAAAGTGGATAGGAAGTCAACTTCTGGGGCTTGCCAATTTCTTGGTAGGTCTTTGGTTAGTTGGTCTTCCAAGAAACAAAATTGTGTGTCTCTCTCCACCGCCGAAGCCGGGTATGTGGCGGCCGCAAGTTGTTGTGCTCAACTTCTTTGGATGAGGCAAACCATGGAGGATTATGGTATTCACTTTGACAAGGTGCCACTCTTATGTGACAATGAGAGTGCCATCAAGATCGCTCATAATCCGGTTCAACACAACAAGACCAAGCACATCGAGATCCGCCACCACTTCATCCGTGACCATGTCAACCGAGGTGAGATTAACCTGTCTTATGTAGGTACACAAGACCAACTTGCCGACATTTTCACGAAGCCTCTTGATGAAGCAAGATTCCGAGAGTTGAGGCATGAATTGAATATCCTAGACTCTTGCAATGTGGCGTGATCGTGTGCACTCATTCCCATATTATAGTGTGTTGTTCTAGTCTAGATGCGCATAGTTGAGGATAGTCATCGTGTCAATTAATGGCATGATGCATACTCAATTGTGCGACATTATAAGATCACTAATGTCATTTGAGACCAAGCATGTCTCTTCGCGGTGTCACGACATTGGTGATCACACATAGGGGGAGAAATCCCCCACCATTGCATGTCTTCAAATCTCGTGTGTTTGTTGTTGTGCTTCTTTGGAAGGCATGTAATCTTAAGTTGATTTTCTTGCAAACAAGTTTGATGGTTGTTGATTTCTTTCGCACACCATGCTTTTCTTGTTGATACATGTCACATATCGACAATTGTCAAAACTTTTCTAGTCCAAAAGGTGTTTCGGCGGCCTGCCCGGTGAAAACCGGACCTGGGGCTGGACTGCCCAGTGGCCCACCGGGCCAGCCCGGCGGATCCGCCGAACTGGCATTCAGTATACCAGTTCGGCGGGCTTGCCGGAATGGCCCGGCGTCCCGCTGGACCGCCTGGCGCATGGCCCGGTCCCGCCGGACTGGCAGGCCTATATAAACTTCGTGGGGAGGGTTTCCTGGGCAGTTTTTCCCCACTTCCTCCTCTTCCCACGCCCGCCCCAACTCCATTGGCACCGCCCCATCAAGCTTCTCCTCCCCCTAGCCTCTCCACCCAACCAATCCCTTCCAAATTTAGATCGGGTGTAGATCGGGGTGGTTTGAAGCTTTCCTCCGAAGATCTTCGCGTTTCGTCAACCGCATTGGGAGATCGGGATTCTTCCCTATCTTCTTGTGCACCATGTCTTCGGGTAACTCCCTCGTTTTCTCTCCTTCCTCTAGCCCTTGCCTCACACTCCGTTTGTTCATGCTCTTGTATGAGTAGATCTAGTGTGTATCTAGGGTTAGATTCATCTTCTTGGGATAGATTCATCTTGTCTAGGGATAGATCCTTTTTAGGGTTTCGTTCCTTGTTGGACTAGTGTGTGTTCCTTGGCATCCTTGTACCCTTAAAGTTTGTAGTGACAAGTTGTTGAGTCAAGATTGCGGGTAGTATGACAAGTGTGTGTTTCGGCGAAAGATCCGGCGGCCGCCGGACCTGGGGCCGGATCACCCGGCGGACCACCGGACCATCTCGGCGGACCCGCCGAACTGGCATTCAGTATACTAGTTCGGCGAGCTCGCCGGAATGGCCCGGCGGCCCGCCGGACAGTCCAGCCCACGGTCCGGTCCCGCCGGACTTGGTGCCGAACCTCACTGCCATACTACCTCTCTATCGTGCACTTGTCCCTACCCGACTTTGAGTTCCTTTTCCGTGACATGTATCTTTATCTAGTGTTGCTTTGCTTTGCTTGCGTTTTTCAGACTCCTTCTCGACTGAGGACAGTGATTACCGGATTGAAACCGCGGAAGAGCTTCGCGCCTTTGAGGCCAAGAAGAGGAAGATTGATGAGGTTGAGGGGTAGTCTTCGCGCCGTACTTGTCAGACAGGGAAGACCGCAGCTGAAGGTGACAGCTCTGCAGCTGCAGGGCTGCGGATGAGGTCCAAGCTTGTTTACACTCGTGGACCTCATCCACCCCGGAAGGGTAAGGGGGCTCGTGGCCCGGTGGATGTGGAGAAGGAGCAGGAGATGGAAGGGAACTTGGGTACAGCCAATATCAGCATTTGGCGTAAACTTCGCCTTGCAAACCCGTACCGCTTTCATGAGAGGCAGTACACTGGCTCTGACAAGTGGTTCTGGACTGATTCTCAGCGTGCTATGTGGGATGATTACTATGATGCATCTGAGCACATGAAGAGTGGATTCTATGTGGTGCCTAAATCTCTCAATGTCGAGCACTTTCAGCAGTATATCTCTAGGGATTTTCGCTACATCAATGAGGCTCTTCTCAAGATGGATATTATGGACCTTGTCACCCTCTCTGAGTCTATTCAGCCTTTGGTGGTCCGTCAGTTCAGCTGCACTGTGTTCTTCCATAATGACCCTGCTGAGTCCTTCTCTTGGATGACTGGCCAGGATGTGTTCACTGCCACGTTTGCTGATTTCTGTGATGCTTTGGGCTATGGTGGTGGTAGGGCTGGAGGTTTCAAGATTCACTCTGAGACGCCCTTTACTGTGGAGAAGATCTCTCGCGTTTGCTATCCAGATGAGCCATCCCTCCCTGCTCCTGCCATTTCAGGGATGTACTACTACTACAATGCTCTTGCCAAGCTCTTCCGTCAGAATCTGATAAGTAAGGCTGGAGATGATGCTAGTGTCAGGGGCTATCACAGGAACTTGCTGTACTATTGCCAGCCCGACAAGCTTCGGAAGATCGATGGTTGTGACTTCATTTTTCAGGAGATGAAGAGATCCTCTCTCAAGCGCATGACTCCCAACTACTGTCAGTTTGTGCAGCGTTTGATCAACAGGCAGCCCCGAGCTCAGACTGCTTTGGTTCGTGGACAGGTTGTGGAGATGGAGACCTTCTCAGTGGGTTTCCAGGGTGGTTTTGAAGAGGCTCCCGGCTTGCACCGTGCCAGGGCCAGAGGTCGCTCCATGGATGCTCCTGATCCTCACCATGCCTCTGGCTCTGGAGCTAGTCACCGTCGTCGTCATCGCCATCATAGGTCCTCTCGCAAGAAAGGTGTTGCTGCTTTCTTCAAGAATTTGTGGGAGATGTGTCGCGGCACTTATGATGTCGCTCAGAGGAGCATGGAGATGAGTCAGGAGACTCGGAGGAGGCAGAATGAGTTCTTGGCTGCTAGGGGCAGTGTTGTTCCCCCCGTTGGACATGAGTTGGATCTGGTCCCGTATGTCAACTATGTCATGCCGCCTCTTGATGATGACATGTTTGCTGGTATTGAAGACTTTGAAGACTTTGATCCACCCTCTGAGCCAGAAGATGCTGATGAAGAAGAAGGTGCTCATGGAGAGGATGATCCGAAGGATTCTCCTGTCCCCAGTGAAGATTTTTGAGCGCTAGCATCGTCTACTCTCTTGCCCCTTTTTGGTGTTTCGATGCCAAAGGGGGAGAAGAGTGTAGAGTCTCTAGGAATAACGTCGCATGACACAAGCCTCGCTTTCATTTTCCTTGGTTCTTAAGTGGCTTGTGTCCATTTGTGTTTTATTTACCGTTTGATCTCTCAAACTTCGTGGAACCCTATCGTGTGTGGACAAGTGTGTACTTTAATTATGCACTATGCACTCTATGTTTATGTTTGGATATGTCTATGCTTGCTATATTATTATCTATCCATGATATTATCTTGTCCATGCTATGCTTGGTTCCTATTGATGGTGGGGGAGCTCCCTAAAATCCAATTTTTGCACTTTGCATTCCGAAAGCAAATTCTACCATGTGCATATATTATGGGGGAGCACTCTCACTATTCATTAGATACCATGCTTTGTTTATCCTTTGAGACTCTAACATAGTTTGTCATCGTAAATCAAAAAGGGGGAGATTGAAAGGACATTTGTCCCTTTCTACTTTTTTGATTTACAATGACAAGACTATGTTTTGTGTGAACTAATATTTGAATTATATGCATATAGGTTTAAGTTCACAGGTAAAGGAGTTCTAATGCATAAAAAGAAAGATGGTGGAATCGCCGGCCGAAAAGTGGCCTAAAGTGGTCTGGCCGGCTCCCTGACCGGGCCATCCGGCGGCAGACCGGACCAGCCCGGCGGAGCCGCCGGATTGGTGTACTGATTCGGTTTTTGGCGGGCCGCCGGATCTGCCTGGCCCCCAGACCGGACCACCCGGCGGCAGACCGGACTGGCCCGGTGGGGCCGCCGGACTGGTAGTCTGAACAGGTTTTTGGCGGGCCGCTGGATCCGCCCGGTCCACCGCCAGACTCCCGGCGAGATGTCCGGTCCCGCCGGACTCACCGCCGGGCCGTCCGGCCCAGAGGCCGGCGGCACCGGACTTATCGCCGGGATTGCTGCTGTGTGCTCCCTCAACGGGCAGATTCCCACCTACCTATAAATACCCCTTCTCTCAGCTTGGGTAGGGTTAGAACTTCACCAACCATTGTTCATCCTTGAAGCTCTCACCTACCCCCATTAGAAAAACACCAAATTTCATAGATCTCCCCTTCTAGCCAACCAAAGCTCTTGATCTTTGGAGGATTGAAGGAGGACGCACCGATCTACATCTTCACTGAAGGAATTTCATTTCCACCTCCATTTGCTTGGAGGATTTGCACCTTGGGGCTCTTGTGACCCTAGGTGTTGTAATTGGTTGATTGACTTGTCTTTGTGGTGATTCTTGCCTCCGTGGCTTTCTTGGGAGCCTCCAATTGAGTTGTGGAGTTGTGCCCCAAGCTCCGTGTAAGGGATTCGTGGTTCCCCCAATACCACCGCTTAGTGGAAACGAGCTAGCCTCCGTGGCTTGCTCACCGGAGAACAAGGTGAGCCTTTGTGGCGTTGGTAGACTCCGTGTCACCACACCTCTCCAACGTAGACGCACTTCCCCTCAAAAGGAAGGAACTACAGGAATACATCCTTGTGTCTCCGGTCTCCACTCTTCGGTTATTTCTTACCCTTACTTGTATCTTACTAGTTACTTGTTTACTTGTATGCTTGCCACTTATAGGAAATTCACCTAGTTGCACATCTAGTGAATTTACTTTGTGTCAAGCCTTAAATTTGAAAAAGATTAAAAATTGACCTAGCGCCTATTCACCCCCCCCTCTAGTCGCCCGTACCGATCCTTTCAGTTTTGAAACCTTCCTCAAAGATGGTCCAGGTGACAGTGTCAAGGGGGTGGGTGATCTGAAAAGTTTCCCACCAAGAAGCAGCCGGTCCTTCCAGTAGGTAAGCAGTAAATCTCACCTTCTTTGCATCAGTGCATCCCACAGTTACTAGATCTTTGTTCACAGAATGGAGCCAGTCAAGAGCAACCATTGGTTTAGATGCACTTGAGAACTTAGCAGGCCTCAACCTCAGAAAACTTGCCAGAGCGTCCACTTGTGGAGGCGGATTGTTGTTGTTGCCATTGTTCCGTTGTTGTTTGCCATGAACTGAGCAATAACTTGTGTCAGCTGCGCCTGTGCTGCTATCAGCTGTTCCATCTCAGTGGGTTCATGACGGGGCGGCATCTATGGTTCAGCACAGGTAAGTTTAGATAGAAAGATCTACGGAAACAAATTCTACCCATGCAACATGATCACACAAATAGCAATCAACAACCAAGTAATCATCAAGCAACAACCATGACATTCAGCACATGCACAATATATTTTCAAAATATAGTTCCAGGGGTGTATATTCAGTGGTTAACATCCACAAAACAATTTAAAACAGTAGGTAATACAATTTGGGTCGAAATTTCAATTTATAAAGCAAAACAGAAATCTGGCAGAAAACTGCTACAGCAGAAACGTAGTTTTCCGGGCGACCAAAACTCATCAGAAAATTTTTCCAATTTTTCTACAGGTAGTACATATAATTTCGCACCAGATCCTAAAATATGAGCTCAAACGGAGTTACCAATAAAACATGAAAAATCGCGGAGTAAACAGAATTCTGCAGAAACTGCATAACAAAAATTATAACTTTTAACCAAAATTCTTTCACTAAATTGATATAAATTGTCACAAAATAACCTGGAACTTTAAAATTTAGAAAATTCTCAAGTTTGATATAGCCAACACCCTAAACGATTTCAATAACGATGAATAAAATGGTGGGCAACTAATCCATCTTCTTGAACAGCTTGCAATAGGTCGATGACGATATGCGCTTGCGCTTTCCACCACGGTTGCCGTATGATGGTGGTGTGTACTCCTCTCCTGAGTCTTCATCACTTGTGACCTCAAAGACTATCTCCTCGGGATCTTAAAAGAACTAGATATAGGGGTGCGCCTTGGCGCACGATCCTGTCGAGTTTGTTCTTATGGTTATTTTATAAAGAAAGATAAATTTAGATACAAATATGATAATATACTGTAAATGGTACGATTAAGATGAAAGCAGGAGATGCAAGAGAAACTCATGTTTATATAAAACGAAAGAGTCACGGAAAATATATTACAGCAGCTAAACTTGGCGATTGTGTACTAAAAGTTCCATATACAACGGAGTCAGTGAAAACATATTACATCAAGTATATCATAGCTAGTAACACTTGGCGACTTAGTACTAACAGCGAGAAACCAGCCGCTAGAAAAATCTAATGGTGCAAAAGATAGCCAGGCATCATATATAGTTATTAATACTACTTTATTCCTGCTACGACATTGTTTTCACACACAGAGACATGATAGATCAATTTATATCTGCTTCTACTAAAATCCATAATAGGAGGTTGATCTTTAAACAAAAACTTGAGATAGCCCCTCTTAATCTCAGACAGAAATCTTAGCGTTGTCTCTTCAGGTCCAGAAACCATCATATTAACCCTTGTCAACTACAGATTCCAGGAAAGCTTGTGCACATCAAGACCATTATCTCCATTTGGTTATGTTCAATATGTCACCCATGAGATAGGACAGCATTAGTTGATACGGAAGCACATAGTAAGATAATGAAGCGTGTATAATACATATAACAAAGCTAATATTTTGCTGCCAAGCTTATTATTTGGCTTCTCAGTCAACCAGACCACGTCCTCTGCCACCCATCCCCCGACGCACCAGTACAAAAACATATATATTTGTAAGTATTGCCAAGGAAGAAAACAGTAGCCATTTATAGTTATAATAGATGATCATTTCTTCAGTAAAAAAATGAGTTTATTCTTCAGTTACTTATAGAATCAGAGTACCTAATTGTATGAACCTAGTTTTAAATCTGTATAGCTTTAAGTGATTGTTAGTAACCAAGAGAGATATTTCTTTTTTATCTCACATCATTTCTTACTATTTGGTCTAAATAGATGCTGCGTGATGCCAATTGACAATTCTCACAGCACATACATTATTGCAGGTACAGATAATTATAAATTTTGTAAGCACTACCAAGGATGAAAACTGCAACCATTTAGAGTTATAATGTTCTGTCTGGCATACAATTTTTTCTAAAAAAAATACTTCAATTCTGGACCTCTTTTTCTATACTGCAAAATCTGTGCAGTTTATAAAAAATGAAGTATATAAAACTACAGTTTTTGCTAAAGCCAAACACCCCAAAGTAATTAAAACCATGGTATTTTTAGAAACCAAAGCATTCGTACAATACTTTGAAAGAGCATAGCTGCCAAACACACCCTAACCATTTTTATTTCTTCAGTAAAAGAACATGTGCTCATTTCTTCAAATACTTGTAGAATCATTAGTCCCTAAGTGTGTGTACGTACCTTTAAACTGTACAGATTTCAGTGATTGGCAATATATTATATTTGCTGGATAATGCAAGATTTAGGGGCGCGCCTTGGCGCGCGGCCCCCATCTTTCGAACCAACAAACGTTTTGTAAAACATATATTAATTATTTATGAAATATTAATGGAAGTGTCAATCTACTCATATGGAGATCATTCGTAGTACTCCATCTCATTCAGGTCTAAAAGAACATGATAAAGGTGGCTTGTACTGTAGTACTCCATGCAGCTAGATGGCACACAAAATTATACTGTTGCTCACTATTTCCAGGTCTGATTATTTCTGTGCAGGCACACTGAAAAAATGAGTACTTGCTGTTCATAAGTAAAAAAGAATATATTATTTGTACCTATATTAATCCACCTAGAGCACATGTTACATCCTAAAAGCAACAAATAAGCTGGCATGCTGAGTGGTATGCGTTTGGTGTACATGCTGGACCTGTTTGGCAATAAGAACGCTGTAATAGCTCATAGTACACAGGCACAAATAAAGACATATTGGCATATTATCCAAGATAAGATTAGTAATCAGTTCCTAATTCTATTTCAAAATCAAAATCTTTATATAGCAGACAACTTCTCCATTTATTCAATGAGCAGTGGCACAGGTAAAGCAGTGGCATATAATTGATGGGAAAAGTAGCATATATTCAGTTTCAAATCCTATTTAGAAATCAAAATCTGCACCGATTGTTGGAAATAAACCGAGAGGGATCCAGTTACTGGTGGCTGCTGAAGAGTATGCTAAACGTTTCACCAAATATAAGCTATCATCAACCATTATCTAAGGATATACAAATCCTGAAAGGAGAAATCTGTATAACAAAATCACAGACCCCTCTATTTTTCACTATATGCTTGTGCAAGAACCTAATTACACCACCAAATAAATAGGTCGGGATGCTTATTTCAGTGGATGTCAACAAATCGATATGGCCGTATCCAAGAGTAGGTCACTTCAAGTAGGCATCGGTACAAAACGTTATGCAATGAAGAAATTAACCACCGGCCAACTAACCTTCCCATTGTTAGAAGTATTAGTACGTGTACGTGTTTGTACTGAACATGTTAGATGTGTTGTTGAGATCGAGTCGGGCTCCTGGTCTGTGCCCGACCGACTCGCCCTCCTTTGTAAAACTCCCGGCCTATGCGCCTATATTATCAACACGAAACCCAGCGTGGACTCAAGCGCTGTTCTCATCTCATTGTCACGTTTAACATGGTATCAGAGCGGCTCCTCTTCAAGACCTAGCTGCCGCCGCCGCCGCCTCTCTCCTTGAGTCGCCGCCGCCGCCGTATAGCATCCCAACCAACATCACCGCCACCGCAGAGCCTCTCTCTGTCGTCGCCACAACACAAAAACACAAACACCTACAACCAGACAACCAAGATCGCTGCCGTCGCCGCCGCAAGAGCCGCCGCCGCCGCATCTCTACAACCAGACAATTGTGCCGCCGTCGCTGCCCAGCACCGCCGCACCTCCTACAAACAACTCCCAAGAACCCTAGACACATCCCAAAAACCTCCACCAAAACCCTAGTCAGATCCCATCATCAAACACCCAAAATCTCGCTCTGTCTTCTGCCGCGGCAGAACTCCTACTACAATCCTTGCCGCGACAGCCTGCCGGGGCAGGAAATCGACAGACTTGAGCTATGAGTTCCTCATCGTCGACCTCTGGTTTGGCCACTGCCTTGGGTAGTCCGCCAACCCAGCTGCTGACTCGAAGCAATTATCTCCTATGGCAGGCTCTCATCGTTCCGGCGTTCCGTGGGGCTAACGTCATGGGCCTTCTTGATGGCTCTGACCGTGCTCCTGCCAAGATCATTGAGGTGGAGGATTCTGAGAAGAAGAAGATCCAAGTTGAGAACTCAGCTTATGTTGCCTGGATTGCTCGAGATCAACTGGTGCTGCGCTTCCTTCGGAATTCGTTGTCACCCAAAATTCTGTCTCATGTTCTGGACATGGACACCACAGCTGCAGCTTGGGCCGGTATCACTAGCATGTTCAAAACAGCGTCTCATACCAAGGCCCAACATCTGCGTGAGATGCTCAATGACACCAAGAAACTCACCATGACCGCTGATCAGTACTTCACCAAGATGAAGGGTTTTGCTTCTGAGCTCTCTGCTCTTGGGAAACCCATTGGAGATGATGAACTTCTAGGCTATCTTCTTCATGGGTTGGACAAGGGAGAATACAACTCGCTGATAACCTCTGTCAATGGCAATAATGATACCACCATTGATGGATTTTATGATCAACTGTGTGGATATGATATGCGCAATGGCATTGAAGAAAACGGCTACTTCATCTCCTCGGCCAATCTAGCCCGTCGTGGCTATGATAGGCCCCGTGGCCGCACTCCTCCTCGACGCTCTCCACCTCCCCGTGGTCGCAGCCCTGATGTCTTCTACCGTGGAGGTGGTGGAGAGGGTGACCGCTATCGATATGATGACCGTGACCGTGACTGGCGCCGTGATGAGCGCCGCACTGATGATCGCACCTGGCGCCATGATGGTGATCGCCGTGGAGATAGGCATGATGATGACCACCGTGGAGATAGGCATGATGATCGCCGTGATAGGCGCAATGATGGTGGTGGATGGCGTTCTGATCGTACATCTACCAAATATGTTGACACTGACTGTCAAATCTGCAAGAAGCATGGACACGCTACCAGCGATTGTTGGTGGCGCTATTCTGATGACAAGAAGAAGAGAGATGATGCTGAAAAGGGGGCTCACCTTGCTGCTGCCCACCTTGCTGCTGCTCCATATGGTGTTGATACAAACTGGTATGCTGATTCTGGTGCTACTGATCACATCACAAATGAGCTAAGCAAGCTTTTCATCGCCAACAAGTACAATGGCCAAGACAAGGTCCGCACTGCTGAAGGCACAGGTATGGACATTAGTCATGTTGGTGATTCAATATTGCGTACTCCTCATAGTTCCTTTGATCTCAAAAATATTCTCCTTGTTCCACATGCATCCAAAAATCTTTTGTCTATTCATCGATTTACACTTGATAATCATGTCTTTATTGAGTTTCATCCTTTCTTCTTTTTAATCAAGGACCAAGCAACTCGAAGAATTCTGTTTAGAGGCCCTTGCTATGGTGGTCTCTATCCTTTGGTGCCTATGTTTCACGAGACCTCCAAGCATGCTTTCTTCTCAATAAAGCCATCTTCATCTACATGGCATCGACGTTTAGGACATCCTTCTTCATTTGTGGTTCAGCAAGTTCTTAGGAGAAATAAAATAGCTTACACCCCAGATAGTACCCCATATGTTTGTGATTCTTGTCAGTTAGCTAAGAGTCATCAGTTGCCATATCCTGTGTCATCTAGTGTCTCTCATGCTCTCTTGGAGCAAGTGTTCTCTGATGTATGGGGTCCTGCTCCTTTGTCTGTGGGCAAACATGCATATTATGTAAGCTTTATTGATGATTTCAGTAAATTTACTTGGATATATTTGCTTAAGAAACGTTCTGATGTTTATCAAGCCTTTCTTAATTATCAGCAATATGTTGAGCGCAAGTTTGATAGAAAAATTATTACTATGCAAACTGATTGGGGAGGTGAGTATGAGAAATTAAATAGTCTCTTTCAAAAAGTTGGCATCACTCATCATGTTTCATGTCCTCATGCCCATCAACAAAACGGTTTTGCTGAGAGAAAACACCGTCATATAGTTGAAGTGGGTCTAGCTTTACTTGCCAATGCCTCTATGCCCTTGAAATATTGGGATGAAGCTTTTATCACTGCCACCTTTCTCATAAATTTACTTCCTAGTAAGGTTCTTGACTTTGACACCCCTACAGAATGTCTCCTTAATGTCACACCCAATTATGATGCTCTTAGAACTTTTGGTTGTGCTTGTTGGCCCAACCTTCGTCCCTACAACAAGCGCAAGCTTGCTTTTAGATCCAAACGGTGTGTTTTTCTTGGCTATAGTCCCATGCACAAAGGTGTCAAATGTCTCGATGTCTCTACGGGCAGAATCTATATCTCACGTGATGTTGTGTTTGATGAGAATGTGTTTTCTTTTGCTTCCCTTCATCCCAATGCCGGCGCTCTTCTCAAACAACAAATCTTGCTTCTTCCAACTTCCACAAATGAGGGTGTACAAAATATTGCTAACCATGTGCCTATTATTGTTCCTATTACTGATGCACAGCAGATTGCAGAAACAGCTGAAGAAAATTGCAGCTCAAACGGTACTCAAAATAGTGCAGAAATTCGTTTTCAGCAATCTGCACTAGATGACGAACTGGGCATTGATCCCGAAGAAGATCCATCCAGACATTCTCCCTGCACTGGTCAGTACGAGGAACCGTAGCCCGAGAAAGATCCGCCTGCTCCCGCGCTGGCCGGCACATGCCCTCGCGGTCCCCGTTTCCTCCACCAACCGCGTCGCATGCGCGGCCCGAGCAGGCGTGTGGCCACCACACGCCCTCGAGGTCTCCCAGCCTGTCTCTGTCGTCCCCCTCGCCTGGCTCTCTGTCGACTGCAGATATTCCTTCGGGATCTTCTGTGGCCACAGAAGCTGGGGGGGAAATGAACCCAAAGAAATTGAAGAAAATGAGAATTCTGGCAACAACATTGATGAAAATATTGATGAATCATCACCGTCTCCAGAACCTGTTGTTACTCAGCATGTTGGCGTCAGCACACGTCTTCAAAAAGGTATACGACATCCAAAAAAGTATACTGATGGTACTGTTAGATATGGCATGTTTTCATCTACAGGAGAACCAAGTACATTAGTTGAAGCTCAAAGTGATTCAAAGTGGCAGCAAGCAATGCAAGAAGAATATGATGCATTGATTGACAACAAGACATGGCATCTTGTTCCACCAAGCAGAAGTACAAATTTAATTGACTGCAAGTGGGTATACCGTATTAAAAGGAAAGCAGATGGCTCTATTGACAGATACAAGGCAAGACTTGTTGCAAAAGGTTTTAAACAAAGGTATGGCATTGATTATGAGGATACCTTTAGTCCTGTAGTTAAAATTGCTACTATCAGGATTGTTCTGTCTGTATCTGTTTCTCGTGGATGGAGTCTATGGCAGCTAGATGTCAAGAACGCGTTTTTACATGGTGTTCTGGAAGAGGAGGTATACATGAAACAACCCCCAGGTTTTGAAAATCCTCACGCTCCGCACTATATTTGCAAACTTGACAAGGCTCTTTATGGATTAAAACAAGCACCTCGAGCATGGTACTCTAGGCTGAGTTCAAAATTGAGTGATCTTGGTTTTGTTCCATCAAAAGCTGATACATCATTATTTCTTTATAACAGAGCTGGTATCACTATTTATTTGCTGATATATGTTGATGATATCATAGTGACAAGCTCTTCTGATGATGCAATTGACATTCTGCTTAAGGATCTCAATGCAAATTTTGCCATTAAAGATCTAGGTGATCTTCATTACTTTCTTGGTATTGAGGTTAAAAAGGTGCAAGATGGATTGATTTTAACTCAAGAGAAGTATGCAACAGATTTCATTGCTAAAGTAGGTATGCGGGACTGCAAGCCTGCGCCTACACCATTGTCTTCTACAGAACAATTATCTCTTACTAATGGCACACCTTTGGGTCCTGATGACTGTACTCAGTATCGCAGCATTGTTGGAGGATTACAGTATTTGACACTGACACGTCCAGATTTGTCTTACTCTGTGAATAAAGTTTGTCAGTTTCTCCATGTACCAACCACTGATCATTGGTCAGCTGTTAAATGCATTCTCAGATATATTCAGGATACTTCCAAGGTTGGAATTACATTTGTAAAATCATCATCTACACTTCTTAGTGCCTTTTCTGATGCAGATTGGGCAGGCTCTATTGATGACAGAAGGTCTACTGGAGGTTTTGCTGTATTTATTGGATCAAACTTGGTTTCTTGGAGTGCCAGAAAACAAGCTACAGTGTCTAGATCTAGTACCGAGGCTGAATATAAGGCCTTGGCAAATGCCACTACAGAGTTAATTTGGGTTGAAGCTCTTTTGAGAGAACTTGGTGTGAAGCTAAAGGAGAAGCCATGTCTTTGGTGTGATAATTTAGGTGCTACCTACTTGTCTGCAAATCCTGTGTTTCATGCTAGAACTAAACACATTGAAATTGATTTTCACTTTGTCAGAGAGAGAGTTGCTGAGAATCTACTAGACATCAAGTTCATCTCAAGTAAGGATCAAGTTGCAGATGGCTTCACAAAGGCACTTCCAGTAAAATAGCTAGATGAGTTTAAACGTAATCTAAACCTTTCACAAGGTTTAGATTAAGGGAGGGTGTTAGAAGTATTAGTATGTGTACGTGTTTGTACTGAACACGTTAGATGTGTTGTTGAGATCGAGTCGGGCTCCTGGTCTGTGCCCGACCGACTCGCCCTCCTTTGTAAAACTCCCGGCCTATGCGCCTATATTATCAACACGAAACCCAGCGTGGACTCAAGCGCTGTTCTCATCTCATTGTCACGTTTAACACCCATCAGATACAAAACGTTAGCAGCAACGGTACGATCTGCAAAACCTACTACAATATATAGGAAACCAGATGCACAAGTATTAATCAAAACAGAACACCAAAAGTATTACACACATTCAGAGAAGCTGAAACCCATCTTTTTTTGCAAATAGAAACCCATATATCTGCTACGGGCCTTTATTTCAAACGTGATATGGCTGCAATTATCAAGAGATTGGCTAAATCCTTCAGGAAAACAATAAAAGTATAGGTTGTTGTACACCGCCATTTTAGTGACCTTGAAAGACTAAAAATAATTGCTTTCATTATTGTGCTATCTAATGTATCTTTTCATGGGCATAATCATGATCTGTGAAATCAGGATAATTCTTTTGCCTTTTCAAGAAATTGGCTTGTATCCCCTCAACCCTAGGCACAAATATCCCTTCAACCCCAGACCTGAACCAAACATCAGGCAAGATTTACACAGATCCCTAATTCATGGTTTCAGATATTAGATATCCCTTCAACCCTAGGCACAAATAAGTAAATAATATATAGATTGGGTTCTATAGAAGAAATAACATCAACCAATTAGAAACATTCTACAGCAGCAATGCCTGATTTAACTCTTCACAAAAAAGCAGACCTACAAACTATAGCTCAAAACGGAAAGGAAAAGATTCCAAACAGAGAAGCACAACAGTGCCCATTTTCGATCACTATATAGAAGGAAATTATGACCTATTTGTCGTGAACATCCATAATAAGAAAAACTGAAATAAAACATGCGGTTAAAATCCATGTGAACCCAAATCTTTTCTACTACTTGGCAAGAAGAAAGTGACCAGCTCCTGAAATTCCACTGGTTACATATGAACCACTCCATTGTTCTACCCCTTGGGTTTTCCTGCTGGAAGTAAAAATATACCAGGGGAAATCAGCTTTGACCGGCAGTCGATTTTAGCCAGGGAATCAATTATTTGTATCCTTGGGACATTAATTTACCTAGCTTGCTTGAGGATGAACAACTCTAGTTGGTTTGATATTCAACTACTGATCTTATACTTTGTTCTTGCCTACCTTGGATCTCCCCTTGCTCATCTTCTCCTTCTCTATTCCAGCTACTACCCTCTAGAGCTATTCCATCTTCAAGAAGAAATCAAGCAGCTTGGATCTCATCACCAATCTGCACAAACCTTCTCAAGATCCTAGAGAAGAAATAGCGAGGAATTAGGAATTGAGTTAATTTTATCAACAGAACTGACTCCAATTTCTAATGAATAAAGTACCAAAACATATTGCCTTTAACTCATTTCTATTGATATGTACATGATCATTTCCAAAAAAATATTGCATCTCCTTTCAGTACTCCCATAAGTAAAGTTCAAAGACCAGTACATAAGCACCAAGATAAATACTGCATGACTCATGAATCTATATGTGCTAGAAAATACCTACAGACTTCACCCACTAAATTTTCTGTGTGTAAATAAACATGCAGAAAGATGACCAGCAAAAAATTTATTCTCATGACAAACAAATAGTGTAAATCAATCAAACTAATTCAATTTACAGCAGAAACAAAAGATCTCCAGTGAAGCAAAAAAACTACTACTTCCCTGCCCAAGGTGCTATAGCATGCAAATGTCGGCGTGAACAAAAAATATACACAGAACTAAACATCACCTGAACATTGGAGTACATCAGCAAATATTTCAGCTCTAGCTTATTAAAATCCAAGATCCAGCCATCTAGGACCAGGCCGCAAGCTATCTCCACAACTCCCCAAAGGCCCAAAGCTCCAAACAGCATATTTGATTCAATAATATGAAACATATTTAATAGCAAAATATTGGAACATTCAATACAAAATTGATTCTGAAGAGAATATTGGTAGTGGCCAAAAAATACTTGCAAGCCTTCGTATTTGAGCTTCTTGATTGCCATGGCAATGACCCTGCTGGAAATAGGCACACAGGTTATCTCATCAACCAAGCCCCTGAAAATGGACCCAAAGACGTCCTGGCTGAGAAAATCAACAGTGTATTTGCTTCATGACATACGGAATTAGAACCAATGAAATAATAGAATCCAGAATTAGTAACCGAACCTAGGCTGACACATACGCAATTCAGAAAATCAAAACAATCAGGTGACCCATTCAAAGTGTTCAAAAGCATAGTCCCAATAAGTGCTAACTCATATGTTTACCACAACAGATTCTAGGTCAAAGACAGAACCCAAGTTGCTTCAAATGTCTGGGTTATTGTTAGCTTCTAAACCTCGTATAAACTGGACCGGTTTAACACGAGTTGAAACGTCTAGCTAGAAATGAATAAAGAAGCTGGACAATACCATTTTAGTAATACTTCTAGAACATCGCCGAGGGTTCTCAAAATCTGTTCTAATCAAGTCATCGCCGAGGACTACACATGGTGTGGTTCTTGGTCTGGGATATAATTTGATCCCGGGAACAGTCATGGTTGTTTCTGGAAATAAAATAGTAGTAAATCAAAATATGACTAATGGTAATACCTAACAGATACGCATCCTCCCAACTCATGCAATTACCATGATGAGTCAGCTGCATAGAAAGATATGGAGAAAAATAAATATAAAGAGAATCCATGTACCTGCATTTCATTAAATAGGTAGTGTGCCTCAAAATCATTCTTCTAGTCATGGTCGTCTTCATTCTACGAACTCCCTTCTTGTGACTTTTCTCCACACTCATATTCTCAGATTTGTGTCCAAACTACAAAAAATAGCAGAATGCCACACAAAACATCAACCGTATTTTCATGGTAAGATAAACTGGTGGAGAACCCAAACCAAAAAACAAATCCAAACAGATCTAGCTCCAAACAGGAGAAAATAGGTCATTTTAGGGGATGACATGAGCTGGGCAATCACTTGGCTGATGCGGTGCAGCTGAAGGATTATTTTTCACAGGCTCACCTCTGGTCATGCACTCCTTCTGCTTCTCTGGTGCAATCGTTGTTCTCCTCCTTGTATTGGTCGTTGTAGAATGGTGAGAAACAGACGGGTCAGAGATGGAAGTGAGAAGAACGAAAATAAAAAGGGAGAGGTGAGTCAACTCAAACTTACATCAACACACGGCCGCCGCCGGCCCTTCGTGTTCGGCCATACCTCTAGCCGCCGCCGCTCGCCCTTCGTCTCCAACCAAATCTCTAGCCATACCTCCAGCCAGGCCACCGCCGCCGCACCTCCGACATCTGAGGCCGTCACTGGCAGAGCACCTCTGCTCTCTAGCTGCACCTCCTACTCGGGAAGACAACAAGAGGGCAGGCATCTTCCTGTGGAGACATCAGAGGCGCGGTATTCGGCGACAAGCTGAATCAAGGGAGGGAAGAAGGAGGAGGAGCAGGGGAGAGGAAGTGGCGGCGGCTGGCATCAGAGGGAGAGGAGGAGCAGGGGAGGAATTGGAGGAGGAGTGACCAGAGGGGATTGGAGGAGAGTGCAGCCACGCGGGGGTTGGGTGTCTGGCGGCTAGGGTTTTCCACCGGGTGGCTGACTGGCTAGGCCTTCTGACCTCGCGGCCCCACCCGTCAGATGCAAGTGGACACGCAAGTGGATAGGCAAGTGGGAACCGTCCCGCCCTATGATCTTTGGGTCCCCTGAGCATGGCCCCACCCGTCATTGACCTTCTGGCTGAAACATCCGGTGTAAAAAAAATACAACGGTGCTCAGAAAAAAAAAGCCGCGAATGGACGGCCGAGATGCTTCCGTGGCTGCAATCCGACGGCCCATAGTGGCTAATCATTGTGGAAGCCTCAATGGGGGCACCAATTATACCTTTAGATGAAAGGGCAAGAAGTAGAGACATTTTTAAAATAGGTAATTTTAAATCCTATGGGCTTCCTATTATCTAGCCAAAATCCTAAGGTCACGAACCTACAGCCAACGCATCGGCTCTGATACCATCTGTGGCGACCCAACCCGTTAAAAACGGATTGAATCCTGTGCATATAAGTGCTAGTCCCTGGATCATTAGCTAGCACACACAGTAGATGTATAAAAGAGTACCAATGCATCTAATTTATTACATCGTATAATCCAAGAGTATAATTATTACAAAAGGGCTTAGCATCGATGGCTAGCTCACAAATAAAAGTTCAACATAGTAGCAAATATATAAAGCTCCATTACTCCACAGGCACCGCTGGGTGGAGACTCGCGACCTAAACGATATAAATCAATCGTCCTCAGAATAATAACCTGCAACATAAAAGGTTGCAGCCACGAATGGTCAATACACTTGGAATGGTATTGGCAAGATGTCACTATGGTGGATATCAATGGCGACCTATCATACATGCATATTTGGCTGGTGGAGTTCAGGCTCTTTGCATAAAGCGATATATTTTCTCCTATTTCAAATCATTTTTGTTTCTTCAAAAACAACTAAGAACACATTGAATCACTCAAGTGCTCTGATACGTCTTCAACGTATCTATAATTTTTTGATGCTCCATGCTTGTTTTTACACCATTTGCCTTGTGTTTCGTTACACTTCGTGGCGTTTTTATGCGATTTCTGGAACTAACCTATTGACAAGATGCCACAGTGCCAGTTCCCTATTTTCTGCTATTTTTGTGTTTCAGAAATGCTACACAGGAAATATTCTCAGAATTGGATGAAACAAGCAGAACTCCTATTTTTCCCGGACGAAGGACGAGGACCAAAAGAGAGCCGAAGGGGGGCCAGGGGCCAGCCTCACACCAGGGCGATGCGGCCCAGCCACTGGCCGCGCCCCCTATGTGTGAGGAGCCCCTGGCAGCCCCCTGATGATGCCCCTTCGCCTATATAAAGCCTCGGGACGGAAAACCCTAGGGGGTCGGCAATTTTCCAGAAAGAGTTCCGTAGCTCCGCCACCGCCGCCGACGAATTTCGGGGGATAGAAGTCCCTATTCCGGCACCTTGCTGGGATAGGGAAGTGCCCCCAGAGCCATCTCCATCGGTCTCCATCGCCGTCTCCGCCGTCTCCATCGACCTCACCACCATCTCCATCAACTTTGTTGTCTCCTATGATGAGGAGGGAGTAGTTCATCCCCGGGGCTGAGGTCTCTACCGGTAGCTATGTGGTTCACCTCTCTCTCCTATGATGTGATCTTTATGTGATCATGAGCTTTGTATCACGTTGAATAAGTAGATGCTACTCTTCATCATTATATGTACTCTAGTGGTGTTATTAAAGTAATTTATTCGTCCTTTCATGGTGTAATGTTGACAGTGTGTGCATCGTGGTGGTACTTGGTCTAGGCTACGATTGTGATCTCGTATGGATTATGAGAATAATTATCACTATGACAGTATTGAAGTGATCTATTCCTCCTTTCATGGTGTAATGTTGACAGTGTGTGCACCGTGTTAGTACTTGGTCTAAGTTGCAATAATATTTATCTTGAGTTGTGATTTGATTTGGATATCTCTATGAGTGGTGTTTGTCAAGTACTTGATGAACTTTAAGGGGTGATTCTGTAGCCACTACGCAATTATTAGTGTTATTCAATAGAAGAGTAATTCAGAGTAGCATAGTGAAGAGAAGTTATTTATTTGTTCAATTATGTTATATTTATTGGGAGTGTGTCCACTAGTGAAATTATGATCCCTAGGCCTTGTTTCCAAGCTTTGCACACCATTTACTTGCTGTTTTGTTACTTGTTTGCTTGCTGCCATTTTTGTTTCATATTGCATTTACTACTTATAATCATCCATACCGCTTGTATTTTACTATCTCTTCGCCGAACTAGTGCACCTATACATCTGACAAGTGTATTGGGTGTGTTGGGGACACAAGAGACTTTCTGTATGGTAATTGCAGGGTTGCTTGAGAGGGATAGCTTTGACCTCTTCCTCCCTGAGTTCGATAAACCTTGGGTGATCCACTTAAGGGAAACTTGCAGCTGCTCTACAAACCTCTGCACTTGGAGGCCCAACACTGTCTACAAGAACAGACGCGTGCGTAGACATCAAGCTCTTTTCTGGCGTCGTTGCCGGGGAGGTAAGGTAAAAGGTACTCGCATCCTCCTTGTGAGTGCTCGGAGTTATTTCCTTTAGATTCTGCAATTATATCTTTTTGTTTCTTATTTTTATTTTCACCAGTTAGGCTTAATGAAAAATAAAGAGTTCTTTAGTCTTTTTTCTGAGTTTAGATTTGAAGATAAAATTGAAAAACCTTTGGAGCTTAATTTGCATGCTAATAGTGATGTTAGTATGAATGCTTTAAACACTGTTATTACTAATGCTATAGAAAAGTCTAAGCTTGGGGAAGCTAGTTTTGTTAAGCATGATATTTTTAGTTCCCCAGCTTTAGTGGAGAAAATTTGCTCTGATGATATTTTACCTCCCATATGTGATAATTCTGATCTTGATGATGTTCCTATGCCTGTTACCTATGTTAGTGATCATGATTGGGAAAAGCACTCTACTTTTGATATTGAAAATCTTTTTGGTACCAATTCTAAGGTTAATAATTGTTGTACCATTAGTGCTATCCATGTTCCTTATTATGATGATATGTTTGAGGAGTATGCTATGCGAAATAGTTGTTATCTCGCTCATAATGATACTAAACCTCTAGTTTATGATGGTTATGATGATGAGAATAATATTTTTAGTCCACCTATTTTTGAGGAGAAAATTAGTTATGATTACAATATGCCTCCTGTTTTTGATGATTATGGTGATGAGAATAATTATTCTGTTGAATCTGCTCCTACTACGATTGTTCATGTGGGGAGTATTACTTCTTTTATGCATGTGGCTCATGATAGGGATGCTTTATGTGATGGTTATGTTGTTAATTCTATTCATGATGCTACTGAAAGTTATTATGAGAGAGGGAAATATATTTCGAAGGATCTTAATAATATTGAGTTTCTCCTCTTTATGTTGCAATTCTTAAAGTTGTACTTGTTTTGCCTTCCTATGTTTTTTGCTTTGCGCTTTCATGACTTGTCTCTTTACAAGACTATTTTTTATAGGAAGTGGTTTAGATTTAAATGTGTTCCATACTTGCTTTTTGATGCTCTCTTTTGCTTTAAGTTCCTATATAGCACCTTTGCCTCAAGCTCTTATATGGCACCTACATGAGCATATTTGCAAATTACTGCGCCTAGCTCAAAGGCGTTAAAGAAAAGCACTGTTGGGAGATAACCCAATGTTTTATTTTCAGTACTTTTTCTTTTATTTGAGTCTTGGAAGTTATTACTACTGTAATAACCTCTCCTTATCCTTTTTATTTCGTTGTTGTGCCAAGAGAAGCCTCTAATTTGAGTGAGGTAAGATTTGGGGATGTTGCTGTCCTGAAACAGTTTTTGGTGCTGCACCGTAAAAGTTCGTGAAAATTCTCTGTATATCTTTTGGACCTGCGATTTCTTGTACATATGCCCCAGGTTATATCCAAACTTTCATTAGTTGAACACTTTTTTATTTGAGCAATAGAAAACCCCTTAAAAATTTGACCTTTGTTAGCTGTTCTGTTTTGATAGATTTCTGCCGCTATTTGTGTTTGCCGCTTTATCGCTTTCTTTGTGAGTTCTTTTGATCACGGAACTTTTGGGAAAGTTGCTACATTAGTATATGCTATATATGTGGTGGTTTTGGGTTGAAACCTAAAGCAAAAAGGGATGATTCTATGTTATGCTTAAACTAATGTTGCTAATAGATTTATGTTTAGTTTTGTATGAAGGAAGTTTTCAAGTGTAGGGATTGGAGAATGATGAGATGAGTTGAAGAATGGACAAAAGCTCAAGCTTGGGGATGCCCATGCATCACCCCAAGAAATATCCAAGAAGTACAAGCGTCAAAGCTTGGGGATGCCCCCGAGGCACCCCTTCTTCATCGGCAAAAATCAGGTCACCTTTCAAGACACTATATTTTTATTGCTTCATGCACTATGTGTTTTTCTTGGAGCGTCAGTTTGTTTAGTTTTCTTTATTAGTTTGTTTTGTTTGCTGCAATAAATGGTTGGACCCCAACAAATTTCTTTTGCAGAAGTTGCCTTGCTTTTTATTTGCCAAGAACACTCCGTTTTTCACTCTATTTGTTTCAACTAGTGTTCTTCTTTTTCTGCTACTGCTTTTGGTTTTTGGTTTCGCCTTGATTTGCCTTCAGATCTTCTTATATTTGTTTATCAAGGTGTATTTTTGCCTCTGGACCATGTTGGTTTTCCTCAAAAGAGTTGGTTTAAAAAAGTTTAAATGGTATTGGAAAAGAGAAAAAGCTTTATGCAAAAAAGTGGTACAAGAAGGAGCTTGTGTAGACTGTGGCTTAGGCTTTTTCATGCCATGCTTGATATCTTTTTGATAGTATGCTTAATGGTTTTGCTGTAGCATGACTTGTCTCAAATAACTGAGATTGCTTAATGAGCCTTTGAGAGAATCATGCGTTGTTTTAATTATTTGGAAGCACTATTTTGGTTTTCTCCTTGATGCTTTATTTGGGTTGACTTGGCGCATGTTCACACATGTTAGACTCTTACAAAGTGGCCAATAGCCTCTATGATCATTTAGTTTTTGACTTTTGATGCCATCTTATGCTTCTTTTAATGTCGCTTTGTCGCTTTGCATGATTATGGCCATTACTGCTCTCTTAGTTGGTCGCTCTCAGTCTTTTGCTAGCCCTCACCTTGTACTGAGTATGAGCTCTACTCGTGCATCCAACTCCTAAAAAACCAAGTTTTCCAAAGTGTCCACCATACATACCTACTAGCAATTTTCTATTCCAAGTAAATTTGACTTGCTTTTATTTTCTCTTCAAATTAAACTCTTACCAGTGTTATGCGAAAATTGGTCAGTAAAGCTCTCACGAACCGGAAGGCACACTTTACTTTTTCCTGTTCTTAAAAATTTGACATTGTGGTCCCTTATGTTGAGTTATTATGCTTGCAAGTTGTAAGTTGGAGACTAGCCCAGCCATGTAGTCATGGGCAAGCTTTCAACATTGCACTTCTTATTTGAGTTGATATCATGATCTTTTGTTTATGGATGCCCGCGGTGTGAAATGAATTGGGAATCTTGTGGGGATCATGGAGTTTGTATATGTGTTAGGGAAATGCCTGGGCCGCCAATCTAAGCCATGCATAATTCATGGTGGAAATTTGCAGAATGCCCATAGTGGACATTCGGCGACGCATCTCAAAATAAAAAGCTATACAAATGGTAAATAAAAGAGATGTCGAGGTGTTCATTGTCTGCTTATCCTATTATTTTGATGTGGGCTTGTTCCATATCATCGGGCACGGAGGTACCCCATTGGCGGTTCTCGATGATACGTGTATACTTACAATGACAAGAGCCTTGCTTGGGACTCTAAGTAAAGTAGCATGAGGTTTGGGTACTCGTATTCACGGGACACGAGGTTTTTAACTTATGATTTATCAAGCATATGCATCATAATTGTTCTCACATTAACTTTAACCATTCAAGATGCTTATGATGGGGGCAATGAGAGCTCAAAGCTGGTAAGTACCATAATTTTTGAAGGTTATAAAACTTGCAATCACTGCTTCCCTCTGCGAAGGGCCTTTCTTTTACTTTTATGTTGAGTCACCACCTTCTATCTTTATGCACCATTAAGAGAGCATAGTTGTCATTCTTAGTATAATGTGCATTGTCCCAAAATTTTCATTGATTGATTCATATTGTTGGTTTTACTTGTTCTCAAATTATTTGTATCTAGTCGCCCTGTTAAACTTGAAGGTGTCCTATGCATTTATGTTCTGCTCTCTTTGAAGGACAAGCTGAAAACCATTTATATGTTTTTTCTTATGATTTGAACACACGTTTGACTTTCATTATTTTATTTTCATGATCTTTTGTTTGTGTTCATCTTCATGTTTATAACATGGTTGCTAAGTTCTTATTGTCATGATTATATATTTCATGCCCATGTTTTAAGTTCTTATGATCCCAGCTCACAATGCTTACATACATGATCAAGATTGTGTAGGTGCATGTCACCTCAAAAATTATTTCTTTTGTTATCACTTACCTACTCGAGGATGAGCAGGAGTTAAGCTTGGAGATGCTGATACGTCTCCAACGTATCTATAATTTTTGATGCTCCATGCTTGTTTTTACACCATTTGCCTTGTGTTTCGTTACACTTCGTGGCGTTTTTATGCGATTTCCGGAACTAACCTATTGACAAGATGCCACAGTGCAAGTTCCCTATTTTCTGATGTTTTTGTGTTTCAGAAATGCTCCACAGGTAATATTCTCAGAATTGGACGAAACAAGTTCCAGAGCTCCTATTTTTCCCAGACGAAGGACGAGGACCGAAAGAGAGCCGGAGGGGGGCCAGGGGCCAGCCTCACACCAGGGCGGCGTGGCCCAGCCCCTGGCCACGCCCCCTATGTGTGAGGACCCCTGGCAGCCCCCTGATGACGCCCCTTCGCCTATATAAAGCCTCGGGACAGAAAACCCTAGGGGGTCGGCAATTTTCCAGAAAGAGTTCTGTAGTTCCGCCGCCGCCGCCGATGAATTTTGGGGGATAGAAGTGATACGTCTCAAATGTATCTATAATTTTTGATGCTCCATGCTTGTTTTTACATCATTTGCCTATTGTTTCGTTACACTTAGTGGCACTTTTATGCATTTTCTGGAACTAACCTATTAACGAAGTGCCACAGTGTCAGTTCCCTGTTTTCTGCTGTTTTTGTGCTTCAGAGTGATACACAGGAAATATTCTCGGAATTGGACGAAACCACATCCTGAAGTCTTATTTTACCCGGAAGCTTCCAGAGATCCGAAGAGGAGTAGGAGGTGGGCCACATAGGCCCCACACACACAGGTGGCGCGGCCAGGCCCCTGGCTGCGCCAGCCATGTGTGAGGAGGCCCTGGCCCTCCTCTGATATCGCCCCTTCGCCTATATAAAGCCTCGGGACGGAAAACCCTAAAGGAGTCGGCAATTTTCCAGAAAGAGTTCCGTAGTTCCGCCACCGCCACCGACGAATTTTGGGGGACAGAAGTCTCTGTTTTGGCACCCTGCCGGGACGGGGAAGTGCTGAGGGCTCTACCGGTAGCTATGTGGTTCACCTCTCTCTCCCATGATGTGATCTTTATGTGATCGTGAGCTTTGTATCATGTTGAACAAGTACATGTTATTATTCAGATATTTTGTGTACTCTAGCAATGTTATTAAAGTAATCTATTCCTCCTGCTATGGTGTAACGGTGACAGTGCGTGCATCATGGTGGTACTTGGTTTAGGCTATGATTGTGATCTCTTGTGGATTATGAGAATAATTATTGCTATGATAGTTTGAGTGATCTATTCCTCCTTTCATGGTGTAATGTTGACAGTGTGTGCACCGTGTTAGTACTTGGTTTAAGTTGCAATGATTTATATCTTGAGTTGTGATCTGATTTGGGTATCTCTATGAGTGGTGTTTGTCAAGTACTTGATGAACTTTAAGGGGTGCTTCTGTAGCCACTACACAATGATTAGTGTTATTCAATAGGAGAGTAATTCAGAGTGCCTTAGCAAAGAGAAGTTACTTGTTCAGTCATGTTATATTGTTGGGAGTGTGTCCACTAGTGAAAGTATGATCCCTAGGCCTTGTTTCCAAGCATTGCACACCGTTTACTCTCTATTTTGTTACTTGTTTGCTCGCAGCAATATTTGTTTCATACCACAGTTACTACTTATACCACTTGTATTTCACTATCTATTCGCCGAACTAGTGCACCTATACATCTGACAAGTGTATTGGGTGTGTTGGGGACACAAGAGACTTTCTGTATCGTAATTGCAGGGTTGCTTGAGAGGGATAGCTTTGACCTCTTCCTCCCTGAGTTCGATAAACCTTGGGTGATCCACTTAAGGGAAACTTGCTGCTGCTCTACAAACCTCTGCACTTGGAGGCCCAACAAGTGTCTACAAGAATAGAAGTGCATAGACATCAAGAAGTCTCTGTTCCGGCACCCTGCCAGGACAGGGAAGTGCCCCCGAAGCCATCTCCATCGGTCTCCATCGCCGTCTCCGCCGTCTCCATCGACCTCACCGCCATCTCCATCAACTTTGCTGTCTCCTATGATGAGGAGGGAGTAGTTCATCCCCGGGGCTGAGGATTCTACCGGTAGCTATGTGGTTCACCTCTCTCTCCCATGATGTGATCTTTATGTGATCATGAGCTTTGTATCATGTTGAATAAGTAGATGCTACTCTTCATCATTATGTGTACTCTAGTGGTGTTATTAAAGTAATCTATTCCTCCTGCCATGGTGTAACGGTGACAGTGTGTGCATCGTGGTGGTACTTGGTCTAGGCTACGATTGTGATCTCTTATGGATTATGAGAATAATTATCACTATGATAGTATTGAAGTAATCTATTCCTCGTTTCATGGTGTAATGTTGACAGTGTGTGCACCGTGTTAGTACTTGGTCTAAGTTACAATAATATTTATCTTGAGTTGTGATTTGATTGGGATATCTCTATGAGTGGTGTTTGTCAAGTACTTGATGAACTTTAAGGGGTGCTTCTGTAGCCACTACGCAATGATTAGTGTTATTCAATAGGAGAGTAATTCAGAGTAGCATAGTGAAGAGAAATTATTTATTTGTTCAATTGTGTTATATTTGTTGGGAGTGTGTCCACTAGTGAAAGTATGATCCCTAGGCCTTGTTTCCAAGCTTTGCACACCGTTTACTTGCTATTTTGTTACTTGTTTGCTTGCTGCCATTTTTATTTCATATTGCATTTACTACTTATAATCATCCATACCGCTTGTATTTCACTATCTCTTCGCCGAACTAGTCCACCTATATATCTGACATGTGTATTGGATGTGTTGGGGACACAAGAGACTTTCTGTATCGTAATTGCAGGGTTGCTTGAGAGGGATAGCTTTGACCTCTTTCTCCCTGAGTTCGATAAACCTTGGGTGATCCACTTAAGAAAAACTTGCTGCTGCTCTACAAACCTCTGCACTTGGAGGCCCAAAACTGTCTGCAAGAACAGACGCGTGCGTAGACATCATACTCCTATTAAAATCTAAGGACACATTGATTCACTCAAGTGCTCCTAACCCATTGTTCACCCATCAAGTTTTATTAAAGAAATTAGAATGATGAGATCCTTCAACTGCTTCATGAAAAGTTACTCAAATTGTCCGTAACCGGGGACATGGCTAAGTACTTAGTTTTGACACTCTGTAGAGGTTAGTACACTTTCACCACATGGCTCGGTCGAAGACCAAGCCGAGACCTTTGGGAAACAAAACAATGAGCCTAGCCCCGGACCCATACCACCTATCTTAGCTACATCAGCTGGTCATGGTAGGTCATGGTTTCATAACTTAATCAGTCAAGCCAGAGCCCATTGACATGTGGTTGTACTCGGAAGCCACTAAACATGAACGTCTATCAATCTCTTTAAGCCTAGGTGGCTTTCCCCACCATAAGGCACACTCGATGACCCAATCAAAGCCATTCTACCCAGGTAATTCATTGATTAGTGGTTTTCATTAAGGTAAACAAAACTGTCGGTACCCATATCATGAAAAACCACCACGCAACTAATAGCATGGCTAAGCAATTCTACAGTACGATGACTATCAAGGAATCAACTAGGGGTTCTACGGCTCATCTATTGGGTCTATAGCAAAGCAAAATAAATAAACTTGAAAACATCCTACACATGCAAGCTACTGAAAAACAAATACATGCATAGGAAAAAGTAGGAAATTTATGATGTGACACTTGCCTTGATTGTTGTTCCCGCTAAAACACTCCTCACAATCACAGGGTTCGCAGTCCGGCCAATCTATCATGGCAAACAATTCCAAATCAATACACAGCAGTACAATACACAACAATGCAATATGCATGATTTACAGAAGTGAAAATAATTATTAAAACCTTTATGAATCATTATCCATAATAGAAAAGAGACATAAACATGCATTAAGGCATTCTGAAAACTTTCAGTATGAAAATAGTTTATAAAATTATAAAATAGGTGTCCCTGGATAGGAAATTTAGCTAGCTTTCAAATGCCATTGGAATCACATTTTTATAAGTTACAGAAATTAAAATATGCTCAAAATACACTTAATAAGAGTTTTAAATTTGATAAAAATTTCGTACTGTAACAAATAAAACTAATGGTACAGAAAAATAGCTTGCATTTTTTTGAATCCAACGGTATATGATTTGCAATTTTTCGAGTTACGAAACTAAAGTTATGAATTTTCTAAGTTTACAAGTTTTCTGAAATTTTCTGACAAAAATCCTATTACGTGGGAATATTCTGAGAATATTCTGCATGACGTGGCGACTCCTTATTCGCTGGTACCATTTGACATGGATCGGCTTTATAAGCCGTTGGATCACAGCGAGATCGGACGGTCAAAAATACTCCGCTGGGAGCTCACCGGAGAAGATGGACGGCGACGGCAGCGGGTCAGGCGACGGTCTTGGCGGCGGCTCCGGCGAAGGGAGGGTGCTGGACGACATGCAACAGGTGATGACGATCGCATAGGTGTCTTCGGTGTCCTCTTCCGAGCTCCTGAACGGCGGCTAGGAGCGGATGGAGGCGGCGGTCATCGACGAACTCCGGCGAGCAATTCCGACGTTCGTGGGGCTTTGTGCAAGAGGGAAACCGGTCAAGAAGGGGTGGTACAACAAGTGGAGAGGAAAGGGGAAAAAGGAACTGCGGGGAAGTGCTCCAGGACCTTGATTTCTAGCTCGAGCCGAGCTCCAATGGTGACGGCGGTACCGAACTCCGGCGAGAAATTCGGCGATCTTGAGGCTATATTTTCTAGGGTTTCAAAGGGGGAATAACGGAGGAGGTTGTGGGGTATTTATAAGCAAATATTTCGTGGAAAAGGGGCAATGAAATCCGGCATTTTCGGAGAGATCTGATCGATTCTGGAGAAGCGTACGCGTACAGAAAACTCACGCTGGAGCTTGGAGATGCTCTGACGAGCGGACCCCGTCGGTCAGAGAAAAGAAAAGCAAAAAGAAAAGAGGAAAGGGACACTGCTGGGCTGCCGCGCGGGCGACGGATGCTATCTACCGCACGGTGCGGTGCGGGGCCGGCTGGGCCAAAACGTCCGGTCGGTCCAAAACTTTTTTATTTATTTATTCTTTTTTCGAATTTAACTGAAAACTGTTTAGTGTTTTGTCTATAATTTCAGTTTTAGGGCTCCAAATTGAGCAAAACCAACTTCTCTGAATTTGTAAAATCAAGGGCTATATTCTTAGATACACTAGAACATTATACAAGCCCACCAATAAGTATAAAATATATATTGATGTAATTAAGCCATGCTAAGCTTGAAAATGCAATTCAACATAAAATCGGGTTTTTGTCCAAAACAAAATCTTTTCAGTTTTGAGAAATATGCAGAGGTGCATATGCATATGAATGACATGATGAAATTCCCAAATCTAAAATCCGGGATGTTACAGTTTAATTCGAAGGATAGATAAAAGCAAGTCAAATGTACTTTGGAATAGCAAATTGCTAATAGGTATGTATGGTGGACATATTGGAATAACTTGGTTTTTAGGAGTTGGATGCACAAGTAGAGCTCATATTCAGTACAAAATGAGGGCTAGCAAAAGACTGGGAGCGACCAACTAAGAGAGCAATAACGGTCATAATCATGCATAGCGATAAAACAGCATTAAGAGAAGCATAAAGTGGCATCATAAGTCAAAAACCAAATGATCATATAAGCTTATGGCGACTTTGTAAGAGTCAACTTGGTGTAAGCATGCGCCAAGTCAACCCAAATAAAGCATCAAAGGAGAAAACCAAATAAATGCTTCCACATAATAAAACAACGCATGATTTTTTTTCAAAGGCTCATTAAGCAATCTCAGTCATTTGAGACAAGTCATGCTACAACAAAAATCACTAAGCATACTATCAAAACGATATCACGCATGGCATGAAAAATTCTAAGCCACAGTCTAAACAAGCTCATTTTTGTACCACTTTTTGCATGAAACTTTTTCTCTTTTCCAACACCATTCGAACCTTTTTGAAACAACTTTTTTTGATGAATACCAACATAGACCTGAGGTCCAAATACACCTTGATGCAAAGATAAAACAAGATCTTAACAAAAATCAAGGCAAAAAATGAAAGCTAAACGCAGTTCTAGAAAAAGAGAACACTCGTTGAACGATAAGAGTGAAAACTAGAGTGTTCTTGGCAAATGAAAAATGAGTACATCTCCTCCAAAATAAATTTGTTGGGGTCCAAACATTTATTGCAGCAAACAAAACAAAAGAAAACTGAAAGCTAAAGTAAAGACGCTCCAAGAAAAAACACATAGTGCATGAAGCAATAAAAATATAGTGTGTCGAAAGGTGACCTGATTTTTTCCGATGAAGAAGGGGTGCCTCGGGGGCATCCCCAAACTTTGACGCTTGTACCTCTTAGATATTTCTTGGGGTGACATGGGCATCCCCAAGCTTGAGCTTTTGTCCATTCTTCATCTCATCTCATCATTCTCCAATCCCTACACTTGAAAACTTCCTTCATACAAAACTTAACACAATTCTATTAGCAATGTTAGCATAAGCATAATAATAAATCAACCCTTTTTTGGTTCAGGTTTCAACTCAAAAACACCACATATAAAGCATATACTACTGTAGCAACTTCCCCAAAAGTTCCATGATCAAAAGAACTAAAAAAAGAAACGATCGAGAGGCAAACACAAATAGTGGCAGAAATCTGTCAAAACAGAATAGCTGACAAAGGTCGATTTTTTCGAGGACCTTCTGTTGCTCAAATTGAAAAGTGTAAAACTAATGAAAGTTTGGATATAACCTGGGGTATATGCACAAGAAATCGCAGGTCAAAAATATGTTATGAGAATATTCACTAATTTTTACGGTACAACACTGAAATCTGTTTCAGGACAGCAACTTCCCCAAATCTTTCCTCCCTCAAATTAGAGGTTTCTCTTGGCACAACAACGAAATAAAAAGGATAAGGAGTGGTTATTACAGTAGTAATAACTTCCAAGACTCAAATAAAAGAAAAAGTACTGAAAAGAAAAACATTGGGTTATCTCCCAAGAGTGTTTTTCTTTAACGCCTTTGAGCTAGGCGCAGAAAGGTGGAAATCAAGTATTTTCGAATGAAGCATTAAGAGCACCGGATGCCTTACGTCTTCCTCTCTTACCTTTGCTCTTAACTCTAGGAAAGATGTGATTGTTGCAAGGTGGAGAGGTAAATTTTATAGTACCTTTTCCCACATCTATAGTGGTGCCGAGGAGTTTTAGTAGAGACCTTCCAAGTGTGATTTGTCCTTTTCCTACACATTCAATAACAAGATAATCAGTAGATATCATTCTTCCTAGTACTTTTGTAAACACTCCTTCAGCTATTCCAACAGGAAATATAGTTGCGTTATTAGTAAGACATATGTCTTCTCCTCCCTCAGAAAGCCTCCAAATATTCAAAGATTCATAAACATCCTTAGGCATAAGACAAAATTCCGACATAATATCACAATGAGCATGAAAATTTTCACCACCAATAGTAATTTTCACTGTAGGAAACCAACTTGAGCATTCGGAGTTTATGGGCACATAATCATGATGCGTGCGCAAAGTACCATCACAATATTTTAAACAAGCACTTTGAGTCTCAAGAGCATTTAATCTATTAAAAATGCTCACAAGAGAGGCATCGAAATCTGTTGGAAAGCTATAAACTATAATCAACTTTTTATAATATTTAAAGCTTGATCTCCATCACAATGAAGGAAATCTCCTCCCGCAGTAGCATCCAAAGCATATCTATAACGAAGAGCAAGACCAAAGTAAAAGCTACTAAGAAGCAAACTCAAAGTCATTTTTGGTTCAGTTTTTCCATGGCAATCATAAATTCTAGTTCAAGCTTCTTTGAAACTCTCCTTGCTCTTTTGTTTGAAAGTGAAGATCATTTCCTCAGGCGACATAGTAACAGCAACTAAGCTAGACATAATATGCAACTCAAAATAGGAACTATTTTTTTGTGTGTTTTTGATAAAACGATGCAAGCAAAAATAAAATAAAGCAAAACAAATAACAAAGTAAAAGAATGTGCGTGCGAGAAAAAACTTGCTGATGGTGCGGTGTTGATATATAGATGACCGACCAGTTGGGAACCCCAAGAGATGGTGTGATGAGCACAACAGCAAGTCTTTCCTCAGTTATGAAACCAAGGTTTATCGAACCAGTAGGAGAAAGCCAAACTTCAGAAGGTGATGCTTGCTAGCTTCGTGACAGCTCTGGACAATTTATAGGGCGCCTCGTCCAGGGCTTTGCTTTGCACCAGCAGCAACGTGAAACCTGCACACAACACAACCAAGAACTTTGCTCCCAACTTACGATGAGGTTTGGTACGTCTCAAACGTATCCATAATTTTTGATGCTCCATGCTTGTTTTTACACCATTTGCCTAATGTTTCATTACACTTCGTGGCACTTTTATGCATTTTTTGGAACTAACCTATTAACAAGTCGCCACAGTGCCAGTTCCCTACTTTCTACTGTTTTTGTGTTTCAGAAAAGCTACACAGGAAATATTCTCGGAATTGGACGAAACTAAAGCCAGTCGCCCAGATAATTAACCGAAGCTTCCAGAGAACCGAAGAGGAGTTGGAGTGGGGCCACGAGGTGCCCTCACACCAGGGTGGTGCGGCCAGGGGCTGGGCCGCGCCCCCTATGTGTGAGACCGCCTCGGTCCACTTCTGACGATGCCCCTTCGCCTATAAAGACCCCCCGACGGGAAAAACCTAAGTACCCGATCAGTTTTCCAGAGCACATCGCGATCCGCTGCCGCCATCGACCCAAAGATCGGGAGGGTCCAGAAGCTCTTCCCGGCACCCTGCTGGAGAGGGGAATCGCCACCGGAGGTCGTCTTCATCGCTATGCTTGGCTCCGGAGCAATGAGTGAGTAGTCTACCTTGGACTATGGGTCCATAGCAGTAGCTAGATGGTTGTCTTCTCTACCATGTGCTTCATGTTTAGATCTCATAAGCTGCCTTACATGATTGAGATCACCGTTATGTAATTCTACATGTTTGGTTTGTTGGGATCCGATGAATATTGGTGTTATGCTTGAGTTGAAGTACTGAAATTTATCTTTTGTTATCTCTATGTTGTTTATGATCTTGCATGCTCTCCGTTGTTCATAGCTATCTTGGTCGAGTAGTTGCTAGTGACTCCAAGAGGGGGTATTTATGCTCGATAGTGGGTTCATGCCTCTATTTAATCTGGGGGAGTGACAGAAACCTCTAAGGTTGTAGATGTGCTATTGCTACTAGGGGGAAAACAACATTCATATGCTCGAGGGTATATGTTTTGTTTACATTACACACTTTGCTTAATGCAGTTATCTATTGTTCGCAACTTAATACTCATGGGGTGTTTGGATGATATCCCCGAGAGTGGATTATTAGTCATAGATGCAGTTGGATGGCGGTCTATGTATTTTGTTGTAATGCCCAGAGTAAATCTCATAGTGATCCTCTCATCATATGCATGTTATCTTTATTCTATCAATTGCCCAACTATAATTTGTTTACCCAGCTTGTATTATTTTATCTTATGGAGAGACACCGCTAGTAAACTGTGGACCCCGGTCTTATTTCCTTTATATTGCTATCACCTGTTTACTTTACTCGCACTGTTTACTTTACTCGCATACTATTATCACTTTCCACTCGATACGCTCATACCCTTTGTTTCAAGCAAACCAGTGAGATTGACAACCTCATCGCAAGTTGGGAATAAAGTATTTGGTTGTGTTGTGTGCTGGTTTCGCGTTGCAGTTAGCAAAGCAAAGCTTGGACGAGGCGCCCTATAAATTGTCCTGAGCTGTCGCAAGCTAGCAAGCATCACCTTCAGTCGTTTGTCTCTCCTCTCCTGATTGACATACCTTGGTTTCTTAACTGAGGAAAAACCTTGCTGCTATATTCATCACACCTTCCTCTTGGGGTTCCCAATAGGCTGGTCATCAACCAAGCATCAAGCTCTTTTCTGGCGCCGTTGCCAGGGAGGTAAGGTAAAAGGTACTCGCATCCTCCTGTGTGAGTGCTCGGAGTTATTTCCTTTAGATTCTGCAATTACAACTTTTTGTTTCTTGTTTTTATTTTCACTAGTTAGGCTTAATGGAAAATTAAGAGTTCTTTAGTCTTTTTCCTGAGTTTAGATTTGAAGAGAAAATTGAAAAACCTTTGGAGCTTATTTCGCATAGCAATGTTATTAGTACAAATGCTTTTAATCCCGTTATTGCTAATGCTATGGAAAAGTCTAAGCTTGGGGAAGCTGGTTTTGTTATGCATGATATTTTTAGTTCCCCAGCTTTAGTGGAGAAAGTTTGCTCTGATGATATTTTATCTCCCATATGTGATGAGTCTAATGATGTTTGTGATCCTCGTTCTTTTAAAATACCTATGAAAATTATTGAACATGTTATGAATAACCGCTACTCAGGAGATGGAACTGTCCCTCCGGGTGATCATTTACTCTTTTTACATGAATTATGCGAGTTGTTCAAGTGTGCAGGTATTTCATCAAGCCAGGATAAGAGGAAGCTATTCTCTTATTCCCTGAAGGGCAGAGCTGCAGAGTGGTATAGGCTGCTAAAGGATGGTCCATCTATTGGCTGGGAGGAAATTGTACCTCTCTTTTATTCTAAATTCTATCCTCCAAGTGAGATTCATAAAGATCATAATCAGATATATAATTTTTGGCCTCATGATGGAGAAAGCATTGCCCAAGCATGGGGAAGATTGAAGTCACTAATGCTCAAATGTCCTATTCATGAGCTTCCCCGTAATATTGTTATTAATAATTTTTATGCAAAGCTTTCAGGATATTACAAGGACTATCTAGATGCATGCTTTGATGGGTCTTTCACAAGCAAGGATGTCGACACCAAGTGGGGTCTGCTTGAGACAATTCAAAACAATATTGAAGGTTGAGATAGCGACAAAGATAAAGGATCAGGTATGAATTATGAGTTTGATTACATTAAGTCTTTTGCTGAAACTGCTAATTTTCAAGAGCTTAGTGCTAAATATGGTGACGAGGGTTAACTCGACAAATGTCCTAGATGAAGGACTTAGGATCGGGGAGATAGGACGTCAGATGAACTCGAAGGTAAGGTTAGTCGAAATAAGTGTATATCGAAAGTAAACTTGGGTGTTCAACTTGGCTTGCTTTCAATCTGGCTTACACCGTCCCCTCCTGGCCCCTATATATAGGTGGTCAGGTCTCGAGGATCGGGTAGGGTCCGATACAGATTACAATATTGACATACGGTAAGAACTCGTATCTCGACTATCATTATAATTGGGCCTAGCTTAACGGGCCTCAGGGGTACTCAACTAACGGGCTCTATTAACTATACCCTTGTCAGTAGCCCCTGAGATTCTACCAGAATTGCAGATTCGGATTGAATCTCTAGTCTTTAAATCTTCGACTTGATCAATTCTTTGATTTCTTCATATCTTCAAATCTTCGACTTGGTCTTTCGACTTATTTTCATGATAATTTTTCGCAAGGGGTTTTGATGAACAAGCCTAACAACTCTGACAGATCAAGAGGTCAGTTAAATGGCGGATCAGATACTTGTCACCTACTTCAAATTCAATCCCCTTGGACTTGAATTCGGGATACCGGTCAAACCCACCCTTTTGCCGCATTTAGGACTTACAAAGAATGAATCCCAGTGATTCTCAGGGTACCCAGTGCGTCCACCAGGATTTTCTTCGCATCATAGACACGGATACATACCAGCAGAGCGCATCCATGTGCGTGTACTAGGCCACACAGGATGGATCCCGGGGTCTTACCTTCGTGACAAGTCACATCATTTGAGTTTCATTGCGATAACGCAACTCGAGAATCTCATGTCGCAGTCAAATTTTGACTGAAAATATTCGGGTTTAAACAACCATAAAACTCGCTCCCGATGGGAGTAACACTCCTTCTCTTTTCATGTTCCAATGCTTGCCAAGAAATATCGTTGGGTGCGCGCTCAGCGCTCCCGATGGGAGTAGCCCCCGAGGCTATAGTCGAAAAATACTTGTTCGAGTATAGGCTCAAATATAGTGTAGTCCATCATACTTCAACTCAAAATATTTTAATGATAATCTATCGTCGAATATGCGTCCATCACTCCAGTTAAAAGTTACATTCAACATTCTTGAAAGTAGCAGCCCCCAAGGCTATAATCGAAAATCCTTCATATATAGTCTTATCTATAGATTTTGCACTTGTCGGCGCCATCCTTCTTCTTTCTTATATCATCTTTTTTATGACGTCAATGAGTACGTCACTCTGTATGAGTGCGAACCGTTTTATGGGCAACACTGTAATTTTCGCAATTTTTGACCGTTAGTGGGCTGCCGTTTCCACTCCTTGCGCCACATCTCAGCCCACGATCCTTCTCCCAGAAGGTATATAAGGGGTGTAGTGGGGGATTTTACTATTTACCAGTTCGTTCTCTCCGCCACCTCCATTGCTGATCTCTTCTTCCTCCTCCTCTCATGCATAGCCCCCGAGCGCATCGCGTTTAGATGCACGTGAAGCACCTAGCCACCAAGAACACCATGGCCAAGACCTCTTCTGCCACCAGCTGGGTGCGCTCCGCCATCACGAAGAAGGAGTTGGAGAAGGCCAGGACGGACGGCCTCATCTCTAGCTCTGATTCAATCAAGTTTCCCAGTACTGAGCGGATCCCGCAGCCCCCAAGCGGCTTTCGGGTAATGTTCCTTGCTTTCCTTCTCCGCGGCCTTTCTCTTCCTGCCCACGAGTTTCTTTGTGGGCTTCTCTTTGTTTACGGTGTGCAGCTTCACCAGCTCACACCTAACTCCATCCTTCACATTGCCTGTTTCGTGACTCTCTGTGAGTCATTCTTGGGCATTGAGCCCCACTTTCTTCTCTGGAGGTCAATTTTTCGGCTTCACCCCAATGTTGCTCTGTCCAGAAAACCTGAATTGGGTGGAGCCGTAATCTCTGTCCGCCCTGAGGTGCAGTACCTCAAATTTTCTTTTGCCGCGTCTGTCCAGGGGTGGAGAACCAAATGTTTCTACATCCAAGATCGCAAAGCTTCTCCTGAAGACCAATATGGTCTAGCCCCTTTCGATGCCTCCCAGGAAGTGAAGAAATTGATGTCATGGGATGCGCTTCCCTCAGATGCAGAAGTAGAACAAGTTCTTCCTCTTCTATCTCGCATTCAAGCTCTGAAAGGAGGCAAAGGAGGCGCTTTGTCGGGTATTCAACTCATGGCGTTTTTTGTGCAACGTCGAGTTCAACCCCTGCAGCACCGCCTTACCAAGCTTTGGAGTTACTCTGGCTTGGAAGATCCTACTCGTGTCTCTGAAGATTTGATCGAGAAAAAAGATGTCGACAAGCGAGTCAAGAGCCTCACCAAGCTCACCAAGGAACATGCGGTTGCTGATTTGACTGTTGATTACTTTGACTCCGTGCACCCTCTGCCTGAGGTATGTATCTGCTTACTTTTGTTCACTTGTTTGTCAAATTTTGTGTTTCTCAAACTGTGTTTTCCTTTTCCTTGGTTGCTCTGCTAACTTGTTCGTTGTGCAGGGGCACCAATTCCGCCTCTCACACCCTCCTCTTTCAGAGGTAGGGCCCCTTTCGGCTGATCTGGCCTCGTCTATATTTGAAGCCCCCGAGGCTGATGAGAATCAGGACGAAGATGATGCCGAAGAATCAGAAGAGGAAACTAGCTCATCAACGTCGCCTCCTCCTGTGCTTACTGAAGATGCTGGTGTTGATAAGAAGAGGAAGCGTGTCAACGAATTTGCTTCTTCGAGTTCTACAGCGGCTGATAAGGCCCCTGTTATTACAGGAGATATGGAATACTTCGACCTCCTATCATCGTAAGTGCTTTATTCGAGTTCTTCAATTGCACCGCTCTTGCCTTGTTTCTGTCGTGTTATACATAATTTGTTTTCTTTTTGTAGAGATGATGAGGAGCCTCCAAAAGATGCTACAGCTGCTCCTTCGACTTCACCTGCGACTGCTGATGAGCCTGTCGAGCAAGAAGTTGCACCGAGGGTTACCAGGGCTTCTGTCAAGAAGATTCATGTAACTCGAAACCTCAAATGCTCGAAGAAGGCACAAGAAACCGATGTTTTTCTTGAGGCTCATGCATCGTCGATTTCTCCCAGTGATGTAAGTAACTTATGTTGAATTGCTCTCTTTGTATTCATTTATGTTCTTACACGCCCTTTTTCCCAGGCATTGTTGAAAAGGTTCGTCGCCTTGGGCACTGAATGTGCTGAGTACTTAAAGGTTGCGAAAGCTTTCGAAGGTACACTTTTGACATCCAGTCATTACTTTTCTTTTATGCTTATCCTTTATTGTTTATCTGACATCTTTTTGTCTTCTTCTGTAGCTGCTCTAGCAACAGCCAATGCTCGAATTGCGTCACTGGAGGCCGAGCTCGGTGCTTCGTAGAAGGCTTATGATGTTGTGGCCGCTGCTAAAGCAAGCGCTGAGAAGTCGCAGAAATCTGCGCTTGGTAAGGCGAAGAAAGCTGAAAAAGCTTTAGCCGATGCCAACATGGAGCATGCTCAGCGAGAGCAAGCCGTGGTAGAGCGTCTTCGCACAATGTCTACTACTGCTAAAGGTAAGTACTTTGCCTTGTCTTCTATTTCGACTTCTGTTGCGCTGTTGTACTTGTTGACACTTTTCTTTCCTTTTCTCTTCTATCTTCTTTTATTGTGCAGGATTTACCGGGGTATCTTCGTTGTCCTTGCAACCGGGTGATGATCCTCTGATGACTGCGGTCAACCTACTCGAGGCAAACTGGATATCTATCCAGGAGACTTTTGAGTTGGTTAGCCGCGTTCTATCACGGCTGTTCGTTGAGTTGTGGCCGAAGAAGAAGGCAGAAGTTCCGAAGGACAACTTGGGCAAGCTTGCCAAGGCCTTCGATACAACTGAAGACCCCACCCTCCAGCTTAAGGGGCTTTCTCTGAAGCGTGGTGCTGAGGGTGCTATTGCACTTTATTTTGCCCATGGTGCGGACTTCGACTGGGAGAAGGTGAACTCTTCCCATGGCCGCACCCGCGATGAGATGAAGGCTTTCTTCGAGAAGGCGAAGAAGTTGGCGCCTGCGCTGGTGGCGATTATTTCTCCTTCAGCAGCCTCCGCGACATCTACTGCGCCACCTCCAACAGCGGAAGACCCTGCGCCTACGTCGACTGTTGGCGAGGAATTTGTCATGCCTTCTTCTGCCACAGAGCAAAATGCTGAGGTGGCATAGACTCGGCTTTCTTGTAGTTTTCCATTTATCCTTTTGAATGTAAAAAACCTTTAGTCGCGTGCAACCCGAGAATCTTAGTCAAAGGGTCTTGCACTTATGTAAATATATTTCCTTCTTATGAAGTCTTGTGCTGTCTCTCTGAAATATTGCTTCTTTTGTTTCTTTTAACTTCCAGTCGATGCATGTCAATGATACTTTGACTGGCGGACCTGCTCCTTCCTCTGCCCGCATGTTCAGTTCGATGATTTCGTCGCCTCCTAGTCGATGTAATCAGTGCACAGAGTACTCTTCAAGGATTTCTGATCTTGAGGCTCGCCTGACTTTGGCTAAACGTCAAGCACAGATGGTTGTGAGCAAAGCTAGCAAAGCTTGTGGTTTGACAAAGCAAATGTCTGTTCTTGATGATAAGGTGTCAAGCTTGACTGTGAAGATTTTGCATCATGAAGAATGCAATTCCTTTGTCCTTGGCATTATCGAGTCAGCCTGCGAGATGTTGCGATGTAAGTATCCTTTTGACTTGTCTTTTTCTCTTTTGCTTCACTGCCGTTTGTATGATATCCCTTCTTGTCATAGGCACTTGCTTGGATTTTGCTACTGAAGATCGTTGGGTCACCGAACGAAATGCAACTCTGGAAAAAATGTCCGCGGGTGTTGAAACTTTGTGGTCCGATCCTCGACGTCGAAAAGCTATTGTACTGCTTCAGGATTGTGACCAACATATTGGCGAGTCAGTTGATGGCTGCAGGAAATCTCTCACGACTATGCACTATGTTATGCTTCCTCGCAATCCTTTGCCTGCAACTTTCCCGCTCCTTCTTGATACTTTCAGATCCAGCCAGCGTATTCACAGATTGATAGAGCTAAACTTAGTGGCAGGTGCTAATTTTGCTCTTGGGTGGATACGCAAGTGGCACCCAAGACTCAATTATAGCTCGATGTCCCTGAGTATGGCTCCTGGTGGAGCTAGTCTTCGAGTACATGTAGAGAATACTTTGCAGCCTACTCAGAGGCTTGTAGCTAGGCTGTTGCAAGCAGATGCTGCGTTTTTTCGCGAGTATCACTATTTGGATCCCTTAGGCGTAGATGACTCTGATAACCCACTGATGTAATACTTATGTACATATGGAACGCGAGAGTTTCTGATTTCGCGAATTTATGTCTGAAATTTGTTCTCAAAGCGCTTTTGTTTGACTTGTGCGCTTGCCACATTTTTCCTTTGAAAGACTCATAAACTCGAAAATGAGGAACGTTTTGTCTTTATTATACTTGTAATGTAAGATACATGGGGTGACCCAAGAGATCCGGCCTATGACCTGTGTTCTGGATCTAGAGGGCATTGCCCCTGGTATAACTTGTGGCTTTTATAGCCTTATTCTTCTACTCTACTTTGTTGTTCTTGATATTTATGCCATCATGATATTCTCTTCTTCTCCTATATCTTTGCCTTCTCCTGATGCTCCTACTCGTGGTTTCTTCATCTCGGGCTCCGCAACGCGTCCTTCGAGTGGCTTGACGCCTTCTGTAGTCGTGCTTTTTGCCTTCTCTGCATAGTTGGCTGTCATGCCAAAGTTTTGCGCCATCTTGTGGAACTCCCTGTCGCAGAGATCTGAGACTTCAAAACTTCCTTTTACTGTAATTATTCCTCTTGGTCCTGGCATTTTGAGTACCAAATATGTAAAGTGAGGCACTGCCATGAATCGCAAAAACGCGGGTCGTCCGAGGATCGCATGATACTGAGATGGCCAGTCCATGACTTCGAAGTCTAGCTTTTCTCTTCTGTAGTTTTGCTGGTTGCCGAAGCAAACATTGAGTGCTATTCAACCTAGTGGATAATTAGCACTTCCTGGTACGATTCCGTGGAAGGAACAATCTGTTGGCTTCAAGAACTCTAGTGATATATGCATTGCTCTGAGTGTTTTTGCATATATCAGATTGATTCCACTTCCTGCATCCATGAATATTCTGTCGATATCGTATGCGCCGATTTGAGCTTTGAGTACCAAAGGCGCGTTTCCTGGCCGAGGTACTATTATAGGGTGGTCTTCTCTGTTGAACTCGATTGGTTGTTCTGACCAGTGCAAATATTCCGTTGTGGCTGGAGGTGAGATTACTGCTGGGTTGACTTGTCAAGTAATACTCTTTTCTTCTTTGTTCGACTTGGGCACAGGTTGTATCATTGCTATGATGTGTCCCTTAGATGGAACGTATCCCTCGTCGTCATTGTGTTCCTGATTTGGCTGGTCTTGACCTTGAAGAGATCCACTGTTCCCTTGCTGACTTGTGGGGGGTTTGTTGCTTCCTTCGTACCCTTGTCGCCTTGCTTTGGTTTGCTTGCTTAGTGCTGCCTCTTGTAGCTTCAAGAATGTTGTGCAATCTTTCATTGCATGCCTGGATACTCGCTTCCCGTCGACGAACGCTGAGTGTATATGGCAAGGTCCGTTGAGCATGTCTTCTGGCGATGGGTTGTACTCTCTGGATTCTCTCGTGGGAAACTTTTTATAGTCCTCTTTTCCGTAGCTTCGATATCCCGAGCTTCTGCGATCACTTCCTTGATAGCTGTTGTCCTTGTACCCTACGGCTACTTGGCTATGGGAGCCATAGTTGTCGTAATTTCGGGACCGTCTCCTTTGATTTCCATATCTATTTCTTCTATCATCCTCTGGGGATCGCGTCCGCTTGTTGTTGCATGCGTCTTCTCCATCTACAAATCTGTTTGCTATGTCCATGTGGTCTGACACTGTTTTTGGCTTGATTCTGCCCATCTCTTCGACTAGGTCTCTTCGCCTTAATCCAATGATGAACGCATCTATTGCTCTTTCGTCTGAAACTTTGACTGCTGAGTTTTTGATAAGACTCCATCTTTGGATGTATGCCCGTAGTGTTTCGTCGCATTGTTGCACACACGCTTTGACTTCTTCTATTGATGCTGGCCGCTTGTATGTTGACCTGAAGTTGCTTGTAAATTGCTTTGTGAGGTCTTCCCAGCTTCCAATAGTTTATTTCTCTAGTTTGCTCAACCATGACCTTGCTGCGCCGGTGAGGTGTAGCTGCAAACTTTGCATTGTTGTTTCTTTGGTTCCTCCTAATATTTGTACTGCTTGTAGATAATCTGAGAGCCATGATTGTGGTTCCTGTGATCTATCATACTTTTGCTGATCATGAGGTAAGTTGAACCCCTTTGGAACTGGAGTGGTGCGAACCCTGTGGGTAAAGCACGATGCCCCCATCTCTTTTTTTGTCATCTTCATAGTCATGTTTTCGTTTGGGGATCAGGATCTTTGGTTTCCTCTGTGTTGTTTTGGTGATGGCGATCGAGATCGTTGATTGCTGCTTCTGCGTCGAGGACTATTGTGACAGCGAGGCGATCTTGGCTTGTGTGTTTCCTTATGGTGGTGTGCTTCCTCTCCTTTTGTTGATAGCTTGTGGCCCACCATGTTTAGTCTGTTCAATGCTGCTCTGTGCATATGTTCTCTAGGATCCCCCGGGCTGGGTCGAGTTGTGAGCAGATATGCTTGAGCTGCCACTAATGCTGCTTCAGGAGTTTTTGGTACGATGTTTCCTTGTTCGTCGACCGATAGAAAGGGCGAGTCAAGGTTTTTGGAAATGCTTTGCCTATCGGAGTACTCGAGGTTATCGTACCTTGAACCATGTCGACGATTTTTCCTTGCGTTACTATATGATGCATCACTTCGCGCTTTACGAGCGGCATTGCTAGCTGCAATGGCTGAGTCTTTTCTTCTCTGTATCTCTATTTTCTCCTTTGCTAGTTGTTTTGCTTGCTGTCATAGGGAATAATGGTACCCGAAAAGCATGTCTTTGCTGGAGTTTGCTGGTATTGGCGTGTCGTGCTCTACGGCTTCTCTTATTATTCTCCATTCATCGACTGTCAGTCAATTTTTTTCCCTTACTGTTAGGGATTCTGCTGTTTGCCCTTCTGCTAGATGATTTGCTCCTCTGTCAATATTTTCTGGGTTTAGTACTGGATTGTTGTTTTCATCGAATTCTTCTGAATTGTCACCTACAATGGCGAGCACCTGGCATTGTTTGCCGATGTTACTATTGAAGCTTGAGAAGATCGAGTCGCCATCTTCAGAAAGCTCTAATCCTGTCTTCCATGTATCTATCGACTTGTCTGAGATATCATTGAGGCAGATCATGAGATCTTCGAGTTGGACTCCTGCGTCAAAATTTTCCATTGCTTTGTTGTTTTCTACGATTTTTCCTTTTTGCACTTCTTCCAAGCTAACCGGCGAGTTTACCTCGCTGGAAGAGCTTTCAGAATATTCCATCATTGCTACTGTTTCAGGCTCACTTGCCGATGGATCTTGTTTCATTGGATCTGAAAGGCGAGATGAACCCGATGGCCCGATGAAGATGCTTAAACTCCCGATCGTCAATTCCATCTCTTGATTTTCGTTGAGTTCTGTGCTGCTGTTGGCTAAAAGCAAAAAAGCCATCGAATTCATGATTCCAACGCCCATGGTCCCCACGGTCGGCGCCAATTGACGAGGGTTAACTCGACAAATGTCCTAGATGAAGGACTTAGGATCGGGGAGATAGGGCGTCGGATAAACTCGAAGGTAAGGTTAGGCGAAATAAGTGTATATCAAAAGTAAACTTGGGTGTTCAACCTGGCTTGCTTTCAATCTGGCTTACACCGTCCCCTCCTGGCCCCTATATATAGGTGGCCAGGTCTCGACGATCGGGTAGGGTCCGATACAGATTACAATATCGACATACGGTAAGAACTCGTATCTCGACTATCATTACAATTGGGCCTAGCTTAACGGGCCTCAGGGGTACTCAACTAACGGGCTTTATTAACTATACCCTTGTCATATGGTCTTGATCCTCAAATTATGGTTGATTGCTTTAAAGCCTTTGCTTCCCATATGAATGTTTCTAAAGGAAATGGGGACGTGTATCATAAACCTTTTAAGGACACTTGCATAGAAAGTGATATTGTTATTGATGATTGCAATAAACATGCTCAAACTTTTAAAAGTCCTATTTCTTATAAGCATGTTAATTTTTGTGGAATACATAGACCTTGTGAACAGAGTTACAACAAGGAAGATTATTGCATCACCCATGCAAATGAAGAAACCAGTATGTGGCTCAAGGATCTAGATGTGATTGGTGAAGGGGTTTGTGAGCTTTATCCTTTTCTTTGTGAATTTTGCGGTAAAAAGGGTCACTTTAATTTTCAATGCCCAATTAATCGAATGAGTACCGCAGATTTGTATTGTGATGATAAGATTACTTTCAATCAGTATGATGAGCTTACTTTGTTTTTGAATTGTGAAGAGATATCTAGAAAGATTTCTTTGGTTGATATGAGAGATGTTGATATTAATAGCACCCTTCACGGTTGTCATCTCTATGATGCTAAAGATTGCCTCGCAAATACTTACTTACAAGATCTTATAAAACATGATGTTTTGCCAAGCTATGACAGGACTAATAGATGTTTCGATCTTATTAATAGAGAGGAGGAATCCTCCAAAGTTTCTTCTGTTGTTTCTGTCCGCAAACCAGATTATGTGGAGAAGATGCCTTTCCCTCCTAAAGAATATGTGGAGAAGATTCCCTTCAAGTCTCTCCCTCCTAAAGGAGAGAGTAAGAAGAGTATGAAGAAAAAGAAGAAGAGGAGTAAAAGGCGAGAGGACACGGTACCTTCCCCTAAGCGTTATGATCCTGCTATAGATTATGATAATTCTGATTGGGATGATGTTCCTATGCCTGTTACCTATGTTAGTGATCATGATTGGGAAAAGCACTCTTATTTTGATATTGAAAATCTTTTTGGTACCAATTCTAAGGTTAATAATTGTTGTACCATCAGTACTATTCATGTTCCTTCTTATGATGATATGTTTGATGAGTATGCTTTGCGAAATGGTTGCTCTCTAGCTTGTGATGATACTAAACCTCTAGTTTATGATGGTTATGATGATGAGTGTAATATTTTCAATTCACCTACTTTTGAGGAGAAAAATAGTTATGGTTACAATATGCCTCTTGTTTTTGATGATTATGGTGATGAGAATAATTATTATGTTGAATCTGCTCCTACTACTATTGTTCATGTAGGGAGTATTAATTCTTTTAGGCATGTGGCTTATGATAGGGATGTTTTATGTGATAGTTCTCTTGTTAATTCTATTCATGATGCTACTGAAAGTTATTATGAGAGAGGAAAACATGGTTTGATGGATCTCAACAATATTGAGTTTCCCCTCTTTATGTTGGAATTTTTGAAGCTATACTTGTTTTGCCTTCCTATGCTTTTTTGCTTTGCGCTTTCATGACTTGTCCCTTTACAAGATTATTTTTCATAGGAAGTGGTTTAGATTTAAATGTCTTTCACATTTGCTTTTTGATGCTCTCTATTGCTTTAAGCTCTTATATGGCGCCTACATGAGCATCTTCGCAATTTTCCGCGCCTAGCTCAAAGGCGTTAAAGAAAAGCACTCTTGGGAGATAACCCAATGTTTTTACATTTAGTTATTTTTCTTTTATTTGAGTCTTGGAAGTTATTACTACTGTAATAACCTCTCCTTATCCTTTTTATTTCATTTTTGTGTCAAGAGAAGCCTCTAATTTGAGTGAGGTAAGATTTGGGGATGTTGCTGTCCTGAAACTGTTTTTGGTGCTGCACCATAAAAATTTGTGAAAATTCTCTGTATATCTTTTGGACCAGCGATTTCTTTTGCATATGCCCAAGGTTATATCCAAACTTTCATTAGTTGAACACTTTTTGATTTGAGCAACAGAAAACACTCTAAAAATTCGACCTTTGTCAGCTGTTCTATTTTGACAGATTTCTGCCAATATTTGTGTTTGCCGCTTTATCGCTTTCTTTTTGAGTTCTTTTGATCACGGAACTTTTGGGGAAGTTGCTACAGTAGTATATGCTTAATATGTGGTGGTTTTAGGTTGAGACCTGAAGCAAAAAGGGTTGACTATATGTTATGCTTACACTAATGTTGCTAATAGATTTGTGTTTAGTTTTGTATGAAGGAAGTTTTCAAGTGTAGGGATCGGAGAGTGATGAGATGAGTTGAAGAATGGACAAAAGCTCAAGCTTGGGGATGTCCATGCATCTCCCCAAGAAATATCCAAGAAGTACAAGCGTCAAAGCTTGGGGATGCCCCCGAGGCACCCCTTCTTCATCGGCAAAAATCAGGTCACCTTTCAAGATACTATATTTTTATTGCTTCATGCATTATGCATTTTTTTTGGAGTGTCAGTTGTTTTTAGTTTTCATTTTAGTTTAGTTTTGTTTGCTGTAATAAATGGTTGGACCCCAACAAATTTCTTTTGGAGAAGTTGCCTTGCTTTTCATTTGCCAAGAACACTCCGTTTTTCACTCTATTCGTTTCAACGAGTGTTCTTCTTTTTCTAGAACTACGTTTAGCTTTCGTTTTTCACCTTGATATGTGTTCAGATCTTGTTATATCTTTTCATCAAGGTGTATTTTTTCCTCTGATCTTTATTGGTTTTCATCAAAAGAGGTGTTTATAAAAAATTTGAATGGTGTTGGAAAAGAGAAAAAGCTTTATGCAAAAAAGTGGTACAAGAAGGAGCTTGTGTAGACTGCGGCCTAGGCTTTTGCATGTCGTGCTTGATGTCTTTTTGATAGTATGCTTATTGGTTTTGTTGTAGCATGACTTATCTCAAATAACTGAGATTGCTTAATGAGCCTTTGAAAGAATCATGCGTTGTTTTTATCGTTTGGAAGCATTATTTTGGTTTTCTCCTTGATGCTTTATTTGGGTTGACTTGGCGCATGCTCACACATGTTAGAATCTTACAAAGTCGCCAATAGCCTCTATGATCATTTAATTTTTGACTTTTGATGCCATCTTATGCTTCTTTTAATGTTGCTTTGTCGCTTTGCATGATTATGGCCGTTATTGCTCTCTTAGTTGGTCGCTCCCAGTCTTTTGCTAGCCCTCGCCTTGTACTGAGTATGAGCTCTACTCGTGCATCCAACTCCTAAAAACCAAGTTTTGCCAAAGTGTCCACCATACATACCTATTATCAATTTGCTATTCCAAGTAAATTTGACTTGCTTTTATTTACTCTTCAAATTAAACTCTTACCAGTGTTATGCGAAAATTGGTCAGTAAAGCTCTCACGAACTGGAAGGCATACTTTACTTTTTCTCGTTCTTAAAAATTTGACATTGTGGTCTCTTATATTGAGTTGTTATGCTTGCAAGTTGTAAGTTGGGAACTAGCCCAGCCATGCCGTCATGGGGCAAGCTTTCAACATTGCACTTCTTATTTGAGTTGATATCGTGATCTTTTGTTTATGGATGCCCACGGTATGAAATGAATTGGGAATCTAGCGGGGATCATGGAGTTTGTATATGTGTTAGGTAAATGCCTGGGCCGCCAATCTAAGCCATGCATAATTCATGGTGGAAATTTGTAGGATACCCGTAGTGGACATTCGACGACGCATCTCAAAATAAAAAGCTAAACAATGGTAAATAAAAGAGATGTCGAGGTGTTCATTGTCTGCTTGTCCTGTCATTTTGATGTGGGCTTGTTCCATGTCATCGGGCACGGAGGCACCCCGTTGGTGGTTCTCAATGATACGTGTATACTTACAATGACAAGAGCCTTGCTTGGGACTCTAAGTAAAGTAGCATGAGGTTTGGGTACTCGTATTCACGGGACACGAGGTTTTCAACTTATGATTTGTCAAGCATATGCAGCGTAAGTGTTCTCGCATTAACTTTAACCATTCAAGATGCTTATGATGGGGGCAATGAGAGCTCAAAGCCAGTAAGTACCATAATTTTTGAAGGTTATAAAACTTGCAATCACTGCTTCCCTCCGTGAAGGGCCTTTCTTTTACTTTTATGTTGAGTCACCACCTTCTATCTTTATGCACCATTAAGAGAGCATAGTTGTCATTCTTAGTATAATGTGCATTGTCCCAAAGTTTTCATTGATTGATTCATGATCATGGTTTCACTTGTTCTCAAATTATTTGTATCTAGTGGCCCTCTTAAACTTGAAGGTGTCCTATGCATTTATGTTTTGCTCTCTATTAAGGACAAGCTGAAAACCATTTGTATGTTTTTCCTTATGATTTGAACACACGTTTGACTTTTATTGTTTCATTTTTATGATCTTTTGTTTGTGTTCATTTGCATGTTTATAACATGGTTGCTAAGTTTCTTCTATCAAGATTATGTCTTTCATGCCCATGTTTTAAGTTCTTTTGATCCAAGCTCACAATGCTTACATATATGATCAAGATTGTGTAGGTGCATGTCACCTCAAGAATTATTTCTTTTGTTATCACTTACCTACTCGAGGACGAGCAAGAGTTAAGCTTGGGGATGTTGATACGTCTCAAACGTATCCATAATTTTTGATGCTCCATGCTTATTTTTACACCATTTGCCTAATGTTTCGTTACACTTCATGGCACTTTTATGCATTTTTCGGAACTAACCTATTAACAAGTCGCCACAGTGCCAGTTCCCTATTTTCTACTGTTTTTGTGTTTTAGAAAAGCTACACAGGAAATATTCTTGGAATTGGACGAAACCAAAGCCAGTCGCCCAGAAATTTACCAAAGCTTCCAGAGAACCAAAGAGGAGTTGGAGTGGGGCCACGAGGTGCCCTCGCACCAGGGCGGCGCGGCCAGGGGCTGGGCCGCGCCCCCTATGTGTGAGACCGCCTCGGTCCACTTCTGACGATGCCCCTTCACCTATAAAGACCCCCCGACGGGAAAAACCTAAGTACCCGATCATTTTCCAGAACACATCGCGATCCGCCGCCGTCATCAACCCAAAGATCGGGAGGGTCCAGAAGCTCTTCCCGGCACCCTGCCGGAGAGGGGAATCACCACCGGAGGTCTTCTTCATCGCCATGCTTGCCTCCGGAGCGATGAGTGAGTAGTCTACCTTGGACTATGGGTCCATAGCAGTAGCTAGATGGTTGTCTTCTCCATCATGTGCTTCATGTTTAGATCTCATGAGCTGCCTTACATGATTGAGATCACCGTTATGTAATTCTATATGTTTGGTTTGTTGGGATCCGATGAATATTGGTGTTATGCTTGAGTGGAAGTACTGAAATTTATCTTTTGTTATCTCTATGTTGTTTATGATCTTGCATGCTCTCTGTTGTTAGTAGCTATCTTGGCCGAGTAGTTGCTAGTGACTCCAAGAGGGGGTATTTATGCTCGATAGTGGGTTCATACCTCTATTTAATCTGGGGGAGTGATAGAAACCTCTAAGGTTGTAGATGTGATGTTGCTACTAGGTGGAAAACAACATTCATATGCTCGAGGGTATATGCTTTGTTTATATTACACACTTTGCTTAATGCAGTTATCTGTTATTCGCAACTTAATACTCATGGGGTGTTCAGATGATATCCCCGAGAGTGGATTATTAGTCATAGATGCAGTTGGATGGCGGTCTATGTATTTTGTCGTAATGCCCAGAGTAAATCTCATAATGATCCTCTCATCATATGCACGTTATCTTTATTCTATCAATTGCCCAACTGTAATTTGTTTACCCAGCTTGTATTATTTTATCTTATGGAGAGACACCGCTAGTGAACTGTGGACCCCGGTCCTATTTCCTTTATATTGCTATCACCTGTTTACTTTACTTGCACTATTTACTTTACTCGCATACTATTATCACTTTCCACTCGATACGCTCATACCCTTTGTTTCAAGTAAACCGGTGAGATTGACAACCTCATCGTAAGTTGGGAACAAAGTATTTGGTTGTGTTGTGCGCAGGTTTGATGACCCACAAGTATAGGGGATCACAACAGTCTTCGAGGGAAGTATTACCCAAATTTATTGATTTGACACAAGGAGAGCCAAAGAATATATGTAAGCCTTAACAAATGAGTTGTCAATTCAGCTGCACCTGGAAACAGTCTTGCTCGCTGTGGTTTATCAGAAGCAACAGTTTTATAGTGGTGATAGTAGTGAAACAGTAACAGTAGTAGTAAAATAGCAGCGGTAATAGTAACAGTAGTAAACAGTAGGAACAAATACTGTAGGCATAGGGATGGATTACGGGCATTGCATGGATAAGATAATCCATGAAATCAATGAGACATGGGCATTACAGATAAATAATGATAAATCATCCTAGTACAAACAATCATAGGCATGTGTTCCGTATATAGTCGTACGTGCTCACAAGGAGAAACTTGCACGACATCTTTTGTCCTACCAGCCTGTTGTAGTAGGGCCTCAAGGGAAACTACTGGTAATTAAGGTACTCCTTTTAATAAAATACCGGAGCAAAGCATTAGCACTCGGTGAACACATATGATCCTCACATCGTAGCCATCCCCTCCAGTTATCCCAATTTCTGTCACTTTGGGGCCTTGGGTTCCGGACAACAATATGTGTATACAACTTGTAGGTAAGACCATAAACAACAAGTATCATCATAGAAATAATAACATGTTCAGATCTAAAATCATGGCACTCGGGCCCAAAGTGATAAGCATTAAGCACAACAAGTTGCAACAATGTCATAGGCACTAAATAAAGATACTAGGCACTATGCCCTAACAATCTCATATCAAATTACATGAATGATCTCATCCAATCCCTACCATCCCCTCACCTACAGCGGGGGAATTACTCACACATGGATGGGGGAGTCATGGATGGTCGATGGAGTGACGTCGATGGTGATGGTGAATTGGTGATGAAGATCTCCTCCAAATCCCCGTCCCGGCAGGGTGCCAGAACGGAGTTTCTGGTTCCGTATTGCGGTTTCTGATGGCGGCGGCGCAGCGGAAGTCTATCTGGGAAAAACGCCGTCTCCCCGATATTATTATGTCAGGAGGTATATGTAGGTGAGAGGGGAGGTCGAGAGGGCTGCTGGGGCCTCCTCACGCCAGGGCGGCGCGGCCAGGGCTGGGCCGCGCCACCTGTGTGTGAGGGCCCCTCGAGCCTCCTCTCCGTCCCGTCTTCTGGCTCCGTGGGTCTTCTGGTGAAATAGGATTTTTGATGATTTTTCCTGAATTTTTACTGAAAGTTGGATTTCTGCACAAAAATGAGACACCAGAGCAATTCTGCTAAAAACAGCGTTAGTCCGTGTTAGTTGTATTCAAAACACACAAATTAGAGGAGAAACAATAGCAAAAGTGTTCGGGAAAGTAGATACATTTTGGACGTATCAACTCCCCCCAAGCTTAGCTATTTGCTTGTCCTCAAGCAATTCAGTTAACAACCGAGAGCGATAAAAGGAACTTTCACGGACACATTTGCTTCATATGATGTATATATACTAACTATGTGATCAAGTACTCAGGCAATTCATAATAAGAAATATGCAACTAATGTCACCTCATAGTCAAGCAACCTATGAAAGAGTGCCAACATACCAATAAAAAGTAACATGAACATAAGAAACTAACAAGATTGTAATATGCATTAATGATATGAAAGAGTGGTATCCCGCTTGCCTTTATTTGTGGGGCAAAACATAAATGCTGAGGCACCTTTGAAGTTCAAGAGAAGACTAGAAGTAGAAATATCAAAGATACAAGCATCAAAGTTATACCACAATTAACCGTGTTCTGGGACAAGCACATTACACTAAGAATAACAGTTATGCTCTCAAGAAGTGCTTAAAAGTTAGAAGGTGAAGACTCAACATAAAAGTAAGTGATAGGCCCTTCGCAGAGGGAAGCAGTGATTTAACATGTGCTAGAGCTTTTCATTTGTAAAACAGAGATAAAAATTTATTTTGAGAGGTGGTTGTTCTATGTCAACGACTAGCAATGGAGACTTGCTATCTTCCATAATAAACAAGTGAGAGCAGTTCCGAGTTCTTTGAAATTTTGGCACATTGTTGCTCTTTTATAAAGCTTTGGCACTCCTCCCCACCTTTTTTATTTCTCAAACCATGGCTAACCGATTCCATCGGGTGCCCACCAACTTTCATATACCATGGAGGAGTGCTCTTTTTTCTTTCTTTTTAGAATTAGATTATAATGGTCTGACCAGCTCCCTTGCAAAATTAATGACGAGTAGATGAAGCTGCCTAGTCGAGGGGTACTTAATTTAATATGGAAGATAGCAATTCTGACCACTACGTCCCCATGAGCTAAAAACAGTGGCACACAATGAGAAGTAGTTGAAAGTTTTGAAAGGTAGCACATGAAAATTTACTTGGAATGGCTTACAAATACCATGCATAGGAATTTATAGTGGACTCTTTGGAAAACTTGGTTTTTGGTAATTGGATGCACGAGTAGAGCTCATACTCAGTACAAGTGAAGGCTAGCAAAAGACTGGGAAGCGACAATCGAGAGAGCAATAACTATCATAATCATGCTTGCGACAAAACAAAATTAATATAGGCATAAAGGTGATACAAAAACTCTGAGGCAATTTAGATCATCGAGGCTTAATTGAATTTTTGTTTTGTCATATGCATGCTTGAGCATGTGCCAAGTCGATTCAAATGAAAATTTCAGAGGTGGATACCACAATATCATACCATATTATGAATAAAACAATGCATGCAAGCATCTACATGACATGCTACAGACTATTAGTAAATTGAAACTGATCATATGAAAGCAAAAACTACAAAGCATCCATTAGATAACATATACCTTACATGAACCGACTAAGCATGTCCACATGGAAGAGTATATGTACAAAAATGAAAGCAAATAGAGTTCATACCAGCCTCTTACCACATCTCGGATTGTCATATATCATCATTATTGCTCTTTGCTTGTGTGGCTTGAATAATATAAAGTGAATACCAAGCTCCAATGGAGTAACGGGGGACTGAACTCTGCAACAAACTTTACAAAACCAAAGAAGGACAATTTTTTTTTGTGTTTTCGATTTTTGAAACAAGAACGAAAGGAAATAGCAAACAAAGCAAAATATTTTTAGATTTTTCAAATAGCAAACCGAAAATAGCAAGTAAAGCAAATCAAAGATAGCAAACTAAAAAGCGAACAAGGAGAAATAACGGAAATATTTTTGGTCTTTTTGTGTTTTGGAAAGTGGAAATAAGAACAAGAACAATAAAGAAAGCGAAACATGGATATACATAGGACCGACAAAATATGATATATAGCTGAGTGAATCGTCGGCGTACCTCCTCCCAAGCTTAGGCTTTTGGCCTAAGTGGAGATCAATTCCGGCCCTGGTAGCTGCTCCAGGGTGGTGGGTCATCATAGGTGTAATCGTACCCCTGTTCTCGTGAAGATGAAGCTGATGGCGCATAATCATAATAAGGCTGCTCATATGGGAAGTTCGCAATATTGGAGGGCTGTCTTGACTCCTCGGCGCCCTCCTCATCGTGCACAGGTGGTGGGTGCTCCTCTACGTACGCATCGAGCTCATCCTCCGTGAGCGACCATCCATTCCTACGATCAAGATTAAACAAAAGAGGTACAGGCAAATGGACTGATCGATCAGTCTTTACTACCTTCCAGGTAGTATTCTTGAAAAAGGTTAGCTCAAATGTTAAATTAATCAAACTAGCAGGAGGAGGAATAAACTTATGATGAATCATAGAACTAAGATCAAGTTTCTCCTCGGGGAATTGCAGATCTAGAAAATGAGGCACTACACCATGAAAAGCTAACAGGCGTGAAGCTATAAGTCCTCCACAGATTCCCCTTTCTCATGGTTAACATCAAGACGGAAAGCTATTAAGGCACCCAAATGGTAAGTCCTATCATGCCTCAAAGCAGCAGCAATAAAAGCTAGATCATGGAGAGACAATTTACTTGCAGATTTTCTAGCAAGAACACATTTGGTAATAAGGAAGGCAAAATATCGAATGGATGGGAAATGAATATTTCGAGTTTTACCACCCTCTCCTGTGAAGCTTCTTCCTTGAAAAATCTCCTCATATAGTTCCAACAATGGCCTAGGCTGGCCTCTTATCTTCTTGAGCGATCCCCACTGTGTTACTCTAATAGCTGTACAGAAAACATCAAGAGGCAAGTCCACAGATTTATTATAAATTTTATAATGAACCATGGGGTTAGAAGTGGACCAACTAAATCTGAAATCCTACACCACAGACATGGTTAGTTTAACATATTGGGGAGGTTCACCCTCAATAAAATATTCCAATCCTGCATTAGAGAGTAAGGTTTGAAAATCCTGCAGAATTCTGGCAGCATTCATGAACTCTGAGCATGGATAGTGTGAGGGGAAAACCTTCTCTTCACGGTGAACTTTCATAACTTCATGCACTTCTAGTTCATGTTGAGAGAGTTGATAAGCATTCTCCTCCATTTCTGAATTTTTTAACAAACCTCATAAAATATGATTTTGAGACAAGCAAATGTAGGGAACTACTATAGTGCGTTACTAGAGAACTAACATGTATCAAAATATCAATTCTAAGCAATAGAACAAGCATGCATACTCATTTATCCTACCACCTACAATGCTAAAATACTCAAGAAATACTCCACCAAAAGAAATTCTACTTGGACAAGCGGAGGAGTCACATACTGGAGAACAAATGCTCCAAATTTTAGCAGAAATGTTGGGCCGAGCAAGGAGATCGAAAAATCGAGGTGAAGAACAGCAAGAACTCGGGTTTGAGCTGGGTGTGTCATTGTTTTCAGGAGAGAGAAAGAGCAGGGGAGGAAGAGATAAGTGAGGGGCCAGGTGGGGCTCTCTCACACCAGGGTGGTGCGGCCAGGGCTGGGCCGCGCCACCTATGTGTAAGGTGGCGTGGCAGCCCCTCCTGGTGCCTCCCAGGTGTCTCTCTACCCCATTTTTGACATAAAAATTTATAAATAATTTTCTGGAATTTTTCGAGAAACTTTATTTTAGAGGATTTTTTAGAAATTGGCATATCGATAAAAATTCAGAAAAACGAGGATAAAATGATTTCAAGCAAATCAAAACTAAGCATGCAGCAGCTTTGAGACACTCTTAATCATGCAACTAAACTGAAGGAATAAAATTGATGAAAGTAAATACAAGTGAGGTGGAGTGGATGCGGTGAAAACGAAGTTTCGTTCATATAAAATCACTTTGTTAACAAGGTTGATCAAGTCTTGTTACCAAACTAACTTTGTATGAGGAGAAGCTTTGCATTTCACTAAATGCTTATGTTACCTCAACTTTGATAGGTATAGCCCCAACCATAACAATTTGATATTCTTCCTTGGGCTTTCGCTCTGAACAAATAATTTGACCAACTTTGATGGTCTCAACATGCTTGATTAAATTTAGAGCATTCTTTCTATCAATCTTCTTGGGAAAATAAACCGTATACTCTTTGTCATTAACATTAAAAGTGACTTTTCCTTGATTGTAATTAATAACAGCACCTGCAGTATTTAGAAAAGGTCTCCCAAGAATAATAGACATATTATCATCTTCAGGCATTTCCAACACAACAAAATCAGTTAATATTAAACAACTGTTACAACTTGAACAGGAACATTTTCACATATACCAATAGGAATAGTAGTAGACTTATCAGCCATTTGTAAAGATATATCAGTTGATACCAATTTTTCTAAACCAAGTCTCTTATAAAGAGAAAAAGGCATGACACTAACTCCAGCTCCCAAATCACATAAAGCAGTTCTAACATAGTTATTTTTAATGGAGCAAGGGATAGTAGGTATACCTGGATCTCCAAGCTTCTCCAGAACTTTACCATCAAAAGAATAGTTAGCAAGTAAAGTGGAAATTTCCTCATTGGGAATTTTCCTTTTGTTAGTGACAATATCTTTCATATACTTTGCATAAGGAGGCATTCTAATAGCATCAGTCAAAGGAATTTGCAAAAATAAAGGTCTCATCCATTCACAAAACCTGTTGTAGTGTTCTTCTTCCTTGGATTTGTGTTTCTTACCAGGAAAAGGCATTGGTTTCTGCACCCAAGGTTCTCTCTCTTTACCATGCTTGTTGGCAATGAAGTCTTCTTTGGTGTACTTTGCACTTTTATCAATCTTTTCTGGTTCTTCTTCAACTTCTTCTTTATCGGAAGCATCTCCTGGTTCAGTTTCAGCATCAGAAATAGAAACACTATTAGGATCTTTACCTGCATCAGAGGATTCTGTAGTTGTTTTATGCTTCTTCTTATTCTTGGAAGGAACATTATCACTTGAAGTGCATTGAGAATCTTGCTCGATCCTCTTAGAATGTCCTTCAGGATATAAGGGGTCTTGAGTAGCAGCGCCACTTCTTGTGCGAATTTCACAAGCTTGCTTCTCTCTTGCAGCATTAACTAGCAAGTCTTTTTGCACCTTGGTAAGCTGATCAATTTGTGTTTGAACCATTTGAAAATGTTTAACAAGTATCTTCACATCATTGGCGGTTCTCTCCATAATATCCTACAACTTGTTAATAGCTCTAGAATTTTCCAATAGATGATTATGCACCATTCTATTAATTTTTTTTTGCTTAACAATAAAATTATCAAACTCATCTAAGCATTGATCAGGAGGTTTAGAATAAGGAATATCTCTTTCATCAAAGCGTTGGAGAGAGTGTACCTCAATAGTAGATGAGTGAGGGATTGGCTTACATAATTCTTCTATAGGAGGTAAATTCTTCACATCTTCGGCCTTAATACCTTTCTCCTTAAGAGATTTCTTAGCTTCCCTCGTAACTTCATCATTTAATTCAATCATCCCTCTCTTCTTTGGCGTAGGCTCTGTAGATGGCGCAGGGGTTGGTGCTGGTGTTGGCTCAACTAAAGTCCAATCATCATGATTCCGGCTTATTTTAGCCATTAATTCTTCAGCTTCAGCCGGAGTTCTTTCCCTAAAAACACAACCAGCACAACTATCCAAATATGACTTAGATTCATCCATTAGTCCATTATAAAATATTTCAAGGAGTTCATTTTTAGGCAATGGTTCTTTAGGCAAAGCTCTAATTAAAGAACAAAACCTTGTCCAAGATTCAGGCAATATCTCTCCTTTTCCCTGTTCAAAATCAAAGATTTTCTGCACAGCAGCATGTTGAGCACTAGCAGGAAAATATTTCTGAAAGAAAGCATTAACCAAAGCAATAGGACTAGTAAGAGATCCAGGAGACAAGCTATTAAACCAAGTTTTAGCAGCATCTTTCAACGAGAAAGGAAAAATCTTAGCAACAAAGTAAGTGCGGAGCTTAATATCATCAGAAAACAAATTACTCAAAGTAGAAAGCTCATTCATGTGCCCCATAGCACTCTCATCTTTAGTACCACAAAAAGGAGTTTTCTCAATAATAGATATGTAAGATAAATCCAAAGAGAAATCATAATCCTTGTCTCTAATATTTATGGGAGAAGCAGCAAACTTAGGATCAGGAGACAAATTATATCTAACAGAACGTCTTGCAAGAAGTTCTCTAACATTACCAGCATTACGAGCAGCATGTGCTTCAGCAATAAAATCATCATTAAGCTCAATATAAGCATCATCATCATAATCATCACTAGGATATTCCCTAGACTCGGGTGAACTAACAGGTGTAACAGTGGTGTTTCCCAACTTAGCTCTAGCAATAGTAGCATCTAAAAAGGAACCTAGTGAACCACTCTCATCAAGCACAGTAGAAGCATCATCTAAATTATCAGTGGCATTTTCAATCTCAGCAGAAGTAGTAGCAGTAGCGTGTGGGTGTGGTGGTGTAAGCAATTTACTCATAACAGATGGTGAATCAAGAGCAACAGAGGTGTTGAGAGTTGTACCTCTTCTTGTAGTGGATGGCAATATAGGAACTTTTCCATCACGAGGTTTACTCATGATGAAAGGATTGCAGCGAACAATATGAATACCAAGTGAACTTACAAATAAAGCTATGCTCCCCAGCAACGGCGCCAGAAAATAGTCTTGATGACCCACAAGTATAGGGGATCGCAACAGTCTTCGAGGGAAGTATTACCCAAATTTATTGATTCGACACAAGGGGAGCCAAAGAATATATGTAAGCCTTAACAGATGAGTTATCAATTCAGCTGCACCTGGAAATAGTCTTGCTCGCAGTGGTTTATCAGAAGCAACAGTTTTATAGTGGTGATAGTAGTGAAACAGTAACAGTAGTAGTAAAATAGCAGCGGTAATAGTAACAGTAGTAAACAGTAGGAACAAATACTGTAGGCATAGGGATGGATTACGGGCGTTGCATGGATAAGATAATCCATGAAATCAATGAGACATGGGCATTGCAGATAAATAATGATAAAGCATCCTAGTACAAACAATTATAGGCATGTGTTCTGTATATAGTCGTACGTGCTCACAAGGAGAAACTTGCACGACATCTTTTGTCCTACCAGCCTGTTGCAGCAGGGCCTCAAGGGAAACTACTGGTAATTAAGGTACTCCTTTTAATAAAGTACCGGAGCAAAGCATTAGCACTCGGTGAACACATATGATCCTCACATCGTAGCCATCCCCTCCGGTTATCCCAATTTCTATCACTTTGGGGCCCCGGGTTCTGGACAACAATATGTGTATACAACTTGTAGGTAAGACCATAAACAACAAGTATCATCATAGAAATAATAACATGTTCAGATCTGAAATCATGGCACTCGGGCCCAAAGTGACAAGCATTAAGCACAACAAGTTGCAACAATGTCATAGGCACTAAATAAAGATACTAGGCACTATGCCCTAACAATCTCATATCAAATTACATGAATGATCTCATCCAATCCCTACCATCCCCTCACCTATAGCGGGAGAATTACTCACACATAGATGGGGGAGTCATGGATGGTCGATGGAGTGACGTCGGTGGTGATGGTGATGAAGATCTCCTCCAAATCTCTGTCCCGGCAGGGTGCCAAAACGGAGTTTTTGGTTCTGAATCGTGGTTTCTGATGGCGGCGGTGCAGCAGAAGTCTATCTGGGAAAAACGCCATCTCCCCAACATTATTATGTCAGGGGGTATATATAGGCGAGAGGGGAGGTCGAGAGGGCTGCTGGGACCTCCTCACGCCAGGGCGGCGCGACCAGGGCTGGGCTGCGCCACCTATGTGTGAGGGCCCCTCGAGCCTCCTCTCCGTCCTGTCTTCTGGCTCCGTGGGTCTTCTGGTGAAATAGGATTTTTAATGATTTTTCCCGAATTTTTACTGAAAGTTGGATTTCTGCACAAAAATGAGACACCAGAGCAATTCTGCTGAAAACAGCGTTAGTCCATGTTAGTTGTATTCAAAACATACAAATTAGAGGAGAAATAATAGCAAAAGTGTTCAGGAAAGTAGATACGTTTTGGACATATCAAGGTTCCGCGTTGCAGCTAGCAAAGCAAAGCTTGGACGAGGCGCCCTATAAATTGTCCTGAGCTGTCGCAAGCTAGCAAGCATCACCTTCAGTCATTTGTCTCTCCTCTCCTGATCAACATACCTTGGTTTCTTAACTGAGGGAAAACCTTGCTGCTATATTCATCACACCTTCCTCTTGAGGTTCCCAACGGGCTAGTCATCAACTAGGCATCAAGGTTGTCAATCTCACCGGTTTGCTATAAACAAAGGTATGAGCGTATCGACTGTTAAAAGGATAATAGTATGCAAGAAAGTAAACAGTGCGAGTAAAAGTAAAATAGTATAGCAATGTAAAGGAAAATTGGACCGGGGTCCATAGTTTACTAGTGGTGTCTCTCCATAAGATAAATAACACATGCTGGGTAAACAAATTACAGTTGGGCAATTTATAGAGCAAAGATAATGTACATATGTCATGAGGATCACTATGAGATTCACTCTGGGCATCACGATAAAATACATAGACCGTAATCCAACTGCATCTATGACTAAAAATCCACTCACGGGGAATCATTTGAGGACCCCTTGAGTATTAAGTTGTGAACAACAAATAATCGCATTAAGCAAAGTGTGTAATGTAAACAAAGCAAATGTCCTTGGACACAAGAATGTTGTTTTCCCCCTAGTGGCAATAGCACATCTACAACCTTAGAGGTTTCTGTCACTCCCCTAGATTAAATAGAGGCATGAATCCAACTATAGAGCATAAATACTCCCTCTTGGAGTTACTAGCATCTACTCGGCCAAGATAGCTACTAGCAACGGAAAGCATGCAAGATCATAAATATCATAGAGATAACATAAGATAAATTTCAGAACATCAACTTAACATAGCACCAATACTCATCGGATTCCAACAAACACAACATGTATGATTACATAAAGATGATCCTGATCATGTAGGACAGCTCACAAGATCTAAACATGAAGCACATGGTGGAGGAGACAACCATCTAGCTACTGCTATGGACCCATAGTCCAAGGTAGACTACTCACACATCACTTCAGAGGCGACCATGGTGGTGTAGAAGGCCTCCGGCAGGGATTCCCCTCTCCGGCAGGGTGCCGGGAAGAGCTCCTGGATCCTCCCGATCTCGCGATGGCGATGGCGGCGGCTTGCAGTATGTTTCGTGAAAGAGAGATCCGTCCCTTAGGTTTTTCCCGTTGAGGTGACTTTTATAGGCGAAAGGGCAGCATCAGAAGTAGGACCAGGTGGTCTCCTCATAGGGCAGCGTGGCCAGGGCCTGGGCCGCGCCCCCTAGTGAGGAGCCTGGCTCGTGGCCCCCCGTATCATCTACGGTCTTCGTGAAGCTTTGGTAAAAATAGGAGGTTCGGCTTTTGTTTCATCCAATTTCGAGAATATCTCCTGTGTAACTTTTCTGAAATACAAAAAATAGCAGAAAACAGGGAACTGTCACTGTGGCATCTTGTTAATGGGTTAGTTTCGGAAAATGCATAAAAATGCCACAAAGTGTAACAAAACACAAAGCAAATGGTGTATAAATAAGCATGGAGCATCAAAAATTATACATATGTTTGTGACGTATCAGACCCTTCCCACCCACATGAAATAAATGTGAAGTTCAGATCGAAGTCGCATGCTATCATCACATTTTGAGAAAGGGTTCCTTTTCTATTCCTATACGGTGGAGCTTTTTCTTCAACGATAGTGATGGGGATGTGTGTTCCATCAATTGCCCCAATGCAATTCTGCATATTAAAGAATAAAAAAGAATGATATATTTAGAAGTAGGTATGAATACGTCTGAATAGGTTTGATGAAGTAGTGGTTCACCTGAAAATAAGGCCAAAAGCGAGGATTTGACATGATCTTGGGGTGAGGCTGGAGAGAAGTTAGAACCTTCACAAATCTCTGGACTAAGATTGGAATCAAGTTAAAAATCTCGTTCATCTTCCTATGAACTGTTTTAGCTCTATGCTGGATTTTTTTTTTGCAAATCTTCACTACAAGAAATATGCTCACTAATGACCTTTCTATTTTGACCATGAGTGCTTTGGTCATAACTCTATGACAATTTTGCACGAAAGGGTCATAAGCTATTTGAAAGGGACCAAGCCTTCAATCACTATGACCATTTTAGTTAGATTGGTCACAGTTTTGTAGCATCAAATGGTCATAACTTAAATAATATAATTTAGCGCACTATTTTTAGTTGATTACGACCAATCTAAATGGTCATAAATTCTCTGACAATATCATAATAATCAATAGTTCTATGACTGGGCAGCCACATCAGCAGCTTTGCCTACGTGTCATTATTTGGCTTTCATTGTTGTTTATGTGGCATCTATTGACATGTGGGTCCCACGCTACTGACATGTAGGTCCTACCGTGCCCCAGCAAATTGACATGTGTCCCACCCACCTGACATATTGTGACGACCTCAAATTTGATAACAAATTTGAAGTGCCCGTTATGTATTCCACTGCAATCCCAGGGTCATTGTTGCGATATACATAACGTAATTGATATCACAGTCATAGACATTAATAGTAAATAAAGGGGATTACATAGGTGGTCGCACAGACCAAACCTTATATTACATCAACATGCAGCGGAATAACACTTTGGGTCCATATTGTCAAGCTTCAACCGCACAGGCAAAGCGGACAGTAGGAAACGAGCCTAATTCGCAAAGCCGTCAATGAGTCTTTCCTTCTTGATCTTGCTCCTTCAAGTCTGGCCAAGTTAATAGCCAGGGACACAGCTATGAGTACATTGGATGCACTCGCAAACCATCTTATAAACAAAGTGGGGAAAGAGATATGCATGGTTGATATGGTGGACTAAGCACTAGGGTTATTTGCAAAATGCTAGCTTTATTTCCCAAGGATGTTCATTAGTAGAAAAGAGGTTTAGTTCTCTAAGTTCATCGAAAGAGGAACTTCAAGGGTGTCAACATCATTGTCAAGTCAAGTCATTCACCATGTTCACCATTGTTACTTTTATTCCTGACAAAAGTCAAGTACAGCTTGCCAATCGTCCATGACCGCGGATGCGGCTATTCGAATAGTTTGAAAACCTCTGCAGAGGGGTACACTTTACCCACAAGATTCAATACATCTGCCGGGAGAAATCCACGGTTTGACATACACAAAGTATGCGAGGTTCAGATAATCAAACAAAACCTTTCACTTGCTCACCCTAGTATAGGATTCTTTCCTAGAGCCCGGGGTACGGAATCCCCGCTCTGGCGCCTCTAGTTCTGCCCATCCCGGAAGCCGGGTTAGTGGAATCCACCTGGTCCAGAAGTAACCGCTCACGGTGTCCTTCCATGAAGATTTGATACAAGGCCTCCCATACTAAGATAAACAAGCTACGGATTAAGCCCCTTCCCATATAGGGGTAATGTGGTCGTATGGTATAATTGGCTCCCATAGTACATCACTCGTTGTCAATTGAGAAATACATTTCATAGTTCTTAGTCAAGATTATTTTCTTTCATAAAACCATCATGTAGGAGAAACCTCCACTTCAAGTTTCAAGTTCAAGTCACCAATTTTCAACTAGGATTCCCCTTATCAATGACCTCAGATTTTATTAGCGACTAAGCAACTACCTTGAGTGATGATACTACTAAATAGGGTTGGATAAACTCAGCTTGATGCTCTTGATAAACAAGACATCAATATACTTCTATCATTCTACTCTAGCAATTCAATCATGCAATTTACTTAAAATAAGTAGAATGCAATATTAAAACTAGGCATTGGGAGTATGAATCAAAAGATGGCTTGCCTGGCTTGGCAAAGTCAAAATAGTCTTCATCTTCATATTTGATTGATTGATCTCCATCTCCATTTCTTGGTTGACTTCGGGATCCATTCTCCTTACTCTCGTTGTCATCTAATCATTGGAAAGCAAATAAGCATACAATCACCACACAATTCACAAACAACACCTATTTACTCAAATACACATACTTGGGTAAGGGAAGTGATCTAGGAAGTCTATGGAGAGTGGTTTTGATTTAATTGAGTTCATATAGATGGGATTATCACTTTCTTGACTTAAGTGAGGGTTTAATTTACTTTGAATTGTGAAATCTCTCTTGCAAGTCCTTATTGACCATGGTCATAGACCACAAGTAGATATTCAAGATTATGGTTCAACCAAAGAGGATTCATAGGATTTATAGTATTTCTCTTTTATTGAAGACATTTCTAAGTTGCGACTATTTAGTGATCAAGTTTGAATCTATAAGTAGAGTCTATAGATCCTAGTTGAATGGGATCAAAGGTTAATAGATTAATACTTAGAAAATGTGTTTTGTCCTAAATGAATTTAGAGGATTTTTCAATTATGAAATGAGTTTCCCAAATTCTATGATCGGAGTGCTTATGTACTCCAAATAGTAACTAGCATTTGACTTAAAAGGTTCAAATAAGGAATCTAATCTTATAAACAGATACACACTACTAATTAAGGATTTTGAGAGTTGGAATCATATTTTTAGGAATTTTATTTGATTTAATCCAATTTTTCTAAGGTAATAAACCTCAGGTTTTGTTATTTTTACTAGATTTAATTTATAAATCTATTTGAGTTCAAACAAGTTTCAGAGGCTAGATAAAGTTTAGGGCTTTCCGAAAAGTATTTATTTGCTACATTTGAATCTATAAATCTTCGGGAATTTGATTTTGAACTTGCAGTAATTAAACAAATAAGTAAATAGTTCTTCTGAAAAAAACACGGGGCGGACAGGAATTTAGATGGGCCAGAGAACGGAGTCGCGGACCGGCCCATTAGTGTGTCTCGGGTGCGCAGGGTAAAAAGAAAAAAAAAGAGGGAGGCCTGACCGGAGGGGCCCACCGGTCAGGGCTCCTAACCGAATCGGTACGTACGTCGTTCTCGACTCGGGTTACTGGGAGGCTCACCGACGGCGAGGCGAAGGGCACGGCGGCGGGGCTCGATGTAGAGAGGACGGGAGGCGATGGCGAGCTGCAGTCCGGCGGAGGAGCTCCTCCTCTTCCACCACGTCCAGGCGATGGCTCGAGGGAGGCGCTAGAACGCCAGGAACGGCTGCACGCTCCAGAGCTCGGTCTACTCCGGCGAGCTCAAACCGGCAACCAACTAGCGAAGAGATGATGTCTAGGAGGTAGAGGGAGGTGAGGGGAATCTTTCCTGCAAACAATGGCGGCCTTTTTATAGACGGGAGAGGGAGCACGGGGTGAGGGGATCTGCGGAGAGAGCACAGCCGGTGTCGGCTAACAAAGGAGAGGGGCGGTCGGGGCTTTCGGCGGGGTGCTGTGGACGGTTGCAGGAACTTGCTGGCGCGTTTGCAGGCGGCGGGGTGGTCTGGTGCAGAGGGGGCAAGTGAGGGGTCCGGGCGGTGGTTCTTCTCTGATCTTCCCTATCTCACGGCCGTGGTCGGGGCAGGAGAGGCTAGGGCTTGACCAAGAGATGTTCCCTAGCATGGCTACAGGGTTTGGGCCGGGGTAAACAGCGTTGGCCACAGTAGATGGGATTTTTCCTGGATTTCGCCCACCAAGTGTTTGTTGAAATGCCCGAAAGAATTCAAATTTTGAATTTTTGAAATCTACCACCGTGGGTTGTCAAGATATTGGATAAGGACTCCAAACATATTTTTGTTATGAAGAAATATGAGGTTCTGCAAAAATCTTATTTCAATTTTGAAGTATGGTTTCTATTTCAGATTCAAACTTTGGACAGATTTTGAAAGAGGTTAGGTTTTGAGTTTTTGCTGGAAACTTCTTGGTTGAGTTAGTATGTGATATGGTCAAGCTCAACTAACTGACCACACCTTTGCTTGAGTTACAGATTTCTTATTCTAAGTGCCCAAAGTAGGGTAGTGGTTAACTTTTTCTAGATCATCTTTTCTTCTCTTTTTCTTTATTTCTCTTGCTTCTGGTTCTTTTGATCTTTGTGGTTCTTCTCTAATGCTTCTATTGGTTAGGTTTGAATTAACTAAACATTGCACCACCAATTAAAACACACATGAAATCATAAAACCACATGTATTTAAAAATACTATGCATGCATGCACTATGAGTGAAAAAGATTTAATTGGTCCAAAAGTGTTGGTTTTCTTGGAGATGAGAGGGAGTTGAGAAATGACCTCTTATTTGAATTCAAACTTTGGTAGAGTATTAAATAGAGTTCCAAGTTGAGTTTTGTTTCAAACTATATTGTATTTGATTCTTTGTAACCTGTTCTTGGTTGTGGTGGAGAGATGCATGATGGTACAGTTCAAATATTGCTTACTATAGGTTTGGCAATTGACCCAAATGGGTTTAGCATGTAACCATGCACAAAATTTTATAGTTAGAAAACTATTTCAATTTAACAAAAATGTTTTACAGGTATAATTATTTGTTTTCCGAAACATGGCTAAAGAAAACATTTGGGAGTTTTTCAAAGTTTTGAAAATAAGTTTTCGAAAGGTTGATTCCAACATTTTTGGAAATGTCAACTTGAGAAATGAGAAATAGTAATTTTTGAAATGAGATATTTTTATTCTCCTCTTTTGAAAAAAAAGATAGGTTTCTTGAGAATAAAGGTTTTACCTCTATTCCCAATATTTCCTTTCTAAACGATTAAAAATTTGGACTCAAAGGATTTGTTTTAAAACCCTTCTCATACTCTTTTTATTTGAAGCATGGGAGCAAATGCTCAAATTTGCAAGTTTTAAAAGACAAGAAGTTAATCTTGTATTTAAAATCGAAGTTTTTGTTGTCTCCAAAATTTGGTATTTTAATAAATCCCTTTATTTCTATTTTCCAAAAATTTGGGTTGTTACAATCTTCCCCCCTTAAAAAGAATCTCGTCCCGAGATTCACAAGTTAAGATTGGGATAGATTGAGAGATGAGATTAACAGATAAGAGATGTAGTGTATATTGATTCCTATCGAGATAGAAAGATTGGATACACCCAAAATGTGATAAGGCCAAATGGACCAAAACACATATTCATCAATCACATAGCAATTTCAACAAACAATCACACTTTTAAAAACAAAAATGTTTTAGGTTTAAACCATAGAATTTCATTAAACAAGGTCTTGTGGATTATATGTCTGGTTTCACAAAGAGATAAAACAAGACTACTAGTATGAAACTAAGGTGGCTCCGGCTTCTTGATGACTTGTGTTCCAAAATCTTGATCCAACTTGTTCATACTACTTTGTAACTAGGAGCAACTTCGGGGGTACACGGCTGGTTCGTGATGGTTGATTTCTTCTCTTCGTGCCTTCAGGTTGTAAGAGTTGCTTCGGGGTATTCCGGAAAGGTTTCTTCTTCCTCATGCAGATGTTGAGATTATCTTCAATAGTAATGGGTTTTCGATTACGGGTCGTAGATGAGAGGGAAAAGTTTTTGAAATGTTTCTCACATGGGGTTGGTATTTTTCAGAGTTTATGTTGGGCCAGAAAGACCAAAAACATTTTTGAGCACACAAGTTTTCGAAGTGGCTGCTACATGTTGCTGAATGGCATATGAGCAACACACCTCAAAACAAATCAATCACTCGAACACACAAGGGACTAAGTGCACACAGTAATCGTGAGGTAATGGTAGCTTAATCAAAATGAGTAAGCCTTTCCTATAATTCCTATTGGTTTGGGTTGCCGAGTCTTCATCATCTCTGATCACCATGATTTGATCTTGAAGTCTTTATCTTGAAGCGTGGCCTCCTGTCAGAAGATTTTTGGGAAGTTTGAATATTTGTCTCTCTTTTGATGGGAGCAGTCATGGTTGACATCAGAGGTTCACGCCTTGAAAAATATTGAGTCATTCATCTTTTGCTCCAAAAGTCCTTCGGTCATAGGTTGGTTTATCGTGCATAGCATATATTTGAAGTAGATGAGGAATAGAGTAAAACAAATCTTTAAAAAGACTTTGTAATTAAAGAGGTCAATAAATTCTTTGTCAAAATCTCTTGAGAGTATAAGTTGAGAGTGTAAGATATTTGAAGTGAATAAGATGGGAGTATAAGATTGGTTTTGGATACCAAAGCAAATAATTTTCTTTTGTAGAAATAAGTGTTTGACAAGATATCAGTTTCTTAGCAAACGACCATACTAACTAGGGTCTCCTAAGGTCATGATAGTCCTGATACCAAACTTGTGATATCAAAGGTATCATTTTCTAATGACCATGCTAACTAGGGTTTCCTAGAGTCAGCCTAGGCTCTGATACCAACTTGTGACAACCTCAAATTTGATAACAAATTCGAAGTGCCCGTTATGTATTCCACCGCAATCCCAGGGTCATTGTTGTGATATACATAATGTAATTGATATCACAGTCATAGACATTAATAGTAAATAAAGGGGATTACATAGGTGGTCGCACAGACCAAACCTTACATTACATCAACATGCAGCGGAATAACACTTTGGGTCCATATTGTCAAGCTTCAACCGCACAGGCAAAGCGGACAGTAGGAAACGAGCCTAATTCGCAAAGCCGTCAATGAGTCTTTCCTTCTTGATCTTGCTCCTTCAAGTCTGGCCAAGTTAATAGCCAGGGACACAGCCATGAGTACATTGGATGCACTCGCAAACCATCTTATAAACAAAGTGGGGAAAGAGATATCCATGGTTGATATGGTGGACTAAGCACTAGGGTTATTTGCAAAATGCTAGCTTTATTTCCCAAGGATGTTCATTAGTAGAAAAGAGGTTTAGTTCTCTAAGTTCATCGAAAGAGGAACTTCAAGGGTGTCAACATCATTGTCAAGTCAAGTCATTCACCATGTTCACCATTGTTACTTTTATTCCTGACAAAAGTCAAGTACAGCTTGCCAACCGTCCATGACCGTGGACGCGGCTATTCGAATAGTTTGAAAACCTCTGCAGAGGGGTACACTTTACCCACAAGATTCGATACATCTGCCGGGAGAAATCCACGGTTCGACATACACAAAGTATGCGAGGTTCAGATAATCAAACAAAACCTTTCACTTGCTCACCCTAGTATAGGATTCTTTCCTAGAGCCCGGGGTACGGAATCCCCGCTCCGGCGCCTCTAGTTCTGCCCATCCCGGAAGCCGGGTTAGTGGAATCCACCTGGTCCAGAAGTAACCGCTCACGGTGTCCTTCCATGAAGATTTGATACAAGGCCTCCCATACTAAGATAAACAAGCTACAGATTAAGCCCCTTCCCATATAGGGGTAATGTGGTCGTACGGTATAATTGGCTCCCATAGTACATCACTCGTTGTCAATTGAGAAATACATTTCATAGTTCTTAGTCAAGATTATTTTCTTTCATAAAACCATCATGTAGGAGAAACCTCCACTTCAAGTTTCAAGTTCAAGTCACCAATTTTCAACTAGGATTCCCCTTATCAATGACCTCAAATTTTATTAGCGACTAAGCAACTACCTTGAGTGATGATACTACTAAATAGGGTTGGATAAACTCAGCTTGATGCTCTTGATAAACAAGACATCAATATACTTCTATCATTCTACTCTAGCAATTCAATCATGCAATTTACTTAAAACAAGTAGAATGCAATATTAAAACTAGGCATTGGGAGTATGAATCAAAAGATGGCTTGCCTGGCTTGGCAAAGTCAAAATAGTCTTCATCTTCATATTTGATTGATTGATCTCCATCTCCATTTCTTGGTTAACTTCGGGATCCATTCTCCTTACTCTCGTTGTCGTCTAATCGTTGGAAAGCAAATAAGCATACAATCACCACACAATTCACAAACAACACCTATTTACTCAAATACACATACTTGGGTAAGGGAAGTGATCTAGGAAGTCTATGGAGAGTTGTTTCGATTTAATTGAGTTCATATAGATGGGATTATCACTTTCTTGACTTAAGTGAGGGTTTAATTTACTTTGAATTGTGAAATCTCTCTTGCAAGTCCTTATTGACCATGGTCATAGACCACAAGTAGATATTCAAGATTATGGTTCAACCAAAGAGGATTCATAGGATTTATAGTATTTCTCTTTTATTGAAGACATTTCTAAGTTGTGACTATTTAGTGATCAAGTTTGAATCTATAAGTAGAGTCTATAGATCCTAGTTGAATGGGATCAAAGGTTAATAGATTAATACTTAGAAAATGTGTTTTATCCTAAATGAATTTAGAGGATTTTTCAATTATGAAATGAGTTTACCAAATTCTATGATCGGAGTGCTTATGTACTCCAAATAGTAACTAGCATTTGACTTAAAAGGTTCAAATAAGGAATCTAATCTTATAAACAGATACACACTACTAATTAAGGATTTTGAGAGTTGGAATCATATTTTTAGGAATTTTATTTGATTTAATCCAATTTTTCTAAGGTAATAAACCTCAGGTTTTGTTATTTTTACTAGATTTAATTTATAAATCTATTTGAGTTCAAACAAGTTTCAGAGGCTAGATAAAGTTTAGGGCTTTCCGAAAAGTATTTATTTGCTACATTTGAATCTATAAATCTTCGGGAATTTGATTTTGAACTTGCAGTAATTAAACAAATAAGTAAATAGTTCTTTTGAAAAAAACACGGGGCGGACAGGAATTTAGATGGGCCGGAGAACGGAGTCGCGGACCGGCCCATTAGTGTGTCCCGGGTGCGCAGGGTAAAAAGAAAAAAAAGAGGGAGGCCTGACCGGAGGGGCCCACCGGTCAGGGCTCCTAACCGAATCGGTACGTACGTCGTTCTCGACTCGGGTTACTGGGAGGCTCACCGACAGCGAGGCGAAGGGCACGGCGGCGGGGCTCGATGTAGAGAGGACGGGAGGCGATGGCGAGCTGCAGTCCGGCGGAGGAGCTCCTCCTCTTCCACCACGTCCAGGCGGTGGCTCGAGGGAGGCGCTAGAACGCCGGGAACGGCTGCATGCTCCGGAGCTCGGTCTACTCCGGCGAGCTCAAACCGGCGACCAACTAGCGAAGAGATGATGTCTAGGAGGTAGAGGGAGGTGAGGGAAATCTTTCCTGCAAACAATGGCGGCCTTTTTATAGATGGGAGAGGGAGCACGGGGCGAGGGGATCTGCGGAGAGAGCGCGGCCGGTGTCGGCTAACGAAGGAGAGGGGCGGTCGGGGCTTTCGGCGGGGTGCTGTGGACGGTTGCAGGAACTTGCTGGCGCGTTTGCAGGCGGCGGGGTGGTCTGGTGCAGAGGGGGCAAGTGAGGGGTCCGGGCGGTGGTTCTTCTTTGATCTTACCTGTCTCACGGCCGTGGTCGGGGCAGGAGAGGCTGGGGCTTGACCAAGAGATGTTCCCTAGCATGGCTACAGGGTTTGGGCCGGGGTAAACAGCGTTGGCCACAGTAGATGGGATTTTTCCTGGATTTCGCCCACCAAGTGTTTGTTGAAATGCCCGAAAGAATTCAAATTTTGAATTTTTGAAATCTGCCACCGTGGGTTGTCAAGATATTGGATAAGGACTCCAAACATATTTTTGTTATGAAGAAATATGAGGTTTTGCAAAAATCTTATTTCAATTTTGAAGTATGGTTTCTGTTTCAGATTCAAACTTTGGACAGATTTTGAAAGAGGTTAGGGTTTGAGTTTTTGCTGGAAACTTCTTGGTTGAGTTAGTATGTGATATGGTCAAGCTCAACTAACTGACCACACCTTTGCTTGAGTTACAGATTTCTTATTCTAAGTGCCCAAAGTAGGGTAGTGGTTAACTTTTTCTAGATCATCTTTTCTTCTCTTTTTCTTTATTTTTCTTGCTTCTGGTTCTTTTGATCTTTGTGGTTCTTCTCTAATGCTTCTATTGGTTAGGTTTGAATTAACTAAACATTGCACCACCAATTAAAACACACATGAAATCATAAAACCACATGTATTTAAAAATACTATGCATGCATGCACTATGAGTGACAAAGATTTAATTGGTCCAAAAGTGTTGGTTTTCTTGGAGATGAGAGGGAGTTGGGAAATGACCTCTTATTTGAATTCAAACTTTGGTAGAGTATTAAATAGAGTTCCAAGTTGAGTTTTGTTTCAAACTATATTGTATTTGATTCTTTGTAACCTGTTCTTGGTTGTGGTGGAGAGATGCATGATGGTATAGTTCAAATATTGCTTACTATAGGTTTGGCAATTGACCCAAATGGGTTTAGCATGTAACCATGCACAAAATTTTATAGTTAGAAAACTATTTCAATTTAACAAAAATGTTTTACAGGTATAATTATTTGTTTTCCGAAACATGGCTAAAGAAAACATTTGGGAGTTTTTCAAAGTTTTGAAAATAAGTTTTCGAAAGGTTGATTCCTACATTTTTGGAAATGTCAACTTGAGAAATGAGAAATAGTAATTTTTGAAATGAGATATTTTTATTCTCCTCTTTTGAAAACAAAGATAGGTTTCTTGAGAATAAAGGTTTTACCTCTATTCCCAATATTTCCTTTCTAAACGATTAAAAATTTGGACTCAAAGGATTTGTTTTAAAACCCTTCTCATACTCTTTTTATTTGAAGCATGGGAGCAAATGCTCAAATTTGCAAGTTTTAAAAGACAAGAAGTTAATCTTGTATTTAAGATCGAAGTTTTTGTTGTCTCCAAAATTTGGTATTTTAATAAATCCCTTTATTTCTATTTTCCAAAAATTTGGGTTGTTACAATCTTCCCCCCTTAAAAAGAATCTCGTCACGAGATTCACAAGTTAAGATTGGGATAGATTGAGAGATGAGATTAACAGATAAGAGATGTAGTGTATATTGATTCCTATCGAGATAGAAAGATTGGATACACCCAAAATGTGATAAGGCCAAATGGACCAAAACACATATTCATCAATCACATAGCAATTTCAACAAACAATCACACTTTTAAAAACAAAAATGTTTTAGGTTTAAACCATAGAATTTCATTAAACAAGGTCTTGTGGATTATATGTCTGGTTTCACAAAGAGATAAAACAAGACTACTAGTATGAAACTAAGGTGGCTCCGGCTTCTTGATGACTTGTGTTCCAAAATCTTGATCCAACTTGTTCATACTACTTTGTAACTAGGAGCAACTTCGGGGGTACATGGCTGGTTCGTGATGGTTGATTTCCTTTTCTTCGTGCCTTCAGGTTGTAAGAGTTGCTTTGGGGTATTCCGGAAAGGTTTCTTCTTCCTCATGCAGATGTTGAGATTATCTTCAATAGTAATGGGTTTTCGATTACGGGTCGTAGATGAGAGGGAAAAGTTTTTGAAATGTTTCTCACATGGGGTTGGTATTTTTCAGAGTTTATGTTGGGCCAGAAAGACCAAAAACATTTTTGAGCACACAAGTTTTCGAAGTGGCTGCTACATGTTGCTGAATGGCATATGAGCAACACACCTCAAAACAAATCAATCACTTGAACACACAAGGGACTAAGTGCACATAGTAATCGTGAGGTAATGGTAGCTTAATCAAAATGAGTAAGCCTTTCCTATAATTCCTATTGGTTTGGGTTGCCGAGTCTTCATCATCTCTGATCACCATGATTTGATCTTGAAGTCTTTATCTTGAAGCGTGGCCTCCTGTCAGAAGATTTTTGGGAAGTTTGAATATTTGTCTCTCTTTTGATGGGAGCAGTCATGGTTGACATCAGAGGTTCACGCCTTGAAAAATATTGAGTCCCTCATCTTTTGCTCCAAAAGTCCTTCGGTCATAGGTTGGTTTATCGTGCATAGCATATATTTGAAGTAGATGAGGAATAGAGTAAAACAAATCTTTAAAAAGACTTTGTAATTAAAGAGGTCAATAAATTCTTTGTCAAAATCTCTTGAGAGTATAAGTTGAGAGTGTAAGATATTTGAAGTGAATAAGATGGGTGACGAGGGGTTAACTCGACAAATGTCCTAGATAAAGGACTTAGGATCGGGGAGATAGGGCGTCGGATGAACTCGAAGGTAAAGTTAGTCGAAACAAGTATATATCGAAAGTAAACTTGGATGTTCAACCTGGCTTACTTTCAATCTGCCCTACACCGTCCCCTCCTGGCCCCTATATATAGATGGCCAGGTCTCGAGGATCGGGTAGGGTTCGATACAGATTACAAATATTGACATACGGTAATAACTCGTATTCGACTATCATTACAATTGGGCCTAGCTTAACGGGCCTCAGGGGTACTCAACTAATGGGCTCTATTGACTATACCCTTGTCATTAGCCCCTGAGATTCTACCAGAATTGCAGATTCAGGTTGAATCTCTAATCTTCAAATCTTCGACTTGATCAATTCTTCGACTTCATCTTTAAATCTTCGACTTGGTCTTTCGACTTTCATTGATGATAATGTGCTCGCAAGGGGTCTTGATGAACAAGCCTGACAACTCTGACGGATCAAGAGGTCAGTTAACTGCCGGAACAGATACTTGTCACCTACTTCAAATTCAATCCCCTTGGACTTGAATTCGGGATACCGGTCAAACTCACTCTTTTGCCTCATTTAGGACTTACAAAAAATGAGTCCCAGTGGTTCTCAGGGTACCCAGTGCGTCCACCAGGATTTTCTTCGCGTCATAGACACGGATACATACCAGCAGAGCGCATCCATGTGCGTATACCAGGCCACACAGGACGGATCCCGGGGTCTTACCTTCGTGATAAGTCACGACATTCGAGTTTTGTTGCGATAACACAACTCGAGAATTTTATGTCGCAGTCAAATTTCGACTGAAAATATTCGGGTTTCTTCAACCAAAGAAAAACTCTCTCCCAATGGGAGTAATCTCCAATCTTCGATTTGTCGACTACGTAGTCAAAGTTTTGTATGCTTACCCTTTTCTATCTTCAATATTGACCATCTCATTTTTGTCGGGTGCGCGCTCAGCGCTCCCGATGGGAGTAGCCCCCGAGGCTATGTTTGGCGACTTGTAGTCAAGCATAGGCTCAAAGTTCAGCTCCTCTTTCTTCTATAGATATCGTACTGTTTGACGAGCCCCCGAGTCTAAGTCGAGGTTTTCATGTCGCATAATCTCTCCTCCTTATTTTTTTCCCTTCTTTAATATTGTCGTCTGCTGTGCGCAGAATTTAATTCCTACCGTAAATTGTGTTTCACGGACTTTGATGCAGCCCACAATCCCAATAGTATGTACTTATAAAAGCGCCTGTTGATTAAGGTAGAAAACCCTAATTAAACTTCTCCTCCGCCGCATCCTCTTCTTTCGCCATCTAGGGTTTTTGTGAGGTTTTTCTGCCGTACTCATGGCTGACGCTGGAGGTTCTCGCCTGAACCTTGAAGCCCCAATTGCGCCACGAGGCAGAGGTCGCCCCCGTGGTAGCAAGAATAAGCCCAAGGTTGCTGACGCCGCGGGAACTTCTTCAGATGCCCCAGCCAAGCGTCGCCGCGGCCGCCCCCTTGGTAGTAAAAATAAACCTAAGGTGACCAGCGCCACTCCAGGCCCTGCTTCTCCTCCTCCTGCTGCTCCTGCTGCTCCTGCTACACCTCCTCGTGTCTTTTCCTTTCTTTGCATTGTCATGGCGCAGTGCCGTGAGATTCAGCGCTTGCCGCTATATTTCACGAAGTTTATGGATGGCCGCAAACTCCGAGAGGCGGTTCTTCGTGAACAGTCTGGCGGCGGCGTCCCTTATGAGGTGGAGGTGTGGTATGATGGCAACGGCGAACAGTACTTCAGGGGAGGCTGGTCGCGATTTGCTGAAGACCACGACATCCACCAGGGCTTCATCATGGCGTTCGACTTCCACGTTGGTACGTCGAAGTTTGATGTGAAGATCTACAATGGCACTCTTTGCCAGAAGGAGTATGAGGCTTGAAGCCCTCTTTTATTTAGATCTGCTACCCATGTAATCTTTATTTGGCAATGTCCTTCTTGTAATGACATTTTGCAATAAATATTCGTACTTTGTGCCAACTATTTTTTAGTAGTATCATGAGAACAAGTCATGTTCTAAGATATGTTTTCCATATGTCGGGTTCTTTGCGAACCAATAAATGTAAGGATGATATCGGGTTCTTTTCATGAACCAAGTTCTCTTTGTATTTATCGGGTTGTGTGAATAACCTTATAATGAAGGAAAAACCCCTCCATTTTGTCATAACGATTTTTCCATACGACCCAGGGTTTAAAGCCCCCGAGCGGAGAAGTAACACGAGAATCGTACAAATTTGTCGAGTCCAACCCAAAGAACCCGACCTATGGCCTCATGTTCTGGGTCCAGAAGGTGAACTCGAATATGTTCATATCTCTATACTTAGTCTACGCGTAAAAACGCCGTAGCTATTCTGCATTCCACGGGTTGCTTTCGTCCTTCCCAGTCTTCTTGTCTTGTAGTCGATATGCTCCTCCTGGTATCACTTCCGTGATGATGTAAGGTCCCACCCAAGGGGATTCCAATTTGCCATGGCTGTCTTGCCTAAGTCGCAAAACAAGATCTCCCACCACAAAGGATCGTGGACGAACTCGACTACTATGGTAGTTTCGTAGACTTTGTTGATATTGCGTGGCCCTTTCTAATGCTTTGTCTCTTGCTTCATCTAGCGCGTCGACATCGTCTTGTAATGCTTCTGTTGATGTCGCCTCGTCATATGCTGTCAATCTTGGAGCTTCGTGTGTAACTTCGACTGGAAGCACGGCTTCTGCGCCATGGACCAGGAAAAAAGGAGTTTCTTGAGTTGCTGCATTGGGCGTAGTTCTTAGGCTCCAAAGAATGGAGGGCAATTCTTCTACCCAAGCGCTCTTGGCTTTCTCGAGAGGTGCTAAAAGCCTCTTTTTTATTCCACTACTTATCAGGCCATTGGCTTTTTCGACTTGCCCGTTTGTCTTCGGATGCGCCACCGATGCAAATTTAAGCTTGATACCCAGCCCTTCGCAGTAGCTTTTGAATTCTTTTGAAGTAAAATTCGTCCCATTGTCTGTGATGATGCTGTGTGGTACACCAAAACGAAAAACTATCGACTTGATGAAGCTGATTGCTGCTGCAGAATCTTGAGTTGTTACTGGAGCTGCTTCCACCCATTTGGTGAATTTATCGACTGCTACTAGCATGTAGACATGCCCTCCTGGCCAAGATTTGTGCAACTTTCCCACCATGTCAAGACCCCATTGTGCGAAGGGCCAGGACAATGGTATTGTTTGCAGTTCCGCTACTGGTGCATGTGGTCTGGATGCAAACCTTTGACATGCTTCGCACTTTCGAACTATATCTTTTGCGTCCTCGATGGCTGTTAGCCAATAGAATCCTGCTCGAAAAGCTTTTGCTGCTATTGCTCTGCTACTAGCATGATGTCCACATACTCCACCATGTATGTCTTTCAATATTGCTTGTCCTTCTTGGGGTGTGACACAACGCTATAAAACGCCAGTAATACTTCTTTTATATAGTTTCCCTTCCAACACGACAAACGCCTTCGCTCTTCGAGTTATCCTCTTAGCCTCCACTGCATCTTCTGGTAGCTTTTTACTTATCATGTACGCAAGATATGGCTGCATCCATGTTTCTTCTATCATCATGACCTCCTCTGGTTCTGTTGTAGCCCCCGAGCTTGTCGTGGTAGTCGAACTTTTAGCACTTTTTATTAACCTTTCCGCTATTTCCTCCCAAAATACTCCAGATGGTACAAGTAAGCATTGTGATCCGATATTTGCTAAAGTGTCGGCTTCCTCATTGTTGTTCCTGCTGACGTGAGAAACTTCACATCCGTCGAACGTTCCTTCTAGATAATGGTACAAATTTTTGTAGGCCATCATGTTGTCGTTGATTGTGTCACACCTGTTCATAACTTGCTGGACAACAAGGTTAGAGTCTCCAAATATCTTTAGGCGAGTTGCTCCACAAGCTTTAGCCATCTTCATTCCGTGCAGCAGAGCCTCGTACTCTGCCTCATTGTTAGAAGCCTGTGGGAAACTCATCCTTAGGACATACTTTAGTTTGTCGCCATGAGGTGATACCAATACTACTCCTGCACCTGCTCCTTGGACTCGCTTAGAACCATCGAAATATATTGTCCAGGTACTCGATAAATCTGGTGGTCCTGTACTTTGCAGCTCGAGCCACTCTGCTGTAAAATCTGGCAAAATTTGTGACTTGATCGCCTTCCTTTTCTCGTACGTGATGTCCATGGGAGATAGATCTATTCCCCACAAAGAGACACGTCCCGTTGCTAGAGGATTGTTCAGTATGTTCGATAGTGGTGCTTCGTTAACCACTATAATTGGGTGCACGGTAAAATACTGTCGCAGTTTTCGTGCGGTTGTGAAGACACTATATGCCAACTTTTGATAATGCGGGTACCTCTGTTTGGTTGGAGATAATACTTCACTGATGAAATATACTGGTCTCTGAACGCCATGAGCTTTGCCTTCTTCACTTCTTTCGACTACTAGGACTGTACTTACCACCTGATGGGTTGCGGCAATGTACAGTAGTAGTGGCTCTTTTTCTTTAGGTGCGACCAGCACTGGCGGCGTGGAAAGCACTTTCTTCAATTGCGCAGACGCTGCGTCTGCTTCTTCTGTCCACTCAAATTTGTCGTCTGACTTCTTCATAAGTGCGTAAAAAGGTAGCGCCTTCTCCCCTAGTCGAGCAACGAAACGACTTAACGCCGCGACTCGTCCTGCTAACTTCTGTACGTCGTGGAGTTTCGTGGGTTTCCCCATTGTTATAATTGCTTGAATCTTCTCTGGATTTGCCTCTATTCCTCGTGCTGATACCAAGAACCCCAAAAGTTGCCCTGCTGAAACTCCGAAGGAGCACTTTGTCGGGTTCAACTTAAGCTTGAACTTGTTCAGGTTGTCGAAGGTTTCTGCCAAGTCGCCGATTAAAGATTTCTCCTCTCTTGTGGTGATGACTACATCATCAATGTAGACTTGTATATTGCGCCCTATCTGGCTCCCGAGGCAACTCTGCATCATCCTTTGGTAAGTTGCTCCTGCATTTTTAGGCCGAATGGCATTACTTGGTAGCAAAACACCCCGTATGGTGTGATAAAGGCCTTTTTTCCTCGTCCTCCTTCCTCAACTTGATCTGGTTATAGCCAGAATATGCATCCAAAAAGGAAAGCCTTGCGCAGCCCGCTGTTGAATCGATTATTTGATCGATGCGGGGTAAAGGGAAGGGATCCTTTGGACAATGCTTATTGAGAGATGTGTAGTCGACACATACTCTTTGTACGTCTGTGTTCTTCTTGGGTACTATTACTGGGTTCGACACCCAACTCGAAGTTTTGATTTCCCTGATGAATCCAGCATTTTCTAATCTGTGCAATTCTGACGCTATTGCCTTCCTCTTGGGTTCATCGAATCGTCGCAGTGGTTGTTTGACTGGTTTAGCCTTGGGATCTACATTTAATGCGTGCTCGACGAGTTCCCTGGGAACCCCTGGCATGTCCGATGGACACCAGGCGAAGATTTCCCAGCGCTCACGGAGGAACTCGACGAGCGCGCCTTCCTATGCGGGATCCAAGTTCACCGCAATTGATGTCGTCTTGTTTGGATCCGTAGGGTGGACCTGAATTTTCTTTGAATCCTGCGTTGTGTCGAAAGCCTTATCTGGCAGGGATCGTCCAACGTCGGGTAGCACATTATGATCTGTTTCTCCTTTTAACCTCTCGTACTCTGCTGTCATGCCGAAGGTTTGCACCATCTTATTGAATTCTCTGTCGCATGTGTTGGCTACCTCAAAGCTTCCTTGTACTGTGATTGTTCCTTTGGGTCCTGGAATTTTTAGTGTGAGATACGCGTAGTGTGGTACTGCCATGAATTTTGCAAATGCTGGGCGCCCCAGGATTGCATGATATTGTGACGGCCAATCCATGACTTCGAACTCCAGTTTCTCTTTTCTATAGTTTGCGCTGCTACCAAAGCAGACATCGAGCTCTATTCTTCCCAAAGGGTAGTTTGCTGCTCCTGGTACTATCCCGTGGAAAGAGCAATCTGTTGGCTTCAGACTTGTTGGCGAGATGCACATAGCCTTTAGCGTTTTGGCATATATTAAGTTTATGCCACTCCCTGCATCCATGAACACTCTTCCGATGTCGTATCCTCCTATTTGTGCTTTTAGAACCATAGGCGAGTGGCCCGGTCGAGGAACTTTCCGTGGGTGGTCTGCTCTACTGAACTTGACTGGTTGCTCTGACCATCGTAGGTACTCTGTGGTGGCTGGTGGTGATGATATTGCTAGGTTTATTTGCCTGGTTATGCTCTTCCGTTCTTTTTTCGACTTGGGCACCGGTTGAATCATAGCTGATATGTATACTTTTGACTCTAGGCGTTTTGACAATCTTTGAATTTGATATCCTTGACTTCTCCGCTTTTCTCCTTGCCTTCCTTCTTGGGTTGAGCTCATGGCACCTTGCAATCTTAAGAATGTTCTGCAATCCTTCATCTGGTGATTTGAGACCCTTTTCCCGTCGAGGTATGCGTAGTGGATTCGACAAGGTCCGTGTAACATATCCTCAGCCGAGGGACCAGAGTATCTTGGCTTTTCTGTTCCTTTTGCTTGAACCCTCCTATTCTCGTATCCTTCCTCTTCTTCTAGTATATATCCTGCGGCTACCTGATTTCTCCTTCCTCCGCTGCGATATCTTCTCCTTTGTCGACTTATTCTGTCGACTTCTGGCGAACGTCCTCTTTTGTTGTTGTACGCGTCCTCTCCATCAGCGAATTTGTTGGCTTGCTCCATTAGTTTAGCTACTGTCGTGGGTCTTGTTCTTCCTATTTCTTCCACAAGATCTGAGCGACGAAGTCCTTCTGAAAAAGCGTCTATTGCTCGTTCATCGGAGACGTCTTCTGCTGCGTTTTTGATTATACTCCAGCGTTGTATATAAGATCGTAGTGTTTCGCCTTTCTTCTGCACACATGCTTTAACTTCTTCTAGTGATGCTGGGCGCTTATAGGTGGAACGAAAATTTCTTGCAAATTGGCTTTCGAGTTCCCCCCAGCTTCCGATGGATTCGTCGGGTAAAGTATTCAACCAAGACCGGGCAGCGCCGGTGAGGTGTAGCTGCAAACTTTGCATTCGGTTGCCTTTGTTCCTCCTAATATCTGCACTGCTTGTAAATAATCTGATAGCCATAAGGTGGGTTCCTGCGACCCGTCGTACTTACTCTGATCATGAGGTAATTTAAATCCTTTGGGTACTCGTGTTTTGCGAACCCTACGGGTAAAGCATAACGCGCCCATATCTTTATCATCGTCTTCGTAATTTTCTTCCCTCCATGCATGCCGTGATTTATCTACTCGAGCCTGTGCTATTATACTTCTTGCGTCCTCCTTCCTTTTCCGTCGCTTTTTCTCTTCTGATGACTCACTATAGTCATCATCTGAGTAATTATATCTGAACTCCTCCTTGCGCCTTCCCTTATAACTTGTCGACTTCAACTCTGGGGCTCACTCCTTGATTTTACCTTCTACTATTCCGAGGCTTCGTATCGCGGCTCGGTGCATATCTTCTCGCGGGTCCCCATGCTCTGGTCTTGTAGCTAACAGATATGCTTGTGCTGCTGCTAATGCTGCTTCTGGCGTTTTTTGTATCAGGTCGTCTTCTTCCTCCTCTGGTTGCGGGGTAGGGCTCCTTGAGTACCTTTCTTCTCTGATGTATGCTGACGCCCCCCTGTTGTGTTTTGGATCTCCACGCCTGCCTCTGCTATATTCTGAGTCTTCACTATAATCTTCCCAGTATTCATCCCTTGATATACTGTTATTGCCTTGAAACATCATGTCTCTTTCCTCCCTTAGTTTCTTCTTGTGTTGGTATAGTGCATATTGATATCCCATTAGAACTTCTCTTCGCGATCCTTCGGGGACTTCTGTACCATGATTAATGGCTGACGTAATCATTCTCCATTCTCCTGTCGAGACGTGTATTTTCTCTTTTTCCCTTTTGCTGTGATCTTTCAATTTGTCGACTTGCCTGTCGAACTGCTTGCTTCCTTCACTGTTGTTTCCATCTTTTGCTTCAGTGATGATAACGCATAACTGGTGTACTTTGGAGACGCTGCTGCTTCCTATGGCGAGATCCCTTGCGTTGTTGTGCGTCTGACACGCTTTTTCTGAGTCGAATTTTTCCTGAATTTCGTCGCTTTCTGCGATTAATACTTCCCCTAGGCTGACCGGCGAGTTTACCTCGCTGGAAGAGCCTTCTGATGACTCCAGTGCTTCCTTTGTTTCGGGCTCGTTTGCCGACGGATTTTGTTTCGTCGGATCCGAAAGGCGTGATGAACCCGACGGCCCGATGAGGATATTCAAACTTCCGATGGTTAACTCCACCTCTTGATTTCCGTCGACTTCTGGACTGCTGTTGGCTAAAAGTGAAAAAGCCGTCGAATTCATGATTCCAATGCCCAGAGTCCCCACGGTCGGCGCCAATTGACGAGGGGTTAACTCAACAAATGTCCTAGATAAAGGACTTAGGATCGGGGAGATAGGGCGTCGGATGAACTCGAAGGTAAAGTTAGTCGAAACAAGTATATATCGAAAGTAAACTTGGGTGTTCAACCTGGCTTGCTTTCAATCTGCCCTACACCGTCCCCTCCTGGCCCCTATATATAGATGGCCAGGTCTCGAGGATCGGGTAGGGTTCGATACAGATTACAAATATCGACATACGGTAATAACTCGTATTCGACTATCATTACAATTGGGCCTAGCTTAACGGGCCTCAGGGGTACTCAACTAACGGGCTCTATTGACTATACCCTTGTCAATGGGAGTATAAGATTGGTTTTGGATACCAAAGCAAATAATTTTCTTTTGTAAAATAAGTGTTTGACAAGATATCACTTTCTTAGCAAACGACCATACTAACTAGGGTCTCCTAAGGTCATGATAGTCCTGATACCAAACTTGTGATATCAAAGGTATCATTTTCTAACGACCATGCTAACTAGGGTTTCCTAGAGTCAGCCTAGGCTCTGATACCAACTTGTGACAACCTCAAATTTGATAACAAATTTGAAGTGCCCGTTATGTATTCCACCGCAATCCCAGGGTCATTGTTGCGATATACATAACGTAATTGATATCACAGTCATAGACATTAATAGTAAATAAAGGGAATTACATAGGTGGTCGCACAGACCAAACCTTACATTACATCAGCATGCAGCGGAATAACACTTTGGGTCCATATTGTCAAGCTTCAACCGCACAGGCAAAGCAGACAGTAGGAAACGAGCCTAATTCGCAAAGCCGTCAATGAGTCTTTCCTTCTTGATCTTGCTCCTTCAAGTCTGGCCAAGTTAATAGCCAGGGACACAGCCATGAGTACATTGGATGCACTCGCAAACCATCTTATAAACAAAGTGGGGAAAGAGATATGCATGGTTGATATGGTGGACTAAGCACTAGGGTTATTTGCAAAATGCTAGCTTTATTTCCCAAGGATGTTCATTAGTAGAAAAGAGGTTTAGTTCTCTAAGTTCATCGAAAGAGGAACTTCAAGGGTGTCAACATCATTGTCAAGTCAAGTCATTCACCATGTTCACCATTGTTACTTTTATTCCTGACAAAAGTCAAGTACAGCTTGCCAACCATCCATGACCGCGGACGCGGCTATTCGAATAGTTTGAAAACCTCTGCAGAGGGGTACACTTTACCCACAAGATTCGATACATCTGCCGGGAGAAATCCACGGTTCGACATACACAAAGTATGCGAGGTTCAGATAATCAAACAAAACCTTTCACTTGCTCACCCTAGTATAGGATTCTTTCCTAGAGCCCGGGGTACGGAATCCCCGCTCTGGCGCCTCTAGTTCTACCCATCCCGGAAGCCGGGTTAGTGGAATCCACCTGGTCCAGAAGTAACCGCTCACGGTGTCCTTCCATGAAGATTTGATACAAGGCCTCCCATACTAAGATAAACAAGCTACGGATTAAGCCCCTTCCCATATAGGGGTAATGTGGTCGTACGGTATAATTGGCTCCCATAGTACATCACTCGTTGTCAATTGAGAAATACATTTCATAGTTCTTAGTCAAGATTATTTTCTTTCATAAAACCATCATGTAGGAGAAACCTCCACTTCAAGTTTCAAGTTCAAGTCACCAATTTTCAACTAGGATTCCCCTTATCAATGACCTCAGATTTTATTAGCGACTAAGCAACTACCTTGAGTGATGATACTACTAAATAGGGTTGGATAAACTCAGCTTGATGCTCTTGATAAACAAGACATCAATATACTTCTATCATTCTACTCTAGCAATTCAATCATGCAATTTACTTAAAACAAGTAGAATGCAATATTAAAACTAGGTATTGGGAGTATGAATCAAAAGATGGCTTGCCTGGCTTGGCAAAGTCAAAATAGTCTTCATCTTCATATTTGATTGATTGATCTCCATCTCCATTTCTTGGTTGACTTCGGGATCCATTCTCCTTACTCTCGTTGTCGTCTAATCGTTGGAAAGCAAATAAGCATACAATCACCACACAATTCACAAACAACACCTATTTACTCAAATACACATACTTGGGTAAGGGAAGTGATCTAGGAAGTCTATGGAGAGTTGTTTCGATTTAATTGAGTTCATATAGATGGGATTATCACTTTCTTGACTTAAGTGAGGGTTTAATTTACTTTGAATTGTGAAATCTCTCTTGCAAGTCCTTATTGACCATGGTCATAGACCACAAGTATATATTCAAGATTATGGTTCAACCAAAGAGGATTCATAGGATTTATAGTATTTCTCTTTTATTGAAGACATTTCTAAGTTGCGACTATTTAGTGATCAAGTTTGAATCTATAAGTAGAGTCTATAGATCCTAGTTGAATGGGATCAAAGGTTAATAGATTAATACTTAGAAAATGTGTTTTATCCTAAATGAATTTAGAGGATTTTTCAATTATGAAATGAGTTTCCCAAATTCTATGATCGGAGTGCTTATGTACTCCAAATAGTAACTAGCATTTGACTTAAAAGGTTCAAATAAGGAATCTAATCTTATAAACAGATACACACTACTAATTAAGGATTTTGAGAGTTGGAATCATATTTTTAGGAATTTTATTTGATTTAATCCATTTTTTCTAAGGTAATAAACCTCAGGTTTTGTTATTTTTACTAGATTTAATTTATAAATCTATTTGAGTTCAAACAAGTTTCAGAGGCTAGATAAAGTTTAGGGCTTTTCGAAAAGTATTTATTTGCTACATTTGAATCTATAAATCTTCGGGAATTTGATTTTGAACTTGCAGTAATTAAACAAATAAGTAAATAGTTCTTTTGAAAAAAACACGGGGCGGACAGGAATTTAGATGGGCCAGAGAACGGAGTCGCGGACCGGCCCATTAGTGTGTCCCGGGTGCGCAGGGTAAAAAGAAAAAAAAGAGGGAGGCCTGACCGGAGGGGCCCACCGGTCAGGGCTCCTAACCGAATCGGTACGTACGTCGTTCTCGACTCGGGTTACTGGGAGGCTCACCGACGGCGAGGCGAAGGGCACGGCGGCGGGGCTCGATGTAGAGAGGACGGGAGGCGATGGCGAGCTGCAGTCCGGCGGAGGAGCTCCTCCTCTTCCACCACGTCCAGGCGGTGGCTCGAGGGAGGCGCTAGAACGCCGGGAACGGCTGCACGCTCCGGAGCTCGGTCTACTCCGGCGAGCTCAAACCGGCGACCAACTAGCGAAGAGATGATGTCTAGGAGGTAGAGGGGGGTGAGGGGAATCTTTCCTGCAAACAATGGCGGCCTTTTTATAGACGGGAGAGGGAGCACGGGGCGAGGGGATCTGCGGAGAGAGCACGGCCGGTGTCGGCTAACGAAGGAGAGGGGCGGTCGGGGCTTTCGGCGGGGTGCTGTGGACGGTTGCAGGAACTTGCTAGCGCGTTTGCAGGCGGCGGGGTGGTCTGGTGCAGAGGGGGCAAGTGAGGGGTCCGGGCGGTGGTTCTTCTCTGATCTTCCCTGTCTCATGGCCGTGGTCGGGGCAGGAGAGGCTGGGGCTCGACCAAGAGATGTTCCCTAGCATGGCTACAGGGTTTGGGCCGGGGTAAACAGCGTTGGCCACAGTAGATGGGATTTTTCCTGGATTTCGCCCACCAAGTGTTTGTTGAAATGCCCGAAAGAATTCAAATTTTCAATTTTTGAAATCTGCCACCCTGGGTTGTCAAGATATTGGATAAGGACTCCAAACATATTTTTGTTATGAAGAAATATGAGGTTTTGCAAAAATCTTATTTCAATTTTGAAGTATGGTTTCTGTTTCAGATTTAAACTTTGGACAGATTTTGAAAGAGGTTAGGGTTTGAGTTTTTGCTGGAAACTTCTTGGTTGAGTTAGTATGTGATATGGTCAAGCTCAACTAACTGACCACACCTTTGCTTGAGTTACAGATTTCTTATTCTAAGTGCCCAAAGTAGGGTAGTGGTTAACTTTTTCTAGATCATCTTTTCTTCTCTTTTTCTTTATTTCTCTTGCTTCTGGTTCTTTTGATCTTTGTGGTTCTTCTCTAATGCTTCTATTGGTTAGGTTTGAATTAACTAAACATTGCACCACCAATTAAAACACACATGAAATCATAAAACCACATGTATTTAAAAATACTATGCATGCATGCACTATGAGTGAAAAAGATTTAATTGGTCCAAAAGTGTTGGTTTTCTTGGAGATGAGAGGGAGTTGGGAAATGACCTCTTATTTGAATTCAAACTTTGGTAGAGTATTAAATAGAGTTCCAAGTTGAGTTTTGTTTCAAACTATATTGTATTTGATTCTTTGTAACCTGTTCTTGGTTGTGGTGGAGAGATGCATGATGGTATAGTTCAAATATTGCTTACTATAGGTTTGGCAATTGACCCAAATGGGTTTAGCATATAACCATGCACAAAATTTTATAGTTAGAAAACTATTTCAATTTAACAAAAATGTTTTACAGGTATAATTATTTGTTTTCCGAAACATGGCTAAAGAAAACATTTGGGAGTTTTTCAAAGTTTTGAAAATAAGTTTTCGAAAGGTTGATTCCAACATTTTTGGAAATGTCAACTTGAGAAATGAGAAATAGTAATTTTTGAAATGAGATATTTTTATTCTCCTCTTTTGAAAACAAAGATAGGTTTCTTGAGAATAAAGGTTTTACCTCTATTCCCAATATTTCCTTTCTAAACGATTAAAAATTTGGACTCAAAGGATTTGTTTTAAAACCCTTCTCATACTCTTTTTATTTGAAGCATGGGAGCAAATGCTCAAATTTGCAAGTTTTAAAAGACAAGAAGTTAATCTTGTATTTAAAATCGAAGTTTTTGTTGTCTCCAAAATTTGGTATTTTAATAAATCCCTTTATTTCTATTTTCCAAAAATTTGGGTTGTTACACATATGGGTCCTACCGTGCCCCATCCAATTGACATGTGGGTCTGACCATACCCAACAACCACCCATCTGACATGTGGGTCCCACCATACCAGAGAACCACATATCTAACATGTGGATCCCACCTGGCCATATGGGTCCTGCCACACACCACAGCTCTACTCGCACCCACACTGACAAGGGTATAGTTGATAGAGCCCGTTAGTTGAGTACCCCTAAGGCCCGTATAGCTAGGCCCAACTGTAATGATAGTCCAATACGAGTCTTTACCGTATATCGATATTGTAAACTGTATCGGACCCTACCCGATCCTCGAGACCTGGCCATCTATATATAGGGGCCAGGAGGGGACGGTGTAGGCCAGATTGAAAGCTAGCTAGGTTGAACACCCAAGTTTACTTTTGACACACACCTATTTCGACTAACTTTACCTTCGAGTTCATCCGACGCCCTATCTTCCCGATCCTAAGTCCTTCATCTAGGACATTTGTCGAGTTAGCCCTCGTCAATTGGCGCCGACCGTGGGGATCTTGGGCGTTGGAATCATGAATTCGACGGCTTTTTCGCTTTTAGCCAACAGCAGTACAGAAATCGACGAAAATCAAGAGATGGAGTTGACAATCAGAAGCTTAAACATCCTCATCGGACTGTCGGGTTCATCTCGCCTTTCAGATCCAACGAAACAAGATCCGTCGGCAAGTGAGTCCAAAACAACAGCAATGATGGAATACTCTGAAGGCTCTTCCAGCGAGGTAAACTCGCCGGTCAGCCCAGAGGAAGTACAAAAAGAGAAGATCGTAGAGGACAGCAAAGAAAAGGAAAATTTGGACATGGAAATCCAACTCGAAGATCTCACAATCTGCCTCGACGATATTTTAGACAAGTCAACAGATACATGGAAGACAGGATTAGAGCTTTCTGAGGATAGTAACTCGATCTTCTCAAGCTTCAAGAGCGACACCGGCAAACAGTGCCAGGTGTTTGCCATTATAGGAGATAACTCAGAAGAATTCGACGAAAACGACAATCCAGTATTAAACCCAGCAAATATCGACAGAGGAGCAAATCACCTAGCAGAAGGGCAAACACGAGAATCCCTCACAACCAGGGAGAAAATTCGACTATCAGTCGACGAATGGAGGATAATAAGAGAAGCCGTAGAACATGGCACGCCAATACCATCAAATTCCAGCAAAAACCTGCTTTTGGGGTATCACTACGCCCTAAGGCAGCAGGCCAAGCAATTAGCAAAGGAGAAAACAGAGATACAAAGAAGAAAAGATTCAGCCATTGCAGCCAGCGAAGCTGCTCGAAAAGCACGAAGCGACGCATCCTATAGCAACGCAAGAAAAAATCGTCGACACGGTTCAAGGTACGATAACCTCGAGTACTCCGACAGGCAAAGTATTTCCAAAAACCTTGACTCGTCCTTCCTATCAGTCGACGAGCAGGGAAACATCCTACCAAAAACTCCTGAAGCAGCACTAGTGGTAGCACAAGCATATCTACTTACAACTCGACCAAGTCCAGGAGATCCTAGAGAACATATGCATAGAGCAGCACTGAACGGACTCAATATGGTGGGCCACAAGCTATCAGCAAAAGGAGAAGAAGCATATCATCACAAGGAAGTGCACAAAGCAAGGTCACCTCGCCGTCACAATAGTCCTCGGCGCAGAAGCAGCAAACACCGATCTCGATCGCCATCACCAAAGCAGCACGGTGGAACCCGAAGATCATGATCCCCAAATGAAAAATGCGACTATGAAGACGACGAAAAAGAGATGGGGGCATCATGCTTTACCCGCAGGGTTTGCACATCTCCAGTTCCCAAGGGATTCAAGCTACCTCATGATCAGCAAAAATACGACGGATCACAGGAACCACAATCATGGCTCGCAGATTACTTACAAGCAGTTCAAATATTAGGAGGAACCAAGGAAACAGCAATGCAAAGTTTGCAACTACACCTCACCGGTGCAGCAAGGTCATGGTTGAGTAAACTAGAGAAAGAATCTATTGGAAGCTGGGAAGACCTCACAAAGCAATTTACAAGCAATTTCAGGTCAACATACAAATGACCAGCATCAATAGAAGAAGTCAAAGTATGTGTGCAACAACGCGACGAGACATTACGAGCATATATCCAAAGGTGGAGCCTTATCAAAAATTCAGCAGTCGAAGTTTCAGACGAAAGAGCAATAGATGCGTTCATCATTGGATTAAGACGAAGAGACCTAGTCGAGGAGATGTGTAGAATCAAGCCAAAAACAGTGTCAGACCTCATGGACACAGCAAATAGATTCGCAGATGGAGAAGATGCGTGTAACAACAAGAGGACGCGATCTCCAGAAGACGATAGAAGAAATAGATATGGAAGTCAAAGGAGACGGTCCAGAAATTTTGACAACTATGGCCCTCATAGCCAAGTCGCCGCAGGATACAAAGACAACAGCTACCAAGGAAGTGATCGAAGAAGTTCAGGATATCAAAGTTACGGAAAAGAGGACTATAAAAATTCCCCGTAAGAGAATCCAGAGAATACAACCCCTCTCCAGAAGACATGCTCAATGGACCTTGTCATATACACTCAGCGTTCGTCGATGGGAAGCAAGTATCAAGGCACGCAATGAAAGATTGCACAACATTCCTATAACTTCAAGAGGCGGCACTAAACAAGCAAATAGAAGCAAGGCGACAAGGATTCGAAGGAAGCAACAACCCTCCGGTAAATCAGCAAGGGAACAATGGAGCTCCTCAGGGACAAGACCAGCAAAACCAGGGACACGACGACGACGAAGGGTATGTTCCATCAAAAAAATACATCACAGCAATGATACAGCCTGTACCCAAGTCAAACAAAGAAGAGAAGAGCATAACTCGACAAGTCAACTTAGCAGTCATCTCACCTCCAGCTACAACGGAGTATCTGCACTGGTCAGAACAACCAATAGAGTTCAACAGAGAAGATCACCCTATAGCAGTACCTCGGCCGGGAAACGCGCCTTTGGTACTCAAAGCTCAAATCGGCGCGTATGATGTCGACAGAATATTTATGGATGCAGGGAGTGGAATTAACCTGATATACGCGAAAACACTCCGAGCAATGCATATATCACTAGAGTTCCTGAAGCCAACAGATTGTTTCTTCCATGGAATCGTGCCAGGAAGTGCTAATTACCCATTGGGTCGAATAGCACTCAATGTTTGCTTCGGCAACCGACAAAATTACAGAAGAGAAAAGCTAGATTTTGAAGTCATGGACTGGCCATCTCAATATCACGCGATCCTCGGGCGACCCGCGTTTTCACGATTTATGGCAGTGCCTCACTATACGTACTTGGTACTTAAAATACTAGGACCAAGAGGAATAATTACAGTGAAAGGAAGTTTTGAAGTTTCAGACCTCTGCGACAGGGAGTTCCACAAGATGGCGCAAAATTTTGGCGTCATAGCCAACCATGTAGAAAAGGCAAAAAGTGCGGCTATAGAGGGCGTCAAGCTACTCGAAGGACGCGTCGCGGAGCCTGAAACGAAGAAACCACGAGTAGGAGCATCAGGAGAAGACACAGACGCGGAGGAAAAAGGGAAAGCCACGACGACATAAGCATCATAAGATAATAGAGTAGAATAATAAGGCTGTAAAAGCCACGAGTTATACCAGGGGCAATGCCCTCTAGATCCAGAACACAGGTCACAGGCCGGATCTCTTGGGTCACCCCATGTATCTTACATTACAAAGTATAATAAAGACGACACGTTCCTCATATTCGAGTTTACGAGTCTTTCGAAGGAAGAAATGCGTTAAACGCACAAAAACGCTTTGAGGATAAACTTTTTCGACATACAAGTCGCAAAATGAAATACTCTCGCGTTACACACATACAAAAACATATTACAACATCGGATTGTCAGAATCATCTATGCCTAAAGGATCTAAATAATGGTACTCACGGAAAAACGCAGCATCCGCCTCTAGAAGCCTAGCTACGAGTCTTCGAGCAGGTTGCAGCGTGTTCTCCATATGTACCCGAAGGCTAGCTCCACCTGGAGCCAAACTCAGGGACATCATGCTATAATTCAGCCTGGGGTGCCACTTGCGTATCCACCCGAGAGCAAAATTGGCACCAGCCACTAAGTTCAGCTCTATCAACCTATGAATACGATGGCTGGATCTGAAAGTATCAAGAAGAAGTGGAAAAGTTGCAGGCAAAGGATTACGAGGAAGCATAACGGAGTGCATAGTTGTGAGAGCTTGTCGGCAACCATCAACTGACTCGCCAATATGCTGGGCACGGTCTTGAAGCAATACAATGGCGCTCCGGTGTCGAGGATCAGACCACAAAGTCTCACAGCCAGTTGACATTTTCTCCAAAGCCGCATTTCGCTCAGCAACTCGACGTTCTTCAGCAGCAAAATCTAAACAAGTACCTACAATGGTAGAAGATGTCACAAGAACAGCAGTGCACAAACAGGGAAAGGAGGAGTCAAAAGAAAACTCACATCGTAACATCTCGCAGACAGACTCGACAATGCCAAGGATAAAGGATTCGCATTCTTCATTATGCACAATCTTAGTCGTCAAGCTGGAGACCTTTTCGTCTAGTGAAGATATTTGCTTCATATAACCACTGACTTTGCTAGCTTTATTAATAGCCATCTGTGCTTGACGTTTGGCTAAAGTCAGGCGAGCCTCAAGATCGGCAATTCTGGAATAGTACTCTGCGCATCGGCCGCATCGACTAGGAGTCAATGAAATCTGAGAACCAAACACACGGGTAGAAGAAGGAGCAGGACCGTGAGTCAAAGGATCATTGACGCGCATTGACTGCAAGCCAAAAAGAAAAAGAAAGGAGAAAACATTTCAGAGAGACAGCATAATACTTCGTACGCTGGAAATATATTTACATAAGTGCAAGACCCTATGACTAAAGTTCTCGGGTTGCACGCAACTAGAGTATTCTTGCATCCAAAAGGAGAAAAACTAACAAACTACAAGGAAAGCCGAGTCTACGCCACCTCAGCGTTGTGTTCCGTGGCAGAGGAGGGCATGGCAACTTCTTCGCCAGAAGTCGATGGTGGTACTGGATTTTCCGCCGCTGAAGCTGGTGCAGCAGGCACCGTAGAGGCTGCCGAAGGAGAAATAGTTGTCAACAATGCAGGTGCCAACTTCTTCGCCCTCTCGAAAAAAGCCTTCATCTCGTCACGGGTGTGGCCATGAGGGGAGCTAACCCTCTCCCAGTCGAAATTCGTCCCATGAGCAAGAGAAAGTGCAATAGCACCCTCGGCGCCGTGCTTGATGGAAAGACCTTTCAGCTGGAGAGTGGGGTCTTCAGTGGTATCGAAGGACTTGGCAAGTTCAGTCAAGTTATCCTTCGGAACTGTCGCCCTTTTCTTTGGCCACAAGCCGGCAAACAGCCGTGATAAAATGCGGCTAACTAACTCAAAAGTCTCCTGGATAGATATCCAGTTTTCCTCAAGTAGGTTAACCGCATCCATAAGAGGATCATCGTCCGTTTGTAAGGACGACGGAGATACCCCGGTGAATTCTGAGCAATAGAAAAGAAGAGACAAGTGTCAACAAATACACCAGTGCAACAGAAGACGAAAATAGAAGACAAGGCGAAGCACTTACTTTCAGCGGCAGTAGACATGGTGTGAAGACGCTCCGCCATGGCTTGCTCTTGTTGAGCATGCTCCTTGTTGGCTTCAGCTAAAGCTTTTTCAGCTTTCTTCGCCTTGCCAAGCGCAGCTTTCTGCGACTTCTCAGCATTCGCTTTAGCGGCTGCCGCCACATCATAAGCTTTTCGCGAAGCATTAAGCTCCGCTTCCAGCGACACAATTCGAGCATTGGCTGTTGCTAAGGCAGCTACAAAAGAAGACAAAAGGGAGTCAGATAAATGGGAAAAGAAAAAGCACGGAAGAAAAGTAATGACTGGACATCAAAATTGTACCTTCGGAAGCTTTCGCAACCTTTAGGTACCCCGCACACTCCGTGCCCAGGGCGATAAATCTCTTCACTAAAGCCTGAGAAAAGAAGTATGTAAGAGTAGAAGTGCATGAAAGGAAAGAAAGTAAAGAAGAATTGCTCACATCATCAGAAGAAATCGTAGATGCATGGGCTTCCAGAGAAACTTCGGCTTCTTTGGCCTTCTTTGAGCGTTTAGGATGTCGGGCTTGAGGAACCTTCTTCACACTGGACCTGGTAGTCCTCGGTGCAACATCTGGTTCGATAGGCTCATCAATGGCCATAGGAGAAGGTGGTGGAGCAGCTGTCGCATATGTTGGTGGTTCTTCATCATCACTGCATGAAAAATATAAGTTATGAAAACAAGGCAAGAATAATGCAATTGAAGAACTCAACTACAATACTTACGATGCAAGCATGTCGAAGTACTCCATATCTTCTGCAAGAACGGGGGCTTTACCAGCTGCTGCAGAACTCGATGAAGCGATTTCATCGATACGCTTCCTTTTCTTGTCGACACCAACATCTTCAGCAAGTATAGGAGGAAGCGATGTCGATGAGCTAGTTTTCTCTTCTGATTCTTCGACATCATCTCCATCCTGACTTTCGTCAGCCTCCAGGGCTTCAGATGCAGGAGAGGCAAGATCAGCTGGTAGGGGCCCTGCCTCTGGAAGAGGAGGACGAGAAACAAGAAATTGATGACCCTGCATATGAATAAATTAGCAGAGTGCAAAGGCACAGAATAACACAAATCGAACCAAGCAAAGTTCGACAAAAAGTAAATGCGAAGATACATACCTCAGGCAGAGGGTGCACGGAGTCGAAAAAGTCAGCGGTTAAATCCGCAACTGCATGTTCCTTGGTGAGCTTGGTAAGATTCCTGACTCGCTTGTCGACGTCTTCTTTCGATATCAGATCTTCAGATATGCGAGTAGGATCTTCCAAGCCAGAGTAATTCCAAAGTCTGGTAAGGCGGTGTTGTAGGGGTTGAACTCGACGTTGAATGAAAAAGCCATGAGTTGCATACCCGACAGAGCACCTCCTTGACCTCCTTTCAAAGCCTTGATACGGGAAAGAAGAGGAAGAATTTCTTCTGCTTCTGCATCTGAGGGGAGCGTATCCCACGATGCTAATTTCTTCACCTCTTGGGAAGCGTCAAAAGGAGGAAGGCCATATTCATCTTCAGGAGAGGATTTGCGGTCCTTGATATAGAACCACTTTGTCCTCCACCCTTGGACAGATGCGGCCATGGAAAATTCAAAGTATTGCGCCTCAGGGCGCACAGAAATGACGGCTCCACCCAGTTCAGGTTTCCTAGCCAAAGGAACATTGGGGCGGAGTCGAAAGATCGATCTCCACAGAAGAAAGTGGGGCTCAATGCCCAAGAAGGACTCGCAAAGAGTCACGAAACAGGCGATGTGCAGAAGGGAATTCGGTGTGAGCTGATGGAGCTGCACACCGTAGACAAATAGAAGCCCACGGAGAAATTCGTGGGCAGGAAGAGAGAAACCGCGGAGGAGGAAAGCAAGAAACATTACCCGATAACCGCTCGGGGGCTTCGGGATCCGCTCAATGCTAGGAAATTTGATGGAGTCCTCGGCGGCGATGAGGCCGTCCGCCCTGGCCTTTTCCACCTCCTTCTTGGTGATGGCGGAGCGCACCCAGTTGGTGGCAGAAGTCTTGGCCATGGTGTTCTTGGTGGCCAGGTGTTTCACGCGCATCCAGTACGAAGTGCGCTCGGGGGCTATGCACGAGAGGAGGAGACAGAGGAGAGCAGCAATGGAGGCGGCGGAAAGAAAGAGCTGATAAACAGTAAAACTCCCCAAGATCCCCTTTATATATCTTCTGGGAGAAGGAACGTGGGCTGAGACATGGCGCAAAGGTAGGAAACGGTAAGCCCACTAACGGTCAAAAATGATAAATTTACAGCATTGCCCATGCAACGGTTCGCAATGGTACAGAATGACGTATTCATTGATATCATAAAAAAAGATAATATAAGAAAAGTGGAAAAGATGGCGCCGACAAATGCCAAGTAGGTGCACAAGATTGTATACGAAGGAGTTTCGATTATAGCCATGGGGGCTCCTATTTTCAAGAATGGTAAATACAAACTTCTCTCTGAAGTGGTGGATGAGTATTCGATGACAAGATGTCCTTAAGGTATCTCAAAATTAAAGTATCTCAAAGATGATGTATCTGGAAGTTAAAATATCTCGAGTTGAAGTATGATGGATTACACTACATTTTTGTGCCTATACTCGAAAAAAAGCCTTTTTCGACTATAGCCTCGGGGGCTACTCCCATCGGGAGCGCTGAGCGCGCACCCGACGATATTTTTTGGCAAAGCATTATAATTTGAGAAGTGCAGGAGTGTTACTCCCATCGGGAGCGAGTTTTATGGTTGAAGAAACCTGAATATTTTCAGTCAAGATTTGACTGCGACATGAGATTCTCGAGTTGCGTTATCGCAACACAACTCGAATGTCGTGACTTGTCACGAAGGTAAGACCCCGTGATCCGTCCTGTGTGGCCTAGTATACGCACATGGATGCGCTCTGCTGGTATGTATCCGTGTCTACAACGCGAAGAAAATCCTGGTGGACGCACTGGGTACCCTGAGAACCACTGGGATTCATTCTTTGTAAGTCCTAAATGCGGCAAAAGAATGGGTTTGACCGGTATCCCGAATTCAAGTCCAAGGGGATTGAATTTGAAGTAGGTGACAAGTATCTGTTCCGGCAGTTAACTGACCTCTTGATCCGTCAGAGTTGTCAGGCTTGTTCATCAAGACCCCTTGCAAACAAGTTATCATAAGTATAAGTCGAAAGACCAAGTTGAAGATTTGAAGATAAGAAGAAGTCGAAGAATTGATCAAGTCGAAGATTTAAAGATTAGAGATTCTACCCGAATCTACAATTCTGGTAGAATCTCAGGGGCTACTGACAAGGGTATAATTGATAGAGCCCGTTAGTTGAGTACCCCTAAGGCCCGTATAGCTAGGCCCAACTGTAATGATAGTCGAATACGAGTCTTTACCGTATATTGATATTGTAAACTGTATCGGACCCTACCCGATCCTCGAGACCTGGCCATCTATATATAGGGGCCAGGAGGGGACGGTGTAGGCCAGATTGAAAGCTAGCCAGGTTGAACACCCAAGTTTACTTTTGACACACACCTATTTCAACTAACTTTACCTTTGAGTTCATCCGACGCCCTATCTCCCCGATCCTAAGTCCTTCATCTAGGACATTTGTCGAGTTAGCCCTCGTCACACACATAGGACTGACACGTGGGTCCAACCCACACCCACACACCACTTGTGACCTGGAATGGATTATAGCAATATAATCGCAAAAAGGAGAGCCATACCCAACAACCACCCATCTGACATGTGGGTCCTACCATACCAGAGAACCACATATCTAACATGTGGATCCCACCTGGCCATATGGGTCCCGCCACACACCACAGCTCTACTCTCACCCACACATAGGACTGACACGTGGGTCCAACCCACACCCACACACCACTTGTGACCTGGAATGGATAATAGCAATATAATCGCAAAAAGGAGAGCCCAGGGGGCCCCAACCGACCATTGATACGTCTCAAACGTATCTATAATTTTTGATGCTCCATGCTTGTTTTTACACCATTTGCATATTGTTTCGTTACACTTAGTGGCATTTTTATACATTTTCCGGACTAACCTATTAACGAAGTGCCACAGTGCCAGTTTCCTGTTTTCTACTGTTTTTGTGTTTCAGAAGTGATACACAGGAAATATTCTCGGAATTGGACGAAACAAGTTCCTGAAGTCATATTTCACCGGGGAGCTCCCAAAGATCAGAAGACCTGACGGAGGGGGGCCACGTGGCCCCCACACACAGGGGTGGCACGGCCAGGCCCCTGGCCGCGCCGGGCCCGTGTGAGGGAGCGTGGGACCTCCTCTGACAGCTCCCTTTCGCCTACATATACCCCCTGACGAGAAAAACCTAAGCCCCCCGATCAGATTTCCAGAAAGAGTTCCGTAGCTCCGCCGCCACCACCGACGAATTTCGGGGGACAGAAGTCTCTGTTCCGGCACCCTGCCGGGATGGGGAAGTGCCCCCAGAGCCATCTCCATCGGTCTCCATCACCGTCTCCGCTGTCTCCATCGACCTCACCGCCATCTACATCAACCTTGCTGTCTCCTATGATGAGGAGGGAGTAGTTCATCCCCGGGGCTGAGGGCTCTACTGGTAGCTATGTGGTTCACCTCTCTCTCCCATGATGTGATCTTTATGTGATCGTGAGCTTTGTATCATGTTGAACAAGTACATGTTATTATTCAGATATTTTGTGTACTCTAGCAATATTATTAAAGTAATCTATTCCTCCTGTTATGGTGTAACGGTGACAGTGCGTGCATCATGGTGGTACTTGGTTTAGGCTACGATTGTGATCCCTTGTGGATTATGAGAATAATTATTGCTATGATAGTTTGAGTGATTTATTCCTCCTTTCATGGTGTAAAGGTGTGAGTGTGTGCACCGTGTTAGTACTTGGTCTAAGTTGCAATGATTTCTATCTTGAATTGTGATCTGATTTGGATATCTCTATGAGTGGTGTTTGTCAAGTACTTGATGAACTTTAAGGGGTGCTTCCGTAGCCACTACACAGTGATTAGTGTTATTCAATAGGAGAGTAATTTAGAGTACCTTAGCAAGAGAAGTTACTTGTTCATTCATGTTATATTGTTGGGAGTGTGTCCACTAGTGAAAGTATGATCCCTAGGCCTTGTTTCCAAGCATTGCACACCGTTTACTTGCTATTTTGTTACTTGTTTGTTCGCAGCAATATTTATTTCACATCACGTTTGCTACTCATAATCATACATACCACTTGTATTTCACTATCTCTTCGCCGAACTAGTGCACCTATACGTCTGACAAGCGTATTGGGTGTGTTGGGGACACAAGAGACTTTCTGTATCGTAATTGCAGGGTTGCTTGAGAGGGATAGCTTTGACCTCTAACCTCCCTGAGTTCGATAAACCTTGGGTGATCCACTTAAGGGAAACTTGCTGCTGTTCTACAAACCTCTGCACTTGGAGGCACAACAAGTGTCTACAAGAATAGAAGTGCGTAGACATCAAGCTCTTTTCTGGCGCCGTTGCCGGGGAGGTAAGGTAAAAGGAACTCGCATCCTCCTGTGTGAGTGCTCGGAGTTATTTCCTTTAGATTCTGCAATTACATCTTTTTGTTTCTTGTTTTTATTTTCACTAGTTAGGCTTAATGGAAAATAAAGAGTTCTTTAGTCTTTTTTCTGAGTTTAGATTTGATGAGAAAATTGAAAAACCTTTGGAGCCTATTTCGCATAGCAATGTTATTAGTACGAATGCTTTGAATACTGTTAATGCTAATGCTATAGAAAAGTCTAAGCTTGGGGAAGCTGGTTTTGTTGAGTATGATATTTTTAGTCCCCTAGCTTTAGTGGAGAAAGTTTGCTCTGATGATATTTTATCTCCCATATGTGATGTTTCTAATGATGCTTGTGCTCCTCATCCTTTTGAAATACCTATGAAAATTGTTAGGCGTGTTATGGATAACTGCTATTTTGGTGATGGAACTGTCCATCCTGGTGATCATTTGCTTTTTATACATGAATTATGCGAGTTGTTCCAGTGTGCAGGTATTTCAATGAACCAAGTTAAGAAGAAGTTATTCTCTTTGTCACTGAAAGGCAGAGCTGAGGAATGGTATCGGCTGCTTGAAGATGGTCCATCTATTGACTGGGAGGAAATTGTGCATCTCTTTTATTCTAAATTCTATCCTTCTAGTCAGGTTTATAAAGATAGAAATTACATTTATAATTTTCATCCGCATGAGGGAGAAAGCATTGCCCAAGCTTGGGGAAGATTGAAGTTACTAATGCATAAATATCCTATTCATGATCTTCCCCGTAATATTGTTATTGGTAATTTTTATGCACGGCTTACTCTTCCTGATAAGGATTATTTGGATGCTTCTTGCTTTGGATCATTCACTCATATGAAGGAAGATGCTAAGTGGAAACTTCTTGACCGTATACAAGAGAATGCTGAAGGATGGGAAAATGACAAAGGTAAAGGATCAGGTATGAATTACGAGTTTGATTGCATTAAGTCTTTCGCTGAAACTGCTGATTTTCAAGAGCTTAGTGCTAAATATGGTCTTGATCCTCAAATTATGGTTGATTGCTTTAAAGCCTTTGCTTCCCATATGAATGTCCCTAAAGGAAATGGGGACGTGTATCATGAACCTTTTAAGGACACTTGCATAGAAAGTGATATTGTTATTGATGATTGCAATAAACATGCTCAAACTTCTAAAAGTCCTATTTCTTATAAGCATGTTAATTTTTGTGGAGTACATAGACCTTGTGAACAGAGTTATAACAAGGAAGATTATTGCATCACCCACGCAAATGAAGAAACCAGCATGTGGCTCAAGGATCTAGATGTGCTTGGCGAATGGGTTTGTGAGCTTTATCCTTTTCTTTGTGAATTTTGCGGTGAAAAAGGTCACTTTAATTTTCAATGCCCAATTAATCGAACAAGTACCGCAGATTTGTATTGTGATGATAAGATTACTCTCAATCAGCATGATGAGCTTACTTTGTTTTTGAATTGTGAAGAGATATCTAGAAAGCTTTCTTTGGTTGACGTGAATTATGTTGATATTAATAGCACCCTTCTTGGTTGTCATCTCTATTGTGCTAAAGATTGCCTCGCAAATACTTACTTACAAGACCTTATAAAATATGATGTTTTGCCAAGCTATGATAGGACTAATAGATGTTTTGATCTTATTAATAGAGAGGAGGAATCCTCCAAAGTTTCTTCTGTTGTTTCTGTCAGCAAACCAGATTATGTGGAGAAGATGCCTTTCCCTCCTAAAGAATATGTGGAGAAGATGCCCTTCAAGTCTCTTCCTCCTAAAGGAGAGAGTAAGAAGAGTAAGAAGAAGAAGAAGAAGAAGAAGAAGAAGAAGAAGAGGAGTAAAAGGCGAGAGGACATGGTATCTTCCCTTAAGCTTTATGATCCTGCTATAGATTATGATAATTCTGATTGGGATGATGTTCCTATACCTATTACCTATGTTAGTGATCATGATTGGGAAAAGCACTCTACTTTTGATATTGAAAATCTTTTTGGTACCAATTCTAAGGTTAATAATTGTTGTACCATTAGTGCTATCCATGCTCCTTCTTATGATGATATGTTTGATGGGTATGCTTTGCGACATAGTAGTTCTCTAGCTTGTGATGATGAGTATAATATTTTCAGTTCACCTACTATTGAGGATAAAATTAGTTATGATTACAATATGCCTCCTGTTTTTGATGATTATGGTGATGAGAATAATTATTCTGTTGAATCTGCTCCTACTACTATTGTTCATGTGGGGAGTATTAATCCTTTTATGCATGCGGCTCATGATAGGGATGCTTTAAATGATAGTTATATTGTTAATTCTATTCATGATGCTACTGAAAGTTACTATGAGAGAGGGAAATATGGTTTGATGGATCTCAACAATATTGAGTTTCCCCTCTTAATGTTGCAATTCTTGAAGTTGTACTTGTTCTGCCTTCCTATGCTTTTTGCTTTGCGCTTTTATGACTTGTCTCTTTACAAGACTATTTTTCATAGGAAGTGGTTTAGATTTAAATGTGTTTCATACTTGCTTTTTGATGCTCTCTATTGCTTTAAGTTCCTATATGGCGCCTTTGCCTCAAGCTCTTATATGGCGCCCACATGAGCATCTTTGCAAATTACTGCGCCTAGCTCAAAGGCGTTAAAGAAAAGCACTCTTGGGAGATAACCCAATGTTTTCTTTTTCAGTACTTTTTCTTTTATTTGAGTCTTGGAAGTTATTACTACTATAATAACCGCTCCTTATCTTGTTTATTTCGTTTTTGTGCCAAGAGAAGCCTCTAATTTGAGTGAGGTAAAGATTTAGGGTTATTGCTGCCCTGAAACTGTTTTCAGTGTTGCACCGTAAAAATTCGTGAAAAATCACTGTATATCTTTTGGACCTGAAATTTCTTGTGCTTATGTCCCAGGTTATATCCAAACTTTTCTTAGTTGAACACTTTTTGATTTGAGCAACAGAAAATCCCTCAAAAATTCGTCCTTTGTCAGCCATCCAGTTTTGACAGATTTCTGCCAATATTTGTTTTTGCCACTTTATCGCTTTCTTTTGAGTTCTTTTTGATCATGGAACTCTTGTGGAAGTTGCTACAGTAGTATATACTTTATATGTGGTGGTTTTGGGTTAAAACCTGAAGCAAAAAGGGTTGAATATACTAGTCATCAACCCGTGCTCCGGCACGGGCTAGTTTTTTGAGGGAAAATGTACTGATATTTGGTGTCAACTAATACATATTTCTATATTTATATCCTTTTCAATTGTTTACATAATTTATGTTTTGCCATTTAGTATATTATAAAAACTCATAATTACGAAGACGGACCCTTTCTTCTTACTACATGATTTCCTAGTGTTTTCTAGCACTACAAAAAGATCAAGATCAATCTAGGTAGTAAGAAATAAAGTGTTAAAAAATTAAATGAGACAATAATAAGCAGAATAATATTTTAATCTTCCAATGACATCCATAAACATATTGTAACTTAACACAGAAAGAAAAAACAAACAAATACCAATCTAATAATCTTCCATATCTTCACCAATGATCTGGGATGTATAACCAATGAACAGATGTTGCATCAAATGAACAGATGTTGCATCAAATGTAAGTAGTACCAGCAAAATACATATACATCCTTTTCTCAAATTTTCTATGCTTTAAAATACCCACCAGACTTATCGATGTATCTTGCGAATTAGGAATAAAGTTATGAGCAACTACTCCTATATGGTATTATAAGTATTATGGATAACTTTATCAAGATCTACAATTTTTATGAGTGCCCAATAATGGAAAACACATGCTATTCCTTTACAATTTTTTTTGAGCACACGGTACAACAGACACACATGTACACTCATCCTACCCCTATGAGCACCTCTGAAGAAATGAGCCGGCAGATCACAGATCACAGATGCCTCGTCATTGGTAGGCACGTTACCTACCACTGAAAGAATAGCGCCACATATTTCTGGAACAAAATCTAGATAAATACAAACGCCCAAGCCAAGTCTAGGACTTAAACTTGGGTGGGTGTGCTGGTTTCATCACATAGAACCCAACCATCAGAGCCAAGCTCCGTTTGCTATTCCCTTGCGATGTTATTCATGACATACACTTGAACTTGCTAGCTCTTTGACATAGGAAACTTAATTATAATTTCTCTCAAGGATGACTTGATCACATCATCGTACTTTTACCATTCATGCCACATCAAACATGGACGTGTGTTTCCAAAGGATGTGTATAATTTGCATTGATCTAGAGTTTCCATGAACCAACATCCTGGCTTGACAATCATGATTCCATCGAAACTTTGCAAAACATGCATTCTCTACTGCTTGACCTATACCACTTAATATGGCCTAATTAGAAGAGAAAAGCACATTAGTTCTACTTGATGTTATGTTGGAGAAAACCACTATTTATCATAATTTTGATCATGCACACCGTATTATTCTCTTTTTAACCTACATTTCTATTATTTTACAAAATATCATCATTCACTATTTTTATAATCATGAGATTTTAAGATTTGCTAGCCCATGGTAAGTATAAGCTTAAGCCAAGTAACTTTAACATACTATATTAGAAAATTAAAGGCGAGCAGTAAAATGATATTACTCGTACTTATATATATATATATCTAGAAACATAAAGTGTAACATCTGACTATCATGACCTATATGTAAAGGCTAACAACCTGAAAATATTTTTAAACACTTTATGTCATCTTGAAGATTTTGATAATATTCAGTCCTTCTATTTGAGATCTCTCTAGTACTCTAGTCTAGTATTCCGGGAGAGAACATTTAATGGAAAAAAGTTATATGCGTCTCTCCTCGAGAGAATAGTTTAGGTGCTGGCAAACAACGAATAAGAATCATGTATGCAAAAAATCAGAAAATGCGTGCCTAGATTAGTTTGTACCTTGCCTAGAAATCTTGATCTCTGGTGCCGTTGGGTAATTATGTAAGAGGAGAAAGAAAAATTGATACTACTGATATAACTGAGCATTAGAAGACCTACATGATAATTGTTAGCTGCAAGATTCCAACAAAGACAAACCAATATAATTATGCAACATCAAATTTAGGAAAAACTTGCTAGTACAAAATTCAAATAATTCAAGGAGAAGGGGTGAAAAATAAAAGAGGGCTTACGCTATTTGATATCTCATATGTATATCACCTGGGTTTATAAGCAAACATATTCTTTTCTATCCAGACAAACTGATAAAAATAGGATAAGTAGTGGACCTGCGAAACCACATAAAATACAGTTCTGTCAGGTCAGCCAAAAAGTTGAAATGCTTCTTTTGAAAAATATTGAAATACTGACAAATATACTATCTCCTATATGTTAGGATAAGTTACATCTCAAACGCTGGAGAGATTAAAAAAGTCGAAAAATGTAAGGATTGGAATTGGAACAAATTGCTCCATAGTTTTCAACCGTGGGGCATTCTTAAATTTCTCAAAGCTATTTAACTGTAGTTACTTTCCACTCGTATTTTGAGCATATGCAAATGCTTAAAGAAAAACAATACACTACGAAAATCTGTGTGACTAAGAGCACATGGTACATTCTGAAGCAAAGATGCAGCATATATAGTTTCGAATCAGTAGATACTTATATCCATAATCATGCATAAAGACGTTTGGTCACTAATGTGAAGGAGCATAAGGTGTATAAGTAAATATTGGAATTTGATCAGGTTCTAGAATAGGGTGCAGATATGAAAAAAAATCATCCAATTATCTAAAGTTGACATGGGTAATTTAATTAACGGCAAATATGAAAAACATCAATAAATGAAAACCAAATTCATATACTTGGGACGTTAGTAACATGTAAGCTGCCTTTGTGAACAAACGTACCAGTAGCATGCACCGAGATCAAGATTAAATGTTAAGGAGAAATATGTTTGATTAGGATCTGAAGATACTTGTGTCATATACATGCATGTAGATCAAACTTAACTTGTAAAGGAGCAACCTGTCCGATTAAGACCTGAAAGTACGTTTGCCATATATAATAATATAAGAATATTTAAAAAATCACCTCTAAAAAATCGATTGAGAACCATGGCATTGCTACTACCGTGAGTGGCTTATTTTGCCCGACTTCAAATTGTTTGGAATTTCCCCAGGGCGTGTGCCTGCCAGCAAATTAAGAGAGAGAGAGAGAGAGAGTACGACTTGACAATCAACACAAAATCATTATACACTTCTCTGGAAGTGGTTTAGAGGCAAGAGGATGCAGCGCTTGGAGGCTACCTGTCCAGCGTTGGTAGCCAGTGCTGCAGGCGACAGGGGAGAAGAAGCTGGGATCTGGTATAGGTTGGGCCGTGAAGGAACCGGAGGGTCGACATGCGTCAGGCTTCCCGAGAAAACGTGAGGAAAGACAGCGGTGAAGACGGCGGTGAATTGGAGGCGCAGCAGAGCGGCGATTAGATTGCTGATTCGAGATTTAGGGTATGAGACGAATAGTTGGATTCTTTTCCTAGAGACGGCAGCTTTGAGGAGTCTGTGCGTGGTACTACACATAATTAATCTAACGGCTGATATGGCTCATAGGCTGATCGTAGGGACGTTTTTCTTTACAGCATGAGAGTTAACGTGGAGCCTCCTACGGTGCCTCCAATTAGTAAATATAAGATTTTATGCTTACACTAATGTTGCTAATAGATTTGTGTTTAGTTTTGTATGAAGGAAGTTTTCAAGTGTAGGGATTGGAGAATGATGAGATGAGTTGAAGAATGGACAAAAGCTCAAGCTTGGGGATGCCCATGCATCACCCCAAGAAATATCCAAGAAGTACAAGCGTCAAAGCTTGGGGATGCCCCCGAGGCACCCCTTCTTCATCGGCAAAAATCAGGTCACCTTTCAAGACACTATATTTTTATTGCTTCATGCACTATGTGTTTTTCTTGGAGCGTCAGTTATTTTAGTTTTCATTATTAGTTTAGTTTAGTTTGCTGCAATAAATGGTTAGATCACATCATGTTTCTTTTGGAGGAGATGAACTCGCTTTTCATTTGCCAAGAACACTCTGTTTTTCACTCTTATCGTTTCAATGAGTGTTCTTCTTTTTCTGCTACTGCCTTTGGTTTTCATTTTCGCCTTGATTTGCGTTCAGATCTTCTTATATTTATTTATCAAGGTGTATTTTTGCCTCTGATCTTTATTGGTTTTCATCAAAAGAGGTGTTTATAAAAATTTCAAATGGTGTTGGAAAAGAGAAAAAGCTTTGTGCAAAATAGTGGTACAAGAAGGAGCTTGTGTAGACTGCGGCTTAGGCTTTTTCATGTCATGCTTGATGTCTTTTTGATAGTATGCTTAGTGGTTTTGCTGTAGCATGACTTGTCTCAAATAACTGAGATTGCTTAATGAGCCTTTGAAAAAATCATGCGTTGTTTTTATTGTATGGAAGCATTATTTTGGTTTTCTCCTTGATGCTTTATTTGGGTTGACTTGGCGCATGCTCACACATGTTAGACTCTTCCAAAGTCGCCATTAGCCTTCATGATCATTTAGTTTTTGACTTTTGATGCCATCGTATGCTTCTTTTAATGTCGCTTTGTCGCTTTGCATGATTATGGCCATTATTGCTCTCTTAGTTGGTCGCTCCCAGTCTTTTGCTAGCCCTCACCTTGTACTGAGTATGAGCTCTACTCGTGCATCCAACTCCTAAAAGCCAAAGTTTTTCCATTGTGTCCACCATACATACCTACTAGCAATTTGCTATTCCAAGTAAATTTGACTTGCTTTTATATTCTCTTCAAATTAAACTCTTACCAGTGTTATGCGAAATTCGGTCAGTAAAGCTCTCACGAACCGGAAGGCACACTTTACTTTTTCCTGTTCTAAAATTTTGACATTGTGGTCTTTTATGCTGAGTTGTTATGCTTGCAAGTTGTAAGTTGGATTCTAGCCCAACCATGCCGTCATGGGGCAAGCTTTCAACATTGCACTTCCTATTTGAGTTGATATTGTGATCTTTTGTTTATGGATGCCCGCTGTGTGAAATGAATTGGGAATCTTGTGAGGATCATGGAGTTTTTATATGTGTTAGGGAAACGCCGGGCCGCCAATCTAAGCCATGCATAATTCATGGTGGAAATTTGCAGCATACCCATGGTGAACATTCGACGACGCATCTCACAATAAAAAGCTAAACAATATAGCAAATAAAAGAGATATCGAGGTGTTCATTGTCTGCTTGTCCTGTCATTTTGGTGTGGGCTTGTTCCATGTCATCGGGCACGGAGGTACCCCATTGGCGGTTCTCAATGATATGCATATACTTACAATGACAAGAGCCTTGCTTGGGACTCTAAGTAAACTAGCATGGTTTGGGTACTCGTATTCACGGGACACGAGGTTTTCAACTTATGATTTGTCAAGCATATGCATCATAATTGTTCTCGCATTAACTTTAACCATTCAAGATGCTTATGATGGGGGCAATGAGAGCTCAAAGCCGGTAAGTACCATAATTTTTGAACGTTATAAAACTTGCAATCACTGCTTCCCTCTGCGAAGGGCCTTTCTTTTACTTTTATGTTGAGTCTTCACCTTCTATCTTTATGCACCATTAAGAGAGCATAGTTGTCATTCTTAGTGTGATATGCATTGTCCCAAAGTTCATTGATTGACTCATATTGTTGGTTTCACTTGTTCTTAAATTATTTGTATCTAGTCGCCCTCTTAAACTTTGAGGTGTCCTATGCATTTATGTTTTACTCTCTTTGAAGGACAAGCTGAAAACCACTTGTATGTTTTTCCTTATGATTTGAACACATGTTTGACTTTCATTGTTTCATTTTTATGATCTTTTGTTTGTGTTCATTTGCATGTTTACAACATGGTTGCTAAGTTCTATTGTCATGATTATATCTTTCATGCCCATGTTTTAAGTTCTTATGATCCCAGCTCACAATGCTTACATATATGATCAAGATTGTGTAGGTGCATGTCACCTCAAAAATTATTCTTTTGTTATCACTTACCTACTCGAGGACGAGCAGGAGTTAAGCTTGGGGATGCTTGATACGTCTCAAACGTATCTATAATTTTTGATGCTCCATGCTTGTTTTTACACCATTTGCATATTGTTTCGTTACACTTAGTGGCATTTTTATACATTTTCCGGACTAACCTATTAACGAAGTGCCACAGTGCCAGTTTTCTATTTTCTGCTGTTTTTGTGTTTCAGAAGTGATACACAGGAAATATTCTCAGAATTGGACGAAACAAGTTCCTGAAGTCATATTTCACCGGGGAGCTCCCAAAGATCAGAAGACCTGACGGAGGGGGGCCACGTGGCCCCCACACACAGGGGTGGCGCGGCCAGGCCCCTGGCCGCGCCGGGCCCGTGTGAGGGAGCGTGGGACCTCCTCTGACAGCTCCCTTTCGCCTACATATACCCCCTGACGAGAAAAACCTAAGCCCCCCGATCAGATTTCCAGAAAGAGTTCCGTAGCTCCGCCGCCGCCACCGACGAATTTCGGGGGACAGAAGTCTCTGTTCCGGCACCCTGCCGGGACGGGGAAGTGCCCCCGGAGCCATCTCCATCGGTCTCCATCGCCGTCTCCGCCGTCTCCATCGACCTCACCGCCATCTCCATCAACCTTGCTGTCTCCTATGATGAGGAAGGAGTAGTTCATCCCCGGGGCTGAGGGCTCTACCGGTAGCTATGTGGTTCACCTCTCTCTCCCATGATGTGATCTTTATGTGATCGTGAGCTTTGTATCATGTTGAACAAGTACATGTTATTATTCAGATATTTTGTGTACTCTAGCAATATTATTAAAGTAATCTATTCCTCCTGTTATGGTGTAACGGTGATAGTGCGTGCATCATGGTGGTACTTGGTTTAGGCTACGATTGTGATCCCTTGTGGATTATGAGAATAATTATTGCTATGATAGTTTGAGTGATTTATTCCTCCTTTTATGGTGTAAAGGTGTGAGTGTGTGCACCGTGTTAGTACTTGGTCTAAGTTGCAATGATTTCTATCTTGAATTGTGATCTGATTTGGATATCTCTATGAGTGGTGTTTGTCAAGTACTTGATGAACTTTAAGGGGTGCTTCCGTAGCCACTACACAGTGATTAGTGTTATTCAATAGGAGAGTAATTTAGAGTACCTTAGCAAGAGAAGTTACTTGTTCATTCATGTTATATTGTTGGGAGTGTGTCCACTAGTGAAAGTATGATCCCTAGGCCTTGTTTCCAAGCATTGCACATCGTTTACTTGCTATTTTGTTACTTGTTTGTTCGCAGCAATATTTATTTCACATCACGTTTGCTACTCATAATCATACATACCACTTGTATTTCACTATCTCTTCGCCGAACTAGTGCACCTATACGTCTGACAAGCGTATTGGGTGTGTTGGGGACACAAGAGACTTTCTGTATCGTAATTGCAGGGTTGCTTGAGAGGGATAGCTTTGACCTCTAACCTCCCTGAGTTCGATAAACCTTGGGTGATCCACTTAAGGGAAACTTGCTGCTGTTCTACAAACCTCTGCACTTGGAGGCCCAACAAGTGTCTACAAGAATAGAAGTGCGTAGACATCAACCATCCCGCACAATGCACTACAACCACCGAGCCACCCAACAGCTTGTGATTGAATTGCAGTTCGGTCCGTTTTGTAGGAAAGATGCGCGATAGATGGGCCTTCACAGCCCATAGATAAATATGGCTTTCACATTTAGAGGGGAAAACAAACACGTCCTTCCCATTTGAGCCCAGATAGGTTTTAATTAATTTTCTCTTTTACAAACAACTAAACAAATATTTTGAGGAATGTCTTAGTAAAATTTGCGTGTAATGTCAAATCAAAATTACCCAAAAGTCACATAAGTATAATCTGATGAGATGCATGAACTATTTTGCTGAATTGTTTTCTATTTTACTAACTTAATTTGAATATATATATATTATAAAAATGTGGTCAAAACGGCTAGCGTGACTATTCTTATCTAGGTATGGAATATTATGAAACTATTAATGAATCTATGATGAAATGTCATATTGTGCATCCAAAACTAATTTTTGTAAAAATTATGAGCAGACTATAAAACACTTGTAGTTCAAAATTGGCCTGCTTCCTACTGAATCAGCAAGAAGTTATCAAAAATATTAAAAATACCTATAGAAGTTTTTGGTTAAACTAATAGGTGAATTGTGCATAAAAAGTAGTCTAGTAATTTTGAAAAATGGGTTGGTACAATAAGAGATGTGAATTTTGGTACATGCTTAACAAAAAAAATCCATTTTTTACACTCGGAAAATAGAAAATGAGTTTTATGTGCAACAAAAATGTAAACTCCCTACGACAAAATTGTTTGTCGTTCCAAGTCGAACATGATAGCAGAATATTGGATCATTTAAACAAACTATGTCATGATTGTGTCCATGACATTGATCATTTGGCTTGAAAGTCATGAATCTTCATACATGGTAGCTCTTTTCTTAATAAACTTTTTTCAAAAAATTGCAATATTCAATGTTTCTTATTTTTTTTAGAAAATAGGTCACATGAAATGACACAATGCGAAAGTTTTACATTTTTTTATTTTTTTTGAATTTCTTATGCCGATTTCAAAATGCGATCAAAACGGCCAACATGACCGTTCTTAGCTAGGGATGGAATATTACAAAACTATTAATGAATCTATGATAAAATAGCATATTGTGTATCTAAAACTAATTTTTGTAAAAAATTATGAGCAAAATATGAAGCACTTGTAGTTCAAAATTGGCCCGCTTCCAGCTGAATCGGTAAAAAGTTATCAAAATTATTAAAACTACCTATACAAGGTTTTCGGTTAAACCAATTGGTGAATTGTGCATACAAAGTAGTCTAGTAATTTTAAAGAATGGGTCAGTACAATTATTAAAGTGAATTTTGGTACATGCTTAACAAAAAAACCCAATTTTTGCAGTCGGAAAATGGAAAATAAGTTTTTGGTGGAGCGCCGTTCCAAGTCAAACATATTTGCAGAATATTGGATCATTAAAATAAACTATGTCATGATTTTGGCCATGACATTGGTCATTTTGCTTGAAAGTCATGAATCTTCATACATGATAGCTCTATTCTGAATAGACTTGTTTTTCAAAATATTGCAATATTCAATGTTTCTTATTTTTCAACAAAATAGGTTGCATAAAATGTCACAGTGCAAAGGTTTATATATATATATATATTTGAATTTCTTATGCTGATTTCAAAATGCGATCAAAACAGCCAGCATGACCGTTCTTAGCTAGGGATGGAATATTACGAAACTGTTAATGAATTTATGATAAAATAGCATATTGTGTATATAAAATATTTTTTGTAAAAAACTATGAGCAAACTATGAAGCACTTGTAATTTAAAATTGGCCCGCTTCCTATTGAATCGGCAAAAAGTTGTCAATTTTTTTTTAAAATACCTATAAAAGGTTTTCGGTTAAACCAGTAGGTGAATTGCGCATACAAATTTGTCTAGTAATTTCTAAGAATGGGTTGGTAAAATTATAAAAGTGAATTTTGTACATGCTTAATAAAAAAATCTATTTTTTGCACCCAGAAAATAAAAAAACTGAGTTTTTATGCTACGAAAACAAAAACTCCCTTTGAAAATATTGTTTTCTATTTCAAGTCAAACATTTTTTCACAATATGGGGTCACCTAAACAAAATATGCCATGATTATGGACATTGCATTGGTGAATTGTACATATGAAGTGATTTACATATTGAGTTGGTGCACCAAACAAATTGAATATTGGCACATGCTTCACAAAAAAATCCAGATTTTGCACATGAAAAATGTAAAATGACTTTTTTGTGCAAAAAAATTAAAACTTCCTTCAGAAAAGTTGTTTGCTGTTTTGATTTAATAAGACCAAAACTTCAAAAGTCTTATTTAAATAAAAAACAACAATAATATCACATGGGCCAAGACTACAAAGCAGGCCCACTGAAGCGCAATTTCGTCGTGGCCCAAGCCACCCGTATAAAAGGAACGTGCAAACCCTAACCCTAAGCCGTCGTTGTCCTTCTCCAGATCTAATCGAGGCACCACCGCCGCAGATCCCATCGTTGAGCACCCCACTTCTCCAGATCCCATCGAGCCAGCCCATCCCTCTCTTCACCGCCACTCGCCACCGATCCGATCCCTCCCTTCCCCACCGCTTGCCACCTCTCCATGCTGTCTCTCCCGAACTACCTCTCACAGGCGTCTCCCACTTTTCCATGGCGCGGCCCCCCTCTCCTCGACCTCAAGCGTCAGAAGGTGACCAAGGTGGACGCGACGGAGGTGAAGAACCTGCGTCACCTCGATAGCCTCCCCGGGATCCGTCCCCCCATGGCCAGATCTGCGCATGACGACTTGAGGTCCGCACTCTCCTCGGCTCCACGACCCGGCGAAACCCGGACGTGGCCGCACGTTGGCTGCTGGCGTCCGTCGCGGGCTCCGTAATCGTGGCGCTCGCCTCGGCTACGCCTCGTTCTTTCGTCGGCACCACACCGCGGAAGCTGCACCTATGCGCTAATATCTCGCCTTGAGGTAAGACTGAACCCACCCTTTCCCGTTCCTCTGTCCTTGAGCAATTATCTCCCTTTGCTGTGATGCACTCATGCCTGCCAATCATTGTCTTACCATAAATGTTCTTGTACCAACAATGCGCTGCTGCCAGTATGCATGTACTTTGAATCGAGGGATAAAATGACACATGACTGTCACTTAAATAAGTTTATTTGATACTTCAAATTGAATCGTGATTGAATGGACTGAATATGGTACCTTTGGTGTAGTATTTTTGCACGTCGGCTATCTTGTACCAAATTTCCTACTGCTAAAGATACCACTAGTTTATCTGTTGTGCTTTGATTGTTGACTGAATATGGTACCAGATTTGGTGAATGGACTGAATATGGTACCTTTGCTTTGATTGTGGAGCTCCACCTGATCTGTTGTGCTGCGTGTAGTTGTCCGTAAGATCTTATTGTAGAATTTGCCCGTAGGTGTTGTGTTACCCTAGTAAAGTAGTTTTCTGGAATCTCTATTATTTGAAAATGAGCACTGCAAAGTTGTTTGTCTAAGATCAACTTTAACCCAAGTCATAATTGTTTCCCTTGGTGTCACATATTGGCTGTTGTGTACTGTTTTCTCATATTGGCACTTACTATTTAGCTTTCCTTGCTATATTTACATAATTTTCTCTATTGATAAACTGAATGATGAATACCTATTTTGGCATGTCTTGTTGCAGCACCCTCTATCTATATGTGGATTTGCTTGATCCAGCTGTAGCTCTTAGTCTTTCTCTCTCCTTGCAGGCGTTGCCGGTCGTGAAGGTGGAGCTCGACACTCCATCCGAGAGTGGATGGCGTCAAAGGAGTATATGCAAACCTGCTTGTGTCAGCACTACTACTGCTGGTACCTCGCCAATGATGGCTGTTTCTGTTAATGATATATCTATATCATTTACACTTGCTTATGAAACAATTTCTCGCTGACGAGTTTCCAATATTCTTTTCCAGGCTGTATTCGCCAAGATGTTTGAGATGGTGCTGCTGATTGTGCTGCTGATTGTGCATTGAGTAGAGGAAGTGAAGTCTGATCAGTTCAAGGGGACAAGTAAGCGCTTTCTGCTAAGTCCTCGGTCTGTCCCACCCTCTACCTTTGCTATGTGATGGTGCCCTGCATGGCTATGTTATCTGGACTGGTTAATCTACTGTGTTTGTGATTTCCCATTTCTATGTCAAGAAATGAATTTGTAGCATTTGATGAATTCAATGTATGATCCTGGATGGGAACAATAGTAGCTAACTAAGATGTGCCCCATTGATGCCCTGCCATTGTTAACTGTTACTGCCATGTTGTTGAGATTGCTTAGAATAGGTATGTGCCTTAATTCTAGTAGTTTTTGTAGCATTTGATGAATTCAATGTATGATCCTGATGGGAACAATAGTAGCTAACTAAGATGTGCCCCATTGATGTCCTGCTATTGTTAACTGTTACTGCCATGTTGTTGAGATTGCTTAGAGTAGGTATGTGCCTTAATTCTACTCCCTCCGTTCGGAAATATAAGATGTTTTAGTTTTGTGAAGTGAATGTATCTAGACATCTTTTAGTGTATAGGTTCGCTTGAATCTATACACTAAAATATGTCGAGATACATTAGCTTCACAAAGCTAAAACATCTTATATTTCTAAACGAAGGGAGTAGTAGTTTCTGTTGTCAACGACATGATTGAATTGTGAGCAAGGCAGCAAGGGTGTGTGTACTTAGAGCTTGCTGGTATTTACACCTACTGTCATTTTGTTTTGTTTTGTAGGAGCTCCAAGCTGAGAAGTTGAAAGAAAGGAAGGCTTCCAGGATGAGTTGGAGTAGACATTAGCTAATCTTCTGTTCCTGGATGATTTATAGAATTGTTGTAATAGTTGGTACTTTTGTAGTTATATATTCCCACGTGTTGTGAACTATGGAATGATTGTAGTATCGATTTTCATTTTACTGGTCATTTATTGAAATTTATGTGATTTGGGCTGTGTTATACTGTTAATTTCTGCTGATAGTTCTGAAATGAAACATACTGTATTTGGCATCTGAAAAGGCAATGTCCAAAAATAGGCGGACTGTAAATCCTGACAGCTGGGACCCAGTGAATAGAACCTGACAGCTGGGCCACAGGAAGAGAACCTGACAGCTGGGACCGGTCTAACCTATGGGCCCATCATTTCGGAAAATCTTAAATAATGACGTAAAAGGTCCGCGGCCCAAAAAAATGAAAGGAAATTGCTCGGTGTGCGCTACCGAGCGTGCATTTTCGCTGAAGGAAGTCTGTTTTGGGCCGGCCCGTTCTCACTAGTATGTACACAGTGGATCGGTTCGATTATTCTTTCTATTTTCGCGGTAGACACGTGAGAGGCTTGTTCGCGTGAAGTGTGAACGTAAGCCTACAGATTCCTTGCCAGGTCTGACCACACCATCCATCCATGTGGTTGGGTTTGTTCCATTAATGGGAGGTTAGCATTACTTTTTCTCCATCAATTAAATTGAAGTACATGAATCGTGCAAGTGTATGGATAGTTTCTTTCTTTTATATTTATTTTTTTTCCTTTAATCTTAATCTACATGTTTTCTTTAGTTTCTTATGTTTCTTTCACTCTTTTTCATTTCATTTTCGTGTTCCTTTTTTCTTTTCTCCTTTTCCCTAGATGTGTAATAATTCTGTACATTGTTATGTAGACATTTTCATTCCTCTCTTTTTCTGAAAAAGTATTACCCGACTTTTTCTTGGATGTACGCAATGGTCTTTGTTGTTCTCTAGTGGATAATTATTTGTTCCTCTATGTAGAATGATTTGTTCCTTTTATTTTAGAAAATTAGTGTCACAATATTTTTCTGTTCTGGTGATGTTCTTTTTATTGTTCCCTATGTATGATTGTTTGTTCCCTTCTATAGAAAGATTTGATCATCATTGATCTGGAAAATAGTTTCCCAAATCTTTTTGTTCCCGAGTTCTTATTATTTGTTCCTCGATAAATATGTATTTGTTCCCCTAGTTTATAATATTTGTTCCTCTATGTAGAATGATTTGTTCATTTTATTCTAGAAAATTAGTGGCACAATATTTTTTGTTCTGATTGAAAGGAATATGCCCGAGAGGCAATAATAAAGTTGTTATTATATTATTCCGTGTTCATAATAGATGTTTATTTCTCATGCTAGAATTGTATTAATCGGAAACATTAATACTTGTGTGATTAATAAACTAAAAGGGTTCCTAGTAAAGCCTCTCTTTTATACTAGCTTGTTGATTAACCGATGATCAAGGTTTCCTGATCATGAACATTGGATGTTATTAATAACGGGATCATATCATTAGAAGAATGATGTGATGAAACCTCACACCCATAGTACGAATAGCAATACGGTCAATTCATCAAGTTCATTGCTATATCAAACTCATACGAAATAGTTCTAATCCTCAGACTATGAGATCATGTTAATCACTGATACCGGAAGAGTGCTTTGATGATATCAAACATCACACCGTCACAGGGTGAATATAAAGGTTGATTTGGGTATTCTGAAAGTATTAGTTGAGGCTCATGGATCAAGAGTGAAATTTGTCCGACCCGATGACGGGAAGATATTCTCTTGGCCCTTCTCGGTGATATTGCATTAGAATCGCTTGCAAGCATGTGACTAGGTCACAGGAATGCATTATCACAGAACGAGTAAAGAGACTTGTCAGGAATGAGATCAAACTAGGTATGGTTGATACCAAATGATCGGATCTCGGACAAGTAATAATATCGCGAGACAAAAGGAATTAACTATATTTGTTACTAGTTCACACGATCACTAGTTCATCGTTGAGTAAGTGGGAGTCATCATGGATTTCCAGATCCCGCTGTTGATTATTGATCGGAGAGGAGTCTCGATCATGTCCACGTTATTCACGAACCGTAGGGTGACACACTTAAGGTTCGCCGTCGTTTTTGAGTGGATACGATACTCCGATCAAATTACCAGACAGCATAAGGGTTGTTTCAAAAAAGCACCGAAACTGTTTCGGGATATCGAAATAACTCAAGGGTGTATTTGTTAATGTTTGTTAATTGAATGAATTAACAAATATTAAAGAAATAAAAATGTTCTATTAAATCAATAAGTGTGAATTTTAATTAGCATGAATGTCATTCAAAATTAAAATGGGGGTTACCTCATGTTGATGAGGGGGTTACCACCATGAAGGGAATGAAGAGGGGGTTACCACCATGATGAGGAGGAGGAACTCCTCCTTGGGGCCGGCGCACCCCCCTTGGGGGCTGCCCCCTCCTCCCCTATATAAACCTCTCCCTCTCCTCCATGTGACACACTTCTTGATCCTCCCCTCCCTCGCATAGTTGCTGCCCAATTTCCATCTCTGCTTAGCGAAGCTCTACCGGAATTATAGTTCGTAGTTCATACACTTGGAGAAGTGTGTGGTAGAGTGTCCGGCGGATCTCTTCTTCCGCTGCCCCGCTGGACCGAGGGCGTGGAGGAGTCGACGTCGAGCTGTACATGTGACCGAGCACGGGGGCGCTGCCACTTGTGGCGCCATGTACACGATCTTGTGATCGTCAAGTGAACCACTACATCGACTACGTCAAGTGAACAACTACGTCGACTACGTGCGTCTTCATCGACTCTCCATCGTCAACGTTTATGCAGAAACGTAATCCCTGCTTACGGTCATCGAGGGTTAGTCTCCGTTGTTACCACCTCGTAGAGTATCTTGGCTAGTTTATGTGTTCTTGCGTAGAATTTTTTTTGTTTTCTATGCTACAAACCCATCAGTGGTATCAGAGCCATATCTATGCGTAGTTGGTATGCACGGCTAGAACACATGTGGATGTGGGCGTTGATGATCATGTTATTGCAATTTTTTGTATTTTAGATCATAGTGGCATAGTGGGATTGAAGCTGCCCGAGACTAACCTTACGTGACCGCGTTCACGAGACTTGTCCCACACTTGACATGCTTCGGCATATGTGGCTTTGCGGGTGTACGTTTCTCCCACTATAGTTATGATCTATTTTACAAATAGTTGTTAATAATATTTTTATCACCGTTGTGGTTTCATGTTCGTAGGTAAGAACTTTCTTCCTAAAAAGCCCCAAACCACGTAAAATATGCAAGACAAATTAGAAACGTCTAACTTGTTTTTGCAGGGCATGTGATGTGATATGGTAAAATTATTTATGTTATAAATTATATGCGATGATCCTTTTTGTAAGTTATAAACAACCGGCAGGAGTCATATGGTTGTCTTTACATTTAAATGGCATGCGTGCCGAAAACATATATCCAAGTGATATATTGTAATGGAGGAAGACAACCAAGGTGGCGCGCCATGGACCTTGGTGCTACGCCGGTAGAATGATGGAGATCATACCATGACGCACAAGATGGAGATCGAATGCGTGAAGGACCATATCATATCACATTATATATGCATGTGATGTTTATCTTTTTATGCATCTTATTCTGCTTAGATTTGATCACGCGGTAGCATTATAAGATGATCCCTCTCACATAAATATCAAGATAAAAATGTGTTCTCCCATAACATGCACCGTCAAGAAAGTTCGTCGTTTTGAGACACCTCGTGATGATCGGGTGTGATAGACTCTACGTTCACATACGACCGGTGTAAGACAGTTTTACACACGCAAATATTATGGTTCTACTTGGCGAGCCTAGCATGTACAGACATAGCCTCGGAACATGAACCAAAAGGTTAAGCATGAGTCATATGGTTGATATGATGAACATGGTGATGTTCGTCTTTGAAACTATACCGTTACACGTGATGATCGGTTGTGGTATAGCGGATTTGGTTCGTGTAGTCACTTAAAAAAACTAGGAGGGATGTTGTTTTTAAGTGGGAGTTCACGTAGAATTTGATTTAACCTGAACTCATTCTATTATGAACTTAGTCTAAATTAACTTTGCAAATAATTTGTAGATCATGGCATCACCTGCTCTAAATTTCAATGTGTTCATGGAGAAAGAAAAACTAGCCACCAACGGTAGCAACTTCACCAACTGGGCACTTAACTTGAGGATCCTCCTCAATGCCTCTCAAAAGGGCTATGTGCTTGAGGCACCGCTAGGTAACCCGCCTGCAGAAGATGCTCCCGATGAAGAGAAAAATGTTTTTCTGACTCGTAAGGAGGACTACAGTTTAGTTCATTGCGGCATACTATATGGACTTGAGCCGGAGCTGCGAAAACGTTTTGAGAACAGCAACACTTATGATACAATGGGAGAGTTGAAACTGATCTTCGACTCCCATACTGCCGTAGAGAGTTATGATGCTTCAGAAAAGTTTTTTAGCTGCATGATGGAAGAGAACAGCTCCGTTAGTGAGCACGTACTCAAAATGTCTGGGTATGCCAATAAGCTCATCTCTTTGGGAATAACGATTCCCAATGAGTTGGGAATACATCGGGTTCTCCAATCTCTCTCACCTAGCTTCAAGGGCTTTGTGATGAACTACAACATGCAGGGCATGAGGAAGTCTCTCCCCGAGCTTCTCTCAATGCTTAAGACTGCAGAAGTGGAGATCAAAAAGGAACATCAAGTGTTGATGGTCAATAAGAGCACTAATTTCAAGAAAGGTAGAAAGGATAATAAGTCCAAGGGAAGAAACAAGAGGGATGGCAAATTTGTTGCCGGTTCTGAGAAGAAACCCAAGGCTGGTCCTAAACCTGAAACTGAGTGCTTTTACTGCAAGGAAACGGGGCACTGCAAGCGCAACTGCCCAAAGTATCTGGCGGATAAGAAGAACGGGAAGATTAACAAAGGTATATATGATATACATGTTATTGATGTGTACCTTACTAGTAGTCGCAATAGCACCTGGGTATTTGATACTGGTTTGGTTGCTCACATATATAACTCGAAACAGGGGCTAAAGAATAAGCGGCAACTTGCGAAGGATGAGGTCACAATGTGCGTCGGCAATGGATCAAAACTTGATGTGATCGCCGTCGGGACGCTGCCTCTACATTAACCATCTGGATTAGTTTTAAACCTGAATAAATGTTATTTGGTGCCTGTGTTGAGCATGAACATTATATTCAGATCTTATTTGATGCGAGACAATTATTCATTCTAGTCTGAGAACAATGGTTGTTTGATTTATATGAATAATATCTTTTATAGACATGCACCTGAGAAGAAATGTTTATTTCTTTTGAATCTTGATAGTGATGAAACACATATTCATAACGTGAATGCCAAAAGAATTAAGTCAAATGATGATATAGCCGCATACATGTGGCACTCTGTTTAGGTCATACTGGTGTTAAACGCATGAAGAAGCTTCATTCGGATGGACTTCTGGAATCACTTGATTATGAATCATTTGAGACATGCGAGCCATGTCTTATGGGCAAGATGACTAGAACGTCGTTTTCTGGTTCAATGGAACGGGCGATAGACTTATTGGAAATCATACATACTGATGTATGTGGACCTATGAGTGTGTCGGCGCATGGTGGATATCATTATTTTGTTACTTTCACTAATGACTTAAGTAGATATGGGTATATTTACTTAATGAAACACAAGTCTAAAACGTTTGAAAAGTTCAAAGAATTTTAGAGTGAAGTAGAAAATCATCGTAACAGAAAGATTAAATTTCTACGATCAGATCGTGGAGGAGAATATCTTAGTTACGAGTTTGGCACACATATGAGAGAATGTGGAATAGTTTCACAACTCACTCCCGCTGGAACACCACAACGAAATGGTGAATCCGAACGTCGTAACCATACTTTATTAGAAATGGTTCGGTCTATGATGTCTCTTACAGATCTGCCACTATCTTTTTGGGGTTATGCGCTAGAAACAGCCGCTTTCACTTTAAATAGGGCTCCATCTAAATCCGTTGAAACGACACCATATGAATTATGGTTTGGAAACAAACCTAAGCTATCATTTCTAAAAGTTTGGGGATGCGATATTTATGTGAAGAAACTTCAGCCTGATAAACTCGAACCCAAAGCGGAAAAATGCGTCTTCATAGGATACCCTAAAGAAATAATTGGGTACACCTTCTATCACAGATCCGAAGGCAAAGTGTTTGTTGCTAAGAACGGATCCTTTTTGGAGAAGGAGTTTCTCTCGAAAGGTATGAATAGTAGGAAGGTAGAACTCGATGAGGTTATTGAACCTCCTCTTCATGAATTGGTGAGTGGTGCAGCGCCGGAAACCGTTCCGGTGGTGACTTCACCAAATGAAGTGGGAGCTAATGATGAAGATCATGAAACTCCAAAAGAGGATGCTACCGAACCTCGCAGGTCAACAAGAACACGTCCCACTCCTGAATGGTACGATGTTCTTATCATAAATGCCATTGTTGAGAACGATGACCCTGCGACGTATGATGAAGCGATGATGAGCCCAGATTCCAACAAATGGCATGAAGCCATGAAATCCGAAATGGAATCCATGTATGAAAACCAAGTATGGACTTTGGTGGAACTTCCCAATGACCGAAAGGCCGTTGAGAATAAATGGATTTTCAAGAAGAAAACAGATGCTGATGGTAATGTGACCGTCTATAAAGCACGACTTGTCGCAAAAGGTTTCCGACAAATTCAAGGAATTGACTACGATGAGACTTTCTCACCCATAGCGATGCTAAAGTCTGTTAGGATTATGTTAGCAATTGCTGCATTTTTCAATTATGAAATTTGGCAGATGGATGTGAAAACCGCGTTTCTTAATGGTAACATTGAGGAAGAGTTATACATGGTACAGCCCAAGGGTTTTGTTGATCCTAAGGATGTTGACAAGGTATGCAAACTTCAGTGATCCATCTATGGACTAAAGCAAGCATCCCGAAGTTGGAATCTCCGTTTTGACGAAGTTATCAAAGGGTTTGGATTTGTCAAAACTTATGGAGAAACTTGTATTTACAAGAAAGTGAGTGGGAGCTCTGTAGCATTTCTAATATTATATGTGGATGACATATTGCTGATTGGAAATGATACGGAACTTTTGAAGAGCGTAAAAGATTACTTAAACAGTAAGCTTTCGATGAAAGACCTTGGTGAAGCGGCATATATTTTAGGCATCAAAATCTATAGAGATAGATCAAGACGCTTAATTGGGCTATCACAAAGTACATACCTTGACAAGATTCTAAAGAGGTTTAGAATGGAAGATAGTAAGAAAGGGTTCTTACCTATGTTGCAAGGAAAGATCTTGAGTAAGACTCAAGGTCCGGCTACAGCTGAAGATAGAGAAGAGCTGAATAAGATTCCATATGCCTCTGCCATAGGCTCTATCATGTATGCCATGTTGTGTACAAGACCGGATGTGGCACATGCTATTAGTTTGACTAGTAGGTACCAATCTGATCCAGGTTTGGAACACTGGACGGTGATCAAGAATATCCTTAAGTACTTACGAAGGACTAAGGATATGTTTCTCGTATATGGCGGTGAAGAAGAGCTCATCGCAAGTCGTTACGTCGATGCTAGCTTCGATACTGATCCGGATGACTCTAAGTCTCAATCCGGGTACGTATTTGTTATGAATGGAGGAGCAGTAAGCTGGAGGAGTTCCAAGCAAAGCGTGGTGGCGAGATCAACAACAGAGGCAGAATACATTACTGCTTCAGAAGCGGCGGAGGAAGCAGTTTGGATGAAGGAGTTCATATCTGAACTGGGTGTGGTTCTGAGTGCATTGGATCCAATGGTTATCTATTGCGACAACAATGGTGCCATAGCCAATACTCAGGAGCCAAGGTCTCACAAGAAATTCAAGCATGGCCGATTTCACTCCATCCGTGAACATGTCACGGATGGTGATGTAAAGATTTGCAAAGTACACATGGATCTGAATGTGGCAGATCCACTGACTAAAGCTCTCCCCAAGGCAAAACATGATCAGCACCAGAACTCAATGGGTGTTAGATTCATCACTATGTAATCTAGATTATTGACTCTAGTGCAAGTGGGAGACTGAAAGGAATATGCCCGAGAGGCAATAATAAAGTTGTTATTATATTATTCCGTGTTCATAATAGATGTTTATTTCTCATGCTAGAATTGTATTAATCGGAAACATTAATACTTGTGTGATTAATAAACTAAAAGGGTTCCTAGTAAAGCCTCTCTTTTATACTAGCTCGTTGATTAACCGATGATCAAGGTTTCCTGATCATAAACATTGGATGTTGTTAATAACGGGATCATATCATTAGAAGAATGATGTGATGAACACTCACACCCATAGTACGAATAGCAATACAATCAAGTCATCAAGTTCATTGCTATATCAAACTCATACGAAATAGTTCTAATCCTCAGACCAAGGGATCATGTTAATCACTGATACCGGAAGAGTGCTTTGATGATATCAAACGTCACACCGTCACAGGGTGATTATAAAGGTTGATTTGGGTATTCTGAAAGTATTAGTTGAGGCTCATGGATCAAGAGTGGAATTTGTCCGACCCAATGACGGGAAGATATTCTCTGGGCCCTTCTCGGTGATATTGCATTAGAATCGCTTGCAAGCATGTGACTAGGTCACAGGAATGCATTATCACGGAACGAGTAAAGAGACTTGTCGGGAACGAGATCGAACTAGGTATGGTTGATACCAAATGATCGGATCTCAGACAAGTAATAATATCGCGAGACAAAAGGAATTAACTATGTTGTTACTGGTTCACACGATCACTAGTTCATCGTTGAGTAAGTGGGAGCCATCATGGATTTCTAGATCCCGCTGTTGATTATTGATCGGAGAGGAGTCTCGATCATCTCCACGTTATTCACGAACCGTAGGGTGACACACTTAAGGTTCGCCGTCGTTTTTGAGTGGATACGATACTCCGATCGAATTACAGGACAGCATAAGGGTTGTTTCAGAAAAGCACCAAAACTGTTTTGGGATATCAAAATAACTCAAGGGTATATTTGTTAATGTTTGTTAATTGAATGAATTAACAAATATTAAAGAAATAAAAATGTTTTATTAAATCAATAAGTGTGAATTTTAATTAGCATGAATGTCATGCAAAATTAAAATGGGGGTTACCTCATGTTGATGAGGGGGTTACCACCATGAAGGGAATGAAGAGGGGGTTACCACCATGATGAGGAGGAGGAACTCCTCCTTGGGGCTGGCGCACCCCCCTTGGGGGCTGCCCCCTCCTCCCCTATATAAACCCCTCCCTCTCCTCCATGTGACACACTTCTTGATCCTTCCCTCCCTCATATAGTTGCTGCCCAATTTTCGTCTCTGCTTAGCGAAGCTCTGCCGGAATTGTAGTTCGTAGTTCATACACTTGGAGAAGTGTGTGGTGGAGTGTCTGGCGGATCCCTTCTTCCGCTGCCCCGTGATATGTCTCAAACGTATCTATAATTTTTGATGCTCCATGCTTGTTTTTACACCATTTGCCTATTGTTTCGTTACACTTAGTGGCACTTTTATATATTTTCCGGAACTAACCTATTAACGAAGTGCCACAGTGCCAGTTTCCTGTTTTCTGCTGTTTTTGTGTTTCAGAAGTGATACACAGGAAATATTCTCGAAATTGGACGAAACAAGTTCCTGAAGTCATATTTTACCCGGAAGCTTCCAGAGATCCGAAGAAGTGTCGGAGGGGGGCCACCAGGGCCCCACACAAGGGGGCGGTGCGGCCCAGCCCCTGGCCGCACCACCCCTGTGTGAGGGTGCTTGGTCCCTCTCCTGACATCGCCCCTTCGCCTATAAGTACCCCCCTGACGAAAAAAACCTAAGGCCCGATCAGTTTTCCAGAATACATCGCGATCCGCCGCCGCCATCGACCCGAAGATGGGGAGGGTCCAGAAGCTCTTCCCGGCACCCTGCCGGAGAGGGGAATCGCCACCGGAGGTCTTCTTCATCGCCATGCTTGCCTCCGGAGCGATGAGTGAGTAGTCTACCTTGGACTATGGGTCCATAGCAGTAGCTAGATGGTTGTCTTCTCCACCATGTGCTTCATGTTTAGATCTCATGAGCTGCCCTACATGATTGAGATCACCGTTATGTAATTCTATGATGTTGGTTTGTTGGGATCCGATGAATATTGGTATTTATGATTAAGTCGCTGTACTGAATTATATCTTTTGTTATCTCTATGTTGTTTATGATCTTGCATGCTCTCCGTTGTTAGTAGCTATCTTGGCCGAGTAGTTGCTAGTGACTCCAAGAGGGGGTATTTATGCTCGATAGTGGGTTCATGTCTCTATTTCACCTGGGGGAGTGACAGAAACCTCTAAGGTGGTAGATGTGCTGTTGCTACTAGGGAGAAAACAACATTCATATGCTCAAGGGCATATGCTTTGTTTACATTACACACTTTGCTTAATGCAATTATCTATTGTTCGCAACTTAATACTTCTAGGGTGTTCGGATGATATCCCCGGGGGTGGATTATTAGTCATAGATGCAGTTGGATGGCGGTCTATGTATTTTGTTGTAATGCCCAGAGTAAATCTCATAGTGATCTTCTTGACATATCACGTTATCTTTATTCTATCAATTGCCCAACTGTAATTTGTTTACCCAGCATGTTATTTTATCTATGGAGAGACACCACTAGTGAATTGTGGACCCCGGTCCTATTTTAATCATATTGCAATCACCTGTTTACTTTTCCTGCACTGTTTACTTTACTCGCATATACTCCACTATTTTTCACTCGATACGCTCATAACCTTTGTTTCAAGCAAACCGGTGAGATTGACAACCTCATCCCAAGTTGGGAGCAAAGTATTTGTTTGTGTGTGTGCAGGTTCCACAAACACCTTCAGTCGTCACCGTCTCTCCTCTCCTGATCGACATACCTTGGTTTCTTAACTGAGGGAAAACTAGCTGCTATACTCATCACACCTTCATAGGTATTAACAATGCTCATCATAGGTGTACCAAAAAGCACTCCACCACGATCCTCCTTAGAAATTTTTATGTTGGTATATCTAGCTGGAATAGGTATGTTCTTGATACTCTTACAGGAGGTAATTTTCTGGGTACTCCCGCGGGAGAAGCATGCACTATAATTGAAAGTTTAGTGGGAGTACCACCTATTCATGTTGCTAAGACTGAGACCACCTTGGAAGAGGTGGTAGAAAAGCTTAGCTCCTTAGAAAAAAGTTTGCCAAGTATCCTAGAAAATGCTAGCCACGTTAGTGAATTAATAGAAAATATTGGTAAGAGAATTACCATTTTAGAGGCTAGCACTACTCATGACAATCAAAACTTAAGGATTGGTAAACTAGAGGGGTCTATGGAAACTCTTAGTTTAATCTTCTCTTCTCTTAAATTTAAGAAGGAGAAAGTGTTTGTTGGAAAAGAGCAAAAATTTATGTATGTTCCCAAGGTTTCTGCGCTTAAATCTCAACATGTTCTTAAGATTGGTAAGACTCTTAGTTCCACTAAGGGTGACTTGCAAGTTGAATCATCTTCGGGAACCTTCAAAGAGCCTACTGAGGTAACTAGCACTTCATCACTTGATATTACTTGATTCGCAATTTTCTGCGCCTAGCTCAAAGGCGTTAAAGAAAAGCACTCTTGGGAGATAACCCATTGTTTACTTTTCAGTACTTTTTCTTTTATTTGAGTCTTGGAAGTCATTACTACTGTAATGACCGCTCTTTATCTTGTTTATTTCGTTTTTGTGCCAAGAGAAGCCTCTAATTTGAGTGAGGTAAAGATTTGGGGATGTTGCTGTCCTGAAACTGTTTTTGGTGCTGCACCGTAAAAATTCGTGAAAATTGTCTGTTTATATTTTGGACCTGCTATTTCTTGTGCATATGCCCCAGGTTATATCCAAACTTTTCTTAGTTGAACACTTTTTGATTTGAGCAACGGAAAATCCCTCAAAAATTCGTCCTTTGTCAGCTGTTCAGTTTTGACAGATTTCTGCCAATATTTGTTTTTGCCACTTTATCGCTTTCTTTTGAGTTCTTTTTTATCATGGAACTCTTGTGGAAGTTGCTACAGTAGTATATACTTTATATGTGGTGGTTTTGGGTTGAAACCTGAAGCTAAAGGAGGTAGAATATATTTTATGCTTACACTAATGTTGCTAATAGAATTGTGTTTAGTTTTGTATGAAGGAAGTTTTCAAGTGTAGGGATTGGAGAATGATGAGATGAGTTGAAGAATGGACAAAAGCTCAAGCTTGGGGATGCCCATGCATCACCCCAAGAAATATTCAAGAAGTACAAGCGTCAAAGCTTGGGGATGCCCCCGAGGCACCCGTTCTTCATCGGCAAAAATTAGGTCACCTTTCAAAACACTATATTTTTATTGCTTCATGCACTATGTGTTTTTCTTGGAGCGTCAGTTGTTTTAGTTTTCTTAGTTGGTTTAGTTTGTTTGTTTGCTGCAATAAATGGCTGGACCCCAACAAATTTCCTTTGGAGGAGATGTACTCGTTTTCATTTGCAAAGAACGCTCTAGTTTTCACTCTTATTAAAATTGAGTGTTCTACTTTTTCTGCTACTGCTTTTGGTTTTCATTTTTGCCTTGATATGCATTCAGATCTTGTCATATCTTTTCATCAAGGTGTATTTTTGCCTCTGATATTTATTGGTTTTCATCAAAAGAGGTGTTTATAAAAATTTCAAATGGCGTTCGAAAAGAGAAAAAGCTTTGTGCAAAATAGTGGTACAAGAAGGAGCTTGTGTAGACTGTGGCTTAGGCTTTTTCATGTCATGCTTGATGTCTTTTTGATAGTATGCTTAGTGGTTTTGCTGTAGCATGACTTGTCTCAAATAACTGAGATTGCTTAATGAGCCTTTGAAAAAAATCATGCGTTGTTTTTATTATGTGGAAGCATTATTTTGGTTTTCTCCTTGATGCTTTATTTGGGTTGACTTGGCGCATGCTCACACATGTTAAACTCTTACAAAGTCGCCATTAGCCTTCATGATCATTTAGTTTTTGACTTTTGATGCCATCGTATGCTTCTTTTAATGTCGCTTTGTCGCTTTGCATGATTATGGCCATTATTGCTCTCTTAGTTGGTCGCTCCCAGTCTTTTGCTAGCCCTCGCCTTGTACTGAGTATGAGCTCTACTCGTGCATCCAACTCCTAAAAGCCAAAGTTTTCCATTGTGTCCACTATAAATTTCTATGCATGGTATTTGTAAGCCATTCTAAAGTAAAATTTTCGTGTGCTACCTTTTAAAAACCTTCAAAATACTTCTCTTTTTGTGACACTGTTTTTAGCTCATGGGGACGTAGTGGTCGGATTTGCTATCTTCCATATTGCTTATTCCAAAAAGAAAAAAAATGAGAAAAAAATAAAAAAGGCACTCCTCCAAAGAATGTGAATGTTGGTGGGCACCCGATGGAATCGGTTAGCCATGGTATGTGAAAGGAAAAGGTGGGGAGGAGTGCCAAGTTTTATAAAAAGAGCACAAGAGTGCCAATCTCTCTCTCAAAAACTTGCTTTATTTTTGTATGGAAGATAGTAAGAACCCCATTGCCAGTCGTTGACAAAGACAACCACCTCTCAAAATCAAGTTTTCTCTCTGTTTTACAAATGAAAAGCTCTAGCACATATTTAAATCACTGCTTCTCTCTGCGAAGGGCCTTTCTTTTACTTTTATGTTGAGTCACCACCTTCTTTCTTTATGCACCATTAAGAGAGCATAGTTGTCATTCTTAGTGTGATATGCATTGTCCCAAAGTTCATTGATTGACTCATATTGTTGGTTTCACTTGTTCTTAAATTATTTGTATCTAGTCGCCCTCTTAAACTTTGAGGTGTCCTATGCATTTATATTTTGCTCTCTTTGAAGGACAAGCTGAAAACCATTTGTATGTTTTTCCTTATGATTTGAACACACGTTTGACTTTCATTGTTTCATTATCATGATCTTTTGTTTGTGTTCATTTACATGTTTACAACATGGTTGCTAAGTTCTTATTGTCATATCTTTCATGCCCATGTTTTAAGTTCTATTGATCCCAGCTCACCAATGCTTACATATATGATCAAGATTGTGTAGGTGCATGTCACCTCAAAAATTATTCTTTGTTATCACTTACCTACTCGAGGACGAGCAGGAGTTAAGCTTGGGGATGCTTGATATGTCTCAAACGTATCTATAATTTTTGATGCTCCATGCTTGTTTTTACACCATTTGCCTATTGTTTCGTTACACTTAGTGGCACTTTTATACATTTTCTGGAACTAACCTATTAACGAAGTGCCACAGTGCCAGTTTCCTGTTTTCTGCTGTTTTTGTGTTTCAGAAGTGATACACAAGAAATATTCTCGGAATTGGATGAAACAAGTTCCTGAAGTCATATTTTACCCGGAAGCTTCCAGAGATCCGAAGAAGTGTCGGAGGGGGGCCACCAGGGCCCCACACAAGGGGGCAGCGTGGCCCAGCCCCTGGCCGCGCCACCCCTGTGTGAGGGTGCCTGGTCCCTCTCCTGACATCGCCCCTTCGCCTATAAGTACCCCCCAACGAGAAAAACCTAAGGCCCGATCAGTTTTCCAGAATACATCGCGATCCGCCGCCGCCGTCGACCCAAAGATCAGGAGGGTCCAGAAGATCTTCCCGGCACCCTGCCGGAGAGGGGAATCGCCACCGGAGGTCTTCTTCATCGCCATGCTTGCCTCCGGAGCGATGAGTGAGTAGTCTACCTTGGACTATGGGTCCATAGCAGTAGCTAGATGGTTGTCTTCTCCACCACGTGCTTCATGTTTAGATCTCATGAGCTGCCCTACATGATTGAGATCACCGTTATGTAATTCTATGATGTTGGTTTGTTGGGATCCGATGAATATTGGTGTTTATGATTAAGTCGCTGTACTGAATTATATCTTTTGTTATCTCTATGTTGTTTATGATCTCGCATGCTCTCCGTTGTTAGTAGCTATCTATGCCGAGTAGTTGCTAGTGACTCCAAGAGGGGGTATTTATGCTCGATAGTGGGTTCATGTCTCTATTTCACCTGGGGGAGTGACAGAAACCTCTAAGGTGGTAGATGTGCTGTTGCTACTAGGGAGAAAACAACATTCATATGCTCAAGGGCATATGCTTTGTTTATATTACACACTTTGCTTAATGCAATTATCTGTTGTTCGCAACTTAATACTTCTAGGGTGTTCGGATGATATCCCCGGGGGTGGATTATTAGTCATAGATGCAGTTGGATGGCGGTCTATGTATTTTGTTGTAATGCCCAGAGTAAATCTCATAGTGATCTTCTTGACATATCACGTTATCTTTATTCTATCAATTGCCCAACTGTAATTTATTTACCCAGCATGTTATTTTATCTATGGAGAGACACCACTAGTGAACTATGGACCCCGGTCCTATTTTAATCATATTGCAATCACCTGTTTACTTTTCCTGCACTGTTTACTTTACTCGCATATACTCCACTGTTTTCCACTCGATACGCTCATAACCTTTGTTTCAAGCAAACCGGTGAGATTGACAACCTCATCGCAAGTTGGGAGCAAAGTATTTGTTTGTGTGTGTGCAGGTTCCACAAACACCTTCAGTCATCACCGTCTCTCTTCTCCTGATCGACATACCTTGGTTTCTTAACAGAGGGAAAACTAGCTGCTATACTCATCACACCTTCCTCTTGGGGTTCCCAACGGGCTGGTCATTCACCACGCATCACCCCGCTGGACCGAGGGCGTGGAGGAGTCGACGTCGAGCTGTACATGTGACCGGGCACGGGGGCGCTGCCACTTGTGGCGTCGTGTACACGATCTTGTGATCGTCAAGTGAACCACTACGTCGACTACGTCAAGTGAACAACTACGTCGACTACGTGCGTCTTCATCGACTCTCCATCGTCAACGTTTGTGCGGGAACGTAATCCCCGCTTACGGTCATCGAGGGTTAGTCTCCGTTGTTACCACCTCGTAGAGTATCTTTGCTAGTTTATGTATTCTTGTGTAGGAAAATTTTTGTTTTCTATGCTACGAACCCATCACTGATGATGTTCTTTTTATTGTTCCCTGATGTATGATTGTTTGTTCCCTTCTATAGAAATATTTGTTCCTCATTTATCTGGAAAATAGTTTCCCATATCTTTTTGTTCCTGGGTTTTTATATTTTTGTTCCCCGATGAATATGTATTTGTTCCCCTAGTGTATAATTATGTGTTCCTCTATGTAGATAGATTTTTTTCATTTTATTATAGAAAATTAGTTCCATAATCATTTTGTTCCCGTGATGTTCTTTTTATTGTTCCCCAATGTATTATTGTTTGTTCCCTTCTATAGAAAGATTTGTTCCTCATTTATCTGGAAAATAGTTTCCCAAATCTTTTTGTTCCCAGGTTCTTATATTTTTGTTCCTCGATGAATATGTATTTGTTCCCCTAGTGTATAATTATTTGTTTCCTCTATGTAGATTGATTTTTCATTTTATTATAGAAAATTAGTTCCATAATCATTTTGTTCCTGTGATTTCTTTTTATTGTTCCCTGATGTATGATTGTTTGTTCCCTTCTATAGAAAGATTTGTTCTTCATTTATCTGGAAATTAGTTTCCCAAATCTTTTTGTTCCTGGCTTCTTATATTTTTGTTCCCTAATGAATATGTATCTGTTCCCCTAGTGTATAATTATTTGTTCCTCTATGTAGAATGATTTGTTCCTTTTATTGTAGAAAATTAGTGGCACAATATTTTTTGTTCCTCATTGTACGTATAAATTTTCATTCCTTCATTAAGAAATATTTGTTCCACATAATATTCAAAAGTAGCCCCACGAATATTTTGTTCCTGGATAAGTTCTCTGATTTCCTTTTTGTTCTTGCGTGTATAATTAATTTTTTTCTCCATTCAGAAAGGAACGAATAGTGTCCCCCTTTTGTATTCATTATTTGTTCCACTTGCATATGTAATTGTTTAATGGACACTAATTTTTCAATTTGGTCATTGATTTATTTTCCACTTGCCGTCATGTCAGCTAGCTAATATCTCTGTTTATTTTGGTTCATTTATTTTTTGCACCCTTTTTAAAATTGTTGTTTCCTTTATTTTTCATTCACTAGCATTATAGCCCGTCTATATATCATCTAGTAGGTCCATTTTCTTATTTCCCTAAGCTTACGTATGTCTCTCACCTAAGTACTAGCCACGCAACATGCATGCGAATTCTCAAAAGAAAAAAACTTAATCATCTTCATCGCGTGTTGCATGCATGCACCATTGTTGCCTTCGATTTATTATCCCACTGAGTTAGCCGGACCATAAGTGCAGAACACTCAGACATGCATGTATAAAAATGCTGACGTCAACGCATGCATGCCTCTTCCAACTCATCATCACCTCCCTCCTCCTCCACATCCTCGGCATCATCAATCCCAATGTGCCCATTCTCGTAGTCACCAAGCGGCTCTTCATCAATGTCGATGGATGCATTGATGAGCATGCCAACGAAGGAATCCGCCCCTTGGCTGCACCGCAAAATGAGCAAACAATCAAGTTCACCGCAAACGAGCTAACTTTACCGAGAAGAAAATAGAAACACACCAATCCGGCATTTCATCAAACACCTCACGGGTGTGTCCACCGCCGGCCACGGGCGCTGCTGCGGCGGCCGCATTGATTGCCACGAGTGAGGCCTTTTTCGCCGGTGCCCTCTTCACCACCGGAGGCTTTGCCGCCAGTTTCTTTGGACATTGCTTGGGTATCGGGGTGTCTTCGCAACCGGGCGGACCGGCGGAGTGGATGGCGCATCGGCGGCCGGTCCTACCGCGGCCGGCTGCCCCTGCCCAACGACATCAGTGCCCATTCTCTTCCGTTTTGAACCCGCGGCGGCGCCGGCGATGGTGCCTCCGGCCGCGGCCGCGGCACCACCATCAACCCTAGATGCGGCGGTGGCGGGCGGGCCGAATCGGCGGTCGCGGCGCGCTGGGCGACCACCGGCGGTTGCGCAGGAAGGCCATTGGTGCTTCCGCGGCGGCGGAATCGGCCGGCGCCGCTCGAGGAGATGAGATCGAGTAGCGGAGGCGACGCAGAATCGGGTGGAGCGCGCGCTAAAATGTCCCTCTCGCCAATGCCTCGCACGAGTTGGGGGTCGGGCTCGGTTTGCCCTTTCAACCCCCAGAAGTGTAGGTCGAGGCCACGCGGATGACGACGCCCCCAAATTTGTTTGCGGGCCGACGACGGATGAGGGGTCTGTTCCGCGCAATTTTTTACCCCCAACCCGCAAATCGATGGTTATTTTGCGGGTTGGGGTGATTTGGGGGGTCTGCTAAAGTTGCTCTTGTACCAGAGTAAAGTTTCAGAAAACTTATCGATCATTAAAATATCACAAGACTTCAGATTCATGCTTCAATCTTGTAAAACATCAGCTTCAGTTTCAAGTTCAAACTTCAGCATACTGAATGCTGACAAGTGGGCCCACCGAGTCAGACCAAGTGTGCACAACGATGAAGTCCAAAACAAACATAAAATCTTTCAAAAGGCTCCTACAATCGGAGTTATGTGAAAAACTTTAATTAAATTTCCTACTATCTTCGATAAAAAATAAGTGTCAATGATTTATTACAAACTTTATATTAAGTTAGTATAAATCACCAACCCTTATTTCCAATCGATGGAAGTAGAAATTGCCGGCATCTCAAAATCGGGCGTGGATTCACTGACTTCACCACACCTGAAGTCAGCTGACTTTGAGTCACTAACACCTGGGCCCCACCATAAGCAGGGCCCACATGCCAGCCACTCAAAATCAAATATTCCTGTCAGTGGGCACGTCTACGGCGCTCCACCAAGTGACCGCCCCTGCCCGTTCACATTAGCGGGTCTCGGCTAATTGATCGTATAATATGATCCTGTTTAGCGGCTGGCCGGTTGCCCGCTCGCGCCCGCCAGCTCCTTGCGCTCCTAGCCAGCTGATTTAGGCGCCCAACAGCTTCAGTACGCTCCCAAGCCAGCTGATTTAGGCGCCCCAGCCAGCTGATTTAGGCATCCCAGCCAGGCATCCTTCTCCAAAATTACTAGAGAAATATAGATAAATTCATTTTAACAGAGCAGATGCTGAAATTATTAAAATAGTACTTCCTCCCTCCGTCCTGAATTAACTGATATGGAACGTGTAGTAACTCGATTTTACAAAAAGGTCCTTCCTAATTAAAACTGTTCCAAAACAGCTCCAAATCAAAAGCACAAAGAAAGTTGAACTCCAGACTGAATTTTCAGAAGCCACGACTCAAACTGAATTGCTAGCTTCAGGTTTCTTGCATTGTTCAGATAAGAGGTTAATTCCAAGGTTTAGAATCAGATCAAAAGCCTTTGTTAGAATCTGATCATACTGAAACGTCTAAGCTCATTATAACCCCAAAACATATTCTCCAGTCTGGACATGTAACTAGGAGAGACACAGCTTAAATTTATAACAACAGTAAAACAGAAACATACACCTAGTGCTGCTAGTAGCAGTAGCACAAAACGAGATGTCTTTTGGAGTGGAAACTGAACATGCAGACAGTAAATAAGACAGTAAACTTAACATATTATGCCAATTCTCACTGAGTGAAACTTGCCAAATGTAGTGTGGTCGTTATCCTTTTTGATGGTCATAGTACTGCATACGAGTTCCAGCAGATAACCATGGTCTTAGTACTGAATACAGTACATGACACAAGAACCAGCAGTATATAACACTGTCCACCGAGGGAGCAAATGAAGGAAGCAGCATAGTATGTAGAAATCGCAAGCCCCAGAAGTGAATCATATTAAGACGGTTCTTGAAATAGGACACAACTTTTTTAGGAGAACTGCTCGTAAGCTAGGTACTAGTCTACTCAACGGAGCAAATTATTCCATGGCTCAAGGACTCCCAGTGCACAGATTGCTAACTACACAACATAGTACTGCAGCTAACTAAACAAGTTATGTTGAACATCAAGAGATGGAGTTGGATCAGGGGATGGAGTATATCCAGTAGCGGATCTGCTCGGCCACCTCGATCTGTTCCACCTCCTGATTCTCAATCTCCCGCTTCCTCCCTTCCTTCAGGTTCAGAAGTAATCCATGATCCTCCCTTTCTTCAGGTTCAGAAGTAATCCATGATCCTCCCTTCCTTCAGGTTCAGAAGTAATCCATGATCTGCCCTAGGAACTAAATACTAGAGTAAATCAAGAACTCAATCCTCACGAATTTAGCAAGTGCATCTCCAACTGTAAGGAAGTAGGATCAACACAAGATCGTTCACCTTCTTCCCGGTAAGCACGTCTGAGGCCAGATGTTGATGCATCCTCGCGGAGGAGGATGAGGGGAACCCGGTGGCGGTGAAGCCCTCCATGTCGGGGACAGCGGAGGGTTCGGTGACCTTGACGGCGTGCAGCAGCTCCCTCCCGCCTCCGCGCTCTCCTCTCGCCGCAGCAACTTCGTAGATCCTGCCCGACATGGGTGGATCCCCACAGACCCCGTCGGACGGGATGGAGACGGGCGAAGAAGGGGAACGGAGGGGAAGAGCGTGGGGACGGAGCGGCGACGATAGGACGGTTCCTCCGGGCATCACGCTCGCCGCCATCGCCATGGAAGGTCGGGACCAGAGCGGCGGCGGCGGTGGCGGCCAGACAGCTTTGTTCCGTTCTTTTTTTCTTCGAGCCGTCGGGTGTTCGCTAGACAGAAAAACTAAGATGCGTAACGGGCCGCCGTGGGCTGCCCGTTACCACTTACAGGAATAGGTCCTAACCTTATCCACTCCACGGATAAATTTATTTCATATCTAGTGTTACAACAAAAATTGTAACTCCGCGTACAAAAAATATATAATATTACAACAAATTATTTGTAACAAATTTCAAAATGCAATGTTACAAAAAATTTGTCAACAACAACTAGGTTCTTGTAGATTGATATGCTACAAAAACTGCCAATATTTTCGACAAAATATCACAAACAATTACAACAAAAACCTATTTACGGCCATCAAGCAATCATATTTTGCTGAAAAAAGATTGGATTACAACAAAAATCCATTTACAACAATAATTATTAATAAATTCACAAACATGGGTGTTTCCAATAGTTTGCAAAAATGTTTACAAAAATAATTAACAGTAAAATTCATCATTTTTTTCATAGTTTCAACATTCGCAGTTTTCACCATGAGAAAATCACTTTGCCACAATTTTTACTATATTTTTAACAATATGCACCAATGAATACAACAAAACAAATATTTTTGACAATTTCAACATATATACAGCTAATTTTAGCAAAAAGTAACAATCCAACAACACAAAAACTTCTATTTAGAATCTCTTTACAACAAATTAAAAGGAAGTTTTCAATAATTATTCCCTACAATTTTTACAAATAAATAATTTCAACAACAGGAAGCAACAATTTGTAGCCAGCTACTCATACGTGCTAGCTAGGCCATGTATGCGGGTCAGCCCATATGTCATGTGGTAGCTGGGCTGAGATGCGTGCACGTGATGGGCCGAAAAGCAACGTACCCGCGGGTGGTGGGCCGGGACACACAAAAAAGCAGCGCGCGCTCGGTACGACCGATTTCTGCCCGCGATCAGTCGCCTGATCGTAAGCGTTTTCCAATTTTTAATGGGCTTTTTCTCACCGGCCTATTCGTTTTGTTCCGTTGTTCCACAGATTTGTTCCCGTGTGCATGGTTTTGTTCCCTTACTGATTTGGGCTCGCGCGCAGGTGCGCCGGCCTTTTTCAGATTCGGTGGGTTTGTTTAACTCTTGGTACAATATTTCGGATGGGATGGGCTTATAAACTGGTCAAAATTTTGGTCAGCTTCCGATGTGGGACTATTTCGTACGAAGAGTCCGACGTTTCCTTCGTTCATTTGTTCCGCTGTTCCGCGGAATTTCTTCCTCTGTGCATGGTTTTGTTCCCTTACTAATATTTGGCTTTTTCTTTTGTTTTTTGTTCCGTATGATTTGTTCCCTCAGCATAGTTTCGTTCCTTGCTAATTTTTGGAACAAAAATTATAAAATTCCAGGAACATAAATTTAAAAAAATTCGGGAACAAAAATTACAAAAATCTAGGAACAAAAATTACAAAAAATCTATGAACTAAAAAATACAAAAATCCGAGAACAAAAATTACAAAAATCTAGGAACAAAAAGTTACAAAAATCCGGGAACAAAACTTACAAAAATCTCGGAAACAAAATTACAAAAATCTGGGAACAAAAGTAACAAAATTTTCAAAAATATGGGAACAAAATCCAGGAATAAAATTATGAACAAAATTTAAAAAATCTGAGAACAAAATCCAGGAACAAAAATTACAAAAATTGATGAATAAAAATTTTAAAAATCTGGGAACAAAATCCAGGAACAAAAATCTAGGAACAAAAATCCAGAAACAAAAAGCTAGGAACAAAAATTTGAGAACAAAATCCAGGAATAAAAATCTGGGAACAAAATCCGGGAACAAAATCCATGAAAAAAAAATTCAAAAATCTGGGAACAAAAATTACAAAAATCTGGGAACAAAAATTTCAAAAATCTAGGAACAAAATCCAGGAACAAAAATCTAGGAACAAAAATCCAGAAACAAAAATCTGAGAACAAAAATCTAGGAACAAAAATCTGAGAACAAAATTCAGGAACAAAAATCTGGGAACAAAATCCGGGAACAAAATCCGTGAACAAAAATTTCAAAAATCTGGGAACAAAAATTAAAAAAATCCGGGAACAAAATTACAAAAATCCAGGAACAAAAATAAGAAAATCTGGGAATAAAAATTACAAAAATCCGAGAACAAAAGTTACAAAAATGTGGGAAACAAAATTACAAAAGTCTGGAAACAAAAGTGACAAAAATTTCAAAACATTGGGTACAAAAATCTAGGAATAAAAATTCCAAAAATCTAGGAACAAATTTTTTAAAAATGTAGGAACAAATCCAGAAACGAAAATTTTAAAAATCTGGGAACAAAAGTTACAAAAATCTGAGAACGAAAATTACAAAATTTCGGGAACTAAAATTAGAAAAATCCGGGAACAAAAATTTAAAAAATCCGAGAATAAAAGTTACAAAAATCCAGGAACAAAGCTTACAAAATTCTAAGAAAAAATTTACTAAAAATCTGGGAACAAATCGTGAAAATAAGAAAAAGAAAAGAAACATGTGCATACTCAGTGCGCTACTACGTGAAAATATGAAAAGAAATCTAGAGATGAAAAGAAAAACGTAAATAACGAACTCATAGTCTGTACGTCTCTTACAGGAACGAAGGAAACGTAGAAAAAAGGAAACGCACGAAACCTTATCGGGCCAAGCCCACCAACTGAGCGCTTTAGCGAAATGAAAGTCTCGTAGCGCGCGTGCGCTACGGAGCATTCTCCAATGTAGCTGGCTAAAACTGGCTGGGAACAATTTGCTAAAACTGGCTGGGAACAATTTGCTAAATAAGCAACGGACTGGACTGGGCTGAATTTAAATTAGAACCATTTGATTTGGTCTGATGACCACGTATGATCTGATGTGGCTTAGTTAAAATGCTAGTGACCAAAATTTTAGTCATAGAATTTATGACCGTCTATTTTGGTTATAACCGTCTGTGATCAACTCCAAAAATATGGTCATAAAGTTCGTTAGTGACGCTCCACTGATGACCAACCATTTTTGATCATAAGAAGGTCATAGATGGAAAATAGTGACCATCTAATGACCAATATGGAGGGTCACGTGTGAGCTGATTTCTTGTAGTGCTTGATTGGTAGCATTGTGTGAGATCATATACATGAACATGCCTAGCTGCTCATCAACACCTACCCTCGTTGTGCCTTCCAATAGTTTCTCTCTTTTAAGGTAATTAGAGATTGATCTAAAAATCTCAGGCTCCATCTGAAATATGACCCTAGACCAACTCTCATGTCCTTCTAATATCTCCTTAACCAACTTAGCACCAAGCAAAGATGATGTGTGTATAGGACGTTTTTCCTCATAAAGAGAAGATTATATAGCAGGAAGCAAAACTAAGATGATAAGGATCAAGTCGATGATCCTAGAGTTTTGTCCCGATCTTTCACAGCGAGTCAACCAGATAGAAATCTTCCAATAATGCGAAGAACGTCACCTGAAGAAGAGGAACGAATCCAGCAAGCAACGTGATGAAGATCACCACGCCTCAAACCTGAGCCTAATAATTCTTGATGAACACAAGAACCCTCGCAGCAATCTTTATTTAATAACACGGCAGCGCCGTTTCCCCGGAGGGATGATACACATGGAGCACACGATAGTTTTCAACTAAACAACTGAACTCCCCTAAACCCTAGACTGTTGGCCTCCTTATATAGATGGCCAGAAAACTGTTGGGCTTGGACAGGCCCAAACTCAAAACACAAATAAACCTAAGTGGCCCATAACATGACCTGACACACGAAATAACATAAACAAATATATAAATTGCTGACACAACCTTAGACTAAATTATCTCATATCGTAGGTCGTCCTGGCGTGCCAATCTGCAATAAGCTTCCCTCATCTTGGTGGAGTCCTGAAATTGGGCTTCACCTCCTCCTTCGTGCCCATATCATCCTCCCCCCTTCAAAAAGCGTTGTCCCCAACGCGTGAGGGTCTGCTCGAAAGGGTGGCAGAATATCAATAATAGCACCACACATATTCGCCATCTTCAAGTCTTGCTTGCCTTCCTCACCACATCCTCCCTCTTGGCCTGCTCGACTTGATACAACCCTAGGTGGTTGCACCTCTTTTCTTCGCCAAATAAACTTGTACTTAGGCGTCACCACCTTCTTCTCAACCCTTGATGGAGCTCGTTACGGCTGAACATGAACCTTCTTAGCACGACCCTGCAAAGTAGTAATGCTTGGGCCACACAACTGACGAACACGTCCATCTTTGCCTGTATACACATGCTCTGCTGCTCCAACAAAACGTTTCCGAGGTGTTCTAACAAAACTATGGCTGACTACTGATACGTCTCCAACGTATCCATAATTTTTGATGCTCCATGCTTGTTTTTACACCATTTATTTAGTGTTTCGTTACACTTCGTGGCACTTTTATGCATTTTCCGGAACTAACCTATTAACAAGTCGCCACAGTGCCAGTTCCCTATTTTCTACTATTTTTGTGTTTCAGAAAAGCTACATAGGAAATATTCTCAGAATTGGACAAAACCAAAGCCAGTCGCCCAGAATTTCACCGAAGATTCCAGAGATCCGAAGAGGAGACAAAGTGGGGCCACGAGGGCCCCACACAACAGGGCAGTGCGGCCCAGGGGTAGGCCGCGCCCCCTATGTGTGAGATCGTCTCGGTCCACTCCCGACGATGCCCCTTCGCCTATAAAGACCCCCTGACGGGAAAAACCTAAATACCCGATCACTTTTCCAGAACACATCGTGATCCGCCGCCGCCGTCGACCCGAAGATCGGGAGGGCCCAGAAGCTCTTCTCGGCACCCTGCCGGAGAGGGGAATCACCACCGGAGGTCTTCTTCATCGCCATGCTTGCCTCCAGAGCGATGAGTGAGTAGTCTACCTTGGACTATGGGTCCATAGCAGTAGCTAGATGGTTGTCTTCTCCACCATGTGCTTCATGTTTAGATCTCATGAGAGATCACCGTTATGTAATTCTACATGTTTGGTTTGTTGGGATCCGATAAATATTGGTGTTATGCTTGAGTTGAAGTACTGAAATTTATCTTATGTTATCTCTATGTTGTTTATGATCTTGCATGCTCTCCATTGTTAGTAGCTATCTTAGTCGAGTAGTTGCTAATGACTCCAAGAGGGGGTATTTATGCTCGATAGTGGATTCATGCCTCTATTTAATCTAGGAGAGTGACAGAAACCTCTAAGGTTGTAGATGTGCTGTTGCTACTAGGGGGAAAACAACATTCATATGCTCGAGGGCATATGCTTTGTTTACATTACACACTTTGCTTAATGCAGTTATCTGTTGTTCGCAACTTAATACTTGTGGAGTTCTCAGATTGATTCGCCACAAGTGGATTATTAGTCATAGATGCAGTTGGATGGCGGTCTATGTATTTTGTTGTAATGCCCAGAGTAAATCTCATAGTGATCCTTGATATGTCTCAAACGTATCTATAATTTTTGATGCTCCATGCTTGTTTTTACACCATTTGCCTACTGTTTCGTTACACTTCGTGGCACTTTTATGCATTTTTCGGAACTAACCTATTAACGAGTTGCCACAGTGCCAGTTCCCTGTTTTCTGCTGTTTTTGTGTTTCAGAAGTGATACACAGGAAATATTCTCGGAATTGGACGAAACAAGTTCCTAAAGTCTTATTTTGTCCGGGAGCTTCCAGTCATCTGAAGAGAAGAAGGAGTGGGGCCACAGGCCGCCCTCATGCAGGGCTAGCGCGGCCCAGCCCCTGGCCGCGCCGCCCTGGCGTGAGAAGGCCTGGGGCCACCTCTGACATCTTCCCTTCGCCTATAAAGACCCCCCGACGGGAAAAACCTAAGTACCCGATCACTTTTCCAGAACACATCGCGATCCGCCGCCGCCCTCGACCCGAAGATCGGGAGGGTCCAAAAGCTCTTCCCGGCACCCTATCGGATGATGTCTACGCACTTCTATTCTTGTAGACACTTGTTGGGCCTCCAAGTGCAGAGGTTTGTAGAACAGCAGCAAGTTTCCCTTAAGTGGATCACCCAAGGTTTATCGAACTCAGGGAGGTTAGAGGTCAAAGCTATCCCTCTCAAGCAACCCTGCAATTACGATACCGAAAGTCTCTTGTATCCCCAACACACCCAATACACTTGTTAGATGTATAGGTGCACTAGTTCGGCGAAGAGATAGTGAAATACAAGTGGTATATATGATTATAAGTAGCAAACGTGATGTGAAATAAATATCGCTGCGAGCAAACATGTAACAAAATAGCAAGTAAACGGTGTGCAAAGCTTGGAAACAAGGCCTAGGGATCATACTTTCACTAGTGGACACACTCCCAACAATATAACATGATTGAACAAATAAACAACTTCTCTCCACTATGGTACTCTGAATTACTCTCCTATTGAATAACACTAATCATTGCGTAGTGGCTACAGAAGCACCCCTTGAAGTTCATCAAGTACTTGACAAACACCACTCATAGAGACATCCAAATCAGATCACAACTCAATAGAAATCATTGCAACTTAGACCAAGTACTAACACGGTGCACACACTGTCAACATTACACCATGAAAGGAGGAATAGATCACTCAATACTATCATAGTAATAATTACTCTCATAATCCACAAGAGATCACGATCATAGCCTAAACCAAGTACCACCACGATGCACGCACTGTCACCGTTACACCATGGCAGGAGAAATAGATTACTTTAATAACATCACTAGAGTACACTATAATAATTAAGCATAGGAGTAGCATAATATTTGAATAATAACATCTACTTGTTCAACATGATACAAAGCTCACGATCACATAAAGATCACATCATGGGAGAGAGAGGTGAACCACATAGCTACCGGTAGAGCCCTCAGCCCCGGGGATGAACTGCTCCCTCCTCATCATAGGAGACAGCAAGGTTGATGGAGATGGCAGTGAGGTCGATCGAGACGGCGAAGGCGGCGATGGAGACCGATGGAGATGGCTCCGGGGGCACTTCCCCGTCCTGGCAGGGTGCCGGAATAGAGACTTCTGTCCCCCGAAATTCGTCGGTGGCGGCGGCGGAACTGTGGAACTCTTTCTGGAAATTTGCCAACTCCCTTAGGGTTTTCCGTCCCGAGGCTTTATATAGGCGAAGGGGCGTCGTCAGAGGTGGGACCAGGTGCCCTCACACATGGCTGGCGCGGCCAGGGGCCTGGCCGCGCCACCCATGCATGTGGGGCCCTGGTGGCCCCCCTCCGACTCTTCTTCAGATCTCTGGAAGCTTCCGGGTAAAATAAGACTTCAGGATGTGGTTTTGTCCAATTCCGAGAATATTTCCTGTGTATCACTCTGAAACACAAAAACAACAGAAAACAGGGAACTGGCACTGTGGCACTTGTTAATAGGTTAGTTCCGGAAAACGCATAAAAATGCCACGAAGTGTAACAAAATAGTAGGCAAATGGTGTAAAAACAAGCATGGAGCATCAAAAATTATAGATCCGTTGGAGACGTATCAGCATCCCAAAGCTTAACTCCTGCTCGTCCTCGAGTAGGTAAGTGATAACAAAAGAAATAATTTTTGAGGTGACATGCACCTTCACAATCTTGATCATATATGTAAGCATTGTGAGCTGGGATCAAAAGAACTTAAAACATGGGCATGAAAATATAATCATGATAATAAGAACTTAGCAACCATGTTGTAAACATGCAAATGAACACAAACAAAAGATCATGAAAATGAAACAATGAAAGTCAAACATGTGTTCAAATCATAAGGAAAAACATACAAATGGTTTTCAGCTTGTCCTTCAAAGAGAGCAAAACATAAATGCATAGGACACCTTCAAGTTTAAGAGGGCGACTAGATACAAATAATTTAAGAACAAGTGAAACCAACAATATGAATCAATCAATGAACTTTGGGACAATGCATATCACACTAAGAATGACAACTATGCTCTCTTAATGGTGCATAAAGAAAGAAGGTGGTGACTCAACATAAAAGTAAAAGAAAGGCCCTTCGCAGAGGGAAGCAGTGATTAAACATGTGCTAGAGCTTTTCATTTGTAAAACAGAGAGATAAAAATTGGTTTTGAGAGGTGGTTGTCTTTGTCAACGACTGGCAGTGGGGTTCTTACTATCTTCCATACAAAAATGAAGCAAGTTTTTGAGAGAGAGAGATTGGCACTTTTGTGCTCTTTTATAAAGCTTGGCACTCCTCCCCACCTTTTTTTCTTTCACAAACCATGGCTAACCGATTCCATCGGGTGCCCACCAACATTCACATTCCATGGAGGAGTGCCTTTTTTTCTTTCTTTTTTTTCTCTTTTTTTTATTTTTGGAATAAGCAATATGGAAGATAGCAAATCCGACCACTATGTCCCCATGAGCTGAAAACAGTGTCACAAAACGAGAAGTGTTTTGAAGGTTTTTGAAAGGTAGCACATGAAAATTTACTTTGAATGGCTTACAAATACCATGCATAGGAATTTATAGTGGACACAATGGCAAACTTTGTTTTTGGGAGTTGGATGCACGAGTAGAGCTCATACTCAGTACAAAATGAGGGCTAGCAAAAGACTGGGAGCGACCAACTAAGAGAGCAATAATGGCCATAATCATGCAAAGGGACAAAGCAACATTAAAAGAAGCATAAGATGGCATCAAAAGTCAAAAACTAAATGATCATAGAGGCTATAGGCGACTTTGTAAGAGTCTAACATGTGTGAGCATGCGCCAAGTCAACCCAAATAAAGCATCAAAGGAGAAAACCAAATAAATGCTTCCAAATAATATAAACAACGCATGATTTTTTCACAGGCTCATTAAGCAATCTCAGTCATTTGAGACAAGTCATGCTACAGCAAAACCACTAAGCATACTATCAAAAAGACATCAAGCACGATATGCAAAAGCCTAAGCCGCAGTCTACACAAGCTCCTTCTTGTACCACTATTTTGCATAAAGCTTTTTCTCTTTTCCAACACCATTTGAAATTTTTTAAGACACCTCTTTTGATGAAAACCAATAAAGATCAGAGGCAAAAACACACCTTGATGAAAAGATAAAACAAGATCTGAACACAAATCAAGGCGAAAATCGAAAGCTAAACGCAGTAGCAGAAAAAGAGAACACTCGTTGAACGATAAGAGTGAAAACTAGAGTGTTCTTGGCAAATGAAAAGCGAGTTCATCTCCTCCAAAAGAAACATGATGTGATCTAACCATTTATTGCAGCAAACAAAACAAACTAACTAAGAAAACTAAAATAACTGACGCTCCAAGAAAAATGCATAGTGCATGAAGCAATAAAAATATAGTGTTTTGAAAGGTGACCTGAGTTTTGCCGATGAAGAAGGGGTGCCTCGGGGACATCCCCAAGCTTTGACGCTTGTACTTCTTGGATATTTCTTGGGGTGATGCATGGGCATCCCCAAGCTTGAGATTTTGTACATTCTTTAACTCATCTCATCATTCTCCAATCCCTACACTTGAAAACTTCCTTCATACAAAACTAAACACAAATCTATTAGCAACATTAGTGCAAGCATAACATATAATCAATCCTCTATTTGCTTCAGGTTTCAACTCAAAACCACCACATATATAGTAGATACCACTGTAGCAACCTCCCCAAAAGTTCCGTGATCAAAAGAACTCAAAAGAAAGCGATAAAGTGGCAAACACAAATATTGGCAGAAATCTGTCAAAACTGAACAGCTGACAAAGGTTAAATTTTTGAGGGATTTTCTGTTGCTCAAATCAAAAAGTGTTCAACTAACAAAAGTTTGGATATAACCTGGGGCATATGCACAAGAAATCGCAGGTCCAAAAGATAAACAGAGAATTTTTTCGAATTTTTACGGTGCAGCACCGAAAACAGTTTCAGGACAGCAACATCCCCAAATCTTTACCTCACTCAAATTAGAGGCTTCTCTTGGCACAACAATGAAATAAAAATGATAAGGAGAGGTCATTACAGTAGTAATGACTTCCAAGACTCAAATAAAAGAAAAAGTACTGAAAAGAAAACATTGGGTTATCTCCCAAGAGTGCTTTTCTTTAACGCCTTTGAGCTAGGCGCAGTAATTTGCAAAGATGCTCATGTGGGCGCCATATAAGAGCTTGAGGCAAAGGCGCTATATAGGAACTTAAAGCAATAGAGAGCATCAAAAAGCAAATGTGAAAGACATTTATATCTGAACCACTTCCTATGCATAGGAATCTTGTAAGAAAATAAATCAACGAGGCACATAGTAGCAAGCATGGATAAATAAAACAAGTGCCACTTCAAGATTTGCAACATAAAGAGGGGAAACTTAATATTGTTGAGATCCATCAAACCATGTTTCCCTCTCTCATAATAACTTTCAGTAGTAGCATGAATAGAACTAACAATATAACTATCACATAAAGCATCCCTATCATGAGCCACATGCATAAAAGAATTAATACTCCCCACAGGAACAACAGTAGTAGGAGCAAATTCAATAGAATAATTATTCTCATCACCATAATCATCATAAATAGGAGGCATATTGTAATCATAACTAATTTTATCCTCAATAATAGGTGAACTAAAAATATTATACTCATCATCATAACCTTCATAAACTAGAGGTTTAGTATCATCACAAGCTAGAGAACAGCTATTTCGCAAAGCATATTCTTCAAACATATCATCATAAGAAGGAACATCACATATGGGAGATAAAATATCATCATAGCAAATTTTTTCCACTAAAGCTGGGGGACTAAAAATATCATGCTTAACAAAACCAGCTTCCCCAAGCTTAGACTTTTCTATAGCATTAGCAATAATGGTGTTCAAAGCATTCATACTAACAACACTATTAGCATGCAAATTAAGCTCCAAAGGTTTTTCAATTTTCTCTTCGAACACTTCATATCTAAACTCAGGAAAAAGACTAAAGAACTCTTTGTTTTCCATTAAGCCTAACTAGTGAAAATAAAAATAAGAAACAAAAAGATGTAATTGCAGAATCTAAAGGAAATAACTCCGAGCACTCACACAGGAGGATGCGAGTACCTTTTACCTTACCTCCCCGGCAATGGCACCAAAAAAGAGCTTGATGTCTACGCACTTCTATTCTTGTAGACACTTGTTGGGCCTCCAAGTGCAGAGGTTTGTAGAACAGCAGCAAGTTTCCCTTAAGTGGATCACCCAAGGTTTATCGAACTCAGGGAGGTTAGAGGTCAAAGCTATCCTTCTCAAGCAACCCTGCAATTACGATACCGAAAGTCTCTTGTGTCCCCAACACACCCAATACACTTGTCAGATGTATAGGTGCACTAGTTCGGCGAAGAGATAGTGAAATACAAGTGGTATATATGATTATAAGTAGCAAACGTGATGTGAAATAAATATCGCTGCGAGCAAACATGTAACAAAATAGCAAGTAAATGGTGTGCAAAGCTTGGAAACAAGGCCTAGGGATCATACTTTCACTAGTGGACACACTCCCAACAATATAACATGATTGAACAAATAAACAACTTCTCTCCACTATGGTACTCTGAATTACTCTCCTATTGAATAACACTAATCATTGCATAGTGGCTACAGAAGCACCCCTTAAAGTTCATCAAGTACTTGACAAACACCACTCATAGAGACATCCAAATCAGATCACAACTCAAGATAGAAATCATTGCAACTTAGACCAAGTACTAACATGGTGCACACACTGTCAACATTACACCATGAAAGGAGGAATAGATCACTCAATACTATCATAGTAATAATTACTCTCATAATCCACAAGAGATCACGATCATAGCCTAAACCAAGTACCACCACGATGCACGCACTGTCACCGTTACACCATGGCAGGAGGAATAGATTACTTTAATAACATCACTAGAGTACACTATAATAATTAAGCATAGGAGTAGCATAATATCTGAATAATAACATCTACTTGTTCAACATGATACAAAGCTCACGATCACATAAAGATCACATCATGGGAGAGAGAGAGAGGTGAACCACATAGCTACCGGTAGAGCCCTCGGCCCCGGGGATGAACTACTCCCTCCTCATCATAGGAGACGGCAAGGTTGATGGAGATGGCGGTGAGGTCGATGGAGACGGCGAAGATGGCGATGGAGACCGATGGAGATGGCTCCGGGGGTACTTCCCCGTCCCGGCAGGGTGCCGGAACAGAGACTTCTGTCCCCCGAAATTCATCGGTGGCGGCGGTAGAACTGCGGAACTCTTTCTGGAAATTTGCCGACTCCCTTAGGGTTTTCCGTCCCGAGGCTTTATATAGGCAAAGGGGCGTCGTCAGAGGTGGGACCAGGCACCCTCACACATGGCTGGCGCGGCCAGGGGCCTGGCCGCGCCACCCATGCATGTGGGGCCTTGGTGGCCCCCCTCCGACTCTTCTTCAGATCTCTGGAAGCTTCCGGGTAAAATAAGACTTCAGGATGTGGTTTCGTCCAATTCCGAGAATATTTCCTGTGTATCACTCTGAAACACAAAAACAGCAGAAAACAGGGAACTGGCACTGTGGCACTTGTTAATAGGTTAGTTCCGGAAAACGCATAAAAATGCCACGAAGTGTAACAAAACAGTAGGCAAATGGTGTAAAAACAAGCATGGAGCATCAAAAATTATAGATACGTTGGAGATGTATCATCGGAGAGGGGAATTGCCACCGGAGGTGTTCTTCATCGCCATGCTTGCCTCCGGAGCAATGAGTGAGTAGTCTACCTTGGACTATGGGTCCATAGCAGTAGCTAGATGGTTTTCTTCTCCACCATGTGCTTCATGTTTAGATCTCATGAGCTGCCCTACATGATTGAGATCACCATTATGTAATTCTACATGTTTGGTTTGTTGGGATCCAATGAATATTGGTGGTATGATTAAGTTGCTATACTGAATATTATCTTTTGTTATCTCTATGTTGTTTATGATCTTGCATGCTCTCCGTTGTTAGTAGCTATCTTGGCCGAGTAGTTGCTAGTGACTCCAAGAGGGGGTATTTATGCTCGATAGTGGGTTCATGCCTCTATTTAACCTGGGGGAGTGACACAAACCTCTAAGGTTGTAGATGTGCTGTTGCTACTAGGGAGAAAACAACATTCATATGCTCAAGGGCATATGCTTTGTTTACATTACACACTTTGCTTAATGCAATTATCTGTTGTTCGCAACTTAATACTTGTGGAGTTCTCGGATTGATTCGCCACAAGTGGATTATTAGTCATAGATGCAGTTGGATGGCGGTCTATGTATTTTGTTGTAATGCCCAGAGTAAATCTCATAGTGATCTTCTTGACATATCACATTTATCTTTATTCTATCAATTGCCCAACTGTAATTTGTTTACCCAGCATGTGTTATTTATCTTATGGAGAGACACCACTAGTGAACTGTGGACCCCGGTCCTATTTCCATCATATTGCTATCACCTGTTTACTTTACTCGCACTGTTTACTTTACTTGCATACTATATTGTTTTCCACTCGATACGCTCATAACCTTTGTTTCAAGCAAACCGGTGAGATTGACAACCTCATCGCAAGTTCGGAACAAAGTACTTGGTTGTGTTGTGTGCAGGTTCCACATTGCTACTGGCCGAAGATGAGTCAACAAGTGCGCCCTTGTTGGAGTGCTATTAAGCCAGTCTACATCACCTTCAGTCGTTTGTCTCTCCTCTCCAAGAATGATAAACCTTGGTTTCTTAACTGAGGGAAAACCAGCTGCTATATTCATCACACCTTCCTCTTGGGGTTCCCAACGGGCTGGTCATTCAGCACGCACAAGGACCGACTCTCAACTAGGCAATCAGTTGTTTTTCTGGCGCCGTTGCCGGGGAGGAAGTAGAAGACTTCTGCGAGGGGAGTTTTCGCACGCACATCCTTTACTTTGTTATTGTTTTGCTTTACTTTATTTATTTTACCTGCATCGTTTTATATCAAAAACCCAAAAAAAATTAGAATCCTTGGTAGCTGTTTTTATTTGTTTGCTTTTAGTTTTGTTAAAATGAGTAATCCTGAAGTAGAAGTTCGTAGTTTTAAGCAACAAGGGGGAGAAAGTTTAAAGGATGCTTGGTATCGTATTAGCAATGCTCATCATAGGTGTACCAAAAAGCACTCTACCACGATCCTCCTTAGAAATTTTTATGTTGGTATATCTAGTTGGAATAGGTATGTTCTCGATACTCTTACAAGAGGTAATTTACTGGGTACTCCCGCTGGAGAAGCATGCACTATAATTGAAAGTTTAGTGGGAATACCACCTATTCATGTTGCAAAAACTGAGACCACCTTGGAGGAGCTGGTAGAAAGGCTCAGCTCTTTAGAGAAAAGTTTGCCAAGTATCCTAGAAAATGCTAGCCAAGTTAGTGAATTAATAGAGAATATTGGTAAGAGAATCACCGTTTTAGAGGCTAGCACTACTCTTGATAATAAAAACTTGAGGATTGGTAAACTAGAGGAGTCTATGGAAACTCTTAGCTTAATCTTCTCTTCTCTTAAATTTAAGAAAGAGAAGGTGTTTATTGGAAAAGAGCAAAAATTTATGTATGTTCCCAAGGTTTCTGCGCTTAAATCTCAACATGTTCTTAAAATTGGTAAGACTCTTAGTTCCACTAAGGGTGACTTGCAGGTTGAATCATCTTCGGGAACTTCCAAAGTGCCTACTGAGGTAAGTGTCACTTCATCACTTGATATTACTTGATTCGCACTTTCTGCGCCTAGCTCAAAGGCGTTAAAGAAAAGCACTCTTGGGAGATAACCCAATGTTTTTACATTCAGTTCTTTTTATTTTATTTGAGTCTTGGAAGTTATTACTACTGTAATGACCTCTCCTTATCATTTTTATTTCGTTTTTGTGCCAAGAGAAGCCTCTAATTTGAGCGAGGTAAGATTTGGGGATGTTGCTGTCCTGAAACTGTTTTCGGTGCTGCACCGTAAAAATTAGTGAAAATTCTCTGTATATCTTTTGGACCTGCGATTTCTTGTGCATATGCCCCAGGTTATATCCAAACTTTCATTAGTGGAACACTTTTTGATTTGAGCAACAGAAAACCCTCTAAAAATTCGACCTTTGTCAGCTGTTCTATTTTGACAGATTTCTGCCAATATTTGTGTTTGCCGCTTTATCGCTTTCTTTTTTAGTTCTTTTGATCACAGAACTTTTGGGGAAGTTGCTACAGAAGTATATGATTTATATGTGGTGGTTTGTGGTGGTCTTAGGTTGTAACCTGAAGCAAAAAGGTTTGATTCTATGTTATGCTTACACTAATGTTGCTAATAGATTTGTGTTTAGTTTTGTATGAAGGAATTTTTCAAGTGTAGGGATCGGAGAGTGATGAGATGAGTTGAAGAATGGACAAAAGCTCAAGCTTGGGGATGCCCATGCATCACCCCAATAAATATCCAAGAAGTACAAGTGTCAAAGCTTGGGGATGCCCCCGAGGCACCCCTTCTTCATCGGCAAAAATCAGGTCACCTTTCAAGACACTATATTTTTATTGCTTCATGCATTATGCGTTTTTCCTGGAGCGTTAGTTGTTTTTAGTTTTTAGTTTAGTTTAGTTTTGTTTGCTGCAATAAAAGGTTGGACCCCAACAAATTTCTTTTGGAGAAGTTGCCTCGTTTTCATTTGCAAAAAACACTCTGTTTTCATTCTTACAATTTCACCGGGTGTTCTTCTTTTTCCGCTACTGCGTTTAGCTTTCGATTTTTGCCTTGATTTGCATTCAGACCTTGTCATATCTTTTCATCAAGGTGTATTTTTGCCTCTGATCTTTATTGGTTTTCATCAAAAGAGGTGTCTTTAAAAATTTCAAATGGTGTTGGAAAAGAGAAAAAGCTTTGTGCAAAATAGTGGTACAAGAAGGAGCTTGTGTAGACTGTGGCTTAGGCTTTTTATGTCATGCATGATGTCTTTTTGATAGTATGCTTAGTGGTTTTGCTGTAGCATGACTTGTCTCAAATAACTGAGATTGCTTAATGAGCCTTTGAAAAAATATGCGTTGTTTTTATTGTATGGAAGCATTATTTTAGTTTTTTCCTTGATGCTTTATTTGGGTTGACTTGGTGCATGCTCACACATGTTAGACTCTTACAAAGTCACCAATAGCCTCTACGATCATTTAGTTTTTGACTTTTGATGTCATCTTATGCTTCTTTTAATGTCGCTTTGCATGATTATGGCCGTTATTCCTCTCTTAGTTGGTCGCTCCCAGTCTTTTGCTAGCCCTCGCCTTGTACTGAGTATGAGCTCTACTCGTGCATCCAACTCCTAAAAACCAAATTTGTCAAAGTGTCCACCATACATACCTATTAGCAATTTTCTATTCCAAAGTAAATTTGAATTGCTTTTATCTACTCTTCAAATTAAACTCTTACCAGTGTTATGCGAAAATTGGTCAGTAAAGCTCTCACAAACCGGAAGGCACACTTTACTTTTTCTCATTCTTAAAAATTTGACATTGTGGTCTCTTATGTTGAGTTGTTATGCTTGCAAGTTGTAAGTTGGGAATTAGCCCAGCCATGCCATCATGGGGCAAGCTTTCAACATTGCACTTCTTATTTGAGTTGATATCGTGATCTTTTGTTTATGGATACTCGCGGTGTGAAATGAATTGGGAATCTTGTGGGATCATGGAGTTTGTATATGTGTTAGATAAATGCCTGGGCTGCCAATCTAAGCCATGCATAATTCATGGTGGAAATTTGCAGCATGCCCATAGTGGACATTCGACGACGCATCTTAAAATAAAAAGCTATACAAATGGTAAATAAAAGAGATGTCGAGGTGTTCATTGTCTGCTTGTCCTGTCATTTTGATGTGGGCTTGTTCCATGTCATCGGTCATGGAGGTACCCCGTTGGCAGTTCTCGATGATACATGTATACTTACAATGACAAGAGCTTTCTTGGGACTCTAAGTAAAGTAGCATGAGGTTTGGGTACTCGTATTCACAGGACATGAGGTTTTCAACTTATGATTTGTCAAGCATATGCAGCGTAAGTGTTCTCGCATTAACTTTAACCATTCAAGATGCTTATGATGGGGGCAATGAGAGCTCAAAGCTGGTAAGTACCATAATTTTTGAAGGTTATAAAACTTGCAATCACTGCTTCCCTCCGCGAAGGGCCTTTCTTTTACTTTTATGTTGAATCACCACCTTCTATCTTTATGCACCATTAAGGGAGCATAGTTGTCATTCTGAGTATAATGTACATTGTCCCAAAGTTTTCATTGATTGATTCATATTGTTGGTTTCCCAAATTATTTGTATCTAGTCGCCCTCTTAAACTTGAAGGTGTCCTATGCATTTATGTTTTGCTCTCTCATGAAGGACAAGCTGAAAACCATTTGTATGTTTTTCCTTATGATTTGAACACATGTTTGACTTTCATTGTTTCATTTTTATGATCTTTTGTTTGTGTTCATTTTCCTATTTATAACATGGTTGCTAAGTTTCTTCTATCAAGATTATGTCTTTCATGCCCATGTTTTAAGTTCTTTTGATCCCAGCTCACAACGCTTACATATATGATCAAGATTGTGTAGGTGCATGTCACCTCAAAAATTATTTCTTTTGTTATCACTTACCTACTCAAGGACGAGCAGGAGTTAAGCTTGGGGATGCTGATACGTGTCCAACGTATCCATAATTTTTGATGCTCCATGCTTGTTTTTACACCATTTGTTTAGTGTTTCGTTACACTTTGTGGCACTTTTATGCATTTTCTGAAAGTAACCTATTAACAAGTCGCCACAGTGCTAGTTCCCTGTTTTCTGCTATTTTTGTGTTTCAGAAAAGCTACACAGGAAATATTCTCGGAATTGGACGAAACCAAAGCCAGTCACCCAGAATTTCACTGAAGCTTCCAGAGATCCAAAGAGGCGACGGAGTGGGGCCATGAGGGCCCCACACAATAGGGCGGCGCGGCCCAGGGGTAGGCCGTGCCCCCTATGTGTGAGATCGCCTCGGTCCACTCCTGACGATGCCCCTTCGCCTATAAAGACCCCCCGATGGGAAAAACCTAAATACCCAATCACTTTTCCAGAACACATCGCGATCCGCCGCCGCCATCGACCCGAAGATCGGAAGGGTCCAGAAGCTCTTCCCGGCACCCTGCCAAAGAGGGGAATCGCCACCAGAGGTCTTCTTCATCGCCATGCTTGCCTCCGGAGCAATGAGTGAGTAGTCTACCTTGGACTATGGGTCCATAGCAGTAGCTAGATGGTTGTCTTCTCCACCATGTGCTTCATGTTTAGATCTCATGAGATGCCTTACATGATTGAGATCACCGTTATGTAATTCTACATGTTTGGTTTGTTGGGATCCGATGAATATTGGTGTTATGCTTGAGTTGAAGTACTGAAATTTATCTTATGTTATCTCTATGTTGTTTATGATCTTGCATGCTCTCTGTTGTTAGTAGCTATCTTGGCCGGGTAGTTGCTAGTGACTCCAAGAGGGGGTATTTATGCTCGATAGTGGGTTCATGCCTCTATTTAATCTAGGGGAGTGACAGAAACCTCTAAGGTTGTAGATGTGTTGTTGCTACTAGGGGGAAAACAACATTCATATGCTTGAGGGCATATGCTTTGTTTACATTACACACTTTGCTTAATGCAGTTATCTGTTGTTCGCAACTTAATACTTGTGGAGTTCTCGGATTGATTCGCCACAAGTGGATTATTAGTCATAGATGCAGTTGGATGGCGGTCTATGTATTTTGTTGTAATGCCTAGAGTAAATCTCATAGTGATCCTCTCAACATATGCACATTGTCTTTATTCTATCAATTGCTCAACTGTAATTTGTTTACCCAGCATGTATTATTTTATCTTATGGAGAGACACCACTGGTGAACTATGAACCCCGGTCCTATTTCCTTTATATTGCTATCACCTGTTTACTTTACTCGCACTGTTTACTTCACTCGCATACTATTATCACTTTCCACTTGATACGCTCATACCCTTTGTTTCAAGCAAACCGGTGAGATTGACAACCTCATCATAAGTTGGGAACAAAGTACTTGGTTGTGTTGTGTGCAGGTTCCACGTTGCTACTGGTTGAAGATGCGCTAACAAGAAATCATTAATGGCGCCCTTGTTAGAGCATCACGTAGCTAGTGGGCATCACCTTCAGTCGTTTGTCTCTCTCCTACTGGATTGATAACCATGGTTTCATAACTGAGGGAAAACTTGCTGCTATATTCATCAAAACCTTCTCTTGGGGTTTTCCAACTGGCCGGTCATTTATACTTCATCAACTCAGCCCCATCAACTACCCGTGGCACCGTATGCACCGGAACACGATCAGCACCAACGTCATCGGTCTGAACACCCATGTCAACACGAACTGGAAGTGGAACACATGGAATACATGGTGACATATCCTTCCCTTCGTCTATATGAGGCTTGACTTCAACCGGCTTGTCACTAACAAGAATAACTGGCTTGTCATCTACAGGCTTGGCTGAAACAATATCACCACTGATGCTCTTCACATCATGCTCCTCAAGCTGCACCTGAGCTAGCCCTGGTTGTGGCTTAGCTTTATGCAACTTCTCCTTGCAAACCACCAACACGACATCGGACTTGATTTGATCATCTCTCATAGGCTTCAAAGTCCGCGGTTTGCCATCATGCACAAAAGAATATGTATTTGCTCTCCCAGCATACATAGCATTGTGATCATACTGCCATGGGCGTCCAAGTAACAGCCCACACACCTCGAATGGTAACACATCACATTCCACCTCATCAACATAGTCATCAACTGTAAATGGCACACACACCTTGTGAGTAATCTTCAACATACCGCAGCTATTCAACCACTCAACATGCTTAGGTTCAGGAATACGCCATGTGGACAACCCCAATGATACCACCACAGCCCTACTGATGCCATTACAGTAACTACCGCTATCAATAATTAGTTTGCATGCCTTCTCCTTGATGGTGCACTGTGTTTGAAAAAGGCTGCATCGCTAATTCCTCCTTACCGCCTCATCACCATTGGACAATTTATGAAGCTGTATACTCATACCTCTCAATGGTGTGTCATCGCCATCAATCTTGGCTTGTACCTCTGGAACAACCGCCTTATCCGACTCTACGGACTTGTCCAAAAATTGAGTACGCAGAAATTGCTTCAAATCCTCCCAACTAGATGGTCCAACTGTGATGCCCTTTGCGCACCTTTCTTCACGCCACCAAGTAACCATCTGTGTATCCACACGCCAATGGTCAAGTAGAAATTCAGTATAACCGCTAAACTTACTATCACGGGCACGACATTGTGCAAAGCCACACTCCATGTGAGATTCCCAAGACTCATACTCGGCGAACGTTGCAGCACTATCCAATCTCCACTTGATTTTAGTTGCATCATACCTCAAACCAACCAAGATCTCTAAATAATCACTGTATATATCATCCGCTTTGTCAGTCACACGGATAGGCCTTGATAAACCCATACCTAAATATTCTGCTTTCTGTCCGTCACGCAAAAATCTGCACAAAAAATATGGCACCAAACTGAACGCAATAGTCCTCTTGTTGGCTGTGTATAGCTGATAGGATAAAATCCTATGATAAGAAACAGAGCTTCGATTCCCTTTCTTGCTTAGACGAGATCGCCAGAGGATAGACTCATCTCAGGAGATACCAGGCGCTGGGCGAGACAGTGCTCGCTCTACCACAAAGGTTGTCTGCGGTTTGGTGGAAGACTGCCGGTCGAAGCGATCAGGTATCCAGCGATCCTCGATCTCGATGGTAGCTGATGGGCTGGCACACGGTGGAAAACCAGCTGGTGCTGCAGCCCGCGACTCAATCCCGCAAAGAGGAGCTCGCTCAAGGGCAGAGATGGTCTGCGGTAAGGCACTCGATCCCGCGGTCCAAGCAGCCGAGCGAGGCGCACGAACTCCCGCAAATGCAAGGCGGGCGAGCAGAGCGATCCAGGCAGCCAGCTCGGTTTCTCCCTTTTATTTTTCTCAATCGGATCTGCTGGAACGAGCTACCCTCGATCGGATCTGCAGGGCGCCGCACTTTTTTTTCCTTGCCTTTCCTCTTCCGATCGGATCTCACGATGATGAAACCTCCTACAACAAACAGGAAGTGATGGCAGCCAATCTGAGAGCTCTGATGACCAACAACTTCTCACCGATCCCATAGAACAATTTGGCCAAAAACAATGTGACAATCCCACCTTGCCAATTTGCTGATCAAAAACGCACCGATCTAAAAACTGCTCGACAAGGATCACACCATTAAGAACAAACCGATCGGATCTGAAAACTGTCGGTAAGAACAATCCGCATATCAAGCAATCAACAGAAAATACTCGATGTGATCAACCCAGTAATCTGATACCACATGATAAGGATCAAGTCGATGATCCTCGAGTTTTGTCCCGATCTTTCACAGCGAGTCAACCAGATAGAAATCTTCCAATAACGCGAAGAACGTCACCTGAAGAAGAGGAACGAATCCAGCAAGCAACGTGATGAAGATCACCATGCCTCAAACCCGAGCCTGATAATTCTTGATGAACACAAGAACTCTCGCAGCAATCTTTATTTGATAACACGACAGCGCCGTTTCCTCGGAGGGATGATACACGTGGAGCACATGATAGTTTTCAACTAAACAACTGAACTCCCCTAAACCCTAGACTGCTGGCCTCCTTATATAGATGGCTAAAAAACTGTTGGGCTTGGACAGGCCCAAACCCAAAACACAAATAAACCTAAGTGGCCCATAACATGACCTGACACATGAAATAACATAAACAAATATATAAATTGCTGACACAACCTTAGACTAAATTATCTCATATCGTAGGTCATCCTGACGTGCCAATCTGCAATGAGCTTCCCTCATCTTGGTGGAGTCCTAAAATTAGGCTTCACCTCCTCCTTCGTACCCATATCATCAGAACAACTCATCGTCATCTTCCTCTTCTTGCAACATGAATTTCCTAATTTTATCCATTCTAGAATCCATGACTATCATTTAAAACAAGAAAATAAATTAAGGGATTTCTATTCTCGTGCCCCTAGGTCATTAATTGTACTCAGTTTTTCCTAGCCGTTTAACTTTTCCTTAGTTTTCCCCTCGCTCCAGTTTGAAACCCCTCACAGACGCTCGGACGGGAGGGTTGCCGTCTGGTCAGAGGCCTTGACCGTTACCGGTGATGGCTAGGGAGCCGCGGTGGTTGTGAATTGACCGATGCTTTTGAATGGTGCTGACGGGTAGGGTCAGGAGACACGTCGGAGCAGCCATTCATCTATCGCTGACATGTGGGCCATTTTATTTCCTGATTGTATACGCGGTGCTGCCAATGACAAATGGGGCCGCTCTATAGGGCTGCCGCAGCCAATGACCAGTGGGGTCGTGTATTTTTCAGGAAAAGACATATATTGCCGCTCTGTGGGGCCTCCGCAGCCAATGACCAATGGGGCCGCTTTGTGGGGCTGCCGCAGCCAATGACCAGTGGGGTCGTCTATTTATTTAGAGAAAATCATATATTGCCGCTCTGTGGGGCCTCCGCAGCCAATGACCGCTGGGGTCATCTATTTATTTAGAGAAAATCATATAGAGCCACTTTGTGGGACCGCCTCAGCCAATGACCGCTGGGGTCGCCCTTTTTCTTAAGCTAGACCCAGCAGGTAACTATTTTCGCTAGAGAGAAGCAACAAGTTCGCTAATTAATTTTTCTTAAGCTAGACCCAGCAGGTGACTATTTTCGTAGCTTAATCTAAAGTGAATCTTATGCTAAACATGGCTGGAACCTAGTGTTGTGTATCGCATTAGTCATCAGAGAACTGCTGGCAGCTCGTTCCCCACCCTCGGACGGAGCAGCCATCGCCGGCGCCTCGTCGCGCCGCCGGCTCTGTCCCCCGGTGGCGTCGGACGGACTGCGGCGCTGCACGTCAACCATGGCTCGAGCAGTTGTTTCGTCCGCACGCATTGTACCCACCGCAGGAAAGTCCGCCGCAAGCAGATCTGCCGCCCACGATGACTGGGATTTGTTCCGCGCACCAATTGGTAGTATAGCTTGGTAAGACCTCCGCTTCCGCCTCCCCCGCCCCCTAATCGATTCGGTTCCCGTAATTTATTGGAGTTTGCAGGTGCGAAATAGTCCTCAATGTCTGGTCGTAGCGGGTACACCAGCGAGGGTGGGGATTCGATCATGTCGTGGCCACGTTCTACTTCTCCTACCTCGTCGGAAGTGCAGGTATCTAGCTTCTGCTCTCTATACTACCATTGAATTTAAGTGCCGCCATGGCCTGTTGGAGTGATTTCAGTTGTTCTTTTTTCCATTATTGTTACATTTCGCCAGGCAAGCCGATGATCCATGGTACATTGCATACCAAGATGAATCAACCCAGTGGTGTAGCCAGAGGATGGATTTGGAGGAGAAGGTGGCCAATTTAGGTGATGAATTGGCCCGTAAAAACCTAGGGATTTCTATTTTTGTGCCCTCAGGTCGTTAGTTGTACTCAGTTTTCCCCAGATCCTTAGTTTTTCCTCAGTTTTCCCCAAGCCGTTGTCTGAAACCCTCAAGGAGCTCGGACGTGAGGATTCCCGTTAAGTTGACCGTTTCCGTGCTAACGTGTGGGGCCGCGTCGTGTGGGGCCGCATCACGTGGGGCTGGTAGAAAGGGACCATTTCCGTGCTGACGTGTGGGGCCGCGTCGTGTGGAGCCGCGTCGCGTGGGGCTGGTAGAAAGGGACCGTTTCTGTGCTGACGTGTGGGGCCGCGTCGTGTGGGGCCGCATCGCGTGGGGCTGGTAGAAAGGGACCACGTGGGACAGGACGAGACCGCGTTTGGTTGTACGTGAGAGCTCGGTTCTGTCTCTCTCGGGCCAAATTGGCATTGACTTTTCAGAGCGCCTTTTCAGAGCGCCTTTTTCCCCTCTCTCTCTGTAAACAGTTCTCTCTCTTTTTACCAAATTAGTATCAAATCTAGAGAAGCTTCTATTTCTGTCTTTCTTCAATGATTGCTGCCTTTTGGCCCTCGTTTTTTGCCCAATATGGTAACAAATCTAGAAGCTAATCTAGAAGCTAGTATAGTATAATACATAAAATGCATACAGCAGCCAAAAGAAGCCAATAACGATGTTAATATTCACGACAAACTAAGCTGAAAATAATATAAGACGCAATGTATGCCCAACATGAAGGTTCTTCATTCTTCATCATATATTTCGGAGTCGCTATATTCCATGAGACGAAAAAAATATTGACTGAACTCCTTCCGTCTGCAGTGTGCAGCCAATAGATCCTCCAAAAGGTATGGCCTTTGTTCTTTTTTCATACCGTCGGAATCTAATCTATCCACAAGTCGTGGCCACTCATCCTAGGCCTTTCTATCATCAAAGTACTGTCTGATATAACCGCCCTCGTAGTAGATGCAGCCAGGTCGAACTGTCGGGTGCACTCTGGTGTCGACGGAGATACACCGTTTATAACTGACGAAGAAGGCACGACTGCCAATGTTGACGGCATGGAGAGAGCGGCTCTCAGTGTCCACGCGGTACACCAATGGTTGACCTTCCTCCAAATACCTGTTGCCAGGGCTGCCGCCGAACAACACAAGCAGCAGATCACCATCAGACTCCACAAGGTAGAACCTGTCAGTTCCAAGTTCTGGAAATGAAAATAGTGTCTCCATGTTGATAGTGCTCGCGCGCTTCTCCAACTGGACATTGTTGGTGCACACTAATGTTCCGACATCAAAATTGTTCATAGCTATTGCATACAATTCACCATTGAACAGGGTAAGGCAACTGAGAGAATCTTCCTCGATTGAAAATCTTCCTTCTCCCCAATCTTCTACATCTATATCCTTAGTAGGAGAGCTCTCATCGACCCAAGCAATTTCATTGGGGTAACCTGTGCAAATGAAGACCATAGTCGGGGACTTCATTACAGCGACTGACTCCACAATCATAGATGGCATCTGCGCCTCAAATGTAGCGTTCAATGTCTTTGTGAGTGGGTTCAGAAGCCGTATCTTGTGCGGCTGGTTCCTCTGGGCAAGCACGATGACGCCACGGTAAAAGCCGACGAAGTAGTATCTAAAAGGGAGTTGATGAAGAAAACATTCAGCACTAAGATGTTTACGATTGAAAATAAAAATAGATTAACTCTATAGATATGGAGGAATTTGAACCTTGCATGAACTTCCGTTAGATCGATGGTGACGTAGCGGGATGTGCGGAGGTTGAGGAAGGAGAACTCAGCGGCGCGTGGAAGGGCGTGTTCTACCAGGATCCATTCGTGCAGGTGCACGTCGGGCTCAGGTAGATCTGAGCGCCAATTTGTACAAACTTGCCTCAAAGCAGTGTAGGTGTCCACGTACTCCTCGTTCGCCAGTAAGCAGTCGCCGATCTTGTGAAGTGGTCCGTCACCCTTAAGAGAGGCCCAGTTCACGGAGGCGCCACGCTTGGATGCGCCGCCCTCGGATGCGACGGGCTCGGAGGCGATGGGCTCGGAGGCGACGGGCTCGGGGGCGACGGCCACCGGCGCATTCTTCTTCTCTATCGCCGGCAGGGAAGCGCGCGTAGGGCGGCTGGGGTTTTTTTGAGAAGGTGATGGGACGTGAGAGGCGTGGTTGCGTGCGTGAGTTATGATGAGACTGTGTGCAGAGGGAGGGAGAGGGGCTCTGTACTGGCAAAGTGACGGTTCGTCTCAGCAGTTGACGTTTTGGTCTCAACACGCGCACCGCGCGGCTAACCGCTGCTCACCGCGACACGCGTCCGTGGGACTACACGTCAGCACCGTTACGTGTACTCAGTTCTACCCTCGAATCTTACACTGGAAAAATATCTGTACTCAGTTTTCCCCTCGAGTACTAATACTGCCTAGTGCAATATACTCAGTTTTACCCTCAAGTGGCTGGTCAACAAAGAGTCAACAGATGGGATTAAGCCATCTAATTGAGTCATTTCATGCGCAAAAAAAATCAAAAAAATAAAATCATAGTGCCTCCAACTCATGCGCAAAATAAAATCATAACAAACATATATAAATCAAGTTTTCACACAAATGGCCACTTCTGAAATCACTAGTAGCTATGAAGGTTCATGGCTTTCCACTCAAACCCCTTCTCAAAACATCTATACCCAAAACATAGTTTGTCTGAATGAGGCCATAATTTTTACACTCATGTATATTTGAATTGCTAATACTTTGAGGTAGGCCAACATGGGTTTCATTGTACAAAACATGTGTTTTTCTTTTTCTAAATCTCTTATTTGAATTCCTTAGCCTGTTTACTATTTACTTGCCCTTGTATCCTTGATACTACTCAGTTTTACCCTCTCTCTTCTCACAGAAGCCCAAACTTGGCCTGATTGGTCGAGCTGTTGTCACACGGATCATGCCCACCTACCGTCGATCCTATGATCCAACGGGCAGGATCGTGCCACCTGTTGGAATTATGCCCTAGAGGCAATAATAAAGATGTTATTATTATAATTCTTGTTCATGAAAATGTTTATATTCCATGCTAGAATTGTATTAAGCGGAAACTTTAATACTTGTGTGGTTTATGAACAACACCGTGTCCCTAGTACGCCTCTATGGACTAGCTCATTGATTAATGATGGTTAAGGTTTCCTAACCATAGACATGTGTTGTCAATTAATAATGAGATCATATCATTAGGAGAATGATATGATGGACAGACCCAAATAAAGGAGAGCAATTAGATCGTGTCATCGTGTTCATCTTTGCGAAGCTTTTCCTATGTCATGTATTGTATTCCTTAGACCATGAGATAATACAACTCCCTAGTATTGGAAGAAAGCTTTGAAGTCATCAAACGTCATCCTATGTGAGGGTGATAATAAAGGTGTCTCTCAGGTGATCGGAAAGTACTTGTTGGGTTGTATGTATCGAGATGGAATTTGTCCCTCCCAAGTCGGAGAGATATACTTCGGGCCCACTCGGTAATCGATATCAACACCGCTTGCAAGCATGTGGTTAAGGAGTTAATCACAAAGTGATATCGGATTACAGAACGAGTAAAGTACTTGCTGTGAACGAGATTGAACTAGGTATGGCGATACCGACGATCAAATCTCGGGCGAGTAAAATATCGTGTGATGAAGGGAATACATATACGGGATTAATTGAATCCTGACATCGTGGTTCATTCGATATGATCATCGATGAATATGTGGGAGTCAATATGGGTTTCCAGATCCCACTGTTGATTATTGATAGAAGATCATGTCTACATATTCTCGAACCCGTAGGGTCACACACTTAACGTGTATCGATGCTAGGATAGAATGGATAATTGGTTTATGAGTTTTAGTTCGGAGTCTTGGATGAGATCCAGGACGTCACGAGAGGTTCCGGAATGGTCCGGAGAATAAGATTCATATAAAGTAAAGCAGTTTTTTGGATTCCGGAAAGGTTTCAGAGTTTATCGGTATTGTACCGGAAGGTTCTAGAAGGTTCCGGAGTGGGACCAACGTGGGCCCACTTGATGGAGGCCTACGTGGGCCTAAGGGGAAGTGCCCTGGCCGCCTTGGGCCAGGCGCACAAGGCCCCTAAGGCCCAGCCAGCCAGCCCAAGGGGAAACCCTAAGGGAGTCTTCAAAGAAGGAAGGGGGGGAATCTTGCCCCCCCCCACTCTTCCTACTCCAAGTCGGCATCCTAGGGTTTGGAGAGAGGCCAAGCTGGCCGGCCACCCCTCTATATATAAGGGGGCAAGGGCGCAGCCCTCTCCACCGCCTAACCCAAACCCTAGCCGCCAACTGCTGCCCTCCCTCTCTCTCTCTCGCGACTGCGCGTAGGCGAAGCCCTGCCGCAGAAACTCTCCACCATAAGCACCACGCCGTCGTGCTGCTGATCCAATCTATCTCTCCACCATACTTGCTGGACCAAGGAAGGAGGAGACGTCGCTGCACCGCACGTTTGCAACTCTCGGAGGCGCCGCCACTTGCGGCGTAGGATCGGATCGGATCGCGAGGAGGAGACGGCGAGTACGACTACGTCAACCACGTTCTATTGAACGTTTCCGCTGTGCGAATCTTCAAGGGTATGAAGATCTCATCTACTTCTCTCGTTGATTACATCTTCTAGATTAGATCTTGGCTTTCTTGTTCGCATCCGTAGGAAATTTTTTTTTTTGATTTACTATGCTGCGAAACCCTTCAGTGGTATCAGAGCTAGATCTACGCGTAGATGTGTTTCACGAGTAGAACGCAACATGCTTGTTGCGGGCGTTGATGTTTTCTGTTGCAAACTTCTTGTTGTGTATTTCTTATGGCGCGGTATAGTGAGATCGAAGCGGTCCAGGCCAACTTTACGCGACCGTGTTCGCGAGACCGGCTCCGCACTTGACGTGTGGCTTGTTCCACACATGCGGCTGGTGGATGCCAGTTTCTCTCACTATAGTAGTCATGGGACTTACATCGGATGTTAGCAACCATAATATCACCGTTGTGGCTTTTCGTAGGTAAGAATCGTTCTTAGCTTGCTACTCCCATAAGCCACGTAAAACTTGCAACAACAAAGTAGAGGCGTCTAACTTGTTTTTGCAGGGAGTGTTTTGTGATATGGTATGGCCCAAGACATGATGAGTATGAATTGAGTTGTATGCAATGATCATGTTTTGTAATCTTTCACGACTTGCATATCGATGAGTTAACAACCGGCAGGAGCCATATGGTTGTCTTTATAATTGTGTATGACCTGCGTGTCAACTTCTTATATGCCATGTAATAGCTTTACTTTATCGCTAAATAGTTAGCAATAGTTGTAGTTGCTATTCGTGGTGGAGGCAATCATGGTGAAGTGATGGAGATCATGCCGGCGCGCACAAGATGGAGATCATGGCGCGGAGATTGGCTATACCATGTCACATAAAATTATATGCATGTGATGTTTATCCTTTTATGTATCTTATTATGCTTAGATTGCGATGGTAGCATTATAAGATGATTCCTCACTTAAAAGATCAAGATAAAATTGTGTTCTCCCCTCGTATGCGCCGTTGCGAAAGTTCGTCGTTTTCAAGCACCTCGTGATGATCGGGTCCTATAAACTCTACGTTCACATACAACGGGTGCAAGCCAGTTTTGCACACGCGGAAATACTTGGGTTTGACTTGACGAGCCTAGCATGTACAGACATGGCCTCGGAACACATGAACCGAAAGGTTAATCATGAGTCATATGAATGATATGATCGACACTGAGTTGTCCACCATTGAAACCACATCTCTTCTCATGAAGATCGGATTAGGTGTGGTGAATTTGGATCGTGTTCTCTAAACAACTTGAGGGATGTTGAATTTAGTGGGAGTTCATCTAGTAATTTGATTAAGTTGAACTAGTTATCATGAACATAGTCTAAATTGTACTTGTAATGTTGTAGATCAAATGGCTAAGTCCAACTTCAACTTCAACGTTTTTGCTGAGAAAGAAAAGCTTAAGAACAATGGGTCTAACTTCACCAACTGGTTCCGCAATTTGAGAATCATACTCGCTGGCGGACAAAAAGCCTATGTACTTGACAAAGCGCTAGGTGACACCCCTGCTGCAACTGCGAAAACTGAAGAACTTGCTGACTTCAATGCTCGTAGAGATGATTGTGATGCGATTATGAGTACCATGCTGTTTTCTATGGAACCGGAACTTCAAAATCGTTTTGAGAAGTACCGTGGGCCTTATGAGATACTTGAGGAACTGAAAACCATGTTTCAGACTCAAGCCCGTTCTGAGAGATATGAGATCTCTGAGAAGTTCTTTAACTGCAAGATGGAGGAAGGGAGTTCTGTTAGTGAGCACGCCATTAAGATGTCGGGCTACACTCAACGCCTTGAGCAACTGGACTGCAAGATTCTAGAGGAGCTCAAGATTGACAGAGTTCTGCAATCACTCCCTCCTAGCTACAAAGGTTTTGTAGTTACTCATAATCAAATTGGTTCCACTAATACGATCACTGAGCTCTTCGCTAAGCTGAAAGCTGCGGAGGTGGATATTAAGAAAGACAATCATGTGTTGATGGTCAACAAGACCACTAGCTTTAAGAAAGCTAAGGGAGCAAAGGGATCCTTCAAGAATGGCAGCGGCAAGCGCGTTGCCCCTGCTGAGAAGAAGCTCAAGTCTGGACCTAAGCCGGACACTGAGTGCTTCTATTGCAAGGTCAAGGGTCACTGGAAGCGCAACTGTCCGAAGTACTTAGCGGACAAGAAGGCTGGCACCATCAAAGGTATATTTGATATACATGTTATTGATGTCTACCTTACTAGCGCTCGTTGTAGTGCCTGGGTATATGATACTGGTTCAGTTGCTAATATTTGTAACTCGAAACAGGAGCTACGGAATAGACGGCGGCTAGCAAGAGATGAGGTGACGATGCGCGTTGGCAATGGATCAAAAGTTGATGTGATGGCCATCGGCACGCTCTCCTTAGTTTTACCTTTGGGATTAGTTTTAAACCTTAATAAGTGTTATTATGTGCCTGTGTTGAGCATGAACATTATATCTGGATCATGTTTATTGCAAGACGGTTATTCATTTAAATCTGAGAATAATGGTTGTTCTATTTATATGAATAACATCTTTTATGGTCATACACCTGTTGTGAATGGTTTATTTCTTCTGAATCTCGAAAGCAATGAAACACACATCTATAACATTGAGGCTAAAAGATGCAAAGTAGATAGTGATAATCCAACTTATTTGTGGCACTGCCGTCTAGGTCATATTGGTGTAAAACGCATGAAGAAACTCCATTCTGATGGACTTTTGGAGTCTCTTGATTTTGAATCATTTGACACGTGCGAACCGTGCCTCATGGGCAAGATGATCAAAACCCCGTTCTCCGGTATAATGGAGCGAGCAACGGACTTGTTGGAAATCATACATACCGATGTGTGCGGACCAATGAGTATTTCGACGTGCGGTGGATATCGCTATTTTCTCACTTTTACTGATGACTTAAGTAGATATGGGTATATCTATTTAATGAAACATAAATCTGAAACATTTGAAAAGTTCAAAGAATTTCAGTACGAAGTGGAAAACCATCGTAATAGGAAAATTAAATTTCTGCGATCCGATCGTGGAGGTGAGTATTTGAGTTATGATTTTCTCACGCATCTTAAAGCAAGCGGAATCGTTTCGCAACTCACGCCACCCGAAACACCACAGCGCAATGGTGTGTCTGAATGCCGGAATCGAACTCTATTAGATATGGTGCGATCAATGATGTCTCTTACAGATTTGCCGTTATCATTTTGGGGTTATGCATTAGAAACCGCTGCATTCACTTTAAATAGGGCACCATCTAAATCCGTTGAGATGACACCGTGTGAACTATGGTTTTGTGCTAAACCTAAGTTGTCGTTTCTTAAAGTTTGGGGATGCGAAGCTTACGTCAAGAAGTTGATGCCGGACAAGCTCGAACCCAAAGCGGAGAAATGCGTCTTCATAGGATACCCTAAGGAAACAATTGGGTATACCTTCTACCACAGATCCGAAGGCAAAGTGTTTGTTGCTAAGAACGGATCATTTCTTGAAAAAGAGTTTCTCTCGAAAGAAGTGAGTGGGAGGAAGGTAGAGCTAGACGAGGTTATTGAACCTTCTCTCGAGTTGGAGAGTAGCGCAGCACCCGAAATTGTTCTGGCGCCGCCTGCACCAACAAGAGAGGAAGCTAATGATAAAGATCATGAAACTTCGAACAATGCTACTACTGAACTTCGCAGGTCGACAAGGTCACGTGCCACTCCTGAATGGTACGGCAACCCTGTCTTAACCGTCTTGTTGTTAGACAACAGTGAACCTACGAACTATGAGGAAGCGATGATGAGCCCAGACTCTGAGAAATGGCTAGAGGCCATGAAATCCGAATTGGGATCCATGAGCGAAAACCAAGTGTGGACTTTGGTAGACCTTCCTAGCGACCGTAAGGCCGTTGAATGCAAATGGATTTTCAAGAAGAAAACGGACGCGGATGGTAATGTTACTGTCTATAAAGCTCGGCTTGTCGCAAAAGGTTTTCGGCAAGTTCAAGGTGTTGACTACGATGAGACTTTCTCTCCCGTAGCGATGTTTAAGTCCATTCAGATTTTATTAGCAATTGCTGCATTTCATGATTATGAAATATGGCAGATGGATGTCAAGACTGCGTTCCTCAATGGCAACATTGATGAAGAGTTGTATATGATGCAGCCCGAAGGTTTTGTCGATCCTAAGGATGCTAATAAGGTGTGGAAACTTCAGCGTTCCATTTATGGACTAAAGCAAGCATCTCGGAGTTGGAACCTTCGTTTTGATCAAGTGATCAAGAGTTTTGGATTTGTTCCAAATTGCTACGAAGCTTGTATCTACAAGAAAGTGAGTGGGAGCTCGGTGACATTTTTAGTACTATATGTGGATGACATATTGATTATTGGAAATGACATCGGTATGCTTAACGGTGTGAAGAGTTATTTGAATAAATGTTTTTCAATGAAAGACCTAGGGGAAGCTGCTTATATATTAGGCATCAAAATCTATAGAGATAGAGAAAGACGCCTAATAGCTTTAAGCCAAAGTACATACCTGGACAAGGTTCTGAAGAGGTTCAGAATGGATAAAGCAAAGAAAGGTTCATTGCCCATGTTGTTAGGTAAGATATTGAGCAAGGCTCAGTGTCCAGCTATGGTAAAAGATAGAGAAACTATGAGCAAAGTGCCATATGCCTCGGCCATAGGTTCTATCATGTATGCCATGCTGTGTACTAGACCAGATGTGTCCAATGCTCTTAGTTTGACGAGTAGATACCAAAGTGATCCAGGAGTGGAACACTGGACAGCCATAAAGAACATCCTAAAGTATTTAAATAGGACCAAAGAAATGTTCTTGGTCTATGGAGGTGATGAGGAGCTCGTCGTAAAAGGTTACGTCGACGCTAGCTTCGACACCGACCCGGATGATTCTAAATCTCAGACAGGATACGTTTATATTTTGAATGGTGGAGCTGTGAGCTGGAGAAGCTGCAAGCAAAGCGTGATCGCGGGATCTACAACAGAAGTGGAATACATGGCTGCTTCAGAAGCATCAAGTGAAGGAGTTTGGATCAGAAACTTCATCACTGAGCTTGGTGTGGTTCCAAATGCCTTGGACCCACTGGAGATATTGTGCGACAACACTGGCGCCATAGCACTGGCTAAGGAACCAAGATATCATCCAAAAACCAAGCACATCAACCGCCGTTTCCATATAATTCGAGATTATATAGCAGATGGAGATCTGAAGATTAGCAAAGTACATACAGATCTGAATGTCGCAGATCCGTTGACTAAACCTCTTCCACGAGCAAAATATGATCAGCACCTTAATGCCATGGGTGTTAGATTGTTGCCAGATGTAAACTAGATTATTGACTCTAGTGCAAGTGGGATACTGTTGGAATTATGCCCTAGAGGCAATAATAAAGATGTTATTATTATAATTCTTGTTCATGATAATGTTTATATTCCATGCTAGAATTGTATTAAGCGGAAACTTTAATACTTGTGTGGTTTATGAACAACACCGTGTCCCTAGTACGCCTCTATGGACTAGCTCATTGATTAATGATGGTTAAGGTTTCCTAACCATAGACATGTGTTGTCAATTAATAATGAGATCATATCATTAGGAGAATGATATGATGGACATACCCAAATAAAGCAGAGCAATTAGATCGTGTCATCGTGTTCATCTTTGCAAAGCTTTTCCTATGTCATGTATTGTATTCCTTAGACCATGAGATAATACAACTCCCTAGTATCGGAAGAAAGCTTTGAAGTCATCAAACGTCATCCTATGTGAGGGTGATAATAAAGGTGTCCCTCAGGTGATCGGAAAGTACTTGTTGGGTTGTATGTATCGAGATGGAATTTGTCCCTCCCAAGTCGGAGAGATATACTTCGGGCCCACTCGGTAATCGATATCAACACCGCTTGCAAGCATGTGGTTAAGGAGTTAATCACAAAGTGATATCGGATTACGGAACGAGTAAAGTACTTGCTGTGAACGAGATTGAACTAGGTATGGCGATACCGACGATCAAATCTCGGGCGAGTAAAATATCGTGTGACGAAGGGAATACATATACGGGATTAATTGAATCCTGACATCGTGGTTCATTCGATATGATCATCGATGAATATGTGGGAGTCAATATGGGTTTCCAGATCCCGCTGTTGATTATTGATAGAAGATCATGTCTACATATTCTCGAACCCGTAGGGTCACACACTTAACGTGTATCGATGCTAGGATAGAATGGATAATTGGTTTATGAGTTTTAGTTCGGAGTTTCGGATGAGATCCAGGACGTCATGAGAGGTTCCGGAATGGTCCGGAGAATAAGATTCATATAAAGGAAAGCAGTTTTTTGGATTCTGGAAAGGTTTCGGAGTTTATCGGTATTGTACCGGAAGGTTCTAGAAGGTTCCGGAGTGGGACCAACATGGGCCCACTTGACGGAGGCCTGCGTGGGCCTAAGGGGAAGTGCCCTGGCCGCCTTGGGCCAGGCGCACAAGGCCCCTAAGGCCCAGCTGGCCAGCCCAAGGGGAAACCCTAAGGGAGTCTTCAAAGAAGGAAGGGGGGGGGGAATCTTGCCCCCCCACTCTTCCTACTCCAAGTCGGCGTCCTAGGGTTTGGAGAGAGGCCAAGCTGGCCGGCCACCCCTCTATATATAAGGGGGCAAGGGCGCATCCCTCTCCACCCCCTAACCCAAACCCTAGCCGCCAACTGCTGCCCTCCCTCTCTCTCTCGCGCGACTGCGCGTAGGCGAAGCCCTGCCGCAGAAACTCTGCACCATAAGCACCACGCCGTCGTGCTGCTGATCCAATCTATCTCTCCACCATACTTGCTGGACCAAGGAAGGAGGAGACGTCGCTGCACCGCACGTGTGCAACTCTCGGAGGCGCCGCCACTTGTGGCGTAGGATCGGATCGGATCGCGAGGAGGAGACGGCGAGTACGACTACGTCAACCACGTTCTATTGAACGTTTCCGCTGTGCGAATCTTCAAGGGTATGAAGATCTCATCTACCTCTCTCATTGATTACATCTCCTAGATTAGATCTTGGCTTTCTTGTTTGCATCCGTAGGAAATTTTTTTTTTGATTTACTATGCTGCGAAACCCTTCACCACCCTCTCTCTATCTGTCGGTGGCAAACTACTACCCCTCTATGTATGCTAAATGACGAGTTTGCCACCGGATTCAACAAGTTGGGTAATCACGAATTTCTTTTAGGCATTACTTTTCACGGTAAAATGATAAACTATCACGAATTTCCATTTCTTGTAGGCATTACTTTTCACGTTGAAATGATAAACTATCACGAATTTCCATTGCTTGTAGGCTTTACTTTTCACGGTAAAATGATGAACTATCACGAATTTCCATTTCTTTTACGCATTACTTTTCACGGTAAAATGATAAACTATCACGAATTTCCATTTCTTGTAGGCATTACTTTTCACGCTGAAATGATAAACTATCACGAATTTCCATTTCTTGTAGGCATTACTTTTCACGCTGAAATGATAAACTATCACGAATTTCCATTTCTTGTAGGCTTTACTTTTCACGGTAAAATGATGAACTTTCACGAATTTCCATTTCTTTTAGGCATTACTTTTTTGTTGAGATATAAACCACCCCCACAATGGTCATCTCCTCCTTAATTTATTGTGTAAACCCCACAACGGTCATCTCTACCTTAATTTATGGTGTAAACCCCACAACGGTCATCTCTCCCTTATAAACCCCCACAACGGCCATCCCTCATGTCAATAGGTTCTGCCTCTCTCTTCTTTGTTTCTGCCTCTCTCTTCTTCGTTCACATACACTTGATCCATTGCCATGGCTTCCACGTCTCGGACGCCGACCGGAAGGGGAAGGGGAAGGGGAAGGGGAAGGGGAAGGTGCGGCCGGGGTGGTGGATCATCATCATTGCCACCACCACCGTCAACACTGCCATTGATCATAGAGGAGTTCTTCATCACCATCTATGAAGACCCTTTGGCCAAGAAGGTACGTACACGTTCCCATATATATGATGCATGTGATTAATTATGTGCATGTTCTAAAAAACCTTTAATTTCTTTGCAGGCACTCCCACAAAAGTTTGCGGACTATCTTGACAGCCAGGAGCCCGCAAAGGTGTATCTGCGAGCAGCTGACTGCGGTCCTCGTCTCTGGACCGTGGAGGTCCTATTTGACGGATAAGGCCGGATGTACCTCGACAAGGGCTGGGAGAATTTCACCATCGCGCACGGTGTGGATTTCGGCTGCTTCCTACACTTCAAATATGAAGGCGATTATGTGCTCACAGTGAAGGTGTTCGACGGAACAATGTGCAGGAAGTACTACTACACGGACGACGAAGATACTCACGATGAAAGCGACGACGACGTGAAGCCATGCATCTAAGGGGATTATGACCAAGAATATATATGTAGCTTCATATGCATCGATTTATAGATCTAGTTATTTTCTATATATTATGCATGTAAAAATAATAGGAAATCACAATTTCCACTATGATTCAAGCACCACAGCCTCCAAACGATGCCGATGCCGATATCGGCATGGTCAGAACGGGTATGCATGCTCGCCGCCAATGCTAGGTCACCGTCGGGATGCACCCTCAATCCCGTCCCCTCATTCGATCACTGACACACCAGAGATACCGCCGAGGCCAATGACGAACGTACATGCTGATGCCAATGCCGAACATGCACGCCGCTGTGGGCACGGCCACGCCGCCCCGCTCTGCTGGACGCCATAGACCACCGCGAGGTCTTTCCCTTCGCCACCACACTCCCCTAGCACCTATCTATACACGCCAGAAAGGAGAGACACTAGTTTTCTCTACACTGCTCGCGTTCGTGTCCGACACTGTCAGTCAAAGTGTTGAGGTCGTCGTCGATGTCCTCGAGCATTTCTTCTCTTCTTTGCATGGTTAAACGCGTCCAGATCATATCTATCTAATGCGTCTGGTCTTGCCTCATGGAGTTCTTTGTGGACGTCGATCTCATTTCGGCACCCCGCAGGCCACCTCCTCCGTGCCATCGATGTAGAGCTCCGTTTAAAAATCTAATCCTACCCGTGTATTGCCCCTTGTATTAGCGTCATGGTCCCACTTGTCATTCGATATACCGAAGCCCCACTCGTCCGTGTTTTGGTGCTGGATACGGCGATGCTTATGGTCAAACAACGATGGATGCTCTGACGTGTCTTTGCGGGCTCTACGTGGCCCCACTAGTCAGCAGTTAACGGTCAAAGGTGTTCAACCGTCGGGCAACCGGCCGTTCCAGCACTGGGGACGGTTTCAGACAACGGCTTGGGGAAAACTGAGGAAAAACTAACGAGCTGGGGAAAACTGAGTACAACTAACGAACCAGGGGCACGAAAATAGAAATCCCAAAAACCTAATGATATTCGAGCTGAAGTGTACTGTGGAGGAAGAAAAGAAGAATTCAGAGCTTATTCACAAGGAGAAGTTGATACTTGAGACAGATCTTGCCGTATCTGATCAAGTGGTAGAAAATCTAGAATATGAACTTCAAGTGATGGGAGAGGCAAAAAGTAGATTCATCTGGGCAGTTTTATTAGGTGTCATCCCTGTCCTAGCAGTTATGTGGTTGTGGTAGATGATTTAGATAGTATAGAATTGTTATTCAGTAGATGGCTCTAACCACTGTATTTTGGTGTGGCTCTAACCACTGTATTTTGGTGTGGCTCTGATACGTCCAAAACGTATCTACTTTCCCGAACACTTTTGCTATTGTTTTTCCTCTAATTTGTGTGTTTTGAATACAACTAACACGGACTGACGCTGTTTTCAGCAGAAATTGCTCTGGTGTCTTGTTTTTGTGCAGAAATTCAACTTCCAGTAAAAATTCGGGAAAAATCATGAAAAATCCTATTTCACCAGAAGACCCACGGAGCCAGAAGACCCACGGAGCCAGAAGACAGGAGGGAGAAGGGGCTCGAGGGGCCGTCACACAGTGGTGGCACAGCCCAGCCCTGGCCGCGCCACCCTCGCGTGAGGGGGCCCCAGCACCCCTCTCGACTTCCCCTCTCGCGTACATATACCCCCTGACGACATAATATCGGGGAGATGGCGTTTTTCCCAGATAGACTTCCGCTGCGCCGCCGCCATCAGAAACCGCGATTTGGAACCAGAAACTCCGTTCTGGCACCCTGCCGGGACGGGGATTCAGAGGAGATCTTCATCACCATCACCACCGACGCTCCTCCATCGACCATCCATGACTCCCCCATCCTTGTGTGAGTAATTCCCCCGCTGTAGGTGAGGGGATGGTAGGGATTGGATGAGATTGTTCATGTAATTTGATATGAGATTGATAGGGCATAGTGCCTAGTATCTTTATTTAGTGCCTATGACATTGTTGCAACTTGTTGTGCTTAATGCTTGTCACTTTGGGCCCGAGTGCCATGATTTTAGATCTGAACATGTTATTATTTCTATGATGATACTTGTTGTTTATGGTCTTACCTACAAGTTGTATACACATATTGTTGTCCGGAACCCAAGGCCCCAAAGTGACAGAAATTGGGATAACCGGAGGGGATGGCTATGATGTGAGGATCACATGTGTTCACCGAGTGCTAATGCTTTGCTCCGGTACTCTATTAAAAGGAGTACCTTAATTTACCAGTAGTTTCTCTTGAGGCCCTGCTGCAACAGGCTGGTAGGACAAAAGATGTCGTGCAAGTTTCTCCTTGCGAGCACGTACGACTATATACGGAACACATGCCTATGATTGTTTGTACTAGGATGCTTTATCATTATTTATCTGCAATGCCCATGTCTCATTGATTTCATGAATTATCTTATCCATGCAACGCCCGTAATCCATCCCTATGCCTACAATATTTGTTCCTACTGTTTACAACTGTTACTATTACCGCTGCTATTTTACTACTACTGTTACTATTTCACTACTGTCACCACTATAAAACTGTTGCTACTGATAAACCGCTGCGAGCAAGACCGTTTCCAGGTGCAGCTGAATTGACAACTCATCTGTTAAGGCTTGCATATATTCTTTGGCTCCCCTTGTGTCGAATCAATAAATTTGGGTAATACTTCCCTCGAAGACTGTTGCGATCCCCTATACTTGTGGGTCATCAAGACTATTTTCTGGCGCCATTGCCGGGGAGCATAGCTTTTTTTGTAAGTTCACTTGGTATTCATATTGTTCGCTGCAATCCCTTCATCATGGGTAAACCTCGTGATGGAAAAGTTCCTATATTGCCATCCACTACAAGAAGAGGTACGACTCTCAACACCTCTGTTGCTCTTGATTCGCCATCTGTTATGAGTAAGTTGCTTACACCACCACACCCACACGTTACTACTACTACTTCTGCTGAGATTGAAAGTGCCACTGATAATTTAGATGATGCTTCTACTGTGCTTGATGAGAGAGGTTCACTAGGTTCCTTTTTAGATGCTACTATTGCTAGAGCTAAGTTGGGAAACACCACTGTTACACCTGTTAGTTCACCTGAGTCTAGGGAATGTTCTAGTGATGATTATGATGATGATGCTTACATTGAGATTAATGATGATTTTATTGCAGAAGCACGTGCTGCTTGTAATGCAGGTAATGTTAAAGAACTTCTTGCAAGACGCTCTGTTAGATATAATTTGTCTCCTAATCCTAAGTTTGCTACTTCTCCCATAAATATTAGAGACAAGGATTATGATTTCTCTTTGGATTTATCTTACATATCTATTGTTGAGAAAACTCCTTTTTGTGGTACTAAAGATGAGAGTGCTATGGAGCACATGAATGAGCTTTCTACTTTGAGTAATTTGTTTTCTGATGATATTAAGCTCCGCACTTACTTTGTTGCTAAGATTTTTCCTTTCTCATTGAAAGATGCTGCTAAAACTTGGTTTAATAGCTTGTCTCCTGGATCTCTTACTAGTCCTATTGCTTTGGTTAATGCTTTCTTTCAGAAATATTTTCCTGCTAGTGCTCAACATGCTGCTGTGCAGAAAATCTTTGATTTTGGACTGGGAAAAGGAGAGATATTTCCTGAATCTTGGACAAGGTTTTGTTCTTTAATTAGAGCGTTGCCTAAAGAACCATTGCCTAAAAATGAACTCCTTGACATATTTTATAATGGACTAACGGATGAATCTAAGTCATATTTGGATAGTTGTGCTGGTTGTGTTTTCAGGGAAAGAACTCTGGCTGAAGCTGAAGAATTAATGGCTAAAATAAGCCGGAATCATGATGATTGGACTTTAGTTGAGCCAACACCAGCACCAACTCCTGCGCCATCTACAGAGCCTACGCCGAAGAAGAGAGGGATGATTGAATTAAATAATGAAGTTATGAAGGAAGCTAAGAAATCTCTTAAGGAGAAAGGTATTAAGGCCAAAGATGTGAAGAATTTACCTCCTATTGAAGAATTATGTAAGCCAATCCCTCGCTCATCTACTATTGAGGTACACTCTCTCCAACGCTTTGATGAAAGAGATATTCCTTATACTAAACCTCCTGATCAATGCTTAGATGAATTTGATAACTTTATTGTTAAGCAAGAAAATTTTAATAGAATGGTGCATAATCATTTGTTGGAGAATTCTAGAGCTATTAACAAGTTGCAGGATATTGTGGAGAGAACCGCCAATGATATAAAGATACTTGCTAAACATTTTCAAATGGTTCAAACACAAATTGATCAGCTTACCAAGGTGCAAAAAGACTTGCTAGTTAATGCTGCAAGAGAGAAGCAAGCATGTGAAATACGCACAAGAAGTGGTGCTGCTACTCAAGACCCATTATATCCTGAAGGACACCCTAAGAGGGTTGAGCAAGATTCTCAACGCACTTCAAGTGATGATATTCCTTCCAAGAAGAAGAAGAAGAAGCATAAAACAACCGCAGAATCCTCTGATGCAGGTAAAGATCCTAACAGTGTTTCTATTTCTGATGCTGAAACTGAACCAGGAGATGCTTCCGATAAGAAGATAAAGAAGAAGTTGAAGAAGAACCGGAAAAGAGTGATAAGAATGCGAAGTACACCAAAGAAGACTTCATTGCCAACAAGCATGGTAAGGAAAGGGAACCTTGGGTACAAAAACCAATGCCTTTTCCTAGTAAGAAACATAAGTCCAAGGAAGAAGAACACTACAACAAGTTTTGTGAATGGATAAGACCTTTATTTCTGTAAATTCCTTTGACTGATGCTATTAGAATGCCTCCTTATGCAAAGTATATGAAAGATATTGTCACTAACAAAAGGAAAATTCCTAGTGAGGAAATTTCCACCCTGCTTGCTAACTATTCTTTTGATGGTAAAGTTCCAGAGAAGCTTGGAGATCCAGGTATACCTACTATTCCTTGCTCCATTAAAAATAACTATGTTAGAACTGCTTTATGTGATTTGGAAGCTGGAGTTAGTGTCATGCATTTTTCTCTTTATAAGAGACTTGATCTAGAAAAATTGGTTTCAACTGATATATCCTTGCAGATGGCTGATAAGTCTACTACTATTCCTATTGGTATATGTGAGAATGTTCCTGTTCAAGTTGCTAACAGCTGTTTGATATTGACTGATTTTGTTGTGTTGGAAATGCCTGAAGATGATAATATGTCTATTATTCTCGGGAGACCTTTTCTAAACACTGCAGGTGCTGTTATTAATTGCAATCAAGGAAAAGTTACTTTTAATGTTAATGACAAAGAATATATGGTTTATTTTCCCAAGAAGATTGATAGAAAGAATGCTCTAAATTCAATCAAGCATGTTGAGACCATCAAAGTTGGTCAAATTATTTGTTTAGAGCGAAAGCCCAAGGAAGAATATCAAATTGTTATGGTTGGGGCTATACCTATCAAAGTTGAGGTAACATAAGCATTAAGTGAAGTGCAAAGTTTTGCCTCATAAAAAGTTAGTTTGGTAACAAGACTTGATCAACCTTGTTAACAAAGTGATTTTATATGAACGAAACTTCGTTTTCACCGCATCCACTCCATCTTACTTGTATTTACTTTCATCAAATTTTATTCCTTCAGTTAAGTTGCTTGATTAAAGAGCATCTCAGAGCTGCTGCATGCTTAGTTTTGATTTGCTTGAAATCTTTTCATCTTCGTTTTTCTGAATTTTTATCGATATGCCAATTTCTGAAAAATCCTCGAAAATAAAGTTTCTCGAAAAATTCCAAAAAAATCTTTATAAAATTTTATGTCAAAAATGGGACAGAGAGACACCTGGGAGACACCAGGTAGGGCAGCGACGCCACCACACACACAGGTGGCGCGGCCCAGCCCTGGCCATGCCACCTAGGTGTGAGAGGGCCCCACCAGGCCCCTCACTCATCTCGTCTTCCCCTGCTCTTTCTCTCTCCCGAAAAACACCGCCCCATTTGCTCAAGCTCGAGTTCTTGCTGTTCTTCACCTGGATTTTTTGATCTCCTTGTTCAGCCCAACATTTCTGCTGAAACTTAGATCATTTGCTCTCCGGTATGTGACTCCTCCACTTGTCCAAGTAGATTTTCTTTTGGTAAAGTATTTCTTGAGTATTTTAGCATTGTAGGTGACAGTATAAATGAGTATGCATGCTTATTCTATTGCTTAGAAAGGTTATTTTGATGCATGATAGCTCTCTAGTAACTCACCATAGTAGTCTCCTACACTTGCTTGTCTTTAAATCACTTTTTATGAGGTGTGTCAAAATTTTCAGAAATGGAGAGGAATGCATATCAACTCTCTCAGCATGAACTAGAAGTGCAAGAAGTTATGAAAGTTCATCGTGAAGAGAAGGTTTTCCCCTCACACTATCCATGCTCAGCATTCTTGAGTGCTGCTGGAATCCTACAAGATTTTCAAACCTTGCTTTCTAATGCAGGATTAGAATATTTTGTTGAGGGTGAACCTCCCCAATATGTTAAACTAACAATGTCTATGGTGCAGGATTTCAGATTTAGTTGGTCCACTTTTAATCCCATGGTTCTTATAAAATTTATAACAAATCTGTGGACTTGCCTCTCGATGTTTTCTGTACAGCTATTAGAGTACCACAGTGGGGATCGCTCGAGAAGATAAGGGGACAACCGAGGCAATTGTTAGAACTATACGAGGAGATTTGTCAAGGAAGAAGCTTCACAGGAGAGGGTGGTAAAACCCGAAACATTCATTTCCCATCCATTCGATATTTTGCCTTCTTCATTACCAAATGTGTTCTTGCTAGGAAATCTGCAAGTAAATTGTCTCTCCATGATCTAGCTTTTATTGCTGCTGCTTTAAGGTGTGATAGAACTTACAATTTGGGTGCCTTAATAGCTTTCCGTCTTGATATTAACCGTGAGAAAGGGGGAATCTGTGGGGGGGCTTATAGCTTCACGCCTGTTAGCTTTTCATGGTTGTAACACCTCAGAAATTGTAATCCACTTCTTATTAAATAAAGTGCCAAATTTTGGACCAAGATAAAACTTTTTATCCATTATTTCATGCATACATGTATTTTCTATTATATGTATTCTATGATTTCATGTGTGTTATTTTTGATTGAGCATTGGCTAGTTAATTCTAAGTGAACCAACAGAATCAATTGAGAAGAATATTAGGAACCAAAGAAACCAGAAATAAAAATATCAAAGAAAAAGAAAGGAATAAGATGATCTAGGAAATTTGTTTGACTACCCTACTTTGAACCCTTGGATTAAGAAATCTACAACTCACCTTCATGTTTGGCCTGTTAGTTGAGCTTAACCAAGTTGCATACTAACTCAACCAACAAAAATCTACTCAAAATTCAAACTAGAGCATCACTCAAACTTGAACCAAAGTTTGAATCTAAAACAGTGACCATATCCAATTTTGAAATATAAATTTCTGCAAAACTTCTTATTTCTTTGTAACAAAAATATGACAGGACACCTTGGCCAATATGTTGATCACTCAAACTGGAAAATTTCAAAAATTCAAATTTCAAACTCTTGCGGGCATTTCGTCGAACACTGGCAGAGGGAAATCAAACCAAATCGATTCCACTGTGGCTGCACTGTTCTGGTTTGCTCCATGCCTGTAGCCATGCTCCTTGGCATCTCCACGGTCGACTCTAGTGCCCCCAGCCCCGACCCAAGCCAGGAGAAGCGGAGGGAAGAAGAGGTTTGCGCCCAGGGCCCCCTCCCAGTCATCTTCTTCTCTGCCCGATGCCGACCGCCCTACCCTCGCCAGAGCAGACACACAGCCTCCAGCAGCCAAGCTGACGCCCTCCCAGCACACCCCCGAGACTGCCGTGACCGGAGCGAGCTCCAAACGCTGCCAGGGCCCCTGTGCCGTCGAGCTTCTGGACGCCTTCGTCCCCGACGCTCAGCCCTATAAATACCCCCGCCGATCAAACGGAGAGCCTCGCCCAGTCCCCAGCTACCTCCCAGACAACCCCGTTTCACCCCGCTCGCTCTGGTTCGTCGAAGCTCGCCACGCTAGCGAGGTACTAGACGCGAGGAGTGCCTCCGCGTTCGACCACCTGGGAGCCAGCCGCCGCTGGGAATCGGAGGAGGAGTCGCGCCGCAGCCGATCCCACACATCGCCGTCGAGTTCTGCATCCTCTACGCCACGCCCTCGCCGTCGAACAGTCTTCACTGCAACGCCGGTGAGCTTCCCCCGTCTCCACGAACACGACGCACGCGAGCCGTTCGATCTAGATCCAACGCTAGCATACCGATTCGGGATTCTAATTAGATCTGACGCGTGGACCCCAGCTGTCAGGTTTCGTTTTTATTTCTCCCGCTGAAGTGAACCGTTTTCTGGGCCGGCCCGTTCAGGCTCTGTTCAGATTCGGCCCGGTGCAGTTTAGATTCGGTCCGTTTCAATTTTATTATTTTCCCGCCTTTTCGAATTAGTTCAAAAACTATTTTAGATGTAATTTTCAAATTTAAATTCCAAGAGATTTACAAATCCTTTTTCAGCAAATAAATATGCGTTGGAAAGCTGGTAAAATACTCTACACAGTAGAATTGGTTAGAATTCAAAATAAGTTAGGAATTTAATTAGATATGAATAGTGTGACCATAGCTTGTTTAATCATAGAAGATTTCTAGAAAATTATTTAAGCCTCCTAAAATCATGAGAATTAAATTGTGAACTCACCAATGACATACCTTACTGTTAGTCAACCCAAATAAACTCCAAACCCTATTAGTGTTATCAATTAGATCCTACCCAACTCTAGTTAGCCACATAAAATGATAGATTCCTATTGCACACTTAGAATTAATTTGCCCTCTTACCAATTCACTTAGTTAATCCCTCCCACTTGAACCTGTCTTAGTAACCCTAAATCAATACCAATGCTTAGAAAGGGAACAACATATGACACTTAGTAGAAACTTTAACTTGCACACTTGATGAAAACTTAGAAGCAAAACTTATAATCCAACCCCATAAAATGCAACATGAAGGCTATTGTTAGCAAACAAAGATGTGTGCTTGGTGTGTTGTTAGCATTGTGTAGTGATGGTGTGCTTGTGTTTATTCGTTATTAGATGCTAGTGTTGCCGAGGAGGATATTGGAGGGGATTATTATCCAGAAGAAGAAGAATACCCCGGACACTCTGCCAACCAAGGCAAGCCATCTTTTGATTCATACTCCCAATGCCTAGTTTTAATATTGCATTCTACTTGTTTTAAGTAAATTGCATGATTGAATTGCTAGAGTAGAATGATAGAAGTGTAGTGATGTCTTGCTTAGCAAGAGCATCAAGCTGAGTTTATCCAACTCTATTTAATAGTCATCACTCATTGCAGTTGCTTAGTCGCTAATAATATTGAGGTCATCTATAAGAGGAACTCTGGTTGAAAGTAGTGACTTGAACTTGAAACTTGAATTGGAGATTGCTCCTATATAATGGCTTTAGGAAAGAAAATTAATCTTGGCTAAGAACTATGAAATGTATTTCTAAATGACAACGAGTGATGTACTATGGGAGCCAACCATACCGTACGACCACATTACCCCTGAATGGGAAGGGGCTTATTCCTAGCTTGTTTATTTTAGTATGGGAGGTCTTGTTTCATCCTTTATAGAAGTATTCCAAGCACGGTTGCTTCCGAACCAAGTGGTTATTGGAAATTTTCCTTCCTGAAGATTTCCATCTGTCTGGCATTCCGGAGTGGGCAAAACTAGAGGCGCCGGAATGGGGAAATCCGTGTCTCAGGCTCTAGGGAAGGATCCCATACTAGAGTAGACAAGTAAAAGAGTTTGTTTGATTATCTGAACCCCGCATACTTGTGTATGATGATCCGTGGATTTCTCCTGGCAGATGTATCGAATCTTGTGGGTAAAGTGTACCCCTCTGCAGAGGTTTTCAAACTATTCGAATAGCCGAGTCCGCGGTTATGGACAGTTGGCAAGCTGTACTTGACTTTTGTCAGGCTTAAAAATGACAGTGGTAAACTTGGTGAATGACTTGACTTGACAATGATGTTGACACACTTGAAGTCCTCTTTAGATTGAACTTAGAGAACTAAACTTCTTTTCTACAAATGAACATTCTTGGGAAATAAAACTAGCTTTTGCAAAACAACTTAGTGCTTAGTCCACCATATCAACCTTGCATTTCTACTTCATCCTTTCATTTATAAGATGGTTTGCGAGTGCATCCAATGTACTCATGGCTGTGTCCCTGGCTATCAACTTGGCCAGACTATGGGGAAGAATACCAGGAGGAAGGGTATGAGGAAGAGTACCAGAACTAAGCTCGTCTCCATGAGTCGCCATTGCCTGTAGGGTGAAGGCATGGACCCAAAGACGTTATTTCCGCTGCTATATTGTGTTGTAATATGACTTGGTCTATATGACCATTGTATTTGAATCATCGTATTGTAATGTCTATGGAACTGGTTACCAACTACGTTATGTATATCGCAACAACGGTTCTGGGATTGCGGTGGAATACATAACGGGCACTTCGAATTTGTATCAAATTTGAGGTCGTCACAAGTTGGTATCAGAGCCTAGGCTGACCTTAGGAGACCTTAGTTAGAATGGGCATTAAATGAAACCTTGATAAAAGCAAAGATATAAGTAATGGTTGCAAAATTGCTTAGTCTTTCCTCTCTATTTGCAAAGTTTTATACATACTTCAGTTTTGTCTACTTAAAATTTTGCACACTTGAGTTGATCACTAACTTAGTCCAATCTAAAATTTTGTAGATGGCCCCGGTATTCGTTGAGCACTACCAGTTGGGCCATGGTGGCAGCCTTTGTTTCGAGCGCGACCTCACCACCTTGACCTTGTTCCTGGATCGTTTGTATCCGGAGTTCAAGGGAGCCGTGCTCAATGAGCACCCCGATGGAGAGCTACGGTGGCTCATCCGAGCTAGTTGCCGTGGCAAGAAGGGGAATTTGGGTTCTCCAAGGGTCAAGTTTGAGCTTGTGGAGAACACTTGGGCTGATGGTTTGGTCCGAGCGATGCAGGAGATGCACGCCCGCTTGTGCGGACTGCACGTTGAGGAGGTTCAGGGAGAGCACTTTAGGAACTTTGCTCGGCGTGATGCGGACGGGCATCCCGCAAACATGCCCGGGCAGAATGAGCCGAGTACCTACATCGATCACATGGACTTCTTGCTGTATTCCACTCAGCAGGAGGCCGATCGTGCCCGTACCAAGGCTAACCTTGAGCACTTCGCACTGGTGGAGGCGAGGAGCACGATCAGGATACTTGCGAAGGAGTGCAAGAGCCTTCGTCGCCAGCGCGATGAGAAGGAACAGGACCTTGAGGAGTTGAAGGCCAACGTGGTGGAGTTGACTGAGTACATCGAGAGTCTTGAGGATCACCTTGGTGAGGAGGAAGGCATTGATCTCCGCAAGGAGGATAATGCCCTCATTAGTGATGAGGATGATTTCATGGAGGACCTTGATGATCCGGAAGATGGTGGGCACAATGGATTCATTGTGAGTGACGAGGAGGAAGACCCCGAGGAGCCCGCTGTTTAGATCCGAGATCCACGTGTTATCTAGCTATGAGTTCCACTTTATTTTCACGTCGTGTAGGTGTGAGTTGTATCCCCCTCTCTAGTAGACGAGTCGCAATGGTTTGATGTAAACCATTTGTAATGTGTGAACTCGTATGTATGATATGTTTGATGAGTGTTGAATGAAATATGAATTTGGCCCTTAAGGCCTTAGTAAGACAAAATTGCATCATCCATGTTACCTTTAAATCTTAGCAATTAGCTTTTCCCTCTTGTCTTACACACCTTATCTTCAGATGCCGCGAGCACCCCCAAACCCGGAAATGGCTGAACTACTAAGGTTGATCATGGAAGACGGGAAGCAGCCCGAGCTGAGCGCCAAGCTAACTTGGCCATTCTTCAGCAAATAACCCAGATGGCAATGAACCACAACAATGGCAATGACCATGGAAATAGTGAAGGAGAAAATAATGGCAATGGTGATCACCGCTCCAAGTTAAGGAATTTCCAAAACACCAACCCTCCTATATTCACTAAGTCTGAAGAGCCCTTAGATGCCGATGACTGGCTTCGTACCATGGAGAACAATTTGGCAGTCGCCGAAGTCAGTGAAAATGAGAAGGTCTTGTACACCACCCACTATCTTGCTGGAGCAGTGAGAGCTTGGTGGGATAGCACCCGTGCAATGCAAGCCCCAGGGTATGTGATGCCTTGGGAGGAGTTCAAGAGCAAGTTTAGCAAAGCCCATGTCCCTTTGGGATTGGTTAAAAGGATGAGAGATGAGTTCAGAAATCTGAAGCAAGGTTCCCTATCTGTGGTGGATTACCGTGACAAGTTCCTTACCTTGTTGAGGTATGCCCCCGATGACACCAACACCACTGAGAAGAAGCAAGAAAGGTTTCTGGATGGACTTCATGATGAGATGCAATGTGTCTTGGTCAGCATTCCCTTTGCCGACCTGGAGTCATTGGTTGATTCTGCTATTCAGATGGAAGGCAAACTCAAGCAGGCTGCAGAGAACCGCAAGCGCCGTATGATGTATCAAGGCAACTCGAGCAACTCGCAGAAGCCGAGGGGAAATGCACCTATGGGTTTCACCCCAAGACCTATGAGGCCATCTGCACCTGCTCCACGTCCCAACTATCCCAACCGTCCACCCGGCAACAACTTCAACCGTGCACCCCCAAGACCTAGTGGCAACAACTTCAACACCAATACTCCAAGGCCAAATGGCGCCCCTGTGTTACCCAAGCCTGGTGACAAGTCTGGTGTTACCTGTTATGAGTGCGGACTCAAAGGGCACTACTCCAATGAGTGCCCCAAGAAGCTGAATGATGCATCCAAGACCACTGCTCCTGCGCAGCAACAACGCCGTATGGGAAATGGCAAGAACTATCCACCAAGGAACCAGCCTCACTCTCGAGGCCATCTGAATCACATGAATGTTGAAGAAGCTCAGGAAGCAACAGACGTCGTGCATGGTATGTTCCCTGTTAACTCAGTTCTTGCAAGAGTTCGGTTTGATTCTGGAGCTTCACACTCATTTGTTACCCAATTATTCATTGATAAAAGTGAACTTCAACCCACACCCTTGAAAGAGTTCATGTCTGTCCAAATCCCAGGGTCGATAACCAAAGCCAGTTGTACCTGCTTGGCAGTACCCATAGAAATTCATGGAATAGCTTTCTTAGCCAATTTGATAGTGTTGGGAACCAAAGGTTTGGAAGTAGTTCTTGGTATGAATTGGATGTCTCAACACCAAGGAATTATAGATTGTGCCAAAAAGACCATCACCATGAGGAGTAGCCATGGAGTGGTAGTAAAGCATGTGTCAGTTAAACCCACCCAAAGCCCCAGATGTCATAAAAGTATCTCAGGGCCAGCCATAACGTAAGTTCCCATCGTCTGTGAATACCCGGATATTTTTTCCGATGAGCTACCCGGAATGCCACTGGATCGGGATATTGAGTTTATCATTGAGCTTATCCCTGGAACTGGATCTATAGCCCAACGACCCTATCGTATGAACCCAGCTGAACTAGTAGAGTTGAAGAAGCAATTGGATGACCTTTTAAGTAAAGGATTGATTCAGCCAAGTTCCTCTGCTTGGAGATCGCCTGTCTTCACTACACCACAGTACTGGATTCCCGACCGTCGTTGGTCGGTAAAAGTCAATATCACCATCTGAATGTTGGTCGGCAAAATTTCTAACGAACTGTTGGTCGGGAAAATTTGTACATAAAGACAGACTGTTGGTCGGAAATGCTCAAGCCTTTCTTGTCGAATGATGGGTCGGCAATGCTTGTTTGCCCATCCGATTATCGGTCGGTAAGTAACGCCGACCAATCTTTGGTTGTTAACTGGGCCGAGCGCAGGCTGAAAATATTAGCGCCAAATATTTGGCCCAGCGCGCGCAAATTTTAGCATTTTTACCGCCAGTGCGAGGCCCAGCGCGCGTTATACTGTGAACCCTAAATCCCCAAATCCGTGTGAGCTCTGTCTCGCCCTCTCTCACTTCCCCACTACGCGCCGCCGCCACACCACCGTCTTGCCGTCCACCAGGAGCTCCGCCGCCAAAATGCCCCCCCAGGCCGGCAGCAGCAGCGCTTCCTGACCAGCCGGCGTTGTTTCCCGTCCAGTGGCGGCGATGCCCGTCCGGCGAGGCACAACCTGCCCTTCGCGCTCCCATTTGGTTGGTCATTCCTGAGCTGCAGTCGTTGCTTCCCACGCCCAGCTGTAGCCCCTGGACGCCAAGCTTGCAGTGAGGCCACCTCTCTCCTTGTGTGTGTGCGTGTCAGCTGTCCCGTGCGTAGCTAGCTGGGGACCTCTAATTTTTAGTATTTGATTACTAGCAGTTTTGACTTAACTCTATTAGATCAGTGCCAATAGTGCTCTGCGGCACTAGTTTAAAAAATAGAAGTGGAGCCTAATTTTATATCGTTTAATTTGTTTGGTATTGGAAATTCAGGAGCTCCGTGCGCGGAATATTGATCCAGTTTTACTTGTCACTACCTCCCCCACCAGTTGGTGAGTCGATCTACTACTTCATTTTGTCAATAGAGGTTCTAATGTCCTACATCTTTGATCAGTTGTGTTGGGCTTTATTATGCGTACAATTGGGTGCATGCTTTTTCTTTTATATTTTTAATCATGATAAGACCTATCATAAAAATAATTATACAAAAACTATCATGACACTTAGAGTGTAACCAAAAAAATTAATATAATTTGTGAGTGGAATCGATTCATCACAGTTGCAAGCTTACAGATATTTCGTGCTTAATTTTTTTCTAACATTCCTAGTTGCAAACGAAGCAGTTTGGAGTTCATCATCGAAGTCGGAGCTACCTGTTGCTTCGTGAGGAGTCACCTGTTTGACATAGGCTGGCTTGAAATCCACGGTGCCACTACGCCTGCCGCCACACCAGCCAATAGACACTCAACCATATACTAGTACTAGTATCGTGCTCTCAGAAAAAACTGTAACCCAAGGTCGCACCCACTTAATAAATACCAAATCACCTTGCAGTTTCCTGTTTTAGCGGAATCATCTCGCTGCTAACGAAAAGATAAAATGCCATAATAACCAAATAAAAAGCCCAAGGTCCAGCCCACTAGAAAGATGGGCGATTCCCTCGTCTCTGAGAACTGCAGCGAACAGAAAAGCTTCAAAACAGCCTCTAATGGTGTCGCCCTGTTGCCACAGACCTTGGAGCTCGTCCACCACCGCATATGTATACCTAGAAGGGGGGCCTCCTTGGTTTTGGGGGCCCAGGGCGGCCGCCCACTCTGCCCCCCCTCAGGGCCGGTCCTGATCACTCCTAAGCTTCTTGATGATGAGAAAGGTGGTCGAAAGATAACTAAAAAGGATAATATGTATTCAAGAGTGAATAAGCCCAAAATCCAAATTCCACTGAATGAGCATGGGCAACCAATTGGGCCAGATGCAACTGAATTTGCCAATTTATTGATACTCTGGTGAGGAAGCATATTCCATCCAAAGAGTTAGATTGGAGAGATGTTGATGAAAAAAATAAGCTGTTAGTGTGAGATCACATATAGGTATTGCAATATATAATTTACAACTTACGTGTTCTACTTGAAGCCATCTAGCTGAATGTGATCCTTTCACTCATTTTAACAGGCATATTGTGAGGTGGACTCAACTACTTTGAGATATGTTCTTAACACCTCACACATAAAATGGAAGGAATGGAAGGCAGATTTAGAGAAGATAAGGTTTGACGCTTCATTGACTGATGAACAGCTTATGAAAAAATGTGATGATAGAGTTAGTGAAGCTGATTGGAAGGAATGTATTAAATATTGGAGATCTCCTGAATTTAAAGTAAGTCAGACTGCCTACTAATGTTATGTTATATTCCATCCTCATAGTTACCATTTGTTCACAGTGATTTATTTAACAATCATAGATGAGTATCTGCAATGATTTAATGTTATGTCATATTTCATCTTCTTGTGTTCTCTAGTAATGAGTATCTGCAATGATTTAATATAAGATAATTATGTGCCCACCGTTATCTTAGACATAAAATGCAATGGTGTTGTTTATCTCTATATTTTATGCATCTGATAACTCAATAATTGCTGGCTATCTCCAACTTTGTGAGAAATAGGGATATTCACTTTTAATACTCTCCTCTTTGAGAGTAGAAGTTCAATGCAACACCAATTTTGATGATACTAGTTTAGCAAGTGACTTATCCTAACTGAAACTAATATATTTGTTGATTTTTCCTTCATAAACAAACTATGGTGTTGTTCTATGTTAATGTTAGCATGATGGTATGGTCTCTGTTAGCATGTTGTCGGAACCTACAGTACATTATCGGAACCTACAGATTAGCACTAGCTTCAAACATGGGATATCGTTGCTCACTTTCTTCTCTTCATCATAAGCTAACGGTGGGGTATTTCTTGTGAACTTTTGAAAACTATTTGCATATGAAAACTTTGATTTATTTTCTCATTGCTATATCTAGTTTGTGTCCCGATTTATAGGAGTAACAATATCGTTGTGCAGTTTGACGCTTGATATAGCTTCTTAGGCTATGTTTGGTAGCGAAGTATCTTAATAACCAAAGTATTCTAAAACTACAGTTTTGTAGCCGGTATGCATCATGTACCAAAGTATTGACAAACTAAAATATCGTTTGGAGTATTTAGAATACTGCAACCTGTTTGGCTAGTGCTGTAATTAGCTACGTAAACTGGCTACTGTTGACGAATTCTGTTCCAAATTCCAATCGACCACCACTTCTGCTAAGCACGCCATGACACCCAGCTTAAGTCGACCCACCATGCCTGCAACTCAATTAGCTAGTGGCAGTATAGTATGTTCAAAATTAACACTCTGCACGTGTGCACAAGTTATTAATCAATCTTCGAATCAAAATCAGAAAACAAGACAGCAATACCGGCATAAGCGTCATACACATTTGTACTACTTGTTAAGTTGTTATCAAGCTAGCTAGCAAAGCCTAACCAGTTGCCATCAGCTAAGCATTCAGTACATCAGGTCTTTGTAATGGTTCGAATTTCTCTAGAGCGTATGGCACACACATACCTGTTCCTCTAACAACGGCCAAGGTGGCCACTCCAAGCACTCGCTGCCGTCTTCGGCACCGCCGCCAGCACCAGTTGCCATAGTGGCCACGGCGGTCCAACACCTCCAGCGCCACCACCTCTTGCTGGCCGTCAGCTTGTGATCGAGTCCTTCACATACAGGCAGTTAGCGCCAATCTCAAACCATATGGTCACCACTCCTATGTACTGATTTTTTAATACATAAAAAAAACTACAGTTTGAGGCATGGTTTTTAAGGCGTCGCCTAGGCGTCGCCTAGGCGACGCTTAAGCGTCGAAGCGCCCTGGGATGGCTAGGCGTCGTGTCCGCTTTGGATACTTGTCTAAGGTGTCCGCCTTGGACCTCTGAGGCGTCCTGGGCGTCGCTTAGGCGGGCAAGGCGGCGCTTCAGGCAGATTTGGATGCTCTAGGCTAGTTTAGCGGGAAACAGAACCAAGCCAGGCGGGAAAGAGAAATTGAGTGGGAAGGGAGGGAAATTGGGCGGGAGAGTGACTGGAAAAGAGAGAGAAGACACAGAGCAACACAACCAGTCAGAGGAATCACTGATTGAGAGAGAGAGAAGAGCTCTCTCCTCTCAGGCGCACAGGAGCTCCTCCGCCAGATCTGCTGCTCCTCTGTCCTCTTCCAGCAGCCATCTTCTGTGCTCCTCCTCTGGTCCTCCTCTGGTGCAGGCGTGCAGCCCTCTCCCAGCAAGGTAACAGCTCCTCTCTCTCTCTCTTCCCCATCGTCTCTATCCTCATGTGACTGTTTGTGGTGTCTTCTTGCTTGCTCTCTGGCTGGATGCATGTGATACTCTGGGGACTGCCTCTGTTTAAATAGGGTAGTAGCTGCTGGTCCCTGTTATTTGGAGGTTAGCTGATTAAAATAGCTACTGGATGCTCTTTTGGATGTTAGCTGCATGTCTGCTATTCTCTTAGCTGATTAAAATAGTTGATCTTGGTACCTTGTTAGCTGATTAGATCAATAAAATAGTAGCTTAGTGGATGTTCTTTATGCCAGCTAATTAGATCATTAGAAAATTGATGCTCTGGTCAGTGGTTAGTCTCCTAGTCCTAGTTAATTACTCTAATTTAGATGCTCCATTACTATATTGCTGCATGTTGCACTTTGTATGCATGCTGGCTAATATGTTATTTGCACTTTTTAATTTTGCAGTGTTCCAATGGCTGCAAATGTTGAAGTTGAGGGAGCTTATGATCCAATGAAAGATCCACTACGCAAGCCACGGAAGTCATCTGATCCAGGATGGAATTATGCGTATTATTGGGAGATTGGCAACATCAATAATGTTGTGTGCAATCTTTGTGGAAAGGTAACTTCTGGAGGGATAAAGAGGCAGAAAGAACATCTTGCTGGCACTGGTGGGGATGCAACATGCTGTCCAAAGGCTACCACACAACTCAGGAGGGAAATGTTAGAGTATTTGGAAAAGAACAAGAGAAGCATAGGTCTGCCAGGTGAAGAATCACCTGCTACTGATGCTGATTCTGATTGTGTGGAGGTAGATGCATCAACAGTTCAAGGCTCCAGTACAGCACCAGTTATAGCCACTACAAGACCAAGTTCAGGGACAGCAGCTAAAAGGAACAAGAAAGCTTTTGCTGTAAAAATATCTGGCAAGAAGTGTCAAACTGTTGCAGCCAAGTCAATTGCTTCCATGCTTAGGAAAAAGCCTGAGGATGTTGTCGATGAAAGGCGATCTGGATGCTCTCAAAACACCATGGAGTCTAGTACAAAAACACCAGAAGAGAGGCACTATGTGAGTATGCAGTGGGCATTGTTCTTCTATGAGTGTGGGATACCTTTTAATGTTGCAAGCTCTAGGCAATTTCAGATTGCAATTGAAGCCTCTTGTCAATATGGTTCGGGTTACAAGCCTCCTTCTCCTCATGAGCTGCGAGAGCCATTGCTTAGGGATTGTGTCAAGGAAACAAAACTATTGAGGGCTAAGCATGAGGCAGCATGGAAGAAATATGGCTGCACACTAATGTCAGATGGCTGGTCCGATAGAAGGGGACGCCACTTGATCAACTTCCTTGTAAACAGCCCGGAGGGCACTTACTTCTTGGAGTCCGTTGATGCATCAAGTGAATGCCAAGATGCTCGGATGATAGCAGATTTGCTAGAGAAGAGAATTGAGGATGTTGGTAAAGAGAATGTTGTCCAAGTTGTCACCGACAATGGTGCTAACTACAAGGCAGCGGGCAAGCTTCTAATGGAGAGGATTCCTACGCTATATTGGAGTCCATGTGCATGCCATTGCTTGGACCTAATGTTGGAAGATATAGGGAAGCTAAAGGCATTTAAGAAGCCTATTGCACGGGGTAGAAGAGTCACTACTTTCATCTATAGGCATGGCAGACTTCTTAGTCTAATGAGGAAGGCAACGGGTGGGCTGGATCTTGTGAGACCTGCAGCCACTCGCTTTGCCACATCCTTTCTTGCTCTAAAGAGTTTGGTCCAACACAAGCAAGCTTTGAGGAGCCTATTTACAAGTCAAGCATGGGTTGGAAACAAATTAGCAAAAACTGCAGCTGGTTTGAATGTGCAAGACATTGTGCTTTCTGCGGAGTGGTGGCATGCAGTTGAGGACTGCCTTAGAGCTTCAGGTCCACTACTAAGAGTGCTTAGGCTGGCAGATGGTGATGAGGTTCCTGCCATGCCGGAAATTACTGCACTAATGAAGTTTGCAAGGGAGAAGATCCATCAAGGTTTCCCCCACCAAAACAAGCAAGCTTTGCTCAAGAAGATCATTGACATTGTTGATAAACGTTGGGAGACACAAATGGATCATCCATTGTATGGGGCTGCTTTGTTTTTGAACCCTGGAAAATATTTCCCTATAGTTGAGAGTGGTGATGATGCCCTTATTGGAGAGCTAAGAAGTTGTTTCAATGATGTCCTTGCAAAAATGGTACTTGATGTCAATACTCGAAACAAGATTGATGCACAATCTATTCTCTATGAGGGCAAGCGAGGAGCCTTTGCTAATGTGATGGCAATCGATAACATGAGCAAAAGAAACCCTCGTAAGTCCACTCAAGTTAATTTCAGCAAGAAGCTAGATAATTTCAGCAAGTTATTTTCTATACAACCTCCTAATGCATGTGTGTTTTTACCATTTTAGTTGATTGGTGGAGTTCATATGGTGGTCGGGCAATTGAGCTACAAAGGTTTGCAAAGCGTATTGTTAGTCTTTGTGCTTCATCATCCGGTTGCGAGAGGAATTGGAGCACATTTGAATTTGTGAGTAACTCTCCTTCTTTGTCTTTATTTCAACAAGAGCAAGTTAATTTCAGCAAGTTATTTATTCATTATATTTGCTATTTGTAGATCCATACAAAGAAAAGGAAGCGTTTACAACATCAAAGATTGAATGACAATATCTTTGTTTCATACAACCGGAAGAACATGGATAGGTTTCAAAAGAGGCGTGAGAAGATTGGTGACAAAAGCTATGATCCTCTTATCATTGAGGATTTTGATTGGGGCAATGAGTGGGTTGACCCAACAGTACCCCCACCCCAAGGTGCTCGAAGGTGTCCTGATGATATTTCATGGGAACTTACTGATGAGGCTATTGGTGCTACATCTTCGCTGCGAGGCCGCAATTTACCTAGAGGTAGAACCATGGAAAGAGGGAGCTCAAGTCTCCAGTACCAAAGGATGCGCAAAAGGGCTGCTCCATCATCACCATTTATTGATGTAGATGATCAAGAGGATGACCAAGAACAACACTCAAGTGGCCCTACTGGAGAGGATGATGATTCAGACTTTCTTCAAGATGATGTTGATGTGACCGATGATGAAGATCCAACTAGTGCCGACCAAGATGATGGAGACAACACAAATGCTACCATGGATGAGTTCGATGATGGCTTTTGTTAATTGAGAGTGACCAGCCTTGCTTATGATTTGATTGTGTCATGTGGAACCTATTTTATGTTCTGAACCTAACTTATTTTGTGTTGTATGGCTGTGAACCACTAGAACTATTTATGTTTGTGGACTTGCATTGCATTAGACCATTGAAATGTAATATGTAATGCACACATGCTTCTATTATTGTTTTGCAATTCTTGTTTTGCAATTTGTACTGTCATTTACTCTCTATTTTTCCACCAAATGTGGTCTGTTAAGTCAAGTTTTAACCATATATGTTCATGCTTTTGCAGATTTCTGTTGTGGAAGGAAGAAATGGGAAAAGGGATGGGAGAAATGGATGTTATGTGGGCTCAGCAACCAGCAAACTCAAGGTATTTATGTCTACTCATGGCTGCTATATTTTTCTGTCCTAATTATTTAAAATTGACTAACGCGTCGCCTCGCTTCGCGCTTTGAGCGCCTAAGGAGTGAGGCGCCCCCCCAGCGCCTTAGAGCGCCTGGACGCCTTAAAAACCATGGTTTGAGGGATACTTCAGTATTTATACCACAGTTTTTATCCATTGCCAAACACCTCAAAGTAGTGTAAACTATAGAAATTTTGGAAACTGCAGTATTTTTATAATTACTTCAAACCTACTTTGCTACCAAACATAGCCTTAGTGTTACAATTGTGGTCTACCATCTGTGGTGCTTTTATGGCCAATTTAGCGCTTACTTGTACATATCTTCAAATTGTTACTACTTATTTCTCTTGAAGTGAAACAATGGCCAATCATCTGTTTGTATCTGATTGTGCAGGTGTCACCTAAAATATCAACTAGCGTGCTGAACTTGTTTCTCAATCCACCAAGTAGATGTCGGTTTCCCATCAACATGATGCCTTGTGTAATGGAGTGAATTCTATCTCATTGGATGCCTTTTTGCTACCATTTGGTAAACCTGGTTATGTGGTAATCATTTGGCTATCGGTTTATAAACCTGATTATGTGATAATGAGTTAGCTACCATTTGTAAACATGAATATGTGGTTTGAGAACAGATGAACAATCATTATTGTATGAATTAATGCATTTGGATTTATTGGTTGATGTGCTTGTATACTTGTGTGAATACGTGATTTTTGGCCATCAGTGATCTAAATATATTTGGAGCTTGCTATGCAGCTCAAAGTTGGTCGGCACTGAATATACTTTCATATTTCATATTGATGGTCGGGAAATGCTAATTGCAGTGGTTTTGAAAAGTTGGTCGGAAAAACATATGCCGACCAACAGTACAATGGAGAAGGTACATGCCAAGGCCCACACAAAGTTGGTCGGCAAAAACCTACTCCATCTGATTGTTTGACGGGAATAAATGTTGGTCGGGAAAGATATATCTGTCGGCAACGAAAATGTCGGTCGGGAAAGGATTAGTACCGGTGTCGAACAGTCGGTCGGCATATATATGTCGGTCGGGAATGGTCTTTGCCGACCGGATTTACGGTGACAGACATGGTTGGTCGGCAAAACGGATTCCCGACCAACTTTCTGTCGACGAAAGTGGTTTTCCCAACCAATTTATTTGTTGGGGATGTAATGCTGTGGTGTAGTGCTTGTTTGTGGATAAAAGTGACGGTTCTAGCCGACTGTGCACTGATTACCGCAAGCTAAACGATGTGACCATCAAGAACAAGTATCCTCTCCCAAAGATTGAAGATTTGTTTGACCAATTGACTGGAGCAAGAGTCTTCTCGAAGATAGATCTCAGAACTAGATACCACCAACTGAAGATCCGTGCAACGAATATCCCTAAAACAACCTTCACTACCCGATACGGATTGTATGAGTACACCGTAATGTCATTTGGATTAACCAATGCCCCTGCTTATTTCATGAACCTCATGAATAAGGTGTTTATGGAATTATTGGATAAGTTTGTTGTTGTCTTTATTGATGACATTCTTATCTACTCCAAATCCGAAGAAGAGCATGCAACCCATTTGAGATTAATCTTAGAAACCTTAAGAGAGCATCAGCTGTATGCCAACTTCAGCAAATGTGAGTTCTGGTTGAAGGAAGTTGGATTCTTAGGCCATGTATTATCAGCCGGAGGAATATTAGTAGACCCAAAGAAGATCAAATCAGTCATGGAATGGGAAGCCCCAACCACTCAGACCGAAGTTAGAGGTTTTCTCGGATTAGCCGGATATTACCGCAAATTTGTTGAAGGGTTTTCGAGCATTGCCCGGCCAATGACCCAACTGTTGAAGAAAGACAAGAAGTTTGAATGGACCCCTAAGTGTGAAGAGAGTTTTCAAGAGCTCAAGAAGCGACTGGTGACCGCCCCCGTCCTAACCATGCCCGATATCACCAAAAACTTTGATGTCTATTGCAACGCTTCCAAACTTGGACTTGGTTGTGTATTGATGCAAGAAGGCAAGGTCATAGCTTACCTCTCTCGGTAGCTTAGACCTCATGAAGAAAATTATCCAACCCATGATCTAGAGTTAGCAGCCGTGGTTCTAGCTCTGAAGATCTGGAGGCACTATCTTATGGGTAACCGCTGTGAGATCTACACGGACCACAAGAGTTTGAAGTATATTTTCTCTCAGAAGGAGTTGAACATGAGGCAAAGAAGATGGATAGAGTTGATCAAGGATTATGATCTGGAAATTCATTATCACCCCGGTAAGGCCAATGTAGTGGCAGATGCATTGAGTAGGAAGCCGTGTTCGTTGAATGTGATGATCAAGGAAGAGCAACCTATGTTGCACCAAGAGTTTGAAAATTTTGGATTGGAACTAGTCAGTCGAGGATTCCTAGCCAACCTTGAGTTTCAACCCACCTTGATGAACCAAATCAAAGAAGCCCAGAAGGGAAATGAGAGTATTGACGGAATCAAGCGTAGAATTGGTTCCGGTAAGGTGCCAGGATTTGAGGAAGATGATCAAGGAGTTCTCTGGTATAAAGGACGTATTTGTGTGCCTGCTGATTCAGAATTGAAGGAAGTGATCATGAAGGAAGCCCATGAGACACCTTACTCCATCCACCCCGGTGGAACTAAGATGTATCAAGATTTGAAGGAACAGTTTTGGTGGCATGGAATGAAACGTGAGATTGCATCGTTCATCTCCAAGTGTGATATTTGTCAACGAGTCAAGGCTGAACATCAATGTCCTGTGGGACTGTTGCAACCTTGCAAGTTCCGGAATGGAAGTGGGAATCTGTTGGAATGGATTTCATCACTAGATTTCCAAGGTCTAGCCGTGGGAATGACTCTATCTGGGTCATTGTGGATAGACTGACCAAAGTAGCCCACTTTATTCCTGTCAAGACCACTTATAACTCGGGACAGCTAGCAGATCTGTATCTATCTAGAATTGTTAGTTTGCATGGAGTCCCTAAAACCATAGTTTCCGATCGAGGAACCCAATTCACCTCAAGATTTTGGAGAAGTTTGCATCAAGCCTTGGGAACTAAATTAGCCTTTAGCACCGCTTACCACCCTCAGACTGATGGACAGACTGAAAGAGTAAATCAAATACTTGAAGATATGTTGAGAGCCTGTGTTCTAGCCTATGGAGCTAAGTGGGAAGACTGTCTGCCTTTCGTGGATTTTTCCTACAACAACAGTTATCAAGCCAGTTTGCAAATGGCCCCATTTGAAGCTTTGTATGGAAGAAAGTGTCGTACCCTTCTGAATTGGTCAGAAACTAGAGATAGTCAGCTATTTGGACCTGACATTCTCCAAGAAGCCGAGGACAAAGTTCGAATGATTCGTGACTATCTCAAGGCAGCCCAATCGAGACAGAAGAGTTATGCCGACAAGAGACGTAGAGAACTGACCTTCCAGATTGGAGATTTTGTTTATCTCAGAGTATCACCTCTCAAGGGAATGCAGAGAATCCAAGTAAAAGGAAAGCTTGCACCAAGATATATTGGACCCTTCAAGATACTAGACTGCAGAGGAGAAGTGTCTTATCAGTTGGAAATGCCCCCGAAATTGTCTGAAGTGCATGATGTCTTTCACGTGTCTTTACTTCGGAAATGTCTAGAAGTACCAGAGAAGCCAGAAGTTTTCAAGAATATTGATCACCATTCTGTGGACATCAACAAGGACTTGACCTATCGTGAAGTGCCTATCCGTATCCTCGAGGAAGCATATCGAACCACTCGAATCCGAAGCATCAAGTTTCTGAAAGTTCAGTGGAGTAATCACATCAAGGATGAAGCAACTTGGGAACGAGAAGATTACCTTCAGAAAGAGTTTCCCAATCTTTTCAGTTCTTAATTAGTGAATCTCGGGGACGAGATTCTTTTTAAGGGGGGAAGATTGTAACACCTCAGAAATTGTAATCCACTTCTTATTAAATAAAGTGCCAAATTTTGGACCAAGATAAAACTTTTTATCCATTATTTCATGCATACATGTATTTTCTATTATATGTATTCTATGATTTCATGTGTGTTATTTTTGATTGAGCATTGGCTAGTTAATTCTAAGTGAACCAACAGAATCAATTGAGAAGAATATTAGGAACCAAAGAAACCAGAAATAAAAATATCAAAGAAAAAGAAAGGAATAAGATGATCTAGGAAATCTGTTTGACTACCCTACTTTGAACCCTTGGATTAAGAAATCTACAACTCACCTTCATGTTTGGCCTGTTAGTTGAGCTTAACCAAGTTGCATACTAACTCAACCAACAAAAATCTACTCAAAATTCAAACTAGAGCATCACTCAAACTTGAACCAAAGTTTGAATCTGAAACAGTGACCATATCCAATTTTGAAATATAAATTTCTGCAAAACTTCTTATTTCTTTGTAACAAAAATATGACAGGACACCTTGGCCAATATGTTGATCACTCAAACTGGAAAATTTCAAAAATTCAAATTTCAAACTCTTGCGGGCATTTCGTCGAACACTGGCAGAGGGAAATCAAACCAAATCGATTCCACTGTGGCTGCACTGTTCTGATTCGCTCCACGCCTATAGCCATGCTCCTTGGCATCTCCACGGTCGACTCCAGTGCCCCCAGCCCCGACCTAAGCCAGGAGAAGCAGAGGGAAGAAGAGGTTTGCGCCCAGGGCCCCCTCCCAGTCATCTTCTTCTCTGCCCGATGCCGACCGCCCTGCCCTCGCCAGAGCAGACACACAGCCTCCAGCAGCCAAGCCGACGCCCTCCCAGCACACCCCCGAGACCGCCGTGACCGGAGCGAGCTCCAAACGCTGCCAGGGCCCCCGTGCCGTCAAGCTTCTGGACGCCTTCGTCCCCGACGCTCAGCCCTATAAATACCCCCGCCGATCAAACGGAGAGCCTCGCCCAGTCCCCAGCTACCTCCCAGACAACCCCGTTTCACCTCGCTTGCTCTGGTTCATCGAAGCTCGCCACGCCGGCGAGGTACTGGACGCGAGGAGCTCCGCCGCATTCGACCACCTGGGAGCCAGCCGCCACTGGGAATCGGAGGAGGAGTCGCGCCGCAGCCGATCCCACACATCGCCGTCGAGTTCTGCATCCTCTACGCCGCGCCCTCACCGTCGAACAGTCTTCACTGCAACGCCGGTGAGCTTCCCCCATCTCCACGAACACGACGCACGCGAGCCGTTCGATCTAGATCCAATGCTAGCATACCGATTCGGGATTCTAATTAGATTTGACGCGTGGACCCTAGCTGTCAGGTTTCGTTTTTATTTCTCCCGCCGAAGCGAACCGTTTTCTGGGCCGGCCCGTTTGGGCTCTGTTCAGATTCGGCCCGGTGCGGTTTAGATTCGGTCCATTTCAATTTTATTATTTTCCCGCCTTTTCGAATTAGTTCAAAAACTGTTTCGGATGTAATTTTCAAATTTAAATTCCAAGAGATTTACAAATCCTTTTTTAGCAAATAAATATGCGTTGGAAAGCTGGTAAAATACTCTACACAGTAGAACTGGTTAGAATTCAAAATAAGTTAGGAATTTAATTAGATATGAATAGTGTGACCATAGCTTGTTTAATCATAGAAGATTTCTAGAAAATTATTTAAGCCTCCTAAAATCATGAGAATTAAATTGTGAACTCACCAATGACATACCTTACTGTTAGTCAACCCAAATCAACTCCAAACGATATTAGTGTTATAAATTAGATCCTACCCAACTCTAGTTAGCCACATAAAATGATAGATTCCTATTGCACACTTAGAATTAATTTGCCCTCTTACCAATTCACTTAGTTAATCCCTCCCACTTGAACCTGTCTTAGTAACCCTAAATCAATACCAATGCTTAGAAAGGGAACAACATATGACACTTAGTAGAAACTTTAACTTGCACACTTGATGAAAACTTAGAAGCAAAACTTATAATCCAACCCCATAAAATGCAACATGAAGGCTATTGTTAGCAAACAAAGATGTGTGCTTGGTGTGTTGTTAGCATTGTGTAGTGATGGTGTGCTTGTGTTTATTCGTTATTAGACGCTAATGTTGCCGAGGAGGATATTGGAGGGGATTATTATCCAGAAGAAGAAGAATACCCCGGACACTCTGCCAACCAAGGCAAGCCATCTTTTGATTCATACTCCCAATGCCTAGTTTTAATATTGCATTCTACTTGTTTTAAGTAAATTGCATGATTGAATTGCTAGAGTAGAATGATAGAAGTGTAGTGATGTCTTGCTTAGCAAGAGCATCAAGCTGAGTTTATCCAACTCTATTTAATAGTCATCACTCATTGTAGTTGCTTAGTCGCTAATAATATTGAGGTCATCTATAAGAGGAACTCTGGTTGAAAGTAGTGACTTGAACTTGAAACTTGAATTGGAGATTGCTCCTATATAATGGCTTTAGGAAAGAAAATTAATCTTGGCTAAGAACTATGAAATGTATTTCTAAATGACAACGAGGTTGCTTCCTAGCTTGTTTATTTTAGTATGGGAGGTCTTGTTTCATCCTTTATAGAAGTATTCCAAGCATGGTTGCTTCCGAACCAAGTGGTTATTGGAAATTTTCCTTCCTGAAGATTTCCATCCGTCCGGCATTCCGGAGTGGGCAAAACTAGAGGCGCCGGAATGGGGAAATCCGTGTCTCGGGCTCTAGGGAAGGATCCCATACTAGAGTAGACAAGTGAAAGAGTTTGTTTGATTATCTGAACCCCGCATACTTGTGTATGACGATCCGTGGATTTTCTCCCGGCAGATGTATCAAATCTTGTGGGTAAAGTGTACCCCTCTGCAGAGGTTTTCAAACTATTCGAATAGCCGAGTCCGTGGTTATGGACAGTTGGCAAGCTGTACTTGACTTTTGTCAGGCTTAAAAATGACAGTGGTAAACTTGGTGAATGACTTGACTTGACAATGATGTTTACACACTTGAAGTCCTCTTTAGATTGAACTTAGAGAACTAAACTTCTTTTCTACAAATGAACATTCTTGGGAAATAAAACTAGCTTTTGCAAAACAACTTAGTGCTTAGTCCACCATATCAACCTTGCATTTCTACTCCATCCTTTCATTTATAAGATGGTTTGCGAGTGCATCCAATGTACTCATGGCTGTGTCCCTGGCTATCAACTTGGCCAGACTATGGGGAAGAATACCAGGAGGAAGGGTATGAGGAAGAGTACCAGAACTAAGCTCGTCTCCATGAGTCGCCATTGCCTGTAGGGTGAAGGCATGGACCCGAAGACGTTATTTCCGCTGTTATATTGTGTTGTAATATGACTTGGTCTAGATAACCATTGTATTTGAATCATCGTATTGTAATGTCTATGGAACTGGTTACCAACTACGTTATGTATATTGCAACAACGGTTCTGGGATTGCGGTGGAATACATAACGGACACTTCGAATTTATCAAATTTGAGGTCGTCACAATGGTGTTGAGCCTCATTTTCGAGATCTGCAGTTCCCCGAAGAGAAACTTGGTCTTGATGCTATGGTTCAACATAAGTTTATTTCTCCTTCTGCCAATTTGATTAATTTAACATTTGAGCTAACCTTTTTCAAGAAGACTACCTGGAGGGTAGTAAAGACTGAACGATCAATCCGTTTGCCTGCACCTCTTTTGTTTAACCTTGATCGCAGGAATGGATGGTCGCTTACAGAAGATGAACTTAATGCGTACATGGAGGAGCACCCACCGCCTGTGCATGATGAGGAGGGCACCGAAGAGTTGGGGCAGCCCTCCAACACTACGAATTTCCCATATGAGTAGCCTTATTATGATTATGCGCCGTCAGCTTCATCTTCACGAGGCCCGGGGTACGATTACACCTATGATGACCCACCAGCTTGGGGCAGCTACCAGAGCCGGAATTGATCTCCACTTAGGCCAAAAGCCTAAGCTTGGGGGGAGGTACGCCGACGATTCACTCATCTACATATCATATTCTGTCGGTCCTTTGTATATTCATGTTTCGCTTTCTTTATTGTTCTCGTTCTTGTTTCCATTTCTTCCAAAACACAAAAAGACCAAAAATATTTCTGTTGTTTCTCTCTATTTGGTTCTTTAGTTTTCTACCTTTGGTTTGCTTTACTTGGTATTTCGGTTTGCTATTTGAAAAATCCAAAAATATTTTGCTTTGTTTGCTATTTCCTTCCGTTTTTGTTTCAAAAATCGAAAACACAAAAATATTTGTTGTTCTTCTTTGGTTTTGTAAAGTTTGTTGCAGAGTTCAGACTTCTGTTACTCCATTGGAGCTTGGTATTCACTTTATATTATTTAAGCCACACAAGTGAAGAGCAATAATGACGATATATGATAATCCGAGATGTGGTAAGAGGCTGGTATGAACTCTATTTGTTTTCATTTTTGTACATATACTCATCTATGTGGACATGCTTAGTCGGTTCATGTAAGGTATATGTCATCTAATGGATGCTTTGTAGTTCTTGCTCTCATATGATTAGTTTCAATTTACTATTAGCCTGTAGCATGTCATGTAGACGCTTGCATGCATTGTTTTATTCATAATATGGTATGATATTGTGGTATCCACCTCTGAAAGCTTCATTTGAATCGACTTAGCACATGCTCAAGCATGCATATGACTGAAGAAAAAGTCAATTAAGCCTCAATGATCTAAATTGCCTTAGAGTTCTTGTATCATTTTTATGCCTATATTAATTTTGTTTTGTCGCAAGCATGATTATGACAGTTATTGCTCTCTCGATTGTCGCTTCCCAGTCTTTTGCTGGCCTTCACTTGTACTGAGTATGAGCTCTACTCGTGCATCCAACTCCTAAAAGCCAAAGTTTGCCATTGTGTCCACTATAAATTCCTATGCATGGTATTTGTAAGCCATTCCAAAGTAAAATTTTCATGTGCTACCTTTCAAAACTTTCAACTACTTCTCATTTTGTGCCACTGTTTTTAGCTCATGGGGACGTAGTGGTCGGAATTGCTATCTTCCATATTAAATTAAGTACCCCTCGACTAGGCAGCTTCATCTGCCCGTCATTAATTTTGCATGAGAGCTGGTCAGACCATTATAATCTAAATTCTAAATGAACGAAAAAAATGCACTCCTCCAAAGGAATGAGAAAGTTGGTGGGCACCCGATGGAATCGGTTAGCCATGGTTTGAGAAAGGAAAAAGGTGGGGAGGAGTGCCAAAGCTTTATAAAAGAGCACCAATGTGCCAAATTTCAAAGAACTCGGAACCGCTCTCACTTGTTTATTATGGAAGATAGTAAGTCCCCATTGCTAGTCGTTGACATAGAACAATCACCTCTCAAAATAAACTTTTATCTCTGTTTTACAAATGAAAAGCTCTAGCACATATTAAATCACTGCTTCCCTCTACGAAGGGCCATTCGTTTACTTTTATATTGAGTCACCGTGTTCTAACTTTAAGCACTTCTTGAGAGCATAGCTGTTATTCTTAGTGTAATATGCTTGTCCTAGAACACGGTTAATTGTGGTATAACTTTGATGCTTGTATCTTTGATATTTCTACTTCTAGTCTTCCCTTGGACTTCAGAGGTGCCTCAGCATTTATGTTTTGCTCTACAAATAAAGGCAAGTGGGATACCATTCTTTCATATCATTTATACATATTACAATCTTGTAGTTTCTCATGCACGTGTTACTTGTTATTAGTGCATTGGCGCTCTTTCATAGCTTGCTTGACTATGAGGTGACATTAGTTGCATATTTCTTATTATGAATTGCCTGAGTACTTGATTACATAGTTAGTATATATACATCATATGAGCAAATGTGTTCGTGAAAGTTTCTTTTATCGCTCTCAGTTGTTAACTGAATTGCTTGAGGACAAGAAAATAGCTAAGCTTGGGGGGAGTTGATACGTCCAAAACGTATCTACTTTCTCGAACACTTTTGCTATTGTTTTTCCTCTAATTTGTGTGTTTTAAATACAACTAACACGGACTGACACTATTTTTAGTAGAATTGCTCTGGTGTCTCGTTTTTGTGCAGAAATTCAACTTCCAGTAAAAATTCGGGAAAAATCATGAAAAATCCTATTTCACCAGAAGACCCACGGAGCCAGAAGACAGGAGGGAGAAGGGGCTCGAGGGGCCTTCACACAGTGGTGGCGCGGCCCAGCCCTGGCCGCGCCACCCCTGCGTGAGGGGGCCCCAGCACCCCTCTTGACCTCCCCTCTCGCGTACATATACCCCCTGACGACATAATATCGGGGAGACGGCATTTTTCCCAGATAGACTTCCGCTGCGCCGCCGCCATCAAAAACCGAGATTCGGAACCAGAAACTCCGTTCTGGCACCCTGCCGGGACGGGGATTCGGAGGAGATCTTCATCACCATCACCATCGACGCTCCTCCATCGACCATCCATGACTCCCCCATCCATGTGTGAGTAATTCCCCCGCTGTAGGTGAGGGGATGGTAGGGATTGGATGAGATTGTTCATGTAATTTGATATGAGATTGATAGGGCATAGTGCCTAGTATCTTTATTTAGTGCCTATGACATTGTTGCAACTTGTTGTGCTTAATGCTTGTCACTTTGGGCCCGAGTGCCATGATTTCAGATCTGAACATGTTATTATTTCTATGATGATACTTGTTATTTATGGTCTTACCTACAAGTTGTATACACATATTGTTGTCCGGAACCCGAGGCCCCAAAGTGACAGAAATTGGGATAACCGGAGGAGATGGCTATGATGTGAGGATCACATGTGTTCACCGAGTGCTAATGCTTTGCTCTGGTACTCTATTAAAAGGAGTACCTTAATTTACCAGTAGTTTCCCTTGAGGCCCTGCTGCAACAGGCTGGTAGGACAAAAGATGTCATGCAAGTTTCTCCTTGCGAGCACGTACGACTATATATAGAACACATGCCTATGATTGTTTGTACTAGGATGCTTTATCATTATTTATCTGCAATGCCCATGTCTCATTGATTTCATGAATTATCTTATCCATGCAACGCCCGTAATCCATCCCTATGCCTACAGTATTTGTTCCTACTGTTTACAACTGTTACTATTACCACTGCTATTTTACTACTGCTGTTACTATTTCACTACTGTCACCACTATAAAACTGTTGCTACTGATAAACCGCTGCGAGCAAGACTGTTTCCAGGTGCAGCTGAATTGACAACTCATCTGTTAAGGCTTGCATATATTCTTTGGCTCCCCTTGTGTCGAATCAATAAATTTGGGTAATACTTCCCTCGAAGACTGTTGTGATCCCCTATACTTGTGGGTCATCGGGCTCTAACCACTGTATTTTGGCGTACAATTTCCTAGTTGTGCTAAATAATGCGCGCGATAATTTTAGCATGCATGAATATCTTATAAAAGTGAAGGGATCCCAAAAGTGAATTTGGATGAGTTCCAAAAGTGAAGGGATCCTAAAAGTGAAAGTATGTACCAGCCTCTCGGATCAAATACATATCAATCTTCCCAATCAAGTTGGGATAGAATTCAAATCATACATTCGGATGTACAGGGACACATCGAGAAAGTGGAGAAGCTTTTTTTGAGACAGAGGTAGTAGTTTGAACAATTTTATCCCAAATTGAAATTGAAAAATACAAATTTATCATAATTTATCCCAATTTGCGGCGTTGAACACGGCCGCGCACCGATGGGCTAGAAGGCCCTGGACGACGGGCGGCTGAGGGGTGGTCATCTGTGCCATCCGCAAACTCGGACATGGAGGAGGGCTAGATCTGCGGCTTTGCAACCACTCTTGGCACCGCCGCCGTCTTGGTGGCTGGATCTGCGCCATCCGCAAACTCGGACATGGAGGAGGGCTGGATCTGCGCCATCGCAGCGATGTTGTAGGCAATGGCTTCAATCGTCTTGGCATCGATGACCACTGTCGACACGGCCGCCATCTTGGTGTCCATCAGCAACAGATCTGAGGAGGGCAACGGAAGTGAGACATCGGCAGGCTCCGACATTGAAGGCTAGATCTGCACCATCGCAACGATGTTGTAGGTCGAAGCAATGTTGTAGGCGATGGCCTCAAGACGATCGGTGAGCACTGTCGACACGGCCGTCGTCTTGGTGTCCATCAGCAACAGATCTGAGGAGGGCAATGGAAGTGAGACATCGGCAGGCTCCGACATTGAAGGCTAGATCTGCGCCGTCGCAGCGATGTTGTAGGTCGCAGCGATGTTGTAGGCGATGGCTTCAAGACGATCGGTGAGCACTGTCGGCACGGCCACCATCTTGGTGTTCTTCATCATCAACAGATCTGAGAAGATAAACGAAAGTGAGATAGAGAGAGAGAGAGATTTCAACTATTTCTAAGGGTTAGATCCTCACTGGCACTCTTAGATCCTCACCGACACTCTTAGATCCACGCCGCCGCACGGTTAGATCCACGCCGCCGCATGCACGGTTAGATTCGCGCGGCCGCACGCTGCAGTTCCGCGCGGCCGCACGCACGGTTAGATCCGCGCCGCCGCACGCACGCACGCACGCACACTGCAGATCCGCGCCACCGCGACTGCCAGAGTAAGAGAGGAAGATGCGACTGCTAGGGTTGGTAGGTATGTACTCTGCTCTTCTCTCCATATGCGTCCATCGAGGTAGAGAGAGATATACAGGTCGTCCGATCATAAATGATCCCACGGTGCAAGCGTACGTTGAGCTATCAACCAACCAAGATCCGTGTGACATACATCTCGACCAATCAGAGATCTGTCAGTGAGTACAAGTGAGGAAAACTGAGTAGAACTAAGAGGGGGAAAAGTGAGGAAATGTTTATCGGAAGGGCAAAACTGAGTAGGACTGAGTAAAACAAGTGGACCCGGAGGGGGAAAACTGAGTAAAACTAAGTAAAACAGGGGCACCCAAATAATAAAGGGAGTAAGGGAAATTATAGCTTTTGGCATAAAAATTGTTAGATTGTGTTATTTGAACAATATAGTACATTTTGGCCGATGTGATATTGTTTGCAATTCAAAGATACACAAGTGTGACGAATTTGGATCATTTGAACAAAGTTTGTAAGCATAGTGGGTATTTGGGAGGTGTGTTGAGTAGAAAGCCCTGCATCTTCATAGCTAGTAGCTCATGGACTAGGAAGTGGTTTTGGGAAAAACTTCATATCTCTATATTTCCTTTTCCATTATTATTTCTCTAGGTTGTAGGTAACATAACAAGACTCCATGGGAAGGTTCCACCATGTTTTGAATTATTTTGAATTAAACTAAACCCAAAACTATATTTTTTGAGTTTAGTCACTTAGAAAATGATAAATTTCCTTTTCCATTATTATTTCTCTAGGTTTTAGGTAACATAACAAGACTCCATGGGAAGGTTCCACCATGTTTTGAATTATTTTGAATTAAACTAAACCCAAAACTATATTTTTTGAGTTTAGTCACTTAGAAAATGATAAATTTCCTTTTCCATTATTATTTCTCTAGGTTGTAGGTAACATAACAAGACTCCATGGGAAGGTTCCACCATGTTTTGAATTATTTTGATTTTTTTAATTAAACTAAACCCAACACTATATTTTTTGAGTTTAGTCACTTAGAAAATGATAAATGTGGCTTAAGCGATGAACTTATTCGAGGTGTATGACCATAGAAAACTTGCAATAACACATACATTCAAATTAATTGTTCAAAATAAAATCTTTCTCTTGCTCCTGGTGTGACTTGCTGGGTCCACCACCTTACTCCGGGTAACCCTACCAGGGATATTACCGGTGTCTACCTTCCTTTTGCCATCTTTCTTATTCTTCTTCTTCTTCTCTTTGGGTTGTGCCAAGAACAAGACAACCATATCATAGGAAGCTTGTGCTCTTTCTTCTAATGCATTTTCTTCAAATGCTTCAAGCAGCTCTCGATCCATTGCTTCAATGGCCTCTCGATCCATCTGTTCCCTCTGCTCTCGATCCATCGGTTCAAGCAGCTCTCGATCCATCTGTTCCCTCTGCTCTCGATCCATCAGTTCAAGCAGCTCTTGATCCATCGGTTCAAGCAGCTCTCGATCCATCGGTTCAATCTGCTCTGGATCCATCAGTTCAAGCAGCTCATGATCCATTGCTTCAATCTCCTCATGTTGAATTGCTGCTTCATTCTCCTCTGCATTTGCTGCTCCCGCCTAATCTTCCATTCCAAAAGCAGGGTCAATTGGATTTTTACAAAGCCTAGCAATGTGTCCAGGGGTTCCACAATGTTTGCACTTACGTCGTCGAATCGGTGCACCACCCTCTGCACTAGCTCTGATCCTATTCTTCCTCGGCCTACCTGCCGGTCTAGTCAAAACTGGAGAGTACAGTTTGAAGCCTGGATCGACTGTCATCCATTGGTCTTTTTCCAACAAGGTAGGAACATTCATAGCATATGCAGCCCTAAATTTGGCAACAGAGAAATACTCTGACACATACTGATCAACTTCACCTTCTGCACCCGCTATAACACTCATAAAAAACAATGCGTGTATGCAGGGTATCCCACGGATCTGCCATCACCTACAATGGCATGTCCTATCAACCAAACTCACTGGATATCTCCACTGCCTGTTTTTACTGTCAGTGTAGGTTACCTCAGCCTCCATTCCTTTTCTGATGCATTTCATCTTCAATTGTTTTGCCCTGGAATGCAAAGACTTAATCAAAGATGGGAGCATGAGATGGCCAACATATTTTGTGGCTGCAATTCTTTGACGCAGATCGATCTTTATCATGATCATCTGCCTAATCTTATCAAATATTTGCCACAGCATAAGCCCTTTCAATGACTTGACCTTTGCATTGAAACTCTTCGCAAGGTTACTTGTTACATAGTCTACCTTGCAAATTTCATTGAATTGGTTTCTTGACCACACCCTACCATGATGTTTATTCAAGTACTCCTTCACCCCAGGTTTTTGTTTATACAACACTTCCAAATGAAACAGATGCTTCCTAATGCTGCATGTATATGCAGCTGGCCATAGGTTGCCAGTATAAACTTTACCCTTGAATTTCTTTATAAAATTCTGTACCAAGTGTCGCATACATTCCCTATGCTCCACTCCAGGGAATACTGCTTCTACTGCACTCTCCAAACCTTTGCAAGCGTCTGTGTGGATAGCAAGTCCTGGTGGATGACCTATAAGGTCGCGCAAATTCTGTAGAAACCAAGTCCAACTTTCCTCTGACTCAACCTCCAAAACTCCATAAGCAACAGGGAACATCCAATTGTGTCCATCAACTGCAGTAGCAGCAACTAGCTGTCCTTTAAACCTGCCATGAAGAGCTGTTGCATCCACGGCCAAATAAGGCCTGCAACCATCCAGCAAGCTTTGAAACAAACAAAAGCCCTTCTAAAACATTCCTTCTGCATTATCCTTCCGCTTTTCAATTTGTAGAGAATTGTATGCTTATCTATCGCTACAACACTGCCTGGACTAGCCATCTCCACTTCAGCTTTGAAAGTGTAACGCAACTGAAAGCTTTCATTCCATGGACCATTGATCCTGTCAAGAGCCATTTCCTTTGCATATAACATCCTCATGTAAGGTATTTTTATAGTAAACTTATCAGATATCAATTTTATGAGTGCTGTTGGACCAAGTGATGGTGTTTCTCTCAGCTAATCTATGATTGCATCTGCCAACCACCTAGTCTTTGCTAGCTTTGATTTCTCCTCTGGCGCTCCCGCTCGTGGTGGACAAGTATGGTCGATCGAGTTCTTCTTTATCTGAAACATAATTATAAGGGATGTCAGTAATAGTTAACAAATTTTACACTGTGATCTAAAATACACAACTGGTTGGCGTAGTACCTAAACCACGGTTCTTCTGAGTATTGTGGATGCATGCAGCCTTCACTTACACCTCTTGTATGGGCACTTAACTGTGAACCTACCTGGCTCACTTTTAATAACCTCATAATCATTCTTGGTGAGAAAGCAATATGTAGTAATTGCATTACGGCAGTCCATCATCGTTTGAAATATGGTGCCTTCTGCAAGCTGAGGATCCTCCCTATTCCACTCAATTGTTGGCAAGTCATCACCTTCGTAATCGTCTAAAATGAGGCTGTCATTATTCTCATCCTTCTCTTTATCATCAGTGTCATCAAATCTGGCACCTTGTGCAATATCTTCCATGTATTGATCCTCCATTGCCTGCTTACTGCATCGATCTACCAATTCAGGAAATATCAACTCATCCTCATCATCTTGAGGAGACAGATCCTCAATCTCTGCACCGTCCTCCACATCGACCGCAGGAACGATCTGGCTACCACTACCACTAGCACTTGGGACAGATGGTGCTACTGTGGACCTACAAGGAGCAGGGCGGCGCACACGATTAGCAGAGGTAGCAACACTAGAGAGACATAATGCCCGACCACCTGATGATGCCCCAACACCAGATGATGCCTGGACCCTGTCCACATGGATTCGAATTTTACCGACACGGCAAGAATCATTTAAAGCAAAAAGAATTCCCAGATCGTCGTCGGAAATTAGTGGAACATATCTTTCCTCCATGCTGTTGAAATATTGGAAATCAACTGAATCGCCAGCGTCCCAGGGGTACCAAGCGCAGATGTTATCTTTTAAATCTCTCAACGAGATGGTAGTTGCAACCACCGCAGGGATGTAAAATCTGCTCATATTGCGTTCAGAATCACGCAAAAAGCTAGTATCCAGCCTAACCACCAGCCGAAAAGCCAGCGCTGGATCAATCCTATTCGAAAAGCAACGCAGTTAGTTGAGCAACAATGATTCGCGCTCAAAAACTGCCTACTGCTAATTCACATAGGCAGACGATGCTTACCCAGATGGAATCCATGCGTTAGATCCCTCCGATTCCCAATCTTCTCCGCCGTTGAGGGGCATAATCGGCACACCAGACGGATATATAAACTCTACCGCGATAGGGATAGATCTAGTGGAGGCGGAGCCCTCTCCGCCTCCCGGGGGTGGTGGTGGGGGCGGGGGCGGGGGCGGCTCGGGGGCGGACGACGCCATAAGGTAGGAGGGCAGGACGGCGTGGCGGCGGAGGGGCGGTGAGCTCTTCCAGTCTCGGGCGGAGGGGAAAGCTTTGGGTGAGTGACCGCCAGTCCGACGTGTCTCATTGGGTCAACAGTCAACACCATTCAAAAGCAACGGTCCATTCACAACCACCGTGGCTCCCTAGCCGTCACCGGTAACGGTCTAAGGCCTTTGACCAGACGGCAACCCTCCCGTTCGAGCGTCTGCGAGGGGTTTCAAACTGGAGCGAGGGGAAAACTGAGGAAAAGTTAAGCGGCTGGGAAAAACTGAGTACAACTAACGACCCATGGGCACAAGAATAGAAATCCCATAAATTAATAACAGAGAATGGAAGTACCATCCACACATACAAACGAACAAACTACTACTATGAAGCAATTATATGCAGACAAGTAAATAAAAAGGGGGCTGCTAGTATGCAGCATTTCTATTCAGACAAATAAATAAAAACATGCAAGAATGGTATTATGTATTATAGGAATATAGGAAATATATGGAGCCAATACCAGTAATCATTAAGTAAGCAATCCAACATTAGAGGCAAATGAATGTAAATTAATATTTACCAGAGAACGAATAGGCAGTAATAAGAATGTTCTCAACTAAAATCCTTGCAAGTAAGAATGCCCTGGATTCATTTGTTGCTGAAGCAGAAATACCAGAGGGTGGAGTTGTACAAGTATAGGAAACAGTGTCATTGTCCGGGGTAAATAGCAAGCCAGAAAATTGGATTACTAAATTAGGTGGTATATTCTCAGAGAATATGCAATTTACATCTTTTAACAAGATTACACAATTATGCAGGAGACGATGGAATTTCCACCCTATGCAATTTATGAATTCAGAAAGACATAAAATGACTAAGATTCATAGCAGATACCAACACATATAGGATCTAATATAGCTTGCATCTAACCAGAGATGATAGCATGATCAAGTCTCAAACCATGGTGCAATCTATTACATAATTAAAACAACTAACAAACAACGGCTCAGATTAAGCAACACACAACAAACGGCTCAGATTGGGTGAGAAAAGTAGCGCTAGGGGCACACGATCGAATATGCACGGATACAAACGGATGTGAATAGGACTCAAACAGACGTGTATCTTTTGGACTTCAAAAAAGACTCCCCAGATCAAGAAGCAATCACATCTTCTCTAAACCTTCGCTCCTGACCCTTCTCTTCCCATCTTACTCGAATAAAGATCGGCCCGCCGTCATCATTGGTCTCCTCTTTATCTCCATCGAGCCGGCATGGAGAAACATTAGATCTTCGGTATACATACGAACGATCTCTCCGGCTTCGCACGTCTGATTCCCCCATCCAAATCGATCGATCGCTCTCTCCGGCGAGGTGATGCAACACAATTAGGCTGGCCACCATTTGTGTACGCGGCAGCGTCGGCTATCTCGAGCCGGTGCCTCGCCATCCGAGGAGCGAGAGCGAAAAGGCTGCGTCGCCTCAAGAAGATCCAACAGGACGCCCTCTCACAGCTCACCGATAAGTGGGCCAACGGCGCTGGGATTCTAGAGCGCTAGCTCCTGGATAATCGTCATCATTGGTCTCCTCTTTATCTCCATCGAGCAGGTGCAGGTATAGAGGAACATTAGATCTTCGGTATTCATACGACCGATCTCTCCAGCGTCGCACGTCCGATTCCACCATCCAAATCGATCGATCGCTCTCACCGGCGACTCGATGCAACACAATTAGGCTGGCCACCATCTGTGTACGCGGCAGCGTCGGCTATCTCGAGCCGGTGCCTCGCCGCCAGAGGAGCGAGAGCGAACTAGAGCGCTAGCTCCTGGATAATCTATTCGCTGGGCAAGGCTGATCATGCATGAAGGAAGCATACACATACGCACGTTGGATATACATAAGCCGGAGATAAAGGACTGTCAAAATCGCGGCAGTTTCAGGCTTTCAGCTAGCTGGTAGATGAGAGACTTTGTCATGGAAGGTCGACTACCAACCAAAGCTTTGCATCAACTATGACGATGCCAAAACATGCTATCCACGTCCACAGCGAGGTTGATATTCCACTAGGATGCATGACGATGGAATTAACCGGAGCGTGCGGCCAGCATGGCGATGGGATTAAGGGAGCGTGTGCCGTCACTGCAAAGTTAGCAAGATTTCGCTGGATGGCAAATCGGCCGAAGAATTTTAAGCAAGTCAATGAGGTACCTGAAATCACGTGAAATCAATACGAAGCAAGCCAGGTTGTTTCTCTTTGGCTTAAGACGATGTACTCATCCTAATTCAAAATGAGATACGATGGAATAGGCTTCCGGTCTGTTAGCCTGAAGTAGGCGTTAAAAGGATGTTCCTCAATTAGAACATACCAAAAGGCAGTCCGGTGTACGAAGCTCACGCTTTATTTGGCTGGAGAAGAGTTGGACAATTTAGATCTATGTCTCCATTAGAACACACGGATGCCAAGAAAGCGAACACCTTATATATTTCGATCACGCCAGCGCAGACAGTTAGACATGCCGCCCTGGCGCCCCAGCGACGCATAGGCCACAGTCGCCACTCTCACAAGCGCGCGGCAGGCCGGCAGCCTCTACCGGTGTTACCAATGGCGGATCCATGTGTAAGCTGTATAGTCAATTGAGTACACAGCTTTTTGTTGCTACTTGAAACAAGTTGAAGCGGTCGTGAACTTGGCCGGCATAGAGAGGAGATTGAAGTAAGACATCATAAACAATATATTTGCATTGAGTATCGTGCGTTTAGTAGCAGCAACCAGGTACGCTTTAGTAAATTGTGTTATACATGGGTTGCCAGTTAGCAGCTAGCCTAACTATTTTTTTGTGAAATTAGCTCGCCTATATTATATGTATGTGTGAGAATTTTTTTTTTTGATAAAGATATGTGAGAAATATGCACGCAGTTTAATTCTATAGATGAGATATGCGACACGTATACCTATTTCTTGCATTGGCCAACGTGTAAAAAAATTCTTTCTAGAGTCCACTTGATTAAGTCTTTATACTACCAATCGAGATTCTATTGCAATTTTCTTCAAAAGAGAATGGACAATTGCCTTGCAAAAAAAGAGAGTGGATAATTTATTTTTTCTTTGGGTTTAGAGTTTAAAGTAGTTTAAAGGATATGCTTGGAAGTATGAGGTGCCTGAGATGCTGTAATGGGCGACTCAGCCCAAAATATTTCATATTTAGAAATTATATGCTTTAACTCAGAAAGATATTGCAGTATTAAAAACAATGTCTGCAATACGAGAATGATCAGTTGTGTACGCAATGATGGCATATATATATGCCAAAGCTCAAAAATATAATAATTAATGGGTGTAAGATACACATAAAAAACGAGGAACCATAAAAAAAGTTGGAGACATATAATGTTATACGGTCTATGATTAACATGTTGCATAGGAAATCTGAATATTGTTATGGTAGTTTTTTTGTTGTCACTCCACAAAAAATATCTATAATATAATACAATAATTGGAAACATATCTTATATATAGGAGAATAACATCTTTGTCAAGACATATTTTTAAATATAATCCTTTCTATATTCCTATTAGAAATTTAAGCCCTAATGTTGTGATGCATTGATCTAAATAAAAGTATTTTCAGATATTTTAGTGTATAATAGTTGATTATAAACCATAATTTACAAAACGTAATTTAACTAATATAATATAGAAGAAAATCTAGCCGCGCAAATGCGCGGGCCACACAGCTAGTTTTAATATAGGCAACATAACAAAATTGCAACCAATGAAGTACTCATTACACATCCACAGCCTATGCGAAAGAAAAATATTGTTGTTCAAGAACTTAATTTGAAAGAAGTACAGTAAGAAAGCAACATCATTTTACTTCCGAAGACGCGAAATAAGGAAACATAGTTTCCCTGACAATTTGTATAAAGAAGGAGACTAGTCCATGGCGGCCGGCGAACTTATGCTACTACTAAAACTTCTATATATAGTATAAAATGGTTCGTCCATAAAAATAAGTCTAATCTTGCAACAGACCTCACCAGAGACCTCATGGTAAAAAAATGATAATGTCATTTATTGTGGTAATAATTGCATGTTCCTATGGACAAACTATGATATTACTTGCTGACAGTTTTACCAAGCTATAAACAACTAAACAAAGCATCCTATTATTGCTGACAGTTTTACTATGATATATACTAGAGCCTGAACTGCTTTTGTACATCCTATTATTTCTCCTTTGAGCTAATATAATCCATGATCCTGTTACTTGTTGCACTCTTTCATGATGAGATATCAACATTTATCGAAAAAATTAAGATATGCAGCTAACAAAGCATAAAAAAGACAAAGTTTATTACAAGCCTGCAGAACAAATGTTAAACTAGAATACTTACCAATAATATAGGTATTTGACATTATGTATTATAGGAAATATTTGGAGCCAATACCAGTAATCATTAAGTAAGCAATCCAACATCAGAGGCAAATGAATGTAAATTAATATTTACCAGAGAAGGAATAGTCAGTAATACAAATGTTCTCAACTAAAATCCTTGCAAGTAAGAATGTCCTGGATTCAATACAGAACTACTCGCCCATACCTTCACAGATATCAGGATCAATGATCAATTCCAGTCGAGTTCACCCGACAGCTTCCTTGTTGCTGAAGCAGAAATACCAAAGAGGGTGGAGCTGTACATGTATAGGAAACACATCAGCACTGCTTACTACCAACTCACAAATATGTACAGATAATATGCACATGAAACGAGTGTACCTCCCACTCTTGATCAAATGCTTCTTCCTCCAATATTATCTATCTGGCTGCTCAAACAAATAATCCAACGACTATTGGTACGAAATGAGTTCCGGTAACAACAACTCTGCACACACAAAAAACAATGAGAGTTAAGACATAAAGTAATAACTAGCAATTTTATGAACTCGATTTTATCATGCAAAATTATATTATCAAGACAATCAAGTTTTTTATACAGTTCATTCCTGTGTGTAAGTCTGTTTAGCATTGCTACTTGTAATTAGGTTGGAAATAAATAGTTACCACGCATTCAAAAATATCTCTGGCAGGGTTTTCTATTTCAGATCAAAGGCGCTTGGCCGAGCATTAGAACTAACACATCAAGGTTAATGTCAAGAAACAAGATGCTTGCATGCCATAACTCAATTCAGAGATTGAGCTAAAACCAATCTGAACCTACTCCTACTTACTAACGTGATGGTAGCGGCTTAATGTCAAGAAACAAGATGCTTGCATGTATAACTCAATTTAGAGAATGAACTATATTTTGAGGAATTAAGTCAGCTGATATGGCACTGGAAACACACGTATTATATGAAACCACATATCATGTCTAGAAAACAAATCAAAATTAGTTCTTGTAGATGCTAATTTGGTACAAAATTTGTGCAGGTTTCGCAGAATATAGAGGTTATAATAAATGTTATGCAAGAACTCTAACAAGGAGGTGGTGCTCAGATTCCTAGATCTGGAGCAACAACTCAACCTAGAACATGAAATACAGCAAACAAAAGAAGGAGAGTAGAAGAATTAGGGGACCAACCTTCGTTCAAGGAGCAAAGATACAATCGGGACCGCTCGACGTCGCTGGAGATGATGAGGATTTGAGGTGGAGGAGATCGTCGGAGGACCACCAGAGAGGGGAAAGGTGGGAGAGGAGAGGACATGGAGCCGAGGAGAGGAGAGGACCGCTAGATCTGGCGTCTGGTGTAATATCCCAGCATTTAGGACAAAACGAAGGGTAGAACTAGGACTATTGTGCATTCATGCATCTTAAAACCTGAGTAAATTTTTCGCAAAACAAAAGAAAACTTGGGAGAGTAAACTTCTTTCAAAGCATCTTAGGGGTTAGAGGTGTTGTGACTGCTAATAGTTTGCTATGATCTCTTGATGATATTATTAATTGAGTCTTGAAATTAAATGATTGTTGAATCATCTCAAATCTGAATATTCAATAATTAATAAAGATATAATTCAATTATGTAATAATTGAGTAATAGAAAAAGAATAGAATATATAATAAATAGAAATAGAACTTTATTGATATTACACAAATATACAAAGTCTTTACATCTTTATTAGAAGTTAAAAGAAGATTACAAAAGAGGTAAACAAAAGAAACCTAGAACTAAACTATTCCTAATGGTCTTCTTGAAGTTCATCTTCTAAATCTTCATATTCAGCAACCTGCAAAACAAAACAAACACATAAAAGAAAAGGAATAAAGATTAGGAGTTAGTGATGTTTACTCTCAGACTAGGGCAAATCATTTTGCCATTGCATCATTGAGTGTGTTTGGACCAAGATTAGTATATGTTCTTTTAAAATTGGTACAAACTGAATGTGCACCCAACATTTTAGCATTCCCAGCGTCAGAGAGTGAGAGAGAAGTGAGGATCAGGTCAAGCCTGGTTGGCAAGTAGGGCAGCTGCTCAGTCACCCTGACTGGGTGTGGTGCTGTCAGCACCACAGCAAAGGAGAGCAGCAGCTACTGGAGTAGATCAGCTCAGCTCAGTCACCCTGACTGGGTGTGGTGCTGTCAGCACCACAGCAAAGGAGAGCAGCAGCTGCTGGAGTAGATCAGCTCGGCCAGGAGCTAGTAGCTCACTAGACAAACACCACACCAGCGCAAGAACTTCACAGACCTTGCACACCACACCAAGAATAGAACTTGTTCTTGTTATCATCACACCAAAACATCCAGCCAAACTCTGGAGTCCAACTGAAGCTCAAGACAATCAGGAGGAGAAGAACCAGTAGCCCATCTCAGGAGGAGAAGGACAAGAAGCAGCCAGGAGCAAGTCCAGGAGGTGAAGGACAAGCAAGCAGCCGAGCCAGGAGGGGTAGGCAAGCCAGAAGCAAGCTACCACCAACAGCAAGCAACAGAAGCTGTACACAACACTAGCACTACACAACTACAGGCATCAGGTAGAAACCTTGCAAGCATATTATTGCTAGTGAATGATTCCAGCTTGTGTTTTCATTAGATAAGCCCTCAGATTGGCAAAGAAGTGCTTTGCCAAGATCATCCTAGGGATTCATGAATAAAAGACCAAAGTAAGCCACAACAGTGTGCTAGCCTCAGTTTGCACTTCACTGGCACATCACAAAGATTAAATCAACAGAGAGAAACTTGTGCTGGGCACATGTCTTGTTGGGCATGCACCTCAAGCACACAAGTTTTGCAAGCATCACCAAATAGGTAGCAGTGGGCACACAAACAAGTTTAGCACCTCACAAACTACTCCTAGCCTCAGACCAGCATCATTGGCTAAATTACCATGGGCAAGTTTCACCATAGAAATAATCCCAAAAATCAGTTGCTGGGCACAGGGTCAGAAGACCTTGCACCTCAACACAACCAATTTGTTATTGGACAAACAAGTCCATATACAGTAGATAAATCATCTCCCTAGCTATCAAGAACTAGGAATCATATCAATCTTGCTTTAGCTAATGTCACAGAAGTCTGCAACACAGCATAGCAACTCATCACTTGGTTATCAGGGATAAACAAGTAGCAGCAGCTAACACAACATACTTATCACTGAACATGTGTTAACAGTTAACTGAAATAACCACATTCAGTTGACACCACAGTGTGGAGACACCAGCAACCACAGGAGAAGTATCTAGCACGCATAGGATAGAGCAAGCTGTGAGAGCACAGTATTGCTAGCATAAGCCAAGTGCTAACTGAATCTTGCACATGTGCAAGGTTCAGAAACAACACCTCTGTCAGTAAGTGTGCTGACAGAGGAAGAAGAGAAGCAAGCAGTGTATCAGGTTACAGCACAATCATAGATAACTGTATCAAACAAGCATCCAGCAGCAGCATCACAGAGCAAGCTCTGTGAGCTTGGCTCACTGGTCTTGACCAGTATGGTCAGAGACCATGGCCAGTAAGAAGAGCAGAAGGTAGAGAGGGAAGATGTAGCTCACCAGACGCCCAGGTGCTCATCTGGATGGCATGGCAGGGCAGTGCCTGCGCGACCAGCCAGAGGCTGCCTAGGGAGGTCTTCACCAAGATGCACCGGCGGGCTCACACCAAGCACAAGCACCGGAGCTAGCTCAGTAATCTCCAGCTCGGTGAGGCACAGCAGCAGGGGTGCTCATCGGTGACAGATCCTGAGGGGAAGGACCAATCCGATCTCCTCTGGAAGGTAGCGGCCGGCGAAACCACTTGGTGGAGCTGGTAGAGGGTGCGGTGGTGAGTGATTTGCCCAAGGTGGCGACGGCGATGGCCACCGGAGATGGCCGTAGTGGCCAGGCGGCGGCGGCGGCGATCCGGTCGCCAGAGAGCTCGAGAGTGAGAGGGAAGCAGGTGAGGGTCGGGCTGGGTCGGTTGACCGATCCAGACCCGAGCCGGTTGGCTTAGCCAAGCCAAGTGGGCTGGGTGGGCCAGCAGGCCGGTTGGGCCAGCAGGCCATTTGGGCCAAACAGGCCTTGGCAAATTATTTTGAATCAAAACCACAATTTAAAATTCAAATGTTGTTCCTTTTTGAATTCAAACAAAAATCAAAAATCCAAATAACCTTAATAAAATACCCTCTTATTCTGAAATGAAATAAACATTAACATAAATTCAAACAAAAGAATTATTCTTTAAAACATATTTTAAAGCTTTTAAATTCTATTTTCAAAAAAAACATAATTATTATCTATATTATAAAAATTGAATTTCTTCTTTAAAAAAATTAAACCTTTTCCTTTTCAAATAACCCAACAAGAGTTTTATAACTCAAACTTTAATTTCAAACCTTTACTTAATTGTCTCAACATTTTAATAGGGTAAAACACACAAATAAAATTTGTGTTTTTAGAAAATCCTTAAACCCTAGAAAGTCTTGGGTAAAACACACAAATACAATTTGTGTTCCTAGAAACTCTTTAAACCCTAGAAAGTGGGTACAACACACAAATAAGAAAACCAAGTTCATAAATCACCATGCATAGCATATCATTATGCATAGCATCCAACTATTTCTTGAAACATTGTCCTTATCGGACAATACTTGGATTTTTGTAGAACAAGGAGATCAGGAGCAACGCCAAGTATCCGACTCCATTGCCTTTTAATCACCAGGCAAGTTTATCTTGCTCATATCTCTTGATTGCACTGGTTTTGAAAATTCTTGCAAAGTGATGACTCCAAACTCTAACATTTCAAAAAGGATGGAAAACCTATTTTCATATATGAACATGACTAGTGGTTATCGACCAGTGGTGATAACCTAGGAAGGCTAGCAGGTGGAACCATGGTAAGATTGTGGTGGTGGAGGTTCCACTTGCACGGGGAAGCAAACCTAGGATTAACAACCAATGCCACATTTATTCTAGCACCGTAAAAACCGTGTCATCCAAGAGACTTGGAATGGGACGGGAAAGTCAGCTGTATCTTCTCTCGTTCGCATGTCAACGGGAAGCCAGTTGCCGGTCGCAGTAGGTCTTGCGGGACTACTTGCATATGGGTGGGACACCTAAGTTCTCACGGCATTAGTGTCTATGATGGTCCGCCAGAAGCACCTAGGTACTTCATCGTTGGGGGTGAATATCAGGGGCATAACCTGCTCGCGTGAATTGGGTGGGCATGCGTTGTGCGGAGAAGGCAGTGATTGGCTTGGATCAATGACTGGGCCCCACATCAAGGAATTGTGGACAGGAATGTACGCCCGGTTGTGCAGCAAGGCTTTGATCTCTTTTGGAAGGAGGTACCTCTGTAGAGTGTAAAAGGATGTGACATGTTACCCCTTGTTCCGGGGAGGAGCTGCGAACGCCGCAGGAAAGGTGCTCTCAAGGCACTACACCTGTGTTGGCTGTTGGGCATAGTTTTCTAAAGTAAAAGCAACCTTTCAAGAAACCTTGATAAAACCTTGCATAGGCCTACGACTCTTTTGGGTCTGTGGCTGTAGTTAGTGCATATCACACAACTTCTTTCTAAAGAAACTTGCTGGGTAACGCTCGTTACTCACCCCAATCTCTTAAACCCTTGATAGACTGTGAAGAGCTCGATGAAGCCACTCTGAATGCAATCGAAGGCTAGCAGGACATCTTCTATGAGGAGCCAGATCTCTCCCGAGGCGTCGAAGGCGTGGATTACATCATTCGCTACGGGGCATCCTCCGGCGAGGAATCAGAGTGAAGATCTACTAACTAATAGGGTAGTACTGTAGCCGAGGAACCGAGCAACTGTAGAATATGAATAAATTGTTGAGTTCTCCCCTTGTTTAATTATTTGAGCTTTCCAGTTGCTGTAAACACTAAGCACTTGAGGTGTTCTCTTTATCGAGAGCATTTCGGTATCATCACGCTTTGGTCTGTAATAAATGTGGATCAGTTTGTATTTGGGCCCGCAATGTTTCTGTTGTACCATTCTGAGGGATGTAATATTTGTGGAGGCTTGTTCCGCAAGTGTTATATCAATGACTTGCATACTATAACATACATTGGTATGCTGGGTCACCGCAGCTGGTATCAGAGCAATTGCTTTGACCTTAGGTTGGAAACCTAGTAAAGGGATAGAACCTGTAGGAGTCTAGTAGCAACGGTAAAGAGTTCTCTAAAAATTATGATGGTTATTCACTTGCGAATAACATAGTCATATTTTTAGTGTTACAATTCTTTATTATGATGCATCATACTAATTCTGTACCTTATTCTTGTAACAGCTATTATGGCATCGAGAGTTCCAAGCACGTACCGTTTGGTCACAGAGGAGGACTCTGGAAGACTATGAGGGAACCTTGACTGAGCAATTAGGGTCACTACTACGGGCTTTTGGACTTAACACCGACATCCCTGTTAAGACTTATTTTTACAAGGATGATGGGACTACAGTCAAGTACCGTGTGGTTATTATGCTACCTGACGGACTGGTATCTAGTACAGTTCAGCCTTCCAGAGAGGGAAGAGGTGAGACTGCAGCTTATCACGAGGCAGTAGTGAGAGCTATTGCGACTATCAGGGAGTACAGAGCGGTGGAGTTAGCAGGTACCACTTTTACCGCTATTCCACATGACTCACTGATGGATGAGCCGGGAATGGATCACGATGTTCTGGTGAAGAAGAAGCCGAAGTTAGCAGCCAGACTTCTTGATAGGTATAGGAAGATGGTAGGTTCACTGTATAACACTCACCAGGTCATTGTGGAGGACAAGGCGGAGATGCTTGATGACCTCACAGACACTACTAGGAGGCAGGAGCGAGCAGAGTTGACTAGGCAGGAGTCGGAGGGATCTCATTTCTCACCGGTTGTGGGAAAGCACAGCTACCCGACATAGCCTGGACCTTCCAGGTATTCACTCACTCCTGAGCCCATTCACTACCCAGTTATCACTTCTAGTATGGAGGCGCAGCAGGGTCTCAAGGGGGTCTCAGAGTCCGAGCTGCCTATTGAGAACTCTGATGGGTGGAGGTTTGACTGGCCGGGAGACGGCCAACAGTATACTAGCTCGTATGGAGGGACAACTCACGCAGCAGGAGGTGGTGATGTCGTAGTCACTCCTGTTGTATCGGATGAGGAGGAGGATCCGATGGAGGTTCAGTTTGAGAGTCAGGAGCCAGTTGAGGCACCTATGGAGCAGGAAGCACCGTTTAATCACACCCACTGCACTGAGAGTGTGTGTGTTATGGAGAGGCGGAGCCCTTTCCTACTATGACTGCTCATGAGACCAGTGTGTACTTTGAGAGCTACCTCGGACTGAATGGACTAGTGTTGAGCGATACTTCTATGATGGACACTTCTGACTCGGACTATGTTCCGGGTGGTAGGCCGTTTGTTCCTGAGACAGTGCGCCGGACTACACGCCATCATGGGTGGACTCCGGGCATGTACTATGAGCCGTGAGACAGGACGGGACGTCAAGACCAAGACCGAAGCTTAGTTGTATCTGTGAATGCAGCTAGTGCTAGTGGTACGTTGATGTAATAAGAGAGACGCTAGAACTATCCAGTCTCGATCTATGAGTGTACTCCACGTGTGAGAGTACGTGTTGTAATAATGACCTTGTATCCGTTTGTATGATATGTATAATATGTATCTTGTATTTGGTTTTCTTGCGATCTTCCATTTGGATTTGGATTTCTGGTTTCCATTGTGTGACTAGTTCTGAGCATGAAGTGAAGCTCAGAAAGCATGGGCATGGTGTAATTATGAGATCTTCGCTTTATGTTACAGGACTAGAGAGGCTATGGATACGGGATTAGCTGCCGATGCTGAGGAGCAATGTTTGGCACAAGAGGCTCAGGCCAAGGCTATGAATGACCAGCAGGCAGAAATGGAAGCCAAAGCAAAGGCTGATCAAGAAAATCAAGCTCATTTACCACCACCACCGTTCAGGCCTTTGGCAGAGCAAAGCTTTATGCAGTATATGCAGTTCATGCAAGAAACACAGAACAAATTCATGCAAGAACTCATGGGGCATGTTGGAGCCGGAAGGGTTCTGGAGGCAAGAGGGGTAAGTCTTTCTGACTTCCTCAATGCAAAACCACTTCCCTTTGCTTCCGCAGTTGAACCAATGGATGCGGAAGATTGGCTTATGGATACTGAGAGGAAACTCAAAGCGGTGGGAGCCAATGACGAGGAGAAGGTTCATTATGTGGTACACCTTCTATCTGGACCAGCCACAACATGGTGGGACAACAAAGTGACACTCCAACTTCCGGAGAAGGTATTCTCTTGGGAAGAGTTCAAAGAAAAATTCCGTACCTTTCATGTGCCGAAAAGTGTGGTTGAGCTCAAGAGAAGGGAATTCGAGGACCTCAAGCAGGGGAGTGCAACAATGATGGCTTACATCAAGGAGTTCACAAGACTCTCTCGTTACGCTAGTGACGAGGTGAGTACCGACAGCAAGAGGGTGAAAGGTTCCTCAGGGGACTGGATCCTTACGCGGCAATGCAGATGAAGTTGACGAAGCCGCGTAACTTCCAAGAACTCATGGATACAGCCATTACTTGGGAGAATGATTACAAGTTGGTTCAGATGAGCCGACTGAAGAGAGCCAAGACGGAGGCCAAGAAAGTGCAACCAACCCGAAGTACTCCAAACCTGAGTTTCAAACCCAGGGTAAGGACAGGAGGAGCTCCACCTAATCGTAAGGTGTTTTCACCTAAAGGTCAGATCCTCTGCCACAAGTGTGGACTTCCAGGACATGTTCAGAAAGATTGCAACAAGCCAAGGATTATCTGTTATGCTTGCGGGAAGGAAGGGCATATCCGTCCAGATTGTCCTAATAAACCAGCTGGTGGATGGCCGGATAATCGTGGTGGTAAGTCAGGAGGAGGTGGTAGACCTGCATCTGGAGGTGGCAGCAGCAGCAAGAACGACAACAGAAAAAGAGGCCGGAACTTTGGGAGGTTAAATTGCACATCTCTGGAAGAAGCTAACAATTTAGAAACGGCGGTCATAGGTACGCTAAGCATCCTTACTCATCCCGGTAAAGTTCTTTTTGATACCGGTGCCACTACATCATTCATTTTCAAAGATTTTGTTAAAAAGTATGGGTTAAGGTGTTGGGCGATAGCACATCCTATGACTGTTGTGACGGCCGGGGGTAAACTTGTAGTATCCCAATGCATACCAGACCAGGTCATTACGATCTATGACTGTCCTTACTTTGTCGATCTCTATGTTCTTCCACTCAAAAACATTGAAGTTGTTTTGGGAATGGATTGGATGTCGGATCATGCAGCACATATTGATTGTGAGGAGAAGACTGTGTCAATCCGGAAGCCTGGAGGTGGAAGAATCACATATCAAGCAGATAAGCATACCCATGTGGAGATTGGAATTCAACTCAATTCTCTGAAAGAGGCCAAGTTAGAAGATATTCTAGTGGTGAACGAGTTCATGGATGTATTTCCCCAAGAATTACCGAGAATGCCACCGGATCGGGAAATAGAATTTACTATCGATCTGAAGCCAGGCACAACACCAATTTCACAAGCACCCTATAAAATGGGTCCTAAAGAGTTGAAAGAACTGAAGGAACAGTTAGATGAGTTGGAAAGTAAGGGATTCATCCAAGAAAGTATATCACCTTGGGGTTCGCCAGTCATATTTGTTGATAAAAGAGATGGAGGCAGAAGAATGTGTGGGGATTTTAGGAATCTGAACAATGTCACCATCAAAAACAAGTATCCCTTGCCAAGAATTCAAGATCTGTTTGATCAAGTCCATGGAGCTGGGGTTTTCTCAAAAATTGATTTGAGATCAGGGTATCATCAAATCAAGATAAAACCTAAAGATGTACCAAAGACTGCATTTGTCTCAAGGTATGGCCATCATGAATATTTAGTTGTTCCTTTTGGTCTGACCAATGCTCTGGCAATTTTCATGAACTTGATGAACAAGATTTTCATGCCATATCTGGACAACTTTGTGATAGTGTTTATCGATGACATTCTGATTTATTCCAAGAATAAAGAGGATCGTGCCAAACATCTCAGAATGGCATTGCAAGTGTTAAGGGATCATCAGTTGTATGCTAAATTCAGCAAATGTGAATTTTGGCTAGATCAAGTAGAATTCCTTGGTCATGTCATAAGCAAGGAAGGGATTGCCGTGAATCCAAGCAAAGTTCAGTCAGTCTTGGATTGGCAAGCTCCAACCAATGTGAAGGAAATAAGAGGATTTCTAGGAATGGCCGGATACTATCAGAGATTCATCGAAGGATTCTCGAAGATGGCAGGGCCGATGACCAAATTGTTAAGGAAAAACACTCCATTTGAGTGGTCTGAGAAATGTGAAGAGAGTTTTCAAGAGCTAAAAAAGAAACTCACAACAACACCTATCCTAGCAGTACCAGAAACTGGAAAGGATTATACCGTTTACTGCGATGCATCCAAGAATGGACTGGGCTGTGTTCTGATGCAAGACCAGAAGGTAATTGCTTATGGTTCAAGACAACTTAAACCACATGAAGTCAATTACCCAACACATAATCTAGAATTGGCAGCAGTGGTATTTGCTCTCAAGCAATGGAGGCAATTTCTTTATGGAGCCAAATGTGAGCTTTACACCGATCACAAGAGCCTGAAATACTTCTTTACTCAGAAGGAGTTGAACATGAGGCATAAAAGATGGTTAGAGTTGATCAAGGATTATGATCTTACCATTAATTATACTCCAGGAAAGGCTAATGTGGTAGCCGATGCATTAAGCTGGAAGAGCACTGTAACACAGCAAATGGAGAGAGAACTTCCGGAGGAATTGCTTAAGGACCTAGAAAGACTGGAAATAGAATGTCTGGAGGTCCAATCTTTGGGGAGTATTCACACTATGAGAGTAATGGAGGAAAGACAAAGTGATTTGAAATACACTATATTCAGAAGACAAGATGAAGATCCTTTCATCATCGAAGAAATCCGCAGGATTGAAGAGGGTAGACCATCTGAATTCCGTTTGGGTGATTTTGATTCACTCTGGTTCCAGAACAGAATCTGTGTGCCAGATATCCCTGAGTTCAAAGGGTTGATTCTCAAGGAGGCCCACGAGACACCATACTCCATACATCCGGGAAGTACAAAGATGTACATGGATCTCAGGGAGTTGTTCTGGTGGAATAACATGAAGCGTGACATAGCCAGGTATGTAGCAGAATGTCACACCTGTCAAAGAGTCAAGGCAGAGCATCAAAGTCCAGCAGGGTTACTTCAACCTCTGGACATTCCGGAGTGGAAATGGGAGGAAATCGGGATGGACTTTATTACCGGTTTACCTCTAACCAAGAGGCACAAAGATATGATCTGGGTAATAGTTGATCGACTCACCAAAAGTGCACACTTCTTGCCTGTGAACCAGAAGGATAGTGCAGAAAAGCTAGTGGAGATCTATGTAAAAGAGATCGTCAGCAAGCATGGAGTACCCAAGAAGATCGTCTCTGATAGAGGGTTGGTCTTTACATCCACATTCTGGAGAGATCTTCATACAGCACTGGGATCACAATTGGATTTCAGCACTGCTTATCATCCCCAAACTGGAGGGCAAACAGAAAGAATAAATCAGATCTTGGAGGATATGCTTCGTGCATGTGCTCTAGATTTCGGAGGATCATGGGATGAGCACTTACCTTTAGCGGAATTCTCTTACAACAACAGTTATCAAAGCAGTTTAAAAGCAGCACCATTTGAAGTATTATATGGACGCAAGTGCAAATCTCCAATATGTTGGTTTGAGTCTGGAGGCAACCATGAATTCAAAACTGATTTCATCAAAGAGAAGCAAGGTATCATTGATATCATCCGAGATCGTTTGAAGATAGCTCAAAGTCGACAAAAGAGTTATGCAGATCAAAAGAGGCGGACATGGGAACCCAAAGTGGGGGATTTGGTCTATCTGAAGGTTAGTCCTATGAAAGGAGTCAAGAGGTTCGGTATTAAAGGGAAGTTAAGTCCAAGATACATTCGACCATTCAAGATTCTGAGTCAAAACCGAAGTGTTGCTTTTGAATTAGAGCTTCCAGCAAAATTGAAGCAAGTTCACAATGTCTTCCATGTTTCTCAACTTCGGAAGTGTTTGAAAGCACCGGAAGATTCTATTACACATGAAGACTTGGATCTTCAAGCAGACTTGACTTATGAGGAGAAGCCAATAAAGATCTTAGAGGAGAACTAGAAGAGGCTTCGGAATCATGCAATCAAATTCTGTAAAGTTCAATGGAATCATCACTCCGAAAGGGAAGCAACTTGGGAGAAGGAAGAGGATTTGAGACAAGCATACCCAGAACTCTTCAGGTACACAAAGTTTTAACTTTGGGATGAAGTTCTGATAAGGGGGAAGACTGTAATATCCCAGCATTTAGGACAAAATGAAGGGTAGACCTAGGACTATTGTGCATTCATGCATCTTAAAACCTGTGTAATTTTTTTGCAAAACAAAAGAAAACCTGGGAGAGTAAACTTCTTTCAAAGCATCTTAGGGGTTAGAGGTGTTGTGACTGCTAAGAGTTTGCTATGATCTCTTGATGATATTGTTAATTGAGTCTTGAAATTAAATGATTGTTGAATCATCTCAAATCTGAATATTCAATAATTAATAAAGAAATAATTCAATTATGTAATAATTGAGTAATAGAAAAAGAATAGAATATATAATAAACAGAAATAGAACTTTATTGATATTACACAAATATACAAAGTCTTTACATCTTTATTAGAAGTTAAAAGAAGATTACAAAAGAGGTAAACAAAAGAAACCTAGAACTAAACTATTCCTAATGGTCTTCTTGAAGTTCATCTTCTAAATCTTCATATTCAGCAACCTGCAAAACAAAACAAACACATAAAAGAAAAGGAATACAGATTAGGAGTTAGTGATGTTTACTCTCAGACTAGGGCAAATCATTTTGCCATTGCATCATTGAGTGTGTTTGGACCAAGATTAGTATCTGTTCTTTTAAAATTGGTACAAACTGAATGTGCACCCAACATTTTAGCATTCCTAGCGTCAGAGAGTGAGAGAGAAGTGAGGATCAGGTCAAGCCTGGTTGGCAAGCAGGGCAGCTGCTCACAAGCAGCTCAGTCACCCTGACTGGGTGTGGTGCTGTCAGCACCACAGCAAAGGAGAGCAGCAGCTGCTGGAGTAGATCAGCTCGGCCAGGAGCTAGCAGCTCACTAGACAAACACCACACCAGCGCAAGAACTTCACAGACCTTGCACACCACACCAAGAATAGAACTTGTTCTTGTTATCATCACACCAAAACATCCAGCCAAACTCTGGAGTCCAACTGAAGCTCAAGATAAGCTCAGGAGGAGAAGAACCAGCAGCCCATCTCAGGAGGAGAAGGACAAGAAGCAGCTAGGAGTAAGTCCAGGAGGTGAAGGACAAGCAAGCAGCCGTGCTAGGAGGGGTAGGCAAGCCAGAAGCAAGCTACCACCAACAGCAAGCAACAGAAGCTATACACAACACTAGCACTACACAACTACAGGCATCAGGTAGAAACCTTGCAAGCATATTATTGCTAGTGCATGATTCCAACTTGTGTTTTCATTAGATAAGCCCTCAGATTGGCAAAGAAGTGCTTTGCCAAGATCATCCTAGGGATTCATGAATAAAAGACCAAAGTAAGCCACAACAGTGTGCTAGCCTCAGTTTGCACTTCACTGGCACATCAGAAAGATTAAATCAACACAGAGAAAGAAGACCTTGCACCTCAACACAACCAACTTGTTATTGGACAAACAAGTCCATATACAGTAGATAAATCATCTCCCTAGCTATCAAGAACTAGGAATCATATCAATCTTGCTTTAGCTAATGTCACAGAAGTCTGCAACACAGCATAGCAACTCATCACTTGGTTATCAGGGATAAACAAGTAGCAGCAGCTAACACAACATACTTATCACTGAACATGTGTTAACAGTTAACTGAAATAACCACATTCAGTTGACACCACAGTGTGGAGACACCAGCAACCACAGGAGAAGTATCTAGCATGCATAGGATAGAGCAAGCTATGAGAGCACAGTATTGCTAGCATAAGCCAAGTGCTAACTGAATCTTGCAAATGTGCAAGGTTCAGAAACAACACCTCTGTCAGTAAGTGTGCTGACAGAGGAAGAAGAGAAGCAAGCAGTGTATCAGGTTACAGCACAATCATAGATAACTATATCAAATAAGCATCCAGCAGCAGCATCACAGAGCAAGCTCTGTGAGCTTGGCTCACTGGTCTTGACCAGTATGGTCAGAGACCATGGCCAGTAAGAAGAGCAGAAGGTAGAGAGGGAAGATGTAGCTCACCAGACGCCCAGGTGCTCATCTGGATGGCATGGCAGGGCAGTGCCTGCGCGGCTAGCCAGAGGCTGCCTGGGAAGGTCTTCACCAAGATGCACCAGCGGGCTCACACCAAGCACAAGCACCGGAGCTAGCTCAGCAATCTCCAGCTCGGTGAGGCCCAGCAGCAGGGGTGCTCATCGACGACAGATCCTGAGGGGGAGGACCAATCCGATCTCCTCTGGAAGGTAGCGGCTGCGAAACCACTTGGTGGAGCTAGTAGAGGGTGCGGTGGCGAGTGATTTGCCCAAGGTGGCGATGGCGATGGCCACCGGAGATGGCCGTAGTGGCCAGGCGGCGGCGGCGATCCGGTCGCCAGAGAGCTCGAGAGTGAGAGGGGAGCAGGTGAGGGTCGGGCTGGGTCGGTTGACCGACCCAGACCCGAGCCGGTTGGCTTAGCCAAGCCAAGTGGGCTGGGTGGGCCAGCATGCCGGTTGGGCCAGCAGGCCATTTGGGCCAAACAGGCCTTGGCAAATTATTTTGAATCAAAACCATAATTTAAAATTCAAATGTTTTTCCTTTTTGAATTCAAACAAAAATCAAAAATCCAAATAACCTTAATAAAATACCCTCTTATTCTGAAATGAAATAAACATTAACATAAATTGAAACAAAAGAATTATTCTTTAAAACATATTTTAAAGCTTTTAAATTCTATTTTAAAAAAACCATAATTATTATCTATATTATAAAAATTGAATTTCTTCTTTAAAAAAATTAAACCTTTTCCTTTTCAAATAACCCAACAAGAATTTTATAACTCAAACTTTAATTTCAAACCTTTACTTAATTGTCTCAACATTTTAATAGGGTAAAACACACAAATAAAATTTGTGTTTTTAGAAAATCCTTAAACCCTAGAAAGTCTTGGGTAAAACACACAAATACAATTTGTGTTCCTAGAAACTCTTTAAACCCTAGAAAGTGGGTAAAACACACAAATAAGAAAACCAAGTTCATAAATCACCGTGCATAGCATATCATTATGCATAGCATCCAACTATTTCTTGAAACATTGTCCTTATCGGACAATACTTGGATTTCTGTAGAACAAGGAGATCAGGAGCAACGCCAAGTATCCGACTCCATTGCCTTTTAGTCACAAGGCAAGTTTATCTTGCTCATATCTCTTGATTGCACTGGTTTTGAAAATTCTTGCAAAGTGATGACTCCAAACTCTAACCTTTCAAAAAGGATGGAAAACCTATTTTCATATATGAACATGACTAGTGGTTATCGACCAGTGGTGATAACCTAGGAAGGCTGGCAGGTGGAACCATGGTAAGATTGTGGTGGTGGAGGTTCCACTTGCACGGGGAAGCAAACCTAGGATTAACAACCAATGCCACAGTTATTCTAGCGCTATAAAAACCGTGTCATCCAAGAGACTTGGAATGGGACGGGAAAGTCAGCTGTATCTTCTCTCGTTCGCATGTCAACGGGCAGCCAGTTGCCGGTCGCAGTAGGTCTTGCGGGACTACTTGCATATGGGTGGGACACCTAAGTTCTCACGGCACTGGTGTCTATGATGGTCCACCAGAGGCGCCTAGGTACTTCATTGTTGGGGGTGAATATCAGGGGCATAACCTGCTCGCGTGAATTGGGTGGGCATGCATTGTGCGGAGAAGGCAGTGATTGGCTTGGATCAATGACTGGACCCCACATCAAGGAATTGTGGACGGGAATGTACGCCCGGTTGTGCAGCAAGGCTTTGATCTCTTTTGGAAGGACACACCTCTGTAGAGTGTAAAAGGATGTGACATGTTACCCCTTGTTCCGGGAAGGAGCTGCGAATGCCGCAGGAAAGGTGCTCTCAAGGCACTACACCTGTGTTGGCTGTTGGACATAGTTTTCTAAAGTAAAAGCAACCTTTCAAGAAACCTTGATAAAACCTTGCATAGGCCTACGACTCTTTTGGGTCTGTGGCCGTAGTTAGTGCATATCACACAACTTCTTTCTAAAGAAACTTGCTGGGTAACGCTCGTTACTCACCCCAATCTCTTAAACCCTTGCTAGACTGTGAAGAGCTCGATGAAGCCACTCTGAATGCAATCGAAGGCCAGCAGGACATCTTCTACGAGGAGCCAGATCTCTCCCTAGGCATCGAAGGCGTGGATTACATCATTCGCTACGGGGCATCCTCCAGCGAGGAATCAGAGTAAAGATCTACTAACTAATAGGGTAGTACTGTAGCCGAGGAACCGAGCAACTGTAGAATATGAATAAGTTGTTGAGTTCTCCCCTTGTTTAATTATTTGAGCTTTCCAGTTGCTGTAAACACTAAGCACTTGAGGTGTTCTCTTTATCGGGAGCATTTCGGTATCATCACGCTTTGGTCTGTAATAAATGTGGATCAGTTTGTATTTGGGCCCGCAATGTTTCTGTTGTACCATTCTGAGGGATGTAATATTTGTGGAGGCTTGTTCCGCAAGTGTTATATCAACGACTTGCATACTACAACATGCAGTGGTATGCTGGGTCACCGCATCTGGTCACGGTGGAGGAAGAGCCGGCCGATGGAGGCGTTGCGCCATCGCCTCTCTGCCCACCGCCTTCTCCGTCACGAGAGGAGAGCGAGACGAGGATTTCATCCCCGACGTCTCGACTAGTGGATCGATATCCCAGGGAACGACGTGGAAAGGTCGGGGCCTATCCCCTTGTGTGAGAACCAAATGGCGTGATGGGCTGCCCCGGGCCAGTTTGACCCGGGGTTTGTTTGGCCCGGGAAATGGAGGGGAACCCCTAGGGAAAGGCCGTAACCAAACAAGCCCTGAAGGAGGAGGGTTGAGGGGCGGGCAGAGAGAGATAGGAGAATGGGGTGCGGGAACGAAGAGGTGTGGGGGCGAGACATGTGGGGTGGCGGTGGCGCCGACGGCAGGATCTCGATGGGAGGAGGTATTGGCGTTCACTTATCACTAGCAAAGACATGTAATTAACTAAGGGAAGTATTGGAATGACTCAGTATCGTCGGATGTAAATTACACAGCCAAGATCTTTCCAATGTTTGATGTCAAACTCATGTTTGATGACAACCTACCATAAACTCCCATTAGATTCTGTATAAGTTGGGTCTAATGCCTTGGTTATCGGGTGCTCCTGTACTCCGACCTGGTCGACCGCGAGGGGGCGCCGCACACCCCCTTGTAGGCGCAGGTGCCCTAATGGGCCGACCCACCATCCCTCTCCTTCTTCCTCCTCCCTCTCCTTCTTCTTCCTTCAGCCGCCAGCACCACCACTGCCACCGATTCTCCCCTCTCCCTCGACCATCCCTCGATTCTCCCCTCTCTGGTAGCCTCCATCTCTATCATCGGCGACCTTCCCAACCCTGAACCCTAAGTACCAGAGCTAGCTCCGCCACCTCCACCACAGCCAGCCGCAGCGTCGGCGGCTTCATGGCGCGCCAGTAGCCACCGCCAACCAGCTACCCTCTATTCTTCCCTCTTCCGACATCCTCTTTCTCTGACAACGGCGAGCTCCCCACCCCCGAACCTTAAGTACCACACACCCCCAAACCCTAAGTACCAGAGCTTGCTCCGCCACCTCCACCGTGGCCAGCCGTGACGTCGGTGGCTTCGTGGCACTGCGGGATCTCCGACTCTGCCCCGCATCTTCCTCACCACCGGCGACCTTCTTCTTTCTCACCTCCGTCCTTTCCCTCTCAGCTACTAATGGGCCGGCCCACAGCACGCGGGGGGGGGGGGAGGGGGGTGCGGCGCAGCGTTCCATCTGACCTGGTCGGAGCATAGGAATCGCGACAAATCCTATGCTCCGACCAGGCCGACACTTGCACCGCACCGCACCGCACACCCTCGAGCGCGGTGTGGGCCGACCCGGTTAGGCATTAGGCCTTGCCTTTTCATTTTCTGTTTCTGTTTCTTTTTTGGTTTTCTTTTTTGTTTCCTTTTATTTTCTATTTCTTGTAAGATTTGAAAAATATTTAAATTAAAAAATGTTCTAATTTGAAAAATTAAAAAATTTCAGAATTTTAAAATTCGCTCAGATTTTGAAATTTGTTCTAATTTTGAAATTCATTCTGACTTGAAATTTGTTCCAATTTGAAAATTGTTTTTATATTTAAACTATTCCAATTTAAAATTTATTCGGATTTGAAATTTGTTCCGAATTTGAAATTTGTTCTGATATGAAGTTTGTTCCGATTTGAAAAAAAAATTATTTTGAATTTTTTTTATGATTTTGAAATTTATTCTAATTTAAAATTTGTTCAGTTTCTAAGAATTTCAAAATTTTATAAAACTGCAGCAATGCAAAAAGCGAAAAAGAAACAACAAAAAAAAACACGCGAACACGTAATGGGCCAAGCCCACGACCAGCCAGGTGTGCGATGTCCGGTACTGTCTGAACTGGTCGGAGTATAGGAGCCCCGGGGGCAAATCCTATACATCGCTTATAGCGCGATTTCCTGCCCGCGCCGCACTAGCTTTTTCTCATACCGATTCGCTATGGACCCGCCCAGTATCGTCCCATCCCATCTGACAGATTCCGTGACGTGTTTCTTTTCCTCCTCTTCTCCCACTTAGTGTTAGTTTTTTCCTGGTCGTTTATTTGTTCAAATTTGAAATTTTGTTCAAATTTGAAATTTTTTCAGATTTCAAAATTTGTTTAGATTTCGAAAATTGTTCAGATTTTGAAATTTGTTTAGATTTCAAAATTTGTTCAAATTCAAATTTGTTCAATTTTTTTTTAAATTTGAAATTTTGTTCAAAATTAAAATTTGTTCAGAATTTCGAAATTCCTCAAAATTTTAAATTTTATTCGAATTTTGAATCTGTTAAAATTCCAAATTTATTCAAATTTGATTTTTTGTTTAAACTTTAAAAAGGCAAAACATAAACAAAAAAAAGGAAAAGAGAGCACCTAGGCCACGGCCCACTAAGCCGCCGCGTGGTGGGCGTTGTGCGGTGCTTCCGCCCCGCGCTGCTTTAAGCGGCGTACAGGAGCTCGCAGCCCCGGGAATCGCCTTGGTTAGGGCATCTACAATGCTAGATGCTTAGGGGAGATGCTTAGATCAATAAACCGGTTTTTAGTTAAGCATTGGTGCTTATATAGACTAGGCAGATGCCTAATTAAGCACCTCTTCTATACAAATAAATACCAGTGTTTAGTAAAATGCTTGATTTATTTTGGTAAGCACCTTCTCTAAGTACTCCCATTGTATATGGCCTTATCGGAGAAACCTAAGATACCAATGTGTTTACGTGGGCCGAAAGCTACCGCAATCCAGCCCACAGCCGAGTATCTATATCCCGTGAGTCCCACTTCTCACGTACGCAGCCCACAGCAGTGAGGCACCTTACAATTCCCCACCCGTAGTGTAAACATAGCCGTCCCCGCAAAAAAAGAAAAATGTCTAAACCTAGCCGCCGCCAGTGAGCCGCTTTTCCCTCCGAGCGGCGCGGGAGGCGGCGGGGGCCACGATTCCTACTTCCCGGGCGTCCACGATCTCCCTCTCCTTCCCCACGCCCGCTCCTGCTCCCCCAATCCCTCCAACTCCCTTCCGCCCCCTCCCTCGTGATCTGTCTTCTCCACCGGAGGCGGAGGCCTCCGGCCGCAGAACGCGGCGGCCAAGCGCGCGGCAGAGCCGGTGAGGGGCAGCGAGGATCCACCGAGCGGCTTGCTGCATCGTCGGATCCGGCCACAACGAAGGAGCCGACGCCCTGAATCCCGAGTTCAAGGCTCCCGCGCAGGTAGCGTATAGAAGGTACCTCCCTCTCCTGTTTTTGTGGCAGTGCAGTACTCATGTGGTCAACCCAATACAAAATCTATTAGCATGTGTAGAATTACCTTAGTTAATTACTTGTCTCCTTAATTCCATATGTATGACTGATTTCATAGCCTGTATGTATTAGAGGCATTGGGACCGCCGGTTTGATTAAAATTTTAAGATAGTCAGATGATAGATGTCCATATGCTCATTTACTCTTGATATCATAAATGCCATGTTTTTTTGACTTCCAATGATATTTCAGTACTATCATTTCAACTTGCTTTTACCACAAAATGATTAGCTATTTTCACTTGACAACTAATCCATCCTTCTTTACTTGTAGCTTTAATCAGTAACATGTCTCTTTCCGAAGCTGCACCCCTGGCTGGTCGCTCCCTCGGCGGTGGCCGCCGCCATCGTGAGAAGTTCCTATGGGAGTATATCCCAGAGGGCAACGAGTCCGATGACCACCGCCTTGTCCACTCAGTTATGATCCACTATGGAGTCGAATGCCTTCCCTACATAACCATGCCATTTCCTAAATCGCAAAGTGAGATCCGTGATTTCCATACTGCGAGGACCTCCGTTTTCATATCCGCCCCTGACGAGCGATTTAGGAACATGGCTGGCATCAGCCCCTCTACCCTTGGAGCATGCCAAATATTCCAAAAACAGGAGGCTGGATTTACTCTCAACTGGGCTGGCGACATGCAACCTTCTCAGGCCTCTGCAATATGTCTTATCAATGACGTGGTTCTTGCACTACTGGATCTGCTGAAGTCATATAAGGTGAGCCATATTTACTTTTCACTTGCTTTGGGACAATTTTGGCCCGTGCGACTGTGGCAATCTGTTCATTTATTTCTTGTTCGCAATAACTGGTTGTTCTCCTTGTTGATGTATGGCTATTACCGATTAATTGATGTGCTATCGTACTGTTTGTCAATAAGATTGGTATCTGGTGCGAACTCTAATGACTAGGTGATTTAGTGGCCAACGGGAATCATTTCCAAATATTTTTCTTTTATGTTATCTTGTGAGAACCATGATACTTTAGCTCGTCAATGATAATATATCATAATGAATCTCTCTGTTTCACATTAAGTTCAAAATATATCATATTACTATAAAATCATAACTGTGATGTTCTGTGCTCATAGCGTATCCTCTATGTTGATGTCGGTGCCCACCACGTGGATGGAGTTGAAAGAGCTTTTATAAGATCAAACCGGGTTATGACCTTATCATTTAACAAGTATGGTGACTTCAGCAGCAACCCATCCACTGACATTGGAGTTGGACATGGACAACACCATGCATTAAATGTGTCCTTAGCTGTGAGAACAACAGAGACTGATTTCCTTGTGCTGTTTGAGCCCATCATTGAAAAGGCAATATCTGTCTTTGACCCAATGCTAATTGTACTCCAAACTGGGATAGAATCCTTGTCACTTGATGAGTCTGCAAAGTTCAACATTTCTACCAAGAGTCACATCAACTGCTTAGCCGTCCTCAGAAAATCCTGCATCCCAGTCATGTTACTTGGAAATCTCGTTCACTGTTGGTGTTCTGAGGTATTGCTATTTTCTTTCTGTTACAGCTTGTATCTGAAGTTCATTATTTTGGCTTACCAACTGTCTCCGCATTTCGTTGTTTCATTGCAGACCGGTATTGTTCTTCAGAAAGACATAATTGATGATTACTTTGTCCAGCATCAAAATGTGAAGCATGATGTGGTGAAGCAGGAGGATAAAGGAAATTTGGATGATATAAAGTAACGAAATATTAATTCCCTTAGTACTTATCTCATGTTCCTCTCATGTGGAAGGATTTCAAAATTAGCATTTATTGACTGCTTGTTACACTTTTTTATTTTCAGGAACAAAGTCTTTTCACATTTTGATGCAATTGAGCATGTCCCCGTCGCTGGGTTACAAGAAATCACTGAGGTGCGAAATGAGATTTTTTCCTTCGCACATACCAACTGCCTTGTATATATGTGTTAGATTACTCCAACTCATATAGGATTTAATTGTAGGTGCTTAATGACATCAGCGCTGACTTTGATTTGGATAACCAAGAATATGAATTTGTGGAGAAAGTTCCCATTATAGCTGGAGGACGCAAAGCATGGACGAATCCTTTTGCCTGCAAAGCAGCTAAGACAATTAACAGGTAAGAATATATTATCTTCATTTCACTGCCCTTCTGATTTTTCTTCAAATATTTTATTGACTGTAGATTGAGCTCCCCACAATGGTTTTATGAGTAGAGACAGTAAGTAATGATGCAGCAGAATTAGTGTAGTGTGACAATCAAATAATTGATTATCAATCTGTATTGTAATGCAGGGTTGGTAAAACCTTGGCATCGCAGGAATCGGCATTTATGGAATATAATAACATGCTGTTGCCATATTCAGATTTCCTGAAATATGTTGGTCAGTTCAGCTCTCGGTCCGACGGACCTGTACCTCCAGTCCTGAGCACTATCTCGAGTGCTTCCAGGTCTGTAGGAACTGCAACTACCTATGGCGGCTCCATGCTTAGGTATGGTGCACGAGCTGTTAGCAAATATGGTCGTCGTTTTCAAATCATGGCGTGTCCAGAGGCTGCTGTCCTTGGTGATGGTAATGTTCTGTCATGTAATGTTTTGCTGATGGAGATACTTGTTTTTGTCAAACTCATGTATCTTACGTAATGTTTATCCCTTGTAGGTACTAAAGCTGAAACATATGTATTGATTGCAAATGTGGAAGAAGCGCGCGACATCATCACGAAGTGGAAACTTGACGATAAACCGATAAATCTCGATGTATCCAAGGACATGTCACTTGAGGAAGCGAAGCTGATCGGAGATCAGTTCTTGCTAGGCGGAGCAGATGAGCTGATAAAGGACAGCCCTGTCCTAGGTCAGAAGATGGGAAGATATTTTTGGAAGTGTTAGGCTGGCTACTAATGGTAAATTCGTAAACCTTCTTGTTTGAATGCATCCCCTTCTCTCTTCGTAGCATTGCAAGTAAGTATGAGTAAGTCTGGGTAGAGATAATGTAGAGACTAATTGTACTGGTCATACTATCCAGAAGTTAGAGAATATTATATGTGAAATATATTAATCAAATACAAAAAAATGTGCCAGAAATTCAGGATGTTGGTTTAAGGATGTGTTTGGTTGAGGGTTCAGACTGCATGGGTTGGGGCCAACCAAATTTTGCCGGGCCACCCCATTCGTCTGAGCGTTTGGTTGTCTAGTTGGAGCGAACCGAGTTTCGTGTTTGGTTTGTTGAGTAGGAGTGAATGTAGCGACCCACTCTCGTGTTTGGTTGTGTGATTCCGAGTAAATGGGGTGAACCAGTTTTCATGTTTGGTTGATTGAGCGAACCATAAAAAGTGAGAAAACAGTTTACTTGTTATTTCAAAATTGTGCAAAGATATAATCGGATCCTTTCGAGTAAATTCAAACCAAAACATAGCAGCAACCGATTATATACCAGTTCTTACGATCATTGTAATAAAGACTCACAAAAACAATTTTTTTGACAAACATAAGATGACCTGTTCGACAGACATAAGGTTCGACATACATAAGATCACTCGACACTCATAAGACAGACATAGACCAGTTCGACAAATATAAGGTTCGACACACATAAGGTTCGACAGACATAAGGTTTGACACACAGAAGATCACTCGACCTTATCTAATCTTTCCACTCTTTCTTGATGTACCTAGCCATCCAAGTCTGCTGACCTGTGTGTCCCATCTTCATGAAAGCTTTGGCACTCTTAGGATTCTCAACCAGAAAAGCAAAATAGTGAGCAATTTGCGCCTCGCTAAAGCCTTCCATACCCAGCAAAGTTTCATATAGTGCATCAGGGATTTCATCAAGAGGTGGCTGAGGGGCAGATTTCTCACCGGCTGTGATGATGGCAGCCGCAAGCTCAGATCCTACACGACCAAGAGTGGAAACAAGGCCTTCTTCTTCATTAGGATCCTTCTTCTGCTTCTTCACTGGCTTTGTGGCAGAGGTTCCTTCATTGTGTGCAATTACAGCTTCATCATCCTCATCACAGTCCATTGATGCTGCAGCAGTCCCAATAGGTTCGCTTGACCCTTTAGCATACTTCCCAGTTGCCAAACGGTCACCATATATGATCTGCATCTCTCGATAGTTCTCTATTGGTTTGTTGATGAACTCAGCTGCAGCTTTGTGCTTCTGAAATTAACAAGTAAACAGCAAGAATATAACAATTTCAGCAAGTATACAATTATTCCAGCATTTATATGAAAGAAAACAGCAGGTATATGAAAGAAAACAGCAAGTATACAACAATTGCAGCAAGATTGAACGTACCGCAATATAGTTTATAGCCATCTCATGCTCTAGCCTTATGGTGAATGTATCTTCTTCCCACTGTGCACCACTGACTGTGTCTTTGATTTTTTGGATCATGGCATACCTCTTCTTAATAGTTCTATGATGGTTGCTTATCTGTGCTCCAGTCAAGGATTGGCGAAAGTGTTCATTCAATGCCCTTGCACAACCATTGTAGTGCATCATCTTAAATCCTGTAGATGTCCTTGAACCACCTTCCACAAGTGCACATAGGTGCTTCAACATGAAAGTTGACATGGAACTAGTCCAGCACACCACTGAACGACCCTCTGAACCTACTGCCGTCTCATCCATTGCTTCCGTAGCCATTCCCTAAACACTTTACATAGATTGTTCGAAATATTACAAAGATTGTTTAAAATATTACAAAGATTGTTCACAGGAACATTACATAAATAGTTCAAATCATTACAGAAATAGTCTAGAGGTTACACAAAATGGACTAAGCATCTTGATTGGCAAGGTATTGTGCACGCCCTTCCCACATTGCATTGGCTATATTATTCATAAGATTGACGGTGGCTTGATGTTCTCTAGCTTGGCCTCGTGTAGTTGTAGCATGTACAACATACGTTGGGGCTTCAGGTGGGTGATTTTGTGCTTCTATGAAGAGATCATCAGCCCCATCAGTCAACATCCAATTATGTATAATGCAGCATGCTTGAACAATGTCAACTTGCGTAGGGTATGGGTGAAAGGGCTTGGCCTCATCTAGGACTTTGAATCTCCTCTTGAGCGAACCAAATGCACACTCAACCTTTATGCGAAGTGAAGAGTGCCTAAGGTTATACAATTCCTCGGCATTTTCAACTGGATGGTGTCCCCATTCGTTTAGATGGTATCTTGTATTGCGAAAGGGAGGCAGGAATCCAGGCTTAGCACCATAGCCAGCGTCAACTAAGTAATATTTACCTACAACATATCATTAATTAGCTAGGTACTTATTTGTCATCTACATTGCAAATTGACACAATTTTATTAGTTTTTTACCTGTTGGTACACGTAGGCCATTAGGTCTTTCTAATGCATCTTTTAACACTGTTGCATCATGAGCTGTGCCCTCCCAACCAGCCAGCACATAAGTGAACCTCCCATCAAAATCTACCGCAGCCAAAACATTTTGTGAAGTGAAAGACTTTCTACCACGGAAAGCTGGCTCCATGGCCTTAGGCACAGAACATCTCACGTGGGTACCATCAATTGCTCCAATACAATCCTAATTCATCAACATTATACCCAGTTAGCAACCTAAAAATTTTCTAGAGGTTCTAAATTACCAAATCTATTGCCTACCCATCTTACCTTAAAATATGGATCCCATCGATGATTGCCTGCAATTTGAGGTGCAATATCCAGGGAAGGTGGCTTGATATATTCATCTCGCAACTCACCAATAGCATGCAATACTAAGTTGAAATATCTGCTTGTAGTTTCAGTTGACCTATCAAAATTTGTTGCAACTAACCTAGTTCTCAGATTGTGGCCAATTGTGATGAGAAACATTGCAACTTGCTCCTCAACAGACAAGTGTATAGTATCTTCAAGCAAATGGCGTTCCCTGAACACATTACAGAACCGAAAAAATGCTCCTTTACCAAGCCTAAGCATATTTTTGCAAGTAGTCTCATCCCTCCAGATTTTGTTATTCAAATACTCCATACGCATCCTATCTCTTTCAGCAATTGGTGCATAGGAAATGAGTGGTCGTGCTCTTTTTTTTTTTTTCTAGACTCAACAAGAACCACAGCCATGACCATCCAAACATATGCAGCAGCAGCCCAAATTACCAAATTTGTTTGATTTCCCATCTAAAGCCAGATCCAAAATTTCAGCAAGCAATTTCTAGGGATTTCAAAAAGAAAGCTGCAGGAGGAGGTCGCCGGTGTACCTTGCCAGTTCACTGCAGGAGGAGGTTGCCGGTGTCCCTTGCCGCCGCTGCTAGTGCTTCACAGGTCGCCGCCGCCGCCGCCGCTCCTTCCCGTTCCGCCGCCGCCGCCGCTCCTTCCCGTGCCGCCGCCGCCGCTCGGATGTACGATGGAAGCCTCCGGCGGCTAGGGTTCCATCGTGGAGGGCGAGAGGTGAGAGAGGGGTGAGTGAGGGGGCGAATGAGCGAGGAGGAGCGCGGTCGACCTGCGGGCCGCGTGACTCCTCCGATTTTGCGGTCTCCCCCCGTGCAGCATCTTTTGGGAATATTCCCTATCTGGCCGCTCCGCCCCCTACCCGCTCGCGAACCAAACAACGTGCGAACCGGTGCGACCCTACACGACTCGACCCGGCTACCCCAACCAAACACACCCTAAGAGATGTACTGATTTTGAGTCTGGTTCTGTAGAAGATAATGATGTTTGCGAATTGCGAGTATAATTCTTCTGTAGATGATTTGTGTAAAGTGTTTGCTGGTTTTGGTTGTAGTAGTGCTAGTAGATGTAGAGGTAGATTTAAAATAAATAATGGTAGAGGTAATCGATTTAAGTACAATTGTTTGATTTTTGTTATGTCTGGTATGTTTGGGAATCCCTGAGGTCCAAAAGACCCTTAAAAAAGGTCCATTTTTTAAGTTATCAAAGATTATAAGTTTAAGTTTTTTTATGGGAAAACAAATTTCCATTGAACTTCTTGCACAGCAAGATTCTTTCCACCCTATGGCATACCTCCACCATTCCCCATCAGGACTAGTGCTTTCAATTGGATATCATCCTCAAGCTGTACAAGGGACTCAAGCATCTCACGTGGAGTTTTGCATCTGAACAATGATTCCCTTACAGCTCCCATGTTCAAGAAATTCCAGTACTCCTTCACCGCGATGCATTTTAAAAAGACGTGTCCTCCGTCCTCATCCAACCTGTAACAGATTGGGCACCTGGTGTCCAGACACCACTCCCAGCCTTCCAATTTTTGTTCTGTTAGCTAGGCTGATGTGAGCTAGTCTCCAGACACGCTGATTGCGTCCTCGGCCTGAAAATTGCCCCTCACAAGCTCCTCATCCCAGCCAGCAGTGATAGGGTTCAAGAGATCAGCAACCAGGTTAACTGGTTAAGAGTTCTGCATCCTTTTGTAGCTCTTGGTCTTCTAGTATCTCCATTTGGCAACCATGGATCATTCCAAATGTTTATATATGTTCCATCCCCCACAGGCCAGATCATCCCTTCTCTCAGCAAAGCAGCACCCTTCAAAATGCTGTGCCATGTGTTAGAAATACCGGGTTTTGCATTGGTGTCAAGAATGGAGCCCCTGGAAAGTATTTGGCTCAAAGGACCTGTCCACATAAAAGGTGTAGGTCTTGGAAGCCCAGACCACCCTCCATTTTTGGGGTTTGTGAGGCACTCCCAGCTCAACCAGTGATGTCTGTCTTCATCTTGGTTGTTCCACCACAAGCTGCACTCAATTGCACTCACCTCATCACAGAAGGTTTTGTTAAGTCGAAACAGGACATCGCGTATATTGGGATTGCTTGTGCTGTGGCCTTCACAAGAATATCTTTCCCTGCTCTTGAAAGGAATCTTTCTTTACATCCTTGTATTGCTAGCCTCGTTTTTTCTTTCTAAGTTAAGTTTTATTAGGATACAGAAAAATAGGAAATCGGTTTATAATAAAACTAGGGATTTTAATAGTATGAGGAAAAGTAGTGAAAGTAATAAACCTAAAAGGTTAACGAGATGGTTTAAATTTGGGACGGTCGTCAAGTTTTTCAGCCGTTTGTCTATACGCAGGACATATATATTTTCTATAGTTAAATATTATTTTTAACTACTAATTCAACTACAATTTCAACAGTACAAAATTCAGTATAAAACTTGACAATAAAACAGCAACAGCAACATTCAATACACCAGTGACTGTACCAAATCAACTATATTTCATCAGCTAGCAATATTCTGTACAAACTATCAGCAAGCAATACTAAGAGTAAGTTCTGTTCTCTCTGTCTTTTTCTCATCACCGAAGGTAGCAATCAGCTAGCAATAACAACACAAGCGGGAACAGCAGCAAACCATAAGAGCAAATAGAGCAGTAGCAAACAATAACACGAAGAGCGGCGCAATGATCTGCAATAAAAAAACAGTACCAACAAATAGAGCAGCAGCAAGCAGTCAGACTTGCTTTTGTCCAGATCCTCTCCAGCCAAAGCACACAAATCGATCAATTGCACACTAAACAGCGACCTCTCCGCTTTCATCCAGATTGTCTTACTCCTCTTGCTCAATGCTGGTGATGTAGAAGTCTTTCTTTTGTCTTTCTTGTCCTAGCAACAGAAAAAAAGAACCGACTTAGTACATCGATGCCCACCACCAAGCAGCAGCAGTTGCTTCCTTCTACATTGATGCCCCGAGTCCATCCACGTCCCTTCCGCAGCGCGACCGCCCCCACCTCCCTTCCCCAGTGCCCCCATCTCTCTTCCCACCGGCCATCCAACTCTGCCAACGGCCATCCTCCACCGACCGTTGGGATGGTGGCTGGATTCCGCGTGCCCTAGATCAAAGGCCTGATTCGGCACGCTCCAAATTGACATGGGAGAAATAGAGGATGACAAACCTGGTCACGCTGGAGGCGGGCGCTGAGCTGGGACGCGGTTGATTTGGATGTCATGGCTGGGTCGTCTAGATGTAGATGGCACGTGGACGATTTGAGATGTCTAAATTAGTACTACCATTTAGATGAGCCGGGGAGCGTTTTTTTGGTTCAGCGTTCGGCTAAATTTGTTTGGACACCCATATAGACCATCCACTAGAGATGTTCTTACCTAGTCAAATAATCAAGAAGATCCAATTATGGGAAAGCTAGACAGAATTCTAGTTAGTATGGAATAGGAGAGCTCGTTTCTTTTGGTTGGTGTAGGAACTTTCCCTTAAATTATTTCTTATCATACTGCCTTGATTATGGATGTAGGTTTAGAAGTTAATAAAACGCTTGGTTTATTTAGAGCTCATTTGGCACCCATCATTTCATTTCATTTGGTAGAAATGAAATGACATTGATGATATCATTTCATTTGGTAATTCCCCAGAAATGACAGGGTACCAAAATGAATTAAGGTTAGGCATAAAATGAAACCATGGAATTCACAAATGAATTCTCTAACCAATTCTGTGGCAGCTAGGTTGATTCATGGAATCATAAATGAAATTCAGTATAAGCAAAGTATGGAACTATCTTTTAAGGTGGCATATTGAGGTTGATTTAATTTGCAAAATCCATCTCAGCTTAAATAGGAAGTGTCTTAGATTTAGTTCTGTTTTTTATCTTACCTACGGTTATTTTATTTGCATTATCTTGTAAAATAAAATGTTTGAAAATTGAGAGGTTTGGAATTAGATAACTTAGAGAGCACTTGTGTCAATTAATTAGGTGAGAAGTAACTGTGAAGGCATGGGCGTTTTGTCCCAGTTAAACTTAAACATGACTCTTGAGTTTTGGTTTTAAGTTTAACTGATGACCTATAAGAAGGTACTGCACATTTGTAATCTGAAACTGAAGTTACTTATGTGCTGCCATGAGCTGTGCCAGCATATGCAGTACGAACATTGGTACTTTCTGCTCTTTATGACTGAATGCCGCTTCTTGTGTTAGTTTTAACCATATACAGTGCTTAGTCATCCATATCCTCCTTTATTGAACAAAGCGTCAATTTGTGTGCTGTATTTGCAGTATCCCAACCAGTCCATCTTTTTTGTGATTGTTTGAAGCTTATACATCTGCTTCTATTTATTGGCAGATGAGGAGGATGAGAGAGGCTGATAACGAAGCTTTGGAGTATACCAAGTTTATTGAAGTTTGCTTTTGCTGATAACGAAATTGAGTCCCATTTTGAGGTGTAATTAGTTTCTGAACTTTTAGTGACTGGTTATGCACTTTGGGCCTGTGAAGTGCTCTTAAGTTCTTAGTATCCTGTAGTTGCGAAAAATGTTATGGTTTGTAGTGATGTCTGGAGAAGTTGATGCATGACTGTTCATAGATGAAACTATGAAGTTTGGCAGTTGGAGTTCTGCTATTCATTGTGCTTCAGTGGTACTGGGTATACTCTCAGTTTCTTGAGAAATTTTTGGTGTGTTTACTGTCGTGCAACAAACGGGTGAAATCAAATATTTGTGGGTTTGGGTGTCTGTGAGTATGAGGCAGGTGATTTGGCTTTTGGGGGTTTTGTGGTGCGGTTTGCTGGACGCGGGGAAGATAAACAAAGCTGATTCTGAGCGAATGGGATTTGCTGAACTTGCCTTTGATTTTGAGTGGCTGGCATGTGGGCCCTGCTTATGGTGGGGCCCAGGTGTTAGTGACTCAAAGTCAGCTGACTTCAGGTGTGGTGAAGTCAGTGAATCCACGCCCGATTTTGAGATGCCGGCAATTTCTACTTCCATCGATTGGAAATAAGGGTTGGTGATTTATACTAACTTAATATAAAGTTTGTAATAAATCATTGACACTTATTTTTGATCGAAGAGAGTAGGAAATTTAATTAAAGTTTTTCACATAACTCCGATTGTAGGAGCCTTTTGAAAGATTTTATGTTTGTTTTGGACTTCATCGTTGTGCACACTTGGTCTGACTTGGTGGGCCTACTTGTCAGCATTCAGTATGCTGAAGTTTGAACTTGAAACTGAAGCTGATGTTTTACAAGATTGAAGCATGAATCTGAAGTCTTGTGATATTTTAATGATCGATAAGTTTTCTGAAACTTTACTCTGGTACAAGAGCAACTTTAGCAGACCCCCCAAATCACCCCAACCCGCAAAATAACCATCGATTTGCGGGTTGGGGGTAAAAAATTGCGCGGAACAGACCCCTCATCCGTCGTCGGCCCGCAAACAAATTTGGGGGCGTCGTCATCCGCGTGGCCTCGACCTACACTTCTGGGGGTTGAAAGGGCAAACCGAGCCCGACCCCCAACTCGTGCGAGGCGTTGGCGAGAGGGACATTTTAGCGCGCGCTCCACTCGATTCTGCGTCGCCTCCGCTACTCGATCTCATCTCCTCGAGCGGCGCCGGCCGATTCCGCCGCCGCGGAAGCACCAATGGCCTTCCTGCGCAACCGCCGGTGGTCGCCCAGCGCGCCGCGACCGCCGATTCGGCCCGCCCGCCACCGCCGCATCTAGGGTTGATGGTGGTGCCGCGGCCCCGGCCGGAGGCACCGTCGCCGGCGCCGCCGCGGGTTCAAAACGGAAGAGAATGGGCACTGATGTCGTTGGGCAGGGGCAGCCGGCCGCGGTAGGACCGGCCGTCGATGCGCCATCCACTCCGCCGGTCCGCCCGGTTGCGAAGACACCCCGATACCCAAGCAATGTCCAAAGAAACCGGCGGCAAAGCCTCCGGTGGTGAAGAGGGCACCGGCGAAAAAGGCCTCACTCGTGGCAATCAATGCGGCCGCCGCAGCAGCGCCCGTGGCCGGCGGTGGACACACCCGTGAGGTGTTTGATGAAATGCCGGATTGGTGTGTTTCTATTTTCTTCTCGGTAAAGTTAGCTCGTTTGCGGTGAACTTGATTGTTTGCTCATTTTGCGGTGCAGCCAAGGGGCGGATTCCTTCGTTGGCATGCTCATCAATGCATCCATCGACATTGATGAAGAGCCGCTTGGTGACTACGAGAATGGGCACATTGGGATTGATGATGCCGAGGATGTGGAGGAGGAGGGAGGTGATGATGAGTTGGAAGAGGTGGACGCCGGTACATATGAAGATGCCGCAAGCAAAAAAGATCACATTACAAGAAGGACGGTAAACTACACCGAGGTGGAAGATGAAGCTTTGATCCGAGCATGGGATAGCGTCACTCTTGATGGTGTCACTGGGACCGATCAAACCGGTAAGCGGTATTGGCAACGAATTGAGGATAAATTTTGCAATTCCATGCCTAGGCTTGCACATAGGCCACCTAGGACGTACCGGTCACTACAAGGTCGATAGGATGCAATCAAGAGTCCATGTAGCCGGTGGACCGCTTGCATGGATGTAATATCCCAGCATTTAGGAACAAACGAAGGGTAGAAATAGGACCTTTGTGCATTCATGCATCCAAAATCCGAGATTTTTTTTTGCAAATTCAAAAACCTGAGAGAACAAGTTTCTATCTAACATCACTTAGGGTTAGAGGTTGTTAGAATGTTATGAGCTTTTTGATTAAGTGATTTTGGAATTTCTTTTTGAATATTATTAAACTTGAATAAATAATCATTAATAAAATATAACTCAATAATAAATTGAGTTGGATAATAAAAATGGAATAAGTAAATAAAGCAAATTGAAATATTACTTTATTAATATTAAACACCTTTACATTGTCTTTACATATTGGTGAATTAAAAATAATATTACATTGTAAAATAAAAGAATCACTAAATCCTAAAAACTATCTAAGTATCTTCAAATGCCTTCGTTTGAATCTTGAAACTCTAACCTGCAAAACAGACAAAGATCAAAAGAGAGAAAGTGTTAGGTTTAGTTAATTTTACTCTCAGACATTGGGCAAATATATTGCCAATAGCATCATTGAGTAGAAATGACCAAGTGTAGTATCTGTTCTGTTATTAACTTGGGTACAAGGCATTTGGGTACCAAGCAGATTCACAGCACGTCAAGTAGAAAGATGAGATCAAACTGAGTGAGGCAAACAAGCTCACAACACACAAGCAGCTCAGTCACAGGACTGACAAGCAGTGCTGGCAGCACCACAGTAGCTTGCAAAACCAGCAACTGGCTAGACTAGCACAGCCAGAGCAAGCAGCTCCCATTCGACCAGCCAAGAACCAACACAAAGAACACCACAATTCTTTCACAGCACCATTAACATATTAGAAATCATCCAGTAAAACTGAGAAGATGAACTGAAGCTCAAGATCAAGCCAGGAGGAGAAGGACAAGCAACCAACAGCAAGTCCAGGAGGAGAAGGACAAGCAACCAGCAGCAAGTCCAGGAGGAGAAGGACAAGACCAGGAGCTGAACCAGGAGGAGAAGGCAAGCAAGGAGCAAGCCATCACCACCAGCAAGCAGCAGCAGCTAATAACAACATCTTAGCTGCAAAACTTCAGGCATCAGGTAGAACAAATGCACCTCACATCACAACACTGCTAGAGCAGGATTCAAGCATGTGTAGTTCTTATGAAAAGCCCTCAGTTTGGCAAAGAGATTCTTTGCCAAGCTCATCACAGAGAATCAATATTAAAGCCAAATAGAGATTTCCAGGGTAAAAGCCTCAGTATGAACTTCACTGGCAGGTTTAGTTTAGCAACAGTAATAGCATGCACTTGACCTTGTTGTGCTGGGCACATAACCAACAGGTTATGCACCTCAGACACACAACAGGTACAGTTTGAGCATCACATCTTAAACCCTAGACATATTTGCATGCCAATGATTTCACAAAAATAAAATGGCCTCAGACCAGCATCACTAGCCTGATATCTAGGTAAGTTTCACCAACTGATAGCATCCCAATATTGGTTGCTGGGCACATGACCAAAAGGTCATGCACCTCAACACAACCAGAAGCCCAACTGACAACTAGGTCAGTAGATATCACCAAAAATCATCTTCCCAGTTATAACATCTAGGAATCATACTTAGTTTAAACAAGTTCACAACTGAATCTTTGCAACACTGCAAGATTCAGTCTAACATTGCTATCATGATCAATTCATTGACAGAAGAGGTAACAGCACAACATATTCATCACCTGACCAAGCATAGAAACTAACTAAACTTAGGAATTCAATTATACACACATATAACTTTGACAGCATGGCATCATAGGATTTAGAGCTTACCAAAGCAAGTTACAGATGTTAACTGAACCTTGCAATAGGGCAAGATTCAGTATAACATCACTATCAGAGAAATTCACTGACAGAGATAGGAGCACAGTTGAGATATCACTAGTCAAGCAGGACACCACTAACTGAAGCAAACTACATCACAAACTAGCATCAAAAAGTAGCATCACAGAGCTATGCCTGTGAGCTTGGCTCACTGGACATGGCCAGATGGCCAGAGACCTTGGCCGGAGAATAGAGGAGAGGGGTAGAGGAGATGAAGAACACGCTCACCCTACACCCAGGCGCTTGTCTGGACGGCATGGCGGGGCAGTGCCCGCGCGGCCGGCCAGAGGCTACCCGAGGGAGTCTTCACCACGGAACCACCGGGAGCACCGCACTCGGCGCTTCCACCGGCGTGCACACACACACCATGACCTCCTCGACGAAGCACAACAGGCATCAAGGAGAAGCCAGCGTGGTATCGAGCCCGGTGGCGGCAGAGAGGCGAAATCCCGAGCGGGATCCAGCCACAGATCTCCTCGGAGAGGAAGCGGCCGACGGATCTACTTGGTGGAGATGAAAGAGGGCGCAGAGGAGAGTATTTCGCCCAAGGTGGCGGTGGCGGAACTCGCCGGAATTGACCGGAGTCGCCGGGGGACGGTGGGGCGATTAGGGTTTCGCTAGAGGGGAGCTCGGGAGAGAGAGAGGGAGAGAGTGAGTGAGCGCAGCATGGGCTGGGTCGGTTTGACCGACCCAGACCCGGGCCTTGTTGGGCCAGTAGGTTAGGTGGGCTGGTTTGGCCTTTGGGCCAAGACCATGTCCTTATTTTTGTTTCTTTTTCTTTTTCTAATTTTATTCAAAAGAGTTTGTAAATTCTATTTTCTCAACAATTTCAAATCCAAACCAAATTCATGTTTGATTAAATTAAACTTCAGGAAATAATTCTTTCTTTTAAAATGAAATGACTATTTGATTGATAAAATAAACTTTCTATTCTAATCAAATAAATTCAAAAGGTATTATTTCTTAATTCTTAATTTCCAAAATTCTTAATTTTTAATTAATAAAATAAAAATTAAGTCTTTTCTTTATCAAATCAATTCCTTTTCTTTTCAAATAACTCCAATAAGTGTCTTATATTTTCAAATTGCTTTCAAACTCTAAATGATTGTTTGAATTACCTTATCTAGGGTAAAACACACCAATTTTACCAAGTGTTGTATCAAAACACTTTAATAATACTAAGTCTTGGGTAAAACACACAAATAAGTAAACAAAGACAATGAATCACCATGCATTGCATATCATTGCACATAGCATCCATTTGCTTCTTTAAACATTGTCCTTACTGGGCAATGATGGTTTTTGTAGAACAAGGAAAACCGGAGCAACGCCAAGTATCCGACTCCACTACCTTTCAATCACAAGGCAAGTTTATCTTGCTCATATCTTTTGATTGCACTGCTTTGGAAATCATTTGGAAAGTGTTGACTGATAACTCTGACTTATGAAAAAGGATCAAAAACCTATTTTCATAAAGTAATATGACTAGTGGTTGTTACCCTAGAGGTGATAACCTAGGAAGGCTGGCTTGTGGAACCATGGTAAGATTGTTGTGGTGGAGGTTCCACTTGCACGGGAAAGATAACCCTAGGAGCTAATAACCAATGCCACAGATATTCTTGTGCCGTAAAAACCGTGTCATCCAAGAGACTTGGAATGGGACGGGAAAGTCGTCTGTATCTCCTCTCGTTCACATGTCAACAGACACTCAACTACCGTTCATCATATGTCTTGCGGGAATATGTGCACATGGGTGGGACCCCTTAGGGCCCATGGCCACTGGTGTCTATGATGGTCCGCAAGGGATGCCTAGGTACTTCATCGTTGGGGTGAATATCAGGGGCACAACCTGCTTGCGTGAATTGGGTGGGCATGCGTTGTGCGGAGGGGGCAGTAATGTCTTGGATCAATGGCTAGGCCCCACACCATGGAAGTGTGGACGGGAATGTACGCCCGGCTGTGCAACAAAGCATTGATATCTTTTGGAAGGACACACCTCTGCAGAGTGTAAAAAGATGTGACATGTTACCCCTTGTTCTGGGAAGGAGCTGCGAACGCGGCAGGAAAGTTGCTCTTAAGGCACTAATACCCTGTGTTGGCTGTTGGGCATAGTTTTCAAAAGTAAAAGCAATTTTTCAAGAAATGTTTGACAAAACCTTGCATTGGCCTATGACTCTTTTGGGTCCATGGCAGTAGATAGTGCATATCACACAACTTCTTTCTAAAGAAACTTGCTGGGTAACGCTCGTTACTCACCCCAATCTCTTAAACCCTTGCTAGACTGTGAAGAGCTAAATGAAGCGGCTCTGAACGCCATCGGAGGCCAGGAGGACATCTTCTACGAGGAGCAAGATCTTTCTCACAGAGTCGAAGGCGTGGATTACTTCATACGTTATGGAGCGTCTTCCGATGAGGACTCAGAGTGAAGAATGTCTAACTAGTTGAATAGTTCCGTAGTCGAGGAACCGAGCAGCTGTAGAATAGTAATAAGCTGTTGAGTTCTTCAAATGTTTAATTATTTGAAGCTTTCCAGTTGTTGTAAACACTAAGCACTTGAGGTGTTCTCTTATGGAGAGCATTTCGTTATCATCACGCTTTGGTTTGTAATATTATGAAGTTCAGTTTGTATTTGGGCCCGCAATGTTTCTACTGTACCATTCTGAGGGATGTAATATTTGTGGAGGGTTGTTCCGCAAGTGTTATATCAACGACTTGCATACTACAACATGCAGTGGTATGCCGGGTCACCGCAGCTGGTATCAGAGCAATTGCTTTGACCTTAGGTTGGAAACCTAGTAAAGGGATAGAACCTGTAGGAGTCTAGTAGCAACGGTAAAGAGTTCTCTAAATTTATGATGGTTACTCACTTGGGAATAACATGGTCATATTTTTAGTGTTACAATTCTTTATTATGATGCATCATACTAATTCTATATCCTATTCTTGTACAGCTATTATGGCATCGAGAACCCCAGAGCGTACTATTTGGTCACAGAGGAAGACTCTGGAAGACTATGAGGGAACCTTGACTGAGCAGCTAGGATCACTACTACGGGCTTTTGGACTTAGCACCGACATCCCTGTTAAGACTTATACTTACAAGGATGATGGGACTACAGTCAAGTACCATGTTGTTATCATGCTACCTGAAGGATTGGCACCTAGTCCAGTTCAGCCTTTCAGAGAATGAAGAGGACAGACTGCAGCTTATCACGAGGCGGTAGTTCGAGCTATTGCTACCATCAGAGAGTATAGAGCGGTGGAGCTTGCAGGTACCACTTTTACCGCTATTCCTCATGACTCACTGATGGATGAGCCAGGAATGGATCATGATGTTCTGGTGAAGAAGAAGCCCGAGTTGGCAGCCAGACTTCTTGACAGGTATAGGAAGATGGTAGGATCACTGTATAACACCCACCAGGTCATTGTTGAGGACAAGGCGGAGATGCTAGATGATCTCACGAACACTACTCGGAGGCAGGAGCGAGCTCAGATGACTAGGCAGGAGTCTGAGGGCTCACACTTCTCACCGATTGTGGGGGCTCACAGCTACCCAACACAGCCTGGACCTTCCAGGTATTCACCCACTCCAGAGCCTATATATTACCCAGTTATCACTTCTAGTATGGAGGCACAGCAGGTTCTCAAGGGGGTCTCGGAGTTCGAGCTTCCCATTGAGAACTCTGATGGGTGGAGGTTTGACTGGCTGGGAGATGGTCAGCAGCATACTAGCTCGTACGGAGGGACAACTCAGGCGGCAGGAGGAGGAGATGCCGTAGCCACTCCTGTGGTATCTGTTGAGGAGGAGGACCTGATGGAGGTTCAGTTTGAGAGTGAGGAGCTGGTTGTTACACCTATGGAGCAGGATACACCGTTTGACCACACCTACTGCACTGAGAATGTGTGCTATGGAGAGGCGGAGCCTTTTTCGACGATTACTGCTCACGAGACCAGTGTGTACTTTGAGAGTTACCTTGGACTGAACAGACTCATGTTGAGTGATACTTCAGCTATGGACATGTCTGACTCAGACTATGTTCCGGGCGGGAGGCCGTTCATTCCAGAGGCAGTGCGCCGAACTACACGCCAGCACGGGTGGACTCCGGGCATGTACTATGAGCCTTGAATCCAGGACAGGATGTCAAGACTTCGTCTGAAGCTGAGTTGTATCTTAGTACCCAGTACCTAGTATGAACTAGTAATGTGTTGTAATAAATAAGAGAGGCGGTAGAACCTTCCCGTCTCGATCTACGAGTGTATCTCACCTTGGTGAGGAAGTGTTGTAATAAGAACCATGTATGTTGACTTGTATGTGATGTATTATATGTGCTTTATAATTTGGTTTTCTTGCGATTTCCATTTGGAGTTAAATTTCTATTTTCCATTGTGTGACTAGTTCTGAGCATGAAGTGAAGCTCGGAAAGCATGGGCATGGTGTAATTATGAGATCTTTGCTTTGTGTTACAGGACTAGGGGGTTATGGATACGGGTTTAGCAGCCGAATCTGAAGAGCAACGCTTGGCGCAAGAAGCTTAAGCCAAAGCGATGAATGATCAGCAAGCAGAACTGGAAGCCAAGGCAAAGGCTGATCATGAAGCACAAGAGCACTTACCACCACCACCACCACCACCACCTTTTAGGCCCTTGGCGGAGCAGAGCTTTATGCAATATATGCAGTTCATGCAAGAGACCCAGAATAAATTCATGCAGGAGCTAATGGGGCAAATTGGAGCCGGAAGGGTTCCAGAAGTGAGGGGAGTCAGTCTTTCTGACTTCCTCAATGCCAAACCATTTCCCTTTGCTTCGGCGGTAGAGCCTATGGATGCTGAAGACTGGCTGATGGATACAGAAAGAAAGTTGAAAGCAGTCGGAGCAAGTGACGTGGAGAAGGTTCGATATGCAACACACCTTTTGTCAGGACCAGCCGCATCGTGGTGGGATAATGAGGTAATCATGCAATTGCCCGATAAGGTGTTTACTTGGGAAGAGTTTAAGGAGAAATTTCGCACCTTTCATGTGCCGGAAAGTGTGGTTGAGCTCAAGAGGTGGGAATTTGAAGACCTCAAGCAAGGGATGATGGTTTATATCAAGGAGTTCACAAGACTTTCTCGTTACGCAAGTGACGAGGTGAGTACTGACAATAAAAGGGTGAAAAGGTTCCTAAAGGGGTTGGACCCTTATGCAGCCATGCAGATGAAGCTAACCAAGCCGCGTAACTTCCAAGAACTGATGGATACAGCTATCACCTGGGAGAATGACTACAAGTTGGTTCAGATGAGCCAAATTAAGAGAGCCAAGACGGAGGCCAAGAGAGTCAAGCCGACTCGAAGTACTCCAAATTTGAGTTTCAAACCTATGGTCAGGACCGGTGGAGCACCACCCAATAGGAAGATGTTCACACCAAAAGACCAGATCATCTGCCACAACTGTGGACTTCCAGGACATGTCAAGAGTGAGTGTATGAAGCCCAGGATTATATGCCATGCCTGTGGAAAAGAGGGACACATTCGGCCTGATTGTCCTATCAAATCAGCTGGAGGTTGGCCAGTGAACAGTGGAGTCAAGACAGGCGGAGGTGGACGACCTGCATCTGGAGGTGGCGGCAGCGGCAAGAATGGAAATGGAAAAAGAGGCCGACCATTTGGGAAGCTGAATTGTACATCCCTGGAGGAAGCCAACAATTCTGAAACGGCGGTCATAGGTACGCTTAGCATCCTAACTCATCCTGGCAAAGTACTTTTTGATACCGGTGCCACTACATCATTCATTTCCAAGAGTTTTGTTGAAAAATATGGGTTAAGGTGTCAGATGATAGTACATCCTTTGACTGTTGTGACGGCCGGGGGTAAACTTTTAGTCACCCATCTCAAACCAGACCAGATCATTATGATCTGTGACTGTCCTTATTATGCCGATCTCTATGTTCTTCCTCTCAAAAACATTGAAGTTGTTCTGGGAATGGACTGGATATCTGAACATGGAGCGCACATTGATTGTGAAGAGAAGACAGTCTCTATCAGGAAACCAGGAGGGGGCAGAATTACATACCAAGCTCACAAGCATACCCATGTTGAGATTGGTATTCAATTGAATACTTTGAAGGAAGCCAAGTTGGAGGATATCCCCGTAGTCAATGAGTTTATAGATGTATTCCCTCAAGAGCTACCGGGAATGCCACCGGACCGAGAGATAGAGTTCACCATTGATCTGAAGCCAGGCACAACACCGATCTCTCAAGCACCATATAAGATGGGCCCGAAAGAATTGAAAGAACTCAAGGAGCAGTTAGATGAGCTTGAAAGTAAGGGGTTTATTCAAGAAAGCATTTCACCATGGGGTTCACCAGTCATTTTTGTTGACAAGAGAGATGGAGGCAGAAGGATGTGTGGGGACTTCAGAAATCTGAACAACGTTACCATCAAGAACAAATATCCTTTACCTAGGATCCAGGATTTATTTGATCAAGTCCATGGAGCTGGAGTTTTCTAAAAGATTGATCTAAGATCTGGGTACCATCAAATTAATATCAAGCCTGAAGATGTACCAAAGACTGGATTTGTCTCAAGGTATGGGCATCATGAGTACTTGGTTGTTCCTTTTGGATTGACTAATGCTCCATAAATTTTCATAAACTTGATGAATAAGATTTTCATGCCATATTTGGATAAGTTCGTGATAGTATTAATCGATGATATCCTGATATATTCCAAAGATAAAGAGGATCATGCCAAACATCTCAGAATAGCATTGCAAGTGTTACGTGAACACCAGCTATATGCTAAGTTCAGCAAGTGTGAATTTTGGCTTGACCAAGTGGAATTTCTTGGTCATGTTATTAGCAAGGAGGAAATTGCAGTAAATCCAAGCAAGGTTCAGTCAGTTTTGGATTGGCAAGCACCCACCAATGTGAAGGAAATCAGAGGTTTTCTGGGAGTGGCCGAATATTACCGAAGATTTATCGAGGGGTTTTCCAAGATAGCAGGACCAATAACTAAGCTATTAAGGAAGAATACTCCCTTCGAGTGGTCTGAAAAGTGTGAAGAAAGCTTTCAAGAGCTTAAGAAGAGACTCACAACAGCACCTATCTTAGCGGTACCAGAAACCGGGAAAGATTACACAGTTTACTGTGATGCATCCAAGAATGGATTGGGTTGTGTTTTGATGCAAGATCGAAAGGTGATTGCTTATGGATCAAGACAACTCAAGCCACATGAAGTCAATTACCCAACACATGACTTAGAATTGGCAGCAGTCGTGTTTGCTCTGAAACAATGGAGGCAATTTCTCTACGGAGCTAAATGTGAGTTATACACTGATCACAAGAGCCTTAAATACTTCTTTACTCAGAAGAAGTTGAATATGAGGCAGAAAAGATGGTTGGAGTTGATCAAGGATTATGATCTTACCATCAACTATACTCCTAGAAAGGCTAATGTGGTAGCCGATGCATTAAGTCGGAAGAGCATAGAAACTCAGTTAATGGATAGAGAACTTCCAACGGAATTGCTCAAGGATTTGGAAAGACTTGAAATACAGTGTTTAGAGGTCAAATCTTTGGGAAGTATTCACACCATGAGGGTTATGGAAGAAAGGCAAAGTGACCTAAAGTATACCATATTCAAAAGACAAGATAAAGATCCCTTCATTGAAGAAGAAATTTGCCGAATTCAAGAGGGAAGACCATCTAAATTTCGATTAGGTGATTTCCAATCACTTTGGTATCATAACAGAATCTGTGTGCCAGATATTCCTAAAATCAAAGGGTTGATTCTCAAGGAAGCCCATGAGACTCCATACTCAATTCATCTAGGTAGTACCAAGATGTACATGGACCTTAAGGAGTTATTTTGGTGGAACAACATGAAGCGGGACATAGCAAGATATGTGGCTGAATGCTACACTTGTCAAAGAGTAAAGGCTGAACATCAAAGTCCAGCAGGTTTACTACAGCCCTTGGATATTCCGGAATGGAAATGGGAGGAAATCGGGATGGATTTCATTACCGGTTTGCCTTTAACCAAGAGACATAAGGATATGATATGGGTGATAGTTGATCGTCTCACCAAAAGTGCACATTTCTTGGCAGTAAACCAGAAAAATAGTGCAGAAAAGTTGGTAGAGATCTATGTAAGATAAATCATCAGCAAGCATGGAGTGCCCAAGAAGATCGTCTCAGATAGAGGGTCAGTTTTCACATCAAGATTCTGGGGAAATCTTCATGCAACACTGGGATCACAGTTGGATTTCAGCACTGCTTATCATCCTCAAACAGGAGGGCAAACTGAAAGAACTAATCAAATCTTGGAGGATATGCTTCGTGCATGTGCTCTAGATTTTGGAGGTTTGTGGGATGAACACTTACCCTTAGCAGAGTTCTCTTACAACAACAACTATCAAAGTAGTTTGAAGGCAGCACCATTTGGAGTACTCTACGAACGCAAGTGTAGATCTCCAATATGTTGGTTTGAGCCAGGAGGCAATCAAGAATTTGAAACTGATTTCATCAAAGAGAAGCAAGGTATCATTGATATCATCTGTGACCGTTTGAAGATAGCTCAGAGTAGACAAAAGAGTTATGCAGATCAAAAGAGGCGGACATGGGAGCCCAAGGTGGGAGATATGGTCTATCTGAAGGTTAGCCCTATGAAAGGAATCAAGAGGTTCAGTATTAAAGGAAAGTTAAGCCCGAGGTATATTGGACCATTCAAGATTCTGAGTCAGAATCGGAGTGTTACTTTTGAATTAGAGCTTCCAGCGAAATTGAAGCAAGTTCACAATGTTTTCCATGTTTCACAACTTCGAAAGTGTCTGAAAGCACCTGAAGACTTTATTACTCATGATGATCTAGATCTCCAAGTAGATTTGACTTATGAAGAGAAACCAATAAAGATTCTGGAGGAGAACTGGAAGAGGCTTCAGAATCGTGCTATAAAGTTCTGTAAAGTGCAATGGAAACATCACTCTGAATGAGAAGCAACCTGGGAGAAGGAAGAAGATTTGAGACAATCATATCCAGAACTCTTCAAGTACACAAAGTTTTAACTTTGGGACGAAGTTCTGATAAGGGGGGAAGACTGTAATATCCCAGCATTTAGGAACAAACGAAGGGTAGAAATAGGACCTTTGTGCATTCATGCATCCAAAATCTGAGTAATTTTTTTCGCAAATTCAAAAACCTGAGAGAACAAGTTTCTATCTAACATCACTTAGGGTTAGAGGTTGTTAGAATGTTATGAGCTTGTTATGATCTCTTGATGTTGTTGATTAAGTGATTTTGGAATTTCATTTTGAATTTTGAAAATTATTAAACTTGAATAAATAATCATTAATAAAATATAACTCAATAATAAATTGAGTTGGATAATAAAAATGGAATAAGTAAATAAAGCAAACTGAAATATTATTTATTAATATTAAACACCTTTACATTGTCTTTACATATTGGTGAAGTAAAAAGAATATTACATTGTAAAATAAAAGAATCACTAAATCCTAAAAACTATCTAAGTATCTTTAAATGCCTTCATTTGAATCTTGAAACTCTAACCTGCAAAACAGACAAAGATCAAAAGGGAGAAAGTGTTAGGCTTAGTTAATTTTACTCTCAGACATTGGGCAAATATATTGCCAATAGCATCATTGAGTAGAAATGACCAAGTGTAGTATCTTTTCTGTTATTAACTTGGGTACAAGGCATTTGGGTACCAAGCAGATTCACAGCACGTCCAGTAGAAAGATGAGATCAAACTGAGTGAGGCAAACAAGAACACAGCACACAAGCAGGTCAGTCACAGGACTGAGAAGCTGTGCTGGCAGCACCACAGTAGCTTGCAAAACCAGCAGCTGGCTAGATGAGCACAGCCAGAGCAAGCAGCTCCAATTTGACCAGCCAAGAACCAACACAAAGAACACCATAGTTCTTTCACAGCACCATTAACACATTAGAAATCATCCAGTAAAACTGAGGACATGAACTGAAGCTCAAGATCAAGCCAGGAGGAGAAGGACAAGCAACCAGCAGCAAGTCCAGGAGGAGAAGGACAAGCAACTAGCAGCAAGTCCAGGAGGAGAAGGACAAGCCCAGGAGCCGAACCAGGAGGAGAAGGCAAGCAAGGAGCAAGCCATCACCACCAGCAACCAGCAGCAGCTGATAACAACATCTTAGCTGCAAAACTTTAGGCATCAAGTAGAACATATGCACCTCACATCACAACACTTCTAGAGCAGGATTCAAGCATGTGTAGTTCTTATGAAAAGCCCTCAGTTTGGCAAAGAGATGCTTTGCCAAGCTCATCACAGAGAATCAATATTAAAGCCAAATAGAGATTTCCAGGGTAAAAGCCTCAGTATGAACTTCACTGGCAGGTTTAGTTTAGCAACAGTAATAGCATGCACTTGACCTTGTTGTGCTGGGCACATAACCAACAGGTTATGCACCTCAGACACACAACAGTATAGTTTGAGCATCACATCTTAAACCCTGGACATATTTGCATGCCAATGATTTCACAAAAATAAAATGGCCTCAGACCAGCATCACTGGCCTAATATCTTGGTAAGTTTCACCAACTGATAGCATCCAAATATTGGTTGCTGGGCACATGACCAAAAGGTCATGCACCTCAACACAACCAGAAGCCCAACTGACAACTAGGTCAGTAGATATCACCAAAAATCATCTTCCCAGTTATAACATCTAGGAATCATACTTAGTTTAAACAAGTTCACAACTGAATCTTTGCAACACTGCAAGATTTAGTCTAACATTGCTGTCATGATCAATTCATTGATAGAAGAGGTAACAACACATCATATTCATCACCTGACCAAGCATAGAAACTAACTGAACTTAGGAATTCAGTTATACACACATATAACTTTGACAGCATGGCATCATAGGATTTAGAGCTTACCAAAGCAAGTTACAGATGTTAACTGAACCTTGCAATAGGGCAAGATTCAGTATAACATCACTGTTAGAGAAATTCACTGACAGAGATAGGAGCACAGTTGAGACATCACTAGTCAAGCCGGACACCACTAACTGAAGCAAACCACATCACAAACTAGCATCAAAAAGCAGCATCATAGAGCTATGCATGTGAGCTTGGCTCACTGGACATGGCCAGATGGCCAGAGACCTTGGCCGGAGAATAGAGGAGAGGGGTAGAGGAGATGAAGAACATGCTCACCCTACGCCCAGGCACTTGTCTGGATGGCAGTGCCCACGCGGCCGGCCAGAGGCTACCCGAGGGAGTCTTCACCACGGCACCACCGGGAGCACCGCACTCGGCGCTTCCACCGGCGCGCACACACACCATGACCTCCTCAAAGAAGCACAGCAGGCATCAAGGAGAAGCCGGCATGGTATCGAGCTCGGTGGCGACAGAGAGGCAAAATCCCAAGCGGGATCCAGCCACGGATCTCCTCGGAGAGGAAGCGGCCGATGGATCTACTTGGTGGAGATGAAAGAGGGCGTAGAGGAGAGTATTTCACCCAAGGTGGCGGCGGCGGAACTCGCCGAAATTGACCAGAGTCGCCGGGCGACGGCGGGGTGATTAGGGTTTCGCCAGTGGGGAGCTCGGGAGAGAGAGAGGGAGAGAGTGAGTGAGCGCAGCATGGGCTCGGTCGGTTTGACCAACCCAGACCCGGGCCTTGTTGGGCCAGTAGGTTAGGTGGGCTGGCTTGGCCTTTGGGCCAAGACCAGGTCCTTATTTTTGTTTCTTTTTCTTTTTCTAATTTTATTCAAAAGAGTTTGTAAATTCTATTTTCTCAACAATTTCAAATCCAAACCAAATTCATGTTTGATTAAATTAAACTTCAGGAAATAATTCTTTATTTTAAAATGAAATGACTATTTGATTGATAAAATAAACTTTCTATTCTAATCAAATAAATTCAAAAGGTATTATTTCTTAATTCTTAATTTCCAAAATTCTTAATTTTTAATTAATAAAATAAAAATTAAGTCTTTTCTTTATCAAATCAATTCCTTTTCTTTTCAGATAACTCCAATAAGTGTCTTATATTTTCAAATTGCTTTCAAACTCTAAATGATTGTTTGAATTACCTTATCTACGGTAAAACACACCAATTTTACCAAGTGTTGTATCAGAACACTTTAATAATACTAAGTCTTGGGTAAAACACACAAATAAGTAAACAAAGACAATGAATCACCATGCATTGCATATCATTGCACATAGCATCCATTTGCTTCTTTAAACATTGTCCTTACCGGACAATGATGGTTTTTGTAGAACAAGGAAAATCGGAGCAACGCCAAGTATCCGACTCCACTACCTTTCAGTCACAAGGCAAGTTTATCTTGCTCATGTCTTTTGATTGCACTGCTTTGGAAATCATTTGGAAAGTGTTGACTGATAACTCTGACTTATGAAAAAGGATCGAAAACCTATTTTCATAAAGTAATATGACTAGTGGTTGTTACCCTAGAGGTGATAACCTAGGAAGGCTGGCTTGTGGAACCATGGTAAGATTGTTGTGGTGGAGGTTCCACTTGCACGGGAAAGATAATCCTAGGAGCTAATAACCAATGCCACAGTTATTCTTGTGCCATAAAAACCATGTCATCCAAGAGACTTGGAAAGGGACAGGAAAGTCATCTGTATCTCCTCTCGTTCGCATGTCAACGGACACTCAGCTACCATTCGTCATATGTCTTACGGGAATACGTGCACATGGGTGGGACCCCTTAGTGCCCACGGCCACTGGTGTCTATAATGGTCCACAAGGGACGCCTAGGTACTTCATCGTTGGGGGTGAATATCAGGGGCACAACCTGCTTGCATGAATTGGGTGGGCGTGCGTTGTGCGGAGGGGGCAGTAATGGCTTGGATCAATGGCTAGGCCCCACACCATGGAAGTGTGGACGGAAATGTACGCCCGGCTGTGCAACAAAGAATTGATCTCTTTTGGAAGGACACACCTCTGCAGAGTGTAAAAAGATGTGACATGTTACCCCTTGTTCTGGGAAGGAGCTGCGAACGTGGCAGGAAAGGTGCTCTCAAGGCACTAATACCCTGTGTTGGCTGTTGGGCATAGTTTTCAAAAGTAAAAGAAAATTTTCAAGAAACCTTTGACAAACCCTTGCATTGGCCTATGACTCTTTTGGGTCCATGGCAGTAGATAGTGCATATCACACAACTTATTTCTAAAGAAACTTGCTGGGTAACGCTCGTTACTCACCCCAATCTCTTAAACCCTTGCTAGACTGTGAAGAGCTAGATGAAGCGGCTCTGAACGCCATCGGAGGCCAGGAGGACATCTTCTACGAGGAGCCAGATCTTTCTCGCGGAGTCAAAGGCGTGGATTACTTCATACGTTATGGAGCGTCTTCCGATGAGGACTCCGAGATAAGAATGTCTAACTAGTTGAATAGTTCCATAGTCGAGGAACCGAGCAGCTATAGAATAGTAATAAGCTTTTGAGTTCTTCAAATGTTTAATTATTTGAAGATTTCCAGTTGTTGTAAACACTAAGCACTTGAGGTGTTCTCTTATGGAGAGCATTTCGTTATCATCACGCTTTGGTTTGTAATATTATGAAGTTCAGTTTGTATTTGGGCCCGCAATGTTTCTGCTGTACCATTCTGAGGGATGTAATATTTGTGGAGGGTTGTTCCGCAAGTGTTATATCAATGACTTGCATACTACAACATGCAGTGGTATGCTAGGTCACCGCAATGGACAAAGTGCGGGGTGCACCTCCGAGTGGAACCACCATACGTGACTATGTAAGTTTACTTCATCATGTGTTTGCTTCATCACGTGTTTGCAACATCATTATTTGTTGCATTTGTTGTGGGTAGGTTAGCTTCATCATGTGTTGCAACATGTAGGAACAAATTGCAATGGATAGATACAAAGACATGGCCGATCCAATGGCAAAATGTTCACACTTCAACATTGCTACGAGATACTTGAGCATAGCGAGAAGTGGAAGATTAGAGATCGAGAAGCGCCACCGGCAAGAGGGGCATTGGTAGAATTGGATGATGAAGAGGAGGACGATGAGCTCAATGCCAACAAGAACAAGAAGAGGCCGGATGGTGTCAAGAAGCAAGCGGAGTTGTCAAGCATTAGCGACAAGATGGACGATATGATGAAGTCACGAGAGCACTTGGTGAACAAAACTTTGGAAACCAAAGTGATGTTGATGGAGAAGAAGAGTCGAGAGAAGCAAATGTGTTGGGAGTTACTCCAATAAGATGAGAAGATGAAGGCCGACATCGATGAGAGGAGAGCACGAGCCGAAGAAAAATGTGCCATGTCGGAGCTCATCACCGAGGAGAACAAGATAATGATGATGGATTCATCAAATATGGATGAATTCACAAAACAATGGTGGAACTTATTACGCATGGAGATCTTGCAATGAAGGAGGGAAGCAGGGGTGTTGGCGGCTCGTTGTGCTTCTACGGCGGTGACTACCGGTGGTGGTGATGGATCCAGTGGTGGCGGTGGTGCCGGCGGTGATGCTTGATCTTCGCATCAAAACCAGAGAGGGCGGTCCCTTTTTGTGTCGTGAAGTTGTATGCGGCGACGTGGAGATGATGATCGCGTGATGAACGCTTGTTTTGATGCAAAACTATTGCATATTCCATGCAAAACGGTTGCATATTTGTGTTAATATTCATTTGTCTTGCTTCATTTTAAGCTTTGCGGTTTGTGGTTTGCGGGCCACGGCTGCGGGGTCTGTTCCGCCCCACGTGGTTTTGGCCTGCAAATCGCGGATGCAGACCAGACTAAACTCGCGGATGGGGTTTCAAAAATGGGGGGGGGGGGCTGCTAGAGTTGCTGTAAGACGACACCATGGCCAAGCCGCTGCCCGCCGAACCCGAAAATTTTCCCACCCTCAAAGAAAAGCAGAGTTTGGAGAAAGCGAGCGCCTGCCGCCATGCCATGGGCGGCCCATGTGTATTCCTGGATATGCAGGTGAATACCCAATTTTTTTAACAAATGTTCTGTCTCATATGATAAAGTCATTAATTCAGCTTCTCCTATGTATACACATCAATCCAAGAGTAGACAGAACCTTGCGCTGGTGCAGTTGGTTAGTGTAGTGAATGGACATTACCTCGTCATGGGTTCAAATCCTCATCCTTTCACTATTTTTTCTACTTGTCTTGGTTAGTGCAGTGAACAGACAACGCTGCCTCATGTTTCCCCCTCGCGCGCGGCTGGAGATTGTTTCCCGCCCTTGGCCCGGAAATTATCCCGTCCCCGATGGCTTTTCCCGCCAGGCGCTGCCTATATAAGTAGGCGCTTCTAACAGCAATGAGCACCCACCAAAAACCTAGCCAAGGAGAAAGCACCACCCAAGACTCACCCTAGCCATGCCTCGCCGCAATATCGCCAACTGGATGATGATCCGCAACATGTGCCGGCGGTGCTTCGCCGCCCAAATGGCGGAGGAGTTGGAGGTGTGGGCCGTGGAGCTGGCCCGGGCGCACGCGAAGGAGGAGGTGGCCGCCTTTGAGCGCGAAGGCGAGGTGGCTGATATGTCTCAAACGTATCTATAATTTTTTGAAGCTCCATGCTTGTTTATACACCATTTGCTTTGTGTTTTTTTTACACTTCGTGGCGTTTTTATGCATTTTCTAGAACTAACCTATTAACAAGACGCCACAGTGCCAGTTCCCTGTTTCTGCTATTTTTGTGTGTCAGAAAAGCTACACAAGAAATATTCTCAGAATTGAACAAAATAAAAGCTAGAGTTCCTATTTTTCCCTACACGAGACAAAGTCCGAAGATGAGACGGAGGGGCACCAGAGGGCGGCCGCACCACCCCATGGTGTGGCCCCCTGGCCGCGCCATGGCATGGTGTGGGCCCCTAGCCCACTCCCTGACGCCACCCTTCCGCCTATATATTCCCCTCGACGGGAAAACCTAAAAGACCCGATCAATTTTCCATGAAACCTACTGCAAGCTGCCGCCATCGTCAATGCGAGATCGGGAGGGTCCAGAAGCTCTTCTCGGCACCCTGCCGGAGAGGGGAATCACCGCCGGAGGCCTTCTTCATCACCATGACCGCCTCCGAAGTGATGTGTGAGCAGTCTACCTTGGACTACGGGTCCATAGCAGTAGCTAGATGGTTGTCATCTCCTCCTTGTGCTTCATGTTTAGATCTTGTGAGCTGCCTATCATGATCAAGGTCATCGTTGTGTAATTCTACATGTTGTGTTTGTTGGGATCCGATGAATATTGGTACTATGTTAAGTTGAATTGTTGATTTATGATCTTTATGTTATCTCTATATTGTTTATGATCTTGCATGCTATCCGTTGCTAGTAGATATCTTGGCCGAGTAGATGCTAGTGACTCCAAGAGGGAGTATTTATGCTCGATAGTGGGTTCATGCCTCTAGTAATCTGGGGGAGTGACAGAAACCTCTAAGGTTGTAGATGTGCTATTGCTACTAGGGAGAAAACAACAATCTTGTGTTCAAGGACATTCGTATTATTTACATTACACACTTTGCTTAAGGCGATAATCTGTTGCTTGCAACTTAATACCCAATGGTTGCTCGGATGACATCCGGAGGGTGGATTATTAGTCATAGATGCAGTTGGATTACAGTCTATGTATTATGTTGTAATGCCCAAGTGAATCTCATAGTGATCCTCATGACATTTGTACGCTATGTTTGTTCTATCAATTGCCTAACTGTAATTTGTTTATCCAACATGTTATTTATCTTATGGAGAGACACCACTAGTGAACTGTGGACCCCGATCCATTCTTTTACATTGCTATTACCATTTACCTTTATCTGTTTTATTTACATTCTTGCAAACTACTATCTTTTACCACTCGATATGCTCAATCCTTTATTTATAGCAAACCGGTGAGATTGATAACATCACTGTAAGTTGGGACAAAGTACTTGGTTGTGTTGTGTGCAGGATCCATGTTGTTGCTGGTGCAAAGCTAAGCCCTGGACGAGGCGTCATATAAATTGTCCGGAGCTGTCGCAAAGCTAGCAAGCATCAACCTTATGAAGTTTGGTTCTTTCTCCTACTGGTTCGATAAACCTTGGTTTCATACTGAGGGAAGACTTGTTGCTGTGCTCATCACACCTTCTCTTGGGGTTTCCAACTGGGCGGTCATATACAAAACTCCTACATCAACACCGCACCACCAACAAGTTTTCTGGCGCCGTTGCCGGGAAGAAAGAAGATTTCTGCAAGGGGAGTCTCTCGCTTCCAATCTTTTATTTTTTATTGTTTTGCTTTATTTTATTTTTGCTTGCATCTTTTTATCAAAAATACAAAAAAATTAGTTTGTTTATAGTTGTTATTTTTACTTGCCTGCTTTTAGTTTTGCTAGAATGGTACTCCTGAGAACACCAAGTTGTGTGATTTTACTAGCATCAATAACAATGATTTTATCTGCACTCCTATTGCGCCACTTGCTCCTGAGGCAAATTTTTATGAGATTAAACCTGCTTTGTTGAATCTTGTTATGAAACAAAAAATTTCTGGTGCCATTACTGATGATGCTGTAGCTCATCTCAACAATTTTGTTGAGCTATGTGAGATGCAAAAGTATAAGGATGTAGATGGTGATATTATTTTTGATAAAATATTATCCTCCTGCTAAGATTATAGCTTTGCGAAGTGATATTATGAAGTTTAGACAGTTTTATAATGAACATGTTGCTCAAGCTTGGGTAAGAATGAAATCTATGATAAAGAATTGTTCCACTCATGGACTGACTACTTGGATGATTATCCAAACCTTTTATGCAGGACTAAATTTTTCTTCAAGAAATCTTTTGGATTCAGCTGCTGGAGGTACCTTTATGTCCATCACCCTAGGCGCTGCAACAAAGCTTCTTGATAATATGATGGTAAATTATTCTGAGTGGCACACCGAGTGACAAGGGTATAGCTAATAGAGACCGTTAGTTGAGTACCCCTGAGGCCCGTTAAGCTAGGCCCAATTGTAATGATAGTCGAGATACGAGTTCTTACCGTATATCGATATTGTAATCTGTATCAGACCCTACCCGATCCTCGAGACCTGGCCACCTATATATAGGGGCCAGGAGGGGATGGTGTAGGCCAGATAAAAAAGTAAGCTAGGTTCAACACCCAAGTTTACTTTCGATATACACCTATTTCGACTAACCTTACCTTTGAGTTCATCCGATGCCCTATCTCCCCGATCCTAAGTCCTTCATCTAGGACATTTGTCGAGTTGACCCTTGTCAATTGGTACCGACCGTGGGGACCAGGGCGTTGGAATCATGAATTCGACGGCTTTTTCACTTTTAGCCAACAGCAGTGCAGAAGTCGACGAAAATCAAGAGAAGGAGTTGACAATCGGAAGTCTAAGCATCTTCATCGGGCCATCGGGTTCATCTCGCCTCTCGGATTCGACAAAACAAGATCCATCGGCAAGTAAGCCCGAAACAGTGGTAATGCTAGAATCATCGGAAGGCTCTTCCAGCGAGGTAAACTCGCCGGTCAGCCTAGGAGAAGCAAAAACCACAGAAGGCGACAATATTCAAGAAAAACTCGACTTGGAAGAAACAACGCGCAAAATGCACAACAGTATAAGGGACTTCGCCGCTGGAAGTAGTGGCGTCTCCAAAAGAATACACCAGTTATGCGTAATTATCACTAAAGCAGAGGAAGAAAACAACAACAAAGGGGTCGACAAGCAAGTCGACAAGGTAAAGGAGTGCAAGAAAAGGGAAAAAGAGAAGGTTCATGTCTCAGCTAGAGAGTGAGGAATCATTATGTCAGCTGTAAATCATGGCATAGAAGTACCCGAAGATCAAGAAGAGAAGTTTTAATGGGATATCAGTACGCATTGCACCAGCATAAGAAGAAACTAAGAGAGAAAAGAGACATGTTCTTTCAAGACAACAACAACATGTCAAAAGGAGAGTATTGGGATGATTATAGCGAGGATTTAGAGTACAGCAGGGAAAGGCACGGAGACCCAAAGCACAACAGAGGGGCAGCAGCACAAAGTAGAGAGGAAAGATATTCGAGGAGTATTACTCCACAACCAGAAGAGGAGGAAGAAGACTTCATGCAAGAAACACCGGAAGCAGCGCTGATAGCAGCACAGGCATATTTACTAACCACGCGGCCTGAACTCAGAGATCCACGGGAAGACATGCACCAAGCCGCAATATGAAGCCTCGGGATAATAGAAGACAAGATAAGGGGAAAAGGTCCAGAAACAAAGTCAACAAACTACAAAGGAAGGCGAAAGGAGAAGTTCAAACACAATATCATACGAAACGAGTCTAGTGAGTCATCAGAAGAGGAAAGGCGACAAAAATGGAGAGAGGACACAAGAAATATAATAGCACAGGCTCGAGTAAATAAATCATGCCACGCCTAGAGGGAGGAAAATTATGAAGACGATGAAAAAGAGATGGGCGTGTTGTGCTTTACCCGCAGGGTTCGCAAAACATGGGTACCCAAAGGATTCAAACTACCACATGACCAGCAAAAATATGATGGGTCGCAAGAGCCTATCCTATGGTTATCGGATTATCTACAAGCAGTACAGATACTAGGGGGAACAAAAGCGACTGCAATGCAAAGTTTGCAGCTACACCTCACCGGCGCAGCACGGTCCTGGTTGAATACCCTACCCAACGAATCCATTGGAAGTTGGGGAGAACTCGAAAGCCAATTCGCAAGAAATTTCCATTCAACATACAAGCTCCCAACATCACTGGAGGAAGTCAAAGCGTGTGTGCAAAGGAAAGGCGAAACTCTACGTTCTTATATACAATGATGGAGTGTAATTAAAAACTCAGCAGAGGATGTCTCCGACGAACGAGCAATAGATGCTTTTTCGGCCGGACTTCGTCGCTCAGATCTTGTGGAAGAAATAGGAAGAACAAGACCAACGACAGTAGCTAAGCTAATGGAAGAAGCCAACAAATTCGCTGATGGAGAGGACGCATATAATAACAAAAGAGGACGTTCACCAGAAGTCGACAGAACAAGTAGACAGAGGAGACGACACCCCAGCAAGGATAACCAAAGAAGGCAAAATCAGGTAGCCGTGGGTTACAGAGCAAAAGAAGAGAAAGGATATGAAAACAGGAGGTTTCGGGAAAAAGGAGTAGAAAAACCGAGATACTCTGGCCCATCGGCCGAGGATATGCTATACGGACCTTGTCGAATCCACTACACATATCTTGATAGAAAAAGAGTCTCAAATCACCAGATGAAGGATTGTAGAATGTTCCTAAGGCTACAAAACGCCATGGGCTCAAGCCAAGGGGGATGGCAAGGAGAAAACACAAGTCAAGGATATCATGTACAAAGGCTAGCGAGGCACCTAGAGTCGAAAGTTTATATATCAGCAATGATTCAACCGGTGCCTAAGTCAAAGAAAGAGCGAAAGAGCATATCCAGGCAAGTAAACCTAGCAATAACATTGCCACCAGCCACCACTGAATACCTGCGGTGGTCAGACCAACCAGTTAAGTTCAGCAGAGCAGACCACCCAAGGAAAGTTCCCAGGCTGGGCCACTCGCCAATGGTGTTAAAGGCGCAAATAGGAGGATACGACATCGGGAGAGTGTTTATGGATGCAGTAAGTGGCATAAACCTAATATATGCTAGAACCCTAAAGGCAATGTGTATATCACTTATAAGCCTGAAGCCAACAGATTGTTCTTTCCATGGAATAGTACCAGGAGCTGCAAATTACCCCCTAGGGAAAATAGAACTCGATGTCTACTTCGGCAGTAGCAGCAACTATCACAGGGAGAAGTTGGAATTCGAAGTCATGGACTGGCCATCACAGTACCACGCAATTCTAGGGCGCCCAGCATTTGCAAAGTTCATGGCAGTACCTCACTACGCGTATCTAACGTTGAAAATTCCAGGACCCAAAGGAACAATTACAGTGCAAGGGAGCTTCAAAGTAGCCAACACTTGCGACAGAGAATTCAGTAGAATGGCGCAAACCTTCGGCATGATAGCAGAATATGAGAGGCTGAAAGGGGAAACCGATCATAATGTGCTACCCGATGTTGGACGATCCCTGCCAGATCAGGCTTTCGACACAACTCAGGACTCGAAGAAGATCCAGGTCCACCCTATAGACCCAAACAAAATGACATGAATTGCGGTGAACTTAGATCCCGCATAGGAAAGCGTGCTTGTTAAGTTCCTCCATGAGCACTGGGAAATATTCTCCTGGTGTCCTTCAGACATGCCAGGGGTTCCCAGGGAACTCGTCGAGCACGCGTTAAATGTAGATCCTAAGGCAAAGCTAGTCAAGCAACCATTGCAACGATTTGATGAACCCAAAAGGAAGGCGACAGCATCAGAATTGCACAGACTAGAAAACACTGGATTTATCAGAGAAATAAAAACCTCAAGTTGGGTATCCAATACAGTTATTGTACCCAAGAAGAACACAGATGTACAAAGAGTGTGTGTCGATTACACATCTCTCAATAAGCATTGTCCAAAGGATCCCTTCCCTCTACCTCGCATCGACCAAATAATTGACTCGACGACGGGATGCGCAAGGCTTTCCTTTTTGGACGCATATTCTGGTTACAACAAGATCAAGTTGAAAAAAGAAGACAAAGAAAAGACAGCCTTCATCACACCATATGGGGTATTTTGCTATCAAGTAATGCTATTCGGCCTAAAAAATGCAGGAGCAACTTATCAACGGATGATGCAAAATTGCCTCGGGAGCCAAATAAGACGCAACATCCAAGTCTACATTGACGACGTAGTCATCACAACAAGAGAGGAGGAATCCCTAATCAGCGACTTGGCAGAAACCTTCGACAACTTGAGCAGAAACTCGCACTAGTGGAAAAAAGTCTATAGGTGGCGCACCATTTTGGCATATGCGTGACGCATATGGGATGCGCCACCAATGCCACGCCACTAATAACAGTTTATTGGTGGCGCATCTCAATATGCGCCACGCAGAATTTGCCTATGCGTGGCGCATATTGCTATATGCGCCACTAGTAGCCTTTGAAAATTCAAAAATTTCAAAAAAAAAATTAAAAATCGAAAAAAACCAATTTTTTTTTGAAAATCATAAAAATCAAAATAATGTGAAAAAACTATTGTATTTCAATTTTTTGAGGATTTTATCACATGAGGAATATTTTCAAATCACACCGAATTTCTTGACTTCCCGCTAGGTCACCCATCCTTAGACTACTCCGAGCTGAGCACACTTAACTTCTCTATTCTATTTGCATGAGCTATCCCTAACCTACTCAAGTTCTTATTGATATTACTATCATATCAATCCTCTTAAGGCCTATGTGTGCTTGTGTGTATATGTGTGTGTATGTGCATATATGTATATATGTGTATGTATGTGTGTATATGTGTATATGTATTATGTATGTGTGTGCATATATGTGTGTCTATGTGTGTGTATGTGTGCGTATATGTGTGTCTATATGTGTATTTGTGTGTGTATGTGTGCATATATTGCGTATATGTGTATGTATATGTGTGTGTATATGTGTATTTGTGTGTGTATGTGTGCGTATATGTGCGTATATGTACATATATGTGTGTGTATGTGTGCGTATATGTGTGTATATGTGTGTATATATGTGTGTATATGTGTGTATATATATGTGTATATGTGTGTGTATATATGTGTATATATCTGCATGTGTGCTATATGTGTGTATATAACTAATCCAAAAGTTTAAACCAATATAAATTTTGATCTAAAAATAAAAATAAAAATAAAAATTTGAAAATATAAAAGTGCGAAAAAGTCTATTTTCCCTTTTGAATTTTAAGATTCTAAAATTAGTCGAAATGACCAAAGGTCATTGAAATCGGATGTAACTTTTCGTGTAGATACTTTTTCATATAAAAAACTTTTTAATCCGACTTCGTATGCAAAAGTTATGGCTATTTTACCGAGACATAAAGTTTTTTTGTAAAAAATATCAAAACTCATTTTTATTATTTTTCTTACTTACTAGATCACATAACATAACTAAATCTGATTTTTTAATTTTTTTTAAACATTTTATCATTTTATTTTATTTTTTAAAAGACTAAAAAGGCGACCCACGGGGGGGGGGGGGTGTGGTGACGGGTGAAAAAAAATTCCCGCCAGTTATGCGTGGCGCATATTGCATATGCGCCATTGATATTTGAGTTATCAGTGGCGCATATTACTATATGCGCCACTAATAGGTCAAATATGCGTGGCGCATATGGCAAATGCGCCATTGATAAGACTGGATATTTTGTCGACGACCCTTCTGGTGGGTCCCGCTAGTTATGCGTGGCGCATTTTGAATAATATGCGCCATTAGTAAGAAAATTATCAGTGGAGCATATGTGCAAATGCGCCACTAGTAAATACTAGTGGAGCATATTGAATAATGTGCTCCACTAATAAAACATCTATCTATAAGCCTTTTCCCACTAGTGTCGCAGGACGCGTCGCGGCTCTAAGTCGCTTCGTCGCTCGATTGGGAGAAAAGGCGCTTCCTTTCTATGCACTTATGAAGAAGTCAGATGATAAATTCGAATGGACAAAAGAAGCAGACGCAGCTTTTGCGCACCTGAAAAAAGTGCTTTCCATGCCACCAGTGCTGGTCGCACCAAAAGAAAAAGAGCCACTACTACTTTACATCGCGGCGACCTATCAGGTGGTGAGTACAGTATTAGTAGTCAAAAGAAGTGAAGAAGGAAAAGCCCACGGTGTCCAGAGGTCGGTATATTTCATCAGTGAAGTATTATCTCCGACAAAACAGAGGTACCCACATTATCAAAAGCTAGCATATAGTGTCTTCACAACAGCACGGAAATTGCGACAGTACTTTGCAGTGCACCCAATCATAGTGGTTAATGAAGTGCCATGATACGTCTCCAACGTATCTATAATTTTTGATGCTCCATGCTTGTTTTTACACCATTTGCCTACTGTTTCGTTACACTTCGTGGCACTTTTATGCATTTTCCGGAACTAAACTATTAACAAGTCGCTACAGTGCCAGTTCCCTGTTTTTTGCTGTTTTTGTGTTTCAGATGATACACAAGAAATATTCTCGGAATTGGACGAAACAAGTTCCTGAAGTCTTATTTTACCCGGAAGCTTCCAGTCATCCGAAGAGGAGAAGGAGAGAGGCCACAGGCCAGGCTTACACTAGGCTGGCGTGGCCCAGGCCCTGGCCGCGCCGCCATGGTGTGAGGCCACCTGGCTCCACCTCTGACATCGCCCCTTCACCTATAAAGACCCCCCGATGGGAAAAACCTAAGTACCCGATCAATTTTCCAGAACACATCGCGATCCGCCGCCGCCGTCGACCCGAAGATCGGGAGGGTCCAGAAGCTCTTCTCGGCACCCTGCCGGAGAGGGGAATCACCACCGGAGGTCTTTTTCATCGCCATGCTTGCCTCCGGAGCAATGAGTGAGTAGTCTACCTTGGACTATGGGTCCATAGCAGTAGCTAGATGGTTGTCTTCTCCACCATGTGCTTCATGTTTAGATCTCATGAGCTGCCCTACATGATTGAGATCACCGTTATGTAATTCTACATGTTTGGTTTGTTGGGATCCGATGAATATTGGTGTTATGATTGAGTTGCTATACTGAAATATATCTTTTGTTATCTCTATGTTGTTTATGATCTTGCATGCTCTCCGTTGTTAGTAGCTATCTTGGCCGAGTAGTTGCTAGAGACTCCAAGAGGGGGTATTTATGCTCGATAGTGGGTTCATGCCTCTATTTAATCTGGGGTAGTGACAGAAACCTATAAGGTTGTAGATGTACTGTTGCTACTAGGGAGAAAACAACATTCATATGCTCAAGGGCATATGCTTTATTTACATTACACACTTTGCTTAATGCAATTATCTATTGTTCGCAACTTAATACTCATGGGGTGTTCGGACGATATCCCCGTGAGTGGATTATTAGTCATAGATGCAGTTGGATGGCGGTCTATGTATTTTGTTGTAATGCCCAGAGTAAATCTCATAGTGATCTTCTTGACATATCACATTTATCTTTATTCTATCAATTGCCCAACTATAATTTGTTTACCCAGCATGTGTTATTTATCTTATGGAGAGACACCACTAGTGAACTGTGGACCCCGGTCCTATTTCCATCATATTGCTATCACCTATTTACTTTACTCGCACTGTTTACTTTACTTGCATACTTTTACTATTTTCCACTCGATACGCTCATAACCTTTGTTTCAAGCAAACCGGTGAGATTGACAACCTCATCGCAAGTTGGGAGCAAAGTACTTGGTTGTGTTGTGTGCAGGTTCCGCGTTGCAGCTAGCAAGCAAAGCTTGGACAAGGCGCCATATATAAATTGTCCGAAGCTATCGCAAACTAGCAAGCATCACCTTCAGTCGTAATTGTCTGCTCTTCTCCTGAACGATAAACCTTGGTTTCTTAACTGAAAGAAAACAAGCTGCTATACTCATCACACCTTCCTCTTGGGGTTCCCAACTGGCCGGTTATTTACTTCATATGCCACTATCAAATATATTGAACAATCCTTTGGCAACAGGACGTGTCTCTTTGTGGGGAATCGAATTATCTCCCATGGACATCACGTATGAAACAAGGAAAGCGATCAAGTCGCAAATCTTGCCATATTTCACAGCAGAGTGGCTAGAGCTACAGAGCACGGGACCTCCAGATCTATCGAGTGTCTGGACAATGTACTTTGATGGTTCTAAGAGAGTCCAAGGTGCAGGCGCAGGAGTAGTATTGATATCGCCGCATGGCAACAAATTGAAGTATGTTTTAAGGATGAGTTTCCCGTAGGCCTCCAATAATGAAGCAGAGTACGAGGCTTTGTTGCATGGAATGAAGATGGCCAAAGCATGTGGAGCAACTCGTTTAAAAATATTTGGGGATTCAAACCTTGTCGTCCAACAAGTTATGAACAGGTGTGACACAATCAATGATAATATGATGGCCTACAAGAACCTATATCATTATCTAGAAGGAACATTCGATGGATGTGAAGTCTCACACATCAGCAGAAACAGCAATGAGGAAGCCGACAATTTAGCAAATATCGGGTCACAGTGTTTGCCCGTGCCATCTGGAGTCTTTTGGGAAGAAATAGTGGAAAGGTCGATAAAAGGCGTCAAAAGTTTGACTACTACAACAGGCTCAGGGGCTGCGCCAGAACCCGAAGAGGTCATGATGATAGAAGAAACCTGGATGCAGCCGTATCTCGTGTACATGACAAATAAACATTTACCAGAAGATGCAATGGAAGCCAGGAGAATAACTCGACGATCGAAGGCATTTGTTGTGTTGCAGGGGAAATTATACAAGAAGAGCATAACTGGCGTTTTGCAGCATTGCGTAACACCTCAAGAAGGACAAGTAATATTAAAAGATATACACGCCGGAGTGTGTGCCATCATGCTAGCAGCAGGGCCATAGCAGCAAAAGCATTTCGAGCAGGATTCTATTGGCTAACAACCATTGAAGATGTGAAAGATATAGTTCGGAAGTGTGAAGCATGTCAAAGATTTACATCTCGACCGCACGCGCCAGTGGCAGAGTTACAACCAATACCATTATCCTGGCCCTTTGCACAATGGGGCCTCGATATGGTAGGGAAGCTACACAAATCCTGGCCAGGAGGGCACGTTTACATGCTAGTAGCAGTCGACAAATTTACCAAATGGGTGGAGGCAGCCCCGGTAACAACTCAAGATTTGATAGCAGCAATCAATTTCATCAAGTCAATAGTATTCCGCTTCGGTGTACCATATAGCATCATCACAGATAACGGAACAAACTTCACCTCAAAGGAATTCAAGAGTTACTGCAAAGGATTGGGAATCAAGCTCAAATTCGCCTCTGTAGCACACCCCAAGACAAATGGGCAAGTCAAAAAACCCAATGGCCTAATATGCAATGGGATAAAAAAGAGGCTCTTAGCACCTCTCGAGAAAGCCAAGAGCGCTTGGGTAGATGAATTACCCTCCATTCTCTAGAGTTTAAGAACCACGCCTAACACAGCTATTCAAGAAACTCCTTTCTTTCTGGTCCATGGCGCAGAAGCCGTGCTTCCAGTTGAAGTTACACACAAAGCTCCAAGAGTGACGGCATACGATGAAGCAACATCAACAGAAGCGTTGCAGGACGACGTCAATGCACTAGATGAAGCAAGAGATAAAGCATTAGAAAGAGCCACACAGTATCAACAGAGCCCGCGGAACTACCATAGTAGTCGAGTTCGACCACGATCCTTTGTGGTGGGAGATCTAGTCTTACGACTCAGGCAGGACAGCCATGGCAAACTAGAGTCCCCTTGGGTGGGACCTTACATCGTCACAGAAGTGATACCAGGAGGAGCTTATCAACTACAAGACAAGAAGATAGGAAAAGACAAGAGTAACCCGTGGAATGCGGAGCAGCTCTGACATTTTTACGTGTAAAGGAAGTCTAGTGGTGTTAGTAAACTCGAGTTCACCCTCTGAACATAGAACATGAGGCCATAGGCCGGGTTCCTTGGGTTGAACTCGACAAATTGTACAAAAATTTTACTTTTCCGCTCGGGGGCTTCAAACCTTGGGTCGTACAAAAGAAAGTTTTATCACGATGTGAAGATCTTTTACACTACTAAGTTGTGCAGATAACCCGATATTCTTCAGAGTAATATAATTGGTTCACAAGAACCCGATAAATATAAAGCATGCCTCGAAACAATGATTTGTTCCCATGGTCTATTACAAAACATTAAAGCCAAGTAAGAGTATTTATTACAGATAGCACGATAGCAAGGCAACTAAGAAAAGAGATTACATAAAGAAGATTCTAATGGAAGTGAACTTCAGCTTCATACTCCTTCTGGCATTGGGTGCCATCGTAGATTTTCACGTCGAACTTTGACATGCCGATATGGAAGTCGAAGGTCATGAAGAAGCCTTGGTGGAGGTCATGGTCTTCTACAAACTGCGACCAGCCGCCCTTGAAGTACTGCTTGCCGGCGCCGTCGTACAAACCTCCACTTCGTATGGAGTTCCTCCACCAGACTGTTCACGAAGAACCGCTTCTCGCAGTTCTCGCCCATCCATGAACTTGGTAAAATTCAGCGGCAAGGGCTGAATCTCACGGCATTGCGTGTTGGTGATGCAAAAGAAAGAAAAAATTCTGGGGGAAGCAGGAAAAGGACCAGGAGGAGGAGCGCTTGGACCTGGGGTGGCGCCAGTCACCTTTGGCTTATTCTTACTACCAGGTGGGTGGCCGGGGCGACGCTTCGCCGGAGCGGATGACGATGATCCTACAGCAGTTGGAGCTATCTTATTTTTGCTACCACGGGGGCGGCCGCGACCCCGCGGCCCTGTTGGAGGGCCAAGGTCTAGACGGGACCCATCTGCATCAGCCATATGGAAAAGTGGGAAGAAAAACCCTAGATGGAAAAGAAGACGATGCGGCGGAGGACGAATCAGGTTTAGGGTTTTTACCCTTACCAAAGGTGCTTTATTTATAAGCGCATATTAACGGCCCTCTGTGATAGCAAGGCCCATAAGCATATCTACAAGGGAGGAAAATTCTGCACATAGCAGACGATAATAACAAAGGGAAAAAAATGTATCATCGAAAGGTATAAAAAAAACCTCGCCTTGGGCTCGGGGGCTTCCAAACAGGAAAAAGCAGAAAGAAGAAGAACACAATCAATTTGAGCTTATGATTGACTACAAGTATCCAACCATAGCCTCGGGGACTACTACCATCGGGAGCGCTGAGCGCGCACCCAATAGAAAATAAGACAATGAAGTAAAATTTCAACTACGTAGTCGACAAAATATAGAGCAACTACTACCATCGGGAGTTATTTGGGAGAAATTAATTTGAAATTCTTTGATATTCCATCAGTCAAAAGAGACTACGACATGAGATTCTCGAGTTGCGTTATTGCAACGAAACTCGCATGCCATGAGTTATCGCAAAGGTAAGACCCCGGGATCCGTCCTGTGTGGCCTGGTATACGCACATGGATGCGCTCTGCTGGTATGTATCCATGTCTACGACGCGAAAAAAATCCTGGTGGACGCACTGGGTACCCTGAGAATCACTGGGATTCATTCTTTGTAAGTCCTAAATGCGGCAAAAGAGTGAGTTTGACCGGTATTCCGAATTCAAGTCCAAGGGGATTGAATTTGAAGTAGGTGACAAGTATCTATTCTGGCAGTTAACTGACCTGTTGATCCATCAGAGTTGTCAGGCTTGTTCATCAAAACCCCTTGCGAATATTATCATGAAAATAAGTCAAAAGACCAAGACAAAGATTTGAAGATATGAAGAAGTCGAAGAGTTGATCAAGATGAAAATTTAGAGATTAGAGATTCAACCTGAATCTGCAATTCTGGTAAAATCTCAGGGGCTACTGACAAGGGTATAGCTAATAGAGCCCGTTAGTTGAGTACCCCTGAGGCCCGTTAAGCTAGGCCCAATTGTAATGATAGTCGAGATACGAGTTCTTACCGTATATCAATATTGTAATCTGTATCGGACCCTACTCGATCCTCGAGACCTGGCCACCTAAATATAGGGGCCAGGAGGGGACGGTGTAGGCCAGATAAAAAAGTAAGCCAGGTTCAACACCCAAGTTTACTTTCGATATACACCTATTTCGACTAACCTTACCTTTGAGTTCATCCGATGCCCTATCTCCCCGATCCTAAGTCCTTCATCTAGGACATTTGTCGAGTTAACCCTCGTCACCGAGAGAGCTCCACAAGGTAAGAAGGTGAATTCTGTTGAGGAAACCTCTTCCTTGAGTGATAAGATTGATACTATTATGGATATGCTTGCTAATGATAGAGCTCATGTTGATCCTAATATTGTTCCTTTAGCCTCTTTGGTTGCTCAAGAAGAGCATGTTGATGTGAACTTCATTAAAAATAATAATTTCAACAATAGTGCTTATAGGAACAATTTTGCTAGTAACAATTATAGGCCGTATCCTTCTACCAATGATAATGGTTATGGCAACCCTTATGGTAATTCCTCCAACAACACTAGAGGCACGCCCTCTGATCTTGAGGTCATGCTCAAGGACTTCATCAGTAAGCAAACTGCTTATAACAAGTCTGTTGAGGAAAAGTTGGGTAAAATTGATATTCTTGCTTCTAAAGTTGATAGCCTTGCTCTTGATATTGAACTTCTGAAACTAAAAGTTTTGCCTAATGATGTGAAAGAAAGCAAGACTTTAAATGCCATCCAGGTAAGAATTGATGAATGATGGTGCGGTGATGGTGTGTGTAATTAATGAAGTAAATGACCGGCCAGTTGGAAACCCCAAGAGCAAGGTGTGATGAATATAGCAGCAAGTTTTTCCCTCAGTAAGAAACCAAGGTTATCAATCCAGTAGGAGAATGAAATACGACTGAAGGCGATGCCCACTAGCTGCGTGATGCTCTAACAAGGGCACCGTTAACGATAACTTGTTAGCACATCTTCAACCAGTAGCAACGTGGAACCTACACACAACACAACCAAATACTTTGTTCCCATCTTATGATGAGGTTGTCAATCTCACCGGTTTGCTTGAAACAAAGGGTATGAGCGTATCGAGTGGAAAGTGATAATAGTATGCGAGTAAAGTAAACAGTGCGAGTAAAGTAAACAGGTGATAGCAATATAAAGGAAATAGGACCGGGGTCCACAGTTCACTAGTGGTGTCTCTCCATAAGATAAAATAACACATGCTGGGTAAACAAATTACAGTTGGGCAATTGATAGAATAAATACAACGTGCATATGATGAGAGGATCACTATGAGATTTACTCTGGGCATTGCAACAAAATACATAGACCGCCATTCACCTGCATCTATGAATAATAATCCACTTGTGGCGAATCAATCCGAGAACTCCACAAGTATTAAGTTGCGAACAACAGATAACTACATTAAGCAAAGTGTGTAATGTAAACAAAGCATATACCCTCGAGCATATGAATGTTGTTTTCCCCCTAGTAGCAATAGCACATCGACAACCTTAGAGGTTTCTGTCACTCCCCCAGATTAAATAGAGGCATGAACCCACTATCGAGCATAAATACCCCCTCTTGGAGTCACTAGCAAATACTCGGCCAAGATAGCTACTAACAACGGAGAGCATGCAAGATCATAAACAACATAGAGATAACATAAGATAAATTTCAGTACTTCAACTCAAGCATAACACCAATATTCATCGGATCCCAACAAACCAAACATGTAGAATTACATAACAGTGATCTCAATCATGTAGGGCAGCTCATGAGATCTAAACATGAAGCACATGGTGGAGAAGACAACCATCTAGCTACTGCTATGGACCCATAGTCCAAGGTAGACTACTCACTCATTGCTCTGGAGGCAAGCATGGCGATGAAGAAGACCTTCGGTGGTGATTCCCCTCTCCGGTAGGGTGCCGGGAAGAGCTTCTGGACCCTTCCGATCTTCGGGTCGACGATGGCGGCAGATCGCGATGTGTTCTGGAAAAGTGATCGGGTATTTAGGTTTTTCCCGTCGGGGGTCTTTATAGGTGAAGGGGCAGTGTCAGGAGTGGGCCGAGGCGCCGTCACACATATGGGGCACGACCAGGGGCCAGGCCGCGCCGCCCTGTTGTGTGGGTCCCTCGTGGCCCCACTCTGTCTCCTCTTCGGATCTCTGGAAGCCTCGGTGAAATTCTGGGCGACTGGCTTTGGTTTCGTCCAATTCTGAGAATATTTCCTGTGTAGCTTTTCTGAAACACAAAAATAGCAGAAAACAGGGAACTGGTACTGTGGCGATTTTTTAATAGGTTAGTTCCGGAAAATGCACAAAAGTGCCACGAAGTGTTACGAAACACTAAGCAAATGGTGTAAAAACAAGCATGGAGCATCAAAAATTATAGATACGTTTTGGATATATCAAGCATCCCCAAGCTTAACTCCTACTCGTTCTCGAGTAGGTAAGTGATAACAAAAGAAATAATTTTTGAGGTGACATGCACCTACACAATCTTGATCATATATGTAAGCGTTGTGCGCTGGGATCATAAGAACTTAAAACATGGGCATGAAATACATAATCTTGATAGAAGAAACTTAGCAACCATGTTATAACATAAAAATAAACACAAACAAAAGATCATGAAAATGAAACAATGAAAGTCAAACATGTGTTCAAATCATATGGAAAAACATACAAATGGTTTTTACCTTGTCCTTCACGGAGAGCAAAACATAAATGCATAGGACACCTTCAAGTTTAAGTGGGCGACTAGATACAAATAATTTAAGAACAAGTGAAACCAATAATATGAATCAATCAATGAAAACTTTGGGACAATGCCCATTATACTCAGAATGACAACTATGCTCTCTTAATGGTGCATAAAGATAGAAGGTGGTGACTCAACATAAAAGTAAAAGAAAGGCCCTTCGCAGAGGGAAGCAGTGATTGCAAGTTTTATAAACCTTCAAAAATTATGGTACTTACCGGCTTTGAGTTCTCATTGCCCCCATCATAAGCATCTTGAATGGTTAAAGTTAATGCGAGAACACTTACGCTGCATATGCTTGACAAATCATAATTTGAAAACCTCATGTCCCGTGAATACGAGTACCCAAACCTCATGCTACTTTACTTAGAGTCCCAAGCAAGCTCTTGTCATTGTAAGTATACACGTATCATCGAGAACCGCCAACGGGATACCTCCGTGCCCGATGACATGGAACAAGCCCACATCAAAATGACAGGACAAGCAGACAATGAATACCTAGACATCTCTTTTATTTACCATTTGTATAGCTTTTTATTTTGAGATGCGTCGTCGAATGTCCACTATGAGCATGCTGCAAATTTCCACCATGAATTATGCATGGCTTAGATTGGCGGCCCAGGCGTTTCTCTAACACATATACAAACTCCATGATCCCGCAAGATTCCCAATTCATTTCACACCGCGAGTATCCATAAACAAAAGATCACGATATCAACTCAAATAAGAAGTGCAATGTTGAAAGCTTGCCCCATGACGGCATGGCTGGGCTAATTCCCAACTTACAACTTGCAAGCATAACAACTCAACATAAGAGACCACAATGTCAAATTTTTAAGAACGAGAAAAAGTAAAGTGTGCCTTCCGGTTCGTGAGAGCTTTACTGACCAATTTTTGCATAACACTGGTAAGAGTTTAATTTCAAGAGTAGATAAAAGCAAGTCAAATTTACTTTGGAATATCAAATTGCTAATAGGTATGTATGGTGGACACTTTGGCAAACTTGGTTTTTAGGAGTTGAATGCACGAGTAGAGCTCATACTCAGTACAAGGCGAGGGCTAGCAAAAGACTGGGAGGGACCAACTAAGAGAGCAATAACGGCCATAATCATGCAAAGCGACAAAGCGACATTAAAAGAAGCATAAGATAGCATCAAAATTCAAAAACTAAATGATCATAGAGGCTATTGGCGACTTGTAAGATTCAAACATGTGTGAGCATGCGCCAAGTCAACCCAAATAAAGCATCAAGGCAAAAACCAAAATAATGCTTCCAAATAATAAAAACAACGTATGATTTTTTCAAAGGCTCATTAAGCAATCTCAGTTATTTGAGACAAGTAATGCTACAGCAAAACCACTAAGCATACTATCAAAAATACATCGAGCACGACATGCAAAAGCCTAGGCCGCAGTCTACACAAGCTCCTTCTTGTACCACTTTTTTGCATAAAGCTTTTTCTCTTTTCCAACACCATTCAAACTTTTTATATCCAACTCTTTTGATGAAAACCAACATGGTCCAGAGGAAAAAATAAACCTTGATGAAAAGATATAACAAGATCTGAACACAAATCAAGGCAAAAATCGAAAGCTAAACGCAGTTCTCGAAAAAGAGAACACTCGTTGAAACGAATAGAGTAAAAAACGGAGTGTTCTTGGCAAATGAAAAGCAAGGCAACTTCTCCAAAAGAAATTTGTTGGGGTCCAACCATTTATTGCAGCAAACAAAACAAAACTAAACTAAAAACTAAAAACAACTGACGCTCCTAGAAAAACGCATAATGCATAAAGCAATAAAAATATAGCGTATTGAAAGGTGACCTGATTTTTGCCGATGAAGAAGGGGTGCCTCGGGGGCATCCCCAAGCTTTCACGCTTTCTTATAGTCCAGCCGGCCCACTCGCCATAACAAATCGGCCCGAGCCCCTATCCTTCTCTCATTCTTCTCCTCTCTCTTCTCACCCGCACACCTGCACGCACCGCCCACCGCCCTGTGACTCCCCCTGCTCGCTGGCGATGCGCTGCCACCGCCGGTCTCAACTGCACCACCGCCTCCTGATCTACACCGCCACCGCTTCGATTCACCTGGCCCGGTCACCTCCTCTGCCCTATGCGCCGATCCCCTCCGCGGCTAGGGTTCCGACCCGCTGCCGCGGCTCTCCGGCGCTCCTCCTGCCACCCGACCGGCCACCCTCGGCTGCTGACGTCGGTGGCCTCCTGACCCCCGAGCTGGCGTGGCCTGGTGCGGAGGTGCCGTGGCACCCTCGTGCCGCCACTGCCGCCTCGATGCCGCCCCTACTACTGTGAGCTGCTCCTTTCTCTCTCATTCTCTGGCTCGACGCAAAGCTTGATGTAGTCTCTGGTTATTGCTTGTGATGCTATACTGATTAGGATGCTGTGGTGATTCTACTGACTCCACTCTCTGCTTGGTACTGGTCATTGTTACTGTTATTGGTACTAGAATGTGATGGTGCTGTGATGGCTTTCTGATTGCTAATAAGCTAGACATATAACTGATATACCAAGATATATGTGATGAAATTCAGTGAGGTTTTGAATCTGAACCAAATGTTCAGTCTCACAGTTAACTACTGCTGAAATATGTTGCCTAAACTCCTAGTGTTAATTTAGTTAACTGAATCACCACTGATGCTATGTGATATTTAGAGATATGTGCTGCTGTTTGCTATCCATAATTATGAGCTGAATACTTATTCAGTGATGATTTAATCAAGCCCCAATTTCTAGATGCTTCTAGACTATTATGCTTGATTCAATATGACTGCTGCTATTCTTTTATATAACTCCTGTGGTGCCTCCAGGAGAGTATGCAAAGAAGCTATGTGAATGCTTGGCTGGCTGTTTTGGTCTGCTGTGCATATCTGTTGCTGGTGATGACCTTGGTGGCTGTGGTGTGTAGAAAATAAGCATTTGCTTATGGATTTACTGATAAGAACAGAGACCTGCTGGTTTACTTTATTTGGCCAGTGATGCAAAGTCTGAGGCTTAGATCTTTGTTAAAGACAGATACTACACTTATTTGGTTTCCTACTACTCGGTGATGAATTAGCATAGCAATTCTATGCAATCTGAGAGTATTCTGCTACCCCACTATTCCTCTTGTTAATGATAAGAATAGAAACTATTGCTTGTTCTTGGTTGTTCACCTTGTTGCTGAAATTTTAGAAGAAGAGAAGTTGGTATCAGGCTTGGTTCTGGTGCCCTTCTCCTCCTTCTTGATCTGGATCTTGTGGTGGTCTTGTCCTGCTTGATCTGGCTCGGCTGAACTCCTTGCTACCTTCTTGCTCCTCTTTCCTGGCAGCCCTGCTCCTCCTCTTGATCAACCTCTGGTGATCTTCTAAGTGACCATGGTCACTTGTTGATTGAGCTGGGATCTTTGTGGTGATATCTGGGATGGTTCTTTGTGCTCTTGAGGTGTGGGAAAGAGATGGTGTATGATGTGAATAGGATGGTGGTGTGGTGCAGCTGCCCCTGTGAGGCTTATCTAGTCCTGGTGCACAACTTGTGTTTGCCTTGCTTGCCCTCTGAAGCAAGCCACGGCTGTATCATGTTTATCTTGATTGGTGATTTCTTTTGATGTTGCCACTTGTATTTCTGGCTGTGCAAATATTACTAATCTTGCTAAATGGATTTTTGGTGACTTCTTAATTCTACTTAACCAATATCATGTTAAGTATGAATTTAATATTCATTGATTTGGATTTTTACTTTAAACTTAGCTAGAATTAGAGGGTGTCAATCTATCTACTGCTATGGTTATCTGTTTCAAAATTTGATTTGGTTGCTTGACTTAAAGATGCCTATCCATTCAAGTGTATGAATTTATGGACCCTTTTTTCCAGAGTTGGATATTTATTTAAATGATGCCCTCTAGTTCGAGGACATAGAATTTAGGAGTTCTTCCTAAATTCTCTAACTAAGTTTAATAAATTAAATTGCCTCCAAAATATGGGGGCAAACATTTTAATCATACAACACATTTCTTTTGTCTTTGTTGATTTTTATTTGCAGGAATGAAGATGATGACAAGATTAAAGATTAGTTAGGATTTTATTTATTCCTTTTGTAATTTCTACTCCGTTAATGTAAATAATTTCATTATTGAGATTTGTAATATAATATCCTATTCATTTGTAATAAAGACATTATCCAAAACTTATTCTTAATTCTATTTGTGTGATGTTTATTAATCAATTTCTCGATTCAAGTTTATTTGAGTTATTATCTAGTTCAAATTTAAATGTTGAATTCAAATTCCTTCCCCCCAAATCAATGATTCAACAAAGGTCATGCCAAAATTCATCGCACTCACTCCGATGCACTGAACTTAAACATCAGAGCAAGAGGAACTTCAGTCGTTTTGTGTTTTAAATAATTTGCGTGAAAATTTTCTAGGTTTTCAGATGCATGAATGCAATGCACAAACCCTGATTCTACCCCCGTTTGGTCCTAAACGCTGGGATGTTACAGCCTTCCCCCCTTAACAAAAACTTCATCCCAAAGTTACACACGGTGATACCTGAATAGCTCAGGATAGGCTTGTCTTAAGTCTTCTTCTTTCTCCCAAGTAGCTTCTCTTGCAGAATGATGCTTCCATTGAACCTTGCAATACTTGATAGCTTTGTTTCTCAATCTCTTCCAGTTTTCATCGAGAATCTTGGATGGATGTTCAATATAGGTCAAGTCTGCTTGCAATTCTAACTCTTCATGTGAAACTGGCTCATCTGGAGTTCTAAGACACTTCTGTAGTTGTGATACGTGAAAAACATTGTGGATTTGTGACAGTCTCTTTGGCAACTCTAATTCAAAAGCTACCTCCCTGTTCTGCCTCAGAATCTTGAAAGGTCCAATATACCTTGGACTCAATTTCCCTGTCACTCCAAATCTTTTGACTCCCTTCATTGGACTAACCTTGAGATAAACCATGTCTCCTACTTGAGGTTCCCATGATCTTCTCTTCTGATCTGCATAACTTTTCTGTCTGCTCTGTGCAATCTTGAGACGGTCTCGGATGATGTCAATTGCCTCTTGTTTCTCTTTGATGTAGTCCGGTGCAAACTCTTTGTTCCCTCCGACTTCATACCAACATATTGGTGATCTACACTTCCTTCCGTAGAGTGCTTCATAAGGTGCCATCTTGATACTACTTTGATAGCTGTTATTATATGAAAACTCTGCCAATGGTAGATGCTCCTCCCAAGAACCTCCAAAGTTCAAAGCACATGCTCTAAGCATATCTTCAAGAATCTGGTTAGTTCTTTCTGTTTGCCCTCTAGTTTGTGGGTGATAGGCTGTGCTGAAGTCTAGCTTTGATCCTAAAGCTTCCTGAAGTTGCTTCCAAAATGCTGAGGTAAATACAGAACCTCGGTCTGACACTATCTTCCTAGGAACTCCGTGTTTACTCACGACTTCCTTCACATATAAGTTTATCAACTTCTCACCATTGTCCTTCTGGTTCACAGCAATGAATTGTGCACTCTTGGTCAATCGATCCACGATTACCCATATCATGTCCTTATTATTCTTGGTCTTCGGCAAACCTGTGATGAAATCTATACCGATCTCATCCCACTTCCATTCTGGAATCTCTAAAGGTTTTAGAAGACCTGCGGGACTTTGATGTTCCGCCTGCACTCTTTGGCATGTGTGACACTCAGACACAAATTTGGCAATTTCCCTCTTCATGTTATTCCACCAGAATATCTCCTTCAAATCCATGTACATCTTCGTACTCCCTGGATGTATTGAATAAGGTGTCTCGTGAGCTTCTTTGAGTATTATTTCCTTAATCTTCTCATCGTCAAGTACACAAATCCTCTTTTCAAACCATAGTGAATCAAACTCTCCTAAGTGGAACACTGATTGCCTTCCCTCAGTGATTCTTCTAACTTCTTCTTGTATGAAAGGATCGTCATCTTGCTTTCGAATTATCTCATTCTTCAAGTCATTCTGTAGATCCTCTATAACTCTCATAGTTGCTATGCTGCCTATAGCCTCTCCTTTTAGGAACATGATTTCTGCTTGCTCTAATTCTCTTTTCAACCCTTGAGGTAACTCCATGTCCACGGTCACGTTGTCAGTACTCTTCCTGCTCAAAGCATCTGCTACTACATTTGATTTCCCCGGTGTGTAGTTGATGGTCAGATCATAATCTTTTATCAACTCTAACCATCTCCTTTGCCTCATATTTAGCTCTTTCTGAGTGAAGAAGTATTTGAGACTCTTGTGATCCGTGTATAGCTCACATTTTGCTCCATAAAGAAAATGTCTCCAACTCTTCAATGCATACACCACGGCTGCTAGTTCAAGGTCATGTGTTGGATAGTTGACTTCATTTGGTCTCAATTGTCTGGACCCATAGGCGATTACTTTTCTATCTTGCATGAGCACACATCCTATTCCCTGCTTGGATGCATCACAATAGACAATATAATCCTTTCCTGTTTCTGGGACTGCTAGCACTGGTGCGGTAGTTAACTTCTCTTTAAGTGTTTGGAAACTTTATTCACACTGTTCTGACCACACAAATGGTGTATTCTTCCATAGCAACTTAGTCATTGGTCTAGCTATCTTAGAGAACCCTTCTATGAACCTTCGATAATATCCAGCCATTCCTAGGAAACCTCGGATTTCCTTGACACTTTTGGGTGATTTCCACTCCAGAACTGACTCTACCTTGCTTGGGTTCACAGCTATGCCTTCTTTGCTGATTACATGTCCAAGAAACTCCACTTTATCTAGCCAAAATTCACACTTGCTAAACTTGGCATATAATTGATGTTCTCTCAAAATCTATAGAACTATCTTCAAATGCTTAGCATGTTCAGACTTATCCTTTGAGTATACCAGGATATCGTCAATAAACACTATCACAAATTTGTCCAGATAAGGCATAAAGATCTTGTTCATCAGATTCATGAATATAGCTGGTGCATTTGTCAATCCGAAAGGTACAACAAGGTACTCATGGTGTCCATACCTGGATACAAAAGCTGTCTTCGGAATATCTTCTGCTTTAATCTTGATTTGCTGATAACCCGATCTCAGATCTATCTTGGAAAAGACTCCTGCTCCCTTCACTTGATCGAATAAATCTTGTATTCTAGGCAGTGGATATTTGTTTTTGATAGTCACATTGTTCAAGTTTCTATAATCTCCACACATCCTTCTGCCTCATCTCGTTTATCAACAAAAATGACAGGTGATCCCCACGGTGATATACTTTCCTTGATGAATCCCTTCCTTTCCAATTCATCTAACTGTTCCTTCAACTCTTTCAACTCCTTCGGACCCATCTTATAAGGTGCTTGTGCAATCGGTGTAGTTCCCGGTATCAAGTCAATTGTGAACTCTATCTCTCTATCAGGTGGCATTCCAGGTAATTGCTTTGGAAACACATCCTTAAAATCCTTAACTATAGGTATCTCTTCAATCTTCACTTCCTTCATTGAGTTCAATTGCAGTTCTGCCTCAATTTGAGTATGCTTATCACCTTGATAAACTATTCTTCCACCTTCGGGATTTCTAATGGATACTGTCTTTTCTTCACAGTCAATTTGAGCTCCATGATTTGACAACTAGTCCATTCCCAGTATCACTGCTATGTCTCCCATTGGAATCACAAATAGATCCACAAAGTACACGAAGTTGCAAATCCTGATGATTTGTTCCTTCCTTATGTGGGTGACTACTAACGTACCCCCCGCGGATAAGACAGTAATAGGGGATTCTATCATAGAACATCTAATCCCATATTGCTCCATGAATTGCTTGGAAATAAAAGAAGTAGTTGCTCCAGTATCAAATAAAACTTTGCCGGGATGTGAAAGAATGCTTAGCGTACCTATCACAGCTTTATCTGAGTGGCCCACTTCCTCCAGTGTGGTGCAATTCAGCTTCCCAAATGGCCTTCCTCGTTTACCACTATTGTTCCCACCGAAATTCCTTCCTCCAGCTGATGATCCTCCTCCGGCAGTTCTACTTCCTCTGGCTGCTGGCCAACCTCCGGGAGGTTTGTTTGGACAGTCAGGCTTCATGTGTCCCTCTTGGTTACAACCATAACAAATGATCTTCGGCTTCCAGCACTCGCTCTTAACATGTCCTGATCGCCCACAACCTCCACAAATAACCATCCTCTTCGGATTTGGAGATGTTGAGTTGGATGAATTACCTCCTGGCTTGAATCTGGGTTTGAAACTCAGATTGGGCACTGATTTCTTGGATCGGAACTGCTTTGGCTCAAGCCTTGCCCTCTTCTTCCTCTCTTCTTGGACCTGCCGGTAATCATCCTCGAAAGTAATGGCAGCATCAACTAACTTCTGAAATCCTTGTGCATTGAATGGCCTCATTTGTATCCTCACATATGGATTCAAACCTCTCAGAAACCTTTTCTTGCATTTCTCCTCGGTACTAACCTTGTCAACCGCATAGCGAGATAACCGACTGAAATCCTGGATGTACTTCATAACCGGTGCACTTCCCTGTTCCAGCTTCTCAAACTCTTGCCTCTTGAGCTCCATGATGCTTTCTGGAACATGATGTTCACAAAACTTTTCCTTAAACTCTTCCCATGAGAACACGTGTGTGATTGGATGTATGGCTATAATGTTCTCCCACCATGATGCCGCTGGCCCTGTCAATAGATAAGTTGCATAATGTACCATTTCCTCCTCGCTACAGCTGACAGTCTTCAGCTTCCTTTCAGTGTCAGTCAACCAATCCTCTGCGTCCATAGGTTCTGGTGCTGTTGCAAATGGAAGAGGTCTTGTATTCTGAAATTCAGACAGATTTACTCCTTGCCTGACATTATCTCTTCCCGCTATTCCAGCTTGTCCGGCCAAATCTTGCATGAATTTGTTTTGCTGTTCCTGATCTCGCCTCCTGTTTTCCTCCACAAACTGCATATACTGGAGAAAACTTTGCTCCGAGATAGGACGAGGTGGTTGTGGTGGTTCCATTGCTGCTGCATCTGCATCAGCCTTCTGCTTGGCCTCTCTTTCTTGACGCTGCTGCTCAGTCTCGCATTCTACGCCCGGATCCATGCCCCTCTAGTCCTGTTGCACAAAGCGAATTCTCATAATTACACCATGCCTATGTTTTCTGAGTTCAACTTTATGCACAGTACTAGTCACACAATTAAATCAAAAGCAAATCCAAATGAAAACCAAATGTATTATACACATGCAATACTTAACTTTTACAATCAAAGTGATTTCTTTGTGAGTGTGCATACTTATTAATGCTAGCCCCTTTCTTTAAGATATTTACTACAATATTCTTACATGATTAACTCTCTTATGAATAGTAAAATTTAACCCCCTACTTTCAAAGTTACTACATCTCCCTTGTTCTTAACACAACCAGGTATGTGTGAAAAATGTTTGGGTCTTTCTGGTTGTGGTTCATTCTACATCGAGTTACAATAATAGCAATGCTTAATAATAAAGAATCATCACACTAAAATATATGGTAGTGTTATTCTCAAGTGAATACCTACCATATTTCTAGAGAACTCTTTACTATTCCTATAAGACTTCCTACAGGTTCTACCCAATTTAATAGGTTTCCAACCTAAGGTCAAAGCAATTGCTCTGATACCAGCTGCGGAGACCCAGCATACCACTGCATGTTGTAGTACGCAAGTCGTTGATATAACACTTATGAAACTCCATTTCACAAATATTACATCCCTCAGAGTGGTACAACAGAAACATTGCGGGTCCACATACAAACTTTTATTATTACAAGCCAAATAAACAACAACTTCGAGGTCCTCTTAGGTTCATCGAGGATACCCCATTGATTCACCACTTACAATACTTGTTCTAGAATAACTGAAAATACAACTAAGAACTAAGGTAGCTCAGCAACTTATTTAGTAGTGTTTTAGGTTGCTCGGCTAAACTAACGGTACTATCTCGTCTACTGCTCGGCTTCCTCTTCGGCACCATAGACGATCTTGTAATCTTCACCTTCTACCCCACCGGACAGATCTGGCTCCTCATAGAACATCTCCTCCTGGGTTGCATTGGCATAGAGTGCCTCCTCTTCCTGGTCTTCAGAGTCTAAGCAAGGGTTAAGAGGGAATGGGGTGAGTAACGAGTGTTACCCAGCAAGTTCATTAAAAAGGGATAAGTGTTTGATGCACTAGCTACGACCATAGATCAATGATCACAGGTCATGCAGGTTTTCATAAACATTTCTTCAAGAGATTGCTTTTATTTTGAAAACTATGCCCGACAGCCTTCACAGGTTGACTAGAACTTCATGGAGTTCCTTTCCTGTCGTGTTCGCAGTTCCTTCCCGGAACAAGGAGTGACAAGCCACAATTTGATACACTCTGCAGAGGTGCGTTGCTTTACCCATAAGAGATCAAAGCCTTGCTGCTCAACCGGGTGAATCTTTCCCATCCATACACTTTAGTATGGGGCCCAGTCATTGATCTAAGCCAATCACTACCCTTCTCCGCGACCCCGCATGCCCACCCTTTTGCTTCGCTCAGGCAACGGTAAGCCCCGATTTATGGCATAGCCAACGTGCAAGCCCCGATTTACATGCCCGAGATACCCGCAGTCCATCATAGACACTAGGTACCGAGGGAACTTAGGGGTCCCACCCATGTTGTCAGGCAACGCTGTACGATTTACATCCCTGCCATTCGATATGGTCCTCCATTGACATGCGAAAGGAAGAAGAACTAGCTGACTTTCTTGTCCCATTCCAAGTCTTATGGTTAACACATAATTTACGGCACAAGAATCACTGGTGACATTTGTTATTAATCCTAGGTTTTACTTTCCCGTGCAAATGGAACCTCCACCACCACAATCATACCATGGTTCCATTTGCCAACCCTCCTAGGTTACCACCACTCGGGTCGATAACCAGCTAGTCATGTTAATTATAAAAGAGAACCTTTTTCCTTTAGATGCAGTAGTAATACCACAGGTATATATTTGCAAGTAATTTGCTAAAATTAATCAAGAGGTATGAGCAAGAGTGAACTTGCCTTGAGACTGCAAGGTATTGCAATCGAAAACTTCGGTTGAACCCTGAACCCCGGGTTCTGGAAAAATAGCATCATTGTCTGGTAAGACAATGTTTAAAGAGGCAAATCATGCTATGATGCATATAGATGCCATGCATTAGGGTTTAAGTGATTTACCCCCCCCCCCCTTTTGTGTGTTTTACCCAAGTGTTAATCATGCATTGAGTATTTGGAATTTATTTGAATGGCATGTCATCACTAGTTTAGTGAAACATGGGACTATCACTTTAAGAGTGAAACTCATTTAAGTAGGGAATAACTTTCAAGTTTATGAGCTAATAATTTTATAACATTTGAAACATGGCAATGCTTAATTCATTCCATGAATAGGTATTAATCAAAATTATGATAAATAAAACTTAATTCAAATATTTACTTTAGCACTTTTAATAAAATACTAGGTTGTTGATAGGACTCAGAGATAAATTTTTAATTTTATTTAGGTATCTCTAAGGTGTTCGAAATTTCACTCACTTATAAAGGTTATTAACTTTTTACCAATAAAAACTGCAAATGAACTTTAGCTGGGCTGGTCTTAATCAATCAGGTAGGCCGAAGCCTTTCTTCTGGTCCAGCCGGCCCACTCGCCATAACAAATCAGCCCGAGCCCCTCTCCTTCTCTCATTCTTCTTCTCTCTCTTCTCACCCGCACACCTGCACGCACCGCCCACCGCCCTGTGACTCCCCCTGCTCGCTGGCGATGCGCCGCCGCCGGTCTCAACCGCACCACCGCCTCCTGATCTACACCGCCACCGCTTCAATTCTCCTGGCTCGGTCGCCTCCTCTGCCCTATGCGCCGATCCCCTCCGCGGCTAGGGTTCCGACCCGCTGCCGCGGCTCTCCGGCGCTCCTCCTGCCACCCGACCGGCCACCCTCGGCTGCTGACGTCGGTGGCCTCCTGACCCCCGAGCTGGCGTGGCCTGGTGCGGAGGTGCCGTGGCACCCTCATGCCGCCACTGCCGCCTCGATGCCGCCCCTACTACTGTGAGCTGCTCCTTTCTCTCTCATTCTCTGGCTCGACGCAAAGCTTGATGTAGTCTCTGGTTATTGCTTGTGATGCTATACTGATTAGGATGTTGTGGTGATTCTACTGACTCCACTCTCTGCTTGCTACAGGTCATTGTTACTGTTATTGGTACTAGAATGTGATGGTGCTGTGATGGCTTTCTGATTGCTAATAAGCTAGACATATAACTGATATACCAAGATATATGTGATGAAATTCAGTGAGGTTTTGAATCTGAACCAAATGTTTAGTCTCACAGTTAACTACTGCTGAAATCTGTTGCCTAAACTCCTAGTGTTAATTTAGTTAACTGAATCACCACTGATGCTATGTGATATTTAGAGATATGTGCTGCTGTTTGCTATCCATAATTATGAGCTGAATACTTATTCAGTGATGATTTAATCAAGCCCCAATTTCTAGATGCTTCTTGACTATTATGCTTGATTCAATATGACTGCTGCTATTCTTTTATATAACTCCTGTGCTGCCTCCAGGAGAGTATGCAAAGAAGCTATGTGAATGCTTGGCTGGCTGTTTTGGTATGTTGTGCATATCTGTTGCTGGTGATGACCTTGGTGGCTGTGGTGTGTAGAAAATAAGCATTTGCTTATAGATTTACTGATAAGAACAGAGACCTGCTGGTTTACTTTATTTGGCCAGTGATGCAAATTCTGAGGCTTAGATCTTTGTTAAAGACAGATACTACACTTATTTGGTTTCCTACTACTCGGTGATGAATTAGCATAGCACTTCTATGCAATCTGAGAGTATTCTGCTGCCCCACTATTCCTCTTGTTAATGATAAGAACAGAAACTATTACTTGTTCTTGGTTGTTCACCTTGTTGCTGAAATTTTAGAAGAAGAGAAGTTGGTATCAGGCTTGGTTTTGGTGCCCTTCTCCTCCTTCTTGATCTGGATCTTGTGGTGGTCTTGTCCTGCTTGATCTGGCTCGGCTGAACTCCTTGCTGCCTTCTTGCTCCTCTTTCCTGGCAGCCCTGCTCCTCCTCTTGATCAACCTCTGGTGATCTTCTAAGTGACCATGGTCACTTGTTGATTGAGCTGGGATCTTTGTGGTGATATCTGGGATGGTTCTTTGTGCTCTTGAGGTGTGGGAAAGAGATGGTGTATGATGTGAATAGGATGGTGGTGTGGTGCAGCTGCCCCTGTGAGGCTTATCTAGTCCTGGTGCACAACTTGTGTTTGCCTTGCTTGCCCTCTGAAGCAAGCCACGGCTGTATCATGTTTATCTTGATTGGTGATTTCTTTTGATGTTGCCACTTGTATTTCTGGCTGTGCAAATATTACTAATCTTGCTAAATGGATTTTTGGTGACTTCTTAATTCTACTTAACCAATATCATGTTAAGTATGAATTTAATATTCATTGATTTGGATTTTTACTTTAAACTTAGCTAGAATTAGAGGGTGTCAATCTATCTACTGCTATGGTTATCTGTTTCAAAATTTGATTTGGTTGCTTGACTTAAAGATGCCTATCCATTCAAGTGTATGAATTTATGGACCCTTTTTTCCAGAGTTGGATATTTATTTAAATGATGCCCTCTAGTTCTAGGACATAGAATTTAGGAGTTCTTCCTAAATTCTCTAACTAAGTTTAATAAATTAAATTGCCTCCAAAATATGGGGGCAAACATTTTAATCATACAACACATTTCTTTTGTCTTTGTTGATTCTTATTTGCAGGAATGAAGATGATGACAAGATTAAAGATTAGTTAGGATTTTATTTATTCCTTTTGTAATTTCTACTCCTTTAATGTAAATAATTTCATTATTGAGATTTGTAATATAATATCCCATTCATTTGTAATAAAGACATTATCCAAAACTTATTCTTAATTCTATTTGTGTGATGTTTATTAATCAATTTCTTGATTCAAGTTTATTTGAGTTATTATCTAGTTCAAATTTAAATGTTGAATTCAAATTCCTTCCCCCCAAATCAATGATTCAACAAAGTTCATGCCAAAATTCATCGCACTCACTCTGATGCACTGAACTTAAACATCAGAGCAAGAGGAACTTCAGTCGCTTTGTGTTTTAAATAATTTGCGCGAAAATTTTCCAGGTTTTCAGATGCATGAATGCAATGCACAAACCCTGATTCTACCCCCATTTGGTCCTAAACGCTGGGATGTTACACTCCCCCCTGGGTGAATTTGGTTATCCAATCGCACCACTTGATTGGAAAACCTTTCATTCGCAGAACTTGCTGAAGAAAGGGCCATTTGACCTTGTCATAGGCCTTCTCAAAATCAATTTTGAACAGGACTCCATCTAACTTTTTAGAGTGAAGTTCATGAAGGGTCTCATGCAATACAACAACACCTTCCAAAATATTTCTGCCCGGGATGAACGCAGTTTGGGTAGGATTGATGATTTTCTGGGCTATCCCAGTGATGCGGTTAGCACCTACTTTAGTAAAAAAATTGAAGCTCATGTTGAGGAGGCAGATAGGTCTGTATTGTTCGATACGGCTTGCATCTTCTTTCTTGGGAAGGAGGGTAATGATGCCAAAGTTTAGTCTGAATAGGGGCAAGTCGCCTTCCTACAACTGATAGAACATGGCCATCATGTCCTCTTTTATAGTGTCCCAAAACACTTGATAAAATTCAGCCAGGAAGCCGTCGGGGCCAGGGGCTTTATTCTTCTTCATTTGCATCACCGCCTCTTTCACCTCTATTTCGGTGAAATCTGCTGAAAGTGCATTATTTTCTTCGAGGGATAGTTGGGGGATATCCTCGATCCTATCCTCATGAAGGCTGAAATTATTTTGATGTGGCGCCCCAAATAGGCCCTTGTAGTATTCGCTAATGAATACTTTAAGGTTTTCAGCACCGATGATCGTGCCCTCATCTTGCTCAAGTTGGAAGATTTTTTTCTTTCTATGCTTGCCATTGGCAATGAGATGGAAATATTTAGTATTTCCCCCCCTTCCTGAATGTGTTTTACTTTAGCCCTTTGAGCCCATTTGGTCTCTTCATCTCTTCTTAATTTGGCTAGACGCTCGTCTCACTCCTTTTTTAAAGATCTTTCGGGTTCACTGAGGGGAGAGGTTTTTGCTTTAATATCAAGGCTATCGATGATATTAAGCATGCGTTCCTTTTCTTTCTTATAATCCCCGCTGATATTACGAGCCCATCCACGAAGAAATTGCCTCAGGTGGCGAATCTTCTTCTGCCATGATTCAATTGGCGTGGATTCATTCTGGACTGAACTCCATTCGTTCTTTGCCATATCGATGAAACCCTCTTGCTTGAGCCAAGATAGTTCAAAGGAGAAGGAAAAGTTTTTTCCTCCATGTGCCGGACTCCCAAAGTCCAACAGAAGAGGCGTATGGTCAGACCCCGATCTAGTGAGGGCATGGACACTTAGAAGTGGAAATTTTTGTTCCACCTCTACTCTTGCAAGAATAAGATCTAGTTTCTCGTATGTGGGGACGGTGCGCCTATTAGCCCATGTGAATTGTCTCCCAGAGAGAGCTATCTCTCTCAGGTCTAAACTCTCAATGATGGCATTAAAAATAAGGGATTTCTATTTTCGTGCCCCTGGTTCGTTAGTTGTACTCAGTTTTCCCCAGCTCGTTAGTTTTTCCTCAGTTTTCCCCAAGCCATTGTCTGAAACCGTCACCAGTGCTGGAATGGCCGGTTGCCCGACGGTTGAACACCTTTGACCATTAACTGCTGACTAGTGGGGCCACGTAGAGCCCGTAAAGACACGTCAGAGCATCCATCGTTGTTTGACCGTAAGCATCGCCCTATCCAGCACCAAAACGCGGACGAGTGGGGCTTTGGTATATCGAATGCCAAGTGGGGCCATGACGCTGATACAAGGGGCAATACACGGGTAGGATTAGATTTTTAAACGGAGCTCTACAGCGATGGCACGGAGGAGGTGGCCTGCGGGGTGCCGAAATGAGATCGACGTCCACAAAGAACTGCATGAGGCAAGACCATACGCATTAGATAGATATGATCTGGACGCGTTTAACCATGCAAAGAAGAGAAGAAATGGTCGAGGACATCGACGATGACCTCAACACTTTGACTGACGGTGTCGGACACGAACGCGAGCAGTGTAGAGAAAACTAGTGTCTCTCCTTTCTGGCGTGTATATATAGGTGCTAGGGGAGTGTGGTGGCGAAGGGAAAGACCTCGCGGTGGTCTGTGGCGTCCAGCAGAGCGGGGCGGCGTGGCCGTGCCCATAGCGGCGTGCATGTTCGGCATTGGCATCAGCATGTACGTTCGTCATTGGCCTCGGCGGTATCTCTGGTGTGTCAGTGATCGAATGAGGGGACGGGATTGAGGGTGCATCCCGACGGTGACCTGGCAGTGGCGGCGAGCATGCATACCCGTTCTGACCATGCCGATATTGGCATCGGCATCGTTTGGAGGCTGTGGTGCTCGAATCATAGTGGAAATTGTGATTTCCTATTATTTTTACATGCATAATATATAGAAAATAGCTAGATCTATAAATCGATGCATATGAAGCTACATATATATTCTTGGTCATAATCCCCTTAGATGCATGGCTTCACGTCGTCGTCGCTTTCATCGTGAGTATCTTCGTCGTCCGTGTAGTAGTACTTCCTGCACATTGTTTCGTCGAACACCTTCACTGTGAGCACATAATCGCCTTCATATTTGAAGTGTAGGAAGCAGCCGAAATCCACACCGTGCGCGATGGCGAAATTCTCCCAGCCCTTGTCGAGGTACATCCGGCCTTGTCCGTCAAATAGGACCTCCACGGTCCAGAGACGAGGACCACAGTCAGCTGCTCGCAGATACACCTTTGCGGGCTCCTGGCCGTCAAGATAGTCCGCAAACTTTTGTGGGAGTGCCTGCAAAGAAATTAAAGGTTTTTTAGAACATGCACATAATTAATCACATGCATCATATATGTGGGAACACGTACGTACCTTCTTGGCCAAAGGGTCTTCATAGATGGTGATGAAGAACTCCTCTATGATCAATGGCAGTGTTGACGGTGGTGGTGGCAATGATGATGATCCACCACCCCGGCCGCCCCTTCCCCTTCCCCTTCCCCTTCCGGTCGGCGTCCGAGACGTGGAAGCCATGGCAATGGATCAAGTGTATGTGAACGAAGAAGAGAGAGGCAGAAACGAAGAAGAGAGAGGCAGAACCTATTGACATGAGGGATGGCCGTTGTGGGGGTTTATAAGGGAGAGATGACCGTTGTGGGGTTTACACCATAAATTAAGGTAGAGATGACCGTTGTGGGGTTTACACAATAAATTAAGGAGGAGATGACCGTTGTGGGGGTGGTTTATATCTCAACAAAAAAAGTAATGCCTAAAAGAAATGGAAATTCGTGAAAGTTCATCATTTTACCGTGAAAAGTAAAGCCTACAAGAAATGGAAATTCGTGATAGTTTATCATTTCAGCGTGAAAAGTAATGCCTACAAGAAATGGAAATTCGTGATAGTTTATCATTTCAGCGTGAAAAGTAATGCCTACAAGAAATGGAAATTCGTGATAGTTTATCATTTTACCGTGAAAAGTAATGCGTAAAAGAAATGGAAATTCGTGATAGTTCATCATTTTACCGTGAAAAGTAAAGCCTACAAGCAATGGAAATTCGTGATAGTTTATCATTTCAACGTGAAAAGTAATGCCTACAAGAAATAGAAATTCGTGATAGTTTATCATTTTACCGTGAAAAGTAATGCCTAAAAGAAATTCGTGATTACCCAACTTGTTGAATCCGGTGGCAAACTCGTCATTTAGCATACATAGAGGGGTAGTAGTTTGCCACCGACAGATAGAGAGAGGGTGGCATGATCCTGCCCGTTGGATCATAGGATCGACGGTAGGTGGGCACGATCCGTGTGACAACAGCTCGACCAATCAGGCCAAGTTTGGGCTTCTGTGAGAAGGGAGAGGGTAAAACTGAGTAGTATCAAGGATACAAGGGCAAGTAAATAGTAAACAGGCTAAGGAATTCAAATAAGAGATTTAGAAAAAGAAAAACACATGTTTTGTACAATGAAACCCATGTTGGCCTACCTCAAAGTATTAGCAATTCAAATATACATGAGTGTAAAAATTATGGCCTCATTCAGACAAACTATGTTTTGGGTATAGATATTTTGAGAAGGGGTTTGAGTGGAAAGCCATGAACCTTCATAGCTACTAGTGATTTCAAAAGTGGCCATTTGTGTGAAAACTTGATTTATATATGTTTGTTATGATTTTATTTTGCGCATGAGTTGGAGGCACTATGATTTTATTTTTTTGATTTTTTTTGCACATGAAATGACTCAATTAGATGGCTTAATCCCATCTGTTGACTCTCTGTTGACCAGCCACTTGAGGGTAAAACTGAGTATATTGCACTAGGCAGTATTAGTACTCGAGGGGAAAACTGAGTACAGATATTTTTCCAGTGTAAGATTCGAGGGTAGAACTGAGTACACGTAACGGTGCTGACGTGTAGTCCCACAGACGCGTGTCGTGGTGAGCAGCGGTTAGCCGCGCGGTGCGCGTGTTGAGACCAAAACGTCAACTGCTGAGACGAACCGTCACTTTGCCAGTACAGAGCCCCTCTCCCTTCCTCTGCACACAGTCTCATCATAACTCACGCACGCAACCACGCCTCTCACGTCCCATCACCTTCTCAAAAAAAACCCAGCCGCCCTACGCGCGCTCCCCTGCCGGCGATGGAGAAGAAGAATGCGCCGGCGGCCGTCGCCCCCGAGCCCGTCGCCTCCGAGCCCATCGCCTCCGAGCCCGTCACATCCGAGGGCGGCGCATCCAAGCGCGGCGCCTCCGTGAACTGGGCCTCTCTTAAGGGTGACGGACCACTTCACAAGATCGGCGACTGCTTACTAGCGAACGAGGAGTACGTGGACACCTACGCTGCTTTGAGGCAAGTTTGTACAAATTGGCGCTCAGATCTACCTGAGCCCGACGTGCACCTGCACGAATGGATCCTGGTAGAACACGCCCTTCCACGCGCCGCTGAGTTCTCCTTCCTCAACCTCCGCACATCCCGCTACGTCACCATCGATCTAACGGAAGTTCATGCAAGGTTCAAATTCCTCCATATCTATAGAGTTAATCTATTTTTATTTTCAATCGTAAACATCTTAGTGCTGAATGTTTTCTTCATCAACTCCCTTTTAGATACTACTTCGTCGGCTTTTACCGTGGCGTCATCGTGCTTGCCCAGAGGAACCAGCCGCACAAGATACGGTTTCTGAACCCACTCACAAAGACATTGAACGTTACGTTTGAGGCACAGATGCCATCTATGATTGTGGAGTCAGTCGCTGTAATGAAGTCCCCGACTATGGTCTTCATTTGGATAGGTTACCCCAATGAAATTGCTTGGGTCGATGAGAGCTCTCCTACTAAGGATATAGATGTAGAAGATTGGGGAGAAGGAAGATTTTCGATCGAGGAAGATTCTCTCAGTTGCCTTACCCCGTTCAATGGTGAATTGTATGCAATAGCTGTGAACAATTTTGATGTCGGAACATTAGTGTGCACCAACAATGTCCAGTTGGAGAAGCGCGCGAGCACTATCAACATGGAGACACTATTTTCATTTCCAGAACTTGGAACTGATAAGTTCTACCTTGTGGAGTCTGATGGTGATCTGCTGCTTGTGTTGTTCGGCGGCAGCCCTGGCAATAGGTATTTGGAGGAAGGTCAACCATTGGTGTACTGTGTGGACACTGAGAGCCGCTCTCTCCATGCCATCAACATTGGCAGTCGTGCCTTCTTCGTCAGTTATAAACGGTGTATCTCCGTCGACACCAGAGTGCACCCGACAGTTCGACCTGGCTGCATCTACTACGAGGGCAGTTATATCAGACAGTACTTTGATGATAGAAAGGCCTGGGATGAGTGGCCACGACTTGTGGATAGATTAGATTCCGACGGTATGAAAAAAGAACAAAGGCCATACCTTTTGGAGGATCTATTGGCTGCACACTGCAGACGGAAGGAGTTCAGTCAATATTTTTTTCGTCTCATGGAATATAGCGACTCCGAAATATATGATGAAGAATGAAGAACATTCATGTTGGGCATACATTGCGTCTTATATTATTTTCAGCTTAGTTTGTCGTGAATATTAACATCGTTATTGGCTTCTTCTGGCTGCTGTATGCATTTTATGTATTATACTATACTAGCTTCTAGATTAGCTTCTAGATTTGTTACCATATTGGGCAAAAAACGAGGGCCAAAAGGCAGCAATCATTGAAGAAAGACAGAAATAGAAGCTTCTCTAGATTTGATACTAATTTGGTGAAAAGAGAGAGAACTGTTTACAGAGAGAGAGAGAGGAAAAAGGCGCTCTGAAAAGGCGCTCTGAAAAGTCAATGCCAATTTGGCCCGAGAGAGACAGAACCGAGCTCTCACGTACAACCAAACGCGGTCTCGTCCTGTCCCACGCGGTCCCTTTCTACCAGCCCCACGCGACGCGGCCCCACACGACGCGGCCCCACACATCAGCACGGAAACGGTCCCTTTCTACCAGCCCCATGCGACGCGGCCCCACACGACGCGGCCCCACACGTCAGCACGGAAACGGTCCCTTTCTACCAGCCCCACGCGACGCGGCCCCACACGACGCGGCCCCACATGTCAGCATAGAAACGGTCAACTTAACAGGAATCCTCACGTCCGAGCTCCTTGAGGGTTTCAGACAACGGCTTGGGGAAAACTGAGGAAAAACTAAGGAGCTGGGGAAAACTGAGTACAACTAACGACCTGGGGGCACGAAAATAGAAATCCCTAAAAATAAATGGCCATCTAGCGTAGAAGTTATCGTTGTTCTTCTCTTCTTTTCTCCTTATGATGTTGAAATCGCCCCCTACCATTAGGGGAAGCGTTTCGTTTTCACAAATCCTTACCAGCTCGGCTAAGAAAGCTGGTTTCTGTCTATCTTGGGCTGCGCCATAAACAGCCACAAGTGCCCATTCAAAATTATCTTTTTTGATCTTAAGGTGGAATTTGACACAGAAGTCTCCAGAGATCACCTTCGTCACTATTAACGAATCATTGTTGATTCTAGTGAAAATCCCTCCTGACCTACCTCTAGGTGGTAGGCAAAACCAGCTGTAGTCCATACCTGCAGCTAGGTTACTTAGGAAGGGCGCCGAGAAGCTTTCTCTGCCGGTTTCCGAGATGATAATGAAATCGAGTTTATGAGTTCTCACTGTTTCTTTGATTAGAGAGTGTTTGGCCGGGTCTCTAAACCCGTCACTGTTCCAAATGAAACCTTTCATTTTAAACTTTTCTTGTTAATCCTAGTGCTCCTCCTAACCGACACACCCAAGGTTGAAACCTTCTTCTTATTTCTCTTTCTAAGCATCTTAATGGGCATATCAAGGATAGGGTCAGAGGAATCCCCCACGGGTCCATCTCTATCCTCAATCGCCAAGTCTGAACTGAGATGATTTGCAGTACAAATTATGTCACAATCCGTTTCCTCTCCTAAGTTTTTGTTTAGATTATTTTTGAGGTAAGTGATTCTACGATCTTCCTCAAGCTGTTTTAGTGCACGCGTCGCCGTCGGACGCGGACTGCGCCACCCCAGCAGGCTGCATCAGAGTCACACATTTTTCTGCCCCGGCAGCAGTCTCCGAGCGGGGCAAAACACCCTTGTCAGCGGTGTCCGCCAAGTCGTCTGTCGTGGCAGCAGAAACACTCCGGTTTTCTGTCGCGGCAGCGAGGGTGTCCGATGCAGTAACAGACCCAGCGTCGGAAGAAACTGCTGATGCGGTAGCATTATTGGGCACATCTTCTGCCGCGACAGCAGCGGGAGACAGAGAGGCTATGAAAGCAGTGATTTCAATTTTGGAATGTTCCATCATAAGCTTAACTCGAGGGGAGAATTTGACACCTGAAGAGAAATCACCGGCAAGCTTGTTGATGTCAGGGCCATTAGAAGCATCATTTTTCGCCCCATCCTGATCGAGACGGCCATGAGCAGCATCCGTCTCCATGGCGTCAAGGTTTTTTTGGTTTTCAGAAGTGCTGTCATCATTATTGTCGTGACCATCATGATCAGAGGGATCATCCTCGGGGATAACAACTGAGGTCATCACGATATCTCTTTGAGCCTCTACCACGAAAGATATATCATAGAACCCATCAGCAATGTAGATTCTCTCCTTTGCAGGGATTCTTCTATAGTCAAGACAGCCCACAAGGATCCGGAGAACACCTTTCTCCCTGATGTATTTCATGTCCACTTTGAGAGTCTTACCAAATAGTGTTCCCAATGACCACATTGCCAGAAAGTCGCCAATTCTCCTTTGGGGGATGCCAGACATGAGAATCCAAATCTCCGGGAGCTTGCTAGTGGGTTCCATGGAGGAGACACACTACTGGAAATCAAGCTTAATGCTGCTGTTGGGTACATGGAAGGTTCCAAACCTCGCAAGCCTCTCTATCTCGTCTTTGTCCGGGAAAGTAACTTTGAAGACATTGTGGCCGACCTGACGGCACTCCCATGTGAAATTCTCAACTGGAACAAGCCTTTGAAGCTGGGCAATACTTCCGGGGATGGAGAGTTCCCCTCCAGTAACTGAGAGGAGCCCTAAGCGAGTGCTCTCCAGTTTCGGTCTATATTACTTCGTGATCGGACACTCGAAGAACATCAACTTCTCGTCGGAGATGCCATGCAGAATCAGCTGAGGCTTAGGAGCCGAGAGAAGGTGGCAGTCGTCTGGCTTGTCCCCAACCTGCTCGCAGTACTCGCACAGGATAGCCGTGCATTCGAAGAAGAGGTGCCCATTGCTGCCACAGCGGTAACACGATTCTTTCTTCGCCTTCTTCTTGCCTTCGGTCTGAGTGTCGGTCGAACCACCCAGCGCATTCGCGGAGGAGCTCTCACCTAGGTTAGCTTTTTTATGGGCTAGACCAGAGGTGCCTGCGGAGTCCCCAAAATCAGCTCCTCTATTGGAGTTTGAACACGGTTTGTAGGAATTGCGCCCTCCTCGATAATTGGAATTTCTGAACTGGCGTTGATTCCCATTACCTTGTCCACCACGCCGAGTCCCGCTCTCGGAGAAGCCCCCTCCAGAGGCGAAATTGCTCTGGGGTGGGGCAAACCCTAGCCCGCCCTGAGAGGACCGTGGGAAGACGTTGTTGCCATTCCCCCCTTGGAATTGTTGGAACTGGTTGCCCTGGGGACCGGCGTTGAAACCGAACCCGGCGTTCGAAGTGAAGCCACCAGGGGCGGGATTATCATTGTTCCCACGCAGCGGGAAGGCAGCGCCTTTGCCGCCCCCGCCGAAGCTCGGACCGGCGGTGGAGTTTCCCCCACTTCCTTGGCGCACCGCGCCGAAGAGACCCGATTTGCCGGCGGGATCGGGCCGGCCAGCCATGGCGATGTCGTTGCCTCGAGATACAGGGGCTACTCCTCTCTGGCTGCGCCAGTGGAAACCTAGGATACGGTGTAGACCCGATCGTCTGGGCGAGGCAGCGATAGAACCAATCAGGCTGGGCTGCTCAGAGTCTTGCAGGCCACAGGTGGGCCTGGCCAGGTTCTTCTTGATCCACATCAAGGATGTCGGCGATTTGAAGCCCCTTCCCCGGCTAGCCGTCGTCGGAGACGAAGGCGCGGTGGTTGAGCGGCGACGCCGCGGCTGGACGCGAGTCCATTCACTCGCTATGATCGCATGCTCCATAAAAGTCGTCGGTGCCAGCACCGGTAATTTGATGTCAGTCCAGCTCCCTATGGAGACATGCTCTGGTGGACTCGACGGAGATGAGACTGACGTTGTCGGACCCCAAGAGCTGTGGCGGAGCATCGATTCGCACTCCGCATTGAGCGATCGGAGGGTGGCTTTTTTCCGCCATTGTTTCAAACAACGCGACTCGGCCGACGAAGAAAGCGACCGGTTTGGGGATGGAGAGATGGAGGAAGGGAAGAAGGGAGAATCACCTTGATGCTTCCCCTCGCCTTCCTCCCCGTCGGGATCCGATGCCGGCGATGAGATCGCCCAAAATCGCCCAGAGAGTCGCCCCAACGGCTCTCCACCCATTTCGGCTCCAGACCGCGCTTGACCCAGAAGTGAGGGTGACCTTCAGTTCATACCCTGGGATTCTAGATGGATCAGTTTCGGAGTCAAGTGACTTGGAGTTTACATTTCAGCAGTCCACGTCGAAACTGCTGGGTTGATAGCTGTAGTATCCTCCTTTTTTTTAGAAATGCCAAGTACAATACAAGTACACCACCATACGTACGCACTCACACAATGACTACCGACTACCCAGTCGTGGAGTTTAAAAGATTACAAGAACAACACGGCTATCCATGATAATGTCGTCTCGCTGATTAGTTAAACTATGATACTTCAATTATTCTAATCTACATCACTGAATTGCGTCCAAAATGGTAAATATGTATAGTATGCCGAGTGTACCGAAGCAGACTCCTCGCATACATATAGCTAATCTAGGGAATGAAGATTCAGCACCGGTGCGGTTGGATTGTTCTTGGTCAAACTTACATGCATATGTGCAGGCTGCAGACTGAATTCCCTCTTCCTCGTCATGTCACGTATGACCAACTTCATTAACACTTAAGAAAAACATGAAGCGTGATTGATGGAGCCAGAAATGGTATGTGTTGCCTGAGCACTCTCTATCAGAATGTATTCTCTTGTAGGTAAGGTAAATAATAGTCCTAAATTCCCTATGAAATTGTAAGAGTCAGTTGTTTCCTTTGACTTTTGTTTGTATTGTTACATGTTCCGCTCCGCTATATGTTACCTGAGTGTTTTGATCTTGTGTTTTTTACGACTGTGTCCCTACTTCGCGTTGATATTATGACTATGCCACTATGACCGGTGAATTGGATAGACGCCACTACCCTATGCGAAGTTCTTCAGTCTAATACCCTTGGATGCTTTCGACGCAGGCAACCGCCAGGTCCAGCTAATTTGACGTCTATTTGACTTGTTTTTTTACATGTGGGTCCTCCCACCCTTTATTTCCGATAGGAGAGACGAAAGAAACAATGTTTTCTCTTCCTGACATGTGGGGCTCATAGCTTTTCCCGGTCAACTGCAATGAGAAAATGGTCAACGTACATAGTCTATCCAGCTTGACCCATGTCACATTGCGCATGCTCTGGCCATGCCGAATGGAGCGCGCGGCAGGCATGACAATCGCCAGTTTTGCAACCATGCTATGCGTGACCGTAATCATTAGTTGTCTATTTGGAAAACCTGCAGCCTCCATGGCTAGACCGGAGTACCAAACCAGTTTGGATCAAAATGTGAATTCAAATAATATTACAAGGTAGATGTTTGTTGAATAGACTAAATGAGAACATAGGCCACAAAACTCTAGATTTAAAAGATTACGGAGCAAACATAAACAAGTGGAACAAAATCAGAATATTTCGATGGTTGATACATGTCTCAATCCTCGCCGATCCATGATTGCAATATAACTTTATGAACTATCCAATAAAAATGGTTGTGTAGGTCTATTCATTCAGAGGCCGGGCTTCGTTCCCTATTTCGAAGAAAAAAGCTCCGACCATGGCAGTCAGTGAACCGTTTGAACTCCTATAGCCTTTGTCCGCCTCTCTTGGAGATAAGCTGCCACAAGTCCGGTGCCACACACCATTGACTACATGGATGATGATTTTATGCTTGGATCCATGCTGGCAAGCAAGATGTCGATAAAGATTCATTGCTATCGGCAACAGCTGGCACGCTGTTGCGAATGAGGTCGACTTCGTACATCTTACATTCAGTCCTCAACTAACTTAGGTATAGCTAACAGTCTTAAACCATCACATGGTATGGAAAGATATTAGGGGTGCCAATCACCGTGCCGGTCAGTTTTGACAGCCTGTGAAGAGAGAGCTTGGCGAGTGGCGACACATGCAGCCAGTGACGTGCATGATGTGCCCACAGCGCCCACTTAGCAGATAGGGAGGTATGCCCAAAACACTATACCTTTTTCTCGAAACACCATACCTGCTTTAGAGATATTCATTTAACGCCATTAATTAGAAACTGATTGCCAATTCTGAGGTACAGCCTAACGACTATTTTTCAAGATTGACGCGGGGGGGGGGGGGGGGGGGGGGGGTCACTAGCCCGGATCACTAGATGTTGCATCGATCCTGGTTTGCTATAGAGAAACAGCAACACGTCATTCATCACCCTTCATTCGACGAGACCAAAGATCGATGTCGGCCAAGACACGGTGAAGAACCACCACCTCCGGATAGAAGTTTTGGTTAAAAATCAAATCATTGCGCGCTTTCCAATCTCCCATAGAATGACAAAGGCCGAAGTCCTGGGCTCGGCCAGCAGCGGGAGCCTGTGGAGCAGGGAGCCAGAGGGCGTCAACGGAAAACTTGTATGTATTGTAAAATCACTTTCATCGAGCTGGTTTTCCTTTGAGTCTGCAATTTGTTGCAAGGAGCTCAACAAAAAATTATGAGAAATGATTTTCTAAGCAGGTGCTCAGCTACACCCTCCTATATGAGCTAGTAATAGGTGCATCCAGATATATGCTAGCCCCTTTTTCCCCTCTTAAACAGCTTGTCTTTTCTATATCTCGCACACTATACAAACTTTGACTCTAAACCTTGGTACTTCACTATAACATTTGATATAGAATGTGGTAAAATAGTTTGGAATTTTTATGACATTATATATATACTTTTAAAATAAAATTTAGTGAATTTTAAATATTTTAAAATTTTAAATTTCACAAAAAAATCCCAAACTATTTTTTCCACATTCTAGTTGCAATATTTTACAATGAACTATAAAATTTCAAATTCATATGTTACACTATTTGAGGGATACAAAAAAGACAAACTCAAAAAGTGTGGGGGTATAGGTGAGACGGTGCTCAATCAAAGATTTCCCAAAATTTAGAACTAAGAGAGGCCAAAGAATCAGAAGAGAACATATTCAAAGATAATGAGTTCTAAACAACAAGTGATTCATCAACATATTGTTGACTCAGACAATCTTTCGATAGTGCCTGATACATCTAAAAGTTCTTTTCAAAAACATTGGTACATCTAAAACTAAAGGGCCACTATCTTATCGCCCCTCTATCACGGTAAGTGTAATATTGTTCGTGGAAGTCTGAATAAAATTTCTTATTCGCTCCAATTCACCACTTCGCCGCGCAAAGTATGCGGGGCGCTTGGGGGCTGCAAGTGTGGTGATTCCATTCTCTAGGATGAACACAACAGATGACATGAGCGGCCTATCATCTGGGTTCTCTTGGACACACAAGAGTGCTACATGGATGCAAAGCAAAACTTCGTCTGGTTCACAAGTATCCATGATACATGACTCTGGTAATTCCTCCGTTTTCTCTTCCTTCCACATATTCCATGCCTGGAGAAAAACAACAATATATAAGTATGTTATTTTGTTTATCAATCTACAAAAAGGATTCTGGGATATGATCCTTCTAGAAACAAAACTCGAAATAAACAATGTGTGTACTCACATAGACTGTGAGGCTAGGGAAGCCCATTGTGTGAATATTTGAGTTTCTCCTTATACCGGTTACAACCTCAAGTAGTAACACACCAAAGCTATAGACATCAGATTTGGTAGAGAAAATTCCTTCCATTGCATATTCAGGAGCCATGTATCCACTGCTTTATCATTTCAGTTATAATAATTAACGAGAACTAAGTTTACTTGAAAATAATATGGGTATTTTGAATGAATACTGAAAGGATCGTATGAGCGACTAGAGGGGGGGGTGAATAGGAGCTACCCAATAATTTTAATTCTTTTCAAGTTAGGGCTAGACAAGAAGGTAAATTCTCTAGATGTGATACTAAGTGAATTTACCTAGAGTGACAAGCAAGCTAGCAATAACAATATAAGTAAAGGCACAAGTAAAGGATAGAGGTCACCGCAATGAAGACACGAAGACACGAGGATGTATTCCCGTAGTTCCTTCCTTGTTACGGGAAGTACGTCTACGTTGGAGAGGTGTGGTGCCACAAAGGCCACCAACGCCACAAAGGCTCACCCTATTCTCCGGTGAACAAGCCACAAAGGCGAGTTCACGCTCCACTAAGCGATGCCCTTGAAGGCGGCACGACACCTTTACACAAAGTATTGGGGCAAGCTCCACAACTCAATTGGAGGCTCCCAATAGGCCCACCAAGCTCTTACACACAAAGTCAAGCTTGGGGGACGGCTTCTTCCGGCTATAAATCCGATGAATCACACAAGTAACAAGCCCCTCAACAAAGAGAGGGGGGAAATCAAATCGCCTTGGTGGAAGTGTAGATCTAGGTCTTCTCCCTCAAATCCCAAAAGGGCTTTGAGTTCTATTGGCTAGGGAGAGAGATCTTGAGCTTTGAAGCTTTGGAACAATGGTGGAGAGAGAGTGGAAGCCGCAAGCCTTCTCTTGAGGAAGAAGAAGGCTTTATATACTCCTCCTCGAAATGTAGCCGTTGCTGGTCGACTAGGGCCGGAGTCTCCGGCCAGGAGGGCCGGAGTCTCCGCCCTAAGTGACTCCAGGGCCGGAGTCTCCGGCCAGAGACAGAAGTCTCCGGCCCAACTCCGGCCTGGTCACTGCATAGACCAGCTCCTTAGCAAACCCTAACCCAGCCAGAGAGACCGGAGTCTCCGGCCACTGGGACCGGAGTCTCCGCCCCACCCGGAGTCTCCGGCCAGAGACAAAAGTCTCCGGCCCAACTCCGGGCAGGTCTCTGCTTAGACCAACTGGGAGGATTGCTAGGGCGATACTCCTAGGCCGGAGTCTCCGGCCACCAGGGCCGGAGTCTCCGCCCTAGAAGTAGCAATAGCAGTACTTCGAGGATCCCCTCTCCACCAATTCCACCTTCGCGAAGCACCCTATAAGACCACTAAGCCCTAACTCCACTACAGGACTACGGGCTTCGATCTTTTCTTCCCTTTTTGGGTGAACCTCCGCGAGATCCTGAATTAACCTAGAAAATCTGCATAACTTAAATAGAATGGTTAATTCACCAAATGTTGTTAACAAACACCAAAATACATTTATTAGGGAAATGCCCTTTCAATCTCCCCCTTTTTGGTGTTTGATGACAACATAAGGATTTGCAAGATGTAAACACAATAAAATGAAATATATAGGAAAAGCTCCCCCTACTTGTGTGCACAACACCATTTGCATTTGAACATGAGCCACACAAGTAAGAATCATCACTCCCCCTATATATTTCACAATTATACCAATTGCAAGAAATAATATATGAGACTAACCAATAAGCATATAAGTAAGACTAACAATATAGCTCACATTTTAATAGTCTTACTAAGCAACATAAGAACTTAAGTCTCACACACATAACATACCACACACATTTAAACAGTTCAACACTAAGATAGATGAGACACAACATGAAAGTCCACGAAGTTGTGTCTCGACCAAAGCAAAGCAAACGAAGTGCAAATCCAAATAACCACCCCATGCAAATCCCAATGAAGACATCCTAGTAGAGCTACTTCTCCCCCTTTGGCCTCGAGACACCAAAAAGGGAAAAGAGCGATGCTACACGCCCATGAGATCACTCGTCGTCTTCATCCTCGGGCTCGTCCTCGGAACCGGCATTGAAGTCCTCATCTCCTTCTTCAATATCATCAGAAGCCATGGGCTTCTTGCCATGACGCACATTGGAGGTGCCAGAGGTGACCTCCTCAAATGCCTGCCAGTCAGTCAGACCCTTGCTCCACTTGCCATAGCTGTGAGTACCGGATGAGGAGGAAGAAGGAGGTGATTCCACATAGCCCGGTTGAGATTTTCGAAAGGCCTTGTGAAGAACAGCTTGATTGTCATTGATGTGCTTCTGAGAGATGTAGCTCTCATATTGCTTGTGACGGATGTCCACATTCATGCAAAGCACATTTCTTTGGAACCAATTGAGCTTCTTGTATTCTTGAGAAAACTCATTGGTGGAGCTAGAGCCGGCATTGCTAGCATGCTTCATCCTTGGGCCCCTTCTAGTGGACACACCCTCGGCAAAGGCAACATCATCTTCACCTCTCATTGGAGCAAAAGGTTCCTTGGAGTGACCGGTGGGTTCTTTGCGTTGAAGCTTCACAACCTTGTGATCCACAAGGTTTGCATCGAGAAGAGGAAGGTTGAGTCCTTGAGCACGAATGAGCCTCATGATGAACGGGGCATAGAGAGGAGTCTTCTTGCTGAGAATGCAATCGTTGATTTCCTTGTGAATGAAATCCATCACATCAAGCGGCTCAATAAGTGCGGTCTCTCCTTGGCAATAGACTTCATGAGAGTAGGCCAAGAGATTCACCAAGGCCTTGCGAATAGCATCAAAGTTGCCGGCTTGAGGGGCAATGGAGGCCCGGAATATGCGGAGCAAGATGTTGGACCGTTTGGACAGCCCAAGAGTGCCCCCAATGACAATCTTCTTGTCATCCCCGGTGTAGAGAGGAGCAAGCTTCTTCTTCTCATAGTACTCCCCATCAACATGCATCCTCATGCCACTAGGAGTAGTAGCACCACGGAACTCATACCCAAGGAGAGCAGCAAAGTCCATGAAATTGGAATGACAAACCTCTTCTCCGGTCATCCAAGTCATGGGGATCTCCTCACCCTCTCCAAACACTAAGGTAGCAAAGAACTGTTGGACCAATGTGATGTTGTAGGACTCTTGTATCTTCATGAGTGGATGGAGCCCAAGCTTGCGAGTGATCCACACAGCCTCTCCGAAGTATGCACTGTACTTGGCAAAGTGAGAGAAATCCATCACCGTCTGAGGGCAAACCGGATACTTCTTGAGGGAAGCATAAAATTCCTTCATGATCAGCTCTTGCTCTTTGCGGAAAAAGCAACGGTCACGGGAGTTCCGCGCGAGAGTGTACATATCCCTCTTCCTCATTTCAACAAACTCAGATGCTGATAGCCCTTCCAGAGTCACAAGACTATCAAATTTGACCTTCTTAGCTGCCTCAGCTCGTTCCTCTTCGGCTATCCTTGTCTTGAGCCTCTTAGCATCTCTAGCTTGTTGAGCAATGACCGATCTCTGAGAAAGCTCCCCTGTGGCGGGATTCACAACCAACTTGTCCTTGCTATGGGCTGCCGGCTTCCGAGAACCACCTGCACCTGTGAAAGAGTGAGGAAGATAGCAAGGTTGAGGTGACATGTCCTAGAATCCAAATATAAGCAACTATGCTGTGAAAGAGTGCACATTGGTCTGATCTAGCCGGAGTCTCCGGGGACTCGGGCCGGAGTCTCCGGCCAAATCCGGAGACTTTGCGTCCAGGCCGGAGTCTCCGGCCACAGGGGCCGGAGTCTCCGGCCGGATGCAGGAGCCCAAGTCTAGGAGACCACTTAGACCAAATCGAGTGCAATAACCACAATAAAGTTGCTAAGAAGATGATTGATAGCCACTAGAATGTAGTACACCAATTCAAACTATGGGAAACATGCACATCTCATAGATCTAGATGGAACTAGATGGAGAAGATGAAGAGCACATTTACCGGAGTCCATTGGCGCAAATCGGTCGGTGGGGAGGTTCCCACACCCTCAAGGAACAGATTGGCCGGTGGCACGGCGGATCCCGGGGCTTGGGAGAGCTCCGGGCAGCGATCTTCGAAGAGGGGGCGGCAGGGGGCGAGTGTAGGGCACGGGGGCGAGTGGGGAAGAATGAACCGTTCTTCCCCACCCCGTGCCCTAAGTGATTTTTGAAACTGCCCGGGCCGGAGTCTCCGGTACTTACCCCGGAGTCTCCGGCCCACCGGAGTCTCCGGGCTGTAAGCCCCGGAGTCTCCGTCCCCCCTCGACCAGATCAATATTTATGGTGTGAAGGACATGTCATTTAGAGATAGGTTTGTTTTAGGATGAGATGGGCTTGGGATGGACACATTGTCACTGTGTGGTACAACATGCTCATGCTTGCAAACATGCAAACAAAATCAAATAAGACCAAACATGAGCATCTTCCCATAAAATTAAGGCAATAAAGTCAAATGGGAAACTCCTCCACTAGGGAGGTTGGTGACCAAAGGGCCACCATGTATGTGTACAAAGGTATGGCACCGCGAAGATATATCTTGGGCCCAAAACCTAGACTCATCAATTAAGCTCAAAAGTGTCACCACTGACACGATAGAACAATACGCTTACTATCGGCATTATGGGGGGAGGGATAGCCCAATCAATTAGGACCGCACTCCCCCTATATTCATGCCCACATCTAGAACAACACACACATTAGAGTATGGGAGTAAATGCACCTAGCTCAAGCCACATTGCTTGAATCAATGATATTTAGTTCATGCCTCAATTCCCGGAATCTTGCTTCATCAAGAGGCTTTGTGAATATATCGGCAAGTTGCTCATGAGTGCCAACATAAGATAGATCAATTTCTCCTCGGTTGACATGATCCCGAATGAAATGATGACGAATCTCAATATGCTTCGTCTTATTGTGTTGCACCGGGTTGTGAGCGATCTTGATCGCACTTTCATTATCACACAAAAGAGGCACTTTGTCAAAAATGACACCGTAATCCTTCAAAGTTTGCCTCATCCATAAGAGTTGTGCACAACAACTAGCCGCGGCTACATATTCGGCTTCGGTGGTAGAGAGAGACACACAATTTTGTTTCTTAGATGACCAACACACCAAAGACCTTCCAAGAAATTGGCAAGCCCCGGAGGTTGATTTCCGTTCCACTTTGTCTCCCGCCCAATCCGAATCCGAGTAACCTATAAGATCAAAACTTGCTCCTTTTGGATACCAAAGACCAAAGTTAGGGGTATTCACCAAATATCGAAAGATTCTCTTGACCGCCACTAAGTGGCTTTCCTTTGGTGCGGCTTGAAAACGTGCACAAACTCCCACACTTAACATAATGTCCGGTCTAGATGCACAAAGGTAAAGCAAGGAACCAATCATAGATCTATAGAGTTTTTGATCCACTTCTTTACCATTAGGATCGAGATCAAGATTAACCTTTGTTGGCATGGGAGTCTTTGCACCTTTGACTCCAATCATCTCGAACCTCTTGAGCATGTCTTGGGTATATTTGGCTTGGTTCACAAAAGTCCCTCCCTTCAATTGTTTAACTTCAAATCCAAGGAAGAACTCCAACTCCCCCATCATAGACATCTCAAACTTGTTGGTCATGAGCTTGGCAAACTCATTATTGAAAGCTTTGTTAGTAGAACCAAATATAATATCATCAACATATATTTGGCAAATGAAAAGCTCCCCATTGACCTTCTTAGTAAAAAGAGTGGGATCGATCACCCCAATTTCAAAACCACGATCAACCAACAACTCTTTAAGGTGCTCATACCACGCACGTGGGGCTTGTTTGAGGCCATAGAGTGCCTTATCAAGTTTGTAAACGTGGTTAGGAAACTTAGGGTTTTCGAAGCCCGGGGGTTGCTTCACAAAAACCAATTCATTTAAGGGACCGTTGAGAAATGCACTTTTAACATCCATTTGTTGAAGTTTAAAGTTATGATGTGATGCATATGCAAGTAAGATGCGAATGGATTCAAGACGGGCAACGGGAGCGAAAGTTTCACCAAAGTCAATACCCTCGACTTGGGAGAAACCTTGAGCCACCAATCTTGCCTTATTACGAATGACTATGCCATTTGCATCTTGCTTGTTCTTGAAGATCCACTTGGTCCCAATGACATTACGGCAATCTTTAGGCCTTTCTACTAGAGTCCACACATTGTTGCGCTCGAAGTTGTTGAGTTCATCATGCATGGCATCAAGCCAATCCGGATCCTCAAGCGCCTCATAAACTTTCTTGGGTTCTATACAAGAGACAAAAGCATGATGAGAGCAAAAGTTAGAAAGTTGCCTCCTAGTGGAGACACCTTTACGAACACTTCCAACCACATTTTCCAAGGATATGCTTCTTCGTCGTAGAATGGACTCAAGCTTCTTCTCACGGCGAGTGTGAGCCTCAAGAGGAGATTCTTGAGAGACTACTTGATCATCTTCATGATCACTGTTCTGGTCCTCGCCTTGACCAGTAAGTGGATTGCCTTGATCATCAAGTGGACCATAGCCACGGAATTCCGAAGGATCTTCATCAAAGGCTTGATCACCCCCGGAGACTCCGGTATCCATACCCGGAGACTCCGGTATAGGCCGGAGAGTCCGGACCACAGGGGCCGGAGACTCCGGGCAAGATTGCTCGGTGGGATGATCTTGAGGTTGAGGGTGTGCAGCTTGTCTTTGGTCAATGTCCTGTGTGTGTTCAGCAGGTGAAGGCTCCACATGTGTAGAGCATTGTCCTTCTCCTTCGGCCAAAAGGTGTCCCTCAATGGGCCGGAAGAATCCGACACCCATTCTTCTTATGGCTTGGGGAGGAATTTCGTCACCTACATCACGAACACAACTTTGTCCTACAAAGGAACCATTATCCTCATCGAACCTCACATTACAAGTTTCTATAACATGCCCGGTGGACTTGCTATAGATCCTATAGGAATGTGAGTTCGTGGAGTAACCAACAAAGATACCCTCTAATGCTTTAGAATCAAATTTTGACAAACGAACACCTTTCTTGAGGTAGAAACACTTACAACTAAATACCCGGAAGTACATGATGTTAGGCTTTTGCCCGGTAAGAATTTCATATGGAGTCTTGTTCAAGTTCTTGCGGAGATAAAGCCGGTTGGTGGCATGGCATGCGGTATTAATAGCTTCGGCCCAAAAGTTGTATGGAGACTTGAACTCCGCCAACATAGTTCTTGCCGCATCCATGAGAGTACGGTTCTTCCTCTCGGCAACTCCATTTTGTTGCGGGGTGTATGCAGCGGAATATTGATGTTTGATACCCGCATCACTAAGAAACTCATTTAGGGAGTAGTTCTTGAACTCGGTGCCATTGTCACTTCTTATAGTCAATATGGTGGTATTGAATTGACGCTCAACTTCGGTGGCAAAGTCTTTGACGGTTTGTTGGGTCTCACTCTTGAATTCAAAGAAATAAACCCAAGTGTATCTTGAATAGTCATCGACAATTACCAAGCAATATTTCTTGCCACCAAGACTTGCATAAGTGGGAGGTCCAAAGAGATCCATGTGAAGGAGCTCCAAGCACCTCTTGGAAGAGATAATAGTCTTGCTCGGATGACTTGTTTCATGCATCTTTCCTTCAATACATGCCCTACAAACACGATCTTTGGCAAAAGAAACATCCTTTAGTCCGAGTATGTGGCCGTTGGTGTAGAGATTTTGCAAAGCTCTCATATTGACGTGGGCTAACCGGCGATGCCAAAGCCATCCCACGTCGGCCTTAGCAATTAGGCATATCGCGGCCGTAGTGGGTTTCTCCGAAAAGTCCACCACATACAAGCCATTTTCGACATACCCAACAAAGGCAACCTTGAGAGACTTACTCCACATGACGACCACAATATCAACATCAAAATATGTGGCATAGCCCATAGTAGCAAGTTGATGAACGGAAAGTAGATTATAACCAATGGTTTCGACAAGCATGACATTCACTAAGGACACGTCCGGAGTGATCACCACCTTACCGAAACCAAGTACCTGAGAGGATGAATTATCACCATATGAGACCGTGACATTTGAAGTATTGGGCTTTAGATCTTCCACAATATTTTTGCTTCCGGTCATATGGCTTGTGGCACCACTATCAATAATCCATTTTACTCCTCCGGAAGCAATGTCCTACAAGAGATTAATTCTTGGTTTTAGGTCCCCATCTTTGAATGGGTCCTCTTTTGTTAGTCACAAGAATCTTAGGTACCCAAATAGCATATTCAATGAAACCATTATAGGGACCAACATATTTAGCATAGACATCACCATAATAGTCCCTAAGAAGAACATAATGAGGGTTATATTTTCCTGCAAAATTATTGTGAGAAGGGCCGGAGACTCCGGTCTTTGGGGGCGGAGACTCCGGGGTAGACGAACTAACCGGAGACTCCGGAGACCTTGACCCGGAGACTCCGGTCTCCTCGATTTTCTTCTTTCCATTCAACTCCTCCCACTCCTCCTCGGTGTAACAAATGTCAAAGGGGACATGAGGAGTAGGAGCAGCAGCAGGCTTTGTCTTCTTCTTGTTCTTCTTGTTCTTCTTCTTCTTTGAGGACTCGGCCACCAAACAGAGATCCCCTTTCTTTGAGGACTCGGCAACAAAACCGAGGCCCTCCTTTCCCTTGTACAATCTTTGATTGTTCAAGAGATCATTGAGATTCTTCTCTCCTTGAATGCAAGTGGCAAGGCCCTTAGCAAGATCGGCCTTCAACCTATTGTTCTCCTCAATGATATCACTATGATCACAAATAGAGTTAGAAGAACAAGGAACTTCAATAACTTGCATTGGGGGGACTTTAGATTGTTCAATAGTTAGTTGAATTTGAAGTTGTTCACGAATCTTGGTGAGATGAGAGAATTTGCCCTCCAAAGCCTTGTGAGCTTCTTCAAGCTTCTCAAACTTCTCACGAAGATTATTATGACCAACGTCAAATTCAACTTTCTCCTTTTTAAGCAACTTGACCATAGCGAGAGCATGGTCACGTTCTTTAGTGAGTTTTGACAAGATTAGATTATGAGACTCTTCTAGTCCCAACAATTTCTCCTCTAAAGATACTCTCAAGTTTTGCTCTTCTTCGAGCTCAATTGATAGAGAGCCAATATCATCGGCGGCTAATCTTTCCAACTCCTCCTTCTCCTTGATGGTGTCATGGGCATCACCAAGTTCACACATTAGTGCCTCAACATATATCTTGGTTGGCCCCTTCATGTTAGCAAGAAAATCATCACAAGAAACTAGTTCTTTCTTAATCTTAAGACTACTCACATCATCCAAAGAGGTAGTATTGGAATGTGATGATGAAGGAGTAGGTGATGAGGTTACCTCCGAGGCCTTAGCCATAAGACACTTGTGAGTGGTGATGATGGCGTTCTCATTTAGTGAGTTGAAGAGGGATGTAGGTGGTGTGGAGACAATGGCAATTGCGGCCACTTCTCCATTCTCTTCATCAACGGAGTCATCATCCTCGGACTCGGAGTCATACTCCTCATGAACCACCAATACCCTTTCTCCTTTCTTCTTGTTGTCCTTGTTCCCATGTTTCTTGGATGGGTAGAACTTTGATGACCGGCGCTTGGGGACGAGCCGGCCCTCATTGTCCTCCTTGTTCTCATAAGGACATTCGGCGATGAAGTGCTTGATTCCTCCACAATTGTAGCAATGCCTCACTTTAGAGTCACCACCTTTTCTTGGAAAGGATTTGAACTTGGATCCCTTCGTCTTGTGCTTGTTGGCATCCCAAAAGGCATTTGCATTGAGAGCCAAGTGTTCATGGAGTGCAAACTTGAGATCTTCCGGTGACCAACACTCTTCTTCATATATTTCTTCTTCTCCTTCTCCTTGCTTGGACACCACCTTGGCCTTGAGTGCAAGATTGTGAATTCCTTGTCTGGCAAGAACACGGGCTCTTGTTTCTTCCGCGTTCTTCTTCAAGATAGACAAGGCGGTGAACTCGCAAAGAACTTCATTGGAGGTCATACTCCCAAAATCCGGTCTTGAACGGATTATCTCGGATCGCATGGGTTCTCTTGGGTTGATGGAGGTGATGAACATACGCTTGATATAGTCATCACCAATTTCTTTGCACCCAAACCCGGTCAAGGCCGTTGCAAGAGCCAAGATCCTTTGGTACATCTCATCGGGAGTCTCATTATCACGCATAATGAAATCCCTTTCTTCACTTTTGAGCTCATCAAACTTGGAGGACCGAATACTTTCATTCCCAATGAAGAGCATAGTGAGATAGTCCCATACTTCCTTGGCGGTGTTCAAGTTGTTGATGTGTACCGCATGAGTATCCGGTACGGCTTGTTGAAGTAGATGCTTGGCGGTGGCATTGAGTTGCTCATCAACTTCTTCCCTTCCGGTCAAGTTGAGAGGATCATGAGGAGCAAAACCATTTTGTATGACCCTCCACAAATGAGTAGAAGAGCTAGAAATATGAGATTTCATTAGTCCTTGCCATTTAATAAAATTGCGAGAATCAAGCTTGGGAGGAGATCCCATATTATTAATGTGTGGCATAGGATAATGAACCGGCAAAGGTGAGTAAGTGTTAGGGGGTGGAATGTTAGCACCCATTGCCGGACCAACATTTTCCTTAGGAAGGTCACCTTTATTCTCGGCAGAGGTGGAGCCATTGTTAGGTGGCTTCACCTTAGCCAAGGAGAGTTCCACACTAGGAGTGGTGTTTGGGTCGGTGGGCCCGGAAGGTTTTCTTCCAAAATATTCCTCAAACATAGCCTTCATTTCCAATCTCATAGTGGTTTGCATTGTGTCCAAGGACGCCAAATGCTCCTCACGTGAGATTGAAGAGGAAGAGATAGATGGAGGAGTATCTTCGGGAGGAGGTTCTTTACTCTTATCCCCATCCATGGTCGCTCAAACTCTTAGGCGGTTAAGCCCGAATAAGAGACCACGCTCTGATACCAATTGAAAGGATCGTATGAGCGACTAGAGGGGGGGGTGAATAGGAGCTACCCAATAATTTTAATTCTTTTCAAGTTAGGGCTAGACAAGAAGGTAAATTCTCTAGATGTGATACTAAGTGAATTTACCTAGAGTGACAAGCAAGCTAGCAATAACAATATAAGTAAAGGCACAAGTAAAGGATAGAGGTCACCGCAATGAAGACACGAAGACACGAGGATGTATTCCCGTAGTTCCTTCCTTGTTACGGGAAGTACGTCTACGTTGGAGAGGTGTGGTGCCACAAAGGCCACCAACGCCACAAAGGCTCACCCTATTCTCCGGTGAACAAGCCACAAAGGCGAGTTCACGCTCCACTAAGCGATGCCCTTGAAGGCGGCACGACACCTTTACACAAAGTATTGGGGCAAGCTCCACAACTCAATTGGAGGCTCCCAATAGGCCCACCAAGCTCTTACACACAAAGTCAAGCTTGGGGGACGGCTTCTTCCGGCTATAAATCCGATGAATCATACAAGTAACAAGCCCCTCAACAAAGAGAGGGGGGAAATCAAATCGCCTTGGTGGAAGTGTAGATCTAGGTCTTCTCCCTCAAATCCCAAAAGGGCTTTGAGTTCTATTGGCTAGGGAGAGAGATCTTGAGCTTTGAAGCTTTGGAACAATGGTGGAGAGAGAGTGGAAGCCGCAGCCTTCTCTTGAGGAAGAAGAAGGCTTTATATACTCCTCCTCGAAATGTAGCCGTTGCTGGTCGACTAGGGCCGGAGTCTCCGGCCAGGAGGGCCGGAGTCTCCGCCCTAAGTGACTCCAGGGCCGGAGTCTCCGGCCAGAGACAGAAGTCTCCGGCCCAACTCCGGCCTGGTCACTGCATAGACCAGCTCCTTAGCAAACCCTAACCCAGCCAGAGAGACCGGAGTCTCCGGCCACTGGGACCGGAGTCTCCGCCCCACCCGGAGTCTCCGGCCAGAGACAAAAGTCTCCGGCCCAACTCCGGGCAGGTCTCTGCTTAGACCAACTGGGAGGATTGCTAGGGCGATACTCCTAGGCCGGAGTCTCCGGCCACCAGGGCCGGAGTCTCCGCCCTAGAAGTAGCAATAGCAGTACTTCGAGGATCCCCTCTCCACCAATTCCACCTTCGCGAAGCACCCTATAAGACCACTAAGCCCTAACTCCACTACAGGACTACGGGCTTCGATCTTTTCTTCCCTTTTTGGGTGAACCTCCGCGAGATCCTGAATTAACCTAGAAAATCTGCATAACTTAAATAGAATGGTTAATTCACCAAATGTTGTTAACAAACACCAAAATACATTTATTAGGGAAATGCCCTTTCAAATACTTACTATGTTCCGACAACTCGTTGAGTATTTTCATTTTGCTGGTTATCATGAAAGATCCTAGCCATACCAAAATCTGCTATTTTGGGTTTCATATCTGCATCTAGCAAAACATTTCCAGCTTTGAGATCCCTATGAATTATGGTGAACCTGGAGTCTTCGTGAAGATATAGAAGTCCCCTTGCGATCCCTTTGATTATACTATACCGTTTCGCCCAATCCAAGGACAACTTTCTTGAGTCGTCTAAACAAAGAAACAGATGTGAGAAGAAAATCCTGAGCTGGCTTAGGAAATCATTATATGTTATGAGAGTATGTACCAAAAAGGGTAGCATCTAAGCTCTTGTTAGGAAGATACTCATATATGAGAAGCTTTTCATCTCTCTCACCACAACATCCAAGAAGTCGAACCAAGTTTCTATGTTGCAATTTAGCAATCAGAATTACTTCATTGCTAAACTCTTTTGTTCCTTGTTGAGAATCTCTACTTAGCCTTTTGATTGCGACTTCTTGACCACCTAACACTCCCTACATAAATATAATTTAAATATTAGATTTGGCTCCGCAATAAAAAAGATAATCATCCTGATTATGAAGAATTATAGGGAACATAATATTCATATGGTTACCTTATATACTTTTCCAAAGCCTCCATGTCCAATCACGCATGATTCAGAGAAATTGTGGGTTGCAATTGCAATTTCTTCTAATCTAACAAATGGAAATTCTTGATCATGGGGAGAGTGTTCTTCCATAGCTTCGTCAGATATACTCGTACCATCAAAAAAAATCTTATTGCACTTTCTCCATTGTTTGTTCTTGCCTGCTCCCACAATGTTAAGAGTCATTTGCTTCGAGCACACACAAACATATGGAAGAAAAAAGTTACACCTAGAACTATTGATGCTATTATAATATTCCATACTTTATGAGTTCTTAAACTAGAGGAAATTGTCATGTGCTACCATTGCAAAGCAGCGTTCGAATAGTATTTCTTTGTCTAATGACCATATAAGACATTGTCCAAATGTTAGGAAAAACAACCATTATAACCTCCCTCGTTCCCGTCCCCCCTCTCTAGGAAACATTCACACAAAATTCTCAAGTCCATATCATGGTGACCAGATGTTTCTCTTGTTTTCAAGACCCCTTCGACATCGAATATCTCTAGAGCAGAAATTATGTGGACGTGTAAAGTGGGAAGCTAGCAAGCATCGTGATTGATGTGGCTCGTTATGTGTGTAGAGTGTGTGCACGCTTCTGTGTTTCACTTTCATTTGGACTCCAATTTATTTCCTTGCTACTTCCTCTGTTTTATAAAAAAAAATTGTGATTTTAGTTTAAATTTGAACTATAATCACGACAAAAAAATTGAAATGCATGGAGTAGTAGATTGCATTTATAGTTGCTAAGCCATGCTCAAAACCATCAAAATATTAATATAGCTATATATAGGGGGCTTAAAAGATTTTGTAATACGACGATGACTCCAAGTTCCGTGTGGTGAAATGTGGATTCTCCTAAGCCCCTCAAATTTAACCTTACTAAGAAGAGTTGATTAAAGTACCTTTGAATTTTAACCATGCAAGGGAGATGCATATGAGCACCAGAACACCACTGCCAAAAACGGGCATCACGATCCTGGCTGCATTGCTCTTAATATTTTTACCTGCGCCATAAATACATATATGTCATAAAGATGAAAATGATAAAATTAGCAAAGTGGAAACGAGCAGTACAAAGCTAGATAAAAGGACAACTGAAATTCGTTACCACCTGCTGCATCCATGCCTGCAAGTCGGAGATAGAACGTCTCGCCACCGTACCCTGTTCTTAGCTTTCCAGTGTCAACCAACTCCTCAACCCACACCAAGCATGCCGTCAAATCTCCTCCAGACATGCCACCGCTCACGTTGCGATACACGTACCCTACACAGGAGCAGTTGCGGTGACACTCCGCCGCGCACTCCTCTATCGTACCCTGGCCCCCTCCGACGAGCATGAACTTGTCCGGTGACTTCATCTCCGGCAAGGCCAAGAAGCTACCTCCGCACCCGTGTAGCTGCTCCTTCCGTCGGCATCCATCCAAGAACTTTCCACTAGTCCACTCCTCCATGTTGGCAGGCTCAAAACCGTCTAGGCACTTGCACGTTGGGACTGGTGACACTGTCTCGTCGCAGTACCCATACAGGCCACAGTAGCTGTAGTAGTTGCATCCAGCGGACGGCCACTTCCAGAGGACTGCCCAAGCCGATGCGCTGCTGTTCCAACAATGAAATTGATACTCGCCGGTGTAGATAAGTACAAACCTTGTGGGCAAGGCGCCCTCCGATAAGCTATACGTGAAGTAAATCTCATCATCGTTGTGGACGACGGCCTGGTACATGATGACATCACTTAGGTTTGTGGCCCACGTTGGCTTGTGTTGGCGTTGGCTCCACACTTGTAACCCCGTCCATGGCGTGCTCCGGGCCACCGAGCGCTCCCCATCCCACAGGAACATTTGGAAGGGCGTGTCCAGGTCGCTGCCATAGGAGAAGCGTCCAAGTGAAGGATCCCTAGGGCCGTTCCAAGATACCAGACGATCATCGATGCTGCGTGCGGTGTACTTGATAAGGAGCCTCATGCCGGGCAGGAATGTGTCTGTGCGGTGGTCAAAACTCTGCCACAACGTGGTGCCATTTGAGGACCGGATAATGAGGTTGCCGGTGTTCAAAAGCACAGCTGTTGGGGTAGACAACCCCAGGCCAGTGGCCGCGTTGGTCGTTTTCCAAAGGACATGGCCGCCACCATCACCGGTAGAAATAACTAGATTGGAGGTATTGGTGAGGGAGAGCATCGGTGCAGAGGAAGTGGTGTTGCTGGCCGGGGTTTCTCGGTTGGCAACCCAAACGACGGTAAGCTCAGGAATGTTGTTGTACCATATGCCAAGATACAGCTTAGTTGGAGTAGAGTTGGAGGGGTTGAAGAAGCCCAAGGCAAACATACCGCCGTCGGAGACAATGGTGTTGCCCAGGGACAGCGGATTGCCGGGGACAAGCCGGTCGTCTGAGGCGCTAAACGGCAGAGATAGAATTATAAGGGCCATGACACGGCAGGTGAGAGCCCGCAAGTCCATGGATCAATCAGACTAAAATCTGCGCAATATGTTCTATTTCTAACATGTATAGGCTATATATACTGATGCTGCTCTATGGGAGCAAATACTTACATCGAACCTTGGTCCACAAGTAAAACAAATGCTTCCATGAACGCAACATCCACGAATGTTCAGTCAAGAAATCAGATGATTGAATAATGCAATGTGTTCTGGTATTCTAGATGAGTTGGTCTCGGAGTCCAGTGAGTTGGAGTTTAGATTTCAGCTGTCCACGTCGGAATTGGGATGCCACGGTCACTGCTGACTGGATATATAGCTAGATTTGTTTCTTTTCTTATTTAAGAAATGCCAAGCAAAATAGACATACATAAAAGATACAAGGACATCATATATTATGTATGTACTCATACAATGACCACGGAGTCGTGGAGACATAACATTACAAAATCACCACGGCCATCTATGAGAATATGATCCCACTTGTTAGGTGGTGTAAACTATGATACCCTTTTAATTAAAGAGATTAGTTCTAACCTACATCACTGAATTACATCCAAAATGGTAGTATATTTTAAGCTGGATGTACCCAAGCACCTTCTCGATTAGATATGGCTGAACTGGTGAAAGAATATTCAGCACCGGCGCGATTAAATCCCAGTATTTTAAGTTCTTGGTCAAACTTGCATGCACATGTACGACCAACGGAAACAACGCTTCCATTCTTATTACGTTTGACCAAGCTAACACCATGGAAAAACTTGGAAGCAAGGATGATGGAGCCAGAAATGGTATATGTTTCTTGAGCGCTCTTTTGCAGAATGCCTTCTCTTGTAGGGAAGATGAATAAGTTTACTGTATTCCTGTAGAACTGTAAGAGTTTCCTTTGTGTTCTTCCAAGAACACGCGCGAGTATCGCGTGTCTTCATTCATTAAGGTAGAGAAAGAGTTTTGATTACAAGAATTAGGGTTCAATCACATGCGATCAACCCTAGAACCCCACACTCCACTCTCGAGCGACACCTACGTTATTCCTCTTTCTGATCCACGTCCGCATAGGTGCGTTGTCTTCCACAATTAAAACTCTGCCGTAATCCGGCGACACAACTCGCCCGCCAAGGTTGCGGATCTGGCGTTTCGCTCCAACCAGAGATCTCTCGCAGCGAGTATGACAAGCGAGTTGAGTTCTTTACCATGCCTAGCAGGAACGGCGTCAGAGAGCGCCGGCCACCATGTTGCCATAACTGAATCCGCTGTGGGTGTTCGCTGCTGGAGGTGCAAGGGAAGCAACAAGCCATACCACACCGCCCTGGAGTAGGAACACTGCAGGGTTAGATGCTCAATTGTCTCTGCCTCTTGGCAGCATAGCACACATCGCGGTGGATGCTGCAACCCCCGCTCTTCCAGCCTGTCGGCTGTCCATAGCCTGTCCTTGAGTGCCAGCCACATGTGGAGCTTGTGCTTGAGGGGGGCGCCAGAGCTCCATAGCTCCCGCATGCCTGGTACCTCCCATCTGCCGATGAAGAAAAGCTTGTACGCCGACCTGGCTGAGTACTCCCCGCTTGCCGTGAGACGCCACTGAACTCTGTCCGCGTTGCCTTGGGTGAGCTGTGTCTCCCGCATGCGCGCCCAAAGATCGACAAACTCAGCAATGGCAGGCACCGATGGTATCCCCACAATCGCACGTGTCCATGCATGGTTGTCCAGAGCTGTGGCGACCGTGTCCCTTCTACTTGCTGCTTTGACGAACTTGAACAGGTTGGGCGCCAGCTGCTAAACTGAAGTTGCCAAGCCATCTGTCAGTCCAAAACTTGAGCCTCTCCCCGTTCCCCAGCACGCAGAGGGTTGCAGCCTTGAACAAGTTGTTTGCCTCTTCCGGTATGTCGTCAAACTCTAGCCCATTCCACGGCTTGTTCTCATCGGCAAGCTCCATCCACTTCCATCTCATGCGTAGAGCAAGGTTAAGCAGTTTCAGATTCTTAAGCCCGAGACCCCCCAACAGCTTGGGAGAGCAGACCATGTCCCATGCCACCATACACTGTCCACGTCGTGCTTGCATTGCGGCTGACCAGAAGAAGCCACACTCCAGCCTGTTCACATAGTCAAAGAACCATTGCGGCAGGTCCAAGCAAAGCATGTGGTAAATGGGCGTAGCAGCTAATGTCGAGTCAATCAGGATCAACCGCCCACTTCGCTCCAGGAGCGATGATTTCCTTTGTGTTCTGATTTCATATTGTACTGTTATGTAACTAGCATGGTGGCCCTCGCAATTGCGAGGGGCATCATATTTACTCCCTCCGTTTCAAAATATAAGATGTTTTAGCTTTGTGAAGCAAATGTATCTAGACATCTTTTAGTGTGTAGGTTCACTTGAATATACATACTAAAGCATGTCTAGATACATTTGCTTCACAAACCTAAAACATCTTATATTTTGAAACGGAGGGAGTATTATCTAAAAAGTATTATATATTTATTAGTTATCTTATACAAATATACTTGACTCATATTTACCCTCTTTGTGGAAAATACAAGACGCTTCACAAATTCTAACGGGCCTCTCCAACACTGTGGCATAGATTAGAAGAGAAGTCCTTTTTGGATTTATGGTGTAATTTTCTCGTGTACGTACTAATATTAAAATTCTCTTTTATTATTTTGAAAAGGTTGTTGTTGATATACCACCAATATGTACGTACTAATATTAAAAATCTCTTTTATAAATTTAGTTGTTTTTTGGGTAATATTCCTTTATACTTATTTTAAATTTCATACATAAACATTGTTGTCTTTTTATCCCTAATTGTTTTTCTTCCAGTATGAATTTATAAATTTTCTGGCCTTGATATTTTCTCATCTTAGTAAAATTTATTCTACTATGAAATTCTTAAGTTGATTTTCTCTACTTTTAATTTTAACTAATCAAAGAAGTACAATTTCGTATGGAAAAAACATCAGCATAGAAATTCTCTTTGGCTTTGTCTGGTTTTATTTTTATTTAATGCCAACCTTTTCAGTACGTAGCGATCTGTATATGAGAACTCTTTCTATTCTTTGCTTGATTTCAGCTAAACGTGTTGCTTCCTAACTCTTTTCCTTTAACTTTTTCTTTCCTATCTCTATCACAAGCAAAACCGCATATGTTTTCTTGTTGGCCCACCAGAGCATCCTTGCGATTCGATTTACATTTTTTTTCTTGGTACGTGTCAGATCTCAAATATTGTACCTGGGATATGTGTGTTTTACGTAACGGTTTGATCTTTCAATCTCAACCATCTATAATCTAAATCAATGGAGTATATAATTTTGATCTATGTGGATTAACGTGACGGCTCTATTTTTAACACCTGTATTGTGCTTTTAGTATATAGTAGATGCATCGTCATTCTTACGACTAGAGAGGGCTTGCCGTGGATTTCTGTGAGGTGTTTATGCTTACTCTATAATTATCTTAGACTTGCATGTAAGATGAATGCATGCTCCTCGGTCTTCACATCAGTCTACACGCTTATCTTGATTCAAAACGTTGAATGTCACGTCCTGTTTTGTCTGACCGTGTAGTCATTCTACCGTACAACTTTTCCTTTCAAGTAAACACAAATTTCCATTCAGAGAACAGGAGAGAACATCACCACTTTCTCAACTCATGGCGATTGTTGATGGTCATTTTCTCGTTTAAATATCATAGTTAGTACTTTACTTTGCTTTGGGCCTGATCTGGGTTGGCCGGGCCCTGCTGATTGCCAGGTTTCAAGGGCTCTCTTAGCCCACCCCCTGGCCATGGTGTGGCTGGGGCGCCGGATTCGGGCTCGTGCCTAGATCTGGCAGCCGCCTCGCGTTCCCTTTTGGGCTCTGAGGATTGGATTGGCGGGTGCGTCCTGCTGATCTACCTCACTGTCCGAGGATTGGTTTCTGGCACCACTCTCTCCGGCTTGCTCCGTGGTTTGTTCCTTGCGGTGTTGTGCTGTCACTTGGGTGCGAGATCTCGGACGCCAGAGCGGCGGCTCTGGAAGGTGGACTGCACGGGCGTCTTGACGGCAAGCGGCGTTGCGGTGGTGATGGCTCATTCCTTCGGCCATGCGGGTGGCGAGGGGTTGGCGTCGGGGGTTCCTGGTGTTGGCGGCGCTTCGGCACGGTCAGCGCCCAGATCGTGTGTTGGAAGCTCGGCTCGGGGACAGGTCGTGGCCCGAGGTACCAAGTGTGGTGAAGGTTTTTCCGGGCGAAAGCTCAGCGCTTCGGCGCCAATGACGTCGACACCTGCGAGGTGTCGTGACCCTCTTGAGGGCGTCATTGTGGCTACTTTCTCCATATTAGGTCTCCGGGTGAAAACCCTAGACTTTGGTCTCGATGACGGCGGCGTTTTGTTACATCATTACCCTCTTGGGGGCGTTGTCGTGGAGCTCGGGTTCCCTTGGTCTAGACGGTGTCTTCGGTGGCAAGCTCGATGCTTCTTAGTTTTTCTTGTTTATTTTTGATCTGCTTGGAATCCCTCATCACTTTGTATCGGTTCGGCCGTTTCGCTTTATTTATAAAGCGGGGCAAAAGCGTGTTTCGAGAGAGAACAAGCTCCAAAAATCCAACTAATCAATGCATGACCATTTTGATTTTATAACAAGCAATGTTTTTAATACATGCAAAGACTAAAAAGTAACTATTTTATCACCCTTGTATCTCCGAAAGAGTAAAGCTGTTCACACTAAATCATAACTATTTTATCGCCCTTGTATCTCCGTAAGAGTAAAGCTGTTCACGGAATTTTCGATATCAACTCTCATATGCTCCATTTCTATGCTCCGTCTTGCAAAGTAGGCAGGGCGGTTGGGGGCTGGAAGTGTGGTGCTTCCGTTCTCCAGGATGAACACAACAGCTGACATGAGTGGTCTGTCTTCTGGGTTTTCCTGAACACAGAGGAGCCCAACATGGATGCAGAGCAAAATTTCGTCTGGTGAACAAGTATCCAGGATAGACGAGTCTGCTAACTCCCATGTCTTACCTTCCTTCCACATATTCCATGACTGAAACAATAAAGAGCAATATATTTTTTTCCATTATGGTTATCGAGCATAAAAAATGTATGAATTCTTGATCTACTTATATAAATATTGAACTTGCGAGAAATCGTGTGTCTACTCACATGAACTGCGAGGCTAGGAAAACTCATGGTTTGACAATTCGAGTTTCTCCTTATACCAGTTACAACCTCTAGTAGTAACACGCCAAAGCTGTAGACATCAGACTTGGTAGAGAAAACGCCTTCCATTGCATACTCAGGGGCCATGTAACCACTGCTTGACCATTTCATTCACAAGAGTTAGTAATTTCTGCATGACTCTAATCAAAAGTTAACATGAGCTATTGGTTAACAAGGTTACTTACTATGTTCCGACAACACGTTGGGTATTGGCGTTCTGTTGGTTATCGCCAAATATCCTTGCCATACCAAAATCTGCTATCTTGGGTTTCATATCTGCATCAAGCAAAACATTTCCGGCTTTGAGATCCCTATGAATTATGGTCAACCTTGAGTCTTCGTGAAGATACAACAGTCCCCTTGCAACCCCTTTGATTATACTAAACCGTGTCGCCCAATCCAACAACAATTTTCTCGATCTGTCTGTGAAATAAAATATGTAAGATAAAAATATTTTTTAGTTGTCTTACAAAATAATGTTGTGTTGTCAGAATATTACCAAAAAGGGTTGCATCTAAGCTCTTGTTAGGCAGGTACTCATATATCAGGAGTTTTTCATCTCCTTCACCACAACATCCCAGAAGTCGAACCAAGTTTCTATGCTGTAATTTGGCAATTAGAATTACTTCATTCTTGAATTCTTTAGTTCCTTGTTGAGAATCTCTGCTTAGCCTCTTGACTGCAACTTCTTGACCACCTAACATTCCCTAGAAAAAATACAAATGGAAATAATAAGAGATTTGAGTTGACATATGAATAAATCAACTCTCCTTATTTAAGATGAATAACATGAAACTTCATACTACCTTGTAAACTTTGCCGAAGCCTCCTTGTCCAATTACGCATGTTTCAGAGAAATTGTGGGTTGCCAGGGCAATTTCTTCAAATCTTACAAATGGAAAATCTTGATCATGGGGAGGGTTTTCTTCCCCAAGTTGACTAGAGGTAGTCATACCATCCGATCTTATATTATTGCGCTTTCTCCATTTCTTTATTTTGCCTGCTCTCAAAATGGTAGTCAATTAGTCACCACCATGTTGTAGACATTCATGTGTGCCACCACACCAGAATGGCTGGGCAGATAATAATGCTATCACTAGAAATAGTTGTGGTCCACATGTTAGAAAAAACAAGCGTCTTCTCCCATGTGAGAACTGGCATTTCCTAGGCCCGGGCTTTTGGGGCGGAGCTTTAAAAAATTCAGCCTGGATATGACAAGACCGAGCCCAGCCCAAAACATGTAAACAATACCTTTTGTATTAATTATTTCTGGGTATGCACTATTCAGCCTTTTTTATTAAAAATTCTAGATTTGATGTGTTTCTGGCTTTTTTTGTCAAGGTCTCAGGCCCGGCTTCAAGCAGAAAACTGGAGCTCGAGCTTGGCCCGACTGTTACATCATCGCAAATCCTACCACACCAAAGAGGTTATCTGATCTAGTTTTACATATTCAAGTTGTTTCAAGATTTTTGAACCAGGGAGTACATTATGGTATTGGATGACAAACTCCAACTTTAGGTGGTCAAACTGAAAAAAAATTGTAAGGTATGCAAATATAACCTGTTCCTAAGGAGATTCATTTAAACATACCTTTGAATTTTATCCATGCAAGGGAGATGCATATGAGTACTAGAACACTACTCCCCAAAATTGGCAGCACAACCCTCACTGGCGTGCTATTTGTCCTTTTTTCTGCGCAACAGATACATACACCATAAGAGAAAAGCCAAAAAAAGATGAAAGTATGCTAGCAAAGACAAAAAAATACCGGTAGTAGAAAGAGTGACATATGACAAAACCAGTAGGAGAAAGATGGAGAGTCTGAGATATGGTACCAGCTGCTGCATCTATGTCCGCAATCCGGAGATAGAGTGTGTCGCTGCCAAGCACTTCGCCTACCTTTCCCGTGTCGACCAACTCCCCGACCCACACTAAGCACCTCGTCACGTCGCCACTGGACCTGCTGCTGCTCAGGTTGGCATATGCATACCCCACACAGGAACAGTTGCGGGTGCAGTCGGCTGCACATTCCTCAAATGTGCTCGCAGGCCCCCTGACCAGTGTGAACTTGTCTGGCGATTTCATCCCCCGCAAGGCCAAGAAGCCGTTGCTGCACCCTCGCAGAGGCACTTTCCGTTGGCACCCTGACAAGAACATACCGCGATTCCACTCCTCCATGCTCGTCGGCACGAAGCCATCTAGGCACTTGCACGTCGGCACAGGCACCTCCGTGTCATCACAGTAGCCATTCGGGCCACAGTAGTTGTAACGGTCACACTCATAAGGTGGCCACTGCCCAAGGACAGCCCATGCGGACGAGCTGGTGTTCCAGCTCTGAATGTGGAACTCACCTGAGTATGTCAACACGTACATGGTGTGTGGGGCACTGTCCGAGACGCTGTACGTGATGTATATCTCCTCGTCGTTGTCGACAACCGCTAGGTAGGTGATGATGTTTGCCTGCTGGTATTGGCGCTCGCTCTTCACGAGGTACCCCGTCCACGGGGCACTGCGAGCCATCGGGCGTGCCCCGTCCCAAAGGAATACCTGGAGAAATGTGTTTGTATCGCCGCCATAGGAGAAGCGCCCCAGCGAGGGGTCAGTGGGGCCTTTCCAGGATACAAGGCGCTCACCAGTGCCGCGATACTTGATCCGGAGCTTCATGCCAGGGAGGAACGTGTCGGTGTGGTGGTCAAAGCTCTCCCACAATATAGTGCCATTTGATGAGCGGATGACGAGGTTGCCGGTGTTCAGAAGCACCGCCATCGGGGGAGAAGAAACCAACATAGTGTCCATGTTGGTCGTCGTCCAAACGACATGGCCACCACCATCACCGTCAGAAAGAACAAGGTTGGAGGTGTTGGTGAGGGATAGAATCGGTGAAGTGATGTTGTTGGCAGGAGTTTCTCGGTTGGCAACCCATACCACAGTGAGCTCGGGGATGTCGTTGTACCATATGCCAAGGTACAGCCTGGCCGGAGTGGTGTTGGAGGGGGCAAAGAATCCAAGGGCAAAGGCACCGTCGTCAGAGACGATGGTGGCACCTGGCAGGAGCGGCTTACCAGGGACAAGCCGGTCATCAGACGCACGCAACGGCAGTAAAAGAACTATCAGGGCGACGGTGCAGCAGGTGAGAGCCGGCCAATCCATCTATCAATCAGGCCAAAATCCTATTTGGGTAGCTAGCTTGGTATCTTTGGCTATTGATGCCGCTATGGTATTCAAGGAACACATGCCTTGACGAATGATTCGTTCCAGCAGCCATACTGTTCCATACCGAAAGCAGATGATTGAATAATGCAAAGTTTTTGGAGTTCTGGTATATTGGCTTCGGAGTTGTTGGAAGTTTCTTGGATTGGTGATGTTGACATCTCAGCTGTCCACGTCGGAGTTAGGATACCACGTCATTGTGACTAGTCAGACTAGCGACTGAAACATTAAGGTATACCGACCTGCCCGGCTGATCCAGCCCTGGTGCAGGCGGCTTGGTTTCGTGTCACGGGCTTCCCTGGTGGCCTGATGACCATGGAGTGGCGTGTCGTTGTCATCGTCGAGCTACCGACAAGATGATTCTGTTCTACTGTCATTATGTATACTCTCGAACCACTCTTCGTGATCTTGTCACAGCTTACCATGCTAGCAGCTTGAATAATTTAAAAAGAAAAAGGATCTCCAAATGGAATTTTTATTGTGCAATGAATGGAATGCACATGCATAACGAACAACTTGTGCTAATTATATCTTATCTCCGTATTAGCTTCACTGTAGAATGTGACCCAGTCTGTTCTTTGAGTTTTGAGTATTTGCTTTTTACAAGTTCTACTTCCCCATCTTTGGCAAACAACTGCAGTTGATTTCTGCTCTTGCCACTATGGTGCGACCAGAGCGAGCTCTGGGGATTTCTGTGTGGTTTCTCGTTCCAACATGCACTTCCTGAGATGCTTTTGATGGTGCGTGAGTTGGATACTTAGATATGTAATCTTAGTTGAACTCTAGAAATTACTACTACCTTTGTTCGTAACTAAAAACTGGTGAAATTACTAACTTCGTAACAACCGCCTGATTTCTATGTCATCCCTAAGAAATATGATAAATCTTGATTAGGCAGCTATTAGTATCGACTGAGAAATATCTAAGTCAACTAAACTATAATCACAAAATAATGATAGATCTAACTAGAAGCATGTTATCAAACACAAAACCAGCAGCAGAAAGTGGGTCAAATAACAAAACCAGTAAGACAAAGAGGGAGAAATAGAGATATGATACCAGCTGTTGCATCCATGCTTGCAAGCCGGAGATAGAAGGTGTCGCTGCCGAGCTGTTCGCCTATTTTACCCATGTCGACTAACTCCTCTGACCACACCAAGCACCTCGTTGCATCCCCCTTGGACCCGCCGCTGCTGAGGTTGGCGTAGGAATACGCCAAGCAGGAGCAGTTGCGGTTGCACTCCGACGCACACTCCTCGAACGTACTCTTGCCCCCTCCGACAAGAGAAAACCTGTCAGGCGACTTCATCCCTGGCAAGGCCAAGAAGCCGTCGTTGCACCCTAGCAGTGGCTCCTTTCGCCGGCACCCTGCTGAGAACCTGCCACCAGCCCAGTCTTCCGTGTTTGCCGGCTCGAAGCCATCGAGGCACCTGCATGTTGGGACTGGCGCTGCCGTCTCGTCGCAGTAGCCATATGTACCACAGTAGCTGTAGCGGTTGCACTCGAGGGACAGCCACTTTCCAACGACTAGCCACGCCGATGTCCTGCTACTCCAGCTCTGGATTTGGAACTCCCCGGAGTAGGTCAGCACATACCTGGTGTGTGGGGCGCCATCGGAGAGGCTGTAGGTGATGTATATCTCCTTGTCACCATCGACGACGGCCGTATAGATGATGACGTCTGTGCTGCCGTTCACCTGCTGGTATCGGTGCTCACTCTTTACCAGGTATCCCGTCCATGGGGCGCTCCGGGACACCGGGTGCTCTCCATCCCAGAGGAATATTTGAAGGCATGTGATTGGATCGATGCCGTAGGAGAAACGCCCGGATGAAGGGTCGTCCGAGCCCTTCCAGGCTACCAGGCGCTCGTCTCTACCACCAAGCTTGTTGTACTTGACTCGAAGTTTCATGCCAGGGAGGAATGTGTCGGTGTAGTGGTCGAAGCTCTGCCACAGCATGGTGCCATTAGGCGACCGGATGATGAAGTTGCCCGTGTTCAGAAGCACTGCCACAGGTGGAGGCGAGCCCGTGGCAGTAGCCCCATTGGTCGTCATCCAAATGACACGGCCGCCATCATCACTGTTGGATATAACAAGGTTGGACGTGTTGGTAAGGAAAAGCATTGGTGTAGTCGAGTTAGTGGCCGGGGTTTCTCTATTGGCAACCCACACCACGGTGAGCTCTGGAATGTCATTGTACCAGATACCGAGGTAGAGCTGTGGAGTGGAGTTGGAGGGGGCAAAGAATCCCAGAGCAAAGGCACCGTTGTCAGAGACGATGGTTGCGCCGGGGGAGAGCGGATTGCCAGGGACAAGCCGGTCGAAAGAAAAGCCCAACGGCAGGAACACCAGAAAGATCAGCAGTGCAGTGCAGATATAGCATGTGGTTGGTGCAGCCAAACTCATCGTACTACAGAGCTAGGCTATTGATGATGTTAAGTGGGTGGGCTTGCATCGAACACAGGCAGAAAATGCTTTGGTGAACGAGAAGGATGATTACGGAAGCACGCGATGGAACAATGCAGTCTTTTGGAATTATAGTAGATGGATGGAGTTGACAACTCAGCTGTCCACTTCGGAGTTGGGATGCCATCTCGCTGCTGATTAATCAGTCTAGTGACTAACAAATTAAGCTATAGTTTGATTAAATTCTGAAGTGAACAATCCCCCCAAATCATGGAAGCGAACGTCATACGCATGTCGCCGTAAATCTAGTAGTTCTTCATCATTGGTCATGCTTCTTCCAGAGATCATTCATGGTATGAACCACGCTAAATTACCTTGCAGAGCTGCTCTGCTCATGATGATTCCAGGGAAATCCACTGTATGGTTGTTCAGGTGAGTGCCGGACAATCCATCGATCATTCTGGCCAAAATCCTATCTAAGGTATCAAGTGGGATCCCACCAAAATCCACTTATAGTTCATTTTGTGATTCCTAGTTGAACTAGAACTAGAAATCACAAAATGAACTATAGGTGGATTTTGTTGGGATCCCTCTTGCATGTGCTGGGTAACTTGGTTATTGATATTGATAAGTGGGAGCACAAGCAAAACACAAATGATTCTTTCCAGCAGCCACACATGTTCGATAGCGAAAGCGGATGACTGAATAATGCAAAGTTTTTGGAATTCTGGTAGATTGGCTTCAGAGTAGTTGGGACTTTGTTGGATCGATGGAGTTGACATCTCAGCTGTCCACATCGGAGTTAGGTTATCACCGTCACCGCGACTAGTCAGACTAGCGACTGAAACATTAAGGTATACTTCCAGCCCCGTTGTGGCTGGGTTTTGGTCGCAGGCTTATGTTTGTCATGGCCCAACTACTGTCAATATATATACTTTAAAAATCACTTTTCCTGATCTTGTCACAACATACCATGTTAGCAGCTTGAATAGTAAATGCAGAAAAGGAGCTAACAGCATGGATAATGGAGCTGCAAATGGACTTTGTTTATTTTGCGATGAATGGAATGCACCTTTATAACAAACCACTTATGATGCTTCTTTTTTTGTCAAAATGCTTCTATCTTATTTCAGTGTTCCTTCTACAGAATATCTCATCTGTCTGGGAAACGAGTAGTTGGCCTATCTTTACTCTAGAACCATGACGTGTTATTTGGGTTTTGAGCTATATGTTCTACTTCCCAATATGTGGCCTACAACTGCAGTTGTAAGTAACTAAATACTCTAGAAATTACTACCTCTGTTCGTAAGTAACAACCACCCGATTTCTATGACATCGCTAACAACCATCCAATTCTAGCATCAGGTTTGTGCAACAACAACAAAAGGATGAGGAAATCTTGATCGAACATCTATTAGTATCAACTACAAAATAAATATCTATAAGTCATTTGAGCAATAATCACAGAAGAATGGTAGACTAGAAGACTGTTATCAAAAACAAAACAAGCAGTAGAAAGTGGCTAGAAAAAATTAAACAAGTAGGATAAAGCAAGAGAAGTCGAGATATGATACCAGCTGTTGCATCCATGCTTGCAATTCGGAGATAGAACGTGTCGCTGCCGAGCTCTTCACCTATTTTACCCATGTCGACCAACTCCTCAGACCACACCAAGCACCTCGTCTCATCTCCTCCAGACCTGCCGGTGCTCAGGTTGGCGTGAGTGTACCCGACGCAGGAGCAGTTGTGGTTGCACTCTGCCGCGCACTCCTTGAACGTACTCCTGCCTCCTCCAGCAAGCGCAAACCTGTCCGGTGACTTCATCCCCGGTAAGGCCAAGAAGTTATTGCCGCACCCGTGCAACGGCTCCTTCCTCTGGCACCCCGCTGAGAACTTGCCGTCGGTCCACTCATTCATGTTTGCCGGCTCAAAGCTGACGAGGCATTTGCACGTTGGGACAGGTACCACCGTCTCATCGCAGTAGCCGTTCGGGCCGCAGTAGCCATAGTAAGAGCATTGGGCAGACGGCCACTTCCAAAGGACAGCCCACGCTGAGGTTCTTCTGTTCCAGCTCTGGAGCTGGTACTCGCCTGTGTAGGTCAGCACGTACTTTGTGTGCGGGGCACCTTCTGAGAGGGTATAGGTGACATAACCCTCCTCGTCGTTGACGATGAAGGCCATGTATATGATAATGGAGCTGGTGTTTGGGGCTCCCGCTTCAGGGTATTGGCGTGAGCTCCTTACCAGGAAACCCCCCCAGGTACCACTGCGTACCACTGTGCGTTCCCCGTCCCGGAGGACCATCTGGAGGAGCGTGCCCACGTCAATCCCGAAGGAGAAGCGCCCCGGAGAGGGGTCGTTAGAGCTCTTCCAGGACACTAGGCGCTCATTGTCGACACGTGTCCCATACCTGAACAGGATCTTCATCCCAGGAATGAACGTGTCAGTGAGGTGTTCAAAGCTCTGCCACAGTGTGGTGCCGTTTGGTGAGCGGATGATGAAGTTGCCGGTGTTCAGAAGCACAGCCGTCGGGGTAGACAAGCCCTGGATACTGGCCACATTGGTTGTCGTCCAAACGACATGGCCATCACCATCATAAAGAACAAGATTGGAGTTGTTTGTGAGGGAGAGCATTGGTGCAGAGGAAGTGGTGTTGATTGCCGGGGTTTCTCGGTTAGCAACCCACACGACGGTAAGCTCAGGAATGTTGTTGTACCATATGCCAAGGTACAGCTTCGCGGGAGTGGAGTTCGAGGGGTTGAAGAAGCCCAAGACAAACGATCCGCCATCAGAGATGATGGTGTTGCCGGGGGACAGCGGCTTGCCAGAGACAAGCCGGTCGTCAGAAGTGCCCAAAGGCAGGAATAGAATGATCAGGGCCATGGTGCAGCAGGCGAGAGCCAGCGAAGACATCGATTAATCAGGCCAAAATCTAAGTACTAACTACTAATTGCTATGTGCTTTTATACTGGATTCTGCTCTATTGGAGAAAGTACTTGTACCGAACCTTCTTGGCCTTCAAGCTAAAAATGCTTTCATGGACGCAGCGTCCACGAACGTTCAATCGCGGAAGCAAATGATTGAATAATGCAAAGTTTCAGAATTCGAGGTGGGTTGGAGTTAACATTTTCAGCTGTCCATGTCGGAGTTGGGATGCCACCATCACTGCTGATTAGATAACTTGAACTCTTTTTTTTTTGAGAAATACCAAATATAAAAGACATGCGTATAAGTACACCATCAGAGTATTAGATGCATGCACCCACAAAATGACTACCGAGTCATGGAGATTCAAGATTAACAAATATCAGCACAGCTATCAACGAGCGTGTCATCTCTCGTCCAACAAATTGTGTTAGTGAGACACAGAAAGTGTCAAATCTAAGCTCGGTTCTTTTTTAAGGAAATTTCTAGGTTTCGAACTTAGTGGGTCGTGCTTCCGTGCATACCCCTGGCCCTAAGCATTTTTTAAAATGGTACTTTTGTCCAAACTAAACTTTCGGATAGATGAAGTAGTCAACTGCAGTGACCAATTTAAGGACACTAAAATTAGTGGTTAAGTTGCATGTAACCGTGGTGAATTAGAGATGAATTAAGGAAGATCACACATGTAGATACTCCCAAATAAGTGACGCGACAGTAATGTTCTGTACTTGACTGCAGTTTTAATGGGGAAAGGGAAGCATGCTAAGAGTGAAATCCCTGATATTTTTGTCTTGGGAGCAACAGAAGCCAAGATGTGATGGCAGTGGTGTAAACAATGGACAAGCACTGGAAACATACCTTCTAGCTGCTCGAGTGTTTGAATGTCCAGCTCCAGGCTGTGCATCTACAGGTCCAAAGCTCAGCCAGAAGCAAAATCTGTACTGTAAATTCAAGAGATGGATCGGTTGCTGTCAGTCACAACCAAAGGTACAAAAGCTGATTTTCCCTGAGCAATATTCCTTCTTTCGTTCAAGCAAATATTATATTACCTGAGTAATTTCACCAAAGGTTAAACAGCTGACCGATTGAGGGCAGTCATCTGTAAGTATCTTTCGTTAACCACCTGACTTATGCAATGGAATGCAGCAACTCTGTTCTGCAGAAGATACAGCGGTTCTTTGTGAGCTGTTTTCTGGAAAAACAAAATAACCAGGAACCAAGTTGACCAAAGCATATTTTGTCAAAGTGATGAATAGAGAATAACAGTTTGTGTAATAATAATTTACTTAATCATAAAACAGGAAGGGTGCATTGCCAAAATTAACAGCTCAAATCCGCATAAAATCGATTGATCTTATAGCAATTGATTCACATTACATAGGATACGAGTTACTACCTTTTTTTCTGGTACAAGAGTAAGCACGGAGTAATGGTGAATTCCCAAACCCAAATAAGCACATTCACCGATCCAGAGCAAGCAGTCTCAGACGAGCCATGGGAAAGTTGAAATCCACAGTTGAAAAGGCGCACTGCTGTGTTTTAGCACGGGGGCTTTCGGATGGGGAGTTTGGGCGAGCCGGCCGGAGCCTCGCCTGTGACCCCCGGCGAAGAGGGGGACGCGGAGAGCAGCACGGGAACCCGGCCTGGAACCAGCTGCATGTGCACGGGGACACGCCGCCGGAGACGAGAAGCGCGGCGCCCGTGGAGAGCGCCATGACGAGGGGGGTCTTCTTCCTGGCAGACACCCGGAGCGCCGGATCTGCAGCCTGGCTTCTCTCCTCGAATACTCGTACATCTGCTCCTGCTCGACTTCCTCCCGGAGCTCCAGCTTGTGGCGAAGAGGGGGACGCGGAGAGCAGCACGGGAACCCGGCCTGGAACCAGCTGCATGTGCACGCCGCCGGAGACGAGAATGAAGAGGCTAGTGCGGGTAGCCCTGTCGCCGGCCGGCGAAGAGGGCCCAACCCATTTCCGCCGGCGAACGGCGGTCCGCCGCTCGCTTGCCGGGCCTTCCTCCCTCTCGGCCGCCGCCGGCCGCAAGCAAGAAGGTCATCGCGTGAGTGGGCCTTTGAGTTACGTGCCATGTACGAGGCTAACCCAATCTGGAGCCCAAGTCTCCCTCGGAACAACTGATCGGCCCATGCTGCACGCCATTTCTAAGGCCCGTGTCATCCAACTTGCGCAACTACGGGCAGAGGTTCCTATATGCCGACCACATACCCCCGCACGGGTGTGGATCGGCTCAAGTAGGGTTTTTTTCGTTTCTGGTTTCTGTTTCTTTCTTTTCTTTTTTCTGTTTTTTCTTCTTCTTTTCAGTTGTTTATGATTTGAAAAAGATTCGAATTTTGAAAAAAAAATCGGATACAAAAAATGTTCAAATTTAAAAAATGAACATAATTGAAAATTGTTCAAAATTGAAAATTATTCAAAATTTGAAAATATGTTTAGATTTTCAAAAAATATTAGTTTTGAAAAACATACATATTCAAAAAAATATGTTTTAAAAAATGTTTAGATTTCAAAAATAAAAATAAAAATGGAAAACTTCAAATTTGGAAATGTTCAGTTTTGAAAATGGCAAAACAATGATACTTCAACACGCAAACTTCTCTCAATCAGAACAATCATGTCTTCTTCTTACATCACCGCTATCACCTAGATATCCCACTTAATACGAGCATGGAGATCATGTGGCCTTTGATCCACCTTTGTACATGCCCACATCTGTTGGCAAATGACTTGGCTTGAGGAAATAAACATGATGAATATCTTGTAATTTTTCATGGGATAGCCAAGTCTCCATGACAATGCCATAAAAAAACCATAAGTAAAATAAATCCTAGCAACCGAATGCTCGTAAACCACCAACTTTATGTGATCAAATGCTTACTTGGGCAAGGTCCCCAATTTGGAAATTTTGACAATGTCACCAAAATACCTTGAGTAAAAGAATGATCAACAACAGAATGTTCGTAAATCTACTAGCTTGTGCGATCAAACCCTTAGTTGTTCAAGGTCTTCTCCATGTGTTTCTTCAACCTCAAAACTTATTAAGGGTGTATAGTTAGTTAAGCCCCCGTTGAGCCAAATTCAGCAGCGAAAACTAATGGTGCATATGGTCAATAAATTAGGAAATAATCATTTTGAATTTTGTAATGGAGATGGTCTATTTTGTGAAGATATGCTATTTTTTCCTATTATGCCTCCACACCTGGAAAATTAGGTGTCTCCTGTTTTATTTGGTAGGATGACAAAGGACACGACTTCGCAAAGAGTGTTGAGATATACGAAAGCGGATCTAGCGTTGATTACCATAAATAAGCAAACACATTTTTGTAGTGCCTTGAAGATGTACTCAATGTAGTTCTTTGAGTCGCCGTTATGTTTTTCTTACAAGACAACAACACGACAATTTCACTAAATATTGTGAGTAAAAGAAAGTTTTGAAACAGAATGTCCGTATATCTACCAACTTGTGTGATCAAGTTCTTACTTGTGCAAGGTCTTCTCCTTGTGTTTCTTCAACCTCGAAACATACCAAAACGATGTAGTTTGTTAAGCCCCCATTGAGGCAAATCCAATAGTGAAAACCGATGATGGATATTGTTAATGATATAGGAAAGAATCATTCTGAATTTGTAATAAAGAGAATCTATTTTGTGAAAATATGATTTTTTTTTCCTATGAAGTGACTATGGCAGAAACCCTAAAACCACCGCGGCCGCCTCCCCTACTCCATCCTCCCTCGCCGCCATTGGCACATGTCACTAGGCAAAGCCCGCCGGCGGCCGGTGGCGGCAGGACTTTCTCCTTCGCGCAGAGCCACTCCATCCCCTGCATCCCCCTCTCGTCCTTGCTGCTCGCCAAATCTGCCGCCACTGGTTCCTCGGATTACGCGGCCCGCCGGTGATCCTCCAAGTCCCTGCCCGGGCCTCGCTCCCTCTTTGTTGCCTACTTGCTAGGCCAAGTGTAACAACTCAGAAATTGTAATCCACTTCTTATTAAATAAAGTGCCAATTTTTGGACCAAGATAAAACTTTTTATCCATTATTTCATGCATACATGTACTTTCTATTCTATGTATTCTATGATTTCATGTGTGCTATTTTTGATTGAGCATTGGTTAGATAATTCTAAGTGAACCAATAGAATCAATTGAGAAGATTATTAAGAAGCAAAGAAACCAGAAATAAAAATAAGTAAGAAAGAGATAAAGTTAATATGATCTAGGAATTGTTATTGATTACACCACTTTGAGCCCTTGGATTAAGAAATCTACAGCTCACCTTCAGGTTTGGCCAGCAAGTTGAGTTTAACCAAGTTGTATACTAACTCAACCAACAAACATTTACCCAAATTTCAAACTGGAACATCACACAAACTTGAGCCAAAGTTTGAATCTGAAACAGGGACCAAATCAAATTTGAAATATAAATTTCTGCAAAACTTCTTCTTTCTCCAGAACAAAAATATGATAGGATACCTTGGCCAATATGTTGAGCACCCAAAGTGGAAAAATTTGAAAATTCAAATTTTGAGTTCTTGCGGGCATTTCGTCGAGCACTGGCAGAAGCAAATCGAGTTGAGATCAACTTCACTGGTGCTGCACTATTCTAGCTCGACCCAGTGCTGTAGCCATGCTCTCTGGCCTCTCCTCGATCGATTCCAGCGCCCCCAGCCCCGACCCAAGCCAGGAGAAGCGGAGGGATGGCGAGGTTTGCACCCAGGGCCCCCTCCCAGTAACCTGCTGCCCTGCTCGATGCCGACCAGCTTGGAGGCGCCAGAGGAGACCCACAGCACCCCGCAGCCGAGCCGACACCAGCCCAGCATCACCCCGAGGCCGCCGTGACCGGAGCAAGCTCCAAACGCCGCCAGGGCCCCCGTGCAGTCGAGCTTCTGGTCGCCTTGCTCCCGGCCTCCTGAGCCTATAAAAAGCCCCGCCGATCAAACGGAGACACTCACCTCACTCCCAGCTACCTCCCAGACATCGCCGCTCACTCCCTCTCGCTCTGGTTCGCCGTAGCCAGCTTCGCCGGCGCAGTACTGGACGCGGAGCGCGTCGTCGCGTTCGACCACCTGGGAGCCCGCCGCCGCAGGGAATCGGAAGAGGAGCCTCGCCGCGGCCGATCCCGCACGTCGCCGTCAAGTTCTGCATCCTCTACGCCTCGCCCTCGCCGTCGAACGATCTTCACTGCAATGCCGGTGAGCTCCGCCCTGACTGAGGTAGACGACGCGTAGCAGCCGTCCGATCTTGATCCAACGATAACTTACCGATTCGGGATTTGTTAAGTGAGCTGACAGCACGACCCCACCTGTCAGCCCCGTTTTTATTCTTTTCTGCCCCAGCGAAACGGTATGGGCCAGCCCGTTCGGCTTTCATCTGAATCGGGCCCAGCCAGTGAAGTATCGGTCCGTTTCGATTTTTATTATTCTCCCGCCTTTTTCAATTAATTTGAATATGATTCAGGTGCTATTTTCAAACTTTAATTCCTAGAGTTTTACAAATCCAAATCTAGCAAATAAATATGCATTGGAAAGCTTATAAAATACTCTACACAATAGACCTGGTTAGAATTCAAAATAAGTTGGGATTTAAAATAGATATGAATAGTGTGACCCTAGCTTTGTTATTCATAGAAGATTTTTAGAAAATGATTTAAGCCTCTATAAATCATGAAATTTAAATGGTAAACTCACCAAAGGCCTATCTTACTGTTAGTCAACTTTAGTCAACCCCAAACCTTATTAGTATGATCAAGTAGACCCTAAACCAATCCTATTTTTGTAGCATAAAATGATAGATCCCTACTTGCACACTTAGAATTAAATTGCCCTCAATACCAATTCACTTAGTTGATCCCTCCCACTTAAACTTGTCTTAGTAACCCTAAATCAATACCAATGCTGCACAAGTGAACCTCCTATGCCACTTAGAAAAGAATCTAGCTTGCACACTTGAAGAAAAACTTAGAAGAAAGACTCACCATCCCCCCCCCACCATAAAAGGCAACAAGAATTAAAATGCAATATGAATTAAGATGCAAACTATTGTTTGAAGGCAAGCATGTGTGCTTGGGGTGTTGTTAGCATTGTGTAGTGATGTGTGCTTTGTGTTTATTCGTTATTAGACGCTAGTGTTGCCGAGGAGGATATTGGAGGGAATTATTATCAAGAAGAGGAAGAAGAATACCCCGGACACTTTGCCAGCCAAGGCAAGCCATCTTTTGATTCATACTCCCAATGCCTAGTTTTAATATTGCATTCTACTTGTTCTAATTAAATTGCATGATTGAATTGCTAGAGTAGAATGATAGAAGAGTAGTGATATCTTGCTTAACAAGAGCATCAAGTTGAGTTTATCCAACTCTATTTAGTGGTCATCACTCAATGTAGTTGCTTAGTCGCTAATGATATTGAGGCCATCTATAAGGGGAACTCTAGTTGAACTTGGTGACTTGAACTTGAAACTTGAAATGGAGATTGTTCCTCCATAATGGCTTTATGAAAGAAACTCAATCTTGACTAAGAACTATGAAATATATTTCTCAATGACAACGAGTGATGTACTATGGGAGCCAATTATACCGTACGACCACATTACCCCTATATGGGAAGGGGCTTAATCCGTAGCTTGTTTATCTTAGTATGGGAGGCCTTGCACCAAAGCTTCATGGGAGGACACCGTGAGCGGTTACTTCTGGACCAAGTGGATTCCACTAACCCGGCTTCCGGGATGGGCAGAACTAGAGGCGCCGGAGCGGGGGATTCCGTACCCCGGGCTCTAGGAAAGGATCCTATACTAGGGTGAGCAAGTGAAAGGTTTTGTTTGATTATCTGAACCTCGCATACTTTGTGTATGTCGAACCGTGGATTTCTCCCGGCAGATGTATCGAATCCTGTGGGTAAAGTGTACCCCTCTGCAGAGGTTTTTAAACTATTCGAATAGCCGCGTCCGCGGTCATGGACGGTTGGCAAGCTGTACTTGACTTTTGTCAGGAATAAAAGTAACAATGGTGAACTTGATGAATGACTTGACTTGACCTTGATGTTGACACAATGGAAGTTCTTCCTTAGATGAAACTTAGAGAACTAAACCTCTTTCCTACCAATGAACATTCTTGGGAAATAAAACTGGCTTTTGGCAAATAAACTTAGTGCTTAGCCCACTATACCAAACTTGCATATCTGCTTCATCATTTCATTTATAAGATGGTTTGCGAGTGCATCCAATGTACTCACGGCTGTGTCCCTGGCTATCAACTTGGCCAGACTATGGGGAAGAATACCAGGAAGAAGGGTATGAAGAAGAGTACCAGAACTAAGCTCGTCTCCATGAGTCGCCATTGCCTGTAGGGTGAAGGCATGGACCCGAAGACGTTATTTCCGCTGGTATATTGTGTTGTAATATGACTTGGGTCTATATGACCATTGTTTTTGAACCATCGTATTGTAATGTCTATGGAACTGGTTACCAACTACGTTATGTATATCGCAACAATGGTTCTGGGATTGCGGTGGAATACATAACGGGCACTTCGAATTTGTTATCAAATTTGAGGTCGTCACAAGTTGGTATCAGAGCCTAGGCTGACCATAGGAGACCTTAGTTAGAATGGGCGTTACATGAAAACTTGATAAAAGCAAAGATATAAGTAATGGTTTCAAAATTGCTTAGTCTTTCCTCTCTAGTTGCAAAGTTTTATACATACTTCAGTTTTGCCTACTTAAAATTTTGCACACTTGAGTTGATCACTAACTTGAACCAATCTAAAATTTTGTAGATGGCCCTGGAGTTCGTTGAGCACTACCAGTTGGGCCAGGGTGGCAGCCTTTGTTTCGAGCGCGACCTCACCACCTTGACCTTGTTTCTGGATCGTTTGTATCCGAAGTTCAAGGGAGCCGTGCTCAATGAGCACCCCGATGGAGAGCTACGGTGGCTTATCCGAGCCAGTTGCCATGGCAAGAAGGGGAAATTAGGTTCTCCAAGGGTCAAGTTTGAGCTTGTGGAGAACACTTGGGCCGATGGTTTGGTCCGAGCGATGCAGGAGATGCACGCCCGCTTGTGCGGACTGCATGTTGAGGAGGTCCAGGGAGGACGCTTCAGGGACTTTGCTCGGCGTGATGCGGATGGATGTCCCGCAAACATGCCCGGGCAGAATGAGCCGAGTACCTACATCGATCACATGGACTTCTTGTTGTACTCCATTCAGCAGGAGGCCGATCGTGCCCGTACCAAGGCCAACCTTGAGCACTTCGCATTGGTGGATGCAAGGAACACTATCAGGATACTTGCGAAGGAGCGCAAGAGCCTTCGTCGTCAGCGCGATGAGAAGGAACAGGACCTTGAGGAGTTGAAGGCCAATGTGGCGGAGTTCACTGAGTATATTGAGAGTCTGGAGGATCACCTTGGGGAGGAGGAAGGCATTGATCTCCGCAAGGAGGATAATGCCCTCATTAGTGATGAGGATGACTTCATGGAGGACCTTGATGATCCGGAAGATGGTGGGCACAATGGATTCATTGTGAGTGATGAGGAGGAAGACCCCGAGGAGCCCATTGTTTAGATTCGAGATCCACGTGTTATCTAGTTATGAGTTCCACCTTATGTTTCACTTCGTGTAGGTGTGAGTTGTATCCCCCTCTCTAGTAGACGAGTCGCAATGGTTTAATATAAACCATTTGTAATGTGTGAACTCGTATGTATGATATGTTTGTTGAGTGTTGAATGAAATATGAATTTGGCTCTTAAGGTCTTAGTAAGACAAAATTGCATCATACATGTTACCTTTACTCTTAGCAAAAATTAGCTTTTCCCTCTTGTCTTACACAACTTATCTTCAGATGCCGCGAGCACCCCCACCCCCGAACCCGGAAATGGCCGAATTGCTAAGGTTGATCATGGAAGACCGGGAAGCAGCCCGAGCTGAGCGCCAAGCCAACTTGGCCACTCTTCAGCAGTTAACCCAGATGGCAATGAACCACAACAATGGCAATGGCAATGGTGAAGGAGAAAACCATGGCAATGGAGAGCACCGATCCAAGTTAAGGAGTTTCCAAAACACCAACCCTCCCATATTCACTAAATCTGAAGAGCCCTTAGATGCCGATGACTGGCTTCGTACCATGGAGAACAATTTGGCAGTCGCCGAAGTTGGTGAAAATGAGAAGGTCTTGTACACCACCCACTATCTTGCTGGAGCAGCGAGAGCATGGTGGGATAGCACCCGTGCAATGCAAGCCCCAGGGTATGTGATGCCTTGGGAGGAGTTCAAGAGCAAGTTTAGCAAAGCCCATGTTCCCATGGGATTGGTTAAAAGGATGAGAGATGAGTTCCGAAATCTGAAGCAAGGTTCCATGTCTGTGGTGGATTACCGTGACAAGTTCCTTACCTTGTCTAGGTATGCCCCAGATGACACCAACACCACTGAGAAGAAGCAAGAAAGGTTTCTGGATGGACTTCATGATGAGATGCAATGTGTCTTGGTCAGCATTCACTTTGCCGACCTGGAGTCATTGGTTGACTCTGCCATTCAGATGGAAGGCAAACTCAAGCAAGCTACCGAGAACCGCAAGCGCCGTATGATGTACCAAGGCAACTCGAGCAACTCGCAGAAGCCAAGGGGAAATGCACCGATGGGTTTTGCCCCTAGACCAATGAGGCCATCTGCACCTGCTCCACATCCCAACTATCCCAACTGTCCACCCGGCAACAATTTCAACCGTGCACCTCCAAGGCCGAGTGGCAACAACTTCAACACCAATACTCCAAGGCCAAATGGTGCCCCTGTGTTACCCAAGCCTGGTGACAAGTCTGGTGTTACCTGTTATGAATGTGGACTCAAAGGGCACTACTCCAATGAGTGCCCCAAGAAGTTGAATGATGCATCCAAGACCACTGCTCCTGCTCAGCAACAGCGCCGTATGGGAAATGGCAAGAACTATCCACCAAGGAACCAGCCCCGCTCTCAAGGCCGTCTGAACCACATGAATGTTGAAGAAGCTCAGGAAGCAACCGACGTTGTGCTTGGTATGTTCCCTGTTAACTCAGTTCTTGCAAGAGTTCTGTTTGATTCTGGAGCTTCACACTCATTTGTTACCCAATTATTCGTTGATAAAAGTGGACTTCAACCTACACCCTTGAAAGAGTTCATGTCTGTGCAAATTCCCGGGTCAGTAACCAAAGCTAGTTGTACCTGCTTGGCAGTGCCCATAGAAATTCATGGGGTAGCTTTCTTAGCCAATTTGATAGTATTGGGAACCAAAGGTTTGGAAGTAGTTCTTGGTATGAATTGGATGTCCCAGCATCAAGGAGTTATAGATTGTGCCAAAAAGACCATCACAATGAGGAGTAGCCATGGAATTGTGGTAAGGCATGTTTCTGTGAAACCCACCAAAATCCCCAGATTTCATAAGAGTATCTCAGGACCAACTTTAGAGCAAGTCCCCATCGTCTGTGAATACCCGGATGTTTTTCCCGATGAGCTACCCGGAATGCCACCGGATCGGGATATTGAGTTTATCATTGAGCTTATCCCCAGAACTGGATCTATAGCCCAACGACCCTATCGTATGAACCCAGCTGAACTAGTAGAGTTGAAGAAGCAATTGGATGACCTTTTGAGTAAAGGATTGATTCAGCCAAGTTCTTCTGCTTGGAGATCACCCGTTCTGTTCGTGGACAAGAGTGACGGTTCTAGCCGACTATGCACTGATTACCGCAAGCTAAACGATGTGACCATCAAAAACAAGTATCCTCTCCCAAAGATTGAAGATTTGTTTGACCAATTAACTGGAGCCAGAGTCTTCTCGAAGATAGATCTTAGAACCGGATACCACCAACTGAAGATCCGTGCAACGGATATCCCCAAAACAGCCTTCACTACCCGATACGGATTGTATGAGTACACCGTAATGTCATTTGGATTGACCAATGCCCCTGCTTATTTCATGAACCTCATGAATAAGGTTTTTATGGAGTTCTTGGATAAGTTTGTTGTTGTCTTCATTGACGACATTCTTATCTACTCCAAATCCGAAGAAGAGCATGCAACCCATTTGAGATTAATCTTAGAAACCCTAAGAGAGCATCAGCTGTATGCCAAGTTCAATAAATGTGAGTTCTGGTTGAAGGAAGTTGGATTCTTAGGCCATGTGCTGTCAGCAGGAGGAATATCCGTAGACCCCAAGAAAATTAAATCAGTCATGGAATGGGAAGCCCCAACCACTCAAACTGAAGTCCGAGGTTTTCTTGGATTAGCGGGATATTACCGCAAGTTTGTTGAAGGATTTTCAAGTATTGCCCGGCCAATGACCCAATTGTTGAAGAAGGACAAGAAGTTTGAATGGACCCCTAAGTGTGAAGAGAGTTTTCAAGAGCTCAAGAAGCGATTGGTGACCGCCCCCGTCCTAACCATGCCCGATATCACCAAAAACTTTGATGTCTATTGCGACGCTTCCAAACTTGGACTTGGTTGTGTCTTGATGCAAGAAGGCAAGGTCATAGCTTACCTCTCTCGGCAGCTTCGACCTCATGAAGAAAATTATCCAACCCATGACCTAGAGTTAGCAGCCGTGGTTCTAGCTTTGAAGACTTGGAGGCACTATCTGATGGGCAACCGTTGTGAGATCTACACTGATCACAAGAGTTTGAAGTATATCTTCACCCAGAAGGAGTTGAACATGAGGCAGAGAAGATGGATAGAATTGATCAAGGATTATGATCTGGAAATTCACTACCACCCCGGTAAGGCCAATGTAGTGGCCGATGCATTGAGTAGGAAGTCGTGTTCGTTGAATATGATGATCAAGGAAGAGCAACCCATGTTGCACCAAGAGTTTGAAAAGTTTGGATTGGAGCTAGTCAGTCAAGGATTCTTAGCCAACCTTGAGTTTCAACCCACCTTGATGAGCCAAATCAAAGAAGCCCAGAAGGGAAATGAGAGTATTGAAGGAATCAAGCGCAGAATTAGTTCCGGCAAGGTGCCAGGATTTGAAGAAGATGATCAAGGAGTTCTTTGGTATAAAGGACGCATTTGCGTGCCTGCTGATTCAGAATTGAAGGAAGTGATTATGAAGGAAGCTCATGAGACACCTTACTCCATCCACCCCGGTGGAACCAAGATGTACCAAGATTTGAAGGAACAATTTTGGTGGCATGGAATGAAGCGTGAGATTGCATCGTTCATCTCTAAGTGTGACATTTGTCAACGAGTCAAGGCTGAACATCAACGACCTGCTGGTTTGCTGCAACCTTTGCAAGTTCCGGAATGGAAGTGGGAATCTGTTGGAATGGATTTCATCACTGGATTTCCAAGGTCTAGCCGTGGAAATGACTCTATTTGGGTCATTGTGGATAGACTGACCAAAATTGCCCACTTTATTCCTGTCAAGACCACTTATAACTCAGGACAGCTAGCAGATCTGTATCTCTCCAGAATTGTGAGTTTGCATGGAGTCCCTAAAACCATCGTTTCCGATCGAGGAACCCAATTCACCTCAAGATTTTGGAAAAGTTTGCATCAAGCCTTGGGAACCAAATTAGCCTTTAGCACCGCTTACCACCCTCAGACTGATGGACAGACTGAAAGAGTGAATCAAATACTTGAAGATATGTTGAGAGCCTGTGTTCTAGCCTATGGAGCTAAGTGGGAAGATTGTCTGCCCTTCGCGGAGTTTTCCTACAACAACAGCTATCAAGCCAGTTTGCAAATGGCCCCATTTGAAGCTTTGTATGGAAGAAAGTGTCGTACCCCTTTGAATTGGTCAGAAACTGGTGACAGTCAGATATTTGGACCAGATATTCTGCAAGAAGCCGAGGAGAAAGTTCGCATGATTCGTGACTATCTCAAGGCAGCCCAGTCAAGACAAAAGAGTTATGCTGACAAAAGAAGAAGAGAATTAACTTTCAAGAGTGGAGATTTTGTTTATCTTAGAGTATCACCTCTCAAGGGAATGCAAAGATTCCAAGTAAAAGGAAAGCTTGCCCCAAGATATATTGGACCCTTCAAGATACTAGACCGCAGAGGAGAAGTGTCTTATCAGTTGGAAATGCCCCCGGAATTGTCTGAAGTACACGATGTCTTCCACGTGTCTTTACTTCGGAAATGTCTTGAAGTGCCGGAGAAGCCCGAAATCTTCAAGAATATTGATCACCGTTCTGTGGACATCAACAAGGATTTGACCTACCGTGAAATGCCTATTCGTATCCTCAAGGAAGCTTTTCGAACCACTCGAACCCGAAGCATCAAGTTTCTGAAAGTTCAGTGGAGTAATCACACCGAAGAGGAAGCTACTTGGGAACGAGAAGATTACCTTCAGAAAGAGTTTCCCAATCTTTTCAGTTCTTAATTAGTGAATCTCGGGGACGAGATTCTTTTTAAGGGGGGAAGATTGTAACAACTCAGAAATTGTAATCCACTTCTTATTAAATAAAGTGCCAATTTTTGGACCAAGATAAAACTTTTTATCCATTATTTCATGCATACATGTACTTTCTATTCTATGTATTCTATGATTTCATGTGTGCTATTTTTGATTGAGCATTGGTTAGATAATTCTAAGTGAACCAATAGAATCAATTGAGAAGATTATTAAGAAGCAAAGAAACCAGAAATAAAAATAAGTAAGAAAGAGATAAAGTTAATATGATCTAGGAATTGTTATTGATTACACCACTTTGAGCCCTTGGATTAAGAAATCTACAGCTCACCTTCAGGTTTGGCCAGCAAGTTGAGTTTAACCAAGTTGTATACTAACTCAACCAACAAACATTTACCCAAATTTTAAACTGGAACATCACACAAACTTGAGCCAAAGTTTGAATCTGAAACAGGGACCAAATCAAATTTGAAATATAAATTTCTGCAAAACTTCTTCTTTCTCCAGAACAAAAATATGACAGGATACCTTGGCCAATATGTTGAGCACCCAAAGTGGAAAAATTTGAAAATTCAAATTTTGAGTTCTTGCGGGCATTTCGTCGAGCACTGGCAGAAGCAAATTGAGTTGAGATCAACTTCACTGGTGCTGCACTATTCTAGCTCGACCCAGTGCTGTAGCCATGCTCTCTGGCCTCTCCTCGATCGATTCCAGCGCCCCCAGCCCCGACCCAAGCCAGGAGAAGCGGAGGGACGGCGAGGTTTGCACCCAGGGCCCCCTCTCAGTAACCTGCTGCCCTGCTCGATGCCGACCAGCTTGGAGGCGCCAGAGGAGACCCACAGCACCCCGCAGCCGAGCCGACACCAGCCCAGCATCACCCCGAGGCCGCCGTGACCGGAGCAAGCTCCAAACGCCGCCAGGGCCCCCGTGCAGTCGAGCTTCTGGTCGCCTTGCTCCCGGCCTCCTGAGCCTATAAAAAGCCCCGCCGATCAAACGGAGACACTCACCTCACTCCCAGCTACCTCCCAGACATCGCCGCTCACTCCCTCTCGCTCTGGTTCGCCGTAGCCAGCTTCGCGGCGTAGTACTGGACGCGGAGCGCGTCGTCGCGTCCGACCACCTGGGAGCCCGCCGCCTCAGGGAATCGGAAGAGGAGCCTCGCCGCGGCTGATCCCGCACGTCGCCGTCAAGTTCTGCATCCTCTATGCCTCGCCCTCGCCGTCGAACGATCTTCATTGCAACGCCGGTGAGCTCCGCCCTGACTGAGGTAGACGACGCGTAGCAGCCGTCCGATCTTGATCCAACGATAACTTACCGATTCGGGATTTGTTAAGTGAGCTGACAGCACGACCCCACCTGTCAGCCCCGTTTTTATTCTTTTCTGCCCCAGCGAAACGGTATGGGCCGGCCCGTTCGGCTTTCATCTGAATCGGGCCCAGCCAGTGAAGTATCGGTCCGTTTCGATTTTTATTATTCTCCCGCCTTTTTCAATTAATTTGAATATGATTCAGGTGCTATTTTCAAACTTTAATTCCTAGAGTTTTACAAATCCAAATCTAGCAAATAAATATGCATTGGAAAGCTTATAAAATACTCTACACAATAGACCTGGTTAGAATTCAAAATAAGTTGGGATTTAAAATAGATATGAATAGTGTGACCCTAGCTTTGTTATTCATAGAAGATTTTTAGAAAATGATTTAAGCCTCTATAAATCATGAAATTTAAATGGTAAACTCACCAAAGGCCTATCTTACTGTTAGTCAACTTTAGTCAACCCCAAACCTTATTAGTATGATCAAGTAGACCCTAAACCAATCCTATTTTTGTAGCATAAAATGATAGATCCCTACTTGCACACTTAGAATTAAATTGCCCTCAATACCAATTCACTTAGTTGATCCCTCCCACTTAAACTTGTCTTAGTAACCCTAAATCAATACCAATGCTGCACAAGTGAACCTCCTATGCCACTTAGAAAAGAATCTAGCTTGCACACTTGAAGAAAAACTTAGAAGAAAGACTCACCATCCCCCCCCACCATAAAAGGCAACAAGAATTAAAATGCAATATGAATTAAGATGTAAACTATTGACTAAGAACTATGAAATATATTTCTCAATGACAACGAGTGATGTACTATGGGAGCCAATTATACCGTACGACCACATTACCCCTATATGGGAAGGGGCTTAATCCGTAGCTTGTTTATCTTAGTATGGGAGGCCTTGCACCAAAGCTTCATGGGAGGACACCGTGAGCGGTTACTTCTGGACCAAGTGGATTCCACTAACCCGGCTTCCGGGATGGGCAGAACTAGAGGCGCCGGAGCGGGGGATTCCGTACCCCGGGCTCTAGGAAAGGATCCTATACTAGGGTGAGCAAGTGAAAGGTTTTGTTTGATTATCTGAACCTCGCATACTTTGTGTATGTCGAACCGTGGATTTCTCCCGGCAGATGTATCGAATCCTGTGGGTAAAGTGTACCCCTCTGCAGAGGTTTTTAAACTATTCGAATAGCCGCGTCCGCGGTCATGGACGGTTGGCAAGCTGTACTTGACTTTTGTCAGGAATAAAAGTAACAATGGTGAACTTGATGAATGACTTGACTTGACCTTGATGTTGACACAATGGAAGTTCTTTCTTAGATGAAACTTAGAGAACTAAACCTCTTTCCTACCAATGAACATTCTTGGGAAATAAAACTGGCTTTTGGCAAATAAACTTAGTGCTTAGCCCACTATACCAAACTTGCATATCTGCTTCATCATTTCATTTATAAGATGGTTTGCGAGTGCATCCAATGTACTCACGGCTGTGTCCCTGGCTATCAACTTGGCCAGACTATGGGGAAGAATACCAGGAAGAAGGGTATGAAGAAGAGTACCAGAACTAAGCTCGTCTCCATGAGTCGCCATTGCCTGTAGGGTGAAGGCATGGACCCGAAGACGTTATTTCCGCTGCTATATTGTGTTGTAATATGACTTGGGTCTATATGACCATTGTTTTTGAACCATCGTATTGTAATGTCTATGGAACTGGTTACCAACTACGTTATGTATATCGCAACAATGGTTCTGGGATTGCGGTGGAATACATAACGGGCACTTCGAATTTGTTATCAAATTTGAGGTCGTCACACCAAGCCCATGGTCGCCTCCGGTGCCCACGTGCCGTCAGGCCGGACGTTGATCCCGACTCATGGCGTGTGGCTGATGACCCACAAGTATAGGGGGTGTATCGTAGTACTTTCGATAAATAAGAGTGTCGAACCCAACGAGGAGCAGAAGGTGTTGACAAGCGGTTTTGATCAAGGATTCACTGTAAATACTAGCAAACGGGTTTTCAGGGGTATTTGGTAATGCAAATAAATAATGTACAAGTAAATAAAAGATAATAATAATAATTGCTGCAAGTGGCCCAATCCTTTCTAGAGCAAAGGACAAGCCGGTTGTGTAACTTATGATTACCAAACGTTCCTGAGGACACACGGGAGTTACTGTCGAGAGCTTTCGCTTCGTGCTGCTAAGTAATCTTCATTGGTTTGATAAGTGTTATGGGGGTGAACCTGTGCTAGCGCACTACCCTTACTAGGACTAATACACACTTATGATTATACCCCTTGCAAGCATTCGCAAATACAAGAAATTAATTAAGATAAATCTAACCACAGCCTTAAACTCTGAGATCCTACGCTCCCTGGTGCAATGGTTTCCAAACAGGGGTTTAGGTTTCTGTCGCTCCGGCAACCCCACAATTAGTAGCCAAATACACAATGCATTCCACTAGGCCCATAAAGGTGAAGTATCATGTAGTCGACGTTCACATGACACCACTAGTAGAATAGCACCACAACATATAAATATCAAACCATTAAATATTACTCAACATAGTTTCACTACTAACATCTCGACTTCTCCCATGTCCTCAAGAACTAAATGAACTACTCACAAGACATCGTATGGATCATGACCAGAGGTGAAATAATGGTAAATAACAATCTGAACATAAACCTTAATTTAATGGTTTCACTCAATAGCATCAACTACAAGATTAATCAACACCGGGAAAGTTTCCCCTAAGAATTGGACAAGATTCAACCCAAGATGTTACAGCGGGATGGCGTGGTGATGGTGGAGATGGAGGTGCTGGTGATGATGATGATGATCCCGATGAAGTCTAGCGCGATAGTGACGATGATGGCGACGATCTCCCCTCTTCGGGAAGGAATTTCCCCGTCAGATTTCTGCCCGCCGGGAAGCTTTTCTCTCTCAGTGTTTTCCACCCGGCAGAGGCGGTGGTGTCTATCTATGATCCCCCCCTTTCACTTAGGTTTTCAGGGACGACAATATACGCGAGGGGGCGATGGCAGAAGTGGGCCAGGGTGGCCTCACCCTAGGATGGCGCGGCCAGGGGCTGGCCCGCGTCACCTGGTGGTGTGGGCCCGCTGCTGCTCCTTTCGCTCTCCCCTTCTGGCTACTTTTGTCTTCTGGTAATATATGAATTTCTGGGTATTTTCCAAGAATTGTTGATCTTCAGAAATATGGTGTCTTGACGGTCCTTTTTCCAGCAGAATCCTGACTCTGGCAGCAAGTTCTCGAATGATCATCAAACATGCAAAAACAGAGGAAACAACATAAGTATCATCTCTAAATATGAAATATATCAATGAATAACTGTAAATTATGATATAAAATAGTGATTGATACATCTCAAACGTATCTATAATTTTTTATGCTCCGTGCTTGTTTTTACACAATTTGCCTTGTGTTTCGTTACACTTCGTGGCATTTTTATGCGATTTCCGGAACTAACCTATTGACAAGATGCCATAGTACCAGTTCTCTATTTTCTACTGTTTTTGTGTTTCAGAAAAGCTACACAGGAAATATTCTCGAAATTGGACGAAACAAGTTCCAGAAGTCTTATTTTTCTCGGAAGCTTCTAGAGAACCGAAGAGGAGCCGGAGGAGGGCCAGGGCCTGCCCTCACACCAGGGTGGTGCGGCCTAGGCCCTGGCCATGCCCCTATGTGTGAGGCCACCCTGGCAGCCCCCTGACGATGCCCCTTCGCCTATATAAAGCCTCGGGACGAAAAACCCTAAGAGGGTCGGCAAATTTCCAGAAAGAGTTCCGTAGCTCCGCCACCGCTGTCAACAAATTTCGGGGGACAGAAGTCTCTGTTTCGGCACCCTACCGGGACAGAGAAGTGCCCTCGGAGCCATCTCCATCGGTCTCCATCGCCGTCTCCGCTGTCTCCATCGACCTCACCGCCATCTCCATCAACCTTGTTGTCTCCTATGATGAGGAGGGAGTAGTTCATCCCCAGGGCTGAGGGCTCTACCGGTAGCTATCTGGTTCACCTCTCTCTCCCATGATGTGATCTTTATGTGATCATGAGCTTTGTATCATGTTGAATAAGTAGATGCTACTCTTCATCATTATGTGTACTCTAGTGGTGTTATTAAAGTAATCTATTCCTCCTGCCATGGTGTAACGGTGACAGTGTGTGCATCGTAGTGGTACTTGGTCTAGGCTACGATTGTGATCTCTTATGGATTATGAGAATAATTATCACTATGATAGTATTGAAGTGATCTATTCCTCCTTTCATGGTGTAATGTTGACAGTGTGTGCACCGTGTTAGTACTTGGTCTAAGTTGCAATAATATTTATCTTGAGTTGTGATTTGATTTGGATATCTCTATGAGTGGTGTTTGTCAAGTACTTGATGAACTTTAAGGGGTGCTTCTGTAGCCACTATGCAATGATTAGTGTTATTCAATAGGAGAGTAATTCAGAGTAGCATAGTGAAGAGAAGTTATTTATTTGTTCAATTATGTTATATTTGTTGGGAGTGTGTCCACTAGTGAAAGTATGATCCCTAGGCCTTGTTTCCAAGCATTGCACACCATTTACTTACTGTTTTGTTACATGTTTGCTCGCAGTGATACTTATTTCATATTACAGTTGCTACTTATAATCATCTATACCACTTGTATTTCACTATCTCTTCGCCGAACTAGTGCACCTATACATCTGACAAGTGTATTAGGTGTGTCGGGGACACAAGAGACTTTTTGTATCGTAATTGCAGGGTTGTTTGAGAGGGATAGCTTTGACCTCTTCCTCCCTGAGTTCGATAAACCTTGGGTGATCCACTTAAGAGAAACTTGCTGCTGCTCTACAAACCTCTGCACTTGGAGGCCCAACACTGTCTACAAGAACAGAAGCGTGTGTAGACATCAAGCTCTTTTCTGGCGCCGTTGCCGGGGAGGTAAGGTAAAAGGTACTCACATTCTTTGGTTACTAAGTCTTTTAGTTGCTGATGAGTGCTCGAAGTTATTTCCTTTAGATTCTGCAATTACATCTTTTTGTTTCTTGTTTTCACTAGTTAGGCTTAATGGAAAACAAAGAGTTCCTTAGTCTTTTTCCTGAGTTTAGATATGAAGTGTTTGAAGAGAAAATTAAAAAACCTTTGGAGCTTAATTTGCATGCTAATAGTGTTGTTAGTATGAATGTTTTGAACACTATTATTACTAATGCTATAGAAAAGTCTAAGCTTGGGGAAGCTGGTTTTGTTAAGCATGATATTTTTAGTTCCCCAGCTTTAGTGGAGAAAACTTGCTCTGATGATATTTTTTCTCCCATATGTGATAATTCTGATCTTGATGATGTTCCTATGCCTGTTACCTATGTTAGTGATCATGATTGGGAAAAGCACTCTAATTTTGATATTGAAAATCTTTTTGGTACCAATTCTAAGGTTAATAATTATTATACCATTAGTGCTATTCATGTTCCTTCTTATGATGATATGTTTGATGAATATGCTTTGCGACATAGTAGTTCTCTAGCTTGTGATGATACTAAACCTCTAGTTTATGATGGGTATAATATTTTCAGTTCACCTACTTTTCAGGAGAAAATTAGTTATGATTACAATATGCCTCCTGTTTTTGATGATTATGGTGATGAGAATAATTATTCTATTGAATCTGCTCCTACTACTATTGTTCATGTGGGGAGTATTAATTCTTTTATGCATGTGTCTCATGATAGGGATGCTTTATGTGATAATTATATTGTTAATTCTATTCATGATGCTACTGAAAGTTATTATGAGAGAGGGAAACATGGTTTGATGGATCTCAACAATATTGAGTTTCCCCTCTTTATGTTGCAATTCTTGAAGTTGTACTTATTTTGCCTTCCTATGCTTTTTGCTTTGCGCTTTCATGACTTGTCTCTCTACAAGACTATTTTTCATAGGAAGTGGTTTAGATTTAAATGTGTTTCATATATGCTTTTTGATGCTCTCTATTGCTTCAAGTTCCTATATGGTGCCTTTGCCTCAAGCTCTTATATGGCGCCCACATGAGCATCTTTGCAAATTACTGCGCCTAGCTCAAAGGCGTTAAAGAAAAGCACTCTTGGGAGATAACCCATTGTTTTACTTTCAGTACTTTTTCTTTTATTTGAGTCTTGGAAGTTATTACTACTGTAATAACCGCTCCTTATCCTTTTTATTTCGTTGTTGTGCCAAGAGAAGCCTCTAATTTGAGTGAGGTAAGATTTGGGGATGTTGCTGTCATGAAACAGTTTTCGGTGGTGCACCATAAAAATTCATGAAAATTCTCTGTATAGACCTGCGATTTCTTGTGCATATGCCCCAGGTTATATCCAAACTTTCATTAGTTGAACACTTTTTGAATTAAGCAACAAAAAACCCTCTAAAAATTCGACATTTTCAGTTATTCTGTTTTGACAGATTTCTGCCAATATTTGTGTTTGCCGCTTTATCGCTTTCTTTTTGAGTTCTTTTGATCACAAAACTTTTGGGGAAGTTGCTACAGTAGTATATGCTTAATATGTGGTGGTTTTAGGTTGAGACCTGAAGCAAAAAGGGTTGATTCAATGTTATGCTTACACTAATGTTGCTAATAGATTTGTGTTTAGTTTTGTATGAAGGAAGTTTTCAAGTGTAGGGATTGGAGAATGATGAGATGAGATGAAGAATGGACAAAAGCTCAAGCTTGGGGATGCCCATGCCACCCCAAGAAGTACAAGCATCAAAGCTTGGGGATGCCCCCGAGGCACCCCCTTCTTCATCGGCAAAAATCAGGTCACCTTTCAAGACACTATATTTTTATTGCTTCATGCACTATGCATTTTTCTTAGAGCGTCAGTTGTTTTAGTTTTCATTATTAGTTTTGTTTTGTTTGCTGCAATAAATGGTTAGATCATCATGTTTCTTTTGGAGGAGATGAACTCGCTTTTCATTTGCCAAGAACACTCTAGTTTTCACTCTTATCGTTCAATGAGTATTCTCTTTTTCTGCTACTGCATTTAGCTTGCATTTTTCGCCTTGATTTTTGTTCAGATCTTGTTTTATCTTTACATCAATGTGTATTTGGACCTCTGGTATATGTTGGTTTTCCTCAAAAGAGTTTCCTCAAAAAGGTTTTAATGGTGTTGGAAAAGAGAAAAACTTTCATGCAAAAAAGCGGTACAAAAAGGAGCTTGTGTAGACTGCGGCTTAGGCTTTTCCATGTCATGCTTGATGTCTTTTTGATAGTATGCTTAGTGGTTTTGCTGTAGCATGACTTGTCTCAAATAACTGAGATTGCTTAATGAGCCTTTGAAAAAATCATGCGTTGTTTTAATTATTTGGAAGCATTTATTTGGTTTTCTCCTTTGATGCTTTATTTGGGTTGACTTGGCACATGCTTACACCATGTTGACTACAAAAATAAGTTGCCTATAGCCTCTATGATCATTTAGTTTTTGACTTTTGATGCCATCTTATGCTTCTTTTAATGTCGCTTTGTCGCTTTGCATAATTATGGCCGTTATTGCTCTCTTAGTTGGTCGCTCCCAGTCTTTTGCTAGCCCTCATTTTGTATTGAGTATGAGCTCTACTCGTGCATCCAACTCCCAAAAACCAAGTTTGCCATTATGTCCACTATAAATTCCTATTCATGGTATTTTCAAGCCATTCCAAGTAATTTTTCATGTGCTACCTTTCAAAAAACTTTCAAAAAACTTCTTATTTTGTGACACTGTTTTCAGCTCATGGGGACGTAGTGGTCAGATTTGCTATCTTCCATATTGTCTTATTCCAAAAAAAGAGAGAAAAAAAAGAAAGAAAAAAGGCACTCCTCTATTGTATGTGAATGTTGGTGGGCACCCGATGGAATCGGTTAGCCATGGTTTGAGAAAGGAAAAAAGGTGGGGAGGAGTGCCAAGCTTTATAAAAGAGCACAAAAGTGCCAATCTCTCTCTCAAAAACTTGCTTCATTTTTGTATGGAAGATAGTAAGAACCCCATTGTCAGTCGTTGACAAAGACAACCACCTCTGAAAACCAATTTTTATCTCTCTGTTTTACAAATGAAAAGCTCTAGCACATGTTTAATCACTGCTTCCCTCTGCGAAGGGTCTTTCTTTTTACTTTTATGTTGAGTCACCACCTTCTACCTTTATGCACCGTCTAAGAGAGCATAGTTTTCATTCTGAGTATAATGTGCATTGTCCCAAAGTTTTTATTGATTGATTCATGATCATGGTTTCACTTGTTCTTAAATTATTTGTATCTAGTCGCCCTCTTAAACTTGAAGGTGTCCTATGCATTTATGTTTTGCTCTCCATGAAGGACAAGCTGAAAACCATTTGTATGTTTTTTCTTATGATTTGAACACACATTTGACTTTCATTGTTTCATTTTCATGATCTTTTGTTTGTGTTCATTTTCATGTTATAACATGGTTGCTAAGTTTCTATTATCAAGATTATGTCTTTCATGCCCATGTTTTATGTTCTTTGATCTCAGCACTCAATGCTTTACCTATATGATCAAGATTGTGATGGTGCATGTCACCTCAAAAATTATTTCTTTTGTTATCACTTACCTACTCAAGGACGAGCAGGAGTTAAGCTTGGGGATGCCGATACGTCTCTAACGTATCTATAATTTTTGATGCTCCATGCTTGTTTTTACACCATTTGCCTTGTGTTTCGTTACACTTCATGGCGTTTTTATGCGATTTCCAGAACTAACCTATTGACAAGATGCCACAGTGCCAGTTCCCTGTTTTTGCTATTTTTGTGTTTCAGAAAATCTACACAGGAAATATTCTCAGAATTGGACGAAACAAGTTCCAGAAGTCTTATTTTTTCCGGAAGCTTCCAGAGAACCGAAGAGGAGCTGGAGGGGGGCCAGGGCCTGCCCTCACACCAGGGCGGCGCGGCCCAGGCCCTGGCCGCACCCCCTATGTGTGAGGCCACCCTGGAAGCCCCCTGACGACGCCCCTTTGCCTATATAAAGCCTTGGGACGGAAAACCCTAAGAGGGTCGGCAAATTTCTAGAAAGAGTTTCATAGCTCCGCCGCTGCTGTCGACAAATTTCAGGGGACAGAAGTCTCTGTTCCGGCACCCTGCCAGGACGGGGAAGTGCCCCCGGAGCCATCTCCATTGGTCTCCATCGCCGTCTCCACCGTCTCCATCGATCTCACCGCCATCTCCATCAACCTTGCTGTCTCCTATGATGAGGAGGGAGTAGTTCATCCCCGGGGCTGAGGGCTCTACCTGTAGCTATGTGGTTCACCTCTCTCTCCCATGATGTGATCTTTATGTGATCATGAGCTTTGTATCATGTTGAATAAGTAGATGCTACTCTTCATCATTATGTGTACTCTAGTGGTGTTATTAAAGTAATCTATTCCTCCTGCCATGGTGTAACGGTGACAGTGTGTGCATCGTGGTGGTACTTGGTCTAGGCTACGATTGTGATCTCTTATGGATTATGAGAATAATTATCACTATGATAGTATTGAAGTGATCTATTCCTCCTTTCATGGTGTAATGTTGACAGTGTGTGCACCGTGTTAGTACTTGTTCTAAGTTGCAATAATATTTATCTTGAGTTGTGATTTGATTTGGATATCTCTATGAGTGGTGTTTGTCAAGTACTTGATGAACTTTAAGGGGTGCTTCTGTAGCCACTATGCAATGATTAGTGTTATTCAATAGGAGAGTAATTCAGAGTAGCATAATGAAGAGAAGTTATTTATTTGTTCAATTATGTTATATTTGTTGGGAGTGTGTCCACTAGTGAAAGTATGATCCCTAGGCCTTGTTTCCAAGCATTGCACACCGTTTACTTACTGTTTTGTTACATGTTTACTCGCAGCGATACTTATTTCATATTACAGTTGCTACTTATAATCATCTATCCCACTTGTATTTCACTATCTCTTCGCCGAACTAGTGCACCTATACATCTGACAAGTGTATTAGGTGTGTTGGGGACACAAGAGACTTTATGTATCGTAATTGCAGGGTTGTTTGAGAGGGATAGCTTTGACCTCTTTCTCCCTGAGTTCGATAAACCTTGGGTGATCCACTTAAGGGAAACTTGTTGCTGCTCTACAAACCTCTGCACTTGGAGGCCCAACACTGTCTACAAGAACAGAAGCGTGTGTAGACATCAAGCTCTTTTCTGGCGCCGTTGCCGGGGAGGTAAGGTAAAAGGTACTCACATTCTTTGGTTACTAAGTCTTTTAGTTGCTGGTGAGTGCTCGAAGTTATTTCCTTTAGATTCTGCAATTACATCTTTTTGTTTCTTGTTTTCACTAGTTAGGCTTAATGGAAAACAAAGAGTTCTTTAGTCTTTTTCCTGAGTTTAGATATGAAGTGTTTGAAGAGAAAATTAAAAAACCTTTGGAGCTTAATTTGCATGCTAATAGTGTTGTCAGTATGAATGTTTTGAACACTATTATTACTAATGCTATAGAAAAGTCTAAGCTTGGGGAAGCTGGTTTTGTTAAGCATGATATTTTTAGTTCCCCAGCTTTAGTGGAGAAAACTTGCTCTGATGATATTTTTTCTCCCATATGTGATAATTCTGATCTTGATGATGTTCCTATGCCTGTTAGCTATGTTAGTGATCATGATAGGGAAAAGCACTCTAATTTTGATATTGAAAATCTTTTTGGTACCAATTCTAAGGTTAATAATTATTGTACCATTAGTGCTATTCATGTTCCTTCTTATGATGATATGTTTGATGAATATGCTTTGCGACATAGTAGTTCTCTAGCTTATGATGATACTAAACCTCTAGTTTATGATGGGTATAATATCAGTTCACCTACTTTTGAGGAGAAAATTAGTTATGATTACAATATGCCTCCTATTTTTGATGATTATGGTGATGAGAATAATTATTCTATTGAATCTGCTCCTACTACTATTGTTCATGTGGGGAGTATTAATTCTTTTATGCATGTGGCTCATGATAGGGATGCTTTATGTGATAATTATATTGTTAATTCTATTCATGATGCTACTGAAAGTTATTATGAGAGAGGGAAACATGGTTTGATGGATCTCAACAATATTGAGTTCCCCCTCTTTATGTTGCAATTCTTGAAGTTGTACTTGTTTTGCCTTCCTATGCTTTTTGCTTTGCGCTTTCATGACTTGTCTCTCTACAAGACTATTTTTCATAGGAAGTGGTTTAGATTTAAATGTGTTTCATATATGCTTTTTGATGCTCTCTATTGCTTCAAGTTCCTATATGGTGCCTTTGCCTCAAGCTCTTATATGGCGCCCACATGAGCATCTTTGCAAATTACTGCGCCTAGCTCAAAGGCGTTAAAGAAAAGCACTCTTGGGAGATAACCCATTGTTTTACTTTCAGTACTTTTTCTTTTATTTGAGTCTTGGAAGTTATTACTACTGTAATAACCGCTCCTTATCCTTTTTATTTCGTTGTTGTGCTAAGAGAAGCCTCTAATTTGAGTGAGGTAAGATTTGGGGATGTTGCTGTCCTGAAACAGTTTTCGGTGCTGCACCATAAAAATTTGTGAAAATTCTGTGTATATCTTTTGGACCTGCGATTTCTTTTGCATATGCCCCAGGTTATATCCAAACTTTCATTAGTTGAACACTTTTTGAATTAAGCAACAAAAAACCCTCTAAAAATTCGACATTTTTCAGTTGTTTTGTTTTGATAGATTTCTGCCAATATTTGTGTTTGCCGCTTTATCGCTTTCTTTTTGAGTTCTTTTGATCACAGAACTTTTGGGGAAGTTGCTACAGTAGTATATGCTTAATATGTGGTGGTTTTAGGTTGAAACCTGAAGCAAAAAGGGTTGATTCAATGTTATGCTTACACTAATGTTGCTAATAGATTTGTGTTTAGTTTTGTATGAAGGAAGTTTTCAAGTGTAGGGATTGGAGAATGATGAGATGAGATGAAGAATGGACAAAAGCTCAAGCTTGGGGATGCCCATGCCACCCCAAGAAGTACAAGCGTCAAAGCTTGGGGATGCCCCCGAGGCACCCCCTTCTTCATCGGCAAAAATCAGGTCACCTTTCAAGACACTATATTTTTATTGCTTCATGCACTATGCGTTTTTCTTGGAGTGTCAGTTGTTTTAGTTTTCATTATTAGTTTTATTTTGTTTGCTGCAATAAATGGTTAGATCATCATGTTTCTTTTGGAGGAGATGAACTCGCTTTTCATTTGCCAAGAACACTCTAGTTTTCACTCTTATCGTTCAATGAGTGTTCTCTTTTTCTGCTACTGCGTTTAGCTTGCATTTTTTGCCTTGATTTTTGTTCAGATCTTGTTTTATCTTTGCATCAAGGTGTATTTGGACCTCTGGTATATGTTGGTTTTCCTCAAAAGAGTTTCCTCAAAAAGGTTTTAATGGTGTTGGAAAAGAGAAAAACTTTCATGCAAAAAAGCGGTACAAAAAGGAGCTTGTGTAGACTGCGGCTTAGGCTTTTCCATGTCATGCTTGATGTCTTTTTGATAGTATGCTTAGTGGTTTTGCTGTAGCATGACTTGTCTCAAATAACTGAGATTGCTTAATGAGCCTTTGAAAAAATCATGCGTTATTTTAATTATTTAGAAGCATTTATTTGGTTTTCTCCTTTGATGCTTTATTTAGGTTGACTTGACACATGCTTACACCATGTTGACTACAAAAATAAATCACCTATAGCCTCTATGATCATTTAGTTTTTGACTTTTGATGCCATCTTATGCTTCTTTTAATGTTGCTTTGTCGCTTTGCATGATTATGGCCGTTATTGCTCTCTTAGTTGGTCGCTCCCAGTTTTTTGCTAGCCCTCATTTTGTACTGAGTATGAGCTCTACTCGTGCATCCAACTCCCAAAAACCAAGTTTGCCATTGTGTCCACTATAAATTCCTATGCATGGTATTTTCAAGCCATTCCAAGTAAATTTTCATGTGCTACCTTTCAAAAAACTTTCAAAAAACTTCTTATTTTGTGACACTGTTTTCAGCTCATGGGGACGTAGTGGTCAGATTTGCTATCTTCCATATTGTCTTATTCCAAAAAAAAAGAGAAAAAAAGAAAGAAAAAAAGGTACTCCTCCATTGTATGTGAATGTTGGTGGGCACCCGATGGAGTTGGTTAGCCATGGTTTGAGAAAGGAAAAAAGGTGGGGAGGAGTGCCAAGCTTTATAAAAGAGCACAAAAGTGACAATCTCTCTCTCAAAAACTTGCTTCATTTTTGTATGGAAGATAGTAAGAATCCCATTGTCAGTCGTTGACAAAGACAACCACCTCTCAAAACCAATTTTTATCTCTCTGTTTTACAAATGAAAAGCTCTAGCACATGTTTAATCACTGCTTCCCTCTGCGAAGGGCCTTTCTTTTTACTTTTATGTTGAGTCACCACCTTCTACCTTTATGCACCGTCTAAGAGAGCATAGTTGTCATTCTGAGTATAATGTGCATTGTCCCAAAGTTTTTATTGATTGATTCATGATCATGGTTTCACTTGTTCTTAAATTATTTGTATCTGGTCGCCCTCTTAAACTTGAAGGTGTCCTATGCATTTATGTTTTGCTCTCCATGAAGGACAAGCTGAAAACCATTTGTATGTTTTTTCTTATGATTTGAACACACATTTGACTTTCATTGTTTCATTTGCATGATCTTTTGTTTGTGTTCATTTTTATGTTATAACATGGTTGCTAAGTTTCTGTTATCAAGATTATGTCTTTCATGCCCATGTTTTAAGTTCTTTGATCTCAGCACTCAATGCTTTACCTATATGATCAAGATTGTGATGGTGTATGTCACCTCAAAAATTATTTCTTTTGTTATCACTTACCTACTCGAGGACGAGCAGGAGTTAAGCTTGGGGATGCTGATACGTCTCAAACGTATCTATAATTTTTGATGCTCCATGCTTATTTTTACACCATTTGCCTTGTGTTTCGTTACACTTCATGGCGTTTTTATGCGATTTCCGGAACTAACCTATTGACAAGATGCCACAGTGCCAGTTCCCTGTTTTTGCTGTTTTTGTGTTTCAGAAAAGCTACACAGGAAATATTCTCAGAATTGGATGAAACAAGTTTTAGAAGTCTTATTTTTTCCGGAAGCTTCCAGAGAACCGAAGAGGAGCCGGAGGGGGGCCAGGGCCTGCCCTCACACCAGGGCGGCACGGCCCAGGCCCTGGCCGCACCCCCTATGTGTGAGGCCACCCTGGAAGCCCCCTGACGACGCCCCTTCGCCTATATAAAGCCTCGGGATGGAAAACCCTAAGAGGGTCGGCAAATTTCCAGAAAGAGTTTCGTAGCTCCGCCGCCGCTGTCGACAAATTTCAGGGGACAGAAGTCTCTATTCTGTCACCCTGCCGGGACGGGGAAGTGCCCCTGGAGCCATCTCCATCGGTCTCCATCGCCGTCTCCACCGTCTCCATCGACCTCACCGTCATCTCCATCAACCTTGCTGTCTCCTATGATGAGGAGGGAGTAGGTCATCCCCGGGGCTGAGGGCTGTACCGGTAGCTATGTGGTTCACCTCTCTCTCCCATGATGTGATCTTTATGTGATCGTGAGCTTTGTATCATGTTGAATAAGTAGATGCTACTCTTCATCATTATGTGTACTCTAGTGGTGTTATTAAAGTAATCTATTCCTCCTGCCATGGTGTAATGGTGACAGTGTGTGCATCGTGGTGGTACTTGGTCTAGGCTACGATTGTGATCTCTTATGGATTATGAGAATAATTATCACTATGATAGTATTGAAGTGATCTATTCCTCCTTTCATGGTGTAATGTTGACAGTGTGTGCATCGTGTTAGTACTTGGTCTAAGTTGCAATAATATTTATCTTGAGTTGTGATTTGATTTGGATATCTCTATGAGTGGTGTTTGTCAAGTACTTGATGAACTTAAAGGGGTGCTTCTGTAGCCACTACGCAATGATTAGTGTTATTCAATAGGAGAGTAATTCAGAGTAGCATAGTGAAGAGAAGTTATTTATTTGTTCAATTATGTTATATTTGTTGGGAGTGTGTCCACTAGTGAAAGTATGATCCCTAGGCCTTGTTTCCAAGCATTGCACACCGTTTACTTACTGTTTTGTTACATGTTTGCTCACAACGATACTTATTTCATATTACAGTTGCTACTTATAATCATCTATACCACTTGTATTTCACTATCTCTTCGCCGAACTAGTGCACCTATACATCTGACAAGTGCATTGGGTGTGTTGGGGACACGAGAAACTTTCTGTATCGTAATTGCAGGGTTGTTTGAGAGGGATAGCTTTGACCTCTTCCTCCCTGAGTTCGATAAACCTTGGGTGATCCACTTAAGGAAAACTTGCTGCTGCTCTACAAACCTCTGCACTTGGAGGCCCAACACTGTCTACAAGAATAGAAGCGTGTGTAGACATCAGTGATGCAAAATGGACGTATCAACCCCCCCCCCCCCCCCCACAAGCTTAGACCTTGCTTGTCCCCAAGCAAAAAACTGAACTCGGTAAACATGACCACAGGTTTATGGAGTGAAGTGTCGATAAACAAAATATGGACAAGAAGCATCACATTTACCAAGGCACAAGTCATAATAGACAGCAACTTCCCTTCATATAACTAGACTTGCAATAAGCAAAGGGAATCACAATAAAGATGCACAAGGTAAATCATGATTGGTGATGGCAAACCTTTGTTCTTGGTCAGAGAACAATGAACAGACTGTACTTATTTTTGAACAGAGCCTTTTATAACAGAGCTAATATAGCAAAAACCACATGCTCAACAAAACAAACTCTTTATAGTCATAGATAGCTTTCAAAGATATATTCTTTCAGATAAAAGCATCATACTAAACAAAGGAAGAAGGAAACATGATCGAACAAATCAACATATGGATGAATGAAACATAACAACTCAAATGCTTGCTTGAGATAGAGGAGAATAGGTTGACTCAACATAAAAGTAAAAGATAGGCCCTTCGCAGAGGGAGGTGGGGATTAAACATGTGCTAGAGCTTTTCATAGATAAAAGTTGGTTTTGAGAGGTGGTTGTCTTTGTCAACGACTAGCAACGGAGTTCTTGCCATCTTCCATACTAAACAAGTGAGAGCAGTTCCGACACATTGATTAATTGGCACAATTGTGCTCTTTTATAGCTTGGCACTCCTCCCCACTTTTTCTTTCTCAAACCATGGCTAACCGATTCCATCGGGTGCCCACCAACTTTCACATACCATGGAAGAGTGCCTTTTTCTTTTCTGTTTTTTTAGATTACAATGGTCTGACCAGCTCCCTTGCAAAATTAGTGATGAGCAGATGAAGCATGCAAGTCGAGGGGTACTCAATTTAGTATGGAAGATAACAAACCCAACCACTACGTCCTCATGAGCTAAAAACAGTGGCACATAATGAGAAGTAGTTGAAGGTTTCTGAAAGGTAGCATATGAATATTTACTTGGAATGGCTTGAAATACCATGCATAGGAATTTATAATGGACTCTTCGGAAGTAACTTGATTTTGGGAATTGGATGCATGAGAAGTATTCCCTCTCAGTACAGGTTTTTGGCTAGCAAGGCTGGGTAGCAAGCACAAGAGTTGCATGAAACAAACAAACATATATGTGGTAGAAAACAATCATGCAAACTTCCTTGAAAGTACAAACGATTTTAACTTGAGAATACTAATGCTTATGAGCCAATCATGAAGGAAAGCTGAAATGATGTATCTACAAACACTTCCTTCTTTTTCTACTCAAAACCTCAAAGTATTATTGCTACTGACCACGCTAAGTTTGCCAAAACTAACTAGATTTACTCATGCTCCCAAAGTGATACCAATACTAATCAACAAGACTAATCATATAAGAAAGATTGCAAACTAAAATAAAGTGTGCAGAAAGTAAATGATAAGACTTTTCATTAATATTTCATAATCACAACTCACACCAAGGGATACATCGATAACCAACTAAAGGAGGATACTTCCACACTGCAAACTATTCTATAAGATAACTTCTCTATTCATGATATGACTCTACTTGAAAAGTAAATGGATAAAAGGGTAATGATGTGATACCGCAGCACTCCCCCAAGTTTGGAACAAACCAAGGGGATGCCAATACCAATGATGAATTACTCCTTCGGCGGTGGTGGTGAGTCTTTATCATCATCAAACTTCCAAGGTAGAGGTTCCCCATCAAGGAAGGATGACTTGGTCTCCAATATCCTGAAACTGGCAGCAGCACTCATTTGTTTAAACCTAGCCTCATACACACAGTTTTGGTTTTGCAAGTCGTAGAGTTGTGCTTGTAATTTATTGCTGGTCTCATGGAGTGACAAGATGTCATCCCAGAGCTCTGCGGTCTCCTTCTTGTGCTTGGCGAACACACCAAGAAACAAAAACACACGAGGAAATCGGGACGGGAATGAGTTCCGGGGCGAACACACCACAGGGTGGCGCGGCCAGTAGGGGGCCCGTGCCACCAGGTGGTGTGGAGCCTCCGGGCTCCGTTTCCAACCCGTTTTTGTCTCGTGATTTTTCATATTTAATAAAAACAGCAAAAATATAAATAGAAAAATTTAACGCAAACCTTTTATGACTATAACTGTTACCTATTTGAAAACAGACTCTGCAGTTTCCTGCATATGTTCTTTGATAAATTCTTCCGGAGTCACCATTTGAATAACATCGACATCTTCATTATAAGAATCTCCAGAAATATAATGCTTGAGTCATTGCCCATTCACCACTTGCGTAGTATTATATTTAAGTGAAGCAATCTTTATCGCACCTAAACGATACACCTCTTCAATAATAAAGGGTCCTTCCCATTTCGTGAGTAATTTTCCTGCAAAAATCTGAGACGAGACCTATACAATAGAACTTTCTCACCAACATGAAATTCTCTCTTAAGAATTCTCCTATCATGCCATTGCTTGACTTTCTCTTTAAAAAGTCTGGCATTTTCATAAGCTTTAGTTCTCCACTCATCTAAGGAACTCAGATCAAGCAACCTTTTTTTACTGGCAATTTTAAAATCCCTATTAATCTCTCTCACTGCCCAAAAAGCTTTGTGTTCTAATTCTAAAGGCATGTGACATGCTTTTCCGTAAACCATTTTGTAAGGAGACATGTCCATGGAGTTCTTATAAGCAGTTCTATAAGCCCATAAAGCATAGTTCAACTTGCTAGCCCAATTTTTCCTAGATCTATTAACAGTCTTCTGCAAGATAGACTTGATCACTCTATTTGATAGCTCTACTTGCCCACTAGTTTGGGGATGATAAGGAGAAGCAATTCTATGATTAACATCATATCTAGCAAGATTTTTCCTAAAACCTCCATGAATAAAATGAGAACCTCCATCAGTCATAAGATATCTAGGCACACCAAACCTAGGAAAAATAACATCCTTAAGCATTTTTAACGAGGTCTCACCATCAGCACTCTTCGTAGGTATAGCTTCTACCCACTTAATAACATAATCAACAGCTACGAGTATATGAGTATAACCTTCTAAAGGAGGAAAAGGACCCATAAAGTCAAATCCCCAACAATCAAATGGTTCAATAACAAGAGAATAACTCATAGGCATTTCATTGCGTCTAGAAATATTACCAACTCTTTGGCATTCGTCACAAGATAAAATAAGCTTTCTAGCATCTTTAAAAAGGGTAGGCTAATAAAAACCTGATTGTAGAACCTTTTGTGCAGTTCTATCTCTAGCATGATGTCCTCCATAAGCACTACCATGACATATTTCTCAATATCTCTTGTTGTTCATATTCTAGGGCACATCTTTGCATAATACCATCCATTCCTTCTTTATATAAGTGTGGGTCATCCCAAAAATAATGCCTCAAGTCATAAAAGAATTTCCTTCTTTGCTGAGCTGTAAAAGTTGGAGGCAAATACTTGGAAACAATAAAGTTAGCATAATCAGCATACCAAGGATTCTCTCGTGAAGTTACCTTTATTGAAGCCAACTGTTCATTTGGAAAATTATCATTAACAGGAATAGGATCAAAAGAAATGTTTTCCAACCTAGACAAATTATCAGCAACAGGATTTTCAGCACCTTTCCTATCTACAATATGCAAACCAAACTCTTGTAAAAGTAACACCCATCTAATAAGCCTAGGCTTAGCATCCTTCTTTGACATAAGATATCTAATAGCAGCGTGATCAGTATGAATAGTAACTTTCGAGTCAACAATATAAGGTCTAAACTTATCACATGCAAAAACAACAATAAGAAACTCTTTCTTAGTAGTAGCATAATTCTTTTGAGTAGCATCAAGATTTTTACTAGCATAATGAATAACATTCAACTTCTTATCTACGCGCTGTCCAAGAACAGCACCTACAGCAAAATCGCTAGCGTCGCACATAATTTTGAAGGGTAAATTCCAATCAGGTGGTTGAACAATAGGAGCAGTAGTTAAAGCCTTCTTAAGAGTTTCAAAAGCTTCTTTACAATCATCATCAAAAACAAATGGCACATCCTTTTGAAGAAGATTAGTAAGAGGCTTTGAAATCTTAGAGAAATCTTTAATAAACCTCCTATAGAAACCAGCATGACCAAGAATATTATGAATACCTTTAACATCCCTAGGACAGGGCATTTTCTCAATTGCTTCAACCTTTGCTCTGTCAACTTCAATACCTCGCTCAGAGATTTTATGTCCAAGAACAATTCCTTTATTCACCATAAAGTGGCATTTCTCCCAATTAAGAACAAGATTAGTTTCTTCACATCTCTGCAAAACTTTATCAAGATTGTGCAAACAATTATCAAAAGAAGTTCCATAGACGAAGAAATTGTCCATAAATACCTCCACGATTTCTTCACAAAATCCATGAAAAATAGCAGACATGCATCTTTGAAAAGTAGCAGGAGCATTGCACAAACCAAAAGGCATACGTCTATAAGCATAAGTTCCATAAGGACAAGTAAAAGTGGTTTTCTCTTGATCTTGCTTTTTAACAGCAATCTGAGAGAAACCAGAATAACCATCAAGAAAACAAAAAATGAGTTTTCTTAGATAACCTCTCTAGCATTTGATCTATAAACGGTAAAGGATAATGATCTTTCTTAGTAACTTTGTTGACCTTTCTAAAATCGATGCACATCCTATAACCAACTACTACCCTTTGAGGAATAAGCTCGTTATTCTCATTAGGCACAACAGTAATACCTCCTTTCTTAGGAACACAATGCATAGGGCTAACCCATCTACTATCAGCAATAGGATAAATAATACCAGCATCAAGGAGTTTCAATACCTCATTTCTTACCACTTCCTTCATCTTAGGAATTAAGCGGCGTTGATCTTCAACAATTGGCTTTGCAATTGGCTCCATATTAATAGCATGTTGACATATAGTAGAAGAAATCCCTTTTAAATCATCAACAGTATATCCCATAGCTCCTCGGTGTTTCCTCAATATTTCTAATAACCTTTCTTCTTCCTTTCCTGAAAGTTTAGAACTAATAATAACATGATATATTTTCTTATCATCGATATAAGCATATTTAAGATCATCAGGTAAAGGTTTTAAATCAAAAATAGGATCTTTCTTAGGTGGCAAAGTGGTACCCAAATCCTCCACGGGTAAATTGTGTTTAATCAACTCTGGTTGACGAAGAAGAATCTCGTCAATCTCATCTCTTTCTTCCCTGAAGATCTCACTTTCATGGTCCTCCAAAAATTGCTGCAAAGCATTATTAGGAGCAAGAGAAATAGAGGCAAGATGTTCAACTCAAAAATCTTCATTAGGCAATTCATTTTCATAAGGAGCTTTAGTAAACTTAGAAAAATTAAACTCATAAGATTCTCCATCAAACTTAGTCAAAATTTTCTCCTTCTTACAATCTATAACAGTGCCACAAGTATACAAAAAGGGTCTACCAAAAATAATAGGACAAGTTTTACTAGCAGCTGAACCAAGTATTAGAAAATCAGCAGGATATTTAGTCTTACCACATAGAACTTCCACATCTCTAACAATACCAATTGGAGAGATAGTTTCTCTATTAGCAAGCTGAATAACCACATCAATTTCTTCAAGTTCACAAGGACCAATTTTATGCATGATTTCTCTATAAAGCTCGTAAGGAATAGCACTTGAACTTGCACCAATGTCGCATAAACCATAATAGCAATGATCACCAATCCTGACAGAAAGCACAGGAACACTTGTTTTCCTAGGTCTACTAGGATGTGAAACAATGTTAGAAGCATCTTCACAAAAGATAATATGTCCATCTTCTACATTTTTAGTAACAAGGTCCTTTACTATTGCTACAAGAGACTTAACAGTAATTTGCTCATTAGGTTCTACAGCTTTCTTTGCACTTTTTTTAAGCACACTGATTAAAGTAGAATACTCCTTTACCTTAGCAGGGAAAGGCGTTTTCTCAAAATAAAGCTCAGGCAAAATGCGATCAATAGTACAAACTTCAGTAGTTCTAGCAGGAACACAACTAACAGTATCTTTATAAGGTGCATGGTACTTGTTCCAATCCTTCTTTGGAACATCAAGATAAGAGGCAAAGGCCTTAAAACAGTTAGCAAGTATTTGAGAATCAAGACCATAAACAACACTAACATTATGAAAGTCATCGGTTCCCATAAAAGCTTTAATGCATTTATAATCATAATTTATACCTGACTTTCTACCTTTGTCGTTCTCCCATCATTCAGTATTTTCTTGAATACGATCAAGAAGATCCCATTTAGCTTCTTCTTTCATACGTGTAAATGATCCAGAGCAAGAAGCATCCAATAAATCCTTGTCATGAAGAGTAAGCCTTGCATAGAAGTTATTAATAACAATATTACTGGGGAGCTCATGAATGGGACATTTGAGCATTTCTGACTTCAGTCTCCCCACGCTTGGGCAATACTCTCTTCATCATGAGGCCAAAAATTATATATTTGATTCCTATCTTTATGAATCTCACTTGGAGGATAGAATTTGGAATAAAAGAGAGGTACAATTTCCTCCCAGCCAATAGATGGACCATCCTTCAGCAGCCTATACCATTCCGCAGCTCTGCCCTTTAGTGATAAAGAGAATAGCTTTCTCTTAACCTGGCTTGATGAAATACCTGCACACTTAAACAACTCGCATAATTCATGTATAAAGAGTAAATGATCACCTGGATGGACAGTTCCATCTCCTGAATAGCAGTTATTCATAACACGTTCAACAATTTTCATAGGTATTTTAAAAGGATCTAATTGAGCAGGAGGTGGTTCATCTACTACCGTGATAGTAGCAGTAGTGTTCCCAAATAGGGAACCAAATGGAGAATTCTCCATGGCAAAGTAAAATAAAAGACAGAAATAAAAACAATACTCACAACGAAAGTTACCTTTACCAATTCCACTCTTCAATAGCGCTTCACTCCCCGGCAACGGCGCCAGAAAATAGTCTTCATGACCCACAAGTATAGGGGGTGTATCATAGTACTTTCGATAAATAAGAGTGTCGAACCCAACAAGGAGCAGAAGGTGTTGACAAGCGGTTTTGATCAAGGATTCACTATAAATACTAGCAAACGGGGTTTCAGGGGTATTTGGTAATGCAAATAAATAAAGTACGAGTAAATAAAAGATAATAATAATAATAATTGCTGCAAGTGGCCCAATCCTTTCTAGAGCAAAGGACAAGCCGGTTGTGTAACTTATGATTACCAAACGTTCCTGATGACACACGAGAGTTTCTATTGAGAGCTTTCGCATCATGCTGCTAAGTAATCTTCATTGGTTTGATAAGTGTTATGGGGGTGAACCTGTGCTAGCGCACTACCCTTACTAGGACTAATACATACTTGTGATTATACCCCTTGCAAGCATCCGCAAATACAAGAAAGTAAATGAGATCCTACATTCCCTGGTGCAATGGTTTCCTAACGGGGGTTTAGGTTTCTGTTGCTCCGGCAACCCCACAATTAGTAGCCAAATACACAATGCATTCCACTAGGCCCATAAAGGTGAAGTATCATGTAATCGATGTTTACATGACACCACTAGTAGAATAGCACCACAACATATAAATATCAAACCATTAAATATTACTCAACATAGTTTCACTACTAACATCTCGACTTCTCCCATGTCCTCAAGAACTAAACAAACTACGCATAAGACATCATATGGATCATGACCAGAGGTGAAATAATGGTAAATAACAATCTGAACATAAACCTTGATTCAATGGTTCCACTCAATAGCATCAACTACAAGAGCAATCAACACCGGGAAAGTTTCCCCTAAGAATTGGACAAGATTCAATCCAAGATGTTACAGCGAGATGGTGTCGTGATGGTGGAGATGGAGGTGCTGGTGATGATGACGATGATCCTGATGAAGTCCAGCGCGATGGTGATGATGATGGCGACGATCTCTCCTCTCCGGGGAGGAATTTCCCGAGCAGATTTCTACCTGCTGGAGAGCTTTTCTCTCTCGGTGTTTTCTACCTCACAGAGGCATCAATGTCTATCTCTAATCCCCCCCTTCACTTAGGTTTTCGGAGACGACAATATACGCGAGGGGGCGATAGCAGAAGTGAGCCAGGGTGGCGCGGCCAGGGGCTGGCCCGCGCCACCTGGTGGTGTGGGCCCCCTACTACTCCTTTCGCTCTCCCCTTCTGCCTACTTTCGTCTTCTAGTAATATATGAATTTCTTGGTATTTTCGTATAATTGTTGATCTTCAGAAATATGGTGTCTTGGCGGTCCTTTTTCCAGCAGAATCCTGACTGCGGCAGTAAGTTCTCCAATAATCATCAAACATGCAAAAACAGATGAAACAACATAAGTATCATCTCTAAATATGAAATATATCAATGAATAACAGTAAATTATGATATAAAATAGTGATGCAAAATGGATGTATCAGTGGCTCCGCGGGTCTCTGTGTCGTCATCGCGGCGTCTTCGGTGCCCCTGTGCTCTGCCGCCTTGGTCCCTATCGGTAGCGGCGATGCCTATTGTGTAGGCGTCTTGTCTGTGGGAGGCGACAGAGACATCAGCCTCTCCACTTGTCTCCGTTGGCATCGGCCCGTCTCTGGTGCGCGGTGGCCCTGCCTAGGTGCACGGCGGCCCCTTGATCAGCAATTGTCAGTGCCTCTCCCGCTGGTGTCGCGGCAGTGCCCCGAGACTAAAGTGAGGTGCTTCTTCCGGGAGTAAATCCCTACTCTGCTTTTGTATCTGAGTGACCACGATGGCACTCTTGTGTCGTGTACCTTGTTGAAGGCGTGGTCTGGGAGATGTTCATCCCACCATGTCTCGTGTGTTCCCTGTCATGTGGCTGCAGGTTTCTTCTCTCCAGCGACCCTTTTGCCATCTCCTATTTTGGCCTCCTACTCCATGGTGTTCGCTCTACTGTGACTAACGATTTATCTCCGCATGGTTCCTATGCTTCGTCCTTCTCCTACCTGTTGGATCTGTCCCTCTAAAGCCGGGTTAGCGAGTCCTCGATTGTTCCTTGCGGTTGTCTTTGTTTCCGAGCAGCATTCTCTCTCCTTCGAGGCTTCCTTCCCGAGAAGGGCGAGCGGAAGATGTCTTCCCGAACAACATCCATTTTGGCTTAATCTACTCGATCTCTTGCTTCGGTCTTCCCTTCTTTGGGGCTTCCTCCCCCCAAAGAGCGAGTGGACGTCATCGTCATGAGCGTCAACCATATATCCAGGCTCGATTGGCTTGATGCAGAGGGGTGTCATCTGATATGTCCATTTTGCATCACTATTTTGTATCATAATTTACTGTTATTCATTGATATATTTCACATTTAGAGATGATACTTATGTTGTTTCCTCTGTTTTTACATGTTTGATGATCATTGGAGGATTTGCTGCCGGAGTCAGGATTCTGCTGGAAAAAGGACTATCAAGACACCATATTTCGAAAGATCAGGAAATTCCAGAAAAATACCAGAAAATTATATTTTACCAGAAGACTGAAGAAGCCAGAAGGAGGAGTCGAGAGGAGCCACGGGGCAGGCTCACACACATGGGGCACGACCTGACCCCTGGCTGCACCGGCCTGTTGTGTGGCCACCCTAGCCCACTTCTGCCATCGCCTCTTCGCGTATTTCATTGTCCCCAAAAACCTAAGTCAAGGGGGGCTCATAGATAGACATCGCCACCTCTACGGGGTGGAAAACACTAGAGAGAGAAAAGCTCTCCGGTAGGCAGGAATCTGCCAGGGAAATTCCTTCCCGGAGAGGGGAGATCATCGCCATCATCATCATCATCATCATTGCGCCAGACTTTATCGGGATCATCATCACCATCATCCTCATCACCAACACCTTCATCTCCACCATCACCACACCATCTCACTGTAACATCTTGAGTTGAATCTTGTCAAATTCTTAGGGGAAACTTTCCCAGTGTTGATTACTCTTGTGGTTGATGCTATTGAGTGGAACCGTTGAATTAAGGTTTATGTTCAGATTGTTATTTACCATTATTTCACCTCTGATCATGATCCATATGATGTCTTGTGAGTAGCTCGTTTAGTTCTTGAGGACATGGGAGAAGTCAAGCTGTTAGTAGTGGAATTATGTTGAGTAATATTTAATGGTTTGATATTTATTTGTTGTGGTGCTATTTCACTAGTGGTGTCATGTGAACGTCGACTACATGATACTTCACCATTTATGGGCCTAGTGAGATGCATTGTGTATTTGGCTACCAATTGTAGGGTTGCTGGAGTGACAGAAACCTAAACTTCTGTTGGGAAACCATTGCACCAGGGAGCGTAGGATCTTAGAGTTTAAGGCTGTGGTTAGATTTATCTTAATTACTTTCTTGTATTTGCAGATGCTTGCAAGGGGTATAATCACAAGTGTGTATTTATCCTAGTAAGGGTAGTGCGCTAGCACAGGTTCACCCCCATAACACTTATCAAACCAATAAAGATTATTTAGCGGCATGAAGAGAAAGCACTTGACAGAAACTCCCGTGTGTCCTCAAGAACGTTTAGTCATCATAAGTTACACAACTGGCTTGTCCTTTGCTCTAGAAAGGATTGGGGCACTTGCAGCAATTATTGCTACTATCTTTTATTTACTCATATTTTATTTATTTGCATTACCAAATACCCCTGAAAACCCGTTTGCTAGTATTTACAGTGAATCCTTGATCAAAACCACTTGTCAACACCTTCTGCTCCTTGTTGGGTTCGACACTCTTATTTATCGAAAGTACAATGATACACCCCCTATACTTGTGGGTCATCAAGACTATTTTCTGGCGCCGTTGTCGGGGAGTGAAGAGCTATTGAAGAGTGGAATTGGTAAAGGTAACCGTCGCTGTGAGTATTGTTTTTATTTTTGTCTTTTATTTTTATTTTATTTTGCTATGGAGAGTTCTCCATTTGGGTTCCTATTCGGGAATACTACTACCACTGCTGCACATGTGGATGAACCACCACCACCACCTGCTCAGTTAGATCCTTTTAAAATACCTATGAAAATTGTTGAACGTGTTATGGATAACTGTTATTCAGGAGATGGAACTGTCCATCCGGGTGATCACTTACTCTTTATACATGAATTATGCGAGTTGTTTAAGTGTGCAGGTATTTCATCAAGCAAAGTTAAGAGGAAGCTATTCTCTTTATCACTGAAAGGCAGAGCTGAGGAGTGGTATCGGCAGCTTAAAGATGGTCCATCTATTGCATGAGAGGAAATTGTGCCTCTCTTTTACTCCAAGTTTTATCCTCCAAGTGAAATTCATAAAGATCGTAATCGAATATATAAATTTTGGCCTTATGATGGAGAGAGCATTGCCCAAGTGTGGGGGAGATTGAAGTTACTAATGCTCAAATGTCCCATTCATGAGTTCCCCAGTAATATTGTTATTGATAATTTTTATGCGAGGCTTGCTCTTCATGATAAGGATTATTTGGGTGCTTCCTATTTTGGATCATTTACCCATATGAAATAAGATGCTAAGTGGAATCTTCTTGACCGTATTCAAGAAAATGCTGAAGGATGGGAAAGCGACAAAGGTAGGAGGTCAGGTATAAATTATGATTATGAATGCATTAAAACTTTTATGGGAACCGATGACTTTCATAATGTTAGCACTGCTTATGGTCTTGATTCTCAGATACTTGCTAACTGTTTTAAGGCTTTTGCCTCTTATCTTGATGTTCCAAAGAAAGATTGGAACAAATATCATGCGCCTTATAAAGATTCCATTAGTCATATTCCTGCTACAGCTACTGAAGTTTGTACTGTTGATAGCATTTTGCCTGAACCTTATTTTGAGAAGACACCTTTCCCTGCTAAGGTAAAAGAGCATTCTACTTTGGTAAGTGTGTCTAATAAAAGTACTAAGAAAGATGTAGAACCTGATGAGCAAATTACTATTAAGTCTCATGTGGCTATAGTGAAGGACCTTGTTACTAAAGATGTAGGGGATGAACATATTATCTTCTGTGAAGATGCTACTAACATTGTTTCACATCGTAATAGGCATAGTAAAACAAGTGTTCCTGTTATTTCTATCAGGATTGGAGATCATTGCTATTATGGTTTATGTGACATTGGTGCTAGTTCAGGCGCCATTCCTTTAGAGCTTTACAGAGAAATCATGCATGAGATTGGCCCTTGTGAATTGGAAGAGATTGATGTGGTTATTCAGCTTGCTAACAGAGAGACTGTTTGGCCTCTTGGTATTGTTCGAGATGTGGAATTTCTTTGCGGTAAGACTAAATATCCTACTGATTTTCTAGTACTTGGTAAGGAAGCTAGTAAAACTTGTCCTATTATTTTTGGTAGACCCTTTTTGAATACTTGTGGTGCTGTGATAGACTGTAAGAAGGAGAAAATTTTCATTAAGTTTAATGGAGAATCTTATGAGTTTAATTTTTCTAAGTTTGCTAAGACTTCTTATGAAAATGAAATGCCTAATGAAAATTTTCGAGTTGAACAGCTTGCTTCTATTGCTCTTGCTCCTAAAATGCTTTGCAACAATTCATGGAGGACCCTGAAAGTGATGTTTACAGGAAGGAAAGAGAAGAGATTGATGATATTTTCTTTCGTCAACCACCGTTGATCAAGCACAATTTACCTGTGGAGGATCTTGATACCACTTTGCCACCTAAGGAAGATCCTGTTTTTGAATTAAAACCTTTACCTGATGATCTTAAGTATGCTTATATAGATGATAAGAAAATATATCCTGTTATTATCAGTTCTAAGCTTTCAGGAAAGGAAGAAGAAAGGTTATTGGAGATATTGAGGAAACATCGAGGAGCTATGGGATATACTCTTGATGATTTAAAAGGGATTTCTCCAACTTTATGTCAGTATGCTATTAACATGGAAGAAGACGCAAAGCCAGTTGTTGAACATCAATGCCGCTTAATTCCCAAGATGAAGGAAGTGGTAAGAAATGAGGTATTGAAACTCCTTGATGCTGGTATTATTTATCCTATTGCTGATAGTAGATGGGTTAGTCCTGTTCATTGTGTTCCTAAGAAAAGATGTATGACTGTTGTGCCTAATGAGAATAACGAGCTTATTCCTCAAAGGGTAGTAGTTGGTTATAGGATGTGCATTGATTTTAGAAAGGTAAACAAAGTTACCAAGAAAGATCATTATCCTTTACCGTTTATAGATCAAATGTTAGAGAGGCTGTCTAAGAAGACTCACTTTTGTTTTCTTGATGGTTATTCCGGTTTCTCTCAGATTGTTGTTAGAAAGGAAGATCAAGAGAAAACCACTTTTACTTGTCCTTATGGAACTTATGCTTATAGATGTATGCTGATTGGTTTATGCAATGCTCCTGCTACTTTTAAAAGATGCATGTCTGCTATTTTTTCATGGTTTTTGTGAAGAAATTGTGGAGGTTTTCATGGATGATTTTTATGTCTATGGAACTTCTTTTGATAACTATTTGCACAATCTTGATAAAGTTTTGCATAGGTGTGAAGAAACTAATCTTGTTCTTAATTGGGAGAAATGTCACTTTATGGTGAATGAAGGAATTGTTCTTGGACATAAAATCTCCGAAAGAAGTATCAAAGTTGACAGAGCAAAGGTTGAAGCAATTGAGAAAATGCCCTGTCCCAGAGATGTTAAAGGTATTCGTAGTATTCTTGGTCATGCTAGTTTCTATAGGAGATTTATTAAAGATTTCTATAAGATTTCAAAGCCTCTTACTAATCTTCTTCAGAAAGATGTACCATTTGTTTTTGATGATGATTGTAAGGAAGCTTTTGAAACTCTTAAGAAGGCTTTAACTATAGCTCATATTGTTCAACCACCTGATTGGAATTTACCCTTTGAAATTATGTGCGATGCTAGTGATTTTGCTGTTGGTGCTGTTCTTGGACAGCACATAGATAATAAGTTGAATGTTATTCATTATGCTAGTAAGACTCTTGATGCTGCTCAGAAGAATTATGCTACTACTGAGAACGAGTTTCTTGTTGTTGTTTTTGCATGTGATAAGTTTAGACCTTACATTGTTGATTCTAAAGTTACCATTCATACTGATCATGCTGCTAATAGATATCTTATGTCTAAGAAGGATGCTAAGCCTAGGCTTATTAGATGGGAACTGCTTTTACAAGAGTTTGATTTGCATATATTGTATATAGGAAAGGAGCTGAAAATCCTATTGCTGACAATTTGTCCAAATTGGAAAACATTTCTTTTGATCCTATTCCTGTTAATGATAGTTTTCCAAATGAACAGTTGGCTTCAATAAATGTAACTTCGCGAGACCTTCCTTGGTATGCTGATTATGCTAATTTTATTGTTTCCAAGTATTTGCCTCCAACCTTTACAGCTCAGAAAAGAAGAAAATTCTTTTATGATTTGAGGCATTACTTTTGGGATGACCCACACTTATATAAAGGAGTTGATGGTATTATGCGAAGATTTGTACCAGAATATGAGCAACAAGAAATATTGAGAAAATGCCATGGAGGTGCTTATGGAGGACATCATGCTAGAGATAGAACTGCACAAAAGGTTCTATAATCAGGTTTTTATTCGCCAACCCTCTTTAAAGATGCTAGAAGGTATGTTTTATCTTGTGATGAATGTCAAAGAGTTGGTAATATTTCTAGACGTAATGAAATGCCTATGAGTTATACTCTTGTTATTGAACCATTTGATTGTTGGGGATTTGACTTTATGGGTCCTTTTTCTCCTTCAAAAGGCTATACTCATATACTTGTTGTTGTTGATTACGTTACCAAGTGGGTAGAAGCAATACCTACAAAGAGTGCCAATGGTGAAACCTCATTAAAAATGCTTAAGGATGTTATTTTTCTAGGTTTGGTGTGCCTAGATATCTTATGACTGATGGAGGTTCTCATTTTATTCATGGCGGTTTTAGAAAAACTCTTGCTAGATATGATGTTAATCATAGAATTGCTTCTGCTTATCATCCTCAAACTAGTGGGCAGGTAGAGCTTTCAAATAGAGAGATCAAGTCTATCTTGCTGAAGACTGTCAATAGATCTAGGAAAAACTGGGCTAGCAAGTTAAACGATGCTTTATGGGCTTATAGAACTGCTTATAAGAACCCCATGGGCATGTCTCCTTACAAAATGGTTTTCAGAAAAGCGTGTCACTTGCCTTTAGAATTAGAACACATAGCTTTTTGGGCAGTGAAAGAGCTTAATAGGGATTTTAAACTTCCTGGTAAGAAAAGGTTGTTAGATTTGAGTTCTCTAGATGAGTGGAGAAACGAAGCCTACGAGAATGCCAGACTTTTCAAAGAGAAAGTCAAACAATGGCATGATAAGAGAATTCTTAAGAGAGAGTTTTATGTTGGTGAGAAAGTTCTATTGTATAGGTCTCGTCTCAGATTTTTGCAGGTAAATTACTCTCTAAATGGGAAGGACCATATGTTATTGTGGAAGTGTACCGCTCAGGTGCGATAAAGATTGCTTTGTTAAAAGATGACACTACACAAGTGGTGAATGGGCAAAGACTCAAACATTATATTGCTGGAGATTCTTATAATGAAGATGTTGATGTTATACAAACCGTTTCTTTGGAAGAATTCATCCAGGACAATATGCAGGAACCTACAGAGTTTGTTTTCGAATAGGTAACATTTCTAGTTAGAAAAGGTTCGCGTTAAACTTTTTCAGTTATATTTTTATTGTTTTTGTTAAATATGAAAAATCACGAGACGAAAACAGGAAGGAGGAGTCCGGTGTGATCTCACACATAGGGGGCACGGGCCCACCTCGGGCCGCGCCCACCTATTGTGTGAGCACCCCCAGAGCTCATTTCCATCCCAGTTTCCTCCTGTGACTTGGTTTCGATGTTTAATTTTCACATATATAACCCCCCCGAGTACCCGAGGTCTGTATATCATTTTCTCGTCGTGTTTTTGTTTTGAGCTGTTTCTGTCAGGAGTTGATCTTAGTTTTGAAAGCACCATGGCTCCTTCAAGCGACGACAAGGGCAAGAGGCCTAGGGAAGAAGACCACCAAAACCTTCAGCTGAAGGAAGAAGTTGAAAGTGAGGCCGAGGAAGAAGAGATGGAAGAAGATCAAAGTTCACGCCCGAGCACCATGATCACAAGCATTGGGATGGTGACAAGTGATGACAAGTTCAAGAAGAGTGCATGTATAAGAACCGGAGGGGGTGTGCCGCGCCACATCTTAGCTCCACGGACATCTCCGTCAGGCAATGTCGTGGGGATGACTTATGGGGCATGCCACGTGCCGAGCTATTTGCCGGCTGGCGTCCCAAGAGTCCCCGCGGCTCGGAGGCAAGATGACCGGCTCCGCTCGGAGGGCCGGCTAGGCCAGCAGCCGGCTGGCGATTCCACCGAGGAAGGCCGGAGCCAGGCGATGAAGACAAAAGCCCACCAACGGTTGTTTCGCTGAAAGTGGGCTGGCACCAACAAGAGCGGCAGGGGCGAAGGACGGGAGTGATGAGTGCCACGACCAAGTCCAACCAATCAGCGACCAAGAACACTTCCCCACGATAGGATCCGAGGCAAAAGGAGGGGCATATGCCTCCCAGATGCCCGTCCCAGGGGAAAGGTACTTTATAAAGCGGAACTGTCAGAGCAGGGCGGAGGGATCACGCCAAGGACGCCGCCGCCGAGGAGCCGGTAGCCGGCCGAATCGTTACCTAACCTGTAACTAGGCCCCCGCCTATATAAGGGGGCCTGGACCCTTAGTCTAGGGAGATCCGATCTTCTTCTTCCTCCTCTAGCCCGAACAGCTCGAGGAGCATTGTAATCGATACTGTCTAATCAATACGAAGCAGGCAGGAAGTAGGGGTTTCACCTCCACCCGGGAGGGCCCTGAACCTGGGTAAACCGTGGTGTCTCAGTAGGCATAATCCCGAGCCGGGCCCCTCGTCTCCACCGTCGAGCCCCTCCGATAAGCCTACCCATGGCTACTGTCTCTAAATTCCCATGACAGTTGGCGCCTACCATGGGGCAAAGCGCGGCGGCGAGCGGAGTCAAGTTCCGGCCGGGATCCCCATCGATCCCCGGCGAGAGGGTCGCCTCCGGTCTTGTCTGGAGGTTTGGCACCCTCGACTGCATCAGCGACAACTTGGACTGCTTCGGGAACGGCTTCGGCAACGGCACCTTCCTCGACATCGGCAGCCACTGCTTCTACATCGCCAAGCCCTTCCCGGAGGAGGTAACCGATGTCCTCGACCCTCTGAGCGACGGAGGATCGAGTTGCGGTGAAAGCTATGACTTTGGCGCCATGGTCGAAGTGATGGCCCTGGGAGACGAGGAAGGCAGCGACCAACCGCGCTCCGCGCGCCCGCCGCTCGAATGCCTTCCTCCGCCGGAGCAGAACGCTCCACTCCCAGAGCAGGACACCTCAGATATCGCTGTCGTGGACCTGCGCGCACCGCTCGACCGCGTCATCGACCCCGCCCGGGTCGTCGAGGCCCTGGAGCGGACGCGTCTCGTCCTCCTCAGCAAGGTGGCTGAGGATGAGATCAACCGGCGCCACGCGAGCACCATGCTCGGTGAGTTCTACGATGCGCATGGAGGCGCACCGGCCGAGCTCGCTCGTGGCCTGCGGCGCAGCTTCGCCACTGCAGGCCCTGGCTAGATCCAGCGGTCGCCATCGGCAAACCGAGGCCGTGGAGGGCGCGGACAATGCGACCGTGCTCCAAGTGGCACCGTGTAAGGCTGCCGCGCCCAGCAGAGTGGCGGAGCAGGCGAGCCACGTCAGGTCCCAGTGCCAGCACCAGGGTAGGAGTCCCAGGCTCGCCCATCGGTGCTGCACATCCACCTGTGGTTTGAGCACGTCGATACGTTCCCCAGAGGATCTGCTAGCTCAAAGCGAGCGGCTTCTGACCAAGGAGGCCTGGGGGCTACCGGTAGCGGTCATAGGTGCAAAGAGGGCAAGTACACCCTCGATGCCGCACTTGATCAGCCGTGTAAGTTCCACACCTCCCCGGGCAAGGAAGCGACCCACTCCACGCGTCAGTGCCATTTCATGAGAGAGCTGGAGCAACGCGCTCAGCAGATCCCTGGTACGTTGCAAGCGCAGCCGGCTGGAGGTCAGGATGACCAACAGCAAGGCCCGGCTGGAGGCGAGCCAGACCAAGATGACGACTTCCTGGCGGATGTTGAGCAATACCACATCTTTACTACCCCCGGCAAGGATAAAAGGAACGACCTTTGGTATGAGGCAGAGGTGAATGCTGTAATGCCTGCAGAACCCCAGTTCATCCATTGGTCTGAGGCGGCCATTACCTGGGGGCGCGAGGACCATCCGAGGCTAATGCCCAGCCCTGGAGAGTACGCTCTAGTCTTGGACCCTGTTGTGTGTTCCGATACGCACATGTGCCGGTTCTCCCGCGTGCTCATCGACGGTGGTAGTAGTATCAACCTTCTCTACCGAAGCTCTCTGGAGAAGTTGGGCATCCCGCTTGCTCAACTGAAACCGAGCCGGCTCACCTTCCATGGCATCATGCATGGGCATTCTTGCACCCCATTGGGCAAGGTGCAGCTAGAGGTTCTCTTCGAAAAGAAAGGGAATAGCCGCAGCGAGCCCATCTTGTTTGAGGTGGTGGACATCAGCAGTCCCTACCACGCGCTGCTTGGCTGTCTAGCCCTGGCCAAGATTATGGCGGTGCCCCATTACGCCTATCTGAAGATGAAGCTCCCAGGACCCAGAGGAATAATCACCGTCACGGGAAGCTTCAAGAAGTCCTTGGCGTGCGCAAAGGAGAGCTCGTAGCTGGCAGAGGCGCTGGTCATCGCCGAGGAGAAGCGGCAGCTTCTGCATCGCGTAGAGCTTGCCCAGTAAGATGTGCCAGTTCGCCAGTCACCGGTGGAGCAGTTCAAGCCGGCCAACGACACCAAGAAGATCCTGCTGGACGAGAGCGACCCCTCCAAGTACATCATCATTGGCACCGGCCTTTCTGCTAAATAAGAAAGCGAGCTCACCAGCCTCCTCCGTGAGAATTGGGACATCTTTGCATGGTCTCCAAAGGACATGCCAGGTGTACCGAGGGAGCTGGCTGAGCACTCACTCAACGTTAGGCCGGATGCCAAGCCAGTCAAGCAACCGCTGCAGCGCTTTGCAGAAGAGAAAAGGAAGGCTATTGGCGAGGAGATAGCCTGGCTCCTTGCAGCTGGCTTTATCATGGAGGTGTTCTACCCTGATTGGCTTGCGAACCCAGTCTTAGTTCTGAAGAAGAAAAACACTTGGCGAATGTGTATTGACTACACCAGCCTCAACAAGGCTTGCCCCAAGGATCCATTTGCGTTGCCACGCATCGACTAGGTAATCGACTCCACAGCCGGTTGCGACCTGCTGTCCTTCTTGGACGCCTATTCAGGCTACCACCAGATCCCGCTCTACCAGCTGGATCAGATCAAGACCTCCTTCATCACCCCATATGGAGCCTACTGCTATGTTACCATGCCGTTCGGCCTGAAGAACGCTGGAGCCACTTACCAGCGAACCATGCAGCGATGTCTGCAGGGGCAGATTGGGAGGAACGTGCACGCTTATGTGGACGACGTGGTGGTGAAGACCAAGCAGAGCGGCACGCTCCTAGGCGACCTCAAGGAGACCTTTGCCAACCTGCGGCGCTATCGCATGAAGCTCAACCCAGAGAAGTGCACCTTTGGTGTGCCGGCTGGACAGCTCCTAGGTTATATCATTTCCTAGCGAGGGATCGAGGCTAACCCCTCGAAGATAAAAGCCGTTGAGGCCCTAGAGAAGCCCACCCAGCTCAGAGACGTGCAGAAGTTTGTTGGTTGCTTGGCCTTGCTCAGCCGGTTCGTTAGCCGGCTCAGGGAGAAGGCCATGCCACTGTACCAGCTGATGAAGAAGACGGACCACTTTGTTTGGTCCCAGCGTGCCGATGATGCCTTCAATGACCTCAAGTGAGCCTTGTCCACCGCGCCTATCTTGGCAGCGCCGGCTCTGCGAGAGCCAATGCTGCTCTACATCGCGGCCACTCTGCAGGTCATCAGCGTCGTGATCGTAGTGGAGCGCACCAAGAGGGCAAGGAGCTGCCGGTCCAGCGCCCAGTGTACTACCTGAGTGAGGTGCTCACTCTCTCCAAGCAGAACTACCCGCACTACCAGAAGGTCGGGTACGGTGTGTACATGGCGGCCAAGAAGTTGAAGCACTACTTCAAATAGCACCCTATCACGGTGGTAAGCACCACTCCGCTCTCGGAGATCATCGGGTGCAAGGACGCGTCAGGAAGAGTGGCCAAATGGGCGATCGAGCTTGCTGCTCATACCATTCAATACAAGCCAAGGATGACGATCAAGTCGCAGATCATAGCGGATTTCTTCGCTGACTGGGGAGAGCACCAGTACCTGCCACCGGCTCCAGACTCCACCCACTGGTGCATGCACTTCGATGGCTCCAAGTTGCTCGGGGGCTTGGGGGCCGGTGTCGTCCTCACATCTCCCAAGGGAGACAAGCTGCAGTACATGCTGCAGATGCACTTCCGCACGTCGAACAACGTCGCTGAATATGAAGCCCTGGTGCATGGGCTCAAGATGGCCAAGCAGATTGGCATCAGGAGGATCCTCTGCTTTGAAGACTCCGACCTGGTAACACACCAGGTTTTGGGAGATTGGGACGCCAAGGACGCCAACATGGCCTCCTATCGCTTCTATGTGCAGCAGCTCAACGGATTCTTCGAGGGCTGCGAGTTCCACCACGTCCCCAGAGCAAACAACGAGGAAGCAAACCGGCTGTCCAAGATCGGCTCCACCAAGCAGGATATCCCAGCTGGGGTGTCCCTAGAGATCATCCACAAGCCGTCTATCAAACCTTCGCCGGAGTCCATATCCATCTACGTGCCTGGAGACCCTGCCCTGGCTCAGGTACCACCACCGGACCCGAGGGCTACCGTCTCGGAGCAGAAGGAGGCAGCCGGCCGGCCTAGTGCGGCCGGCTTGGCAAAGGACATGGGGGCTGCCGGCTCCACGCCTGCTCCCCCAGCCGGACAATTAGACAAGGTCGGCACGACAACGGACCCGGGGGCTGCGGATCCTCTGGTCGCCAGTGTCTTCCACATACGGGAGATACCGTCCTGGGCGGAGCCATTCTCCAACTATCTCATCACTGGGGACTTGCTGCAAGATGAAGCGGAAGCTAGGCGAATTCAACGCCGCGCAGGGGCGTACACCATCATCAACAGCGAGCTGTACAAGCGCAGCATGTCAGGCATCTTCCAGAAGTGCATCGAGCCGGAAGAAGGGACATAGCTGCTAAGGGAAATACACCAAGGGGAGTGCGGTCATCACGCATCTTCCAGAGCTTTGGTGGCTAAAGCCTTCCGCCATGGTTTCTACTGGCCGACGGCCAAGCAGAATGCAGAGCAACTGGTGAAGCAGTGCAATGGTTGCTAGCGCTTCTCTAAGCACGGAAACACTCCAGCGGCAGCCCTCAAGACAATCCCGCTCACCTGGCCGTTCGCAGTTTGGGGCCTGGACATGGTAGGGCCATTCAAGACCGCACCCGGGGGCTTGACGCATCTGTTGGTTGATGTGGATAAGTTCACCAAGTGGATCGAGGCCAAGCCAATCAAAAAACTCGATGGCTCGTCCACCATCAAGTTCTTCAACGAGATCATCACGAGATATGGAGTTCCCCACAGCATCATCACTGACAATGGGACGAACTTTGCGAAGGGAGTCTTTGCTGATTACTGTGGCAAGAAGGGCATCCGGCTGGACTTAGCATCGGTGGCGCATCCTCAGACAAATGGGCAAGTGGAGAAGGCAAATGGGCTGATCCTAGCCGGCATCAAACCAAGGCTGGTCGAGACTCTCGAACGCTCAGCCGGCTGTTGGGTTGAGGAGCTACCCTCAGTGCTCTAGAGCCTGTGCACCACTCCAAATCGTTCTGTTGGCTTCACGCCTTTCTTCCTGGTCTATGGAGCAGAAGCAGTGCTGCCCACTGATATCGAATTCGATGCACCCAGAGTTGTCCAGTACACAGAGAAGCAAGCAAAGGAAGCTCGTGAAGATGGCGTCGACCTCCTCGAGGAGGCACGAGAACAGGCTTTGGCCAGATCAGCACTCTACCAGCAGCTGCTGCGACGATACCACATCCGAAAAATCTGTCCGCTCGCATTTCGCGAAGGAGACCTTGTACTCTGGCTGATCCAGAACACCAAAGGCATGCACAAGCTGTCCCCTCCTTGGGAGGGACCGTTCATTGTCAGTCGGGTGCTGTGCAATGGGGCTTACTACCTCATCGACGCACAAGAGCCCAGGAAGAACAAGGCAGACAACTCTGACAAGGAGACCGAGCATCCCTGGAATGTCAGTCTCCTAAGACCTTTCTTCTGCTAAGGCAAAAGCTTGTACCCCGAAAACTTGTCAATGAATAAAGGATGACGGAGCGGCTAGTTACGGTCGGCTCCAAGGAAAACACTTTGTGTATGTTTTGCTTCCTGCGTTATTCACTTGACCGGCAGCCAGCTCCAGGCACCGAGCCACAGCCGGCAGCCCTAAAAACGATCGATTCCTCGTCAGCCGGATGAGTACTATGTATGAAGAAGGTCTCGAGCCTAACCTCCACCTTCTGGCTCCGGGCAGCCGGGCAGGTAGGAGCCGGCAAGCCGCATACGAAGGAAAGCCGCAGGGAAAAGCCGGAAACGATAATTGCTCAACCAAGCACCGGGGGCAGTGTTCGTTGACCACGCGTTAGCTTGCATGAGTCGGGTGCCCGATAAACTGAAGTACTACTTCTCACTCCACGGCACGCTCCCACCCTAGGCTGGCATTCGGCTGCCGGCCCAAGGGAGACCCACCGGCACCAGGCTGCCGGTTGGGGGTAGAAGAGCCAAAGGGTGGGAAGATAAAGGAAAAAGTTGAGGGAACCGGGCCAAGGCAAGCTAGTGAATGGTCGACGACCACAATCTCTAGGCGTTAGGGCTGAGTAGCCGCGTCAAAGAGGTTCGAAGCTAGAGCTGCCTCGCTCGACGTCGGCACCAAATGCGGAGAAGTTAGTTTCGAGCTAGCTGTCAATCCAGCTACCCCAAAACTCGGGGGCTAGGGGGAAAGGGAATCTGCCCTCAAAAGTGGGCCGGTTCCAGTACCTCGTCGACTATCCGATTAGCTGGCGCTACGACATGATCAGCGAATGAGCAACAAAATCGAAACCTAACACGCGCAAAGTAACAGCTAGAGCCAGAAACTGTGAAACCTACTCCAACCGTGGCAAGGAACGTGCGAAGGCCCGGGAAAGGAAATGTGCTGGCTCTGACCTCGCTCAAGCCGGTACAAGACTTAGTCTCCATTCTAACCCCGCCAGGCCAGAACTAGTCCGTTCTCCCTGAAGCCGGCTAGTAAAAGCACCACTTCCCTCGCGTCGAAGCAGGAGAAGCCCGCCCGAAGCATCTGCGCAGGGCAGTGACCAGCGTAGTCCTTATCCACGGATTCGCGCAGCAACGGTTCTATCCAAGGAAGAATCCTAGCTGAGGAATTGTCGCAGCATGAAGATGTTAAATGGAGGACATTTGCTCGATGGCAAAGTACACAGTGAAGAAGAACAAACATTCATTAAAGCAGAGGTCCGATGATTACAAAAGTTCCCCTAAACTGCTACCCTAAGAGTGCCAAGAATCCCTCGCCCGGGAGATGCTCGCCTTCCTCGGCCTGGCGCGAGCGCCGCATGGAATTCGTCCCGGAGAAGCCCGCGTTGGAGGTCGACGGAGCCCCCGCCCTTCACGGCTGGGCTGCATAGGTACGGGCGGAGAGGGTGGCGTCGAAGAAGCAGACGGTGAAGTCCTTCTTCCCATCGTGGCGGGTGAGGAGGATGAACCAGCCCTCATGTGCGCCATAGTCGAGGAAGAACTTCGACCACCCGTCATGGAAGTAGCACACCCCCTGGCCGTCGTAGTAAACTTTGACGCGGTACGAGGGCTATCCGCCGCTGCATTCCCGCAGCTTGGCGTAAGTCTCCTGGCCTTCCATCGAGTCCGTGAACTGGGACGGAAGGCGGAGGAGGCCCCGAGACCCGGCAAGCGCAGGGATGATGCAGGTAGACCACCCATGGGCCGAGATATAGGCCGGCGGTTGGAGTGCCGGTTTCTCCAGCCAGGGCCGTGATGGGCCCAGCGGAGGAGAGGTCACCGCGCGAGGCCTCGCGGGAGTGGCGGCGACCTTAAAGACGGCAGGGGCCTTCTTGTTTTTGCTGCCCAGTGGCCACCCGCGATGACGAGATGACGAAGGGGCATCGGCCGCCGTGGGAGCGGACTTCTTCCCACTCCCCTTCGGGCAACCAGGCCCCCGCCTCACCGGGACGCCCGTGTCGCCAGGGGCCCCGGTCGCCTGAGGCGCGGCGGAGGAGGAAGGAGCTGCAGCAGCCTTCTTCGCGAGGACCTCCAAGGTCTTCTTATTGCGGCTCCCCTTCGGGCGGCCGCGTTTACGAGACGCTAGAGGCGATCCCTCCAACGCTCTGCCCCCTTTCTCCCCTCCGTCGGAGCCTTGTCACCACCAATGGCAGGACCGCTGAGGGAGGACATGGCGGACCTGGGCTAGGAAGGAGGAGACTCGAGTCGAGAGGAGAAGTAGGGATATGCCCCTGGCCGTGAGCTTGCCCAGTATTTAAAGGGAAGAGGAGAAGGGGGTAACCCCTGACATTTCGGCAACCGCCCCCCACATCGTGCGTAACCGTTGCGGCTGCCGCAGCAGATCGTGGGAGGAGCCGACGGGATGTGTCACTGACGTGCGTAGGATTGCCCACATGACAACCCGAGGAGTTATGATGGCGGTGATTCCGAAGTCAAAACAATAAGACTGGCCACTGGCGCACTGCGCCAGCCACGGCGTAGGATCAAAATCCAAAGCAGCGCAAGTTCCAAGGAGGCAGCGCGCCGGCTCACAACTGTCAGCCGGGTCAAGCCTGAAACCGGCACGTCCCGAGATGGCCGGAGAGGCCTCGCGTGGTTTAACTTCGGAACCAGCAAACCTACAGACCCGGTGGGGAACCCTAGGACTTAGGTGAAAACAAGCAAGACTTCGGCGAGAAGAGGAACCCGCCGAAGCCCAATGCTAGCCCATGAGACTTCGCCAGTTTCGGGGGCTAGTGTCGTGGGGATGACTTATGGGGCATGCCACATGCCGAGCTATTTGCCGGCTGGCGTCCCAGGAGTCCTCGCGGCTCGGAGGCAAGAAGACCGGCTCCGCCCGGAGGGCCGGCTGGGCCAGCAGCCGGCTGGCAATTCCACCGAGGAAGGCCATAGCCGGGCGATGAAGACAAAAGCCCACCAACGGCTGTTTCGCTGAAAGTGGGCTGGCCCCGACAAGAGCAGCAGAGGCGAAGGACGGGAGTGATGAGCGCCATGACCAAGTCCAACCAATCAGCGACCAAGAACCCTTCCCCATGATAGATCTGGGGCAAAAGGGGGGGGCATATGCCTCCCAGATGCCGGTCCCATGAAAGGTACTTTATAAAGCGGAACTGTCAGAGCAGGGCGGAGGAATCACGCCAAGGATGCTGCCGCCGAGGAGTCGGTAGCCGGCTGAATGTTACCTAACCTGTAACCAGGCCCCCGCCTATATAAGGGGGCCTAGACCCTTAGTCTAGGGAGATCCGATCTTCTTCTTCCTCCTCTAGCCCGAACAGCTCGAGGAGCATTGTAATCGATACTGTCTAATCAATACGAAGCAGGCAGGAAGTAGGGGTTTCACCTCCATCCGGGAGGGCCCTGAACTTGGGTAAACCGTGGTGTCTCAGTAGGCATAATCCTGAGCCGGGCCCCTCGTCTCCACCGTCGAGCCCCTCCGATAAGCCTACCCATGGCTACTGTCTCTAAATTCCCACGATAGGCAACAACCCTTTCCATACTCTAATTCATGAACATCAGATTCAAAAGGTGCCTAGATCACGATTGCCCTCTGGTTGGGATATAGATCGTTCTAAAAATGTAGGGAGAGAAAGTTCCAAGTGTGAAAAAGGATGGGGAAATAATTCCAAGAGCTGGGACTCTCTGGCTGACAGGTTCATGAGCCGTATTGAGCATAATTAAGAGATGATTTGTAACCTTAGTCACAAGATCGATGATTTGAAAGATTTGATTGAGAAGCTTATTAAAGACTATCCACCACCGCCGAAGGAGTAATTCGCCATTGGTATTGGCATCCCCTTGGCTTGTTCCAAGCTTCGGGGAGTGTCGCGGTATCACATCATTATCTTTTACTCATTTACTTTTCAAGTAGAGTCATATCATGAATAGAGAAGTTATCTTATAGAATAGTTTGCAGTGTGGAAGTATCCTCCTTAGCTGGTTATCTATTTATCCCTTGGTGTGAGTTGCGGTAATGAAATATTAATGAGAAGTTTTATCGTTTACTTTCCGCACACTTTATTTTAGTCTGCAATGTTTCTTATATGATTAGTCTTGTTGATTAGTATTGGTATCACTTTGGGAGTATGAGTAAATTTAGTTGGTTTTGGCAAACTTAGCTTGGTCAGTAACAACATTACCTTGAGGTTTGAGTAGAAAAGAAGAAAGAAGTGTTTGTAGTTACATCACTTCAGTTTTCCTTCATGTTTGGCTTATAAGCATTATTATTCTCAAAGTTAAAATCATTGTACCTTCAAGGAAGTTTGCATGATTGTTCTTATTATATGTATGTTTGTTTGTTTCATGCAACTCTTATGCTTGCTACCCAGCCTTGCTAGCCAAAAACCTGTACTGAGAGGAAATACTTCTCGTGCATCCAACTCCCAAAAGCTAAGTTACTTCCAAAGAGTCCACTATAAATTCCTATGCATGGTATTTCAAGCCATTCCAAGTAAATTTTCATGTGCTACCTTTCAAAGACCTTCAAACACTTCTCATTTTGTGCCACTGTTTTTAGCTTCTGAGGACGTAGTGGATGGGTTTGTTATCTTCCATACTAAATTAAGTACCCCTCGACTAGGCAGTTTCATCTGCTCATCATTAATTTTGCAAGGGAGCTAGTCAGACCATTGTAATCTCGAAAAGAAAAGAAAAAGGCACTCCTCCATGGTATGTGAAAGTTGGTTGGCACCCGATGGAATCGGTTAGCCATGGTTTGAGAAAGGAAAAAGTGGGGAGGAGTGCCAAGCTATAAAAGAGCACCAATGTGCCAATTAATCAACATCTCGGAATCGCTCTCACTTGTTTAGTATGGAAGATATCAAGAACTCTGTTGCTAGTCGTTGGCAAAAGCAACCACCTCTCAAAACAATTTTTACCTCTGTTTTACAAATGAAAAGCTCTAGCACATGTTTAATCCCTGCTTCCCTCTGTGAAGGGCCTGTCTTTTACTTTTATGTTGAGTCAACCTATTCCCTTATATCTCAAGCAAGCATTTGAGTTGTTATGTTTCACTCATCCATATGTTGATCCATTTAATCATGTTTACTAACTTCTTTTGTTTAGTACAATGCTTTTATCTGAAGGAATATATCTTTGAAAGCTTTCCATGATTACAAAGAGTTTGTTGCATTGAGCATATGATTTTTGCTATATTAGCTCTGTTTTTAAAAGGCTCCGTTCAAAAGCAAGTATAGTTTTTTCATTGTTCTCTGACCAAGAACTAAGGTTTGCCATCACCAATTATAGTTTACCTTGTGCATCTTTGTTTGTGATTCTCTTTTACTTATTGCAAGTCTATATCATATAAAGGGAAGTTGTTGTCTATTATAATTTGTGCCTTGGTAAATGTGATGCTTCTTATCCGTATTTTGATTATCGACACTTCACTCCATAAACTTGTGGTCATATTTACCGAGTTTAGTTTTCGCTTGGGGACAAGCAAGGTCTAAGCTTTGGGGGGTTGATACGTCCATTTTGCATCACTATTTTGTATCATAGTTTACTGTTATTCATTGATATATTTCACATTTAGAGATGATACTTTTGTTATTTCCTCTGTTTTTACATGTTTGATGATCATTGGAGGATTTGCTGCCGGAGTCAGGATTCTGCTGGAAAAAGGACTATCAAGACACCATATTTCGGAAGATCAGGAAATTCCAGAAAAAATACCAGAAAATTATATTTTACCAGAAGGCTGAAGAAGCCAGGAGGAGGAGTCGAGAGGAGCCACGGGGCAGGCTCACACACAGGAGGCGCAGCCTGACCCCTGGGCGCGTCGGCCTGTTGTGTGGCCACCCTGGCCCACTTCTGCCATCGCCCCTTCGCGTATTTTATCATCCCCGAAAACCTAAGTCAAGAGGGGGCTCAAAGATAGACACCGCCGCCTCTGCGGGGTGGAAAACACAAGAGAGAGAAAAGCTCTCCGGCAGGTAGTAATCTACCGGGGAAATTCCTTCTCGGAGAGGGGAGATCATCGCCATCATCATCATCATCGCGCTGGACTTCATCGGGATCATCATCACCATCATCCTCATTGATACGTCTCCAACGTATCTATAATTTTTTATGCTCCATGCTTGTTTTTACACCATTTGCCTAATGTTTCGTTACACTTCGTGGCACTTTTATGCATTTTCTGGAACTAACCTATTAACAAGTCGCCACAGTGCTAGTTCCCTGTTTTCTGCTGTTTTTGTGTTTCAGAAAAGTTACACAGGAAATATTCTCGAAATTGGACGAAACAAAAGCCAAACATCCAGAAATCTACCGAAGCTTCTAGAGAACCGAAGAGGAGACAGAGTGGGGCCACGAGAGCCCCACACACCAGGGCGGCGCGGCCCAGCCCCTGGCCGCGCCCCCTATGTGTGAGGGCGCCTTGGTCCACTCCTGACGATGCCCCTTCACCTATAAAGACCCCCCGATGAGAAAAACCTAAATACCCGATCAATTTTCCAGAAACACATCGCGATCTACCGCCATCGTCGACCCGAGATCGGGATGGTCTAGAAGCTCTTCCCGGCACCCTGCCGGAGAGGGGAATCACCACCGGAGGTCTTCTTCATCTCCATGCTTGCCTCCGGAGCGATGAGTGAGTAGTCTACCTTGGACTATGGGTCCATAGCAGTAGCTAGATGGTTGTCTCTTCCACCATGTGCTTCATGTTTAGATCTCATGAGCTGCCCTACATGATTGAGATCACCGTTATGTAATTCTACATGTTGTGTTTGTTGGGATCTGATGAATATTGGTGTTATGATTGAGTTGCTCTACTGAAATATATCTTATGTTATCTATATGTTGTTTATGATCTAGCATGCTCTCCGTTGTTAGTAGCTATCTTGGCCGAGTAGTTGCTAGTAACTCCAAGAGGGGGTATTTATGCTTGATAGTTGGGTTCATGCCTCTATTTAATCTGGGGGAGTGACAAAAACTTCTAAGGTTGTAGATGTGTTGTTGCCACTAGGGAGAAAACAACATTCCTATGCTCGAGGGCATATGCTTTGTTTACATTACACACTTTGCTTAATGCAATTATCTGTTGTTCGCAACTTAATACTCATGGGGTGTTCGGATGATATCCCCATGAGTGGATTATTAGTCATAGATGCAGTTGGATGGCGGTTTATGTATTTTGTTGTAATGCTCAGAGTAAATCGCATAGTAATCTTCTTGACATATCACGTTATCTTTATTCTATCAATTGCCCAACTATAATTTGTTTACCCAACATGTGTTATTTATCTTATGGAGAGACACCACTAGTGAAATGTGGACCCCGGTCCTATTTCCATCATATTGCTATCACCTGTTTACTTTACTCGCACTGTTTACTTTACTCACATACTTCTACTGTTTTCCACTCGATACGCTCATACCCTTTGTTTCAAGCAAACCGGTGAGATTGACAACCTCATTGTAAGTTGGGAACAAAGTACTTGGTTGTGTTATGTGCAGGTTCCACGTTGCTGCTCACAAAGCAAAGCTTGGACGAGGCACCATATAAATTGTTCGGAGCTGTCGCGAAGCTTGCAAGCATTACCTTCAGTCGTATTGGCTTTTTCTTCTCCTAATCGATAAACCTTGGTTTCTAACTGAGGGAAAAACTTGCTGCTATGCTCATCACACCTTCCGCTTGGGGTTCCCAACTGACTTGTTATAATCATCATCATAAACTACACGCCAGCCATCAAGTCTACTCTGGCACCGTTGCCGGGGAGGAAAAAGAAGACCTCTGCAAGGGGAGTTTTTCGCACGCACATCCTTTACTTTGTTTTATTGTTTTGCTTTACTTTATTTATTTATTTTACTTGCATTGTTTTATATAAAAAACACAAAACAATTTGTTTACTTTATAGTTACTTTTATCTACTTACTTTTAGTTCATTATGTTATTCCCTATGTATGTTTTGGAGGACCTCTCAGTAGGTAGTGGTTCAATTATTGGGAAAGATAACATTGAGGAGTTCTTTAATCACATTAGTATGCATAAAGAAGTTGAGGAAAAGTCTTTGGTTGAGCTAGCTCCTAGTATTGAAGTTGCTTCTGCTTATTTGATTCACATGTTAGAAGCTAGGTTTGCTAGCCTTAATCCTTTTATGCAATACATGTTCCTTAAGCTTCATGAAATTGAAGATCCCAAAAAGAAAGCTTTTATCTTGGAAACTTTGCGCATAGAATATAGAGATGTTGCTATTGAAGCTAGGAAAGTTCTTAAGCATTTTAATAAACTCGGTTCACCTATAAAGGTTATTAGTACAAACAATGAAGGAACCAAAATACCTATACCTAGCAAGCTCTTGGGATTGTATGAAGCTTTCGAAAATAATTTTGACTGGATCTGTCCCAAAAATCTTTTTAGTGATTTGAGTGAACCAAAGCGTGATCACAAAGTGTCTTCAAAAACTTATGTGGATGAAATACAATGCCTTATTGACAAGACCTCTGCAGTTGATCTTAATGCTTCTTCTGAAAATACTTGATTCGCAATTTTCTGCGCCTAGCTCAAAGGCGTTAAAGAAAAGCACTCTTGGGAGATAACCCAATGTTTTCTTTTCAGTACTTTTTCTTTTATTTGAGTCTTGGAAGTCATTACTACTGTAATTACCTCTCCTTATCATTTTTATTTCATTGTTGTGCCAAGATAAGCCTCTAATTTGAGTGAGGTAAAGATTTGGGGATGTTGCTGTCGTGAAACAGTTTTCGGTGCTGCACCATAAAAAATCGTGAAAATTCTCTGTATATCTTTTGGACCTGAAATTTCTTGTGCATATGACCCAGGTTATATCCAAACTTTTGTTAGTTGAACACTTTTTTATTTGAGCAACAGAAAACCCCTTAAAAAATCGGTGTCAGATGTTCTATTTTGACAGATTTCTGCCACTATTCATTTTTGCCGCTTTATCGCTTTCTTTTCAAGTTCTTTTGATCACGGAACTTTTGGGGAAGTTGCTACAGTAGTATATACTTTATATGTGGTGGTTTTGGGTTGAAACCTGAAGCAAAAAGAGGTTGACTATATGCTATGCTTACACTAATGTTGCTAATAGATTTGTGTTTACTTTTGTATGAAGGAAGTTTTCAAGTGTAGGGATTGGAGAATGATGAGATGAGTTGAAGAATGGACAAAAGCTCAAGCTTGGGGATGCCCATGTATCACCCCAAGAAATATCCAAGAAGTACAAGCGTCAAAGCTTGGGGATGCCCCCGAGGCACCCCTTCTTCATCGGCAAAAATCAGGTCACCTTTCAAGACACTATATTTTTATTGCTTCATGCACTATGTGTTTTTCTTGCAGCGTCAGTTGTTTTAGTTTTCATTATTAGTTTAGTTTTGTTTACTGCAATAAATGGTTGGACCCCAACAAAATTTCTTTTGGAGAAGTTGCCTTGCTTTTCATTTGCTAAGAACGCTCTAGTTTTCACTCTTATCAAAAACCGAGTGTTCTTCTTTTTCTGCTACTGCTTTTAATTTTCGTTTTCGCCTTGATTTGCATTCCGATCATCTTATATTTATTTATCAAGGTGTATTTTTGCCTCTGGACCATGTTGGTTTTCCTCAAAAGAGGTGTTTATAAAAAGTTTGAATGGTGTTGGAAAAGAGAAAAATCTTTATGCAAAAAAGTGGTACAAGAAGGAGCTTGTGTAGACTGCGGCCTAGACTTTTGCATGTCGTGCTTGATGTCTTTTTGATAGTATGTTTAGTGGTTTTGCTGTAGCATGACTTGTCTCAAATAACTGAGATTGCTTAATGAGCCTTTGAAAAAATCATGCGTTGTTTTTATCGTTTGGAAGCATTATTTTGGTTTTCTCCTTGATGCTTTATTTGGGTTGACTTGGCGCATGCTCACACATGTTAGACTCTTACAAAGTCGCCAATAGCCTCTATGATCATTTAATTTTTGACTTTTGATGCCATCTTATGCTTCTTTTAATGTTGCTTTGTCGCTTTGCATGATTATGGCCATTATTGCTCTCTTAGTTGGTCGCTCCCAGTCTTTTGCTAGCCCTCGCCTTGTACTGAGTATGAGCTCTACTCGTGCATCCAACTCCTAAAAACCAAGTTTGCCAAAGTGTCCACCATACATACCTACTAGCAATTTGCTATTCCAAGTAAATTTGACTTGCTTTTATTTACTCTTCAAATTAAACTCTTACCAGTGTTATGCGAAAATTGGTCAGTAAAGCTCTCATGAACTGGAAGGCACACTTTACTTTTTCTTGTTCTTAAAAAATTGACATTGTGGTCTCTTATGTTGAGTTGTTATGCTTGCAAGTTGTAAGTTGGATACTAGCCCAACCATGCTGTCATGGGGCAAGCTTTCAACATTGCACTTCTTATTTGAGTTGATATCGTGATCTTTTGTTTATGGATGCCCGCGGTGTGAAATGAATTGGAAATCTTGCGGGGATCATGGAGTTTGTATATGTGTTAGGGAAATGCCTGGGCCGCCAATCTAAGCCATGCATAATTCATGGTGGAAATTTGCAGCATACCCATAGTGGACATTCGACGACGCATCTCAAAATAAAAAGCTAAACAGATGGCAAATAAAAGAGATGTCGAGTTGTTCATTGTCTGCTTGTCCTATCATTTTGATGTGGGCTTGTTCCTTGTCATCGGGCACGGAGGTACCCCGTTGGCGGTTCTCAATGATACATATATACTTACAATGACAAGAGCCTTGCTTGGGACTCTAAGTAAAGTAGCATGAGGTTTGGGTACTCGTATTCACGGGACACGAGGTTTTTGACTTATGATTTGTCAAGCATATGCATCATAATTGTTCTCGCATTAACTTTAACCATTCAAGATGCTTATGATGGGGGCAATGAGAGCTCAAAGCCGGTAAGTACCATAATTTTTGAAGGTCTATAAAACTTGTAAATACTACTTCCCTTCGCGAAGGGCCTTTCTTTTACTTTTATGTTGAGTCACCACCTTCTATCTTTATGCACCATTAAGAGAGCATAGTTGTCATTCTTAGTATAATGTGCATTGTCCCAATGTTTTTATTGATTGATTCATATTGTTGGTTTCACTTGTTCTTAAATTATTTGTATCTAGTCGCCCTCTTAAACTTGAAGGTGTCCTATGCATTTATGTTTTGCTCTCCATGAAGGACAAGCTGAAAACCATTTGTATGTTTTTCCTTATGATTTGAACACATGTTTGACTTTCATTGTTTCATTTTTATGATCTTTTGTTTGTGTTCATTTTCATGTTATAACATGGTTGCTAAGTTTTTATTGTCAAGATTATATCTTTCATGCCCATGTTTTAAGTTCTTTTCATCCCAGCTCACAATGCTTACATATTGATCAAGATTGTGTAGGTGCAGGTCACCTCAAAAATTATTTCTTTTGTTATCACTTACCTACTCGAGGACGAGCAGGAGTTAAGCTTGGGGATGCTTGATACGTCTCCAACGTATCTATAATTTTTTATGCTCCATGCTTGTTTTTACACCATTTGCCTAATGTTTCATTACACTTCGTGGCACTTTTATGCATTTTCCGAAACTAACCTATTAACAAGTCGCCACAGTGCCAGTTCCCTATTTTCTGCTGTTTTTGTGTTTCAGAAAAGTTACACAGGAAATATTCTCAGAATTGGACGAAACAAAAGCCAAACATCCAGAAATCCACCGAAGCTTCTAGAGAACCGAAGAGGAGATGGAGTAGGGCCACGAGGGCCCCACACACCAGGGCGGCACGGCCCAGCCCCTGGCCACGCCCTCTATGTGTGAGGGCGCCTCGGCCCACTCCTGATGATGCCCCTTCGCCTATAAAGACCCCCTAATGAGAAAAACCTAAATACCCGATCAATTTTCCAGAAACACATCGCGATCCACCGCCGTCATCGACCCGAGATCAGGAGGGTCCAGAAGCTCTTCCCGGCACCCTGCCGGAGAGGGGAATCATCACCGGAGGTCTTCTTCATCGCCATGCTTGCCTCCAGAGCGATGAGTGAGTAGTCTACCTTGGACTATGGGTCCATAGCAGTAGCTAGATGGTTGTCTCTTCCACCATGTGCTTCATGTTTAGATCTCATGAGCTGCCCTACATGATTGAGATCACCGTTATGTAATTCTACATGTTGTGTTTGTTGGGATCCGATGAATATTGGTGTTATGATTGAGTTGCTATACTGAAATATATCTTATGTTATCTATATGTTGTTTATGATCTTGCATGCTCTCCGTTGTTAGTAGCTATCTTGGCCGAGTAGTTGCTAGTAACTCCAAGAGGGGGTATTTATGCTCGATAGTTAGGTTCATGCCTCTATTTAATCCGGGGGAGTGACAGAAACCTCTAAGGTTGTAGATGTGATGTTGCCACTAGGGAGAATACAACATTTATATGCTCGAGGGCATATGCTTTGTTTACATTACACACTTTGCTTAATGCAATTATCTGTTGTTCGCAACTTAATACTCATGGGGTGTTCGGATGATATCCCCGTGAGTGGATTATTAGTCATAGATGCAGTTGGATGGCGGTCTATGTATTTTGTTGTAATGCTCAGAGTAAATCGCATAGTGATCTTCTTGACATATCACGTTATCTTTATTCTATCAATTGCCCAACTGTAATTTGTTTACCCAGCATGTGTTATTTATCTTATGTAGAGACACCACTAGTGAACTGTGGATCCCGGTCCTATTTCCATCATATTGCTATCACCTGTTTATTTTACTTGCACTATTTACTTTACTCACATACTTCTACTGTTTTCCACTCGATACGCTCATACCCTTTGTTTCAAGCAAACCGGTGAGATTGACAACCTCATCGTAAGTTGGGAACAAAGTACTTGGTTGTGTTGTGTGCAGGTTCCACGTTGCTGCTCGCAAAGCAAAGCTTGGACGAGGCGCCATATAAATTGTTCGGAGCTGTCGTGAAGCTTGCAAGCATCACCTTCAGTTGTATTGGCTTTTTCTTCTCCTGATCGATAAACCTTGGTTTCTAATTGAGGGAAAAACTTGCTGCTGTGCTCATCACACCTTCCGCTTGGGGTTCCCAACTGACTGGTTATAATCATCATCATCAACTACACGCCAGCCATCACTCATCACCAACACCTTCATCTCCACCATCACCACGCCATCTTGCTGTAACATCTTGAGTTGAATCCTGTCAAATTCTTAGGGGAAACTTTCCCGGTGTTGATTACTCTTGTGGTTGATGCTATTGAGTGGAACCGCTGAATTAAGGTTTTATGTTCAGATTGTTATTTACCATTATTTCACCTCTGATCATGATCCATATGATGTCTTGTGAGTAGTTCATTTAATTCTTGAGGACATGGGAGAAGTCAAGTTGTTAGTAGTGGAATTATGTTGAGTAATATTTAATGGTTTGATATTTATTAGTTGTGGTGCTATTTCACTAGTGGTGTCATGTGAACGTCGACTACATGATACTTCACCATTTATGGGCCTAGTGAGATGCATTGTGTATTTGGCTACCAATTGTGGGGTTGCTGGAGTGACAGAAACCTAAACCTCCGTTGGGAAACCATTGCACCAGGGAGCGTAGGATCTTAGAGTTTAAGGCCGTGGTTAGATTTATCTTAATTACTTTCTTGTATTTGCAGATGCTTGCAAGGGGTATAATCACAAGTGTGTATTTATCCTAGTAAGGGTAGTGCGCTAGCACAGGTTCACCCCCATAACACTTATCAAACCAATAAATATTATTTAGCGGCATGAAGCAAAAGCACTTGATAGAAACTCCCGTGTGTCCTCGAGAACGTTTGGTCATCATAAGTTACACAACCGGCTTGTCCTCTGCTCTAGAAAGGATTGGGGCACTTGCAGCAATTATTGCTACTGTCTTTTATTTACTCGTACTTTATTTATTTGCATTACCAGATACCCCTGAAAACCCGTTTGCTTGTATTTACAGTGAATCCTTGATCAAAACCACTTGTCAACACCTTCTGCTCCTCGTTGGGTTTGACACTCTTATTTATCAAAAATACTATGATACACCCCCTATACTTGTGGGTCATCATCATCCTGCAATCTGGAGTTTCTCGAGCCTGGTTTGTGCTTGTCGCGTGTTCTCCCTCTAGTCCAAAGCCGGATTCACAAGTTCTTGACCCCTCTCCACAGTTGTTCTCGTTCTTGTGCTCTAGATCTCCCTCCTCCAGGGCTTCCTCCCCCTCGAGGGCGAGTGGAGGGCGCTTGCTTGGGCTACAACCAACGTCTCGGATCTCCTTGTTCTCTTTCCGAGGTACTCCCTCCTTCTGGCTCTCTTCCCCTGAAGGGCGAGTGGAGTTTTGTGGCAAGAGCGGCAACCAAAATAGTCACATTCGGATGGCTTGATAAAATACTACATGTGTCAAACTACCTTCATGTCAGCACGTGCCCGACAAGCTTGAAACCATGGTGGTGTGTCTCTTGGTGTCCTTGTTGGATTGATTCTTGTGTGGTGTAGATTTTGGTCATGTGTGTGTCTCTTTCCCTTGTATACCACGTGTATTGCTTTCATTTGTTATAACAGAACATGGCCTTGCCAGGTCTTTTGAGTGGAATGCAACAAGCGGCGGGGATTAGTCCCCCCCGTGTTACTCTAAAAAATGCTATTTTGTCGTATTATGCATGCATATGTGGAAAGTAAGGTGCCTCACTATTTTATTAGGTAGCATGGCAAAGGACACAAAATTGAAAAGAGTGTTGAGATATGCAGAAGCCAATCTAGCGTTTCTAAGTTATCATAAATAAGCAAACACCATTTTGTAGTGTCGTTGTAGATATATTAAATGTAGTTATTTAAAGTTACGATTTTTTTACTTGCAAGACAACAACACGACAAGATAGGTGCATACTTCCATTTTTTGTTTGTGCGAATTTAAAGTCGCAAATTACTTGCAAGACAACAACACGACAAGACAAAACCATGTTTTTTAAAAGTCATGAATTTAATATGTGACGTGTCAACAATAAACTTTCTAGAACAATACGGTGACCATGGTTGACAACGTTGAAAACTGTTAACTGATATGGGGAGCAGTAACTATCCCTTTATTTTTTTAATGGAGGCAAAAGCTTTGCCTCATCACATTGAATAAGAATAGTGTAGGAGTTCATTACAAAGCCAAGCAAACTCGGCCAAATAAAAGTGTTACTCTCGCGGCAGATTGAACCCGAATGCCTACCGCCCGCTACACTCCACAAACCCGCCTCTACCTTAATATTATAGACAACAATGCTAGGCAAAGAGGAGACACCGCGTTAAATTCTCGCATTTCTTTCGTTCCAAAACTCCCAATATACTATCATAATTAAGGAAACCAAGTATTTTTGTCGAATGCCATTGGGGTAGATGAAGAAGAGCCACCAATATCTATCAAATCCAAAATAGCCCAAGTAGAGGTGTCCACCGATGTTATTTGAAACCAATAAATGATATGGTTCCAAATCCAAATTGAGTAGCGGCACTTGAAAAGTGACTATCCCTTTATAGGGGTGCATATCTGAATCATCACTCACACTTTCCCTTTTTCGATTCTTTTACATGCAATGTCACACTATACCAAATACAATCAGTATACAATGCGGGAGGATTCACCATATCTTAGGTATGTGGGTATACACACTTCAAGTGCTTTTTAAGACCTATATATATGAACCAAAATTTATGTAGTTTCCATCCTTTTAGCAACATTTCAACAACAAATCATAATAGTTGTCTTATGTGCCTTTGAACTTTAAACAGAAAAAACATCAAGGCTATATGAGGTATTTTAACTAAGATTCAACAAAATTCAACTGGGTATTCCTCCAACCACAAAATAAGCTACGGGAAAATCCCACGTACAATACAAACAATGGTTATTTATATGGTCAGAGAAGTGCTTACAGAACTAAACCAGTTTTTCCAAACACCAATGCTTATTTCTACGGTTGAGGTGTCCAATTTAACACCTTCTTGTATAAATTCAAACTTTGCACTATTTTTTTAAGCTTGAGCACAAAGTAGTACATCGAAACACCACCACAAAAGGTCCATAATCCAACTGTCAAAGGAGTGAAGAACTAGATGGAAAACAACATAGAAAGAGTCATGGCTTATAGAACTAAACCAGTTTTTCCAAACACCAATGCTTATTTCTACGGTTGAGGTGTCCAATTTAACACCTTCTTGTATAAATTCAAACTTTGCACTATTTTTTTAGCTTGAGCACGGAGTAGTACATCGACAACACCACCACAAAAGGTCCATAATCCAACCGTCAAAGGAGTGAAGAACTAGATGGAAAACAACATAGAAAGAGTCATGGCTTACAAAACTAAACCAGTTTTTCCAAACACCAATGCATATTTCTACGGTTGAGGTGTCCAATTTAACACCTTCTTGTATAAATTCAAACTTTGCACTATTTTTTTAGCTTGAGCACAAAGTAGTACATCGAAACACCACCACAAAAGGTCCATAATCCAACTGTCAAAGGAGTGAAGAACTAGATGGAAAACAACATAGAAAGGGTCATGTGCACCTATTGCTCGTGTAAGCGGCTAGGTAAAGCTCCACGGTTTGCTCTCGTGAAAAAAAAGAGGCGACAGCTAGGGTGAAAACCCTAGCAGTCGCCGCCGTGATCAGCTTCGTCCTCGTCGTCTACTATCGGAAATCGACAGGTCCCCGTCTTCTCTGCTTGCCTCTCCGGTGGCAAGAGGAGGCTGGGACCTAGGAACTGGCTTGGCTTGTTGAAGGGTCCCTAAAGTTAGTGTTTAGTCAACCGACATCATCGTTATGGTGGCTATGACGATGTTGTGCGGGACAAGAATAATGTACACTGATACGTCTCAAACATATCTATAATTTTTGATGCTCCATGCTTGTTTATACACCATTTGCTTTGTGTTTTGTTTACACTTTGTGGCATTTTTATGCATTTTACGGAACTAACCTATTAACAAGATGCCACAGTGCCAGTTCATATTTTTTGCTGTTTTTGTGTTTCAGAAAAGTTACATAGGAAATATTCTCAGAATTGGACAAAACAAAAGCTGAAGTCCCTAATTACCTGACACGAAGACATAGTCCAAAGCAGAGTCGGAGGCGGACCAAGGGGCGGCCACACCTGGTGGTGGCGCGGGCCACCCCTAGGTCGCGCCACTAGGGGGTGTGACCCCCTGGTCCACCTCCTGACATCGCCCTTCCGCCTATTTAATCCCCTCGACGGGAAAACCCTAGGGGCTCAAACTCTTTTCTAGAAGACATACTACAAGCCGCCACCGTCATCGACGCGAGATCGGGAGAGTCCAGAAGCTCTTCTTGGCACCCTACCGGAGAGGGGAATCACCACCGGAGGCCTTCTTCATCACCATGCCTGCCCCCGGAGTGATGTGTGAGTAGTTGATCTTGGACTATAGGTCCATATCAGTAGCTAGATGGATGTCTTCTCCTCCATGTGCTTCATGTTTAGATCTTGTGAGCTGTCTATCATGATCAAGATCATCGTTATGTAATTCTACATGTTGTGTTTATTGGGATCCGATGAATATTGATCACTATGTCAAGTTGATTTGTGATTTATCATCTCTATGTTGTTTATGATCTTGCATGCTCTCCGTTGCTAGTAGATATCTTGGCCGAGTAGATGCTAGTGACTCCAAGAGGGAGTATTTATGCTCGATAGTGGGTAAATGCCTCTAGTAATCTGGGAGAGTGACAATAACCTCTAAGGTTGTAGATATGTTGTTGCTACTAGCGAGAAAACAATAATCTTGTGTTCAAGGATATTTGTATTGTTCACATTACACACTTTGCTTAAGACGATAATCTATTGCTTGCAACTTAATACCCAACGGTTGCTCGGATGACATTCGGTGGGTGGATTATTAGTCATAGATGCAGTTGGATTACAATCTATGTATTATGTTGTAATGCCTAAATAAATCTTATAGTGATCCTCATGACATGTACATGCATTGCTTGCATTCTTTATTGTGTCAATTGCCCAAATATAATTTGTTAACCCAGCATGTTATTTATCTTTATAGAGAGACACCTCTACTAAACTGTGGACCCCGGTCTATTCTTTTACATTTATATTACCGTTTAGTTTCTACAAGCATTATTTATTTTCTTGCAAACAAACATCTATTACCACACGATACGTTTAATCCTTTGTTTACAACAAACCAGTGAGATTGACAATCTCACTGCAAGTTGGGGCAAAGTACTTTGGTTGTGTTTGTGTGCAGGTTCCACGTTGCTGCTGGCGCCAAAGCTACGCCCCAGATAGGCGCCATAAACAAATTCTCTGGAGCAGTCGCTAAAGCCAGCTAGCATCAACCTTTAGAAGTGGTTTCTTTTTCCTACTGATCGATTAAACCTTGGTTTCATACTGAGGGAAAACTTGCCGCTGTGCCCATCATACCTTCCTCTTGGGGTTCCCAACTGGGCTGTTAGCACCGCCATCATATACCAGCCTCCTCGTCCTCGTCGGTGGCGTTAAGGAGGGCGGGGATTTGTTTGGTTGTTACTTCCATGGAGTGGTGGATCTCTTCTAGTCTACGTGTGTTACATGTTTGGTGTCAGAAGTTCAAGATCGATCTAAGGGTTCAATGACGACGACTTCGGCTCTGGGGCGCTGGTCCTTAGGGGCAGACTTCGGTAAGGGAGCAGCGACAGCGGCCCGTCGACGGCTCACTCTGGCGGCAGTAGTGGTTGTTAGGTGGTCCAAAATGTAACTTGTTTTTTTATATTTGTGGTGCTTTGAACTTCTTATGAACTCACAAAATATATTCAGATCTTTCTCAATAAAGAAGAAGATAGAAAACAACATTTAGACCGTTATTATTTCGAAATTTTACCCTTTTCAATTGGTATATCCAGACCGACTTTCGGAGGTATGCCTGCCAAAGATATTTCCATCGAGACAGCCGATAGAGAAACACGTCGTATTCCTACTTTCGTCCACAAGATTCGATCCGAGGAATACGTAATGTCCCATCCCAGAGTACAAGGGCCTTTTCGTCCAATGACGTGTGCACCCAGAAGCTTCTACGCCCTTCACTCCTTGCCCAAACTGCCCTCCCCTCCAAAGAAGCACAGCACAGAAACACACCGTGTAAACCTCATGCAGCTCTACACCTCCAATGACACGCGGGCCCGGAAGGCTCTAACCACGCGGGCAGCGTGCGAATCGCGCCGCGAGGCCGCTCAGCCAATGGGAGGCGAGCGTCCGGATCGCTGACGTGGCCCGAAAATTTTCGGGAGATCCCGCGCAAAGCCCCGCCTCCCCCGCCCATAAATGCCGCCCCCCATCCGCCTCCATCCTCTTCCCCTCAACCCGCATCCCACCCAACCCGAAGACCGGCGGCGCAAACCTCCCCCCGCACCACCGCCTCGCTCCCGCTCCGATCCGGCGACGATGAAGGCGAAGGTGGCCTCCCGCGGCGGCGACTCCAGGTCCGTCGTCCCCCGTCTCGCCCCTTCTCGGTTCTGGTTTCGCTCGAGATCCCGTCTGCTAGGGTTCTGACTCGATCTGTTACTGTATGTGTTGCAGGCTCGCGGTGAAGAAGGGCAAGGCCGAGAAGGACCCCAACAAGCCCAAGCGTCCCCCGAGCGCCTTCTTCGTCTTCATGTCAGTACCCCCACCCAGATCCGCTCTTCCCTCGCGATTCGGTTTCGGTTCCGTCGCGTTCTGACGAGTTTTTTTTTGTGGGCTGTCTCTGCAGGGATTCCTTCAGGAAGGAGTACAAGGAGAAGAACCCCAACAACAAGCAGGTCTCCGTGGTAAGCACCGCGCATCTGTTTCCCCTTCGTTTCGTTTCGTTTGAACTGCTGTTTTGCTCCTGCGATGCGAGTTCTGTGATCTGATTCGGGTTCGTTTTTGGTGCTGAATCGCAGGTTGGCAAGGCCGGTGGCGAGAAGTGGAAGTCCCTGTCCGACGCTGTAAGTAAAACTGCCCCCCCTCTGCTCCCCTCCACCTGCTGGATGCGATGTTGGTTTCGATCTGATGTCGTGCTACGCGGTGGGTATTGTTTGGGGGATTCCTGTGTCCTGGTGGTTACCTGTTCTAGCGTCAGTGCGTTACACCGTGCTGCTACTATGCTGAAAATCCTGACCGATTTTGAATCGCTGGTTGCTGTTTATGTTCACATTTGCTCCTCTGTACTTTAGATTCAAATTTGCTGGCTAGCAGTTCTGGTTAGGGTGGTTCGAATTTGTGGTGTGCTCGCCAAACGTGTCGTGCTGTACAAATCCCCATCCCTGGATTCGAATTACTGATGCACCCGTACCTGCTATTTCCGGTCATGGTCTGCTGCGATCTGTTACCCCGATTTTGTGCAATGTGACGGTCGTTTGTTCAGCCTCTAACGATATTCAGTGATTCGCTATTGTTTCCCGTGCTGTATTCACTTTGCTGTTTGAATGTGCAGGAGAAGGCTCCCTACCAAGCCAAGGCCGACAAGCTCAAGGCCGAGTACGCCAAGAAGATGGACAAGTACAACAACCCGCAGGTAACGCCCCTCACCAAGCACCGTCGTCAGATTCTGTACACTTGAAACGACTCAACATTGTACTGATCTGTCTGTTTTCCTGTATTCTCGTCTGCAGGCTGGGGAGGAGGCGGAGGGGTCTGGTGACTCTGACAAGTCCAAGTCCGAGATCAACGACGAGGAGGACGGCAGCGAGGTGAGGCCATCGACCACCACCCAACTCACATCGCCGCTCAACTTTTGAACTCGATTCTCAACTTCTGCTACCTGAAACACTGACACGAATCTCTGAAACTTTCTCTCTGCAGGCCGACGAGTGATGCGTCCCAGCAAAGCAGCCGCAGCAGAAGGGGAAGTCAGGTCTCTGAACGTTGCTGGTGTCTCCGAACGATGGATGGTTGCTCTTCTGTTAGCGTAGCTTTTGTAGTTTCTCCCTGCTGCTGCTGCTGTTGCTAGGACGGATCCTGGTAGCTCTAGTCTCATGTCGTCAGTGGGGAAGTTCCTAGTCTATCTCTCGTAGCCGTAGGGTCCGTGGCACCTGGACCGTAGTCTTCTTCGTCATGTTACCGTCTCTGTCGTCGTCTGTATCTATCGCTGTGCCCGTGGCTTGTTTTAACATCTCAGAAATCAATACAATGCTAGTCGAAACTGTTTGAGAGAAATTGGTGCATGAGTTCTGTTTTTATACTCTGCTTAATAATCTGTGGGTGCATTGCTGTTCTGTGCTGCTGTGAAACCTCCCGATTAATTCTAGTCTTACCAGAATGTGCAAGTTGATTTGAACCTGGCTCATGGGATTCGTACGTCGCCTGAATCTTACCCAATTGGCAGGAGACTGTTTGTTGGTAATGTTCACTTGTGTTTTTGGATATGATTCCCACTTTGTGATCTGTTGTTCCTTGGCCGCACTTGTTGGAGCTGCCAAGGAAAATTCAGTGTTTTGGTCAGTTTTGTGTCGACGGTGTCTCTATGTTCTCATCTGATTACTGCTCTTGTGGTGTTAGTTTTCTGGGTGTTTCTGAAAGTTTAGAGTGTAGCTCTGTACCACCCGGTTTCTGGATCCGGAAGCAGGCTATCCGTTGAAGTTCATCACCTGTATTTTGAACCCTCTTGCGACATCTGATTGGGACAGCGGTCTCGGTCTGTCTGATTCTCCTTTTTGGCAGCAGTACTTGCAGATCACTACTCCAGGATGTTGGGAAGATGCAGTGTTCTGGTCCTTTGTGCTCAGCGGATGTGGCTCACTGATGACAACTTGTCTGACCGTTTCTTCTTTTTGGCAGCAACAATCGGGAGGGAGGATCTCAGATGTACTTGCCAGGTTTCTCTCATCTGTGGATGTATGTGCACGCCACGCGAGAGCATCTCTCACAATTTGTTCAACTTTGGTCTCTTGTCAACAATGTGTACCTACGAGGTGGAAGATGATATTCTTTCGAAGTTCATCTGTGGGTTGAAAATTGCTCGTCTGCGCTGCTGTGAAAGTTTCTTTGTAATTCTCGTCTTACCGGAATGTGCAAGTTGATCTGAACCTGGCTCCTAGGTAGGGATCCTACGGTGTCTGAATCTTAAATCAATTCACAGATGACTGTTTCTCTGTAATCTGTAAATGTTCACTGTGTTTCTGGATCTGATCCCCTTGTGACGAGGTTCATCCTTTTTCTGGCACTGTAGCAGCTTGTTGAGCTCAGCGCAATCCATCTGCATTTGTCCACACAAGACAGCCATTTTTAAATTTCTTAGGGTTTAATGAAAGTTTTACTTAGAAAGTTCTCTCCATCCGTGTCTTCTTGTAGAGGTTTCTGAAAAATTTCGGTTGCGGTGCATACTATTCTCCGTAGCCCAAATCTGAGGTTGAACATGCGCTCTCGCTCTGTCTGATACTAACATTATTCTTTTGGAAGCCACAAATTTGGCAGGATCTCAGGTATACTTGCCAGTTCATGTACACGTATTTGCTTTTGCTGTGCGTTTTCTGGATAAGATGATCCATCACGAGGCTGGCATGAGCTCCATGTTCTGCCTTCCTGTGAACTAGTATACGACTATACCCGATGTAGGTCATTGCCTTCCTGTTTGTCCTGCGCAGCCTCGGCGGTGACGTAGCACGTGAAGAAGCGATGGCCTAATGTGAGCAGTGAGCTCGATCGAGACGAGATTCCTCTGACATAGGGAGTGGTGATGTGGGGTCACTGCTATGTGGGTCCAACCGAACCTGGGTCCCACATGTCAGCAAAACCACGCTAAGGGCTTCACGTCCTAGGAGGGAGCCTTTTGCCTTTGTTGGTGACGTCTTTTTTCTGTTCTTACTACTACACGCATTAGTAAATCTATCTACTTTTTACATGAAGGTCTTCTGATACAAACCACTCAATATTACCATGTTTGACCAAATTTGCACACTTGCTTGTTTTTCGAGGATGTGCAAGGTGTTTGCGCTTGCACACTTGTTCAGGCTTGCCAGATGAGAGTAGCCTCACATAAATGTATCTTCATGATGATTTGGACAAAAAAATAAAATCTTAAACAGTTAAACCTTTACAGTTGTAGTCTACCTTGGCTTTTAAATGTTCCGGTGTCTGCCAACCAATGTGTCTATATATTACGACATTTATTTTTGTTTATAAGATGATCGGCTGCCACATATAGCTACGCGGCTACCGGCTAACCCATGCCATGAATACGTTGGCAGCTCAACGAGCATGTTAGAGATTTGGAAGATACTCAGGTAGTGCTGATTGACATTTAAATCACTCCCCAAAGATTTATCCACATCCTCGTAAATCTTCCTAGATACCTTTAACACCTATCTGCACGAGTTCTGGTTCTCATATGCTTCGATATTGTGATTCACCGAGATGGTATCCTTCCCACCAACAAAATAAAAGTATGACAAATGGATGAAGAGTTGGGTACACCATGAAGAAGACACACCTATGCTTACCAAAACTCAGAACACTGTGTCGCGACCAAATCTGGTCCAAAACTATGAGTTCCATCGAAATGCCCATGCAACCCACCCAACTGTAAATCAATTGGTTATGATCTAGTCTAGTTCTTAAACTCCTAAAACCTTTAAATTGGCATATGTCGTGGGGGAGTGGGTTGATGCTTGGGTAGTTGTGTTTGTCAATGAGCCTGCGTAAGTGCCTTGTGAGAAAAGATGGGACACATACACCATTTAAATGCTGCTAGGGGCGATATGAACTCAAATTTTTACAACGATTAGTTTGATTTTATTTTGCATTGACTCATGCGGATTTTTCATGCCGTGCTTGCTTCCTTAAATTGGAGGGCTAGTTTTGGCATGTAGGAGTCTCGTGGCATCACTTTTTCCCTTGGTCATATTTATTTGTACAATTCCAACGGTTCATACCTATATTTCCTCTATTTTGTTGGTGTCATCTTCTCTAAATAATCACTAGCTATTGCTAATTAGTGAAGTTTTTTAGGTTTTTCACTGGGTCAGCTAACCCCAATCCTTATAAGGCAGCTATGTCCCTCTTGTGAGCAACATAAACACACATAAGCATATGTTAGGAAGCTTGGCACGGTGACACGCCACGCCCGTGGTGGTGACATTTTGATGCAACAGATATGAGTGACCTAATGGATTGATAACTCTTGGTTGCATCTATTTATAACAAATGAGTAGCATCGAAACATGATAGTACAACTGGCCATTGTGTGGATCTCTATATTGTATGTATACTGATAGATTATTAATATGTTTGTACTTTGTTAGATGCAGTTATAGAATGAATGCAGAATTCAGGCAGGAGTGCTTGGCCTTGTCTAGTTTTCGCAAACAAAATCAAACATGAACAGAGTAGCATAAATGATATAATTATACATACGGGTAACATAACGAATGGTAGGTAGCTCAAAAGTTGATTATAAAGTTGTGTTCAGTTACACTTTCTAACATTATTTAGGCAGTTACTTTTTCTTAGTTGAGTTAGTCGCTGGCTTCCAATTTTGTAGATCTTCCGTTAATCCGTGGTGAGGTGACGAAGGGTTTACTTATCGCATCAATTTTGGTTTTCGGGACTAAATCTCGCCTTATTTTGTTAAGCTTTTATACAAAAACATACTCCCAATTAACCGTAATTACTATAAAAAATCATAATCGCAAGCTTTATGTCGTTTGACAATTTTGGATGGCCGCTCGGGCTTAGGGATAGCTAGGTCCTGTCCATGATAGTGTTCGTCTGTCTTTCTGGGTTATATTACATTGTGTTATCTGATTTTCATCCTGTTTACACCTTCACTTTTGGAGCTGCGAGTTTTTTTTTTCCTTTTATGAAGTTTTCTGAAACTTTTGAGTGTCTTCTACTAGCTGAACCATCTTTGAATGGGTTGGTGCTTGGATGCAGGCTATGCATCATCTCCTTTGTTTGTTCAGTGCCTATGGTGTTGGATCTCTCTTCTGAGATCTGTGGGGTTCATCAGTACTAGTAGATTACTAGGATGTTGTGAAGAAGCCATCGATGGGTGGGGTCCTTCCTGCCATATCTGCTAGAAGAAGGTTGTTGCCACCATCCACATTACGGGATTTGCTCAGCTATATCCTCCGGCGGCGATTATAGGGTAGGAGAGGATGGGTGGGGGCCGATGTGGCCAGCAGCTAGGGGCTTCCTCCTTGTAGCCCTAGAGGACACCACGAGGGACAAAAAGTAGGCCATCAAATTTATTTATGCAATAAGGTAATTACAACCCGCAGGCACCGGTACTGGCTTGTCTTGAAGTACTCTCTCCAACACATATTATTTGTGGCTAATATGGATGTATCTAGATATATATTAAAATGTATCTAGATACATTCATACTAGCAATAAGTAATACGGATTAGAGAGTACTAATTTTACTGCTGAGTCAAGTAGACATGGTTTCACGAGCCAGCTATATAAATGGTCCTGTCCATGCTAGTGATGTTGTGTCTTGATAGTCTACGCAAAAGTTTCTACTTATCCATGGCTGGGCAGACATATACACATTACGACTCCCAACATATATGGGGTGTAGTATAGGATCGCGAGGCAACGGGAATAATCATGGTACAAAGCGTGTCTTTTGATGGACTTGTGAGCTTCGTTTGCTAGTTTCCATTATGTGTTCTACATGAGCGGGCATCTTGATTTCCATATCCAACCCGCACGAGTGTACACAATGATGCTCTGATCTTGCACGAAGAGATTCTCGGACTTCCTATACCGAACGGCGAGGTTAATTTGTTCAGCTATGTTGCTCTGATCTTCCATCTTTAGCTTATTCTTTCTCATATCGGCATGGATCAGTTTCAGTTTAAATATTCAAAATAATTAACGATTCGGATATTGCAACTTTCATATTTGAGTAACTGGTACTAGTTTATTCCATTTTACATGGTAAAAACGTCCCACCTTGATTAGGTGCTGACGTTCTACAAAGTAGCTCCTCCCGTTAGCTGTGTGTATATGTGAAATCAATCAAGATTGGCTCGCAAACCACACTAATCTTAGTGAGATCTAAAGAAGCAGTATATGTGAGTTACATAAGGGAACAAAATTTCGTTTGTTGCACGTTTGATTCAGTCGAGTGAAGCTAGTCTGAATCTGCATGGTGTTTCTGGTTACATCTGAACTTGGTTCTCGTGATTTTTCATTGTCTAAAAACACTGGGAGAAGAAAATGTCATCAGGGCCTTATGAAATAAAAACACAACAAAACCCCACCAACTAGGTACCGAAACAGGAGCACGCGTCCAAACCAGCAGACCCTTAGCATACACCTGGTGAACTTGCTTCAGAAGCCCTCATCACCGTCGAACCACTAGCTAGGCCGTCATCAGGGCAGCGATCCGCATAACCGTTTAGGTCTGTCATCGACGTTGTCACAATGCCAGCCAACACCCCCTCCCTATCCGTGTCCATCAAGTAACGCCCGCCATTGAGACCCGATCGCACCACGCCTCCAAGACCCATTGTCGTTGACGCGGTAGATGGCACACTGCTCCACCTCCTCAAACACCACCATCGTACACTTGGCTCACATATCAGGTTCAATTCCCATAGGTTGCCCTCAGGAGGAAAACGATGATAAGAGCCGCCAACATTTGACCCGTAATGGTATAAGGTTTTCCGTGGAGCAATATAGGTTGGAGCTAGAACTGCGTCGCCAACGCCTTCAACAAGATCATGACCCCCGCGGGCGCTGCCTTCATTGGCTCTAGCCGCCCCCGTGAGAGCCACAGACAGTTCAACATGACCACCATGATCTGGACCGTCTTGTACAGCAAGCACACCTCCCGCAAGGCGACCCGCCGCAGAGCTAGGCCCAGGCCAAGGGCTCCCCTCATAAGATATGAAGATCCAGACCCAGTTAAGGTTATTGAAGCTGCGCTACAAGAACCATTGGCCATCGCCGAGCTTCCTCGATCAACGCTGCACCATACTAACCCACAAGGGAACATCACGTCGCAACACCGCCAAACTCTAGGAAGAAGGCCTCGATCGGTGATGGTTGTTCGTGTCAGTTCTGCCAGAGGAAGGCTGCTTCCACCATTTGAAGCACGGGCTTTTCCCAGTTGCATCATCCGGTGGCGGCTGTAGGGTGGAGGAGGACGGGTGTGGTCCGAAGTGTGCGGTTGCTAGGGGGGGCTCCCCCCTGTCAACCTAGAGGACACCGCAAGGGACACAAAGGAGCTCGTTCCAATTTAATCATGCAATAAAGTAATTACAACCCGCAGTGGTACTGCATGTCTTGAAGTTCTCCATCTAATAAATATTACACGTCGCTAATATAAATGTATCTAGCCACTAAAGATGTGTCCATACACATCCATATGAAAGACAGGTAATATGGATCATAGAGAGTACTACTTTTACCGCTGAGTTAACTAGACATGGCTTCACGAGCCAGCTCTATAAATGGTCCAGGGAACCCACCTAACTCGTCCATGCTAGGTAGAATGCTAGTGATGTTGTGTCTTGACAGTCTATGCAAGAGTTTCTATTTATCTATGGCTGGGCACACATATGCACATTACGATTCCCAGCATATATGGGGTGTAGTATAGGATCGTGAGGCAACGGGAATCATCATGGTACAAAGAGTGTCTATTGTGGGATTTGACGGCTTCGTTTGCTAGTTTCCATTATGTGTTCTACATGAGCCTTGATTTCCACATCCAACCCACATGAGCGTAGACAATGATGCTCCGATCTCGCAAGAAGAGCTTTTCGGACTTCCTGTACCAGACAACGAGGTTAAATCAATAAGATATATGCTGACGTTCTACAAATTAGCTCCTCCCATTAGTCTGTGTGTATATGTGAAATCAATCAAGATTGACTCGTAAATCAAACTAATTTAAGTGAGATATAAAAAGCAGAATATGTGAGTCACCTAAATGGAACAAAATTGGGGTTGCTGTACGTTTGAGTCAGTCCAGTGACGCTAGTCTGAATCTGCATGGTGTTTCTAATTACATCTGAACTTGTTTCTCGTGATTTTTCATTGTCCGAGTCCCGATTAGTTGATATAGAAAGATTGACATGCTAGTAGTGTTCGTCTGTCTTTCTTGGTCGCATTACATTGTGCATTCTAAAACTTTCGAGTGTCTTCTGCCACTAATCCTGAGCAATCTTTGAACGGGTTTTGGTGCTTGGATGCAGGCTATGCAGCATCTGCTTTGTTTGTTCTGCGTCTATAGTTGGATCTCTCTTCTGAGATCTGTGGGGTTCATCAGAACTTGTAAATTACTATAGGATGTCGTGAAGATTCAGAGTATATTCTTCTATTCGTTCGTTTTGCTAGAACATGGAATAAGCGATCAACTTATGAACTCTCCTTGAATTGCTTTTCTTCTATCGGCTCGTTGTCGGTGATCTAATTCTCCTGCTCGTCATCGGTGACCTCGTCTTCATCCTCCGCGTAGCCCCCTGCTGTCTTGCTGCTTGATGAGAGCCTGCAGATACGCGTTCATCTTGTCATTGTAGAACCTCAGCAGCGCGTACTGTTCTCGAAACCACAAGGGCCCGTTGGCCAGGTTCTCGTAGGCCATGGGCTCGATGCTGCAATTCGTAAGCAGCTTCAGGTGGTCGATGGCAGTCTCTGGGAGCTTGGTCTTGAGCACCATCTTCCTCTTCTTCGGCTTTGCCTCCTCCGCCAGGGCCTCCCCCGCCGAGCGCTCCAGCGCCCCGGGGGACACCCACCTGCCCCAAGAGGCGTGTCGCCCCAAACGCCTCCTTCTTCAGCTTCAGGATCTCAGTGGCCTCTGACAAGTTATTCCCCGCCGGCCTCTTCCTCTTCTGGATCCTAGCACGCACCGACGCGGCCGCCACCTTCTTCGTCTTCCTCAGCGTAGCAGCGCGTGAGTTCCGGAGGTCGCGATCGGTGGCCATCGCAGCCCGGGTTCAGTACCCATCGCCGGCACAGCAGCCTTCCGCGCCCGCGATCGAGTGACCACCGGCACAGCAGCTCCAAAAGCTCACCCTCGATGAGATGTGCTGGATTGCAGGGGAAACAAGCAACAACAAGGAAACGAAACAGCAGATGTGTGTTTATCGTCTTATTAGGCCTAGTAGGCGCATAAGGGGCAATGGTTGTCAGAAACCAAGAAGGAGCCTTAGTCGGTGTTTAGTGCGAATGGTAGCTGTTGAAGGTGACTATACAAAGAATAAACCATCAACTTTACCTGCATTGATATACTTCAAATAAATCACCAAACATTGGCATAGATGTTTGAACTAATGGATTCCACAAGTTTTGGTGAGTATTTGTACGCAGGTTAATTTATTCAGAAAACAGGACAGAAGGATCCATTGACAAGCACATCAAGTATTTTAACCTACGTCAACAAATGTGCTAACACGTATATTTGTGACTTTGGGAAGGAGACCCACGTGTTTACAAAAGATGGGGTCAAACGGTGCCGAAAGTGAGCCGGCCGGCTCAGCCCCTAAGCCAGCCGGCCTATGAGGAGGCCAGTTCGGCTCCTCCTTCATGAACCCACCGCCTCTTAGGATCAATCTCCGCCTTGGATCAAGGTTGGTTCGATTTGAGAGTCCATATATTATGTTGGCATGGATTCATGGGCCCACAGGGTGCTGATACTGAGGAAAAAAAAATAGCACGCTATTTCCCATTATTAGCGCGCTATAGCATATTTTAAGTGTCCATGCTAAATTTTTGTAACTTTTCTCGCTATGGCGCTACTTGTAAAATAGCATGCTATATTGCGCTAAAACATCATAGCGTCAACGCTATTTCAAATATAACATGCTATTTTGTTGTTGGACTCGTGTGATGTATGCAATCATATGATAAGGATGTTGTGTAAGGGAACATATGATACAAAAATCTTGATTGTTAAACATAAATAATCATGCTAAAACATGAATTTGTTTCACTATATAATTTATTCTTGCTGAAATCCTTTATTTTTTACTAAAATTTCAAAATAAATATAGCACGCTATTAGCACGCTATAGCGTGTATAGCATCTGGAGAAGGGTCACGCTAAAAGAAATAGCACGCTATTTTTAACCTTATTACCCCCTATAAAAGGACCCCCTAACTCTCCCCTGGTGGAATCCATCTTCATTCCGATCAAGATACACCATAATATAGGTAGAGAATAGTTAAGTTGGGAGTTAGGGAGAGTTGAGTTATGCTTAGGTTCTGGAGAAATCCTCATAGGTCTAGTATATCTTTGTATCTTACCTTTGCAAGACTCATGTTATAATATAGTTATCTTCTCTATTTACTTTTATGCTTATCATATGTATGGTTAGCATAGTTACCATATCTTAGCATGGGATCTCCTCTCGTATTGAGTGCTCTAGTTGAAGACTATAGACAGTCCATAGATCGCCCATTCTCTATGAAATTTGCTCCTTCGCATAACATGGCAATGCTTTGGCACATGTGACACCCATTTTTGACACAAAAATAAACAATTTTGGAAACCTTGCAGGTATTTTTTCTGTATGATTGGGAAATTTAGGAAAACATAATTTGAAGAGGAAACAATTAATTGATATGTAAATCTAAATGTGGAACGGGCGGCAGGTGTCATATGCGTGGAACACACTCGTCACAGTCAGATCAACATCGTGTGTCCCGCTCCATCCATCCTATCTCGTTTCATCATCTCCCAATTCGATCTCTCTCTCTCCCGTTTTCCGTCTTCTCCGGAGACACAACCGATCCCATTCCGGATAACATGGCAATGATTTTCTCCTACATCCAATCAGTTGTAGCTTAAATGTTCTAATGAATTAACGATTTAGAGAGTAGAGCTTTCATATTTGATTAAGAGATAATTTTCCATTTTACATAGTAGAAACGTTCCACCATGTTTAGGTGCTGATGTTCTACAATTTACCTCCTCCCATTAGTATATGTGATGATTTGAATCACATTAAGGAACGAGATTTGGTTAGATTGATTCAGTCGAGTCTGAATGCGCATGGTGTTTATGATTACATCTGAACCCAGTCCTTGTGATTTTCCATTGTCTGGATCTCGATCAGTTGACAAAAATTGACCACATGGTAGTAGTGTTCGTTTGTCTTTCGGGGTGAGATTCTGTTATCTGCACTATTGCTTTTCATCTTGTTTACTCCATCTATCTAGCACCAGCTCTTGCAGCGGAAGATTCAGTATCTTTGGTCAGCAGTGCCTCTTGGTTCGGTGATGAAAAACAGTTAGGGATTTTCTCTGAGTACTCATTTTCTCTTGTGTTTGCTAGGGGGGGGGGGGGGGGGGGGGGGGGGGCATGAACTGACGTGTGGAGCTTCTCTTATAGGAAGTTTTCTGAAAGTCTCGAGTGTTTCCTGCCACCAATTTTGAACCATGTTTGAACGGTTGGTGCAGACTACGCACTAGTATCTTCTTCGTTGCAGATTACTAGCAGGATGCCTATGAACACTCTGATAAGGTTCTCTAGTATACCATGGCGTAGGAATGCCACGATGTGAGCAGAGAGCACGGACGACACAAATAGAAAGGCAGAATAAACACTCGGAACCTTTTTTAATATCGTGTAAACAATAAATTGTGCTTTGGGAACCGTGTCATCGTAAGCTGCTTCCGTAGCATAGTGGTATTGCGTTCGCTTCGTAAGCGAAAGGTCGCGAGTTCGATCCTCGCCGGGAGCTTTTATATTTTTTGAAGAACTGGCACTCTTTCTTACTGCTAGCACATTTTGCCTATTTAGTGACTCATATGTTTCAATTTTATATGGACAAAAGCGTTTTCTGTTATTAATTTGGCTCTAATATAATAACACCAAAACAAAATCACATTTATCTCTTTCTTACCGCTAGCACATTTTGCCTATTTAGTGACTCATATGTTTCAATTTTATCTGGACAAAAACGTGTTCTGTTATTAATTTGGTTCTAATATAATAACACCAAAACAAAATCACATTTATCTATTTTATAGGAAGGGCGTGAAGTACGTTCGATCTGGCACAGGGTTTCGTTATTCCTTGCGCGCTTCTTTGCTGGGCACGTACATCAATACTCTCACCCTGAAGAAAAAACTAGCTGTATGGTAGCCTACCTCCAAGAATAATGGTGTAGCTTCGCCGCTTATCAGGATCAACCAGTGTTCCTTGTACAACCAAGTGGTAGTCCATTTGACCAAAGTCCCAACCTTGCAAACGAATCTTTCCGCGTGCCTCCAACACCCATTATGCCCGAGTTGCAACTCCAATTAGTTTCTGAAGTTCCTAGATATTCCACTGTGGTGACACCTTGCCACCATCTAAATAAAACTCAAGCAAATTGATCTAGAACGAAGCGGGTAGACCTAAATCTGAGCGAACATCACATGGAACCCATTTTGTTATGAACTGGTCTAACATTCAATCTCCTAAGACCTTTATACTTGCATATGTAAATATGTGGGAGATGTGTTGATGCTTTTGGTTGTTGTGTTTCTCAATAAAGGCGTGTACATGTGTTCTAGGCAGAGAGGAACACATACACCTTTTAAAGGGTACTAGGGCGGTGGGAACTTAAATCCTTGCGACGCCGTTGACTGGTCATTATTTGTTGACTTTGCACATTATTTGTACTTTCTCAAGAACGAGGCAGGTGGACCACAAGCGAGACACATCTATGCTTCAGGAAACGAGTTGTTAGCATAAAACCGCGATATTTGAACTCAAATTTCAGAAAACGACGACTTTATATTTGAATCGCAAAAAATCGTGACAGTTTTTGAAGTTGTTTGCAATGTGCACTGATTTCGAATTGATCTCGAATTGATGGGGAAACTGACAGGTGGGACCCATCTGTAAGGGCTGAGGTGGCATTATTTGCTGAGGTGGATTGGGTCCCACCTGTCTTTGAATTTAAAAATTCTAACTATCTAAAAAAAATATTCCCATTTCTTCCCAATCCCCACCCACCCCGCACCACCCCCCAGGACCGCCGCCGGCCACCTTCCGCCGCCGGCCGGCCAGACTCTGCCCGCGTCCTCCCCACGCTGCCCGGGCCACCCCCGCACCCTCCCGAGCCGCCCCGCGCCCTCCCCGCGCCGCCCCGAGCATGCTGCTCCAGCCTCTCGCCGCTGCCACATTCGGCTCCGCACGCTCCCCGAGCCCCCACACCCTCCACGCCCCCTCCCCGAGCCCTCCCCGCGTCGCCCCGAGAATGCCGCTCTAGCCTCTCGCCGCCGCCGCATTCGGCTCCACACCCTCCCCGAGCCCCCGCACCCTCCCTGAGCCCTCCCCGCGCCGCCCCGAGCATGCCGCTCCAGCCTCTCGCCGCCACCGCATTCGGCTCCGGTCTGCCGCCACTTCATCGCTCCGGCCTAGGGAGGTGCCCTCCGTGCGTTGGTGTGTACCCGCCTCTCGTACGCGCCGGCGGCGTGCTCAGGAAGGTGGGCCGGTGGGCAGCGCACGTGGCTAGGTGTCAACGACCTGTCGGCAATGCCATAAGACTAGGAGCGGGAAGCAAAAGAGGAAAACCAAGTTCCTAGGAAGACAAGGCCCAAACGCAATGTTCGATTACCGGGCTGGCTTGCAGGCCATGAGCTAGGGCGCTAGGGCCCATGTAATTGTAACTGCCTACTTATATTGTAATCATAGTAACTAGATGGTTGGCTGGGACCGGACGAAAGGACAGCGGCTGTCGTAGATGATCTGGACTTGCTCGGGGGTGGTTGGGTGGATCGAGCGAAATTCCAAACTCTCCTCTAGAATTCAGCTGTCTAGTTCATGATCTTAGTCTGATACCTTACACTAGGCACTGACGAGCTCAGGCGGAGAACACGGCGCGAGCCTCCTCTTCCCAGGGCGGGCACGACCGGGAGCTGGGCGAGCGCGGGAAAGCTTGGGCGGAGGTTGGCCGGCCAGCGGCGGAGGCTTGCCGTCGGCGAAGGCTGGCCGGCGGCGGTGTGGGGTGGGTGGGGAAGAATAGAATTTTTTATTTTTTTAGATATTTAGGATTTTTTTATTAAGAGACATGTGGGACCTAGTTCACCTCTGCCCTTACAAGTGGGTCCCGTCTGTCAGTTTTCCTGCCAATTCGCGATTAATTCAAAATCAGTGCACATTGCGAGCAATTTCAAAAAAATGTCACGGTGTTTTACGATTCAAACATAAAGTCGTGATTTTCTAAAATTTAAGTTTAAATATCGTGGTTCTATGCTAACAACTCTCACAAAACACATAAATCTAAGCGAACATGTGACTGAATCGGCCGAAGGTTCTTCTATTGTTTGTAGTCCATTCCCTTGTTGGTGTGCCTCCAGTGGGCTAGTTTTCTCGTTGTTTCATGGTGGCCGGACTAGAAATTCCCCTTCCAATTTTTGTTTTCCCATGACTCAGTGAGCGGTCTCTGCAGTTTCGGAATGTTTATTTGGACACCCATGAATGAATGGCAGTGGAAATGGTAGGCGAAGATATAATGGAAAACTTTCTAGAGTGGAGCAACTGTTAAGTTTACCTCACCCTTCTCAGTAACAATGAAGACACGCCATAGCCAAATTGATGAAAATAGAATCCAACAATGGAGGCGAGATGAAACCATTGAAATTGAACTTGCCGGCAATAATAATCCGACTGAAATGAGATCCTCCTTTGCACGCTCTACAGATTGATGGCTATGACGAGGATGTTCTCGGGCGAGTTTACCTCCTACTTGACATGTGCCTAAACGTGGATCCGTAGGTGGCTAGAATTGTACAACGGTATAAACCAAAACCCTTTTGCATTCTACTGGCCTTGCTCAACTCTCTACTCTGTGCTCACAATGCTCTGAAGTTTCCAGTATTTCTCGTGTGGATCGTAGGTAGGTGGATTGGAGTACACGAGGACCATGTGCCACAGAATTTCCCACTGCCTACCCTTCCAACTATATCTAGTTGATTGTCTTAATCACACTGGCCGTGTTGAGGAAGAGTTTACTCGTGAGTCATGAGTGGTGTGTGATGTAACTATGAGGGGACGTGGTAGAAGGGAGTGCATATTATATAGGCCTTTGGCATGTGTCAACGTGTCCTATGTCAGATAATGCACGACAATATATGATATCTTACAATTAATATGGGTAATTTTTTTTGTATTGTACTCCCTCCGTTTTAAAATATAAGATGTTTTAGGTTTGTGAAGCAAATGTATATAGATATGTTTTAGTGTATATATTCGAGTGAACCTACACACTAAAAGATGTCTAAATACATTTGCTTCACAAAGCTAAAACATCTTATATTTTAAAACGGAGGGAGTATAAGAGATTTGCTATTAACAGCAAGCAACAAAATTGACATTTGGCTATGTACATATTTTCCTTTTTCGCCATTACTCTAGTGTATGCAAGTATAACCAGTAGTACTTGGCATGTTTTTTTATCATGTGGGAAAATTATGTATCATGAAGTCTTATAAGTCCATCCAGCCAACATGCTCCTAACTAGAAAACCTAGACTTGTACCAAGTCAACTAAGAGAGGCTTCAAGAAGCATCCTAGCGTGCTCGGCACAACACAGTGAGCAACGATGTTAAGAGACCTCCTTACAAGTTGTACACAAAACAAAGTAAAGCTTTAACTTAGCTCATCAACTTCCTGAAGATATGCGCCACCATCGAGCAGTGGTTTTGCTCGAGCTTTCTAGAGGTTCATAACTACTTCAACAATGAAACTTGCCCATTTGCTTCAGAACCTCATGTACTTCGCTACAAAGAGCCGACCGCCACACGACCTGCCCTATGATGCACATGAGTAAAATGCTTTCCGTTGCAAAAATCCATCGAACCCGTGTGATCTTTACCAACCATGAAAAAAATATTTCGGACAAGCCGCCCCATGATCTAGATGTACCATAATGCCTTGCAATGGACTGCCCAACACCAATTGCCACCACACCTCCACCTCGCACCAATCATGAAACCCAAATATCGATGGGAAGCCAACTAGGGAGGCGCGCCTCCACCACTGAATCCAGGGTTGCCGCCCTGGGTACCAACCTCTACCGTAGAAACCAAGGCTGCCAGATCATCAATAATAGATGATAAGTGTAGCTTTTCTTTTTTAAAAATACAAGAAATATGGCTAGCCCAACCAGAGAGGTGTTTTTTTGCATTGCACGCATTGTCATTCCACCTCAATATCGGGGTGTTGCCTGAAACCAGTCTTTTCCAAACCATTTAAACCATATCATGGAAACCCTCCCGCTGTAACCAACCATATTCAAACTTGAATAGACACTTACACAGTGGTCTAGGTGTTTCAGTAGTCAAAAGAATGGGAGCGTGGTCTGACAATCTCTCAATACGTTCTAGTGCACGTACATATATCATAGGGTATTTATCTTCCCAATCAGTATCCATTAACACGGGATCTAGCTTTTCGTATGTACAGTCAGGCAGGCTGTTAGCCCACGTGAATTTCCGAGCTGTCATCTATACCACTCTCAAGTCTAAGTTGTCAATGACAACATTAAACAAGAAAGGCCAATGATCATCAAAACGGCCTTTACTTTTCTCATGACGGAATCTAAGCAAATTAAAATCCCCACCGATACGAATCGGATGTGGATTATCCTTCGCAGGATTAACCAATTCACGTAAAAAATCGGCCTTAAACGCGTCTTGGGCAGCTCCATACACATGGACCAGACTCTAAATGAAATTACCAGCTTTGTTACGGATGGTGAGATTAATATGATACTCACCATCAGAACTAGCTAAAACATCTATGGTGTCTGAATGGACGCCAACAAGCATGCCCCCAGACCGACCCCGGGGTGGACAAGAGAACCACTGAAAGTCGATTCCGCTGGATAACCGATCAAGAAGACCTTGAGAGTAATTTCGTTTACCCATTTTAGAAATAGCTACAAAATCAAGATTATAATCTCTACAACAATCGGTGATGTGAGAGTGTTTAGCCAAGTCACTAAGACCTCTGCTATTTTTAAACATTTTGAAACCCTGCTAAACCTACAACTTTTTCTTTTTGGTGGATGACTTAGAATTACGCCGAGATGCTTTTAGATCATAAAATAAACTTATCCCCAATTGTTCTAAATCAACCTCTGAAATACTCCCTACTAGAGCAGACAAGAGCTGACCATTGTCTCAGATTCATCCTCCTCTAAGAAAGTAGTCTCAGGCCAGTCAAAACCTTTGGAATAATCATTAAACGGTCATGTTCCAAATGTCTCAAGACATTAGTTGAAACAGATCGGTTATCAGGATGACGACATAAATAAACGACTACACTAAAATTTAAGGCAATGCGAGAGTTAAAAAAAACAGTAAAGGATGTGGGCTTTTTATTACCGTGCACGTGCTCTAGTATCTACATATATAATGGCAAACTATCTTACCAGCCTAAGAGGCTGTCCACGTCATCAAACACTGTTCATGTGATTCTTTCGTAGTAATTTTTCAGTAGTTCGTGTGACCAATTTTTCAGTGACGGGATGAGCAGTAACGCGTTATGAACAGTACCTCGCGTGAACAGCGACCGGCAATTTTTCAGTAGTTCGTGTGACCAATTTTTCAGTAATTCTTTCGTAGTAATTTTTAAAACAAATTTCTAGCTCCAATGGTTATTTCATGACGGTAATTACCAACTATAATTTCTAGGCAGTGCATACTTGATTTTACGGGTAGTATATGCGTCTCCATGCGAGCAGTGCACACTAAAAAAAAAACTAATGATTCTTATACAACATTTTTTGCTACAAGTCTTTGGCTTCAGATATAATTTCTAGACGATATTTACCCAACTGTAATTCTTTATGAGGCATACTTTTTTTATAGTAATTTCATAATAGTGTATCTAACGATTCATGAAAACAAATTGACACAAATCTTCAGCCTCAACACTCAATCTCCAACGGTAAGTATCCAACCGTAATTTTTCAGCGGTGCATGTATGGTCGTTCTTTAGAAATTACTTTTTCCCACCGTAATACTCCAACGGTAAATTTCTTTTCCCGTCGTAGCTTTAGAATTCCTACAATAACTTCGGGAGACAAATTATTCCTCTATTCACCGTCTTATTTATTCGAGAAAAATATTACTACCTTCTTCCACTAATCACATCGAGTAATTTTTTAGCAGTAATGTTCCGATGGTACTTCAGAAAAACTGCTTCATTATTTGGCAGAGACAAATACTTTATTATTCACCACCTCTTTTATACTTCGATTTTTCAGCGGTGCATGCATGGTCGTTCTTTAGAAATTACTTTTTCCCACCGTAATACTCCAACGGTAAATTTCTTTTCCCGTTGTAGCTTTAGAATTCCTACAATAACTTCGGGAGACAAATTATTCCTCTATTCACCGTCTTATTTATTCGAGAAAAATATTACTACCTTCTTCCACTAATCACATCGAGTAATTTTTTAGCAGTACTGTTCCGATGGTACTTCAGAAAAACTGCTTCATTATTTGGCAGAGACAAATACTTTATTATTCACCACCTCTTTTATACTTGGAATACTGTATTTTTATATATACATTATATTATAGTTGAAGGTTTATAAATACAATATCTTCTTTTATCAAATATGACATACCATATTCTATTGATCATCTCTACCATCTTTTATTGATCACCTGACGCTCACCCTATGGGTATACTTTACTGTTTGTCATCTCCTTAATTTATCGCCTCATGATCACCCTATAGGAGTAATACTGCCTTCTTTCACACAAAAAAACTCCTCAAAAGAATACTCCATTATTCATCACCTCTTTTATTTCAAAAAATACCACTATCTTATTTTATTAATTATATCACGTCACACTGTTGCATCGTTCGTTGCCTCTTTTTTATGCAGATAAAATAGTATTATCTTCTATTTTTTAACCGCTTCACAAAAATTATATCGGTGTACTCCACAGTTGGATCTCATACCATCTTTTATTGATCGAAAACTAGATATACACGAAGAAGTCATCACCACGGGCGCGGCGTACCGCCGCGCCAACCTTCCTAGTTTTTTATTATGTAGGAAAGCCTCTCCGATCGATGTGACACACCCAAAAAAAATAACAGAGGAACGGATGGAGGAAGGTTTTTTTATGTACCATCACCACCGATTACAATTTTATTTATAAATGACACCATCACTGCAGGTGTGGTAATTAATATACTATGTACGATGGATTAGTTCATTTTTTTTCATGACTATAGACCAGCTTAAAGGAGAGAAAGAAAGCTCAGCAACACCTGCACGTGCAAAACTCTGCTTCGAAAATGCAGAGACAAATTAGCTTCCACGTTCCCTGCCGTCCATGGCGGCCGAAGGTTGTTCTGTTGTTTGTGGTCCATTTTCCTGTTGGTGTGCGTTGACTGTGCTAGTTTCTTTTTTGCTGTTTTACGTTGGCCGGAGTAGAATTTCCCCGTGACTCATTGAGCGGTCTCTGGTATTTCGGTATGTTCTTTGGACACCCGTGAATGAATGGAACTGGCAATGGTACACGTAGATACAACGGAACATGGTGTGTTGCACCTAGCGGAAAATGCCCATAGGTACAACAGAAAATACTGAGTACGGTCTCTATCTCCTGGTCTCCTCATAAAATTTTCTAGAGTGGTGCAATTCTTAATTTTACCTCACCCTTTTGGGTAACAATGAAGACAAGTCATATCCTAATTGATATAGGATCCAACAATGGATCCGTGATGAAAACCATTGAAATGGAACTTGCGAGCAATAGAAATCTGACTGAAATGGAAAACCAGGCTCGAGAGGATGTTCTCACTATCTCCTTCTCAGTTAGAAAGCCACAGGGGCTCCTCGCCCTGCTGGTCTCGTTTACTCATACAACCGTGACGACGAAGCATTCTACTGGCCTTGCTCAACTCTCTACTCTGCGCTATCAACGCTCTGAGGTTTCCAGTTTTTCTCGTGTGGATTGTAGATAAGTGGCTTGGAGTACGCAACGATCATGTGCCACAAAAGTTCCCACTGCCTCCCCTTCCAACTAGTACATCTAGTTGATTGTCTTAATCACAACTGATCACATTGTCTGTGTTAATGCATTGCAAAGCGGAGAGCCTCACCATGAAGAAAAAAAAGAGAGCATATCCTGGTTAGCAATGAGTCTGCTGGTCCTTTTCTTCTTTTGAGAAAAAGACCGTGAGGGAGTCTACTCGTGAGAGATGAGTGGTGTTAATGTGGTTGTATATATGTGTGATGTAACTATGAGGGGACGTGGTAGAAGGGAGTGCATCTTATATAGGCCTCACACATGTGCCAACGTGTCCTTTGTCACATAATGCATCCACAGTATATCTTATGGATAAGATTTTTTGTATTGTAAGAGATTTGCTATTAACAGAAAACTTGGGTTTTGGCCATGTATATATTTTTCTTTATTCGCAATTACTCTATTGTGTATGCAAATATACCAAGTACCCCCTCCATACTGGATTATTGAGCAATTAGTACTTTGAGAAAACTAAAAGATATATGTTATAAAAAAATATTGGAAAGTTTTTTTGAATATGAATCCAATGATATAATTTTTATGTCATATATCTCATATTTTCTTGATTAAAATTAATGGTCAACATTTTTCTTGAAATACGTAACTGCTTACTAATCTGATATAGAGGGAGTAGTAATGGCCAGCTTTTTTCTTGCGGGAAACTATGGAAGTCATATAAGTTCATTCAGCCAACATGCTGCTAACTCGAAAACCAGGGCTTGTACCAAGTCAACTAAGAGAGGCCTTGTGCATCCAAGTGTGCTCGGCACAACACAGTAAGCAGCTAGGTTAACAGACCTCCTTGCAAGCTGTTGTATCGTGTTCCTCGTCATCACCCGTCATTTTCATGTTTGAGCTTCTGCCAATTCGATAAAAAACTGGAAAGGCAAAAAGTCCCGTTTGCGAGTAGGAAGGATTTTCAATTTCATAAATATATTGTCCGATCCCAAGCTTCTGATCGGACTGCTCCGTTGCCGTTGGATTAGAATCGTGGAGAGGGACTGACCGTTTGCAAGAATCTCTCGGCTGCAGAGTTGATCATGGCTGAAGGTAGCCGACACGGTACTGCAGAAGGGCACAACACAATAGGTAAGCTTATTCGTATAGATAGACAGAATATGATATCACGAGGACTACCCGTGCTAGTTACTAACCACACAAGTACCCAGCACAAACAACATGCATGCCTTTCCCTCAAATCGTATGATTCTCTGACTAATACTATAGATATATCTCGAACCTATCTAGTAGTACCTCTCTTTCTGCTCATAACCCCAGGCCTCCATCAGGCTGCGAAATCGATCCGGTGGTGTATCGCTGAAGGATACTTGATCCGCAGACCATGATGTACACCAGTGTGAGGAAGAAACACTCAAAAGCCCTATCTGACAACTCATCGACACGCAGTTGCTGATCGAGGAGCATGACACTGAAGAGCTTCAACCGAGAAGCTAGAGTGCAACCTGTCGATCTCGCTGCTACTGCACACTAATCAACATCAGCAGACAAGGCAAGCATAGACGGAAATAAACCTCTGTTATGCGTATCATCACTGGACATCTACCACTGTACAGAGCGCTAACACCAGTGAGCTAGTGTCTCCCGTCTCATTACATTCTTACTTTTACTCAAACTCGCCTACTAACAGTTGTAGAGAAGGAGCTCCAGTTGTACCTGTTAATGCTGCCAACCAAGTTCATCCTACTTTAACAGAAAAAAAAAACAGGGAATTGGAGAACTATGTAGCATTGTCGTAAATCTTCAGGAAAACATGAAGACTAGGCTAAGGAAGATAGGATAGTAGCTCAAGTTTTAGTAGGGGATGTCATCTGAAGTTACAACTAGAATCATATGATTGACATGCTTATATAACCTGCTTAAAACTACCAAGACCTATGATAAACATAGCATTGCACAGATGGATTCGCTGCGAAGATTCTGAGCATTTCCTTGTATCCTCTGTTACTTGTTAAAAGGTTACAGGATAACCTCACGATCATTGTTTTCATCAGAGTTGCAGATCTGAACAGAAGTTTCAAGAAATCAACTTCATGGCTAGTTCCCAAAAACCCATCTATTTCTATTTCTTCAAGAGACATCAGAGGGATTGTTTGACTTCTCCAGTTTGGGGATTCGTCACAAAGACAATCTGGTGAGCATTCGTCTGTTCTCTGAAAGATATATGAATCATTGTTGATTATGAATACCCAAAAAACAGGTCTGAAGAATATATAAAACAGGTCTCTTAAATAAGTTATATATCAGGTTCACAGATTGAAGAATTACCCGTGAGCTTTGCATGATCAGCTTAAGCCTAAGTATAGAGCTGCAAGTCCCAAGCAGATCCAGCATCATTGCTCCAAAAACATGTCCATTTGATTCCAAATACATCTCCAGAACAGAAAATTCGGGAAACGGTGCTATCCGTTGGAACAAGTCAATGTCCATAGAATATCCCATGAACTAATGTATAGAAGATACATGAAAAGAAAATAAAACAATTTAATTCATATCACCATTAAAGCAATTTGACAATGTGAAGTAGAAGTAATTGAGTGTCTGATTTGTGATGCAAGGTCAGCGACCTATTATGCTTGCCTTCGGCAGACATGACTAAAGAAAGGTCTAATCATGAGATTAGCAAAGCTACACCATTTTGTTCCCCGACTACCTCAAGCCAGCATGTTCTTAACAGTTAATCGTTTTAAAGACCATAACTTACAAGACTGTTAAGACTTTGACTTTGATCAAGCCAATCCATCACCCTGCAAGCCTTTCCTGACATGAGCATAGGAAGCTACCCTAGCGATATTGTTACATTTGGTCAAATTAGAATGTCTCCAACCTTTTACACTGTTTCACATAACTTGAAAACAAAATGCCACTACTGTTCAGCCTTTATGAACATTGAGCGAAACACAGAGATGTGATGCAACAGCAATTACTATGTTGTGTGGTGAGGGGATCTGTGGTTGGTAGTCAGGTGGGCAGGTAGCATTATATGCCGGACAGGCTCACAGCTGGTAAGATGGTCTTGGGGCTTATGCTCTTGGTAGGAAAGAACATCAGGGTAGGGAAATAAAATTCTATGTACTAGACGAAACCGCTGATGGTATAACGGCTCGCTATTTTAAGCACATGCATACACTTAAAACTCAAAATACACTGCTCAGACCTCGCTTCGCACTACCAAGTCCCTCAGTTTCTGTTTAATACTATTGTCGTCTTTGGCTCCATTGACAGCCATACAAAATTTATAATCAGACCTTGTTTTCTCTTTCCTCAACTAAAATTTCAAGCTCACTCAATCCACTGTCATCTATTGCTCTGATTTGAACTTGTGTACTGCACTATTCTTCTGCTCCCCACTTACTCTAGATGACACAAAGTCGCTCTTAGGTCGTAACAGTTGTCAAGGTCAAACAGGAGCACAAAGGCAATTGTACTATCTAAATGGGGTCCATGGCAGTTGACATGGCAAGCATGGTAGTAGCTGACATTACTGGTCGAGTACGAGGGGGGTGGACAATAGCTGATGAGCATTAAGGTATACACTGCTTTTCTAAGCTTTTCTATTGGCAGCATCTATGCACAAGTAATAGTCGTAGAAAGTGACCTTCCAGTACAGATGCATGGTTCTGTTTTGAATGTCGTTTTCGAAACTTAATGGGCCAATAGTTTCTTGCCATATCAGTGTGTGAGCCCGACAACAGGGTTTTTCGAGAAAGTAGCCTAACTGTATGACATAATCCCTGGAGTACATAAATAGAACAATAATTCTTTCTAGTGGGCTTACTTAGATTAAAGGTCATCTATACTTGGAAAAAAAAGTTGCAATGCTCATCTCGCACTAGATCTTACTTGTATGTTATAACTGGGCTCAACCTTATCCGAATTTGCTATCGAGTTGATCTGTGGACTTTGAATGATTTTTGTCATCAGTTTATAACAACCTACTTTGCGACAATACTATCTCTGAATCTAACATGTAAATACAAGTAAGTCATGCATTAAGACAACCTAGCATGAAGACTAGACTTCCCCAAAAAAAAAGCATGAAGACTAGACTGCAAGGTGAATTGAGCAGGAGAGAAGACGCACTGGACAACAACACTAAACTGTTTCAGCACTTTACATTGTTTGGTTCTTTCTTAGTTGAATATAGATTATAGACTTACAGAAGTACAATACTATTTTTGTTGTGCTTACTTAGATGAAAGACCTTTATACTTGGATACACATATGCAATACTCGTATCGTACTGGATCACTTGGGCAATATTATTTGGACTCAGAGGCATAGTATGAAAAAAAATTAAGTCCACTTAGAATGTGCATCAGCTCAGTATTTCTAGGTTTGACCATTTATACACAAACATTGGTATGTATACCAACTAAGAGAATCTAGCATAGGAACAATAACGTAAGGTAAACTGAGCAGGAGAGAAGACGCACCGCAAAATGTATGTCCATCCGTAGGACACGGGCACTCTCCTTTGTCTGTAGACTCAGTCTGCGCACACACCATAACGATTGCTCACCAATCCCGACACTTCTATTGTTAAACGAGCATGACCACGAGAGATCTTCCACCATCGGCGCTGAGAATGACACAGTGAAGCAGTTCTCCAGGATGGCTTCCAGCCTGAACTGCTTAAGAGCGGGGGCCAGGATATCAAGTTTACCGAGCCACCCGTCCATGACAAGCTCCTCAATCGTCGGTGAGTGGACTTTGATCATGCCGAGATTCCAGCACTGGCGTAACTCTAGCGCGCGCAAGTGAGGGCACCGGCTGATGAGCTCAGCCATGTTCATGTTGCTGCAGCCAGCCACAGTCAGCCTCTCCAGCAGAGGGAATCCAATGCCCCTAGCCGGCTGTGTGAGATAAAGGTTGACTACGCTTAGCTTCATCGAGGTGGCCCGTTCGAAGCAGGGAATCTCGATAGGAATGTCATGGTATTTACAGTCGCCCCAGACATCGACGACGAGATCCGCCGGGGCGAGCCGCGCGGCGGCGTGGAGCAGCGCAGAGACGCGAGCAGGGTCCGGAATCCTGTGTTTCTCGGGGATCTGTATCTCGAGGCGGGATAGAGCGGGGCAGGAGACCTGTTGGAGGGCGGCGTCGACTGCGTCCCAGGGGATCCCGCGGAAGGAGAGCTCGAGGAGGCGCCTCCAGAGGCCGCGCCACCGGCGGGAGAGGGAGCTCGTGAGGGCGGCGGCCCGGGCGCAGCGGAGGCGGACGAGGACCTGGAGCAGCATGTCATCGGGAAGGGCGCTGATCCGGTCCTCTCCGCCGCTGTCTGGGCGGCGGCGTTTCTGGGAACGACGGGGAGCCCCTAGCGGCGACTGCGAGCTGAGGCGACGGCCCGACCGCAGCTCCATGCTTGAGATGAATCGGAAGGGTGCGGCGGACTGGATGGCAAAGGAACCGGCGGCGGCGGCGGCGGGTGAGAGTGAGAGTGAGAGTGTGGAGTGTGGAGTGGTGGGGGCGGCGGTTGGGCTTGGGCTGAAATGGCAAAACCCAAAGAAACCAAAGTGTTTATTGGAGAAGGTCCACATAATTTTCTAAACAACCATTCTACAAAGGAATTTTTTTTTGAATAAAACAGGCAATTTTGCCTCATTTTATTAAAAAAGTAGAAGAAAATTGACCGGTTTATTTGCAGGGAAACCAGCCAAAATCCCGTACAATGCACCAATATCATCATGGATCACGACCACACTGGACACACCATCAAGCTAACCTGGCTACCCACACGAAACACAGACACACAAGGAGAGCCGCATCAAGGTTGCCACACAGTGTCATCGTCATCACTCCTCCACGAGCCAGCGACTCCGACTTCACCGGTGACTTCCCGGACAGAGCTTCACAAACGGCTCCGGAGTCCATTGTCGGTTCATGCCACCAATTTGGACACACGCGCCAAGGACAGACAGCTCTGAATCAGACGACGAGCTTCACAAGGGAATTATGCAGGTCTTGCACCGACCGGGTACGCTGCAAACCACCAGAGGCCGGTCATCGTCCCCACAGAGACACCGCACCTCCTACTCCACAGCAGCACGACAAAGCAGGAGAACCCATCGTACATGTCGGGTAAACCGACTAACGAAGCCCCGCCTCGACACATATTCCGCTCAAGTCATCATCTTTGTCAAACTGCACACTTGGACCTCACACAGCAGCCGACAACCACCATCTTCCCCCAATCCCTGATCGCGGGCGACTCCGAGGCGATGCCCCCACAAGGAAAAGACACAGCCGCGCCTCAATCGCCTGATCCCGGATCTAAGGTTTCCCTCTGGAGTCGAGGCCGCAGGCACAGGAGTGCGCACACCTCACGACGATGCTTCCAAGAAAGTATGTGACGGCCACAACCATCACCATCGCCAGCTCCAGCCAAGTCGGAGCAAGGATTTCTCCCGAAGGTGCACAACCACTGCAACCCAAAGCGGCCACCCATGAGCCACCACCAAGCGCGCCGAAGCTCGCCGACCACCATCCCTTGCCAAAGACAACTCTGCACCACCAGGCCGAGCACCCCCACGCTGCACAGAGCCGCCGCCGGGACAAGCTGAGCCGCAGCCCACAGTATAGCACCAAAGCCCTTGCCACCGGCCAGTCCAAACCGCCGTCCTCGCGGCCGATTCAAGCCGACCTCACCGCCGCCCGAAGCCACCGCTTCGACGCCCGGGAGCCACAACGGCCAGAAGACCGGCGAGCTCTCCCAAGCACACACGAGGAAGACGAGCAGTCGCTGCCAGGCACGCCGCCCGCGAAGCCCATTGGCCCGCTAGGCCGGAGCAGCCGCCACCGCCGTGCCTCCACGTCGTGCCACGCCCCGTCGCCCACCTCACCTCCTGCCTCGACAAGCGCCGCCCGAGCAGCCGCCACGCCGAGCGCCGCCGCCGCCTACCTGCGGCCGCTGCCACCAGATGCCGAAGCTCCGTCGCGCCGCCGCCGCCAGAGGCCCCCACTCCCCTTTGGAGACGAGGCCCTCCGCCACCGCGGCAAGGGCCGGCAGCAACGGCGGCAGGAAGAGGGGCGAAGGGGGGCCGGCGGCGGGGGTGGGTTAGGGTTTCCCCTGTGCCGCCAGAGAAGGGCGACGTGGGGGCGGGGGAGACAACGACCTACATATTGGTGGATTATTGGTTACAAAGGAATTTTGTAATCAATCTCATTAGGCCTTTCATAAAAAGAAGGTAAACTGTTAAGACTAACATTGGCAAAAGCAAGCATTTTTCATCAACAATAATAATAGGCAAATATAAGCCAAAAAAATTACAGAGAAAACATATGTCAATTCATTGCGTATATATTGCAAGTAGGACCTATAGATCATACATATAAGTATCTTATGCACCTCTTTTCGGATAATTCATCGGACATACTTGAACGTGCTTGCCTGACATGTGCAATTTAGCACCCGAACAGGTGAAACCAAACGATTGATTGTAACATTGACGAGACGAAGCATTTTCATACAAGTCCGCCACACATAGACCAAACCGACGCCAAACTGCCAAAGTCGTGCATGTGCCACACACCTCAGAGAAGACAGGCTGTTGAGACATGGCTATTTTATGTTTATGGCCCAAACTTATACAGATTAACTCAAAAACAACCCCCCATCCTCATGACTTTGACGTGCTTGAGGTGTGGCACATCAGCGAATCCGGTAACGGTGAAGGTGAACAATGGCGCAAGTGAATTAGATGTTGCTAATCTTGGGTTCTACAGAAATGGAACCTCTATAGTAGTAAGATTATGTCGCCAAATCTCCTATCATTCAATTTGGTCCCAAAGAGGAAGAGTGCTATATTTTTCAGTCAAAGTATGTGCCTAAGTAAGCATGTTCCAACAACACGCAAGTCTCGGAAGTATATTCGATTCTAAGGTGTTAAAAGGCTAGAATTTATCATAGTATCTCATTTTCAAAGCTCAAAGATGAACTACCCTCTGTTGATTTATTTTTTCTCTGGAAAGCACCTCAGCTAACCAATAATTTATCATCCTTCCGGAACTCAAATAGACAGCAATGGTAAAATGAATGACTATAAACAGCAAATGCGTAAATCAAGGGCAATTAACTCGAATTTTCAGCAATGCTAGTTTGGGTTTCAGCACCAGCTCCAGTATAGTGGTGCACTGCATAAGCATCTTCACTGTAAAATTAGATATTAACTGATAGATGTAAATATGCAAAAAAAAAAAAGCATCTCTAGAATCAATATTTCGTTCACCAAATATAAACAAAACCCCTATCTAGGAAAAAATCAGTTTCAGTTATAAACATGCAGGTTTTAGATATATGTGATAAGCTCATGATACGAACTAGAAGCCAACGACTCTGTCCTTCCTTACCGCAACACGCCATCAACCTACCATGGCATGCGGCGGCTATCATGCGGAGCACGTGATATGGTCAGGGCATGTAAAATGGTATAGAAGGCAAGCCTTCTCTTAGCCATTCATGTCGTTTAGAGAAGACGGAAAATATAAGTGATACAATGCATCATTTTTTATTGTCATCCCTAACAATAAATAGAATCAATTAAATTTTAGTAGAAAATTATATTACTAAGGGAAGACACATAGTACAATGGAGAAAATAGTCTTCTCTTATTACAAAAGAAATCATCCCTTAAGGCACGTACAATGGGGTGATGTTGTAGAGGTGCCACGTAGGATTTTTGCTTAGTTTGAGGTGAGAGAAATATGAAAGAGAAGGTTTTCTTCCCTTAACTAAGGATGATCCCTTACAAACTAAGAGAATGCTATTTTATACATTATACTATCTGTCTTTCCTTAGCCAATTAATTTCTTATTAAAAATAACTATTTCACATTATTTTTAAAGATGATAATAAGAGATAATGCATTATACAAGTTATATCTTACGCTTTCTCTAGATGATGTGGAGGGTTAAGAGAATGCATGCCTTCTCTGCCATTGTACATGTCCTTAGCAAATGGAAGACAATCTTCCTTATTCATTCTCTTTCCTTCAACTAAGTAAAAAATCTGGTAAGGGAAGATTGACGTCACACTATTGTGCCCTCACAGTCCCACGACCGATGGAGGACCTTTCACATGTATGTGGACACCACCTGAACACGCAACAAACGTTGTTGGCCCTGATTCGATCGGACTGCTCGTGCTCGCCATCTCCAGTTACATGGCAGTGGCTAGGCCACCTGGTGATTGTTGGGCGGTGCGGGAATGATGGAGACGATGCACATATGTGACGTGCTGGTATGATGTCATGACATTAGGAAGGAAAAGAGGCGAGGTAGATCCCCCGTTGGATACCGGGATTGATCTGCTTCTTCTCTCCAGATTCACCTCTGTATTTTATGTTATATTTGTTGAGGAAAACAAGGACATGTTAGCTATGTTAATTCCCTTACTGACGATAGCTTTCCAAGTTTAACAAAAATATCTTTGTAGCAGTCGAAAGGAGATAATAAAAATTAAGATTGATTCGAAGGATATAATAGATTTCCTTTTACTAAGTGATTCCCATGATAAGGATATGCGAGGATATCGGATGGTCAAGACGCTTCCAATATTGTTGTGTGTTTTGTAAATGACGTACCATCACCAACTCTTATTTAATAGTGAAGATACATGTGATTTTTTAATCAACTAGCAAGGTGGCCCTCGCAAGTATCAGGAATCTTCTTTATCATGTTGAATATGTCCATGAAAGAAGTTTATGGTTTCAACGATTGTGGAAACATGGAATCTAGATCTTGCATTCTATATTAACCGTATAAAATAATATTAGGTGAAACATGAAATCTATTTTGCATCGTTTTAATTTGTGGTGTGTTATGAAATTTGAAATATACCACAATACATAATATAGAACATTTCTTATTTTGAAGCAAATGTAGTGTCGATATCAATTTAGTCTCTTCTTGTTAACCCTACACTTCAGTCTATGTGTTCTACTCTCTCATGACAGAGAATTTTGTGTCATGTAACAAAGACTACACCAATTTGGATGGCTGGTAGTTTTATGTTAGTTACTGAAGTTCAAAAGAGGCGGATGGCACATACTTTCAACATTTAGTCAATCATAAATTTTAAGCATGTCTTCTTACCAATAATCATTACAAACCCATTGCGCCACCAGATTTTTCTAGCCGTTCATTAACATTCCTTGATATCATCGTCATAGTACCCAATACTCCAGATCAACTTTTTATTTACATTATAAACATGCATTAACAAAAGTTGACTATGTATGACTGCTATGAAACATAAACTCAAAATCTTTAAGTATTAAAAGGAAAGACCGAAAAAAACGTTTTGTTATTACATTATGGAAACAACATATGACGTCAGGAGCAAAGATAATTATCCAAATTTGTAGTCCCAAAGAAAGTTATCCTTCCAAATTTAGTGTGATAAAAAATTCTTGTTAAAGGATTATTCTCATTACATTCCCACATATTGGTATCGGTACTTGTACTTCTATGTAAATACCATTGTTTTCCCGTAATGCCGGGTCAAAGAACCTCCACCTCCATATACATCATATGCTCAATCTTACTTTTTCGGTTGACACCAACTATGCTAGTAGTAGTACTCTGCCATGGAGTATTAATTTGATTGAGAACTCCGATAGTGTTCAGGTAATATTTTTGAAACTAACTCTTATATATGGTACTGGGAGCAATCTAGTGCCACATTTTATACTTTTAGGCAAATGAAGAAACCTACCTCATTTTGTACTTATTTTTCCTGGACATGACAAATGATCAGATAGTGTTGAATAAAAATACTTAGGAAGATACATATGATATTATTAAAATACTATATAGCCCGGCACATAAATAACATAGCACAATATGTTGCATATTTCCAAAATGTATTGATAATTTTTGGAGCGTTGGTATGACCTCTCTAGTGGTGTGACAATGTTAAACATTGCACGTGCTTAACTTGGGTAATTAGTGAACTTCATAATTATACCATGTCATGTGTTCTAAATGCCAACCTCATATATTTTATGAATATAATTATCCATAAAAAGTATATTAGGAAGTAAGAATAAATATCGAATATGGCCCAGTACCACTCAGACATTAATAAGGGTGCACTATTGACATTTAAGATACTAACCGACACCATCATTAGGAAATTATCCTGAGATTATGTAGCTTGATATCGGTAGTATATAAATATACTAATCGAACGATACTAAGATTGTTGAGATGTGCACACTCAATTTTTTTTATTTCTTTACCATTTAAAATTTAAAATGTCTTTTTAGTGAAGGGAGAATATGCACCACGAGAGCCAAATTGAATTTCTGATTGGATTTTTATATTTTTTGTTATCGGCATTTTGAAGATAGAGTGGTTCGTTTGATGGTCTTTCTTGGATATATCAAAGTTCTTGTTTGATGTCACATGGAATGCTAAACTATTGGCTACATTGAACTTCCGTGTTTGCCATGCTCTACTTAACAGAGTTTGTTGTCCTAATGGCTAGCTTTAGGAGTGGTGTTTTGGCTCCTTGTTGCATTTGCAACCTTTATTTGATGTATTTAAATTTTTTAGAAATTGCAAACAAAGACTTAGCACGTCCATCTTCACTCGTGCTATATTGCATACAAAGTTGTTCCATGAAAATCGACTTTTTGTGTGGTTTGTCCAGCGAAGAGAAAATTCGGCGCTAAAATATATGAGCGCGCAAAGATTGTGGAGATGTACACACTAATTTATTTGGAATACCATTTAAAATGTGCTTTTTAGAGAAGGAAGCATATGCAATCGAATTGAATTTCCGATCGGCTTTCTACTAATTTTTTTTCTAGACATTTTGAAGATAGAGTTTGGCGTTAGTGTCTAATTTATAGCTAATTAAACTTTACATGTTGGTATTTATGTGCATATAAATAATTTTTATTTAGTTAGAATGCAGTTTTGCTGCTACCATGTCCTTGGTTTAGTAGAAAGCCGCGTCACGTCACAAAAAATCGACTTCTTTTGTGGCATGTCCAGCAAAGATTGTGGAGATGTACACACAAATTTTTTTAAAATACCATTTAAAATGTGCTTTTTAGTGAAGGGAACATATGCAACCGAATTGAATTTCCGATCGGCTTTCAAATAATTTTGGTCTGGACATTTTGAAGATAGATGGAGTTAGCATCTCATTATAGCTAATTAAACTTTTACATGTTTTTTCTATATGCTTGATGATATTTATGTACGTATAAATCATTTTTATTTAGTGACAATGCAGTTTTGCTGCTACCATGTCCTTGGTTTAGTAGGAAGACGCATCACGTGAAACTTAAAAAATCAGTTTTAGAGTTAGTTTCATGTACGCCACATGCACAAATTGTTTTTTTGAAAGGTGCACAAATTAGTTAATTTGATATTTTTATTAAGGAAATCAGTTTTGGAGCTGTACGTATAAATATAACTTATTTTTTTGGATATTGCGGTCATAGATTAAAGACATAAGGTTTGAAACCTACAGACTCATTTTTTTTCCTAGAGAAATCAGTTTTGGAGTTGTACGTATACACAAAACTTTTTTTTTTTTGAATATTGCGGTTATAGATTAAAGACATAAGGTTTGAAACCTCCAGACTCCTTTTTTTTCCAACAGACGTTGTCACGTATATGTCAAACGTGACATATCCTCTGTGTACAAAATATGTGCCCAGACATGTTACGTAATATCTTTGAATCTTGATCATTAATATAATAGATCTAAAGGCTAATATAATTCTAATGATGTGGATCAACACGGTGTCTCTATTTTAGACCTCCGTATTGTGCTTTTAGTATATAGTAGATGAGACATAATATTGTTGATTTTTTTTAGAAATGGGGTGTTCCCGGCCTCTGCATCAATCGATGCACACAACCGTACATAATATTGTTGATACAAATAGTTTCCCGAATTGAGAGCACCTCACGCCACACACACGATAACCTCTAAAATCGCTATAGTGAGCAACCAAATGAGTTGGCAACATTGCGTGTCTAACATGATAAACTGAACAGGCGAGAAAAAAGCAACTACAACTACGACTTGATATCTTGGATGGCACAATAACTGAGAGCCTGAACCATGTTGAAACCCTCGTCCTAAGCGAAGATGAGTGCCATTCCCAACGCATTCACTTACGCCAGCTCTGGCAAGGTGATATTTGGAAGGTTGTCATTGCAAGTTAGCCACACACATACCCATATAGTCTCGGACCACCATGCCTGCAGAAATCTGTCGAGACGTAGCAAATAGGGCAGCATCAACATTAATGAGAACCGTACCTTCTGGCAGTGGAGTTCATGAACCTGCCAAAGAGGGCTGACGCCTATGGTGGGTGATGAAAATAAAGAGATCTCCACAATCATGTCAATACAAGCTTTAATCCTTGCGACCAAAATAGAAGGAGAAATAGTGCAGTTATCTTCCCGGATCTTGTTCCTAGCATCCCACATATTCCGCAATGACACCGTGAGGACCGTAGCGTCCAGATCAGCACTCTTTGCGAGAAACTTGAAGATCCACATCTCCGGAGAGGTAAACCCTTGCTGTTGAGATGCAAATCATAGTTCAGAATATCATCTGACCAAACCGCATGCAAAGGGGAAGAACGGAAGTGCATGTTCAGTGCTTTGCTGTTTTGAACAATGAACAGATGCAGGAGATGCAGGGGTGCATTTGCTGCAGTTGTACACTTGAGGGCAAGCCGTGCGCAAATGGCCACAGGGTGATCTTCATTTTACCAGAGGCTTTGATCGAGCACTCTAATGTGTACAAACAATGATATTTTCTTTTTGTAACTTATTGGCCACTGCAAAATTTCGTAATGAACCAAACAGCTCACGGACTTATTGGTTCAAAATAAATGAGGTGTTTTTACATTTATGATGGTTAGCGCTGAGCATCCCGGGGATCAAATCCACCGACCCCCCGAGTGCTCCACCTGAGACGTGTCCTTTTTTGTCAAATTCTCACTTTTGCTTCTATGTAGAAAAACGGTTCATATACGGAACAAAAGAAAAAGACTGGCCTTGCCAGAAACTTCGCCGGAGACCTCGCAGTATAAACATGATAGATAATACTAAAAAAGTTGAAGGCACGTATTGCTTCTTGAGCAAATCCATTCATATGAGTACCGAGTTTGAAATTTAATTGAAGGTATGTTAATTCCAAAAAGTTTATTATTTTTGTGAACCCAAGGGCGTGTTCTACATAGTTCTACACAACAAAAAATCGTTATGCAAAACCACCTTGAACAGTATCTGAGTTGGTTGCGATCTGCAACAGCGTAGAATATAGATTATGAAAAACAGGGTAGAATAAACTAAGTTTTATGTTTGAGACAGTAAAGTAGCCAGTGTATGTCAGAACATAAGAGTGTTTGATATACATTTGTTCTTTTGGTATTACATATATGTTACTACTGTGATCCTTCCTCCACTGATTGAACACCGTGTAACATTCTAAGCTCGGACATAATTTTTGCCCTACAACAAGCCATAGATCGATACCAACGGTTATGCAAATATCTAGCAGAACTAGAGACCGGTGGATTATAATGCTTTTACGATGCATATGTCTAGTGGAAGATTGGGTTCCGTTGGAAGCAGAAATTCCAAGCATATCGTGATGCCTCCAATTCTGATTTTTTGTGTGGTTGGACAACAAGAGGAAAGCAAAAAACACAAGATGTGTTATACACATGATAATCTTCTCTCCGGCAAGGGGGACCATGGAGCAGGGCCTCCGGACCTCAGTTTTGATGTGATCATTTAGAGGTTGAACTAAAACTATGAACACCCACTGACTATTCTTAGGGTACCAATCCTTACAAATTACAACTAATTTTTTTTAGAACAAACGCAAGATTTGTGCATCTTTACACTGATAGAATGGAAGAGTTGCAAGTTTAGTCGCCCTTCCTCGTATTTCCGATGCCACCAACACGACAAAAAAAGAGCACCGGGAAAAGCTTGTTGGTCCCGAGATCTCAATGGATTATAATACTTTGATGATGCATATGTCTAGTGGAAGATTGGGTTCTATTCGAATGAGAAATTCCAAGAATATCATGATGCCTCCAACTCCAAATTTAGCGCGGTTTGTATCTTTACCACGCATAATCTGCCAGCTAGTTAGTGTGTTGTTGGATCTTTGTTTCTCATCGTGAGTGCAACCTTCTCACTCACATGATCAAATTGTGCAAAATCAGTGGCAAACAATTGAAACACTAGAAAATCAGGGTGCACTAGTGACTCCACGAGACTGAAACACTCCAACATCCAGGTTTACCTAGGTGTGCATGTGGGTGCGATGTGAGTGACTCGAATGGAGAGGCATTGGGGTACCTTTTAAGGGTGTGCGTTAGTTGTCCTGCACAGTTCCCGAGCGCTTGTCTACGACTAGGGTCAGTGGAGTCTGTACACACGCACGATAGAATCATCAATGGAGTATCAAGTAGGGTCATCAGCATATCTGTCATAATTATGTGCAGCGGTGACTAGTGCCACCCAATTTATTTGCAGTACACTAGTACCCAATCAAAACCTCATGTCCTGTCCATTTCCTTATATTTTGCAGCAAGGATGCGATGCACGTGTTCTTTCTCCAGCAAGAAAGGGCATGGAGCAAGATTTGCACAAATTTACACTGAAAGGATGGAAGCATTTAGTCGCCCTTGTATTTACAACTCCCCCACAAGGCAATAAGACGATGCCAATTTTACATCATGCTTAAACTTTGATGAACCTTTCAGTTTCACTCCTATCAGCTAGACCACAGCTGAGTTAGCATCTGTATCCAGCAAAACGTGCTGGTGCCAAGGCGAGGGAGGAGCTTTTCCCGGTGCTTCAGAGCAACAAGTTGGTGCCAAATACCATCCTATGGATCCTCGATTTTATGCACCACTTGTGGTCTTGTGGATTTGGTCGTTGTAGGTAACCTAAGCTGCTCACACAGGACCCCAAGAAAAAACCAGATCAGTTGAACATTTCACCGATTGAGACTATCAACTATGTTTAGGGAGTGCCATAATGTTTGCCACTTAAGAGACTGGTTATTAGTGTGAGAAGTCTACACAGAGATTATACAGAACATGACTTCATTTGGAATAATGAGGAAATGAGCATAAGCAAAGCGAGATAGATAAAAGCCATGGCAACTGACCTTAGACCTCCTTGTGCTTAGTGCTACAGGATCCTTCTTCAATGGCTTATACGCAAATTTCTCGAGATCGGTCACTGGTGGGGGTGACATGGGTTTAACAGCACCTGTCTGATTACTTGCGACCTTGATATGGAAAGATATGATAACATTTTCTTTTGTTAGTTGTCTATGTGTAGTTCATTAGCTTAGTATGTCAGAGATATGACTGAAGAGTGGAGACATACAAGTCTAGAAAGGAAAACCACGTACCGGTTCACTCGAGGGTTCCTGCTTGACATCACTCGAGGGTTCATGCTTGACATCCAAACGATCAGCGAACAAGAGCACCTTAGTTTGAAGAGAAGACAATTAGACTAATGTGGAAACGGTACTAAATCGCAAGATGCATCAAAAGTTCAAAACATGCAAAGTACCTCGTTCAATGATTGCAGATTTGAAGCGTCAGTTGCAAGAACTTGTGCTCCGAGCACCGTGGCAAAAGCATTTTCACAAGGGCAGAAAGGGCATGTTATTGGCTTGTATACACATCCATCCTTCTCAGACCAAACACCAGAATGATGAGCAGAATCTTCACTGCAGAATTTTCGAAGGATCTCTTGATTGAGTGAAGAAGCAACACATCCAATAACATTTACCACAGCTGGCGGTGATGACATAAGATTTTGTGCGAAGTCAGCAATTGATAGTCCATGTCTCCAAAGATATGTCAAGTAAATTTTCGAGGGTGATGACAATGAGGATGAAACAAGAAAACTATCCTTCTGTAATCCAAGAGGTGTTTTGCATCTGGTGCAAAAAATACGGAGCTTTTTTCCTTCGGAATTATTTGATGAAAGCTCTACTGGCTTGGGACATCTTTCAAGCTTAACATTTTCACACCTGGACATTTTCATACTTTTACAACACAGCCCATCAGTCCTATTCAGATCTCCAGGAACCAACCTGACAGTACAATCAGTATTGCAGAAAGATGTGCTTGAAGGATTCAAAGGATTAGAATGCTCTGTATCGGTGCAGCAGCTCATTGGAATATTAAGCTTTCTCCTTTTCTGGTAGTGAGAATTTACGCTTCTGTTCACTGAAGATTCGTGATCCAAATGATAACCTCTGTTAGCTGTTCTTTCAGGAGTGCCCGCTGATGTGGACACACAAGAATGGTTTCTGTTCACAGTTGAGAGTGAAGCAGACACGTCTACTACCTGATCTTCATCATCATTCATCGCTGCAGAGGTATTTACCTCCGAATGATTGCTGGGACTAGCAACTGGATTATCTGCGGAAGTCCCTTCCACAAGAGTAGGCTCTTGTGGCCTGCCTTCTGATGGACTGAAGATAGTTAACTTTTGATACCTGCAAAGGAGACAAAAGGGTAATTAAATAAAAACTGAATGAAACATAATTCTCAGAAACGAACATGTCCAAATGATGATAAATTACCGAGGAACAGAATCACACTTCTCTAAGTCAATAACATCGACTTCATAATTCCCCTCAATGTCTGCCTCTTCTTTTGAATTATACTGAACTTTGTGGGACGGAGGGAGTTGGCATGCTGTTGTTTGACTTCTGGGTATGGGGGAGCTTTTTTTCTTTGCCAAGTCGGAAGATGTTAAAGAGATCTGCCATGCTTCTAGTGATGTATAAGACATACCATGATTTTCATGGTCTGCTCCTGCCACAGCATTAATGTGTGAAACCTCAGCACAATCATGTTCCTTCTTTACCTTCTGATTAGTTTGCAGTACTGACTGGTTTGAGAAAGTTGCTTCTGGCCAAGGCAGCTTTCTTTTATCACCGTGCGCTGTAAGTTTATCTGCATCAATATTTGAAACCTTGACACTATTGTGTTCCTTCTTTACCTTCCGATTAGTTTGCAGCACTGACTGGTTTGAGAAATTTGATTCTGGCCGAGGCAGCTTTCTATGTATATCAGCATCAATGTTTGAAACCTCACTTATGTCTTCCTTCTTTACCTTCTGATCAGTTTGCAGTACTGACTGGTTTGATGAATTTGATTCTGGCCAAGGCAGCTTTCTTTTATCACCGTGCACTATATCAGCATCCAACTTAACCTGAGGGGACATGTCTCGACATTTGATCTTTATATGTTCCTGAAGAGATCATCAATTATTCAGATAGCCCATCCACATTTTCAGAAAATCAGATGCATAATAATATCATTACCTCAGCCTTTTGAAAAAACTTAATCAATTTATCCATCGTCTCCTGGAAGCTACTATAATGCTTGATAGAGTTCTTAAGCCATTTTGAAATGTGTACAAGGTTTCTCTCTTCCTGATATCGTTCATCTGTACAAATAAAAGTAATCATAAGTAATTATGTATCAAGAACAACTTATTGCATCCAACTTTACTATTAAATGAGAGTTTACGGTAGGTCGTCATCAAACACGTTTGACAATCAAACATTCAGAGCATCAGGACCATGCAATTTCCATCTGATGGTACGATGGGCCATTCTAATACATAGCTTAGTTTATTACACTTCTATGCCACCGATAAGTGAAAGATACCGGTTCCGAAACCCAGACCGCTCCTCCCACGGAACCCTAACATAGGCTCCTGCCGCCGCCGCCCCTCCCGTCTCACCACTGATGCCTATGCTGCCGCCGTCCCTGCCTTCGTACGACCTTTTAATCCTCTCGATGAAATAGCGGATATCCTGCGCACCCTGCGCTCGCGGCGGACTGCCCCCGGACAGCGCCAATGATGATGGCCTCCACCGCGCGTCCCTGCCTCCCTCCATCCTCCTCTCCCCTCTAACCCCGCCTCCCATTGTTGTCCCCATTCCGTGCATCCCGCCAGGAAGCTCCGACCGTGGTCGTCAACGAATCCCTGATTCCCATCGCATCTGCCATTTTGATTCCATCTTCTTCGTTGGTTTTGGTTTGCAGATTGGGTGGTTGTTGAGCCGAACCTGGATGTTCTGTTCGGTTCAGAATTTTGGATCCATGTTCTTCATCGGTTTTGATATGCAGATTGAGGGTTTGTTGAGCTGAACCTGTATGTTCTGTTCCTGCGGGTAAACTACAATCAAGGCAAGTTCACGTGCGACAACCCTCCTTTTCTTCAGATTGGTAGCTAACAGACTGCCTTAGATGGGAGATGTCTCTGATTTGCTCTATTCAAATAATGAATGGTTCTCACTTTTGTGACTGCTTGACCTCCCAACTTTTTTGGCACATTTTTTCAGCGATTGTGACTTCTTTTTGTCTTGCAGGTTGTCTGCAGCGCCGGGTTGCCCTTCTTGGTGTGCACAGATGGTAGGATCTGGGCAGGCTGGAGTGCCGGTGCCGGTGCCGACGACAATGATGACAACAATTCTTACGGCTACATCAACCTGTACTAGGATGGGCAGCGAGCTAGCAAGGGAATGGTGCAAGAACACGGGTGCATCATCGACCTGGTCGAGGATGAAGGTTGTATTTCATATGCGAAAATTGTGCGAAAAGTTAGTTGTGAGCCTTGCACTTAGTTTTGATGTTCTTCTGGTCTGCACTACTTTATAAAATATTACGGAAATGGCTACCATCAATATTGGCACTTCCTTGTTTTATCTGTAATCCGTAGAGCACCAGGTTATTGGTATGGGCATCTTTCTTTATATTCAGGTGAAGCATCATCCAGAAAGTTTTATTGTAGTGAGATTGTGACCGGGTGTTTCATCTTTCTGTAGTGGATGCCAAATTAGTTTGAAATCTCACTATCCCGTACGGTTGGAAAGCGAACATAATATTCATTTTACAAACCAGTAAAATCTGAACATGCGGCTTCCTCGTCATCCGTCTAGCTTGCAAAACTTTCCGATAAGCTTTGGAACCAAGCCGAGCGTTGCGGTACCATAATCAGCTTCTTGGTGCTATGGGCTCCTGTGGTTGTTATTGCGGGAGTTCCTTTTAGTAATGCTACCAGAATCCTTTAGATTAGAATAGTCTATATCAGAACTTGATTTCAGATCTGCTAAAATCAGAATGCTACTCTCTGAATTCATGTACTATTTGGACACCTATTAAATTATATATTGTATTTGAAGTAATTGTTTCCAGTTTCTCTTATGTTGTTAAGATATGAGAACTTGATTTCAGATCTGCTAAAATCAGAATGCTACTCTCTGAATTCGTGTACTATTTGGACACCTATTAAATTATATATTGTATTTGAAGTAATTGTTTCCAGTTTCTCTTATGTTGTTGAAATATGTGTGCTGATTATTTGCAGGGTCGTGCTACAACATCAAGTTATACTATTCTTTGTATTTTACATTAAATGTTTATGTTATTGTTCTTGCAATTTTTGTGGTTCCTTGCAGGATAGCATTTGAGAGGGGCAAAGAACATCACTTATGCTTTTTTGTTACATCTGTGGCTCTTATTTTTTTACTTTCTAGCATGATATTTGCAGGTTCATGGTCCTGGGAGTCAGGCTGAATACTAGAGCCATGCTACGGATGAATATTTTTCTTCCTGCAAGTGAACTCATGTGTGATGACATTTTCTTGAGCTGCCAATTGCAAAGGCCTGCTGGAGCAATCTTTATCCTAGAATTTCCCTTCAGTTTGGCTGTAGTATATCTCTCAAGCAAACCATTTTTTTTAGAAGATTATCTTAGCTGGTTGAAGTATTTGGTCCTGCCAAGATGACTACATTTTCACAGGAATTCAGCCAGCCAGTGTAGATGCTGTACAGTTTTCAAATATAAGTGCATGCATAAGGTGTTTGACAATCTGTTGGAGGTTTGTGACTTATGCATGGGGCATACCTTTTTTGTACTCTATTTCATCTCCACCAGAAGAGAACCAAATAAAAGGATGATTCGACCAATTGCTTTATAGAGTACACTTGTGAAGCTATTTGACTTCCAAGCTAGAAAATGTTCAATGTTAGCATTATTTTTTGATGTTGATCAAAAGGGGTTTGTAGCTATATGACCCTGTTTGGACCAGTCGTGGACTGACGGTATTATGATCGTGCAAATCATACTCCATTTAATTATCAATGAAAGACTATGGATTACGAAGATGGTGTATGCCTTCTTGCATACTGGTGGTGGAAAAGAGCCAAAGACCATGGAAAGAAAGAAAAGCAAGGGTTGCATTGTGGTCGTTGGCGAGAGACAAGCCTGACGAAACGTGCTCTGCTCTTAAGCTCTTGCTCAATACATTATTTGTGTTCTGTTGTTGTTTTATTACATAGCGGTGCAGAGGCAACTAATTTGAGAATGAGATAATTAGTTGGATTTCTGCTTCTAAGCATATAAAGTCGAGTTATACCTTTTGTCTGATTACATCTTGAAAAAATATAATTTTACCATTTCTACAAAATTGTATTACTTTATCTTTATATATGTGTGATTTCATATGTTTTATGTTCACATGTTTAAAAATAAAAAATAATAATGAACCGTAGCAACGCACGGGCATTCAACTAGTTGTATACAAATCAATCAAATAAGAAAACTACAAGAATCAACTTTATGTCTAGCCATGCAAACAATTGGGAGTGAGTACTCAGTAACATACCGATCAAAATTATGCCTCCGTAGTCAAATTTATGGCGAATACATCGACCTAGAAAAACAGTTATACTAATTAGATATTTCCAACAATCCAATGTCTTAAATACAGCAACTAATTTGCAGACACATCAACAGCTTAAGTAGAGTATCATACCAGCAGCTTGATTCAGAGCACGAAATGCTTGATGACAGTACCATTCACTCCCACTCAACAGATTCTTTGATGATTTGTAGGAATCATTATATCTCTTTTTCAGCTTTACTTGGGCATCGTTTCTGATCCATGAATTAACATCAGAATAAACACAGCAAAACAAAACTGCACTTTTGTCTAGAGGAAAAAAAGGTACTTACATATTTGGAAAAGGAATGCCAACAATGACCTAATGTCTTAGTCAAGAAAAATTGCTGAGTATCAAATACAAATGCAGCGAATGAAAACATTAAGCAGTTCGCTGTTAGCAATCATGCTACTGTTTGTAGGCTAGAACTTTGACACTAAACTAGGGCATAACAACAAAACTAAAGGATACCACAACCCGAGCATTGTCATCAGAGAAGTCAATTCCTTCAGACACCTGAAACAAAAATCAGCAACGAAGCATGAGCTTCTGACAGCTGGTACACACAGGCAGCAGTAAGAATTTCAAATTGGCGCTTATGCACATGTAGAAATTCATTTATAGTTGCATGCATATAAATGTCTACAATTAGGACCTTCCCACGACAAACTGCAAGAAAAGCAGCTCCTCCTTTAGCAGATTCCTGTTGGGTATTCTTTCTCACTCGATTCTTCACGATTTGTTTTGCACCACCTCTGCCTTTCTTAAGAGGAACTTTACCAAGGATTGCGTTATAGTATCCAGTTAGGACAGGTTCGAGTTCCTCAGTGCTCCCTCTAGGCTCTGAAACAAACGAGTCTTAGATAAGCAACAAGCAAGAAACTGAAAACATGAAGAGTGTCTTTTGGAATTTTGAAGCAGCATTTAAGAATTCTTATAAACTTACCAACAAACACCGGCTTTTGAGCATTCAGTCGTGTCCACTGACCTGTCTGAGACCAGCGCACTTTCAGTTTGTCCAGCAACTTGTAGCTAGGGAAAAACACTAGAGCACCACCAGGCACTATTCTACATATTTCTTCTAATGAAGCTCCAAGTTCGTCCTATATGAAAATGTGAGCATTTTATTTTGGAGAAAAGGTTTTATGTTAGCACACAAAAAAGCAAAAACAAGTTACCTGGAAAGAATACACATCTGCAGTTTTATAGCTGGCATTCAACCGATGTGTTGTTGGACCAGATGATAGTACAGTTGCAAAAACCTGCATCACAATACGAGATAGACTGAGAAGAAATGCAAATAAAGATTACTTGGCACAAATGACGCTATACATGCAACTTGCAAATCTTATCCAGGTCACAGTTTAATTAAAAGGTTAGAAGCTTAGAGCTCATCAGACCAAAAAAAAATTATGCATGGAGCAGGAGGAAACTGTATTCCAAGTGATAAAAACAAGAATCAGTTCACAAGAGTTTATATACAGTGTTGGACTAGCATGAAAACTCGCAGCTGACAGAACTAGCTTCAGTGCAACTGAAATTGCATAGATAAGAAACTGAGGCATGCACAGTAAATTTAAGCCATACAAGTTAACTCACAATGTTAAGCGTTTCAAATAGTTTGAAAAATCAGCTCTTTTTAATCATAACTCTCCTGGCCATTTAACAGTGTGCAAAAAATGGGACTAGTATGAATTTTAATCAAACATAACGGTCCACTGCCAATCACAATCAGACAAAGCTAGGAGCCTATAGCAACATTTCGAACTAGAATTTTCTGTCCACGGTCATCACAAAGGAGCAAAATGAACTAAAATTCAATTTGCATTCGGCCATGCAGTGCTCTGAAGCAGAACCAACTTGCAGGAGATGTACCTGAGAATCAGCATCTATTACATGAGGAGCCTCCATGCAAGCATCAAACTGGACGCCGAGTTCTGATGCAAAGGATCCCATTGGAGAGAGTGTGCTGCATAGATATGAAGTTAAGAGTCAGCTGTGATAGGTTATTTCTAGAAAACTTCACAAGTGGCGTAACGTAATTGTTTTTTGTTTGGAGATATCTCAGGGGCCACACGCCTACAAGGTACTGAAAAGTTTGTGTAAGAAAGGTTGAAAACCCTGACGTCAGCCAACTACCAGCTGGAAAAATCTGCCATATGGATACATTTAATATATCAGCTATTATACATGCATAACTGTCTTCTACATGTACTTAGTTTCTATTCTAAGTTCATTTTAAAATTTAATGGTTGCTATCTGATCAATTATGTGGACCCCCAAACACATGTGCTGCTACAGTAAAATCGAGACACTTTCCTAACCCTTTGAGAAAAAAATATGAGCAAACTTACCCAGATGTCAAAATTACTGAAAGGGTTGTACGTGCAATATCTTGAAAAACAACAGCAGGATTGAGGCACCATAAACTCATCACACATTTCAATCCTACAGCAGGAGTGCCTTCAAATGCTGTAATTCAAAAGTCGTGTGATGAAATTTGAAGCATAAAATTGAAAAGAATTGGGTCAGACTCACAATGATTTTATAGTTGATCAAGTCAGATAGTAATTTGAAGAAAATTTGAATTTAAATCTATACAATCTGGAGGAACCAATTTTCATATACATTCATACTCCCTCCGGTTTTGTATACAAGGTCACTATCTCCATTTCCAGATACCAAGAAAACAAAACTAATAAATAACACAATTAATTGTGTGGAAAACCTCTCATGTTCTGGGCTAAATAAACATGTTGCATGTGGTGCCTCTTTCTCTATGCATGTATGCAACATTCACATCAATGAGCACCATCAACGAGGTAGAAATCTTTACAATTCTTTTTGGAAAGAGATAGTGACCTTGTATAGCTGCAAATTATATTTTTGATAGTGGCCTTGTATTCTAAACCGGAGGGAGTAGGACGCATAACTTCTGGATACGGGCATTTGTTGGCCTTTGCTAGAAAATGCCAAACTGATTAAAATGTTATGAGAGAAGAGATCATGTTTGTCATTTTCCATGAAGTGACAAGTTCTCCTTTTGGAGGCTCCCTCTTCATCTAGAATATCAACAAGCTTTGCCTTATCGAGCTGCGCTCCTCCATTGTGCCTTTTGGTCAAACAGCATGACGTCCTAACCCAGGTGCGTTTTGGTTGCCATCTTCTCCTCCTCTATGCTCTCCTCCCCCACACACTTTGCATCGGAATGTTTGTAGCTTTCAATATGAAAGCTATGCTATATGTCGTTCGTCTAACGCTCCAATGTGTTCCAACTTCTTCCAAGAAATGAACACGATTTTGCAGTGTCTGTTAGTAAATTAAACTATCGATCCCGTGGCATTCATCCGCAAATACAAACCAAGGGTGCACACACGGGACTGGGTGCACAGTGTTCAAAGGCGGACGTGTTCAACGTCACTACTGATACAAAACAAATTGCTGTGAAAGAAGGCAGGGACATTCTGGAGTAGCCACGCCTGCTCTTCAGAGTTTTTTTGGTTGTGTAGTAGTGCATTCTGGCACTGTTTTGGCACTTTTTCTTTTATCATGGAAGAGACTTTGTGGATGGATGGATGAACATTGTTGTTTGGGTTTATATTATTAAAAATCAGGGGAAACACTTTTATCTAAAAAAAAATACCAAGGGCAGTGTGTGAAGAACCAAATTTGTGTCTTCGTAAATTTTATCATGTGCTTCTTCCACAATCCACATCATCAAGAAAACTTGCCAGGGAGTAAGCCTTGCTACCTTCTCTTTTGCGAAAACGTTGCAAAGCAAGTTGGTAATCATACAAATGGGTGAAATGGTGCCCATCCCTAGAGAAGAAGTGGCTCAATGAGGAGAATAGACCTACAAAAATTTATAATTTCTTTAGGTCATTAATTTACTGAAAGATTAATGAAAACAGAGTGGTGCTTACTTTCCAGTGTCATAGCACAGTGACCACTTAAGGTTTGGTGTGCTTCATCTGACTCGGTATCCGAAGCAGCCTTAACTGCCTGAAAGAGGGTAATATAAAAAAAGGTAATATGTATGTTCATAATTTCAGGAAGTCACAGGCCCCAGAAAGGATTTTCCACAGCTCCGTACAACTGTGTGATACACTCTAGGGTAACTGCACTGGAATACTGGAAACAGGATTATAAGCACCTTCATTGCAAATTCTTGCAACATTGGGAAACGCTCCGGAGTAATACCAGCAAACTGAAGTTCTTTCATAGCATTTTCACCAGTCCAACTGAGGATTAAAGATATTAAATCAACTAGATGCAAGACAAATGTTTAGTCTAATGCTTTGTTAAAAGCATGTATCAAAGAATCATATGACTGGAAGTTAAAAATGAGAACGTAATCAACAATTTCTTAGATATTAATGAATGAGTTAATTATACAACTGTAAGTTCAAAATGAGAATGGAACCAGATTTCCGTGCTTTAGTCAACTCGGACTTAAATGATGCTGAGCAACGGAAGTTTGTCCGCGCAAGGGAGTTTCCGGGGCTACCGGCCTACCGCTACATTCAAGACATCCAAACAGCGCAGCCCATTCTGCAGGGGCTGCTGCATCTGTTTTGACTTGCCTAGCTTTCACGTTTTGATCTTTCTGTTTTTGTGCAGTTGTTTTTCGCTTTTGCTGGGGTTTTTGTGTGGTGGTTGTACGTTTGGCACCTTCTTGGCAAGTTGGCATTTCTCATCATATACAAAACGAAATGCATGTTGATGTGTGTTCGAGAGAGAGAGAAGCCTGAGGAGCTCAAATCCACATAGACCCTAATAATTCTTCGAGTCTAGGTTTTCCGCTTTTTTTACTGTGAAACCGTAGAGGAGAACCTCTACGGTATTTTTTTTATTAACAAGCCCAACAATGGTACGACCAACAACAAAGTCGGTAGAGTTACATCAAGGTGGGTAGAAGTGGACACCACTACAAGAGAGAGAAATCATTTTCAAGCTGAAACGGATACAATCCAATCTAGCAAGGGCTGAACCAAAGTAGTCTTGACCCTATACCTAAATCAAAAGATTCCTAGGTTTTCCGCTTTCATCTCAAACCAAAACCTAAATTAAGTTCAGTCAGCAACTATGTCTACGTGCTCCATCATTCTTCTCCCTCTGGTTTTGCAGTTAATTGGCAACACTGAAACACTGCAAATTCCTTGCAAAGCTATTTGTGCAAAATAATTGCTTGTGGGTGATTTACAGATGCAGATTCCTAGATCCTAAGTGGATTGACTAGAGAGATGGACAAGCGAAGAACAATAAGAATGACAGTGAGATCAGTTGGGGCCAGATCAGAGGATAAAATAAAAGGAATAATTAAAATCAAAGATAAAAATGGTTGGTACATTCCAAACTCTCTAAAGATCACGGTACATGGTAACGCCCCTAGTAACGTAAGACGGCTAATACTTCATAAAGTACTAATATGATCACATTGTTCAAGGGTAGGAAGAATAAATGACAAACAATAAATAGATAAATCAGGTAAGAAGCAATAAAAGATTTATTAGTACATACAATGAGGCACCATGTTCAAAGTCGTTATTTTGTAGATTGTCCTGCCGATCAGTAATCCAACTCTGAAGCCCCTGTAAAATTACTAAGATTTTAGTCACTTGAACTAATATTGCTGCTGACTAATCCAACTCTGAAGCCTCTCACAGAAGTACCTCGATAACATCATGTAGGGGTTGGTATATCGCTGCAACAGCCACATTAGTGGCCAAGTTTGCTAATTCTCTCTCCAAATCTTGATCATAGAGATAAATAAATTTAGTTAGCATGAGTTTAGCACAATGATATGTTATCTAAAACATAAGCTTTAACAGAACAGTGACGACTGTCTTACTGTCAAGTGTTTCTCCCTCAACATCAACACTTCCAGCATCACGTGCTATGTCTTCTATGTTGCTGCAAGACAAAAAATTGCAATAAAGATTAGAGCTGAAATTCACTGTCTTGATAATACAACTGCTGTCCATGAGAGAAAATTTTAGAGTTGGTAACTGATTACATTGAAAGGTACCGCAAGGAATATAATACTAGTTCATGTATCCATCAATCAAGTCAACTTATTGATTGACTGAAGCAAAAAATCACCGAGTCTGGACTTACTGTGCTTCATCAAGAATAACGACCGAGCCACTGATATCGATGTCCATTGCTCTCCTGACAATTGGACTAATTAGGTAGTTGTATGGGCAGAAAACCAGTTGAGCTGCTTCTGCCATGGTTTGTGCAGCAAAATATGGACACCCTGCAGATAACCAAAAAAAGTGTGGCAGTTGAATAGATATCAGTATTTTGAGGTGACATCGTAGGTTCCTTGAAATTCAGGACAAAACCACATAACCAAACAGATAGACAGACCCTTGACTTGTTTTCCAACTCTAAGAAGATCCTCAATATCATGAACTTCATAGCAGCCACCGATCTGAAGTGATGGATGACGACTTAGTTTCTGTGCATTCCTGCCAATACATGTTTCTAGTTGCATTAGTAGGGAAAGGGGGGAAATGTTCTCGAGGTTAAATATGGTCTGCCACAAAAGAAGTTAGGAAAACTCACTTGAATTCTAGGCATCCTTGAACTTTGTCATCTAGGAGAGCCTTGCTGATGAGGCATAAAAGATTCACTAAATGGTTAGCAATGAAGAGCGCAAAAGATTGGAAAAGAAATGCTTCTTATAATGTTACCAATGCTCATCAATTTTTTCAGACATGCATACGCTCTGATTGACACAATAGTGCTTCCTTGAGGCCTGCATTGCATTATTACTGACTGGTCAAACCAAATGCAATTTAACTTTAGAACAGGGGAACCCCAGAGAACATGTGGCCCCTGGGGATTACAACTATGAAACCAGCCACTACTACAGGATGATTGAATATATGTCTTAGCAACATTTGTGCCACTGGTACTTAACTTTGGTTGGATAATGCATTTCTTATTTAAGTGGCAAAAACTGACAGGTACATTGAGATGGGAACATCAGTTACCAAGATGGCCATCCGCGGCCGGTACGACGTCTTGCGGAGCTCCCGGACCACCTGGGTGATCTGCGAGTGCGTCCTCCTGCAGGCAGATAACCAGCCAAACCAAACCAAGAAAACAATCAAGTTTCTCAAAGGAGAATGCAAAAGTGAAACCAATCAAGATTAGTCTCCTCGATCCAAGACAACCGGCCAAGAAACCTATCAAGATTGTCTCACTGGATGGATCAGTTCTGAGGATGGCAGATCTTACGTCGCGTAGTAGATGGTCGGCGCGTTCTTCTTCTTGACCGGCTTCTCCGGGACGCCTAAACACCAAGAATCACGCGGGGATGAGTAATTGACCAAGAAAGTGGAGCAGCCCGCTCCCGATCCAAGAACCGGCGCAAGAGGGGGAGGGAGGAAAGGGGAGTGGGGGGCGTACCGGGAGTGGCCTGCTGTTGCTGCTGCTGAGTGTCGTCGGGTACGAATCCGCCGCCGTTGAGGAACGGGTCGGCGGCGGCGGCGGGCGGCGCGCGGAGCGGGTAGTGGCGCTGCCATGCGAGCGCGGAGCAGAGGAGGGAGAGCGACTTGCCGGTGCCGGTGGGCGACTCGAGGAGCGCGTGGGAGCGGCCCTGGCGGCGGGCGCGGTCGAGCGTGGTGATGACGCGGCCCATGAAGGCCAGCTGCGTCCCGTACGGCTTGTAGGGGAACTCCACCGGCACGCCGCCCACCTGGTACACGCCGCCGCGACGGTCGGGCGCGGGCGAGGGCGAGGGCCACGGAGGGGCGAAGTCGTCGGCCATGGCGTCGGCGCCCATCGTCGGCGCGGCGCACGGCAGGTGTTTGTGGATTCGCCCGTGAGAATTGGGCGGGAGGGTTTGGGGGAAAACGAAAATGGCGGTCTCCTAAACTGACGCCGCGCGCATCAATTGAGAGAGTCGGCCCGTGATTGTATACGTGGAGGTTCTTTTTTTGGGGGAATAATAATTTGACGATTAAAGTAGTTTTGGGTTATTCACAATATCTTTTTTTGAGAGTATAAGTTATTCACAGTATCACAATTTACATTGATACTTCTGTTCTTGGCGTCGGTGATGTTCAGTGGAGACTTACAAATGTAATGTTTATGGCGAGGCGCAGACGATCTTCCGTCACCACACATGCATGGGAAGGATATGTTGAAGAATATAAGTAGTAATTTATTCCCTTTCTTGACTTTGCTTAGGACAGTTTAGCAAGGTGCTTCATGCCCATGAACACGATGGAGTTAGCCACCGCACACATAATCAGATCTAGGCTGGAGGTCCTATAGTTGATGTTCTCTTTGTAGAGCTTCTGACTCGTGGAGGCACTCCCTACTCAATTGCAATATGTCTAATAATGTTTGGGCGTTGCTGAATGACCTCATGGTCCAAGATTTGTTTGTGTATAACTTTGAGTAATATTTAAAAAATAGCACAAATATAAGAGATATCTTTAGGCAACTTTATGGAGTAGGGGGGCCATGGCCCCCTTGCCCTAGAAAAGCTCCGCCACCATAAACAAGCGACCCTCAGCGATGAGGTGCTAAGGCGGCGACGGTGTGAGCAACCTGGACATTTGCCCATTTCCGATAGGATTCGAGGGAGGTGTGTGGCAATACAAGCCAAAGGGATGCCAATCTCCAGTCGGTGCCGGCAACGACGGCGCCCGTGGGTGTCGTTTCCCTCCTTGGAGGCGTCGCCAAGGTGTGTCGGCACTTCACTCGATCTCCGAAACTGACGCCCGAGCGAGAGAGAGTATAAATGGAGGTTTAGGCATGTTTTGGAATAATAATTTGATAATTAAAGTTATGGGTTATTGATGTCTACGCATGCGTCTATTCTTGTAGACAGTGTTGGGCCTCCAAGTGCAGAGGTTTGTAGAACAGCAGCAAGTGGATACTAGAGTACCTCAAGCAAAGAAACGGCTCAGTAAGAAACCACATAGCTACCCGTATGTATCGCAGAGCACAGCTGCGCGATCTCGCGACGTCGGCATCAAGTAGAGCTCGCTCTCCTCAGCCTAGTCGGGGTAGTCGATGCGCTCTGTCACTGCCGTAAAAAAGATACGTGTCTGTCAGGACGAAGATTTCGATCAGGATCCTTGCCGCGGAACCACCAAGCAAAGAGACGTCTGGACACAACTGCAGTAAACAAGGGGAGGACTAGTTGCTGCTAGCTGCAGCCTGAACAAGACATCGTTGGCACTTGGCACAAGACCCATGGACTAGTTTTGGGCTATTCACAATATCTTTTTTGAGAGTATAAGTTATTCACAGTATCACAATTCACATTGATACTTCTGTTCTTGGCGTCGGTGATGTTCAGTGGAGACTTACAAATGTAATGTTTATGGCGAGGCGCAGACGATCTTCCGTCACCACACATGCATGGGAAGGATATGTTGAAGAATATAAGTAGTAATTTGTTTCCTTTCTTGACTTTGCTTAGGACAGTTTAGCAAGGTGCTTCATGCCCATGAACACGATGGAGTTAGCCACCGCACACATAATCAGATCTAGGTTGGAGGTCCTATAGTTGATGTTCTCTTTGTAGAGCTTCTGACTCGTGGAGGCACTCCCTACTCAATTGCAATATGTCTAATAATGTTTGGGCGTTGCCGAATGACCTCATGGTCCAAGATTTGTTTGTGTATAACTTTGAGTAATATTTAAAAAATAGCACAAATATAAGAGATATCTTTAGGCAACTTTATGGAGTAGGGGGGCCATGGCCCCCTTGCCCTAGAAAAGCTCCGCCACCATAAACAAGCGACCCTCAGCGATGAGGTGCTGAGGCGGCGACGGTGTGAGCAACCTGGACATTTGCCCATTTCCGATAGGATTCGAGGGAGGTGTGTGGCAATACAAGCCAAAGGGATGCCAATCTCCAGTCGGTGCCGGCGACGACGGCGCCCGTGGGTGTCGTTTCCCTCTTTGGAGGCGTCGCCAAGGTGTGTCGGCACTTCACTCGATCTCCGAAACTGACGCCCGAGCGAGAGAGAGTATAAATGGAGGATTAGGCATGTTTTGGAATAATAATTTGATAATTAAAGTTATGGGTTATTGATGTCTACGCACGCGTCTGTTCTTGTAGACAGTGTTGGGCCTCCAAGTGCAGAGGTTTATAGAACAGTAGCAAGTTTCCCTTAAGTGGATCACCCAAGATTTATCGAACTCAGGGAGGAAGAGGTCAAAGCTATCCCTCTCAAGCAACCCTGCAATTACGATACAGAAAGTCTCTTGTGTCCCCAACACACCCAATACACTTGTCAGATGTATAGGTGCACTAGTTCGGCGAAGAGATAGTGAAATACAAGTAGTAGTGATGATTATAAGTAGTAACTGTAATCTGAAATAAGTATCGCTGCGAGCAAACATGTAACAAAACTGAATATAAACGGTGTGCAAAGCTTGGAAACAAGACCTAGGGATCATACTTTCACTAGTGGACACATTTCCAACAAATATAACATAATTGAACCAATAGATACTATCATCAACATGCAACTCAAAACAATTCTCCAATGGAAAACAAACACTAATCATGCGTAGGGCTACGAAGCACTCCTCAAAATCCGTATGTACCCAAACTAGATTGTCCCACACTATCACCGTGAACGCACTAGATGGTTCCAACAAACACCAACATTTCATAGAGACATTAACCAAAAAGATACACATGATGCACACACTAGTCACCTTTACACCATGATACGAGGTATCTCCGGAGAGTACAATAATAAAGCATAGGAGTAGCATAATATCTGAATAATAACATCTACCAATTCAACTAGATACAAAGCTCACAATCACATAAAGATCACATCATGGGAGAGAGAGGTGAACCACATAGCTACCGGTAGAGCCCTCAGCCCCGGGGGAGAACTACTCCCTCCTCATCATAGGAGACAGCAAGGTTGATGGAGATGGCGGCGAGGTCGATGGAGACGGCGGAGACGGCGATGGAGACCGATGGAGATGGCTCCGGGGGCACTTCCCCGTCCCGGCAGGGTGCCGGAACAGAGACTTTTGTCCCCCAAAATTCGTCGGCGGCGGCGGAGCTGCGCAACTCTTTCTGGAAAATTGCCGATTCCCCTAGGGTTTTCCGTCCCGAGGCTTTATATAGGCGAAGGGGCGTCGTCAGGGGGCTGCCAGGGCGCCCTCACACGTAGGGGGCGCGGCCAGGGGCCAGGCCGCGCCGCCCTATTGTGTGGGGCCCTCAGTGGCCCCACTCCGTCTCCTCTTCGGTTCTCTGGAAGCTTCGGTGAATTTCTGGACGTTCGGCTTTTGTTTCGTCCAATTCCGAGAATATTTCATGTGTAACTTTTCTGAAACACAAAAATAGCAGAAAACAGGGAACTGGCACTGTGGCATCTTGTCAATAGATTAGTTCCGAAAATCGCATAAAAACTGCCACGAAGTGTAACGAAACACAAGGCAAATGGTGTAAAAACAAGCATGGAGCATCAAAAATTGTAGATACGTTTGAGACGTATCAGCATCCCCAAGCTTAACTCCTGCTCGTCCTCGAGTAGGTAAGTGATAACACAAGAATAATTTTTGAGGTGACATGCACCTACACAATCTTGATCATCGATGTAAGCATTGAGTACTGAGATCAAAGAACTTAAAACATGGGCATGAAAGACATAATCTTGACAATAAGAAACTTAGCAATCATGTTATAACATGAAAAAGAACACAAACAAAAGATCATGAATAATGAAACAATGAAAGTCAAACGCGTGTTCAAATCATATGGAAAAACATAGTAAATGGTTTTCAGCTTGTCCCTCATGGAATAGCAAAACATAAATGCATAGGACACCTTCAAGTTTAAGAGGGTGACTAGATACAAGTAATTTAAGAACAAGTGAAACCATAGTCATGAATTAATCAATGATAAACTTTGGGACAATGCACATTATACTCAGAATGACAACTATGCTCTCTTAGACGGTGCATAAAGATAAAAGGTGGTGACTCAACATAAAAGTAAAAGAAATGCCCTTCGCAGAGGGAAGCAGTGATTAAACATGTGCTAGAGCTTTTTATTTATAAAACAGAGAGATAAAAATTGGTTTTGAGAGGTGGTTGTCTTTGGCAACGACTGGCAATGGGGTTCTTACTATCTTCCATACAAAAATGAAGCAAGTTTTTAAGAGAGAGATTGGCACTTTTGTGCTCTTTTATAAAGCTTGGCTCTCCTCCCCACCTTTTTTCCTTTCTCAAACCATGGCTAACCGATTCCATCGGGTGCCCACCAACATTCACATACCATGGAGGAGTGCCTTTTTTCTTTCTTTTTTTCTCTTTTTTTTCTTTTTGGAATAAGACAATATGGAAGATAGCAAATCCGACCACTACGTCCCCGTGAGCTGAAAACAGTGTCACAAAATAAGAAGTATTTTGAAGGGTTTTTGAAAGGTAGCACATGAAAATTTACTTGGAATGGCTTGCAAATACCATGCATAGAAATTTATAGTGGACACAATGACAAACTTGGTTTTTGGGAGTTGGATGCACGAGTAGAGCTCATACTCAGTACAAAATGAGGGCTAGCAAAAGACTAGGAGCGACCAACTAAGAGAGCAATAACGGCCATAATCATGCAAAGCGACAAAGCAACATTAAAAGAAGCATAAGATGGCATCAAAAGCCAAAAACTAAATGATCACAGAGGCTATAGGCGACTTATTTTTGTAGTCAACATGGTGTAAGCATGCGCCAAGTCAACCCAAATAAAGCATCAAAGGAGAAAACCAAATTAATGCTTCCAAATAATATAAATAACGCATGATTTTTTCAAAGGCTCATTAAGCAGTCTCAGTCATTTGAGACAAGTCATGCTACAGCAAAACCACTAAGCATACTATCAAAATGACATCAAACATGACATGCAAAAGTCTAAGCCGCAGTCTAAACAAGCTCCTTTTTGTACCACTTTTTTACATAAAACTTTTTCTCTTTTCCAACACCATTCAAACCTTTTTGAGGAAACTCTTTTGAGGAAAACCAACATAGACCAGAGGTCCAAATACACCTTGATGCAAAGATAAAACAAGATCTGAACAAAAATCAAGGCGAAAAATGCAAGCTAAACGTTGTAGCAGAAAAAGAGAACACTCATTGAACGATAAGAGTGAAAACTAGAGTGTTCTTGGCAAATGAAAAGCGAGTTCATCTCCTCCAAAAGAAACATGATGTGATCTAACCATTTATTGCAGCAAACAAAGCAAACAAAAACTGAAAACAAAATCAACTGACGCTCCAAGAAAAACTGTATAGTGCATGAAGCAATAAAAATATAGTGTCTTGAAAGGTGACCTGATTTTTGCCGATGAAGAAGGGGGTGCCTCGGGGACATCCCCAAGCTTTGACGCTTGTACTTCTTGGATATTTCTTGGGTGACATGGGCATCCCCAAGTTTGAGCTTTTTTCCATTCTTCATCTCATCTCATCATTCTCCAATCCCTACACTTAAAAACTTCCTTCATACAAAACTAAACACAAATCTATTAGCAACATTAGTGTAAGCATAGTAATGAATCAACCCTTTTTGCTTCAGGTTTCAACTCAAAACCACCACATATAAAGTATATACTACTGTAGCAACTTCCTCAAAAGTTCCATGATCAAAAGAACTAAAAAAGAAAGCGATAAAGCGGCAAACACAAATATTGGCAAAAATCTGTCAAAACAGAACAGCTGACAAAGGTCGAATTTTTAGAGCAGTTTTCTGTTACTCAAATCAAAAAGTGTTCAACTAATAAAAGTTTGGATATAACCTGGGGCATATGCACAAGAAATCGCAGGTCCAAAAGATATACATAGAATTTTCACGAATTTTTACGGTGCAGCACCGAAAACTGTTTCAAGACAGCAACATCCCCAAATCTTACCTCACTCAAATTAGAGGCTTCTCTTGGCACAACAACAAAATAAAAAGGATAAGGAGCGGTTATTACAGTAGTAATAACTTTCAAGACTCAAATAAAAGAAAAAGTACTGAAAATAAAACAATGGGTTATCTCCCAAGAGTGCTTTTCTTTAACGCCTTTGAGCTAGGCGCAGTAATTTGCAAAGATGCTCATGTGGGCACCATATAAGAGCTTGAGGCAAAGGCGCCATATAGGAACTTAAAGCAATAGAGAGCATCAAAAAGCAAATGTGAAACACATTTAAATCTAAACCACTTCCTATGAAAAATAGTCTTGTAAAGAGACAAGTCATAAAAGCGCAAAGCAAAAAGCATAGGAAGGCAAAACAAGTACAACTTCAAGAATTGCAACATAAAGAGGGGAAACTCAATACTGTTGAGATCCATCAAACCATGTTTCCCTCTCTCATAATAACTTTCAGTAGTATCATGAATAGAACTAACAATATAACTATCACATAAAGCATCTCTATCATGAGCCACATGCATAAAAGAATTAATACTCCCCACATGAACAATCGTAGTAGGAGCAGATTCAACAGAATAATTATTCCCATCACCATAATCATCAAAAACAGGAGGCATGTTGTAATCATAACTAATTTTCTCCTCAATAGTAGGTGAACTGAAAACATTATACTCATCATCATAGCCATCATAAACTAGAGGTTTAGTATCATCACAAGCTAGAGAACAGCTATTTCTCAAAGCATATTCATCAAACATATCATCATAAGAAGGAACATGGATAATACTAATGGTACAACAATTATTAACCTTAGAATTTGCACCAAACAGATTTTCAATATCAAAAGTAGAGTGCTTTTCCCAATCAAGGTCACTAACATAGGTAACAGGCATGAGAACATCATCCCAATCAGAATTATCATAATCTATAGCAGGATCACAACGCTTAGGGGAAGATACCGTGTCCTCTCGCCTTTTACTCCTCCTCTTCTTCTTCTTCTTCATACTCTTCTTACTCTCTCCTTTAGGAGGGAGAGACTTGAAGGGCATCTTCTCCACATATCCTTTAGGAGGGAAAGGCATCTTCTCCACATAATCTGGTTTGCTGACAGAAACAATAGAAGAAACTTTGGAGGATTTCTCCTCTCTATTAATAAGATCGAAACATCTATTAGTCCTGTCATAGCTTGGCAAAACATCATGTTTTATAAGATCTTGTAAGTAAGTATTTGCGAGGCAATCTTTAGCACAATAGAGACGACAACCACGAAGGGTGCTATTAATATCAACATCTCTCATATCAACCAAAGAAATCTTTCTAGATATCTCTTCACAATTCAAAAACAAAGAAAGCTCATCATGCTGATTGAGAGTAATCTTATCATCATAATACAAATTTGCGGTACTCGTTCGATTAATTGGGCATTGAAAATTAAAGTGACCCGTTTTACCGCAAAGTTCACAAATAAAAGGATAAAGCTCACAAACCCTTTCACCAAGCACATCTAGATCCCTGAGCCACATACTGGTTTCTTCATTTGCGTGGTGGACACAATAATCTTCCTTGTTGTAACTCTGTTCACAAGGTCTATGTACTCCACAAAAATTAACATGCTTATAGGAAATAGGACTTTCAGAGGTTCGAGCATGTTTATTGGAATCATCAACAACAATATCATTTTCTACGCGAGTGTCCTTAAAAGGTTCATGATACATGTCCCCATTTCCTTTAGGAACATTAATATGGGAAGCAAAGGTTTTAAAACAATCAATCATAATTTAAGGATCAAGACCATACTTAGCACTAAGCTATTGAAAATCAACAGTTTCAGCGAAAGACTTAATGCAATCAAACTCATAATTCATACCTGATCCTTTACCTTTGTTGCTATCCCAACCTTCAATATTGTTTTGAATTGTTTCAAGCAGACCCCACTTGGTGTCGACATCCTTGCTTGTGAAAGACCCATCAAAGCATGCATCTAGATAGTCCTTGTAATATCCTGAAAGCCTTGCATAAAAATTATTAATAACAATATTACGGGGAAGATCATGAATAGGACATTTATGCATTAGTAACTTCAATCTTCCCCATGCTTGGGCAATGCTTTCTCCCTCATGCGGATGGAAATTATAAATGTAATTTCTTTCTTTATAAACCTCACTAGAAGGATAGAATTTAGAATAAAAGAGAGGTACAATTTCCTCCCACTCAACCGGTCGGCCATCCTTCAGTGTCTTATACCATTCCGCAGCTCTGTCCTTCAGTGATAAAGAAAATAGCTTTCTCTTAACTTGGTTCATTGAAATACCTGCACACTGGAACAACTCGCATAATTCATGTATAAAGAGCAAATGATCACTAGGATGGATAGTTCCGTCTCCTAAATAGCAGTTATTCATAGCACGATCAACAATTTTCATAGGTATTTTAAAAGGATGAGGAGCACAAGCATCATTAGAAACATCACATATGGGAGATAAAATATCATCAGAGCAAATTTTCTCCACTAAAGCTGGGGAACTAAAAATATCATGCTTAACAAAACCAGCTTCCCCAAGCTTAGACTTTTCCATAGCATTAGCAATAACGGGATTAAAGCATTCGTACTAATAACATTGCTATGCAAAATAAGCTCCAAAGGTTTTTCAATTTTCTCTTCAAATCTAAACTCAGAAAAAAGACTAAAGAACTCTTTATTTTCCATTAAGCCTAACTAGTGAAAAGAAAAAAAGAAACAAAAAGATATAATTGCAGAATCTAAAGGAAATAACTCCGAGCACTCACACAGGAAGATGCGAGTACCTTTTACCTTACCTCCTCGGCAACGCGTCTGTTCTTATAGACAGTGTTGGGCCTCCAAGTGCAGAGGTTTGTAGAACAGCAGCAAGTTTCCCTTAAGTGGATCACCCAAGGTTTATCGAACTCAGGGAGGAAGAGGTCAAAGCTGTCCCTCTCAAGCAACCCTGCAATTACGATACAGAAAGTCTCTTGTGTCCCCAACACACCCAATACACTTGTCAGATTTATAGGTGCACTAGTTCGGCGAAGAGATAGTGAAATACAAGTAGTAGTGATGATTATAAGTAGTAACTGTAATCTGAAATAAGTATCGCTGCGAGCAAACATGTAACAAAACAGAATGTAAACTCGACAAATGTCCTAGATGAAGGACTTAGGATCGGGGAGATAGGGCGTCGGATGAACTCGAAGGTAAAGTTAATCGAAATAGGTGTATATCGAAAGTAAACTTGGGTGTTCAACCTGGCTTGCTTTCAATCTGCCCTACACCGTCCCCTCCTGGCCCCTATATATAGATGGCCAGGTCTCGAGGATCGAGTAGGGTTCGATACAGATTACAAATATCGACATACGGAAATAACTCGTATTCGACTATCATTACAATTGGGCCTAGCATAACGGGCCTCAGGGGTACTCAACTAACGGGCTCTATTATCTATACCCTTGTCAGTAGCCCCTGAGATTCTACCAGAATTGCAGATTCAGGTTGAATCTCTAATCTTCAAATCTTCGACTTGATCAATTCTTCATATCTTCAAATCTTCGACTTGGTCTTTCGACTTATATTTCATGATATTCTTTCGCAAGGGGTTTTGATGAGCAAGCCTGACAACTCTGACGGATCAAGAGGTCAGTTAACTGCCGGAACAGATACTTGTCACCTACTTCAAATTCAATCCCCTTGGACTTGAATTCGGGATACCGGTCAAACCCATTCTTTTGCCTCATTTAGGACTTACAAAAAATGAATCCCAGTGGTTCTCAGGGTACCCAGTGCGTCCACCAGGATTTTCTTCGCGTCGTAGACACGGATACATACCAGCAGAGCGCATCCATGTGCGTATACCAGGCCACACAGGACGGATCCCGGGGTCTTACCTTCGTGACAAGTCACGGCATTTGAGTTTTGTTGCGATAACACAACTCGAGAATCTTATGTCGCAGTCAAATTTCGACTGAAAATATTCGGGTTTCTGCAACCATAAAACTCGCTCCCGATGGGAGTAACACTTCTCCAATCTCCAATGTTTAAGTAATAAATATCTTCGGGTGCGCGCTCAGCGCTCCCAATGGGAGTAGCCCCCGAGGCTATAGTCGAAAAAGAGTTTTTCGAGTATAGGCTCTAGAGATAATACACCCCACCATACTTCAACTCGAAATACCTCGACTTTGAAGTTTCTTCAACTCGAGATACTTTCAATTTTGAGGTTCTTCAACTCGAGATAGTTTCAAAAACACCTTGTTGTCGAGTACAAGCCCACTACTCCAAATGAAGAATTCCATTTGATATTTTTGTGAAAGTAGCAGTCCCCAAGGTTGTAATCAAAAAATCCTTCTCATATGATCCTCTTTATAAAGTCCGAATTTGTCGGCGCCATCCTTTTTCCTGTATATATTTACTTTATTGCGTCAATGATGACGTAACTCTTCATCAATGCAGACCGCTTTATGGGTAATACTGTAACTTCCACGATTTTGTGACCGTTTAACGGGCTGCACGATTTTTGACCGTTAGTGGGCTGCCGTTTCCGATCTTTTCGCCACGTCTCAGCCCACGATCCTTCTCCCAGAAGATATATAAATGGCATAGTGGGGAATCGCACTGTTTACCAGCTCGTTCCCTCCGCCGCCTCCATTGCTGATCTCCTTTGTGTCCTCCTCTCGCTCAGAGCCCCCAAGCGCACTTCGTACTGGATGCGCGTGAAGCACCTGGCCACTAAGAACACCATGGCCAAAACCTCCGCCACCAGCTGGGTTCGCTCCACCATCTCCAAGAAGGAGGTGCAGAAGGCCAAGGCGGACGGCTTCGTCGCCGCCGAAGATTCCATCATCTTCCCCAGTGCCGAACGGATCCCGAAGCCCCCGAGCGGCTATCGGGTAATGTTCCTTGCTTTTCTCCTCCGAGGTTTCTCTCTCCCTGCCCACGAATTTCTCCGTGGGCTTCTGTTTGTTTACGGTGTACAGCTCCACCAGCTTACACCGAATTCTCTTCTACACATTGCCTGTTTCGTGACTCTTTGCGAGTCCTTCTTGGGCATTGAGCCTCACTTTACTCTCTGGAGATCACTCTTTCGACTCCGCCCCAATGTTTCTCTGGCAAGGAAACCTGAACTGGGCGGAGCCGTCGTTTCTGTGCGCCCTGAGGCGCAATATCTTGAATTTTCTATGGCCGCATTGTCCACGGGTGGAGGACAAAGTGGTTTTATATCAAGGACCGCAAATCCTCTCCTGAAGATGAATTCGGTCTTCCTCCCTTTGACGCTTTTCAAGAGGTGAAGAAATTGAAGTCATGGGATTCGCTTCCCTCAGATGCGGAGGTTGCAGAAATTCTTCCCCTTCTATCCCGCATTCAAACTCTGAAAACAGGCTTAGGAGGTGCTTTATCGGGTATTCAACTCATGGCGTTTTTCATACAACGTCGAGTTCAACCCCTACAGCACCGCCTCACCAAGCTTTGGACTTACTCTGGCCTAGAGGACCCTACTCGCATTTCGGAGGATCCGGTGACGAAAGAAGATGTCGACAAGCGAGTTAGGAATCTCACCAAGCTTACCAAGGAGCACTCAGTTGCTGACTTGAAGGCAGATTTCTTCGACTCCGTGCACCCTATTCCTGAGGTATACATTGCTGCATCTACTTTTTGTCAAGCTTTTCTTAGTTTCGACTTGCATTGTTCCTTGCCTCTGCATTCTGTTGATTTATTAATATGCAGGGTCATCAATTCATCGTTTCGCGTCCCCCTCTTCCAGAGGGAGGGCCCCTTCCTGCTGATCTAGCATCTCCTGCATCTGAAGCCCCCGAGGCTGACGAAAGTCAGGACGGAGATGATGTCGAAGATTCAGAAGAGGAAACCAGTTCCTCGACATCGATTCCTCCTGTTTCTGCTGAAGATGTTGGTGTCGACAAGAAAAGAAAACGTGTCGATGACATTGCCTCATCGAGTTCTGCAGCGGCTGGGAAAACCCCCGCTGTCGCAGAAGATATGGAATACTTCGACATGCTTGCATCGTAAGTATTGTAGTCGAACTTTTTCAATTGCCTTGTTCTTGCCCTTTGTCTATAACTTATACTTTTTCATGCAGAGATGATGAAGAACCATCAACATATGCGACGGCTGTTCCACCACCTTCTCCTGTGGCGGTTGACGAGCCTGTCGAAGCAGATGTTGTGCCAAGGACTACCAGGGCCTCTATAAAGAAAATTTCTCAAACTCAGGCCCGAAACCTCAAACGCGCAAAGAAGACCAAAGAAGCCGAGGTTTCTCTGGAGGCCCATGTTTCTACAGTTTCTTCTGATGATGTGAGCAATTCTTCTTTCCCTTCTTTCCTTTTATGCACTTCCACTCTTACACTCTTCTTTTATCAGGCTTTGATGAAGAGATTTATCGCCCTAGGCACGGAGTGCACGGGGTACCTAAAGGTTGCGAAAGCTTCCGAAGGTACAATTTTTGACGTCCAATCACTACTTGTCTTCTGCACTGTGTCCTTCATTATATACCTGATTCCTTGTCGACTTCTTATGCAGCTACTTTAGCAGCCGCCAATGCTCAAATTGCTTCGCTGGAGGCAGAGCTGAAAGCCTCGCAAAAAGCTTATGATGCTGCGACCGCTGCTAAAGCCATTGCTGAGAAATCGCAGAAATCTGCGCTTACCAAGGCGAAGAAGGCTGAGAGGGCGTTAGCAGATGCCAACAAGGAGCATGCTCAACGAGAGCAGGCCGTGGCGGAGCGTCTTCACACCATGTCTACTGCTGCCGAAAGTAAGTTCTTCGACTTGTCTTCTGCTTTCGTCCCCTGTTGCACTGGTGTACTTGTTGACACTTGCCTCTTCCTTTCCTTTCTATTGCTTAGAATTCACAGGGGTATCTCCGTCGTCCCTGCAAACGGACGATGATCCTCTTATGGATGCGGTTAACCTACTCGAAGAAAACTGGATATCTATCCAGGAAACTTTTGAGTTGGTTGGCCGCGTGCTGTCACGGCTATTCGTCGGGTTGTGGCCGAAGAAAAAGATAGCGATCCCGAAGGGCAGCCTGACTGAACTCGCCAAGACTTTTGACAGCGATGAGGACCCTACTCTCCATCTGAAGGGGTTGTCCATTAAGCGCGGCGCCGAAGGTGCCATTGCCCTTTCTCTTGCGCATGGCACAGACTTTGATTGGGAGAAAGTTAACTCCCCCCATGGCTATACTCGCGACGAGATGAAGGTGTTCTTCGAGAAGGCGAAGAAGTTGGCTCCTGCATTGCTAAATATGATTTCTCCTTCGGCGGCTTCTGCTGTGCCTGCTGCACCATCTCCAGCGCCGAAAGCTCCAGTGCCACCGTCTACTTCCAGCGAGGAGGCTGCCGTACCCCCTTCTTCCACGGAGCACAATGCTGAGGTGGCGTAGACTCAGCTTTCTTGTAGTCTTCTAGTTTTCTCCTTTTGAATGTAAAGTATCAATTAGGTACCACCCGAGAACTTTAGTCATAGGGTTGTACTCTATATGTAAATATATCCTCTTTGCATGGAGTAGTATGCTATCTTTCTGAAATTGTTTCTCCTTTCTTTCTTTTTGTAGTCGATGCGTGGCAGTGATCCTTCTTCCCATGCTCCTGCTCCTTCCTCTGCTGGCGGATTCGATCCTCAGATTTCGTCGACTCCTAGTCGATGTAGTCACTGCGAAGAATATTCTTCCAGGGTTTCCGACCTTGAGACTCGCCTATCCCTGGCTAAACGCCAAGCACAGATGGCTATTAAAAAGGCTAGCCAGGCCAGTGGCTATATGAAGAAAATCTCTTCACTTGAAGAAAAGGTCTCCAGCTTGACGGCGAAGGTTGTTCACAATGAAGAGTGCGAATCTTTCATTCTTGGAATTGTCGAGTCTGCTTGCGAGCTGTTGCGATGTGAGTTTTCTTTCGACTTCTTCTTTTGGCTGCTTGTGCACTTCTTTTGTGATATATTTGTCATTGTAGGTACTTGCTTGGATTTTGCTGCTGAAGAACGTCGAGTTGCTGAGCGAAATGCTGCTTTGGAGAAAATGTCGACTGGCTATGAGACTCTGTGGTCTGATCCTCGACGCCGTAGTGCTATTGTATTGCTTCAAGATCGTGCCCAGCACATTGGCGAGTCAGTTGATGGTTGCCGACGAGCTCTTACAACTATGCACTCCATTATGCTTCCCCGTAATCCTTTGCCTGCAACTTTCCCACTTCTTCTTGATGCTTTCCGATCCAGCCATCGTATTCATAGGTTAATAGAACTGAACTTAGTGGCTGGTGCCAATTTTGCTCTCGGGTGGATACGCAAGTGGCACCCCAGATTGAATTATAGCACGATGTCCTTAAGTTTGGCTCCAGGTGGAGCTAGCCTTCGGGTTCATATGGAGAACACGCTTCAACGTGCTCGAAGACTTGTAGCTAGGCTTCTAGAGGCGGATGCTGCGTTTTTCCGCGAGTATCATTATTTAGATCCTTTAGGCGTAGATGATTCCGACAACCCGATGTTGTAAAGTATTTGTGTAACGCGAGAGATTATTTATTTCGCGACTATATGTCTGAAATTTATTCTCAAGGCGTGTTTGTATGGTTCGTGCGTTTGCCGCATCTTCTCTTTGAAAGACTCGTAAACTCGAATATGAGGAACGCTTTGTCTTTATTTATACTTTTAATGTAAGATACATGGGGTGACCCAAGAAATCCGGCCTATGACCTGTGTTCTGGATCTAGAGGGCATTGCCCCTGGAATAACTCGTGGCTTTTACAGCCTTTGTGTTCTGCTCTTCTCTATGTTTATGATGTCGCCGTTTTCCCTTCTTCTCCTGTGCCTTCGCCTTGTCCTGGTGTCTCTACTCGTGGTTTCTTTGGCTCGGGCTCCGCGACTTGTCCCTTGAGTAGCTGGACGCCTTCTGCAGTCGTGCTTTTCGCCTTTTCCGCATAGTTGGCTATCATGCCAAAGTTTTGCGCCATCTTGTGGAACTCCCTATCGCAGAGATCTGAAACTTCAAAGCTTCCTTTCACTGTGATTATTCCTTTTGGTCCTGGCATCTTAAGTACCAAATATGTGTAGTGAGGCACTGCCATGAATCGCGAAAACGCGGGTCGTCCGAGGATCGCATGATACTGTGATGGCCAATCCATGACTTCGAAGTCTAGCTTTTCTCTTCTGTAGTTTTGTCGGTTGCCAAAGCAAACATTGAGTGCTATTCGACCCAGCGGGTAATTGGCACTTCCTGGTACGATTCCATGGAAGGAACAGTCTGTTGGCTTCAAAAACTCTAGTGATATATGCATTGCTCTGAGTGTTTTCGCGTATATCAAGTTAATTCCACTCCCCGCATCCATGAATATTCTGTCGACATCATACGCGCCGATTTGAGCTTTGAGTACCAGAGGCGCGTTTCCTGGCCGAGGTACTGTTATGGGGTGGTCCTCTCTGTTGAACTCGATTGGTTGTTCTGACCAATGCAGATATTCTGTTATAGCTGGAGGCGACATGACTGCTAGATTGACTTGTCGAGTTATACTCTTTTCTTCTTTGTTTGACTTGGGCATAGGTTGTATCATTGCTGTAATGTGTCCTTTTGATGGGACGTACCCTTCGTCGTCGTCGTCGTGTCCCTTGTTTTGCTGGTCTTGCTCCTGAGGAGCTCCATTGTTTCCTTGCTGGCTTGTCGGGGGATTCTTACTTCCTTCAAATCCTTGTCGCCTTGCTTCGGTTTGTTTGTTTATTGCTGCTTCTTGTAGTTTTAGGAATGTCGTGCAGTCTTTCATTGCATGCCTTGATACTCGCTTCCCGTCGACGAACGCTGAGTGTATATGGCAAGGCCCATTGAGCATCTCTTCTGGTGATGGATTGTACTCTCTGGATTCTCTTGGTGGGAACTTCTTATAGTCCTCTTTTCCATAACTTCGATACCCCGAGCTTCTGCGATCGTTTCCTTGATAACTATTGTCTTTGTATCCTGCGGCGACTTGGCTATGAGAGCCGTAGGTGTCGTAGTTTCGGGATCGTCTCCTTTGACTTCCATATCTGTTTCTTCTATCGTCTTCTGGAGATCGTGTCCGTTTGTTGTTGCACGCATCTTCTCCATCTGCAAATTTGTTTGCTGTGTCCATGAGTTCTGACACTATTTTCGGCTTTATTCTACCCATCTCTTCGACTAGGTCTCTTCGCCTTAATCCAATGATGAACGCGTCTATTGCTCTTTCGTCCGAAACTTTGACTGCTGAATTTTTGATGAGGCTCCACCTTTGAATGTATGCCCGTAGTATTTCGTCGCGTTGCTGTACGCACGCCTTGACTTCTTCTATTGATGCTGGCCGTTTGTATGTTGACCTGAAGTTGCTTGTAAATTGCTTTGTAAGGTCTTCCCAGCTTCCAATGGATTCCTTTTCTAGTTTGCTCAACCATGACCTTGCTGCGCCGGTGAGGTGTAATTGCAAACTTTGCATTGCTGTTTCTTTGGTTCCTCCTAATATTTGAACTGCTTGTAGGTAATCTGCGAGCCATGATTGTGGTTCCTGTGATCCGTCGTATTTTTGCTGATCATGAGGTAACTTGAATCCCTTGGGTACTGGAGTGGTGCGAACCCTACGGGTAAAGCACGATGCCCCCATCTCCTTTTCGTCGTCTTCGTAGTCACGCCTTTTGTTTGGGGATCGCGATCGCCGAGTTCCACCATGCTGTTTTGGTGACGGCGAGCGAGATCGATGTTTGCTGCTTTTATGTCGAGGACTGTTGTGACGGCGAGGTGACCTTGCTTTGTGTACTTCTTTATGGTGATGTGCTTCTTCTCCTTTTGCTGATAGCTTATGGCCCACCATGTTGAGTCCGTTCAGTGCTGCTCTATGCATATGTTCTCTAGGATCTCCTGGATTTGGTCGAGTTGTAAGTAGGTATGCTTGTGCTGCCACTAGCGCTGCTTCAGGAGTTTTTGGTAGGATGTTTCCCTGCTCGTCGACCGATAGGAAGGACGAGTCGAGGTTCTTGGAAATACTTTGCCTGTCAGAATACTCGAGGTTATCGTACCTTGAACCGTGTCGCCGATTTTTCCTTGCGTTGCTGTGTGATGCGTCGCTTCGTGCTCTACGAGCGGCTTCGCTGGCTGCAATGGCTGAATCTTTTCTTCTTTGTATCTCTATCTTCTCCTTTGCTAATTGCTTTGCTTGCTGCCTGAGAGCGTAATGATACCCAAAAAGCATGTCTTTGCTGGAGTTGGATGGTATTGGTGTGCCGTGTTCTACGGCTTCTCTTATTATTTTCCACTCGTCGACTGATAATCGAATTTTCTCCCTAGCTGTGAGAGATTCTGGTGTTTGCCCTTCTGCTAGATGATTTGCTCCTCTGTCGATATTCGCTGGATTTATCACTGGGTTATTATTTTCATCGAATTCTTCTGAGTTGTCTCCCACAATGGCGAGTACCTGACATTGTTTGCCAATGTTACCCTCAAAACTTGAGAAGATCGAGTTACTATCCTCAGAAAGCTCTAATCCTGTCTTCCATGTATCTGTCGACTTGTCTGTGAGATCTTCGAGTTGGATTTCCACGTCAAAATTTTCCTTTTCTTCGTCGTCTTCTGCGATCTTTTCTTTTTGCACTTCTTCTAGGCTGACTGGCGAGTTTACTTCGCTGGAAGAGCCTTTAGAATACTCCATCATTACTGTTGTTTCGGGTTCTTGTGCCGACGGATCTTGATCTTGTTTCGTCGGATCCGAAAGGCGAGAGGAACCCGACGGCCCGATGAAGATGCTCAAACTTCCAATTGCTAGTTCCACCTCTTGACTTCCGTCGACTTCTGGATTATTGTTGACTAAAAGCGAAAAAGCCGTCGAATTCATGACTCCAACGCCCAAGTTCCCACGGTCGGCGCCAATTGACGAGGGTTAACTCGACAAATGTCCTAGATGAAGGACTTAGGATCGGGGAGATAGGGCGTCGGATGAACTCGAAGGTAAAGTTAATCGAAATAGGTGTATATCGAAAGTAAACTTGGGTGTTCAACCTGGCTTGCTTTCAATCTGCCCTACACCGTCCCCTCCTGGCCCCTATATATAGATGGCCAGGTCTCGAGGATCGAGTAGGGTTCGATACAGATTACAAATATCGACATACGGAAATAACTCGTATTCGACTATCATTACAATTGGGCCTAGCATAACGGGCCTCAGGGGTACTCAACTAACGGGCTCTATTATCTATACCCTTGTCAGTGTGCAAAGCTTGGAAACAAGGCCTAGGGATCATACTTTCACTAGTGGACACACTCTTAACAAATATAACATAATTGAACCAATAGATACTATCATCAACATGCAACTCAAAACAATTCTCCAATGGAAAAAAACAAACACTAATCATGCGTAGGGCTACGAAGCATGATGCGTGGTAAATGACCAGCCCGTTGGGAACCCCAAGAGGAGGTGTGATGAATATAGCAAGCAAGATTTTCCCTCAATTAAAAAACCAAGGTTTGTCGATCAGGAGAGGAGAGACAAATGACTGAAGGTGATGCGGACTGGCTTAGCGACAGCTTCGGACAATTTATATATGGCGCCTCGACCAAGCTTTGCTTTGCTAGCAGCAACGTGGAACCTGCACACAACACAACCAAATACTTTGTTCCCAACTTGCGATGAGGTTGTCAATCTCACCGGTTTCCTTGAAACAAAGGGTATGAGCGTATCGAGTGGAAAGCAGTGAAAGTATGCGAGTAAAGTAAACAGGTGATAGCAATATGATGGAAATATGACCGAGGTCCATAGTTCACTAGTGGTGTCTCTCCATAAGATAAATAATACATGCTGGGTAAACAAATTACAGTTGGGCAATTGATAGAATAAAGATAAACGTGATATGTCAAGAAGATCACTATGCGATTTACTCTGGGCATTACAACAAAATGCATAGACCGCCATCCAACTGCATCTATGACTAATAATCCACTCCCGGGGATATCATCCGAACACCCCATGAGTATTAAGTTGCGAACAACAGATAATTGCATTAAGCAAAGTGTGTAATGTAAACAAAGCATATGCCCTTGAGCATATGAATGTTGTTTTCTCCCTAGTAGCAACAACACATCTACAACCTTAGAGGTTTCTGTCACCCCCCCCCCTAGGTTAAATAGAGACATGAACCCACTATCGAGCATAAATACCCCCTCTTGGAGTCACTAGCAACTACTCGGCCAAGATAGCTACTAACAACGGAGAGCATGCAGGATCATAAACAATATAGAGATAACATAAGATATATTTCAGTATAGCAACTCAATCATAACACCAATATTCATCGGATCCCAACAAACCAAACATGTAGAATTACATAACGGTGATCTCAATCATGTAGGGCAGCTCATGAGATCTAAACATGAAGCACATGGTGGAGGAGACAACCATCTAGCTACTGCTATGGACCCATAGTCCAAGGTAGACTACTCACTCATCGCTCCGGAGGCAAGCATGGCGATGAAGAAGACCTCCGGTGGCGATTCCCCTCTCCGGCAGGGTGCCGGGAAGAGCTTCTGGACCCTCCCGATCTTCGGGTCGACGGCGGCGGCGGATCGCGATGTGTTCTAGAAAAGTGATTGGATACTTAGGTTTTTTCCGTCGGGGGGTCTTTATAGGCGAAGGGGCATCGTCAGAGGTGGCCCGAGGCACCCTCACACATAGGGGGCGTGGCCAGGGGCTGGGCCGCGCCGCCCTAGTGTGTGGGGCCCTCATGCCCCCCCTCCAACTTCTCTTCGGATCTCTGGAAGCTTCCGGGAAAAATAAGACTTCAGGAACTTGTTTCGTCCAATTCTGAGAATATTTCCTGTGTAGCACTTCTGAAGCACAAAAACAGCAGAAAACAGGGAACTGGCACTGTGGCGACTTGTTAGTAGGTTAGTTCCGGAAAATGCATAAAAGTGCCACGAAGTGTAACGAAACAGTAGGCAAATGGTGTAAAAACAAGCATGGAGCATAAAAAATTATAGATACGTTGGTAGACGTATCAAGCATCCCCAAGCTTAACTCCTGCTCATCCTCGAGTAGGTAAGTGATAACAAAAGAATAATTTTTGAGGTGACATGCACCTACACAATCTTGATCATATATGTAAGCATTTGTGAGCTGGGATCATAAGAACTTAAAACATGGGCATGAAAGATATAATCTTGACAATAAAGACTTAGCAACCATGTTATAACATGCAAATGAACACAAACAAAAGATCATGAAAATGAAATAATTAAAGTCAAACGTGTGTTCAAATCATAAGGAAAAACATACAAATGGTTTTCAGCTTGTCCTTCATAGAGAGCAAAACATAAATGCATAGGACACCTTCAAGTTTAAGAGGGAGACTAGATACAAATAATTTGAGAACAAGTGAAACCAACAATATGAATCAATCAATGAAAACTTTGGGACAATGCAGATTATACTAAGAATGACAACTTTGCTCTCTTAATGGTGCATAAAGATAGAAGGTGGTGACTCAACATGAAAGTAAAAGAAAGGCCCTTCGCGGAGGGAAGCAGTGATTGCAAGTTTTATAACCTTCAAAAATTATGCTACTTACCGGTTTTGAGCTCTCATTGCCCCCATCATAGGCATCTTGAATGGTTAAAGTTAATGCGAGAACAATTATGATGCATATGCTTGACAAATCATAAGTTGAAAACCTCGTGTCCCGTGAATACGAGTACCCAAACCTCATGCTACTCAACTTAGAGTCCCAAGCAAGGCTCTTGTCATTGTAAGTATATATGTATCATCGAGAACCGCCAACAGGGTACCTCCATGCCCTATGACATGGAACAAGCCCACATCAAAATGACAGGACAAGCAGACAATGAACACCTCGACATCTCTTTTATTTGCCATTTGTTTAGCTTTTTATTGTGAGATGCGTCGTCGAATATCCACCATGGGTATGCTGCAAATTTCCACCATAAATTATGCATGGCTTAGATTGGCGGCCCAGGCGTTTCCCTAACACATAAACAAACTCCATGATCCCCACAAGATTCCCAATTCATTTCACACCGCGGGCATCCATAAACAAAAGATCACGATATCAACTCAAATAAGAAGTGCAATGTTGAAAGCTTGCCCCATGACAGCATGGTTGGGCTAGTATCCAACTTACAACTTGCAAGCATAACAACTCAACATAAGAGACCACAATGTCAAATTTTTAAGAATAGGAAAAAGTAAAGTGTGCCTTCCGGTTCGTGAGAGCTTTACTGACCAATTTTTGCATAACACTGGTAAGAGTTTAATTTGAAGAGAAAATAAAAGCAAGTCAAATTTACTTGGAATAGCAAATTGCTAATAGGTATGTATGGTGGACACTTTGGAAAACTTTGGTTTTTAGGAGTTGGATGCATGAGTAGAGCTCATACTCAGTACAAGGCGAGGGCTAGCAAAAGACTGGGAGCGACCAACTAGGAGAGCAATAATGGCCATAATCATGCAAAGCGACAAAGCAACATTAAAAGAAGCATAAGATAGCATCAAAAGTCAAAAACTAAATGATCATATAGGCTATTGGCGACTTTGTAAGAGTCTAACATGTGTGAGCATGCGCCAAGTCAACCCAAATAAAGCATCAAGGAGAAAACCAAAATAATGCTTCCAAACAATAAAAACAACGCATGATTTTTTCAAAGGCTCATTAAGAAATCTCAGTTATTTGAGACAAGTCATGCTACAGCAAAACCACTAAGCATACTATCAAAAAGACATCAAGCATGACATGAAAAAGCCTAAGCCGCAGTCTACACAAGCTCCTTGTACCACTTTTTTGCACAAAGCTTTTTCTCTTTTCCAACACCATTTGAAATTTTTAAACACACCTCTTTTGATGAAAACCAATAAAGATCAGAGGCAAAAATACACCTTGATGAAAAGATATGACAAGGTCTGAACGCATATCAAGGCGAAAATGAAAACCAAAAGCAGTAGCAGAAAAAGAAGAACACTCGATGAACGATAAGAGTGAAAACTAGAGCGTTCTTGGCAAATGAAAACGAGGCAACTCCTCCAAAGGAAATTTGTTGGGGTCCAACCATTTATTGAAGCAAAAAAAACTAAACTAACTGAGAAAACTAAAACAACTGACGCTCCAAGAAAAACACATAGTGCATGAAGCAATAAAAATATAGTGTTTTGAAAGGTGACTTGATTTTTGCCGATGAAAAAGGGGTGCCTCGGGGGCATCCCCAAGCTTTGATGCTTGTACTTCTTGGATATTTCTTGGGGTGATACATGGGCATCCCCAAGCTTGAGCTTTTGTCCATTCTTCAACTCATCTCATCATTCTCCAATCCCTACACTTGAAAACTTCCTTCATACAAAACTAAACACAATTCTATTAGCAACATTAGTGTAGCATAACATATAATCAACCTCTTTTTTGCTTCAGGTTTCAACCCAAAACACCACATATATAGCATATACTACTGTAGCAACTTCCCCAAAAGTTCCGTGATCAAAAGAACTCAAAAAGAAAGCGATAAAGCGGCAAACACAAATATTGGCAGAAATCTGTCAAAACAGAACAGCTGACAAAGGTCGAATTTTTAAGGGGTTTTCTGTTGCTCAAATCAAAAAAGTGTTCAACTAATGAAAGTTTGGATATAACCTGGGGCATATGCACAAGAAATCGCAGGTCCAAAAGATATACAGAGAATTTATACGAATTTTTACGGTGCAGCACCGAAAACAGTTTCAGGACAGCAACATCCCCAAATCTTTACCTCACTCGAATTAGAGGCTTCTCTTGGCACAACAATGAAATAAAAAGGATAAGGAGTGGTCATTACAGTAGTAATGAATTCCAAGACTCAAATAAAAGAAAAAGTACTGGAAATAAAACATTGGGTTATCTCCCAAGAGTGCTTTTCTTTAACGCCTTTGAGCTAGGCGCAGAAAATTGCGAATCAAGTAACATCAAGTGATGAAGCATCAATTACCTCAGTAGGCTCTTTGGAGGTTCCCGAAGATGATTCAACCTGCAAGTCACCCTTAGTGGAACTAAGAGTCTTACCAATTTTAAGAACATGTTGAGGTTTAAGCCCAGAAACCTTGGGAACATACATAAATTTTTGCTCTTTTCCGACAAACACTTTCTCTCTCTTAAATTTAAGAGAAGAGAAGATTAAGCTAAGAGTTTCCATAGACTCCTCTAGTTTACCAATCTTTAAGTTTTGATTATCAAGAGTAGTGCTAGCCTCTAAAATGGTAATTCTCTTACCAATGTTTTCTATTAATTCACTAACTCGGCTAGCATTTTCTAGGATACTTGGCAAACTTTTCTCTAAAGAGCTGAGCTTTTCTACCACCTCCTCCAAGGTGGTCTCGGTTTTAGCAACATGAATAGGTGGTATTCCCACTAAACTTTCAATTATAGTGCATGCTTCTCCAGCGGGAGTACCCAGAAAATTACCTCCTGTAAGAGTATCGAGAACATACCTATTCCAACTAGATATACCAACATAAAAATTTCTAAGGAGGATCGTGGTAGAGTGCTTTTTTGTACACCTATGATGGGCATTGTTAATATGGTACCAAGCATCTTTTAAACTTTCTCCCCCTTGTTGCTTAAAACTACGAACTTCTACTTCAGGATTACTCGTTTTAGCAAAACTAAAAGCAAACAAATAAGAGCAACTATCAAGGATTCTAATTTTTTTGGATTTTTGATATAAAACGATGCAGGTAAAATAAATAAAGTAAAGCAAAATAATAACAAAGTAAAGGATGTGTGTGCAAAAAATTCCCCTTGCAGAGGTCTTCCACTCTTCCTCTGCAAGGGGAGTTTTTCGCACGCACATCCTTTACTTTGTTTTAAGTTTTGCTTTACTTTATTTATTTTACTTGCATCATTTTATCAAAAACCCAAAAAAATTTAGAATCCTTGTTAGTTGCTCTTATTTGTTTGCTTTTAGTTTTGCTAAAACGAGTAATCCTGAAGTAGAAGTTCGTAGTTTTAAGCAACAAGGGGGAGAAAGTTTAAAAGATGCTTGGTATCGTATTAACAATGCTCATCATAGGTGTACCAAAAAGCACTCTACCACGATCCTCCTTAGAAATTTTTATGTTGGTATATCTAGTTGGAATAGGTATGTTCTCGATACTCTTACAGGAGGTAATTTTCTGGGTACTCCCGCTGGAGAAGCATGCACTATAATTGAAAGTTTAGTGGGAATACCACCTATTCATGTTGCTAAAACCGAGACCACCTTGGAGGAGGTGGTAGAAAAGCTCAGCTCTTTAGAGAAAAGTTTGCCAAGTATCCTAGAAAATGCTAGCCGAGTTAGTGAATTAATAGAAAGCATTGGTAAGAGAATTACCATTTTAGAGGCTAGCACTACTCTTGATAATCAAAACTTAAAGATTGGTAAACTAGAGGAGTCTATGGAAACTCTTAGCTTAATCTTCTCTTCTCTTAAATTTAAGAGAGAGAAAGTGTTTGTCGGAAAAGAGCAAAAATTTATGTATGTTCCCAAGGTTTCTGGGCTTAAACCTCAACATGTTCTTAAAATTGGTAAGACTCTTAGTTCCACTAAGGGTGACTTGCAGGTTGAATCATCTTCGGGAACCTCCAAAGAGCCTACTGAGGTAATTGATGCTTCATCACTTGATGTTACTTGATTCGCAATTTTCTGCGCCTAGCTCAAAGGCGTTAAAGAAAAGCACTCTTGGGAGATAACCCAATGTTTTATTTCCAGTACTTTTTCTTTTATTTGAGTCTTGGAATTCATTACTACTGTAATGACCACTCCTTATCCTTTTTATTTCATTGTTGTGCCAAGAGAAGCCTCTAATTCGAGTGAGGTAAAGATTTGGGGATGTTGCTGTCCTGAAACTGTTTTCGGTGCTGCACCATAAAAATTCGTATAAATTCTCTGTATATCTTTTGGACCTGCGATTTCTTGTGCATATGCCCCAGGTTATATCCAAACTTTCATTAGTTGAACACTTTTTTGATTTGAGCAACAGAAAACCCCTTAAAAATTCGACCTTTGTCAGCTATTCTGTTTTGACAGATTTCTGCCAATATTTGTGTTTGCCGCTTTATCGCTTTCTTTTTGAGTTCTTTTGATCACGGAACTTTTGGGGAAGTTGCTACAGTAGTATATGCTATATATGTGGTGTTTTGGGTTGAAACCTGATGCAAAAAAGAGGTTGATTATATGTTATGCTACACTAATGTTGCTAATAGAATTGTGTTTAGTTTTGTATGAAGGAAGTTTTCAAGTGTAGGGATTGGAGAATGATGAGATGAGTTGAAGAATGGACAAAAGCTCAAGCTTGGGGATGCCCATGTATCACCCCAAGAAATATCCAAGAAGTACAAGCATCAAAGCTTGGGGATGCCCCCGAGGCACCCCTTCTTCATCGGCAAAAATCAAGTCACCTTTCAAAACACTATATTTTTATTGCTTCATGCACTATGTGTTTTTCTTGGAGCGTCAGTTGTTTTAGTTTTCTCAGTTAGTTTAGTTTTGTTTGCTGCAATAAATGGTTGGACCCCAACAAATTTCCTTTGGAGGAGTTGCCTCGTTTTCATTTGCCAAGAACGCTCTAGTTTTCACTCTTATCGTTCATCGAGTGTTCTTCTTTTTCTGCTACTGCTTTTGGTTTTCATTTTCGCCTTGATATGCGTTCAGACCTTGTCATATCTTTTCATCAAGGTGTATTTTTGCCTCTGATCTTTATTGGTTTTCATCAAAAGAGGTGTGTTTAAAAATTTCAAATGGTGTTGGAAAAGAGAAAAAGCTTTGTGCAAAAAAGTGGTACAAGAAGGAGCTTGTGTAGACTGCGGCTTAGGCTTTTTCATGTCATGCTTGATGTCTTTTTGATAGTATGCTTAGTGGTTTTGCTGTAGCATGACTTGTCTCAAATAACTGAGATTTCTTAATGAGCCTTTGAAAAAATCATGCGTTGTTTTTATTGTTTGGAAGCATTATTTTGGTTTTCTCCTTGATGCTTTATTTGGGTTGACTTGGCGCATGCTCACACATGTTAGACTCTTACAAAGTCGCCAATAGCCTCTATGATCATTTAGTTTTTAACTTTTGATGCTATCTTAAGCTTCTTTTAATGTTGCTTTGTCGCTTTGCATGATTATGGCCATTATTGCTCTCTTAGTTGGTCGCTCCCAGTCTTTTGCTAGCCCTCGCCTTGTACTGAGTATGAGCTCTACTCGTGCATCCAACTCCTAAAAACCAAAGTTTTCCAAAGTGTCCACCATACATACCTATTAGCAATTTGCTATTCCAAGTAAATTTGACTTGCTTTTATTTTCTCTTCAAATTAAACTCTTACCAGTGTTATGCAAACATTGGTCAGTAAAGCTCTCACGAACCGGAAGGCACACTTTACTTTTTCCTGTTCTTAAAATTTTGACATTGTGGTCTCTTATGTTGAGTTGTTATGCTTGCAAGTTGTAAGTTGGATACTAGCCCAACCATGCTGTCATGGGGCAAGCTTTCAACATTGCACTTCTTATTTGAGTTGATATCGTGATCTTTTGTTTATGGATGCCCGCGGTGTGAAATGAATTGGGAATCTTGTGGGGATCATGGAGTTTGTTTATGTGTTAGGGAAACGCCTGGGCCGCCAATCTAAGCCATACATAATTTATGGTGGAAATTTGCAGCATACCCATGGTGGACATTCGACGACGCATCTCACAATAAAAAGCTAAACAAATGGCAAATAAAAGAGATGTCGAGGTGTTCATTGTCTGCTTGTCCTGTCATTTTGATGTGGGCTTGTTCCATGTCATCGGGCATGGATGTATCCTGTTGGTGGTTCTCAATGATACATATATACTTACAATGACAAGAGCCTTGCTTGGGACTCTAAGTTGAGTAGCATGAGGTTTGGGTACTCGTATTCACGGGACACGAGGTTTTCAACTTATGATTTGTCAAGCATATGCATCATAATTGTTCTCGCATTAACTCTAACCATTCAAGATGCCTATGATGGGGGCAATGAGAGCTCAAAGCCGGTAAGTACCATAATTTTTGAAGGTTATAAAACTTGCAATCACTGCTTCCCTCTGCGAAGGGCCTTTCTTTTACTTTCATGTTGAGTCACCACCTTCTTTCTTTATGCACCATAAGAGATCAAAGTTGTCATTCTTAGTATAATGTGCATTGTCCCAAAGTTTTCATTGATTGATTCATATTGTTGGTTTCACTTGTTCTCAAATTATTTGTATCTAGTCTCCCTCTTAAACTTGAAGGTGTCCTATGCATTTATGTTTTGCTCTCCATGAAGGACAAGCTGAAAACCATTTGTATGTTTTTCTTATGATTTGAACACATGTTTGACTTTCATTGTTTCATTTTCATGATCTTTTGTTTGTGTTCATTTGCATGTTTATAACATGGTTGCTAAGTTTCTATTGTCAAGATTATATCTTCATGCCCATGTTTTAAGTTCTTATGATCCCAGCTCACAAATGCTTACATATATGATCAAGATTGTGTAGGTGCATGTCACCTCAAAAATTATTCTTTGTTATCACTTACCTACTCGAGGACGAGCATGAGTTAAGCTTGGGGATGCTTGATACGTCTCCAACGTATCTATAATTTTTGATGCTCCTTGCTTGTTTTTACACCATTTGCCTACTGTTTCGTTACACTTCGTGGCACTTTTGTGCATTTTCCGGAACTAACCTATTAACAAGTTGCCACAGTGCCAGTTCCCTATTTTCTGCTATTTTTGTGTTTCAGAAGTGATACACAGGAAATATTCTCGAAATTGGACGAAACAAGTTCCTGAAGTCTTATTTTCCCGGAAGCTTCCAGAGATCCGAAGAGGAGGCGGAGTGGGGCCACGAGGTGGCCACACACCAGGGCGGCGCGGCCCAGGCCCTGGCCGCGCCCCCTACGTGTGAGACCGCCTCGGTCCACTTCTGACGATGCCCCTTCGCCTATAAAGACCCCCCAACGAAAAAAACCTAAGTACCCGATCAATTTTCCAGAATACATCGCGATCCACCGCCGCCGTTGACCCGAAGACCGGGAGGGTCCAGAAGCTCTTCCCGGCGCCCTGCCGGAGAGGGGAATCGCCACCGGAGGTCTTCTTCATTGCCATGCTTGCCTCCGGAGCGATGAGTGAGTAGTCTACCTTGGACTATGGGTCCATAGCAGTAGCTAGATGGTTGTCCTCTCCACCATGTGCTTCATGTTTAGATCTCATGAGCTACCCTACATGATTGAGATCACCATTATGTAATTCTACATGTTTGGTTTGTTGGGATCCGATGAATATTGGTGTTATGATTGAGTTGCTATACTGAAATACATCTTTTGTTATCTCTATGTTGTTTATGATCTTGCATGCTCTCCGTTGTTAGTAGCTATCTTGGCCGAGTAGTTGCTAGTGACTCCAAGAGGGGGTATTTATGTTCGATAGTGGGTTCATGCCTCTATTTAATCTGGGGGAGTGACAGAAACCTCTAAGGTTGTAGATGTGCTGTTGCTACTAGGGAGAAAACAACATTCATATGCTCGAGGGCATATGCTTTGTTTACATTACACACTTTGCTTAATGCAATTATCTGTTATTCGCAACTTAATACTCATGGGGTGTTCGGATGATATCCCCGCGAGTGGATTATTAGTCATAGATGCAGTTGGATGGCGGTCTATGTATTTTGTTGTAATGCCCAGAGTAAATCGCATAGTGATCTTCTTGACATATCACGTTATCTTTATTCTATCAATTGCCCAACTATAATTTGTTTACCCGGCATGTGTTATTTATCTTATGGAGAGACACCACTAGTGAACTGTGGACCCCGGTCCTATTTCCATCATATTGCTATCACCTGTTTACTTTACTCGCACTGTTTACTTTACTCGCATTCTTCTACTGCTTTCCACTCGATACGCTCATACCCTTTGTTTCAAGCAAACCGGTGAGATTGACAACCTCATCGCAAGTTGGGAGCAAAGTACTTGGTTGTGTTGTGTGCAGGTTCCGCGTTGCAGCTAGCAAGCAAAGCTTGGACGAGGCGCCATATATAAATTGTCCAAAGCTGTCGCAAACTAGCAAGCATCACCTACAGCCGTATTGCCCGCTCTTCTCCTGAATGATATTAAACCTTGGTTTCTTAACTGAGGGAAAACTAGCTGCTATACTCATCACACCTTCCTCTTGGGGTTCCCAACGGGCTGGTCATTCACCACGCATCAGTAACCACGTGGGCAATATGGACCGCCTGAACAAAAGCTATCTATGCTGATATATTTTAGAGCCTAGACGACATTTGGTTTTGTTAATGCTTACCTAGATGGGCTGAAGGGTTTAGCAAAAACCCCATTGATCGCTAAGGTGCAGGCTCCTACCACCAGAGTGAAACCAGCTTGGATTCCTCCCACTTGGTTAATCCCAAAGCTTAATGTCAATGTCATTCTATCCAAGACATATAGAAGGGGATCTGCAATAGCTTTTTCCCGTGACAACAATGGAGATTATCTTGGTGCCTTGGCAATTCTTCTCGATGGGATAATTGATCCAAATATTATTGAAACTTTCACATGACGGGAGGCTTGGCTTTGGCGAAGGATCTGGGCATCAACAGGTTTTTTGTGCCCTCAGGCCCAGGCGTCCAGGTGTGCAGCCTATGCAGCCCGCAGAGGGCCCCAAATTTTGGCAGCCCATTCAGCTACTGCCAACTCTCGTAAAGAAAACTACCGCAGGGATCCTATGAAGAATGGATGTGGCAAGTGGACCAATTAGACTTTCGGGAGTGATGCCCGCAAGGATCCTAAATTTTGGCAGCCCATTCAGCTACTGCCAACTCTGCGTACTGATTGGACTTTCGGGAGTGATGCAACAACAAGAACAATCGATGTAGTAGCAAGAGAGGCCCTTCTTGGAAGTAGTGTACAAAATGCAGTGTTGACCAATTAGATGATTAGCCTCCCTTGTGCCTTCTCCCTCGATTAGCGACGGGAACCCTGAGGCGTCGGTGTCGAGACTTGAGTCGTGGAGCTCCAAGCCGATAGGCGCAAGTGCATCTTCTTCCCATTCTTGGTGGATCGTCAAACGGAATCAAATCCAGTTAGTTGCGCGTGCTACTTCTTCTTCTCCATCCTAGATTTGTGCATACATATATGGCCCTTATTGTTGGTGTTTCTAATACTCCAATGGACAACTCCCAATCGTCTTCATAGGACCAGTTTTCGCCTCCTTGATCGTCATGCAACAGTTCGATGGACTAGAAGTAGGACACAAGACGAGGTGAGTTTCACGGTATATCCAATTTTTAATCGCTAAGCAGATAACAATTTCTTTTAACAGTACAGTTGATTGATGATAGCACATCCTTTAATTATATTTTATTCATTTTATGTACTATCTAGGAGTAGGACAAAAGGCATGTGAGTTTCGTTATCCTATCAAATAAGCAATTCTTTAAATTTATAAATTTTATATTTTAGTAAGATAGGGCTAATTTTATAATTTCACACGTGCCGTAATTTAATGTCTAATATACTTTAGAAGGGGCTAGAGGCAAGAATGATGATGTCATAGAAAGATCAAGGCGAAATCAAATCTGCTTCAAGAGTTGAACCTTATGTTTGAAAGTAGGATGACAAACTTTGAAGCTCATAACCTAGAAAGGATGCGATTTCTTTAGATGTCGGCCACAATTTTTGGCTAGGCAATCTCTGTGATGTAAACATTCTTGTTGATCAATAAAGTCTAGCATTTTTTTCTTTCAAAATTTCTGTATTTAACCAAAAACATGGTTATAATTTTTATAAAAACAAAAAGAAAACATGGTTACAAATGACACAATCTCCTTAGCGGAGCCGCCAAACAGCCCATACCTTATCATTTGGTTAGAAACATGGTTGCAAAGCAAGTGCACTTGCCCCACCATTTGGCAACGCGGGACACCTGCTTTAACTGAACTGCACCAAATGTAGTCACTATACCAACTGACCCATTCCAAGGAAAAAAACTGACACGAGACACATTCTGGCGATGACCAAGTGACACGTGCTCTATGGGGACAGGGTCACGCGTAGGTAGAACAAGGAGAAGAAATCAAACTCAATTTTGGTCATGACCAGCATAAGAAATGGTAGATAAATACCACTAGTGCACACCACATAAAGCTACATGAGCTGTTCTCTAGGTACACCACCCGTTCCAACGCGGGGCGTTTTCGTTATTTGGGTTTTATAGTTGACTCCGACCGAAACAAATAATACATGTGTGTAACATATTATTTAAATAACTTTATTTGAATACAAATTTAGATAATTTTATGTCATGCAGATAGGGTTGCAAATGAGTCGGGTTCGAGCGACTTATATTAGCCTCAACTCAACTTATATTAAAATTTAGACTTTTCATATTTTGTTGCACATAGAAGGAAAGAGAAATTACGTTAACACCATTTAAGATAAAAAATTATCTTATTTATTTGTAAAAACATTATACATTATTTCGAGCTAACGAGGTAAAGTCGAGCGAGCTAGTTGTCGCTCAAGATCAGCTCATTTATCGGTCGAGCCACATAAGACATTCATATTTAGCTCATTTTGAGCCGATCTCGAGTCAAGCTAAAAGACGAGTCGATCTTGAGCCGCCCGTGAGTCTCGAGCTTTTCTTACAGCCCTACACGCAGACATGTCTCCGCCATTAAACCTCCAAAAAAAATCAAGTCCACTTGTGGTCTTGTACACATACTTGAACAGTGAAACCAACTCCAACTTTTTTTTCCCAAATTAGCTAAGTAATTATTTATAATAGTGGTAAATAATAAGTGTGACCATAGTAGGCCACGTTCCATCCTTCTTTTTCATTGGTTTTTTGAGTATCTAGAAAAATTTAGATTACCCCGAATGTTTCGCGGGAGGAGAGAATCCTATGGCTAGGGCTTTTTTTTTGACAATCAACACCATATATATTTATAAGAATAAATAGTACATGGTAGAGATACATAAGCTGTCTCCAGCAATTACAAAATAAAGTCTAAAAGAAACGACTAAATCTTCAAAGTCTTCAAACTCTTTCTTCTTCCATGACATAATCTTGTATTTTCCAGAAGGCAGCCGAATAGAACCGAACCATAAACCTGTAAATACCAATGAAGGTTCTCCCATAATTTTAATTTGAGCCGCAATGCCAAGGCTACATGCACGCGCGCAACCATTGAAGTAGTCAATCAACATCGGCAAGAGTACCAACACCAGTATGTCAGGGCGAAATAACTGAACAACTTGGTCGACGTCGCTGGGGAGTCGAGAGTACGAATCACCATTGCCGAGGACGTAGCAGCCGGGAAAATTATTGCGATGATAATACTCCTTGCAGCGACCATAAGAAAAGATCCAAGATCGGTCTGACGAAGCAAGATCCAAAGAATCATACATAGAGAACTGTAATCTTTCAATACTGCCATTGACGCCGGGACGAAGATCTCGTCGTCAAAGGAAGAACCGAAGATCAATTATTGAAGACGATGCCATCTCCATTGGTATGGAGATCAACAAAAGATAGCTTCCAAATCCTAACTTAATCTACTAGAAAATACTACTTTTACTAAAACCTCCACACATAGACTAGGTTCCCCACTCCTCCTTACGCCGGCGAGGCCGACCGGAGGAGGGGGAACCAATCTATGGTGGAATAGGAGGGAGAGGCAATCCTATGGCTAGGGCTTGCTAGGCTGCATGTTATGGCTAATTTGAATACGTCACCGTCAATTTTGCATATTGACAACTGGCACGGTAAAGATCTTATGAGAAATGCAATTATAGCGGCGGTACTTCCTGAACTAAGTTTTATTTAACTCAAATACAAGTGTGGCACATATATCAAATCCACCCAAAAGATGCATGCTAACCACGAGTAAAAACGTGCTATACGACTGTCACATATTTATTTAGAGTCACCGAAGAAATATGACGATCAAAGTTATATACTCCCTCCGACCACTAATATCTGTCCGTGACATAATGTATCTAAACCTTTATTAGAGATATATATTAGTGGTCGGAGAGAGTATGAAAATCGTGCGATGATACATTGGTGCAAATGTTGAATCCACCCAAAGATAATTCAGCCTCCTAAAAAACTGATTTTAGAATTTCTTAACCATGGATTTAACGTGATTGATCAAAGATACGAAATATAAGACCGATGATTTTGAAATCAGCAGCAATTAATCTAGTACCAAAACGTTGTGCAGTTTTAACGGCCACCGCGGGTTCTATCCCGCACGGCAGGTGGACTGGTGGTGGTGGCGGAACGGTCACTTTTCCCTTTTCCTTCCCCGACCCAGCAAAATCACCGGAAAATCCCACCATTAAACACCAGGCCGAACCCAGCCGCCCGTGTCCCCTTTCGAATCCGGAAGAAGAGGAGGAGCTCGCCGGCCGGCGGATCGATCGACGACGGACGGATGGCGGCGTTCGGGAACACCTGCTACTCGTCGGGGTCGGAGGGGGAGGAGGAGGACGACGAGGAGGGGCCCGAGGGGTACCGCAAGGGCGGGTACCACGCGGCGCGGCCCGGGGACCGCTTCGCCGACGGGCGGTTCGTCGCGCAGCGGAAGCTCGGCTGGGGCAACTTCTCCACCGTCTGGCTCGCCTACGACACCCTCCTCAGCGTGCGTCCGCCCCCCTGCTCTCCCCTCCGTCCTGCTTGTTCCCCTGTTTCGTGCTGGCTCTTTTCTTGCCCTGTTTTCTTCTCTTCGTGTTCTGTGGTGCGCCATGGGGGTTCGCTCCGTTGCTTTTCGATTCGGAGGATTCGGTGGAGGTCGTTTGCGTTTGCGAGCTCGCTCTAATCCAAAACTGTGCACTTTGTCCATTTTGCCCCTGTTCCATTGCTCCGTTCTGTTCAAATTTGGTTCTTTGCGCCGATCTTTGTTTTTTCAAACTCGTGGTCTCCGTGCAAAGATCACAGGTTTCTTCTACAGGGAACAAAGCTGATTTTTCTTTTCTCCACCGGTGCAAACCGGGAGTTCTTGTATTTTGCTGCCGTCGTGCGATCTGCGCAAGACGTGTTAATAACTGGGTTCTGCCATTGCCGAACCTGCAGAGATTCGTGGCGCTCAAGATCCAGAAGAGCGCGAGGGACTACGCGCAGGCGGCGCTGCACGAGATCGAGCTGCTGTCGGCGGCGGCGAAGGGCGACCCGTCGAACTCCAAGTGCGTCCTCCAGCTGCTCGACCATTTCAAGCACGCCGGCCCCAACGGGCAGCACGTCTGCCTGGTCACCGAGCTCCTCGGCGACAGCCTGCTGCGGCTGATCCGGTACAACCGGAGCAAGGGCATCGGTCTCGGCAGAGTCAGAGAGATTTGCCGGTCAGTTTTAACAGGTCTCGATTACCTGCACCGCGAGCTCGGCGTCATCCACACGGACCTGAAGCCGGAGAACGTGCTCCTGGTGTCCACGATAAACCCGTCCAAGGACCCCGCAAGGGCCGGGTTCGCACCGATCCTCGAGAAGCCCGAGGGGAACCAGTACAGCGGGACGACCATCAGTTTCAGCGAGAAGATGCTCAAGCTGAGGGCGAGACGCGCCGTGGTCAAGATTTCACGGCGGCGGGAGTCGCTCGGCGGGGTCATGGTGGAGCTGGAAAAGGAGAGGAGCCTGGATGGGATTAGCATGAAGTGCAAGATCGTCGATTTCGGGAATGCCTGCTGGGCTGATCAGCAGAGTGCTGGGGAGATTCAGACAAGGCAGTATAGAGCCCCGGAGGTTATCATTGGCTCTGGGTATTCTTATTCTGCCGATATGTGGTCGTTCGCGTGTCTCGTGTTCGAGCTTGCCACTGGTGACATGCTGTTCGCTCCCAGGGATTGCCAAGGCTGCAGTGAAGATGAGGTAAAGCACACATGATTTTCGTATTTTGTTCCATTTTCAGCACTGTTGTTGCCTATGAAGGTCGGTCGTTTCATATAAATTTGCACTAAGTTGGTTACTATAATTTTGCACAAGCTAGTCTTTTTCTAATGCCAAGATTGCGGACATCACTTTATTTTTGTGCATTCCTGCTTTTGTTATGTTGATCGATCAGACACACCATAATGCAGCAAGTTCCCATTTGTAATTCCTGGACCCCTTACAATCCATATATTATACAAAAAGTAGAGGTAGTTATCATAAAAGATGCACCCAAACTGACAGGCACCAACCCTGCTGCTGAAATCTTCAAATTAAATATGAACCGACTGGTTTGGGTCCAGGTTGTAGCTTTAACACTTGCTAATATGCTTTCTTGTTTATTTATTTTATGATCCTTTTAAACAATCTGCAATGTCCAAACTGAAGCCATAGAAACATTTGATGTACAGTTACCAGCCATCGTAGGACTGGTGTACAATAGACATTTCGTCTTAATGTTGTGCACCGGTACAAATCTTAGTGTCTTGTTCTGGCTGTCAGCTGTTCTGTTACTCTTGCCAGATGTAACACAATGACAGACTGTTCTGTAGCCATTGGCCAGTAGTCAAAATTTAATAGTGGCAGCTAAAACGTTTGTTATACTCTACCTGCTGGATTGTCCTTTACAGCAAATCATATTTCTTACACATGTAAGATTGTCTTTCAAAGTGACAGATATAGTACTCATTAAGCAATCAACTGCAGATGTTGACTCTTAGCTGTTGCATAACTCTTTGCAGGATCACCTGGCTCTGATGATGGAAACTCTTGGAAAGATGCCTAAGAAGGTTTCTATAATCTCGCTTAACTCTCTCTCATGTTGTCTAATACACTATCTAATCCTGCCGTTATCTTTCAGATTGCTAGTTCAGGTACACGTTCCAAGGACTACTTCAACCGATACGGCGATCTGAAGAGGATCAGAAGGCTCAAGTTCTGGCCTCTCGAGCGCGTCCTAGTCGAGAAGTACAACTTCCCTGTGCCAGACGCCAACGGGTTCGCCGACTTCCTCCGCCCAATCCTGGATTTCGCTCCGGAGAACAGGCCGACTGCCGCAGAGTGCCTGAAGCACGCGTGGCTCAACTGATTCAAACATTACACAGTAACTTAATTTGGGAGCCTAAACCAACAATAGCTTACACAGACCAGGATTTAGATACCAGCTATGTACTGGTTTCAACTGGCTGCGCTGCAGAGGATCACGGCTGTGATTTTACATGCGGCTTGACGGATTGTTTGTAGCGATAGAGATGATGGCTGGTATCATCAACAGTTTGTTTTTCTAGATAACATCATTATTATTATCATGTGTTTCTGATGTAGCGAGTGCAGAGCTGATGTAGTTGTTTATTCAACATGTGTGTGTGCTGGCCTGAACTGTGAGGTGTGAAATGTTTGGTAATGTGATCTGGCTACCAGCTTTTATCTCTTCTTTGCTTTTGCTAGTTGAGGAGGAGTGCGATGTGCTGACATGCAGTGCAGTGCGGTTCAATTCTTTGTGCTGGAAAGCTGGATTTACATATGGTGGGCTCAGAACTGTCGTGCTGTTGCTGCCTGTGTTGCTTGCCACTGCTGCTCAGTAGTGATTCGAACCGTGAGGCCCCTTTGACCTGCACCGTTCACGTTACACTAATCTTTTATTCAGGATTTGTTCCAGCTAAACTGTTTCTATCACGTGAAAAGGGAATATTAAATAACACAAAAGATATTACTTGAAACAGATAATGCATTTCTCTTTTTATGGCATTTTTTTGCAAAAATTCCACCGATCTATTAATAATTATCAGTAAATACAAGTAATAAAAATTATAAATAGGTCACTGGACCATCTAACGACAACTACAAACACTAGCGCCAGCCCAAGGCGTGCCACCGTCCTCGCCCCTCTATCACCGAGCGGGGCAAAGTCTGTTATAGTAGAGCTTGTTGTAGTAGATAGACATAAAGTCGTTGTGCTAAGGCCCCAAAGGACCAACGCACCAGAGCAACAACCATCACCAATGATGATAACTTAGATCAGAAGAGACTAACTTGAAACCACACCAACGATCATGAAAAACGACCAGATCCCATGAGACCTTTCGGACACATGACTCCACGTGCCCCTCGGCCAACACTAGGAACACCACCAGAGTGAGGGTACAAAAAAACTAAAATAAGAAAGGGAAACCCTTCCGCCGGTGAGAAGGCTGAAGTCTGTCGTACCTCCAAGGCATGAGAGGCCATCGGAGACTGGTGGACCGGCGATGGTGCCGATGGAGGGGACGAAAACCCTAGCCATCCGGGGGATCGCCTATGTTCTCCTTTTCTTCTCGTACCCGTTTTATGATGGCAGTTTATGCCATGTGCTTTTGTGAATTTGTGATGTGTTTGTATGGTTTTCATTCCCATGGGCCCTGGGTATGTTCCGTGCTCTTTCTTTTTGGGGCCATCTCCTCCATCCTACCTTCTTGCATTGGCCACTTACGCCCTCCTCCACCATTGCTCCCGACCTCCCCTCCTTCACCATCACTTCCGGTCAGCAGTGAGCTTGCTTGTATGTAAGACTTTTTGTTGCTACCGTTGCCTATGATGCACTCTCTTCCTGACCCTGCATTCATCCATCGTTGTCCTCGATCCATTGTCTACCACCCATCCCTATACCGACCAACGGACCATCTCACACCCTAGAAATCACCTCATGTATCTCTAAGATGGAACTAGAGAAGGGGACACACCATGTTTAAATGAAGTATAAAAAGATCTAAACCTAGCCCTGTTCATGGTCATTGATTCTAGAGAAGCCGATCACTAAAGAAGCAAAAAGTAGTGAATGAATACCACCTCGACGTGACACAAAACAAGACACGATAACAAATCTATACTTCTTATAAAGCAAAAACCCACTAAATGATTATTTAAGTTGTCTATCTCAACATGCAAGCTATCCACATCACCCACTATATTAGCCAATCAATCATCCATATCATCCCACTAATATTAATTAATTAGTTATAGTATATCTTTGCATGCAACATATCCACCTCATCAATCTGAACAAATTTAAAATTGAACAATTTTGAAATTGAACAATTTTAAATATGAACAATTTTTCGGAATCTAAACAAAATTTTAAAATCTGAAAAAAATTCGAATCTCGAAACAGTGATTTGTAACAAAATCTAAGCAGAAAAACATGAAAGCCCAAACTAGGAAAGTGGTTGACGAAGTTAGTGGGCCGGCCCATGCGGGCGATTCTTCAGGCGTCGATGCGCTCGCGACGCTAAAGGCGTCAAATAGGAGGTCCCAATGTTTTGTCCATTTTTAGCAGAATTATTTCATCCGGGCTGCACTAAATTGGGCTGGATGGGCCGTGAAGGCCGTGTTGACCAAATTTTATAAGCCCTGCAAAGCCCAACGAGGCTTGCAAATTTCATGCGACCGCCTCTCAGAAAAAAAAACAGCTAGCACTTCCGTCCTCCTCTCTCTCACCTCGCCGCCCGCGCCAACCGTCGGCCGGGGAACCTCCCTCCGCCGCCGCCCTCCGCCCCGCGGCGAACCTCTGTTCCTCGCGATTCCCGTACCTCTGGCGCCTTCCTTTCGTCCGGCATTTAGAGCCGCCGCCCGCCGCGGCCCCACCTCTCCCGCGCGGTTGCAGAGCCCCCGCAGCCGTCCCCGGCCTCACCTCCGCGGCGCCGCCCCTCCCCTCAAGCGCGCCTACGTCGCCGTCTCCGTCTCCGGTTCAGCCTCAACGCGCCCCTGCGGTCGCAACCGCGCCTCCAATTTCGATCATTGGTTTGTCAGGTATGTGCATTTCTCCTTCCACGATTCCCTAAACCCTAGTTGCTTCCAGAAACTTCGGGTGCAGGCCCTGCAAATCCCGCTCCTGATAAGAACATGGGCTAATTTCTTGCGGAAATGATTTTCATCTCGTGCAACGTGCTTGTGGTTGGGCTGGTGTTCTAGGTTGCAGTCTGAATAACCTCTTACTTGCCGTGTTGGTTGGCTACATGCAAATTTCATGTAACTCATGCCTCAGTGGTCGATCATTACCTTGATTAAGTAGCCTACTCACAAGTTAATCTTTTGATTCCTGGGAGAATACTCCTATGTTGCCTATTTTGCTTAGGTACATTTAACTCCTTATTACTGTTGGCTGATCTAAGCTTATTATTTACCAGAATAGGCCAATGCAGAACATAAAACGCCTGCCAAAAAGTGTACACAGCTCCCTGCGCTCTAGCATCGTCTTGTCTGACCTGCCGAGGGTCGTTGAGGAGTTGATATATAATAGCATCGATGCAAATGCCAAAAAGGTACCCCTTTCACATGCGTAAAGAAGGAAATAATATAGATGCACTGTCTTCAGTAGGTATTGTGTTACATAGAAATGAATGCAAAAAAAAAAAAATCCACACTTCCGCATGTACTGTCTATAGCAAGTATTACTTTCGCATTCGAAAAGGGTCAAATGAACGACATATTGTATCTTCCGCGTCATGTACTGACATTTCTTATACAACTGTACCGATTTCAGATTGATGTCTCAGTGAATGTCAGAGCATGTTATGTTAAAGTGGAAGACGATGGTATGTGCTTACCTTATGTTTCTAACTTTCTTATCGCTGACATTTTCTTTTAGGAAAAAAAACTTATTCCTTGTTGTACCTATTGCAGGTTCTGGTATTACTCGAGATGAACTGGTTCTCTTGGGAGAAAAATATGGTAAGTCGGAAGCTTTCTTGTTCTTATTTGCATGGGCAAGTCTCAAAAGAAAGAAACACTCAACGATATTCAGTGGGTTTAATGTGCCAACGATGTATTAACCTCCTTCTGCCATAACAGCAACATCCAAGTTTCATGATGTCATGGATAATGTGGAATCTAGTTCTAGAAGTTTTGGATCAAATGGAGAAGCACTGGCATCACTTTCTGATATCTCTGTGGTTGAAGTCAGGACAAAAGCTCGCGGGAGGCCGAATTCATATTGCAAGATAATAAAGGCACAACTTACGCACTATACCTATTTGTTGGTGTGCATACTCTTGATCTATCTATGCATAGATTATCTGAATGTCTTGTGCTAACTGCTCAGGGATCCAAATGTTCACATCTGGGAATAGATAACCAGAGGGAAGCTGTTGGCACGACAGGTAGTTCTTCGTCATCTCTTCTTGAATAAGAAATTAGGCTGATATGCATGATACTCTATATATGCATAACACATTTGAAGAGTGAGACTGTGTATGTTATTCTAGTTGCGTGTGATATATTCTTATCATGTCGTGGATGCTTACTTGCTAGAAAACTTCCATCTTTGTAGTTATTGTTCGGGAGCTTTTTTACAACCAACCTGTGCGGAGAAAACAAATGCAATCCAGGTACATGTAGCCTTTATTTAGTTATTCATATGGTGCATGCTTCTTCTATTTAGCAGTTCTGTTCAACAGACGATTTGATTAATATTTTTCTCAATATAATATTGTGTAGTCATAAAAGAGAACTGCATAATGTGAAGAAGTGTGTCCTGCGTGTTGCACTTATCCATCCACAGGTTTCAGTCAGACTTCTTGACGTTGACAGGTAGAGGTGGTCTACCGTGCTTGCTATGCATCTTAGTTTTAAGTGTTAACTGTGTATTCACAGTGTACATGCCTTTCTACAATTGCAGTGAAGATGAGTTGCTATACACACTTCCTTCATCATCCCCTTTGTCTCTTATATCAAGCAGTTTTGGGAATGATATTTCCAGTTGTCTTCATGAAATATCTACCTCAGATCAGAGCTGGGCTCTTTCAGGGCACATATCTGGACCAACGAATGTGTTCTATAATAAGGTAATGTTAATTCTGTGTATTCGGAGCTGCTGAAACTGAAGTTTGACGAATTGTTTTCAGAGCAAAGTTCACTTTTCCTTTTTCAGGATTTCCAGTACCTGTGTATCCTACACTCCTACTAGGCAATTTTTGTTTATCTATTTCCAGTTTACCATTTTTCAATTAATTGAGTTGGCGACATCCTTGACTTCTCAAAGATATCAACTCAAGGTTCGTCAGTAGAAACCCAATCCATAATACTGTGAATAATTTGGCAGCTAGATTTCAGTCGTCCATTATAAGGACTAATGAAGAAATCGATGGTCAGAGCCGGAAGAGACAGAAGACTGATGTCTACCCTGCATATCTGCTGAACTTCTGCTGCCCTAGGTCTAGCTACGATCTACATTTTGAGCCTTCAAAGACTATTGTGGAATTCAAGGTAATTCAACGTATATGTATGTTTTTTGTGTTCTGCTTTTCTTTTTTCCTTGCTAGTAAGGCTTCATTTTAACTAGCATGCCTGTATGGGTATCACGCCCAGCCGCCCACATAGTTTTCGTTCAAAAGAGTCAAACACTTTGTTTAAAGTGGCTTGGGCCTTTAGAAAACAAGACGCTGATGTCTTACATGTTGTTTCTTTCAAACTGAATTTGCTCTCTTACAGCTTAATTTTAATATTTCCTTCTTTTTCACTGTACAGGATTGGCAAAGTATCTTATTTTTCTTTGAGCAGACTATCACAAGCTACTGGAAGAAGCAGGTACCACAATCATCAAAAGGTTAGAGACAAAATTCTTATTTTCCTCAGTGTCTGAAAAAACTGAATAATTTGGTGAGCAGAAGTTCTTGCTATGAATGGACTAGTTATTGTCACCCTTTCCTGTTGGCAGGCAAAACTGTTGATGATACCTGTGTTCCTCTGAAAAGTAATGGTTAGTAAACTTGGTGGACATATTACACTACTTGGTTTTCTTTTGGTTTTTCTTCGATCTGACCTTTGTTCATGTGTTGTAGCTGTAGTGAAGTCAAACAAGGGCCTCCTAAAGCATCAGCAGGTGCAGAACAAGGAAGATGATGCTGACTTACAGCAACACATTCAGCAGAAGAGTGCAGTCAGAGAAAGCAATTTTGGTACAGGTTCAGCAGCAGCACCCAAAGACTCCCAGAGTTTTTCATTCGATCTGAGGCCATCTGCATGGCATCTCTGCTCTCCTGATCGGATCAGTGATGCATCTGAACATGCTGACAATGTTGCTAGGAACGACCATATACATTTTCCTGAAAGGGTCAGTTATCAGTGGTTAGAGGATGGTTCTTCCGAGCTACAAGACAGTGCTCTTTCAGGTGCTAACTCAACTGTTTGGAAAAAACGCCGGATGGAAGGTATATTCCATGGGCATGCATATTCCCGTAACTTTGGAAGGTTTGATGATGTGCAGACCAAAGGCCTTTCAGCTCATGATCAAGAGTATGAGATAATGGGTCCAGAAATTGATCTCCAAGAACCTTGCTTTGGGGTTGTCAGTAGACCCAATACTACCTGTGACTTTATGCAAAATGAGACCAATATAAGGTCAAACATATCTTGCTGTGAGCGGTTCTATAATGATTTTGATGAATTAAATGAGGATCACCTACTCAATGAAGTGACAGAGACAATAGCTGATATTTCTTGCCCTGAGATGTCACACTTCAGTGATGGGCTCTATCGTGAAGATCGTAATACCTCTAGTATCTTGAAAAGGTGCAGCACAGGAAAGAAGTTGGGGACTGCGGCAGGATATGTTGAAGGCCTTGCAACTAATGCGATTGCTCAGATGAACTTCCCTGATATCGATGCAGTGTGGGAAAGTGATGACATGGATAGGCCCTCCATCAAAGATGGTTACCTTAAGTTCTCTGATCCATACTTGTTAGCTGATACACCTCGTCATGCAAGGACTGGCTTGGAATTCCAGGGGCGATCGAAAGGCTTTGCTTATGGGAACTGTGAAAGTGTTGATAGTGATTTTAGATTTGTATTGGACAGATTCAACAGTGAATCTCCAAGAATATGTGAAGGACCTAAAAAAATGAATAACTTTGATGATGAAACTCAGCCACCGAATTACTTCAGTTATGTTGATGGTTTTGTTGATCAGTTTGTTTCGGAAGATGATGAGATAGCCTGGAAATCAAAAACTGATGCAACATTGTCATACAATATTTCTCCCGAGAAAAGTACTAATGGTTGCCAGTTGAAGGTTTCTTCTTCCAACATGGCAAACAACAGTGTACTTACTGAAGATCTACCGAATCAGAATCAACACGATTTTGGATTCGGTCGGAGATCCAGGCTTACCAAGGGTAGATCTAGGAGCTGTTCCGCTCCACCATTTTACAAAGGAAAACGGAAATTCCCCGGATTGAATCAGCCTTGGACCAAATTAGCAGCAGAAGACGATAGGGATATCCCCGTTAAGGAGTCAGCAGGTTTTTCTGCTGCGCAACCTTTGCCATACCTTTGTATGTGTTGTCAGCACTAACTTTGTACTGTTTGAACTATGCAGATACTGCACCTGCACCAGAGGATATCTCACCTATTAGTGCAACGCAGCCTATTCCTGAGACTAGTAGCAGTGAGTTTTCTGGCCTAACTTTCAGGTATTCTTCTATTGCCCACATCTGCATACTACTGAAATAGTCTTTGAGCCTGTTACTGAACATTTCTTTCACTTGGGCCAGCTTGAAGGGAAGTGTGAAAATGTGTGAAGAGACATGTTCTGATGGGTTTGACAATTTTATTGCTCAAGTATCTAAATGGCGAGATGACTCTGACCAGCATACAGTTGAGCATACATTAAAGTTTCTTTATTTTTTCACTTACATTCTGTACTTACCATTTATCTTCTTGTGTAGGCTTTGGAGTTGCCACATGTTCCTTCCAAATACTATGATGACATACTTAGCATTTCTTCTGGGCCTTTACATCTCTCTTGTAGCTCGCTAGTTCCTGAATGTATTAATAAAAATTGCTTTGAGGAGGCAAGAGTTCTGTTGCAGCTGGATAAGAAATTTATTCCCGTCATATCCGGGGAATTGCTACTCCTCGTTGATCAGGTTTGTAGCTGATTACTCGATAAGTAGCATTCCTGGAAAATGATTTTTTAGCAGATTATCTATTTGTTGTTTCTTTTCAGTAATAATAATTAGCATAATATCATGAGGTGGATCTTTTACTTAACTTAATCATGCTTGATCACAGATTTTTTATTATTGGATGTATACCTAATATCAGAAAGTATTTGGATTATACTCTGATGGTGAATTCTGAAGCATAAAAGTAGACAATGCATGTATGATGACATTAAATTCTTTCCTGAAAGATTTAGAAAGTTGTTCCCTATCTTACTGTTGTACAGCATGCGGCCGATGAAAGGATACGTCTGGAGGAGCTCCGCAGCAAGGTTGTTAAAGTTAAACTTACCTGTGAACTACTCTTTAACAGTGTTTTTCATCTTACATTTTAATGTCCTTTGGATTTTCAGGTTTTGTCAGATGAAGACCGTGGAATTACTTACTTGGAATCAGAGGAGGACATGGTACTTTTTATATTTCTAATCTGCTGTGTTGTGTTAATATAGCATCTTTGCTAAAAATGTGCCAACACAAGATGTTCTGTTTGATCTCTTATCCTCCATGTGGTGCCATGGGCAGGCTCTCCCCGAGACTGGATATCAATTGTTCCAGAAGTATAGTGAGCAGATTCAAAAATGGGGCTGGATCATCAACAATTCTAGCATTTCCTCTCAATCATTCAAAAAGTATGTGTTTGATTATCATCCCGACCTCTTTTTGGTCTGCTTAGCCTTATATGCTATTTTTTATGCTCACATTTTTACACTTCTGTTCATTTTAGTTTGCCCGTTCCCTTTTTGTACTTAAGGCATCCCCTTTTCTTGTTTTTTAATAACCTGAGACTTGACTGTAGTTCTCTTTAGATTTTGCAATTTTGTTAGTGTTCACATCATCCTTCAGTTGATAGTAACATTAACATATATCATTTACTTTGTGCTCAGGAACATGAACATTCTGAGGAGACAAGCCCGTGTAGTTACTCTTACTGCTGTAAGCAACTTCTTCTGTCATCTGTAGCTATTCAACATGCTTGTAATATTGCTGTTCCTACATATTTCTCTTCAATTTCTCTAATTGGATAAGGTGGCCTATTGGTTTTTACTGTTGCTGAACTATCTGTTTACTTAGTTTGCAAATGGTTATGCTATAAAACCCTAAAAGTTAGTTCGGTCTTAACTGTAAAGTTGTGCATACATTAATTACTATTAGAATGGAAGTTTCAAGAGAATAATTGACAAGCTTCAGATATTCATAATGTTTCCTTGTAATTTCTGGCTATATCATCTTTGTGAGACCTATATCACCGTGTCTTTGGGAAAATCAATCATTTAAGGGATAATTGATCTTCTTCTTAACTGAAATTGTTATTCTTCTTGAGTTGGGTAATTTACAATAGCATTTGTGTATTGTGGTAATGGTTGCCCTTGATGCCGTAGGTTATTATTGTCTACACTCTGTCTTACTGCCTCTTAGAAGTGCAATTGTTCTATCAAGTTTTTCTTAAAATTTGCATGAGATTATTTCTCAAATGGTGTCACATGAAATTTTCTCATTGAAAGCCACATTATAGTATCCTCGTGTGCTAAACTAAACATCATCTACACTTCACAGGTTCCATGTATTTTGGGGGTCGATTTAACAGGAAAAGATCTTATGGACTTTATTCACCAGGTGATTGACACACTTTCTTTTAAGTTCTTCTCGTTTACTTAGGCCTATGGAAGTCAAATTATTCGAAGGTACACTGCTTTTCAGCCTTTTCTTGACGCCCTACAGATATAGATGGTTCAGACTCTTTATGTTCGAAAAATGCCATTCACAAAGAACAATTACTTGACAGCGGAAGGATGATGTATATACTAGCATGTAAAACCGGGCCAGTGAGTGACGCAAAGTTTTCCTAGAATTGCCATTTGTAATGAAAAGAAATGCACTTTGCCTAAGTTTGTGTCATTCCCATTAAAAGAAACAACCTAGATGGTGATGGTCTGTTTTTCAAATGTTTGAAAATTGATATTTTAAAGTTTCAAAAAATTCCGAAATAAATTCCTAGATGTTGACAATAAAGTACTACATAGTACTGCAAAGTCTCAACGCGAAATAGTTTGTATTCCGGCCTACACAAAAATGACAAATCCAGACAAATCTGAACATTTTCGAATATATTTCACTGTTCACTACATCAGATCTAGAAATTTGTTATTTTTACACAGACCAAAATATATAATATTTCGCATTGGTTTTTTGCATGAAGGTAGAAGGCATCATTATCTACATCTAACAATTTTTCAGAATTTTTTGAAACTTCAAAATGTTGATATAAAAAAAGATAAAAATAAAGTGCTCCATGGAGGACGGGCTCCAAATTGACACACTCATGGCTACAATAAGAAAATGCTGGAAACTCTTAAACAGCCTTGGAGGCTTATGTGATTCTGTTAGGTTACTTCATTATCCTTTATTTACCGGTTGATATTCTCTGTAGCTTGACGAGACTGATGGGTCATCAGCTATCCCCCCAGCAGTTCTCCGTATTCTTAACTTCAAAGCTTGCAGAGGTATCCATTCCCCCCCCTTCTTTTGTTCATATGTGAAACTGTTTCCGCAAGCATTTCGTTTCAAAGCATCGTGTCGATGTTCACCCCTGGTTTGACCACTGCAGGGGCAATCATGTTTGGCGATCCATTGCTACCGTCCGAGTGCTGCCTGATCATCGAAGAACTGAAAACAACATCTCTCTGCTTCCAGGTAAGAAAACATAATAATGACCAATTTCCCATTTTTCTGTAGCTGCTCTGCGGTTTTAGTGAGTGAAGACAGGAGCTTCCATTCATTCTTCTGTAGACGAAACAAAAACAGTTTTCTCTTGCAGTGTGCTCATGGGCGTCCCACCACCGTGCCTATTGTGAACGTAGCGTCCCTCCGTGACGAGCTCGCGAGGCTTGAAATGCTGAGCAGGAGGAGTGAGGTGGAGGAGTCATGGCACGACCTGCGGCACCATGCACCCAGCCTTGAGCGCGCCCAGACGCGGTTCAAACAACTGAGGAGACTACGTCATGGTGGCTTGTAGGAAGATGATGTAAATAGCCGATTTGTAGGAGATGACACTTGTACCCGATGGCTAGGAACTTGCTGCCGCTTTGATGCGAGTCTTCCTCAGGTCAGCGTCGAGCAGCTTCCACTTCACGGTCCACCCGGACGCGACAGACAGCCACGGAAAAGAGCTAGTCAACGTGACAGGAGATGGAACAAAAGCAGTTTACACGTTTGTTCACTTAGCAAAGATGGTATAGAGATTATTGTTGTGTGCCACAAATAATCTCGGTGTATTGTTTAGCTACTTGCTAATGACTGTAATTAGTTATCCTATGCGATAATCAATAAAGTTTGCTCTTATTGTGCAAAACATACAATTCAAGATTGAGATTCTTTCCATGCATTGCGCTTCAGCGACTTCAAAATAACGTCAACCTATTAATTTATCGAGCACCTACTAGCATATGGTTGCAGACATGATAATAGTGTTGTTACGAAATAATGAATTCCTAACTTTCTCAGCGCCTCCTATAACCATGATTTATACATGATGCGATTTTCAGCCGAACATGGATCAGTAACAAGAAAAAAAATTCATGCATGTTCATAAATTCTGGAAACCAGTACACAGCTATGGTTGCAGTCTTGCTTATTGAATAACTTTTTGCTGTTACCTATATGATCATGACCACAACATATATTCAAGAATATGTAGAGCTAGCCTTGACTTAAGCGAAACAGTACATATCTGTACCTCTGGTAATGGTCCAAGAATGTCAAATTTTTATGGTATATAATCTTCTTGTGGTTACATGTGATGACCATGTATTGATCGATCCGCCACCAAATATGACACATAAATTGTGTGCCATAGTTGCCCATGAAATGACGCATACACATTATTTCTAGAATCTGAAGTCCTAAATTAAGTGAAAGGACACATGCATGGAATTTTCGAAGACATATCCATATGGTGATTTCTGGAATATATAACAATAGACAGAAGAATCAGAAATAACATGGAATATTAACCAGACAGATATATACATACCTTGTGTCCATGGATATTGGGTTTCGGTTGAATCCAGCAAAGAGCCTTTGAAGAAGCACGGAGATTTTCACGATAAGCTAGCATCTTGGGCTTTCCATTGGCAATGTTATTTAGCTCAACATGGTTGGGACCCGCTTGCCATCCATCTAGTGGCTGAGAGAAGTAAACAAAATTCTTGCTGAGCCCAGCCACGCTTGCTCCACCGTGCCCCGTTACGAAGTTACTGGACACGAACAATGTCACGTCTCCGAGGTCCTTTTTCCTAACTCGAGATTGAATTTTCTGAGCAGGCTCTCAGCTACACCCCCTATCTGAGCTGTTAATAGGTGCATGCTGGCCTGATTTTTTTGCCCTCTCAAACAACTTCTCTTTTTTGTATCTCTCAATCTATACAACTTTTGAATCTAAACTTGGCAGTTCACTGAAATGTTTGAGATAGAATTTGGGAAAAATATTTCCAAATTTTTATGACATTTTATATATACTTTTTTTAGACAAATTTTGTTGAATTTTAAATATTTGAAAATTTCAAAGTTCACAAAAAAATTACGAATTATTTTTCCCACAATCTAGTTGCAATACTACAGTGACCTGCAAAGTTTTAAGTCTATATGTTTTATAGTTTAGGAGATACAAAAAAAAATCCCAAAAAGTAAGAGGGTGTAGGTGCTCAGCCAAGTTTTTTCCTAACTCTAGACCACCTTGGCTTCCTAGCGAAGACATCGCGATGGGCGGAGTTTTAGTAAGCAGTGCCGACAAGGTGAAGCTTGCCGTCCACTTGTAGGTAGCTTCGGCGCCAGATGATGTCCTTGGGAGGAGCATACAGCGGCTGCGGTTTCTTCCGTATCATGGCCGGCGTCGCAGATGGTGATCTCCTCGTTGTACCCGATCGCTAGGAACTTGCTGCCGCGGCAGTGCACTATGGACTTGATGCGAGTCCCCATCAGGTCGGCGTCGAGCTTAACAGCTGTAGCTCTGGTTTCCGTTTCTTAATGAAAATTCGAGCCCCCCTGGGGGTTATCGCGGTTTAAAAAAAAGGTCGGCGTCGAGCGGCTTCCACTCACGGTCCACCCCAACGCGGCAGACAGCCACGGACAAGGATCTCGCCAGCAGTGCCACTGCCACGCAGTCCCCGGAGTCCGGCTGAGAGGACAGCACGATCTCGCGGAACAGCTCATCCCTCATCTCGTCTAGCATGAGGACGCGCCCCATTTCTGGCTCGTCTTTGTAATGGAGGATACAGCGGCGGTTGTCGGAGTCTATGGACACCCGTGTGAAGCAGGCCGCCCTGAGGCGATTGTTGGCGGGCGGGAGGTCGCGCCGGTGAATGGGTTCAGCAGCGTCACGTTGGCGGCTTCGTCTACCAACGCCAGCCACCCACGCGACGACCCACACACCACCTTGCTGCGCAACACGGGGAGGTTCCTCTGGATGGTCTCCCCGTCAGTCGGCCTGTAGAAGCTGACGGCCGTGCCGTCAGGGTGGAAGGGCAGCATGAGGACGGGGGCGAAACCAGCGAACGGCACCGCGTCGCGGAAGGGCCTGCCGGACAGCCGGAAGTTAGCGAGGTCACTGCCTGTTGGCAGCCTCTCGCCGATGCACCGGTGGATCTCGGCCAGCAGAGCGGTGAGGTGGTCCTTCCGCTGCAGCCGTAGACTTCTCCGACGAGGCTGCGCCGTCATGGTCGGAATGGATAGCTAGGAAATGGTTGGTGGCCGGCCAATTCAAGATGATAGAGACATGGATCAAGCCATGGAGGGATCGAGAGGAGAGGGGACTCGATCGGGAGAGGCGGCGCTCGGAGTTTGGTAGATCCAGGAGCTAGCGATTTTTTTTTTTTTTTTTTGCGAATATCTTGTGAATTGAAGGAATACAATCAATGCACTAATGCTGTCGTTTTCTGGACTCTGGACCAGGTCTATTTCCTAGTACCTGGAATGCTTCGTCCTCTATGCGCCCATTAATCTCTCAAAGCAGCTGGTCCCCAAAGCTCATCTTTCATTGCTCACATACATTATCACGGGGCACACGGCTGAAGAGAAGAACAGACGGTGGTAAGCGCATCAGATTAAGGTTTGAACAGCACTGCAGTTCGTGACTGTGTTTTAAATTTTGGTTTCAGACAAATGTTCAGACCGTATGAAATGTACCAAATTTCAACTAGAACATATGTCACGCTGCAGTTCGTGACTGTGTTTTGAATTTTGGTTTCAGACAAATGTTCAGACCGTATGAAATGTACCAAATTTCAACTAGAACATATGTCACGCCCATGGTAGGTTTTTGTTCTACTGCGCGACGCCACAACAACGGATCCGTATCTAGAGTTGATGGTGCGATTGCCTCAGTGAAGACGTCGCATGCCCTTTTCCCGCAGCATCCCATGTCAGTCCAATTTCAAAGAATTCTAAAATTGCATGGAAATTATTCCATCAATTTTCACAAAGATTTAACCAAGTTTAAATTTTTATTTGAATTGGTCGAAATCGAGTCCAGTATTCCAAAGAAAATGTATGTCGGAACCCACCACCGAAACTTTGAATATTTTGAAACCTACAACATATTGGTGCTGGAGTACTAGCTAGCATCCACAGTGAATAGTTTTTTGGAGATAAAATAGTGAATACATTTGTTGTATATTTAAGGTATGAATAATTTAGCAACACAAAATAAATGCTATATATATGTATCGATCATCAATCACTTTTACTAAATGAGATATAATAAATTCTTATTCGAAATTAATAGTCAGTGAGTGTTGTGGTTTATCTGAAGGAAATCAGGTGGTTAAACGTTCAGAAGTTATTCGGAGTTTGGTCAACTTCTCCGATGAGAAGGCGCCACCATGGCCGAGAGAAATGGATACCTAGGCTGGCCAGCCAAGAGGACATGAGTGATGGGAACACATAAATATTAAAGATATTAACATCTCTTCTTTATTTCTTCATTTTGCAAAAATTCTGCCAATCTATTAATAGTCATCAACAACACTCATGACTGTTATTTGGACAACCTAGTGACGATTGCATACACTAGCGCGAGCAGAAGGCGCACCGCCACCCTTGCCCCTCCATCACTGGAGTCGGGAAAAGCTTGTTGTAGTAGATAGACATGAAGTAGTCGTGCTAAGTCACCAATGGACAAGGGCATTAGAGCAGCAACCATCGCCAATGATGACAACCGTAGATTAGAAAAGACTGAAACCACACCAATAAAAACCGACCGAATCCTAGGAAAAATCCGTCGGGCACATGACTCTACGCATGCTCCGCCGATGCTAGACACACCACCGGAGTGGGGATAGGGCGCAGATGACCTTATTATGACTTCAAGATATAGCTGCCATTTTACCATCTCGAAGAAGACACCAAAAATAGCCTAAACCAAGAATGAAAACCCTCCCGCCGGCAAGGGGCCGTGGTCCGCCACACCTCCAAGGCCGTAAGGCCACCGGAGGCGGAGCAGACTAGCAAGATCATCGGTGAGGGGACATAACCCTAGATGGGTTTACAGTACCGGCGACATCACATCACGATTGCCTCTGCTCGTGGAGTCCCATACCGGGTCGGTAAATTAAGTCTCTCTGTCTCTTTGTTTATGTCTTTATACCAAACATTTGTATGGAACTCAAACATGACTGAAATATACTGTTTGCTCCATGACTTACATTAAGTAGAGTACAACGAAAAAATGTAGCAACCATAGGATTGCCACATCTCTTTCTTTCTGACTTTGTAGCAAATATGCATTTCCAATGAAATGGGGCACAACTTTACTTTCTAAACACTAAACTCTAGAAACAAGTAAATACACTATTAAATCATCAATGTTGAAGTGTATAAGTAGATTGTACTAGCCCTTTCCATCAGTTCGGACTTTTGGTTGCGTTGGCTAGTGCATGAAGCTTAACATGGTATCAGAGCCCCAGGTCTCGAGTTCAAATCCTGGCTTTCACAATTTATTCTAAATTCTTCCTCGCCTCTGGCGAGCTCTCCGCAGCCGCAGCCGCCGCCCGCCTCGGTCTCCTGCCGACGCGCCCGGCCGCCGCCGCTGCCTCTTCCTCGCCTCTGGCGAGCTCCTGCCGCGCCCAGCCTCCCGCTGCCTCTTTGCCTCTCTACACGTGTTGACTTGTCTTCTCGTCTCCCGTCACACGTGAGAGGGGGTGTTGAAGTGTATAAGTAGATTGTACTAGCCCTTTCCATCAGTTCGGACTTTTGGTTGCGTTGGCTAGTGCATGAAGCTTAACAATCAAAACACGGTAAATAGATGGTGAACACATTTGTAAAATCCACTGATGAGCAATGAGGCTTTTTTTTGGTCGATAGAGCTAATTGTATTTGTACTTGAGGAAAGAACTGTTACTACGTTGTGCATATTTTTAACATTGTGTGAATTTTGAAAAACAACTGAACATGACTAAGATGTAAGGGTGTCCGGAAGTATATGGTCATCAACATGTCAGGCCATATTGTAGCAAATTTGAGGAGAAGAAAGCTGCAAAAAAAAAACGTCCTATAGCTAGCACACCAAACGCTACCCCTCCCAATAACCACATGTATCGGCAATTTGTATAACAACTTCACAAGCGAATAATAAGAACTTTCACTTGGTTTAAAATTTTATTCGCTATTGAAGCCCTCATATAGAGGAACAATCCTAGAATAAATTTGGTTCAGGGAATATACAAGACATGTAACCAGAACTGAGTACAAACTGAATCTTAATGCTTAAACAGATAAATTATGATCTCATATAAGGTCTACGCTCTTCATGGCAGGATTGGGTGGTGCTATTTTCTGATCTTTCACCATTCAACCATTAATTAGTCTACTCACCTACCTGAAAATAATAATCAAACTTCTAGTAATTTAAGAGAAATTCACTTTCGACAACTAGTATTGCATGCCCAATCATATTGTCAAGAATATTATTATGTTGCGCAAAGGAAAGCATAATTCAAGACAGAAGCCAACACAGAAATTTAGATCATGAGAACAAACACAACGGTCACCATTATGGGCAGATATATCTCAAATCACAAGAACTAACCACTTGCTTACTAGTTCCAGTTTATTTTATTTCCTTTATTTGTAAATCATTTCGGCAAGCCTTGTGTCGAGACTAGTTAAAATAAAAGCATAAAAACCACCATATTCTGAAGCTTAAATTTGAAGCAAAGAAATAGATACATAGCAATCGAAGTGTGGAGAGTGCAACAAAGTAGCTCAATATACCTAACTCAATTAGCTAAAACAGTGTGGATGTTGTTGTTTTTTTCTTCTGAAATCGCCTTCATGTGTTAATATCTACTTGTGAACTATTGTGCTTAGTTATCATATAAAATAACCATTAAGGTTTGTTCTTAGCAGAAAATCTTTACATGTGAAGATTTAAACTCTATCCTTCGCACTTCAACTTTTAAGAATTTAATCTAGCAGTTAACCAAATGAAAGAGATTCATATATATCACAATCATTTTTTTGTACTTATATCTGTTGTAGGTGACCCACAATGATAACAATTTGATTTGGATTAAAGGTTTATCCTATGGCGGTAGGCTTGTTTTAATAAATTCCATTCTCACAAGCTATCAATGTTTATGTTGTCATTCTTTGAAATTCCAAAGGTGGTTAGGAAAAGTGTTGGATACTATAGATCGTAAATTTTCTCGCAAATCAATGTGCATAAAAAATACAGGTTAACAAAATAAAATATTATTTGTAGGCAAAAAATTAAGGTGGTCTTAGTGTTGAGGTTTCAGTTATTGAAAACAAATGTTTATTAAACAAATGGATTTTTTAAGGGTATGGAAGGAGCTGATCCAAAACAAATACCTCAACTCAAAATTGCTATAACAAGTAAAACCAAAATATCACCCCCATCCCTTTTGGAGGGTCCTAATGATAGTCAAAGATGATTTTTTTAGACGTGGATCCTTCACCCTAGGCAACGGCCTGATTACAGGATTTTTGGAAGATACATGGTTAATGGTACTCCATTAGCATATCAATATGCTTCCTTATATTACATTGTTCAATGAAAAGAGGTTTCGATGGCTGATGTTTCATAATCCCCTAAATATAGAACAAATGGCCAGGATGGTTACATTTAGTTTGACATCTTATGGATGTTCATTTATCTCAACATGAAGAAGTGTTTGTTTGGAAGCCTTTGAGCGCTGGTGATTTTTGAGTCTCTTTATATAGACCATATGAATGGTGAGATCTCGTATCTTCGCAAATATATTTGGAAACTGAAAGTATCACCAAATATTAGGATTTTTGGTTTCTCCATTAATTTTTTTTTAAACAAAAGATAAACCTCGCTAAACGCAAATGGCAAGGTACCTGAATTTTTGTTTTTGTAATCAAGACGAGATAATTCAACATCTATTAATAGATTGTCCGCTAGCAAAGGTTATTTTGCATATTGTTTATATGACTTCTAAAATTTCACCCCCAACTAAATAACAAATATGTTCGGTAAATATTTGCATGGGGTTTGTGAGAAAGTCAAAGCTAAAATAAGGGTTGGGGCTTGCACTTTACTTTGGGTAATATGGAACACCCATAATAATGTTATCTTCAACAAAACAAGAAACCCGTCCTTTTCAGGTTATTATCATTGGATCAGTACATGGTGGTATCGACAGCCAGAGGAGTTGCAACCGGCCATGGATTTCGTGTGCAACCAACTGGGACTAGTTGTATTGGATTTGTACAACCTGTTCGGCTAGCTGCCGGTTAGTAGAATTGCTTGATCGTTATCTATCTTTGTTGTTGCTATCTGCATGGCGTTCGCCAAGGTTAGCTAGCTGCTTGAGATTGACCCGCTGTGCCTCATTGGCACTGACCTGGCGGTGGTCCGTGCCGTCGTAGCCCTGGAGGACCCCACCCATGTGCCGAATGATCTATGGCCCAAGCTCACTAATGTGGATATTCGTGTCCCTGAGGTTGTCGTCGTTAGGGTTTGGCCCTACGCTGACTTTTCCATCGACAGCGTCTACCAGCGCTTCTTCGTGGCATCGCCTTCGCCTCCGCCACCCTTTCGTCACAACCGCCCCCACCTACCTGGTTTCTTAGTGGGCTACCGCAATGCCGCCGCGTTGCTATCGTGGTCCTCCCAGTTGGGCTCCGAGGGGGATGAGAGCCGGTATAGTGAGCACCACTGACAAGGGTATGACTACCAAAGCTTGTTCGATTAGCACCCGTGAGGTTTGTTCGGGTAAAATCCCATAGAAATATAGGCCCAAGATAGCGGCTGAAGTATAGCTGTAGTCAAATATGGAAATTACAATGTAAACCATCATATGTAATTTGTATCAAACCCGACCGGATCCTCGAGACTTGGCCACCTATAAATAGGGTCCAGGAGAGGCCGGCCAGGGACACATCAAGATTGAGCTTGTAATTGATGCCTCTAATGGCGACCAGACTGTCCTTGTGCGTGGTGAATAACCAGCCCGTTGGGAACCCCAAGAGGAAGGTATGATGAGTATAGCAGCTAGTTTTCCCTCAGTTAAGAAACCAAGGTTTAATGTCGATCTTGAAGAGGAGAGACGGTGACAACTGAAGGTGATGCGGACTGGCTTAGTAACACTCCAACAAGGGCGCCGTTTAACGATACTTGTTGACTCGTCTTCGGCCAGTAGCAACGCGGAACCTGCACACAACACAAACAGATACTTTGTTCCCAACTTGCGATGAGGTTGTCAATCTCACCGGTTTGCTTGAAACAAAGGTTATGAGCGTATCGAGTGGAAAACAATATAGTATGCGAGTAAAGTAAACAGTACGAGTAAAGTAAACAGGTGATAGCAATATGATGGAAATAGGACCGGGGTCCACAGTTCACTAGTGGTGTCTCTCCATAGATAAAATAGCACATGCTGGGTAAACAAATTACAGTTGGGCAATTGATAGAATAAAGATAACGTGATATGTCAAGAAGATCACTATGAGATTTACTCTGGGCATTACAACAAAATACATAGACCGCCATCCAACTGCATCTATGACTAATAATCCACTTGTGGTGAATCAATCCGAGAACTCCACAAGTATTAAGTTGCGAACAACAGATAATTGCATTAAGCAAAGTGTGTAATGTAAACAAAGCATATGCCCTTGAGCATATGAATGTTGTTTTCTCCCTAGTAGCAACAGCACATCTACCACCTTAGAGGTTTCTGTCACTCCCCCAGGTGAAATAGAGGCATGAACCCACTATCGAGCATAAATACCCCCTCTTGGAGTCACTAGCAACTACTCGGCCAAGATAGCTACTAACAACGGAGAGCATGCAAGATCATAAACAACATAGAGATAACAAAAGATAATATTCAGTACAGCAACTTAATCATAAACACCAATATTCATCGGATCCCAACAAACCAAACATGTAGAATTACATAACGGTGATCTCAATCATGTAAGGCAGCTCATGAGATCTAAACATGAAGCACATGGTGGAGAAGACAACCATCTAGCTACTGCTATGGACCCATAGTCCAAGGTAGACTACTCACTCATCGCTCCGGAGGTAAGCATGGCGATGAAGAAGACCTCCGGTGGCGATTCCCCTCTCCGGCAGGGTGCCAGGAAGAGGTTCTGGACCCTCCCGATCTTCGGGTCGACGGCGGCGGCGGATCGCGATGTATTCTGGAAAACTGATCGGGCACTTAGGTTTTTCTCGTCGGGGGGTCTTTATAGGCGAAGGGACGATGTCAGAGGAGGGGCTAGGTGCCCTCACGCGGGCCCGGCGCGGCCAGGGGGCTGGCCGCGCCACCCCTGCATGTGGGGCCCTGGTGGCCCTCCTCCTACTCCTCTTTGGATCTCTGGAAGCTTCCGGGTAAAATAAGACTTCAGGAACTTGTTTCGTCCAATTCCGAGAATATTTCCTGTGTATCACTTCTGAAACACAAAAACAGCAGAAAACAGGAAACTGGCACTGTGGCACTTGTTAATAGGTTAGTTCCGGAAAATGCACAAAAATGCCACTAAGTGTAACGAAACAATAGGCAAATGGTGTAAAACAAGCATGGAGCATCAAAAATTATAGATACGTTTGAGACGTATCAGTAATCTATGCTTTGTCTCAATACACATCAAGTTTCGCCTTGTTTTTCTGAATCCCTACCTTCGATTTTATTCGACGCCCTCTTCCCCCGATCCTAAGTCCTAAATCTAGGGTATTGTCGAGTTCCACCCTTGTCAGCCGCCATGGTGGGGTGCGCTTGGTGCCCCATTCTCCATGGGTTAGCTGGGCTTGGAGCTCTCTGCAAGGCCCGGTCGTTGCTGTTAAGAAACTGCTCACCGGACCAACCGCACTAGACAAGCCCCGAGAAGCTGATGCCGCTATACCAGGCGATCTCGAGCATCTCCGTCGGCAACGGGGAGCGAACCTCCTTTTGGACTGAAGATTGGCTTGGCGACGGCGACCTCCGGTTTTGATTCTCGGCCCTGTTCTCCCACGCCACCAAGCCGGATGCTTCGATTGTGACGGTGCTCTGCACGGGGCTCCGTGCTTGCCTCATCCCGTGGCTCACCACCGTTGGCGAGCGTCGAGCTTGCTGCTGCTAAGACGTGCCTAGCCGCGGTCCACCTCAGCTCCACTCCGGACCTATTCACTCTCACCCGATGCATGAAGCGCTCCAGTGATATCTCTGTTGCCGAGCTATACAAGATGTGCACGTTCGATGGCGTTGAGGTCCCCTACGCTGATTTTGTCTAGAGAAGTTTCTCCCGACCAAGGTCAAGTTCTTCATATGGCTCTTGGTGCAGTCGAGAATTAAGAGCCGTGCCGCCCTCCCGGCAAAGATGATCATCCAGCCTACCGATGCCATCTGCCTCGTCTGATCGGTGCCCGCGGAGAGCGCCACCCACATCATCCTCGGGTGCTCCTTTGCCCATCGCATATAGGGATCCCTTGGCGCCCACCTCGATGGGAAAGCCAATGTTAGCCAGCTCCATGTTCTCACGGAATGATCTCTGGCCTGACAGCGTCTACATTCACTGCCCTATGCTACTGGAACCTCTGGAAGCACCGTAACGGCATTGTCTTCAACGGTGAGTGCCCGTGTCTTCACTGCCTTGCCGCTGCTTGTGTTAGCGATGCTACTCTTTGGAGAGAACATGTGCCGCACAGCCTCCGTGCTGATGCTGACACATGGGGTTCTTGTCTTAGGCAAGCCCTGCCCATGCATTCTTCCTCTACCCTTTGCTCTCTATGTGAAAAACTCATCCCGCTTTTGAGACATTATTTCGAACAAAAATTCAGGTGGGGAACCTCTCCCCCCGATGACCATTCAAAAAAAATATACAAGCTAGTGAAGTATATATATATATGATCAAGGTGTTGCATGCAGGTGTGTGTGCATGCGAGAGTTGGTCCGGCTATTTAAGCCCTGTAATTAGCTGCATTTTGTTTAGAGTGAACAAGAGAAAGCACAAGTGCGCGTGCATGAAAAAACTTCGTGTGTTCTTCTCCCATGTGTGTACATGAGTTTTCTTCAACCTCTAGCCAAAACTAACAAAGGAAGCATCAACACGGACATGACACACGACATACTTGGCGAATGGCAGGGTGGCGTGCCAGGACAGGAAGATGGACTAGAACTTCACGACCTAGCCACACGATGGGAGCATCTTGCCGATCTTCTCCTAGAGTTCCTACAGAAGATTGCTCCAGATCGGATACACTCATCCTCTTGAAGAAGCCTAGGACTTCAGTGATGAGGTGGCATCATTGTCATCATCACTGTATGGTAGGTAGCCTCCGAGAGGAGACGGGCTAGCGATCATGCCATGGATCTGATAAGAACAGATCTATTGGGTGGGTGACATTAGGAAACAAGCTTAGAGAGAGGATGATGAGGTGAGATTAGGAATGCATTGATTGCTTGAAAAGGCTGGCGTTTTCTACATGCATTCTCATACGCGTTTTTTACATATGGATGGATGAGACTGTTTGAGATTAATTTAGATTACCATAACCTTCTTGGAGGTGTCGTCTAGGTGATGCTTTCCTACCTCTACGCCCGAAAGCTTTGGATAAAAACCTAGATACATGATTATTAGACATTAGTGACACTTGATCTCTTTAGACGGAAAGAGGTAGATAAGACCATTGCAAAGGGAAATAATGATTGGCATGTTTTATAGATTAATTGATAGAACATTTTGAGAGGTGTCCATAATGCATCATAGGTATGGAATTTTATGCCCCTATAACTAACATTTTTAGGTCTATTTTTTCTTCTATCTACAATTTTCATCTCATTAAATGATATATAAATAATATAAGCATTCTTGAGGATTATGTTGGGCTTAAGTGTCTCATACTCTCGAATGATTATCCAGATAAGGGTAACAACAACTTCAAGGCCTTTTTCCCAAGCAAGATGTGGTAGGCTAGATATGATGTCAAAATCATCTCGTTGTTGTATCAATTTACACTTCCTCATATGAAAACAAAGATTTGATTGCAAGCCAATCCCAACATCAACATTCCCTATGTATCCCCTGAGAAAAGTGTTGGTGCAATATTTTCATTTGTCACTTTGTGCTTATTTGTACTTCATTTTTTGCCATCTTTAACATTTCTAGGAGGGTTTGTGGTCTCATAGTTCTCTTCCAAATTTATTTCTATCCTAAAGAGTGGTTGTGCCTATAAGGTTAGTGGTACCCCACAACCTATTTATCTCCATGAGCTATGACATACAAAAATAAGTAGATTTTGGAAGTTTAATGGATAGCATATGAAAATTTACTTGCAGTAGTGGTGAAATGTCATGTATAGATAGGTAAGGTGAACACATATAGGAAAATAACTTGTCACAATATAATTTGGATGCACAAGCATTCTATCACGCTTAGTACATGAAAGTCTATCAAAATGGGAGGAAGTTTAGCACTAAAAAAAGAATGCAACATAGTCCATAGTACAGTCCATTTCCTAGTGCAAGATTAATTAAAATTTCTACATTAATCAATGAGGAAAACAAAAGCTAGTAGTAAATATAATAATTTATCAATACTATCAGCTCCATAATAAAAACATTTCACAAAGAGTAGAAGTGATCATACTTCAACCTTATAACTATTTGCGTCTTTCCCTTTCCTTTGGGGGCATCCTATTACATTTTTCCCCTTTAGTACTTGATCTTTATTTACATATGTAATACTCACCACATTTATTGGATTCCAGTCTTACACTAATGTAAAGATGCAACTAAATATAGAAAGTAAAATACAGATGCTCCAAGTTTATGTAAATTTCTTATCTTTATCTTTACTATTGGTTTGGAGTTGGTGAAGCCACTTTGCAAATACATCATTTAAATTCCGATTTTACTCCTACAAGACATGGCATATTACTGACTTTACCACCGCCAAGTTAACAGCGTTTCGTCCGGGATCCACTCCAATCCAGACTCCTCCCCCACGCTCTGTCTCCCCGCCGACTCCGGACCGACCCGATCTTCGCCGCCGACCGCGGGGATGTCAGCCGGCCAGTCGCCCAAGAAGAACCCCACGAAGAGGCCAAGGCTCGACCAGCCCCCTGCTCAGCCTGAACCTCCACATCTGCATCCGGTGGGATGCGGCCTCAAGGAGGATCATCCCCGCTGAGGCACAGATCGGGATCTTGTGGTCCCGCCTCGATCCCTTTGTCAACACCACGCTGTGCCGGCGTGGTTCCTACCTGGCGGATGTAGTGCCTGTCCCGAGCAAGGTTTTCTCGCTGGAGAACATGCGGCGGGTGCTCTCCTAGAAGGTACTTACTCACCACACTGTGTGTTCCAAGTCAACTCACAAGGCTGACCTAATTTCTTGTTGTGCGGCTGGGACAAGTTCCTGACAGATGATTTGAAGTTCCTCGCCCAGATTCTCCCAACTAGGACCAACACGAGCAGGGGGGCGAGATGTGAGTTGAGAGGACTTAGAGGAGCAGTTGTTACGGTGCGAGCACTACCAAGTGGCTTATAATTTTGTTCCTTTATATCTGAAGATAAAGCTAATTTGTATCTTCTGTATTAGCCTTTTGGGTTTGACGATAAGGGCCTTTTTCTTGCAGATTGGTAAGTTGCAGACCATGTTCCATCGACCTGAGCAAGTTGCTTACAAAACCGGACAATATGTTGTTTTCTTGGAGGTGAAGAGAATATTTTCATCTGACAAAAGAGCTTATCAGTATTGTTAAATATTTGTATCTCCATTGGATCCTAATTAATCTCTATGGCATACTTTGCATCTAAATACTGAGTCTGAACTTTCAAGCCGATATGTATACTTATTCTAGACTGACTGGTTTTTTGTTTATGTTGAAGGTGGATGAGTAGTAAAATAAAGTTCAGTTGCATTTAGAGATCTGACATATTACCAACTCAATGAAGTAAAACTCTCTAGACAACAGAACTAGACTGAATCTGCTTGTAATCAGATATTTCTTCATATTCCATCATTCGGTTTCTTAGTCCATTCGTTTTTATTATAACAAAATTACAAGGTTTACACCATCTCAATCAATTATGACATCCTTAAAATCTTAAAACCACACTGATAAATATTAAAGTGTCTAGCACGTGCATGTCCTGCTACAATTATTTATATTAGCTTTGATTGGAGATAAATAGTTGGGTTTGTTGTATGTTCATATAATGTCGAATTATCATCAAATTACACCTCAAGAAATTGGTTGCTCAGGATCACTCTCCGGATGCAACCACAAGCGAGTGGAGGCGACGGTCTTCCATGAATCAACCCTATTTTTTCATGAATCATGTGAAATATATCACTTCATTTAGCCATTAGCACATATGATTATGGGCCCCTGTCATGAATGAACTACAGGTAAGGTTCGCCTGCTTAGTATCCCGTCGTACAATTCCTAAAAACCAAATCAACACAAATAATCTATTGATTTTCAGAGATATCACTTTTTGGGATCCATATCTGTAGAACAAAACTTACAACATGCAATTCAATCTAGGCAAAGAATAATCCTAGAATGGTGTCCTCGATTTTGTAAATAATAGAATTTTTAACTTACAAGTACACATACGTGTTAATTTTCTTAAAAGTTGAGCATACGTGTTAATTTTCTTAAAAGTTGTACTTTCTTATGTACTTATGCAAATGACAGATATACTTCAATAGCTGATACATGAATACTTATTTATGTTTACCTAATATCAGGATCTTTACTATTGGTTTGGAGTTGGTGAAGCCACTTTGCAAATACATCATTTAAATTCCGATTTTACCCCTACAAGACATGGCATATTACTGACTTTACCACCGCCAAGTTAACAGCGTTTCGTCCGGGATCCACTCCAATCCAGACTCCTCCCCCACGCTCTGTCTCCCTGCCGACTCCGGACCGACCCGATCTTCGCCGCCGACCGCGGGGATGTTAGCCGGCCAGTCGCCCAAGAAGAACCCCACGCAGAGGCCAAGGCTCGACCAGCCCCCTGCTCAGCCTGAACCTCCACATCTGCATCTGGTGGGACGCGGCCTCAAGGAGGATCATCCCCGCTGAGGCACAGATCGGGATCTTGTGGTCCCGCCTCGATCCCTTTGTCAACACCACGCTGTGCCGGCGTGGTTCCTACTTGGCGGATGTACTGCCTGTCCCGAGCAAGGTTTTCTCGCTGGAGAACATGCGGCGGGTGCTCTCCTAGAAGGTACTTACTCACCACACTGTGTGTTCCAAGTCAACTCACAAGGCTGACCTAATTTCTTGTTGTGCGGTTGGGACAAGTTCCTGACAGATGATTTGAAGTTCCTTGCCCAGATTCTCCCAACTAGGACCAACACGAGCAGGGGGGCGAGATGTGAGTTGAGAGGACTTAGAGGAGCAGTTGTTACGGTGCGGGCACTACCAAGTGGCTTATAATTTTGTTCCTTTATATCTGAAGATAAAGCTAATTTGTATCTTCTGTATTAGCCTTTTGGGTTTGACGATAAGGGCCTTTTTCTTGCAGATTGGTAAGTTGCAGACTATGTTCCATCGACCTGAGCAAGTTGCTTACAAAACCGGACAATATGTTGTTTTCTTGGAGGTGAAGAGAATATTTTCATCTGACAAAAGAGCTGATCAGTATTGTTAAATATTTGTATCTCCATTGGATCCTAATTAATCTCTATGGCATACTTTGCATCTAAATACTGAGTCTGAACTTTCAAGCCGATATGTATACTTATTCTAGACTGACTGGTTTTTTGTTTATGTTGAAGGTGGATGAGTAGTAAAATAAAGTTCAGTTGCATATAGAGATCTGACATATTACCAACTCAATGAAGTAAAACTCTCTAGACAACAGAACTAGACTGAATCTGCTTGTAATCAGATATTTCTTCATATTCCATCATTCGGTTTCTTAGTCCATTCATTTTTATTATAACAAAATTACAAGGTTTACACCATCTCAATCAATTATGACATCCTTAAAATCTTAAAACCACACTGATAAATATTAAAGTGTCTAGCACGTGCATGTCCTGCTACAATTATTTATATTAGCTTTGATTGGAGATAAATAGTTGGGTTTGTTGTATGTTCATATAATGTCGAATTATCATCAAATTACACCTCAAGAGAATTGGTTGCTCAGGATCACTCTCCGGATGCAACCACAAGCGAGTGGAGGCGACGGTCTTCCATGAATCAACCCTATTTTTTCATGAATCATGTGAAATATATCACTTCATTTAGCCATTAGCACATATGATTATGGGCCCCTGTCATGAATGAACTCATGAATGAACTACAGGTAAGGTTCGCCTGCTTAGTATCCCGTCGTACAATTCCTAAAAACCAAATCAACACAAATAATCTATTGATTTTCAGAGATATCACTTTTTGGGATCCATATCTGTAGAACAAAACTTACAACATGCAATTCAATCTAGGCAAAGAATAATCCTAGATTGGTGTCCTCGATTTTGTAAATAATAGATTTTTTAACTTACAAGAACACATACGTGTTAATTTTCTTAAAAGTTGAGCATACGTGTTAATTTTCTTAAAAGTTTTACTTTCTTATGTACTTATGCAAATGACAGATATACTTCAATAGCTGATACATGAATGCTTATTTATGTTTACCTAATATACAGGAGGGTATAATAATGAGTTGTCTATTTGCTACTTCTTTTGTTTCTTGCATATGTTGGGCTGCATAGTAGTTGATGTTTACATGATTGGCATGGGATGATTTAAGGTTAAACTAATGGCTTACCATAGAACATCAATGGTGACAGAGAACAGAATGGAGTAGATCTTCATAAAAAGTCTTCCTAGAGGCAAAAGGGTGATCTAAATCAAGGTCACAAGTACTATTATTTGGTTTTTCTTAAAAATTCGTCTAAGAATTTTCAATTTGTATCTTTACATTTTACAAATAGAGTGTAATTCTAGATGTGTGGAACATTTATTACCAAGAGGGAAGAAGGGAAGAAGAAGAGAAGCGTAAGTAGAAAGGCTAGGAGAAGGGAAAGAGGGGGTAGAGTTGCCAGGCGACGAGCTTGGAGCCATGACTACACGAATGCCAAGTCGACAACAGCGACCGACAGCAGAATCCAATGGGTAACAAAGAGCTTTTACAAATGCAAATAATATTCCATCAAGTACTGGAAAATGCGAGTAGGATATACCCGATACCAACTTTAGAGACTAGAACATTAACTTAATCAAGCATACAATTCATTTAAATCCGATACAAACTTTAAGAGTGCTAAAACAGTAGCAATTTTACAGTCAGCACCGCAGTTTCATCTACATGCCAAGATTTAGAAAGGGAAGCAGAGTAAACATTCAATTTTAAAGATTAGCATGTACATATCGATGTTGTTGCTATCCTAGACTGAAAGTAACTATCCTGAAACTTAGATGTAGTGGTCGTCTATACTTGTCCTGCATACACTGCTGTTCCTAGATTGCTGTTCCTAGACTGCTGTTCCTTGTCCGATTAATGCCTCATTGCTTGCTTGTATACATTTAATGAATGATGCTGTAGCATATTTTCAGATCTCGGCCACAAACCTGAGTTCCAGGAAAACAATCATGCTTGTATACATTCAACGAAGGAGCGCCCGACCTGATGGAGTCGGACAAGAGTGTGATGCTGGCGAGAAGGGCCGATCAAAATCTGCTCTGCCTCAAGATATCAATTTCCCGAGATACCTCCCTTTCCACGCGCTATCGAGAGAAAATCTTTACTGCATTAAGGTTAAATTCTTACCCCAAACTTCAGAATCAGACATAGCATGCAAGCATGTGGGAAATCTTTACTGTACACTAAAACTGAATTTAGACCTTATTTTGTAGTTTCTACTTTCTGAACTAGGTCACAAAAGGTGGGCAAAAGTTGGCAGAGGGAATGGAGCCACGACAATAGGATCTTGGTGATGGAGGCACGACAATAGGTTACAATATTCTACTATACTAATATTTTTGCAGCTGGTTAATTTATGAATTGCTTGCCACTTGTCGTTCTTTCTGCTAAATTATGAACATTTTTTACTTGTGCACGCCGACACTGCAAGATTTTTTTCTGAAAGTTTATCAATTTTTTTAGAACTTCACCTCCATGGTTACTGTTTGTTGGCAAGTTTGATCGAGAACTTTTTAAAAGTTTACTTTCATTTTGAACCTTGCAACTATCTCCCACAGTTTTGTCTCGTTGCGATAAAGGATAAGCTTGACAAGATTAACAAGAACTTTTTATATTTTTTAAGTACTTGATATTATTGTCAAAGTGACTTCAAAGAAGGTTAGTTCTTATTCACGTGCCTTTTAATGGTCTAAGCAGTGAATTCTTTGCTAACATGTGTAATTAGGTAATCCTGTGATGTTGGTGCATATGTAAGAGTATTTCCCTTAGAGCTACATATCACATGATCCATTTCTATTTACTATTTCAGGGTATAAATATATGTTTAGACAAAATATTATTTCTTCATCTGAACATTAGGTTGTCCTCGGAGAGGATGCCTTGTTATATTATGCATCCTGGAAAATTTGTTTCTGGCTAGGTTTCTGCTGTAAAAATGCGAATCACACACAAATAAAGTTTGACGGATTTTCGTACAGTAAGTTTGCTAAACTTACCTCAGCTGGGACATGCTTCCATCGTCCTCGTCAGGTCTTCTTTACTTCTGCTCTTTGTTTTGTCTACTAATTTTGCAGCCATGGGTATATAGTTGTTAATTATTGAACATTGATGTTGCCAGTTATTCCAAATTTTCCTTTCTCTGTTACCAAGTTCTTTGATTGAATGTTAATTCAAACCTTCCATAGATGCAATATTTTTTGTGCAAAACTTAGATGATGCATCCTCCAATAGTTACACATTCTAGAATCTCCGAGAAGAAAATAGGCGCCCCCGGCTCATCCTTTGCTCGGTGCCCTGGATCCCAGTTCCAACACTGCTAGGACGCTTCAGAAATCGCATGCTATTCCAACACACCCACACAATTGCATCTATCTCCGAGCAGAGTCATGACACGAGTGTATAGTGTAGGTCAGTAAACATGCAGGCTAATCCGTTTGGCACTAACAATGGAGCAACATGTGCATAACTTGTCTCCTCCATAAGGGTGCAAGTTTGAAGTAAACACTGATGGTGCCTTAAGTGTCATGCAGGGGTTGGAGGTGCTACTATTGGAGATGAAGGCATGAAGCTGGCTGTTTCCTATGTGCTCATGCAGATTGGTATTGTCGAGTTGCATGTTCTCTTATGGCTGGTTGAAGCTTTTGCCCGTGGAGTCCTGGAGGGGCTTGTGTTTGATTTTAATCAAGGGCATCAGACTTGTCCAGGTGACCTGTTGCCTTGAGCTGATAAACTTGGTGCGCATGCATGATAGGCGAAGTGGGTTAACAATGGACTCCTGCACAGAGTAAAGGAATCGGGCATCAAACTATGATTTTACCTTCCTATATGTGAAGAGGGGCTGCAATTTTATGGCACATCTTTGTGCCAAGCTGCTGAATAGTATGTGTGGATGGGTGAGCTAATGCCCCTGATTTTCCTGTAAACTATCTATAGCACGATTGTAACTCTATTTCTCTAACGTTGAAAATGTTAGTTTATTTATGTTCATAATCATGGGCATGTAAAGACATTGTTGTAATGCTGCTAATTGTGGTGTTATATGTTTGCTAAGTATAGTATTGATTAAAATTGTGCATTATCCTACTTTGAAAATTTGAAAGTGTTGGATGCGTTTTAGGTCGGTCTCATGAAAAACGGTTTACTACATATGTATATAAATCTCAGTCATGTTACTCGTGTTTACTATGTTTAAAACAAAGTGTTACAACTTCCGGGCTTCCCACATAGTAGTCTTTGAATTCAAGAAGGGGGCATATGTTTAGTACTATTTCTGTTACAAGTATATGATGATAAAAAAATTTAAGAACCATAGCAGCGCACGGGCATTCAACTAGTAGATGTAGAAAAGTAAATCTGCACAAAAAAATGGGTCTTCCCTTTATTATCAATGCTGTGTGTTATCAATACAATAGTTTATAAGGAGGGAGATGGGTGAGGGACAAACGTAGGTAAACTTTCCACCCAAAAAAGGATGGGCCGCTCCTGACAGGTGGACCCACGGCTTCCTAATAAAATCGCTTCTCACAATCGTCAAAGCTCTCCATAAAATACTAATGATAGTAAATAGGGATAAAAAATAATTTTGTTTTTATTTATGATTTTGGGGCAGCCTACACTTGGTTCTACTGGTTAATTATTGATACATGATAGTGAATACAGAGGAACTCATGAACAAAAAATATTCTTTGTTGAATGTGATAAATCGGTACAATATGATCAGACAATATGGAGGACACATGAGACATCTCTTCTTATAATGTCATTTCAGTTGGAAGTTTTGATGGAAATTAACCCATGAATGGAATGGAGATCTTCCTTTCATTGACATGATAACTGGGGGAAAGCAGAGAAAGTCATTGCAGTATGTTAGAAATTCATTGGATCATGGAGCATACAGAATCATACAAACAAAATAATCTTTGAGCTACAAAACATGGATATTGATAGATGATGTGGTAGTGGCCGATCTAGAACGATACAGTTCCCTAGGCCACCTTCAGCCGAATGTTGCTGCAATACGCTAGAAGGCCAAATTGTAGGCATACTCAAGCCTGCACACTTCGGTTTGTGGCCCGGGTGTAGATTCGCCCCTGTGTTTTGGCATATTCAAAAGCTATTTCTCCAAGAGCAAGGAGTATCATAAAGGAGGGTACGCATACCTGGTTGGACTTGTCGTGATCATCTGCAGTTGATTTTATATGTTGTTCTTCTTTCTTTGAACATTTTTAAATATCCCAATTAGATATAATTAAAATGTCACAATTAGGATTTTCCCTACGGTTTATGGTGAAAAAACTAGTGCTAGGTAAGTCGCATGTGGATGGCGCGGGTCTTCTTTGGGGCAGAGGTCGAAAAAGAGCAACTTCTTCTTGTACGCCTCCTCCCCCTCCTGCAGTGCAAGTGTACAACCTTCTCCTTCTACAAGATCATCGTGATCACCCTCGCAATCAAGCCGATGATGTAAGCATTAAGGAGGACATCACCGAGTCATTCAAAGGCAAGGAAATGCGATCGGAACATCAGAGTGATGAAAAGACGTGCATAGCCACGTAGGAGATGGAGCCGACAGGCTGGCAAGCAAGTGGCGGCTTGTCGGAATGGTGAGGTTGGTAAGGAAACACACCCGATAATCAAAAGGCAGACATGCACCACTTGGAGCTATGTGCTAGGTGATAACCCTTCGTATAAATGAATGAACCTATGGGACCTACATGCTTTTAGGGCATATCACCCAGCCCAATGGTATGTTTTTGGGTTAGGGTAACCTAAACACTAGATATATCGTAACCAATTCCCATGTATACCATTCCCAACAACATACACACGACTGACAATGAGGAGGCATGCGATACATGGCGTGGCCGTTCCGTGATTTTGCTAGTAGTTTGTTTTGGAAAAATGTATATCCAAATATGTATGCCAATATGAGCCGATGAGTGCTTATGGTATTGTTGGTTTTACCTTGTTTTTCCAACATCTGCATCCCAGTGTGTGTTATCAACCTAAGTGATTATTCCATTGCACATGCAATGTTCTATTATCATGCACATCGACTGTGTTACCGACATATACCACCGCACCCTGTGGACGTACCGTGGATCTAGTCATGTTTAGAAAGTACAATATTTTCATCTTTTCCTTAAAACAAAAGTCAAACCTTCCTAGCCTCTTCATCCAAATGGAGGCATCCATTATTTTATAAAGGTACGATCAAGGCGAAAAGGTAAGGCATCGCAAAGAAGAGTACAAGAAATATTCAACATTTAATGTACAATGACAAGATATGACAAATGAATACTTACACTAGGTCGACATTCCTCCGTAGCATGGCTTACATGAAGGAAATAAATACACCAACCTCGACAGATATAACACGGATTTTCTGAGCCAACCCACCTCCACTAGAAGAAAGCCATATTCCTCCCGTCGTTAGTGAGGGAACACAGAGGCTATAAATAGTACATAGACAAGTTGCATCCCACACAACAAACCGCCGTAATAAACCTTGGGATATCAATCTAGAGCCACTGCCTCAAAAACAGGCAATCACCAACCTCTAGTACATGTAGTGGAATATGCCATCTGAGCAAGATCTATGCTTCATGCCCGCCACTACGTCGTCTGCTGCTCTCCAGGGTAGCAACCTGTCTTCACTTCAGTCTTGCAAGTTGCGCTGAACAATACGGGTCCATGCATGCATGTTATTGGCGTTAACCACTACGTTTTTATGATGGCTTGACACGTGGCATAGGAGTAGGTCAACCAAACTTTGGTAGCATGTGAATTCTTCGTGGCTGGTACCACCCACTGGGTTAGAAAACCAAAATATGAACGACCATTCGGCCGTATCATTGCCCTCTAGCTAGCTATATGTGTCCTTGAAAATGTCCATTCGTATGCACGCAGAAAACACGAACATGATCTTGTAATACTAGACCTATATATTCTCTTATTTTTAAACAAAAGGCCACAAGGCCCTTCTTTTTACAGTAGAAATAAGTCTTCTGCAAGCAGTAACCTGCTGGGATATCAGTGCCTTACAAGAGAAGCATAACGAAAATTAGGGAACACACGCGCCGAGGGAAACAACCTAAAACCAACCCAGAACTTGTCTAGAAACAAGAAATAGAAAGGGAAAAGTACCAGTACATAAACAACAAGACACATAATGTTTCTTCCAGTGAAGTAACGAAAAGATAAGACGAATACTCTAGGTCTTGTACTTTTTGTTGTCCCGCAGCGGGGGCGCCATGCATATAGCTGCAAGAAATATATAACACGAATACATAGCATGAGGAAAAAAAATAGTTTATTGCAAATGGTCGACAAAGAACTCTATATATTTAGTTGCAGACCCTTGCACACGCGTGAGTGTGCCCTCCGTGGGACTAGCTGAATGTCTGAATCCACCATGGTGTTGTACCTTGCTAGGCTCGTTCTACCTTGTAAGATCCTCTGGTTCATTCTCAAATTGTTATTAGCGCTAGCCAACTGCATAACACTTGGTTATTTGGCACAAATGGTTTGCTGATAGAGCCCTTAGTTGCGAGGGTGGAGGACGTCGGCCTGGATGTTAATCTGAAACATGACCAAGCGACATCACATGCATCCCCCACCGGTATTGGAGAAACGAAAAATGAGCTTTGGGGACGAGAAATGCTTTGAGATTAGTGGGCGCACGCCACGCGTGGCATCTTCTCTTAGAAATAGATCTGACCGGCCTGGTCCACAAAACGCCAGCTGATACTGGCCGGAAAAGGCCAGCAAATAGAGTGCATTCAGTGTGAGCTTCCACTTAATGACTTCCTTCGATAGCCAAGATATCTTCCTTCTTCCTGGATCTCCACGGAGCACCTAGTCATCGATCCCCTGTCCATCCATGGCGTGATCCATCTCTCGTCTCCTCTTGGGCCTTGGTCGGCCACCAACCGCTTCCAAGTTCTTCTTCAAATTCTCCATATCCACGACGGCCATGGCCGCGCCGCCCCGTCGCAGAAGCCCTAGGCTTCTCCTGAAGGATCCGGATTGGAGCACTCTCCCGCGGGATCTGCTGGAGGAAATCGGCACGAGGCTCCCGTCGCGCCGCGAGGCCGTCAAGTTCCGGTCTGTCTGCCCTGCCTGGCGCGCTGCGCTGCCGTTCGCCAAGTACATCGCCCCGGTCCTCATGCTGCCGTTCGACGACGAGTCGCCGGACGGCGCCGTCACCTTCTACACGGTGGCGGACGGAGGGAGGTCCACCTTCACGAGGAACCTCCCGTTGCTCCGCGGCAAGCGGCTGTGCGGCTCGTCGTGTGGGTGGCTGGCCCTCGTCGACGAGGCCGCCGGGTCCCCAACGCTTCTCAACCCGCTCACCGGCGCCACCGTCGAGCTCCCGCCGGCGGACGAGCGCGTCGTGGGTGCCTCGTTTAGGCACCTGAAAGAGTTCAACGGGGTCCCGTCGGCGATGCTTCTCTTGGAGAACGGCCACTACGTCCACGTCACGTTGGACGAGATGAAGAAAAGGGCATTCCGCCGTATCGTGCTCTCTTCCCCGTCGCCCGACTCCGGTGACTGCGTGGCGATGGCGGCGCTCGCTGATTCGGGAACCGTCGCGCTCTGCCGCGTCGGCATCGACGGAGCGTGGACGCTGCTCGACACCAACCCTCCAATGGGCCGCGTCACCTCGGTCCTTCACTTCGGGGGCAGCAGGTTCCTGGCTATCGAGGACAGATGGGGAGGGCCCAGCGGGATCTCCATCTGTGATGTTGCCGGTGCAGCTCCGACAGCCGCACGAGTGGAACGACTGTGTCGAGCTCCCAAACTGGCGGCATGGGCCCGCAACTACCTGGAAGTGAAGGGCAAGCTCTATGTAGTGGCCACCGTCGTGCAGGACGCCACCCAGCTCAGCCATGTCTACAAGTGCAACATCTTGGCTGTGAAGCCGAGGTGGACGAGGGTCATGAACAGCCGTGGCTTGACATTTTTCATGTCCAGCAAACTCACAGCGGGCTATGGCGGAGCTGTAAGCGTCTCCGGATTCAAGACGAATTCCGTCTACAACGCTAAACCTGACCCGTTTAGTGATCAGTTAGAGTTGGAGGTCATTGACATCGCCAATGGGACATCTGAGTTGTTCCAGCCTTGGCACGAGGAGATTCAGGGTTCAGGAGCTCTCTGCTGGATTCAGCCGAATCATTGGAAATAAGGTAATCTTATGTACAACCTCTCGGTCCCTATTTATAAGACGATTTTTGGAGTTCAAATTGAACTCCCAAAATGTCTTATAATTAGGGGTGGATCCATATTTTTCTTTCCACCATGCAAGTTCATAGGTTCTACAAATCCCATTGTTTGGTGGTCATATAATGAGGGCGTTACGGCATCTTCAGCGGCCCGACGCAAATTAGACTGAAATCGTGTCCGTTTTGGTTCGTTTGGGTCAGGTCGTGGAAACAAAACTGACCTTTTTTTTGCTCGCTGTCTGTTTGGGTCGGGGGCAGCACCAGCGGCCCGACCAATATTTTTTTTGGCCAACCATTTCACCGAATAAGAACATAATTTACATCGGTAAAATAATAAAAATAATAAAAATAAAAAGAACTTAACAATAAATTTAAATTAAAACCCTAGCCCTATATAGGGTCAACTTTGGCGTGGCCGTCGCCTACTCGTCGTCGTCCCCGGTGAGATCGATGATCGGCGACAGGTTCCAAGTGAACGACCACATACGCGTTCAGCACCGGAGGAGGCGGTGCAAGTGTAGGTAATCTCCATGGGCCGAGGCGTGCAGCTTCACCGCGAGCCCCTCCCGTTGGGAAAGCTCGACAAAATCGTAGTCGGCCATGGGCCATCTGGATGGCTTCTTCCCCTGAGAGGCCCGGTGGCATGTTCTCCTCGACCGACACCTCCACCGCCATCTCTTACTCCGGCTCGAGCGCCGACCGTGACATCTGGTGCCCCGCGGCCAGTTGCGCGTCATAGTCGTACTCGTCGTCATCGAGGAGGCCCGAGGAGTGCAGCATAATGGTCTCATAGGTCGGTCGGACCCACCACATCGAGCCCATGGAGAACATCATGTCCTCTCGCATGTCCTATGGCAGGATAGCTCGATGGAGGCGGATCATGGCGCGCCATTCCCTCACGTGGCATGACATCAGAGGAACCGGCACCCTCCTTGCATTGAGGATTCAACCGGCAAGGGGGTGGACGTCACGCACCCCAACCGACATGTTGTCGCGGTACCTCGCCCTGGCCATCGCAATATTGAGGTAGGGCTTGTTCTTCTATTTCTTCAGCGATGCTGACTTGGAATTGGTCCTCGAGGACGAGGCCTCGGGTTGGGCTTCCGCTTCCAAAACGACCATCGGCCTGACAATGTGGTGGTGGGAGCTCAGGTGACAGAGGTGGCCCAAAATGGAGGAGTTGGGTGTGGTCGCCGCGTTCTTCCATGACCACTGCCACTCCTTTCAAAAGAAAAGGGGCCCGACTTCATCAATGTCGCGCAGGGTTTGAATGCCATTGATGGCGGCACATGAGGGGAATCGGCAGCGCAGTGGTCAGTGCATGCCATTGAAGGCGACGTAAAGATGGAAGCGCCCGTGCAGTGGTCGGCTTATGCCATTGAAGGTGGTGCAGAGATGGATGCTGCCGCGTAGAAGACGAAGCGACCTTAGTCACTGCAAGGTGGGCCCGGGGCTGAAAAGGGAGGACACGCGTGATGTCTGCACGTTGTCCGCATCGACGCAATCCAAATCAACATTTGGGCTCGGGATGGGTCGCCGTGGATAGCACGGTCTGTTTGCGTTGGGCCGAAGGGCTAGGTTTTTCATAGTCCCAGTAAAAAAGGACCCAAACGGTCACTAACGGTTCATTTGGGTCGGGCCGCTGGAGTTGTCCCTATAATCGTCCCTCAACTCTTGAGTAATATGAGTTGTGGTGTGACGCTGTGACTCGATCAAACATGGTTTTCTTCATATATATATATATATATATATGTACTTACCAAGTTTTCATGGGCGGAGGGAGTCAGATTTATAGGTTTTGAAACCTAGGTGTGTTTGCTTTATGGTTACGTATGAATATATGATGATAACCAAATGTTGGATTTATTCAATTTGGAACCTAGGCATATTGTTTTTATCCAGTTTGCAACCATAGTAGTAAGCAGATGAACTGAATTTTTAAGTAGTAATGTGTGGCTATCTAGAAACATGATCATTCATGCGCGTACCCAGGGTTTGCATACTTTGCTAGAGATTTTCAAGTTGTTTGACATACGATGACGAAAGAGTTGCTTATGCCATGATAGGCAATTGGATGACCTTCTGAAGTAGTTAATTCACATCATATTGTTATCATTTTGGGCCACCTACAACACATATAATTAAAACAAAAATGATTGTGATATATATATATATATATATGTGTGTGTATATATATATTTCCTTATTTGGTTAACTGCTAGATTAAATTCTTTAAAGCTGGAGTGGGAAGGACAGAGTTTAATCTTAACCTGTAAGGACTTTCTGTGAAGAACAGACTTCAATGACTATTGTATATGATAAATAAGGAGAACTATTAGGAAGTAGCTATTAACACATTGAGGCGATTTCAGAAACAAATCAACAGCATATACACTATTTTGAGTGAGGTATATCGAGCTCGTTTGTTGCACTCTCGACACTTTGATTACTATGTATCCTTTTCTTTGTTTCAACTTCAAGCTTCAAAATAAGGTGGGTTTTCTGCCTTTAATTTAACTAGTCCCGAGACATGGCTTGCCGAAAAGATTTACAAAATAAAGGAAATACAAGAAATTGGACACTAGTAGTAAGCAAGTGGTCAGTTCTTGTGCTTTAAGATATTTCTGCACATAATGGTGGCAGCTCCGTTTGTTCTCATGATCCGAATTTCCGCCATTTCTACAGTCCAAAATTATTCTTTGTGCAGAATAATAATATTCTTAACAATATGGTTGGGCATGCAATACTAGCTGTTGAACGTGAATTTCTCTTAACTTTACCTGAAGTTTGATTATTACTTTCAGGTGGGTGAGTAGATTAATGTTTGAATGGTGGAAGATCAGAAAACACACCATCAATCCCGGCATGAAGTTTGATTATTATTTTCAGGAGGTGCGCGAGTAGACTAATAGTTGAATGGTGAAAGATCCGAAAAGCACCACCCAAGCCCAGCATGAAGAGTCGTAGACTTTCTATCAGATGATAATTTATCTGTTTAAGCATTAAGATTCAGTTTGTACTCAGTTTGGTTACGTGTCTCTTATATTCCCTGAACCAAATTTATTCTAGTATTGTTTCCTTTATATGACGGATTGAATAACGAATGGAAGTTTGAACCAAGCGAAAGTTTAAATTATGGATATATGTGTCAGTTGGGAGGGGTAGCTTTTGGCGTGCATGCTAGCTTATAGGGAGGTTTTATTGGGGCAGTTTTCTTCTCCTCGAACAAGCTGCCTTTGCTACAATATGGCCTGAAATGTTGACGATCATATTTTACTTCCCCGCTTCTCTATGTCTTAGTTGTTTTCAGCTGTTTTTCATAATTTTTTTACACAATTTTAAAATATGCATAATGTAGTAACAGTTCTTTCCTCTATACAAATAAATACTACATCCATCTCCAAAATGTAAGCATCTACTATATACTAAAAGCACAATACGGAGGTTTAAAATAGAGACACCGTGTTGATCCACATCATTAGAATTATATTAGCCTTTAGATCTATTATATTAATGATCAAGATTCAAAGATATTACGTAACATGTCTGGGCACATATTTTGTACACAGAGGATATGTCACGTTTGACATATACGTGACAACGTCTGTTGGAAAAAAAAGGAGTCTGGAGGTTTCAAACCTTATGTCTTTAATCTATAACCGCAATATCCAAAAAAAAAAGTTTTGTGTATACGTACAACTCCAAAACTGATTTCTCTAGGAAAAAAAATGAGTCTGTAGGTTTCAAACCTTATGTCTTTAATCTATGACCGCAATATCCAAAAAAATAAGTTATATTTATACGTACAGCTCCAAAACTGATTTCCTTAATAAAAATATCAAATTAACTAATTTGTGCACCTTTCAAAAAAACAATTTGTGCATGTGGCGTACATGAAACTAACTCTAAAACTGATTTTTTAAGTTTCACGTGATGCGTCTTCCTACTAAACCAAGGACATGGTAGCAGCAAAACTGCATTGTCACTAAATAAAAATGATTTATACGTACATAAATATCATCAAGCATATAGAAAAAACATGTAAAAGTTTAATTAGCTATAATGAGATGCTAACTCCATCTATCTTCAAAATGTCCAGACCAAAATTATTTGAAAGCCGATCGGAAATTCAATTCGGTTGCATATGTTCCCTTCACTAAAAAGCACATTTTAAATGGTATTTTAAAAAAATTTGTGTGTACATCTCCACAATCTTTGCTGGACATGCCACAAAAGAAGTCGATTTTTTGTGACGTGACGCGGCTTTCTACTAAACCAAGGACATGGTAGCAGCAAAACTGCATTCTAACTAAATAAAAATTATTTATATGCACATAAATACCAACATGTAAAGTTTAATTAGCTATAAATTAGACACTAACGCCAAACTCTATCTTCAAAATGTCTAGAAAAAAAATTAGTAGAAAGCCGATCGGAAATTCAATTCGATTGCATATGCTTCCTTCTCTAAAAAGCACATTTTAAATGGTATTCCAAATAAATTAGTGTGTACATCTCCACAATCTTTGCGCGCTCATATATTTTAGCGCCGAATTTTCTCTTCGCTGGACAAACCACACAAAAAGTCGATTTTCATGAAACAACTTTGTATGCAATATAGCACGAGTGAAGATGGACGTGCTAAGTCTTTGTTTGCAATTTCTAAAAAATTTAAATACATCAAATAAAGGTTGCAAATGCAACAAGGAGCCAAAACACCACTCCTAAAGCTAGCCATTAGGACAACAAACTCTGTTAAGTAGAGCATGGCAAACACGGAAGTTCAATGTAGCCAATAGTTTAGCATTCCATGTGACATCAAACAAGAACTTTGATATATCCAAGAAAGACCATCAAACGAACCACTCTATCTTCAAAATGCCGATAACAAAAAATATAAAAATCCAATCAGAAATTCAATTTGGCTCTCGTGGTGCATATTCTCCCTTCACTAAAAAGACATTTTAAATTTTAAATGGTAAAGAAATAAAAAAAATTGAGTGTGCACATCTCAACAATCTTAGTATCGTTCGATTAGTATATTTATATACTACCGATATCAAGCTACATAATCTCAGGATAATTTCCTAATGATGGTGTCGGTTAGTATCTTAAATGTCAATAGTGCACCCTTATTAATGTCTGAGTGGTACTGGGCCATATTCGATATTTATTCTTACTTCCTAATATACTTTTTATGGATAATTATATTCATAAAATATATGAGGTTGGCATTTAGAACACATGACATGGTATAATTATGAAGTTCACTAATTACCCAAGTTAAGCACGTGCAATGTTTAACATTGTCACACCACTAGAGAGGTCATACCAACGCTCCAAAAATTATCAATACATTTTGGAAATATGCAACATATTGTGCTATGTTATTTATGTGCCGGGCTATATAGTATTTTAATAATATCATATGTATCTTCCTAAGTATTTTTATTCAACACTATCTGATCATTTGTCATGTCCAGGAAAAATAAGTACAAAATGAGGTAGGTTTCTTCATTTGCCTAAAAGCATAAAATGTGGCACTAGATTGCTCCCAGTACCATATATAAGAGTTAGTTTCAAAAATATTACCTGAACACTATCGGAGTTCTCAATCAAATTAATACTCCATGGCAGAGTACTACTACTAGCATAGTTGGTGTCAACCGAAAAAGTAAGATTGAGCATATGATGTATATGGAGGTGGAGGTTCTTTGACCCGGCATTACGGGAAAACAATGGTATTTACATAGAAGTACAAGTACCGATACCAATATGTGGGAATGTAATGAGAATAATCCTTTAACAAGAATTTTTTATCACACTAAATTTGGAAGGATAACTTTCTTTGGGACTACAAATTTGGATAATTATCTTTGCTCCTGACGTCATATGTTGTTTCCATAATGTAATAACAAAACGTTTTTTTCGGTCTTTCCTTTTAATACTTAAAGATTTTGAGTTTATGTTTCATAGCAGTCATACATAGTCAACTTTTGTTAATGCATGTTTATAATGTAAATAAAAAGTTGATCTGGAGTATTGGGTACTATGACGATGATATCAAGGAATGTTAATGAACGGCTAGAAAAATCTGGTGGCGCAATGGGTTTGTAATGATTATTGGTAAGAAGACATGCTTAAAATTTATGATTGACTAAATGTTGAAAGTATGTGCCATCCGCCTCTTTTGAACTTCAGTAACTAACATAAAACTACCAGCCATCCAAATTGGTGTAGTCTTTGTTACATGACACAAAATTCTCTGTCATGAGAGAGTAGAACACATAGACTGAAGTGTAGGGTTAACAAGAAGAGACTAAATTGATATCGACACTACATTTGCTTCAAAATAAGAAATGTTCTATATTATGTATTGTGGTATATTTCAAATTTCATAACACACCACAAATTAAAACGATGCAAAATAGATTTCATGTTTCACCTAATATTATTTTATACGGTTAATATAGAATGCAAGATCTAGATTCCATGTTTCCACAATCGTTGAAACCATAAACTTCTTTCATGGACATATTCAACATGATAAAGAAGATTCCTGATACTTGCGAGGGCCACCTTGCTAGTTTTTAGAAAAGTAACTTAGCTCTCTAAAAAGACTTACATTTCGGGACAGAGTAGTATTTCTCTGTCAACCAAAAAACCTGATTGCTCATCAGTGGACTTCACAAATGTGTTCGTTGAGATCTATTCACCGTGTTGTAATTATTTAATGGTGTATTTTTTTTTTCAAACTTTGATGTTTGGAAACTAAAGCTTTGCCCTGTTTCATATATAGCAAATGTTTGCTACAAATTCAGAATGAAAGAGACGCAGCAAGCCTATGGTTGCTACATTCTCGTCCTACTCTACTTGATGTACGTCATGGAGCAAAGACTATATATCTGAGTCATGTTTAGAGAGTAAAGCTTTGCTCCTAAGCTACATGGCAAATGCTTGGTATAAAGTCAGAAATAAAGAAAGAGATGCGAAGATCTTGAATCTTTGTTTGTTCCATCACTCATCTCCTCTTGGCCGGCCACCATAGCTATCCATTTCTCCCGACCATGGTAGTGCTTTCTCGTCAGAGAAATTTTTCTTGACAGCCAGATGTCAACGGAAATGATGCATCAAGATAGGATGGACACATAGGTCAATCAATTTCTCAATCGGCTTGAAGTACGCTTGGCTGCTATGACGGATCGGTCCCTTGCCACCATGTCAGAGTTAACGGGCGGCAATGGCCGTCGTCCCTCCTTGCCACATCATCCTTACAGGTGGGCTCGCCTCATCAGATTCAGTGTCAATCGGCCGGAAATGCTTCATTAGTGCACATTACAAAAACTCTCCTGTATACCTGCGATATTTTGCTATCAAAATGAAAACCTGCGATTTTTCATGATTGAGCTCTGAAATATCATAGTTTTATGCTAACTACTCTATGCTGGCAGTCTAGCAGATGCGCTGCACCCGTATTACCTAAATTTCTCACGGTACTAGGGCATGGCTGTCATGGATTTGTATGCCATGAAGTCAGTTTTGTTTTACTTTTTACGTGTATATATGTTCGCAAAAAATTAGGGATGCTGGAGTTATTTTTTTCCGATAAAGAGCGCTTTATAATTTTAAGTTTACACCCGGCCTCTGCATAACTAGTATGCACACAGCCCAAAAACAAGTCTCTTCTCAAGGCAAATAAAGGGCAAAATTACATCTCATCTTGAGAAATTGTAATCTCGCCTAAACAGAAGCACCAATACGTAAGCTATGCAGCCATCTTTGTTGGGAAAAAGTATCTCTCGCCGTAGCTTCCAATCGTGCACAGACCTCGGTATATAGGTCGCGATCCTCTGTACGCTGCAGAGACCCCCACAAACGGAGTATACTGATAGCCCTGTAGATAACTTGCAAGATGGAAGAGTTTTTATTGTTAAACACTTTATAATTTTTACATAGCCATAGAGATCTAATAAAGGCAATCGCTCCTACCCTAATATGCTTCTTAAACCTATTGTCGATTTTATTTAGCCAATTCTCAAATATATTGGTAATACTACATGGTGAAAACAAGGTTGAAGCTACTTGGATGACTGACCATATAGATCTGGCAAAACTACATTAGAAGAATAAGTGTTTTATTGTTTTATCTTGATGACAAAAAACACATTTCTTAGTTCCATGCCAATTCTGTTTTGCAAGATTATCTTTCGTTAAAACAACTCCTTTACGCAGGTACCATCCAAATACCTTTATATGTAATAGAATCTTCAACTTCCAGAGCTTATTATTACTAATTTTGTCGATCGGCACATTGGGTAAAATAAGTGCACTGTACATAGAAGCTACTGAAAACTTGTCATTTTCATGCAGGTTCCAGCGGAATTGATCATGTCTAGTTTGTAGATGGATGTTTGCCAAACGCTGAAGTAAACCATTCCAAACTACAAGTCTTTGTCCAGACAAATCCCTTCTAAACGCCACAGTTGGTGGAGATGTCTCCATAACTTTGGCGATAGTATCGCCTTTGTGGCGCACAATGCTATGCAAAGCTGGATACTGCTCACGAAGAGTGGCATTGCCAAGCCATTTGTCTTCCCAGAACCTTATCTCCGAACCATCCTTAAGAAAAAAGAGCCCAGACCAAAGAAAAATTTCTTCGTTGCCATGAGTCCAGTCTAAAAATGTGAATCACCCGGTTTCCAAAGAACCCGAGATAACGCTTTTGGACCAATGTATTTCCTCTAAAGAATGGTTTGCCATGTTCCCTCCTCAGTGAGTAGCTTAAACAACCACTTTCCCAATGAGTAGCTTAAACAACAATCCATTTAGCCAATCGGTATTTCTTTTTCTTGCTATCCTCTTACCAAAAGAATTTGGACCGGTAAAAATCCAGTTTGTGTAAGACTCCTTTAGACAAGAGAAAGAATGAAAGCATATGCAGTACCATATTAGATGTACTGACAAGGGTATAGATAATAGAGCCCGTCAGTTAAGTACCCTTGAGGCCCATTAAGCTAGGCCTAATTGCAATGCTAGTCAAAATACGAGTTGATGTCGTATGTCGATATTGTAATCTGTGTCGGACCCCTCCCGATCCTTGAGACCTGGCCACCTATATATAGGGGCCAGGAGAGGACGGTAAGGGACAGATTGAAAGCAAGCCAAGTTTACTCTTACGTTTACTTTCCATACACACCTTGTTTGACAGATCTTACCTTCGAGTTCATCCAACGTCCTACTCCCCCGATCCTAAGTCCTTCATATTGGACATTTGTCGAGTTAACCCTTGTCAACTGGCGCCGACCGTGGGGACTTTGAGCGTTGGAATCATGAATTCGATGGCTTTTTCGCTTTTAGCCAACAGTAGTCCGAAAGTCAACGAAATCCAGATACCCTTCGGAACCGTCGATTTTCAACCTTACCAGTCAAGTTTCACGGAAGTATTCAAGAGCATGGATCAAGACATAGATTTGACCGAATTAATGAGTACCAGTCTTTCTCCCAGGGACAACAATTTACCCTTCTAACTACTAAGATGTTTTTGTAGTCTCTCCTCGACGAGTTTCCATTCGACAAGTGTTAGTCTCCGATAATGAATCGGAATCCCCAAATACCTCATAGAAAATTGAGGGATGCTGGAGTTATATAGGAATAGTTCTGTGCGTGGATTTAGAGAACACAATCATATGTGCTAATGTAAAACAGACCTGACAAACTATATGACATGTATTTTTCATTAAATTCTAGCCACAAGATCTAAATCTTACCACCGATTGTTTTTGTAGGGAGACACCTAAATCATTCTGATAGATCTCCTGTTATAACTGCTCAATTTGACATGTGATTTATGTGCATTAGAGCATCTCCAACACCCAAATATTTCCGCTCTAAACGTCGCTGCGCCCCCGCTAGAAAGCTATACCGCGTGCTGTGCACTGTTTTCCTCCATCGGGGGCGGCAAATTACAGCGCAAGCGCCGGGGAAAAAATGGCTCCTCCAGCGGGCCCTCCAAATTATAGCGCGCAGCACCGGCGCAGACAACATACACACACTACTATGCATTCAACAAGATCAAACAAGCTTCAAAAATTCACGAATAAATTCAGTATTTATTATTACAACTTATTTACAACAAGTACATCAAATTGTTCACAACAAATACAACAAGTTTATGGATCAACAATTCAACATAGTTTTTCACCTAAGGTGTGGCTGTTGGAGATGCTTTAAGCAAAAAATCCGAGCAAAATTTGTTGGCGGTCGATAGACGCGCATACCTTGCGAGCATTTCGGCGAACACCTAAGGTGCGCCATGTTGAAACTAGGCTCGAGGAGGACATGGTCGCCGGTCGAGCACGGCGCTTGCAAGAGGAGGGCGGCGCTGGACCCTGTACCTGTCAGAGGCGGCGGCGGCGGCGCCGGCTCGGAACAGCACGGTGGAGCGCTCAAGACTAGCGGGAGGAGGCGCGGGGGAGGCAGATCTACGGCGCGGCGGCGAAGTCGAGCGGTAGCGGTGGCTAAATCGACTTGCGCCGATGAAATCGCGCGGCGGTGGCGTGGGTGGGGAGAGAAAGGGTGCGGGTGAAATTTCCAGCCGTTGGGGGCTTTGCGCGTTTTCCACAAGATGCCGCGCGTTGCAGCCGACGCCTCAAATATGGCGCCCCGGATAGGGCAAAACACCCGGTGCACTAAATTTTATGCAGCGCCGGCGCGGATAGGGCACCTGCTGGAGGACCAAATTTGTCTCCCCGCGTGCTATACAACTATCCAGGCGGTTATTATAGCACGGGCGCAGGATAGCGCGACTGTTGGAGATTCTCTTAGTGGCCGCAATATCGCTTTTTCTACAAGAATTTTTTTGCCAGGTCATAATCGCTACAAAACAAATGCAGCAAGAAAATATTTAACAATAGGTGTAGTGTAATTCGCTGCAAAAAAACAAAAACAAACGCGGAGATATATGTGCAATCTTTGACAGTAAGTGCACTCGAATTACATGCAATAAAATCCAGCACAGCAGCACTAACGTCTGTTGTCGCGTTGCAGTGTAGAGAGTAGGCCACCGGTGCAGCGTTCCCGATTACCGCATGAGCACGCTGACGACCACCGCTTGAGGTAACGCCATAACGCCTTTCCATTTCTGCCTCGCCGTGACAGCAAGGCCATCAACTAATGCATTCCTCCATGCTCTCGTTTTTTGGATCCTCTTCACACACGATGGATCTGTTCATCTAGTCTTCCATCCTCCGATCCATCCATGGTGCAGTCGTCCTCGTCCCTTCCGACTACGACGGCGAGCATCTTTGAAACCTACCCGAGATAAGAGACGTCTTCTTCAGCCCAAATCCAAACACACAGACTGTGATCCCCTCTTCCTCCCACCCCACACACCAACCCCCGGATCTGTTCATTCAGATCCAGTCCTCCAATCCATCCATGAAGTCATCCCTTGTTCGTGGTAGTATGATCTAATCTCTCCTACCATGGCGGCGCAGCCTCGTCGGAGAAGTACAAGGCTGCTGGAGCAGAAGCAGGATTGGAGCACCGTTCTGCCGTATGATCTCTGGATGCGCATCGGCAAGATGCTCCCGTCCGGCCGCGACGCCGCCAGCTTCCGCTCCATGTGCAAGCTCTGGCGCGACGCGCTGCCCTTCTCCAAGTTTGCGCCGGTGCTGATACTTCCCTTCGACCCGGACTCTCCGGATGGCGCCGTCACCTTCTACAGGCCAACTGAACTAATTCAACTACCTCGCAATCAACTACCTCGGACAGGTCTCCATCTGCAACGTCACCGGTGCAGCTCCGACGGCAAGCCCCGTGCAATCCTTGGATCTGCCCAAACAGGTATCCCCCTTCTCCTATCTGCAGGTGAACGGCGAGCTGCACCTGTTGGCTGTTGGGCACCGTCGCGCACGCGCTGGGAATGGGATACACCTACCGCAGCCTGCTCTACAAGTGCAATGTCTTTGCCCGGACACCGGTGTGGTCCAGGGTGATGGATGCCGGCGATCTAACACTGCTCACGTCGGATAATGTATCGACAGGCTGTGCCGGAGGAAGCGTTTCAGGGCTCAGGAAGAATTCGGTCTACTACTCCGGGCATCTCAGTATATGTGTATATCCCGATAGATGCAAGCATAACCCTAACCATGTGTTAGAGATCACCAACATTGCCAATGGCAGGTCAGAGTGGCTTCCATATCGCCCATACACCAGCGGCTACCCGGAGGCTCTTTGTTGGATTAAATCAAACCCATGGACTCCAGGTTTGTGTCTAGGCCTTAATCCCCTCGTCTACTTCTTTATCTGTGGGGTTTATATATAAGCTCTAGAAATATGCATTACACATTTTTCTCATAGTCATAGGCAGCCAAAATATTAGAAATGTTATATATATATGGCGGTTACATCCCTAATTCATTCCGTAATGCTTTTGTTAGGGTTTAGAGATATCTAGCATGTGATGACGAAGTGATAGGTATGCTATATTTGTCTGCATTATTTTTTTCAAACCATGGTGGTAATCTGCATAACCTCAAGTTATTAAACAACAGTGATATGTCTAGTAGGGGAACTCCGTTTTCGCATCATCCATGGATCATGTTTGCTGGAGATCTTGGCATGACTTGTTATAAAGAAATAAAATCTAGCGGTGCTATAGTCTCTTAAGATTCCCGAGATAAGAAGTTAAACTCAGTTGCCTAAAAAAAAGTATGTTGGACAAGGCATTTTGGCACCCATGCTCCTAGTTTTTAAATGATTTTAACACATTTTAATAGTATGTTGGACAAGGCATTCTGGCAACCAGGAACATATGCTCCTGGATTATGGTCACAAAATGACATCCCATAAGAAACTTAAGTAGGCTATATTTGGTGCATATAAGTTATTCGCTTTTACAACATTAGGGGCTATAAATTATGGAAATCTGGACGTTGTATGTTCTTACATGTCCAGATGACGATAATGGGTTAGACACTACCGGAAAAACTGTCGTTGCCGTGCCGCTATACTCTGCCGTGCGTCGTCGCACGGCAAAGGATTCTTTACCGTGCGACAGGAACAGAGCGCACGACAAAGAAATCGAGCACGGCAAAGGTGCCACACAACGCACGGCAATGAGAAGCGCACGGCAAAGAGGTGGCACAGCGCACGGCAATGAACACCAGCACGGCGAAGAACGAACCAAGCGCACGGCAAAGACCATAGCACGGCAAAGATTGGCGACAGCGCACGGCAAAGAACGGAGACACGGCAAAGGTCCCTTTGCCGTGCGGCATCCCTTTGCCGTGCGCAAACAAGCTTTTTCATTTTTTTTTCATTTTTTTTATTCTTTTTACTACTTATGTTTATTTCTCAGTTAGTTTTATATTTTGTTGACTATTTACTAGAGATACTTAATACAATGTGTATATACTCTGCCTTTTGTAATACAACATACTCTACATCGTCATCCCCCCCCCACATATATCAGGGTTTCGGAGCAAACCACGCTTCGGGGAATTTTTCAAAGTGTCATCGTATATGTGTGTCACATGATATCAGGCGAAACCCTAGCCCGTCGCGGTCTACCCCCCTCGATATCAGGCGAAGCGCGATGTACGGCGAAACCCTAGCCCGCTGCACCCGCGCGGTCTACCCCCTAGATTATTCCAGACGACATCGCATCGGTGGGCTAGTGTGTTCCTTTGGCTTTGGTTAGGTCATATGTATGTGTAAAGCAAAGGTTTTGACATGCATAGCCCCCGAAGCCCGGTTACGGAGAAACCCTAGCCCGTCGCGGTCTACCCCCCGCGATTTTTCAAAGTGTTATCGCATGTGTGCCAACGGGGTGGTCACACCTCTCAGATAGCTCTAACACACCTATCTCCATATATTATGGCCACATGATAGCTTTGGAGGGGGTTGCTACCTCTGAAGCGCGATGTACGGCGAAGCCCTAGCCCGCTGCACCCGCGCGGTCTACCCCCCTAGATTATTCGGGATGGCATCGCGGCGGCGGGATAGTGTGTTCCTTTGGCTTTGGTTAGGTCATATATATGTGTAAAGAAAAGGTTTTGAAATACATAGCCCCCGAAGCCCGGTCTACGGAGAAACCCTAGCCCGTCGTGGTCTTCCCCCCTCGTTTTTTCAAAGTGTTATCGCATGTGTGCCAACGGGGTGGTCACACCTCTCAGATAGCTCTAACACACCTATCTCCATATATTATGGCCACATGATAGCTTTGGAGGGGGTTGCTACCTCTGAAGCGCGATGTACGGCGAAGCCCTAGCCCGCTGCACCCGCGCGGTCTACCTCCCTAGATTATTCGGGATGGCATCGCGGCGGTGGGATAGTGTGTTCCTTTGGCTTTGGTTAGGTCATATATATGTGTAAAGAAAAGGTTTTGAAATGCATAGCCCCCGAAGCCCGGTCTACGGAGAAACCCTAGCCCATCGTGGTCTTCCCCCCTCGTTTTTTCAAAGTGTTATCGCATGTGTGCCAACGGGGTGGTCACACCTCTCAGATAGCTCTACCACACCTATCTCCATATATTATGGCCACATGATAGCTTTGGAGGGGGTTGCTACCCCCGAAGTGCGATGTACGGCAAAACCCAAGCCCGCTGCACCCGCGCGGTCTACCCCCCTAGATTATTCCGAACGGCATCGCGGCGGCGGGATAGTGTGTTCCTTTGGCTTTGGTTAGGTCATATGTATGTGTAAAGCAAATGTTTTGAAATGCATAGCCCCCGAAGCCCGGTCTACGGAGAAACCCTAGCCCGTCGTGGTCTTCCCCCCTCGTTTTTTCAAAGTGTTATCGCATGTGTGCCAACGGGGTGGTCACACCTCTCAGATAGCTCTACCACACCTATCTCCATATATTATGGCCACATGATAGCTTTGGAGGGGATTGCTACCCCCGAAGTGCGATGTACGGCAAAACACTAGCCCGCTGCACCCGCGCGGTCTACCCCCCCTAGATTATTCCGAACGGCATCGCGTCGGTGGGCTAGTGTGTTCCTTTGGCTTTGGTTAGGTCATATGTATGTGTAAAGCAAATGTTTTGACATGCATAGCCCCCGAAGCCCGGTTACGGAGAAACCCTAGCCCGTCGTGGTCTTCCCCCCTCGTTTTTTCAAAGTGTTATCGCATGTGTGCCAATGGGGTGGTCACACCTCTCAGATAGCTCTAACACACCTATCTCCATATATTATGGCCACATGATAGCTTTGGAGGGGGTTGCTACCTCTGAAGCGCGATGTACGGCGAAGCCCTAGCCCGCTGCACCCGCGCGGTCTACCTCCCTAGATTATTCGGGATGGCATCGCGGCGGTGGGATAGTGTGTTCCTTTGGCTTTGGTTAGGTCATATATATGTGTAAAGAAAAGGTTTTGAAATGCATAGCCCCCGAAGCCCGGTCTACGGAGAAACCCTAGCCCATCGTGGTCTTCCCCCCTCGTTTTTTCAAAGTGTTATCGCATGTGTGCCAACGGGGTGGTCACACCTCTCAGATAGCTCTACCACACCTATCTCCATATATTATGGCCACATGATAGCTTTGGAGGGGGTTGCTACCCCCGAAGTGTGATGTACGGCAAAACCCAAGCCCGCTGCACCCGCGCGGTCTACCCCCTAGATTATTCCGAACGGCATCGCGGCGGCGGGATAGTGTGTTCCTTTGGCTTTGGTTAGGTCATATGTATGTGTAAAGCAAATGTTTTGAAATGCATAGCCCCCGAAGCCCGGTCTACGGAGAAACCCTAGCCCGTCATGGTCTTCCCCCCTCGTTTTTTCAAAGTGTTATCGCATGTGTGCCAACGGGGTGGTCACACCTCTCAGATAGCTCTACCACACCTATCTCCATATATTATGGCCACATGATAGCTTTGGAGGGGATTGCTACCCCCGAAGTGCGATGTACGGCAAAACACTAGCCCGCTGCACCCGCGCGGTCTACCCCCCCTAGATTATTCCGAACGGCATCGCGTCGGTGGGCTAGTGTGTTCCTTTGGCTTTGGTTAGGTCATATGTATGTGTAAAGCAAATGTTTTGACATGCATAGCCCCCGAAGCCCGGTTACGGAGAAACCCTAGCCCGTCGTGGTCTTCCCCCCTCGTTTTTTCAAAGTGTTATCGCATGTGTGCCAATGGGGTGGTCACACCTCTCAGATAGCTCTAACGTCACGCGAAGGTTTTGTATTTTTTCGATTTTTTTTGAATTAGTTACGCCCGATTCGGGACCCGCATGAAATGACGGCGTACGAAAACTCCCGCTCGCGGCCAGGCGGTGCGGAGTCCCCCTTTTTTCCCTGATGTTTAGTGAAGAAATGACATGTTGTGGATCTAGAAATGATTTTTACAAAAAATCTGGAGGTTTACTTTTTAGCGCTAAAGTGCAAAACCACCCGTGTTCCATCGAAATCGGCAGGAACTTGCGCAAAATTCAAAAAATACCTCCATAGGCTGCGCAACAAAACGAGAGCTGATATGTGTATCCCCAGGGTGTCTACAATTTATGTGGGGTGTTTTTCCCAGCTTTCAATATCGCGTTTCGGTAGCCGCTTCACAAAAAAAAACCCTATTTCGGCACTCTAAAAATGGAAAAAGCACTTTTTGTGGGACAAAATGAAAATCGGCCTCTGTGGCGTTCCTTTACATCCCAAGGGACACACATGTGCCCGATATGGCCTCGTTCCGACAAACTATGCCATGTTTATGGCTGAATCTAGCTCATTCATCATAGAAGTCATGCAACCTCAAACATGATTGGTCATTTCTGTGAATGGACTTTTTGGTAAACAATTTTTTACTAGGTTTGAATTTTTTTCCCGCTTGTAGGTCACATAAAATGACGTCACGTGAAGGTTTTGCATTTTTTCGATTTTTTTGAATTAGTTACGCCCGATTCGGGACCCGCATAAAATGACGGCGCACGAAAACTCCCGCTCGCGGCCAGGCGGTGCGGAGTCCCCCTTTTTTCCCTGATGTTTAGTGAAGAAATGACATGTTGCGGATCCAAAAATGATTTTTACAAAAAATCAGGCGGTTTACTTTTTAGCGCTAAAGTGCAAAACCACCCCTGTTCCAGCGAAATCGGCAGAAACTTGCGCAAAATTCAAAAAATACCTTCAAAGGCTGCGCAACAAAACGAGAGCTGATATGTGTATCCCCAGGGTGTCTACTATTTATGTGGGGTCTTTTTCCCAGCTTTCGATATTGTGTTTCGGTAGCCGCTTCACAAAAAAACCCTATTTCAGCAATCTAAAAATGGAAAAAGCACTTTTTGTGTTACCAAATGAAAATCGGCCTCTGTGGCATTCCTTTACATCCCAAGGGACACGCACATGTCCGATATGGCCTCGTTTCGACAAACTATGCCATGCTCATGGCCGAATCTAGCTTATTCAACCTAGAAGTCATGCAACCTCAAACATGATAGCTCATTTCTGTGAAGGGACTTTTTGGTAAACTATTTTTCTCTAGGTTTGAATTTTTTTCCCGCTTGTAGATCACATAAAATGACATCACGCGAAGGTTTTGCATTTTTTTGATTTTTTTTGAATTAGTTACGCTCGAATCGGGACCCACATGAAATGACGGCGCACAAAAACTCCCGCTCGCGGCCTATACCCCCAGATCTTTCAAAGTGTTATCGCATGTGTGTGAACTGGGTGATCATATCACTGATAGCGATCTACCACACCTATCTACATATATTATGGCCACATGATAGCTTTGGAGGGGGATTGCTACCCCGAAGCCCGATCTACAGCAAAACCCTAGCCCGGTGCACCCGCGCGGTCTACCCCCGTAAATTTTTCTGGGCGGCATCACGTCGGTGGGCTAGTGTGTTCCTTTGGCTTTGGTTAGGTCATATGTATGTGTAAAGCAAAGGTTTTGACATGCATAGCCCCCGAAGCCCGGTCTACGGAGAAACCCTAGACCGTCGCGGTCTACCCCCTCGATTTTTCAAAGTGTTATCGCATGTGTGCCAACGGGGTGATCACGCCTCTCAGATAGCTCTGCCACACCTATCTTCATATATTATGCCCACATGATAGCTTTGGAGGGGGTTGCTACCCCCGAAGCGCGATGTACGGCGAAACCCTAGCCCGCTGCAACCGCGCTGTCTACCCTCCTATATTTTCCCGAACGGCATCGCGTCGGTGGGCTAGTGTGTGTTTATTTGGCTTTGGCTGGAGGGGGGACCCTTTTCTTTCTTAGTCGTAGTATCCGTGTTGTCTTCTTTTTGGTGTGCAGGCAGCGGTGCCATGACATTGGAGACGCCATTGCTTAGAAATAAATCTTCCCGGCTCCTTTCCTGCCACCGAGGCGTCTTCGGCGTCAACGTGGAGCCAGTGGAAGTTTGTTCTTCCTCAGTTGGTCTTCCAGATCGTGTACCTGCTATCTTCTTCAACCTCGGTGGCCAAGCTTGGGGCGCGTCCCCGGCCGATGTTCCCGTGGGGGTCAGGCTCGCTCCGGTGGTCGCGCTAGGTTTGCATACAAGGGTCTTTGCCGTGCAATAACACATGGCAAAGAAGCTTTGCCCAGCTCTGGCACACGGCAAAGGGGAAAGGCACGGCAAAGGGTCTTTGCCGTGTGCCCACGCACGGCAAAGCCGTGCTGCGCACGGCAAAGATTTTACACACGGCAAAGACCTAATCATTGGCACAAACACGCCCAGCCGCTCGAACCCTATCCCCTCACACTCTCTGCTAGCTAGCTCGCTCTCTGCTTGCTCTCTCGCTCCGTGCACGCCGTCGCCCAGCTCATCCTCTGCGCCACGCCGCCGCCGCCGCCCAGCAGCTCGTCGCCGGCTAGCTCCCGCCCTCCAGCTCCCGCCGCCCAGCCGCCTAGCTCCCGCCGCCCAGCAGCCCAGCCGCCTAGCTCCCGCCGCCCAGCAGCAGCCCAGCCGCCCAGCTCCCGCCGCGCGCCCAGCAGCCCAGCCGGCCAGCTCATCGCCGCCCAGCCGGCCAGCTCGAGCCCGCCACCGCCGCCCAGCCCGCCAGCTCGTCGCCGCCCAGCGTCGCCCCCAGCCAGCTCCCGCGTCCCTGCAAGGTAAAGGTTAGTTATAGTGTAGTAATTAGTGTATGTTAGTTAGGTTAGTTAGTGTAGGTTAGTTAGGTTAGTTAGTAGCTAGGTTAGTTAGTAGCTAGTTTAATTAGTATAATTAGTTAGTTAGTGTAGGTTAGTTAGTTAGTGTAGGTTAGTTAGTTAGTTAGTTAGTGTAGGTTAGTTAGTTAGTGTAGGTTTTTTTTTCACTTTAGTTATTTATGGTGAATAATATTGTTATACCACTATTGTTAAAAATTTGTGTTCACTTGCATGACTAACAGATTTTGTTGCTATGCAGGAGATGCTTCGAGGTGGACACGGGGGACGTCGTCGCGGGGGTGTTTGACGGGGCGGCGTCGTTGGGGTGTTTGACGGGGCGGCGTCACGGGGGGCGGAGCTTCTTCGACGACTCTCTCACGCGTCTAGGGTATAAATATTTTTCTCACATGTACCTAGGTTTTATTTTTATGTCTAGATCACCGAGTATGTCGCGTTACCTAGGCGTCTCTTCCCGACCGTAAGACTTACGCGGATAAATATGCATTAGTGGTCTCGCATATTATGAACCGTAACTCTTACGGCATTTATTGGGACAGCCGGCGGATGCGTAGTTGAGTACGTTTTCCTTGTTCTACTCTGTTCCAAGACAGGATTTCGGCATCACCTCCTTGTTGTTCTCCGGATGCACATCCCTCTCGGCTATTTGCCGAGACGTGTATCGGGAGAACAGCGGGGAGGTGCTGCCGAAATTCTGTCTCGGATCGGGGTAGAGCAGGGAGAACGTACTCAATCTACGGATTCGGCGGCTGCTAGGAGCCCACCTAGTAGAGATTCAGGTTGATGCATGCGTAAAAAATAAAAATATGATGCATTTAATTCTGATTTGATATAAATGCTATGTTTTGTCTATTTTGGTGCTGATTAGAGGATGGATAATCGTGACTGGATGTACGATGGCAGAATCAGTCAGTGGGATTATACTGAGGAATGGGGACAAAAGACCGAGCAGTTTGTCGACAGGGTGTTTGACATCCCTAGCAGACCTAGAACAGTTTGGTGCCCTTGTAGTAAGTGCGCTAACGGAAAGTCACAGGACAAGGAAACTATGAGTACTCACCTGCTCAAGTTTGGGTTCACATCGTCCTACAAGACTTGGACTTTCCATGGAGAAAAGGCAAAGAAACGTGCTAGGAAGGAGGTGCGACAGATTCAACCCAGGGGAGAATATGATACTGGGTTTGATCGGTGCTTAGAAAACTTGGCTAATGGTAATGTGCCTGAAAGCCCTCATGTAGAGGCGGAGACACCTCAGGATGCGGAGACAGCTGAGGAGCCGAAGGAAAACACAAAGCAATATTATGAGGCCCTGTTTGCTTCGCAGAAACCCCTGCATGAAAATACAGAGGTTACCCAACTAGATGCCATCGCTCGCCTTATAGCCTTTAAGTGCCACAGGAACTTGTGCAGAGATGGGTTCGATGAACTTCTGGTCGTCATTGGCAGCATTCTGCCGAAAGGGCACCTCTTGCCGAAAAACTTCTACTATTCAACCAAATTGCTCAGTGACCTTAAGATGTCATGTCAGCAGATACACGCTTGTCCAAAGGGATGCATGCTATTCAGAGGGGAGCATGCTGACACAAATTATTGCATCAAATGCAAATCCTCTAGGTACTTTGAGGTTGACCCCAATGGTGATGGTCAGAAGAGGCAGACCACGATTGCCAAGAATATCCTCCGCTATCTTCCAGTTCTACCGAGGATCCAGCGGCTCTTCATGACCGAGGATACAGCCCAGCAGATGAGGTGGGCCGTAGAAGGAAACAGATACACCGACAAGATGATACATCCGTCGGATGGTAGTGCATGGAAGAACTTTGTCACGAAATATCCGCTAAAAGCCGGTGACCCGAGGAGCGTAGTAGTTGCGATATCAACCGATGGGTTCAATCCATATGGCATGTCGGCTGCAGTATACAGTTGTTGGCCAGTGTTTGTTATTCCCCTGAACCTCCCCCCTGGTGTCTGCATGAGATCAGAGAACATGTTTGTGTCGATGATAATCCCAGGGCCGAAATACCCGGGTAAGAACATGAATGTGTACCTGGAACCGCTGGTGGATGACTTGCTGCGTGGCTGGGAAGGTCGCGGGATCCGAACATATGACGCATCAAAGAAGGAGTACTTCGATATGTATGTCTGGTACCACACGTCCATGCATGACCTGCCAGCACGTGCTTTGTTCTGCGGGTGGTGTACACATGGGAAGTGGCCTTGCCCAGAGTGCAGGCAGGCTGTGACTTTCTTCTGGCTCGACAAGGGAGGCAAGTATTCCTGTTTTGATGAAGCTCGACATTTCCTTGAGCAGAGTCATGAATACAGGAGTGATGTAAAGAGTTTCAAGAAAGGCCGTGTTGTGCATGACCCGAAGCTAATTATGAAGTCCGGAGCGGAAATCAAGGCCGAGTTAGATGCTCTTCAGCCTAGGCCTGATGGGAATGGTTTCTTGGGATATGGGGAGACACACCAATGGACTCACAAGCCGTGCTTATGGAAGCTCCCTTACTTTGAGGATCTCGAGCTCCCGCATAACATTGATACAATGCACACCGAGAAGAATATCAGCGATGCCATTTGGAGCACCATGATGGACACTAAGAAGACGAAGGATAACATAAAGGCTCGAATTGATCAAGAGAAATGGTGCGATAGGTCAAATTTGAACATGCAGCCACCTCATGGTGCTAAAAAAACTTGGACTAAGCGACAAGCTCCGTTCTGCCTTACAAAGGCCCAAAGAAGAGAGGTATTCATGTGGATGAAGGACTCTTTGTTTTTTCCTGATGGGTTCGCAGCCAACTGGATGAGGGGTGTGAACATGGAAACGTTGCGAGTACAAGGACTCAAGAGTCATGACTACCACATATGGCTTGAGCGGATAATGCCGGTGATGATTCGAGGCTTTGTCCCTGAGCAGACTTGGCGAGTGCTGTCGAGGTTGAGCTTTTTCTTCCGTCAGATTTGTGCTAGGGAGTTAGACACTAAAGTGATTGAGAAGCTGGATAAAGAGGCACCCATTTTGCTTTGCGATCTAGAGAAGATCTTTCCTCCAGGGTTCTTTAATCCGATGCAACATATGATCTTGCACCTCGCGGCCGAATGTTTAAAGGGTGGGCCGAATTGGGCCCGTTGGCAGTATCCGCCCGAGAGGGAAACACAAAAGCTTCGTCAAATGACAGGCAATAAATGCAAGATCGAAGCGTCCATATCCGCGGCAGTCCTTACCGTGGAGGTGGCAAACTTCACCACTAAGCACTATGATCCCAACATTCCCACAAAGCACAACCCGGTCCTCCGTTACAATGCCGCCAGCATTGAAGATGTACCCAAGCTTAGCATCTTCATAGGGCTTGGTGGCAAGTCAAGTGGCACGAAGCCGTACCAAACGAACCAACATGAGCGGGCCTTGATCCACTCGTATGTCTTGAACACCATGGTGGAAGTGAAGCCGTACATCAAGTGAGTGCTAACCATTTAGTTATTCGCAAACATGCATGGCCTTGAACATGCACTCGTGTGTTTGTTGCTAACTCTTCCTCTTTTCATCGGTATAGACAATTCACCGATATCCATTGGAGGTATACCCACAGGGAGCCAACCCCGGAAGAATCCAAGCATATTTTTGATAAGGGCGGCGGTTTCGGTTTTAGTAGCTGGTTCTGTGCTTTGGTACTATTCTATCCTAATTTCCTTGCGCCGCCGACATTTATCGGGCATTTCTCGTTCTAAACTTCTCGTGCTAAACTTGTAGGCAAGAACTGACAAAGAGATGAAGCCAGAGCTAAGAAAAATTGCTAGGGGCTTTAACCATTCCGTCTACACGTTCAACTCTTATGACGTGAACGGGTATCGCTTTCAGACCCATAAATACACAACAAGCCGGCCCAACGCGAAGACAATAAATAGTGGGGTGGTATGTCAAGGTGATGATGGACTCCATTACTATGGAAGAGTCGAGGGTATATACGAGCTGAATTACGGGTTTGACAAAGGGCTAAATCCCGTTGTATTCAAATGCCATTGGTTCGACCCACGTCGGGTGAGACGGGATCCTGAAATTGGGTTGGTCGAGGTTGAAAGAAGCTCTGTTTATAAGGGAGAGGATGTGTATATTTTGGCTACCCAGGCCTTTCAAGTATTCTATCTCCCGTACGCGTGCAAAAACCCGGCGAAACGTCTACAGGGATGGGATGTTGTGTTGACGGTACCTTCACGCAATAGGCCGCCCCCGCCAAACAAGGATGATTACCGCCGCGTAGACCCCTCAACATCGAATGTCGACTTTTATCAGGAAGAAGGGCTCCCCGGTCATTTCACTATCGGCTTGCCGGCTGTTGATGACATGGTCGTAGACGATGAACAAGAAGATGCAGGCATGGAGGAAGGCAATGCAGAAGATGAAGCTGAGGATGTTTGTGCCCCCGAAGACTTGAGTTTGCTCGAGGCGTTCAAAGCAGGCCTTGACCTCGGTGCAAATGGACCACCTCCAGGTTTCATTGATGATTATTGGTTCGCTGAGCCTGATGGCGATGATGAAACATGTGGTCCAATTATGGATGTCGAGCCTGATGGCTACTGATCTATGTAGTAGTAATTGTGAGGCTAGACTATTTGTAATAACTCTGTGTAATAGTGATTTTCGAGCTAGTTTATTTATATGAACTCCGTGCTATGTTTGTGAGAACTCTATATGCTATTTGTTGCTTTTACTAATGTATCTTGTCCTCCATGCTTTCAGTAATATTCATCTACTTATAATCTATTTTGCTTTCACTAATATTCATCTTTTTATATTGCGTACTAATAAACCACTCTCTTCATTGTGTTTGCAGGTGATTGAAACATGCCAAAAAAAGGGCGGTTTTGTAAAGAAGCTCCAGGACTTGGCTGACACTATGAGGCCTTCGAGGTCTTCGAGGCCTTCGAGTTCTTCGAGGCGGGTACCTCCTAGCCCCCCTCCCGAGCGTCGTGGAGCACATAGGAAGAATGCGACGCAGAAAGCTAGCCCCCCTCCTCCTAGCCCTCCCGCAGCCGAGGAGGAGGATGAGGAGCACGGTGGTGGGGAGGACGAGGAGCACGGTGGTGGGGAGGACGAGGAGCACGGTGGTGGGGAGGACGAGGAGGACGGTGGTGGGGAGGACGAGGAGGACCTCTCGGAGGATGAGGGGTTGGGGGGCTTACCATTTGAGCCTGACCCAAACCTAGTTTGGGAACCGCCGGAGGATGAGGGGTACGTTCCACGTGAGGAGAGGCTACAACCACGTGACAGGAAGCCATATCAGCGTGGGAAAACACAGCTCCCGAAGCTAAAAACGTGGTCCAGCAGCGATGTTGTTCTAGTGCCCGCTGGAAGGAGGTACATGCTACTTTTGACATTTCGTTATCGCAATTTTATCATTACCGAAATTTTTATGACATACATAATGATTTTGCCCTTTCATTGTGCAGGTCGTTCAAGTTTGCCGACCCGATGAGGAAGCCGGCACGTGGCTACGCCAACATCCTTGGAGGCCTACTTAGGAAGTATTTCCCCAGGCTTGTCAATCTCCCTAGTGGTTACCGCGACGTAGCTTGGACTTGGCGGCACTACAGCTACGCGCCAGATCCTCATGGCAAGTACGAGAACATGCAGGAGGTGGTTGTACACAAGTTCTGGGTATGTGACTTCTGACTTTTTAGCATTCAAACACTCCTTAGTTGACAATAGTTGCACTAATGCCCCTTGTTTTATCTATGTGCATGGTTGCAGCAATACTTCAAGAGGGCTGAGGGTGAGGAACGTGCGTGCGATCATACCTTACACACGCTGGCTACGAGTAGGGTGACTGGGATGCACTACGAGGCACGTGTTCAGTGCGTCCGCAACTGGCACGCCGACCACAAAATTTGGATGTCTAAGGACGACGCTCGGGTGAGGCACATGCAGCCGTGGCAGTACCGATAGGTATTTGCATTTATGTGTTTTTGATTTCTTTATCACCATATAGTTAATGTTGTAATAATGCGTGGGTCTATCTTATGTATGTAGAACCCTCCTCAGTACGTCGGCAACGACGAAGCGTGCTTTCTGGCGATGGTCATGTGGTGGACATGCCCCCAGTACCTCCAGAAGCACAAGAAGGGCAAGCTGTCGCGGGCAGAGATGCGAGGTGGATCACATGTCCTAGGCAGCCTCTCCCTCGCCCTTCACCTCCAGGAAGAGGTGAGCAAATGGTTCCTTCATTCTTTGGTTTCACGTTATACATTGTTAACTCCACAAGGGTTTCCCACTTCACTTAATTGCATGTTCTCTTTTGCAGGAAACAAAGACAGGAGTGGCGCCAAACAAATTTGCCTTCATTCGAAAGATGAAGACCAGGAAGACGCCGCATCCTGATACGGGGTCCATGTGGATCAATGAGCAAGCCGAGACCCAGTGTAATGCGTATGTCTCGAAGTTCAAGCAGATACACGGCGAGAGCTCCCAGCCAGAGACCGAGGAATTTGACGTTGAGGCTGCGATGCTTGCGGGAGAAGGCATGAAGCATGGACGCCTATGGATTGGTGACGGGGTCGTCGACCCAAGGAGCATTCCAGGTCTCCGCCAGTTCCGTCGTGGGCGTACGAGCGACCAGCCTCAGGTAGAGACACGTCCACGGGCTTCGGATCTAGCGGTCGAGCGGTTACGGGTATGTTCTTTCTCGGTTCCTCTACGCTTCTTTACATGCTTTCTATTGCAATGTTAATGACTTCGCGACAACACAACGTAGGTGGAGATGCAAGAGCAGGCCCGGCAGCGGGAAGAGGAGGCCCAGCAGCGGCAGGCGATTCTGGAGAAGCAGCTTAGTCAGCAGCTGGAGGCGATGCAGCAGATGGCCGCGCAGCTGGCCCAGCAACAGCAGATGATGAACTGGATTATGAACCAGTCCGTTCTAGGTTCTCCACCGGGGAGTTTTCCTACTCCTCCTTTCGCCTTCTCGTGGGTAAGTGGTTAACTTAATCTCTCCATCTTATTTTCTCTTGTCTTAGGTCTAATCCACACATCAAATGCAGCAACAACAGATGAACATGCCGAGCATGCCGCTCATCCAGCCACCGCCACCGCCCGAGCAGAGCCCGACGACACCTTACACCGTCAACAATCCCAACATCATCCGGAACCTGACGCAGTTTCCATTTCCAGGTGAGTTCCCCTTCACTCGTGCCCAACAAGCTTCTAGGTTGTAGAATGCCATGACACTAGTGCCCAATTTAGCCATACCATGCCACCATGTTCAATATGCAAATTTTGAGCCATTATAAGCCATCATGTTCAGTTCTATATCAATATGCAAATTTTTAGCCATTACATGCCGTCATGTTCAATTCCATGTCAATATGTAAATTTTTAGCCAATACATGCTACCACGTTCAATTCTATGTCAATATGCAAATTTTTAGCCATTACATGCCACCGTGTTCAATTTCATGTCAATATGCAAATTTTTAGCCATTACATGCCACCGTGTTCAATTCTATGTCGATATGCAAATTTTTAGCCATTACATGCCACCATGTTCAATTCCATGTCAATATGCAAATTTTTAGTCATTATATGCCACCATGTTCAATTCCATGTCAATATACAAATTTGTAGTTATTACATGCCACCATATTCAATTCTATGTCAATATGCAAATTTTTAGCCTATATGCTCATCACTTGTTAAGAATGCTAATACTCGTTGAAAATGTAGGGGAAGGAACAAGCAATGGAGAAGAGCAAGGTTGACGATATTATGTACTTGTAATATGAACATAGACTTGTATCGACTCTAAGTACGGAGAAGGACCAAGCAATGTTATATGCATGCATGTATGCATCTATTTGATATGTTTGTGTTATATGCATGCATGTATGCATCGAATTTATATGTTTGATGTATTTATATGTTATATGCATGCATGTATGCATTGAATTGCTATGTATGTTGTATTTGTGTGTTATATGCATGTATTGGATGTGTTTGAGGTTATATATATGGATATATATGTATTTGCAATTTTGAAATGCAGGGAATTAAAGAAAAACAGAAAAAACAGAAAATACTGTGGGCTCTTTGCCGTGCGTATGCGCACGGCAAAGAGCCCACGTGGCGCTCGCCTGTGAATCCTGGGAGCTGCTTGGTGCGCTGCCCACGGTCTTTGCCGTGCGGGATGGACCGGAGCACACGGCAAAGCTCACAGCAAGCCGCACGGCAACGAAGGTGCACGGCAACGGGAGCACGCTCGGCAACGATGCAGCGCACGGGAAAGGCAACGAAGCGCACGGCAACGAGCCCACGCTCGGCAACGGAGTCGACGCACGGCGACGCCATAACGCACGGCAAAGCGGTTAGACGCACGGCAAAGATAGAAGGGCACGGCAAAGGCCTTTGCCGTGCGTATACGGCACGACGCACGGCAAAGAGTGCGTTGCCGTTCGCCAGGCTGCCGTGCGAACGTTGCCGAGGGTCGACGCACGGCAAAGCCTTTGCCGTGCGTTTTGGCCCCTTTGCCGTGTCGGGATGACGCATGGCAAAGGACTGTTCTCCGGTAGTGAGATATGTCATATTTGGCAGATAGATAGATAGTTACTTACGTACATTATGTTCTTGGTGGTTTGGCTAGGATTTTCATGTCTCATCGAATATTTGTGTCTAAGTTTATACCTACAAGAGATAAATGGAAAATTGAGTGCGCCACATTTTTGTGAATTTTTTTTACTTTGGCATAGGTGGTAGGTAATAGGTAGCCCACGCCCACCTACGTAGAAAGCGACTACAATATAGGGAAGCATCTGTCGCCATGTAGCAAGTGGTAGTCTTGCTCCTCAGCTCACAAGGGTTCAACACTTCAAATCCATTTCGCTAGAGATCTTGGCATGACTTCTCATAAAAGATATAAAATCTCACGGTCGGAGTTCAACTCAATTGCCTAATCCCCTGCAAAAAAAAAACTCAATTGCCTAAAAAGTATGGTGCTCCATGGGAAATCCACTTTGGCTCACAGGTGTAGATGCACCCATTATCAAAAAACATATTTAAAAATGTTTAAAATTTTGAAAAAATTTATCTTGATATACATCCAGATATTTTATGTTCATTCACGAAGTTTTGTGTGAAAAGGACATTTTTTGTGACCTCTGTAAAAAAGACAAATTTCAGTGCTCCAACATTGTTATTTACATAACCATTTATTGGTCTTTTTACACATGCCACAAAAAATGTCTTTTCACCGCAAAACTTTGTGGGTGAACATACATTGTTCAGATGTACACTGAGATTTTTTTTGTCTAATTTTAACATTTTAAAATGTATTTAAAATATATTTTCTATAATGGGTGCATCTAGTCCTATGAGTCAAAACACCTCCTCCGGTGCTCCATTTGCAACTAAGACCCGTGATTGCCCAACTCAACTTCTAGCAAAAAAAATTGTATACAATGTTACTTGTTGATATTTTATTCCATTATTGTTGTGCCTGCAATTTAACAAAACAGTAGTTTTGTGGACTGATTTTCTATCTGAAATTTTATTTTGTTTTCAGGAGGGCATATTAATGCTTGAAATGGTGAAAGATCACAAGCGAAGCACCTCCCAAGGCTGTTCTGTGATGCAACGAGGGTCATATGTGCTTAATATTTTTAGTCAAATTCAGATTTATTTGGCAGTCTGAGCTATCTACCTCTTTTTATGGACCAGCGTCATTTTCTTTTGTATTTCTCTCTAGACAGTGAAGAGCAGTTGGAAATTATAAATAAGCCGGAAATTATTTTTATGTACTCTATATGCAAACTAAAATATTTTGGTATCGCTTGTATGGGTAACGACATTAGGAGAATACTTTTCGTAAGACTTGGGTGCAGTTTTCTTTTCAAAAATACCAAAAGTTGGCATCATGCACAACAAACGGCCTGAAATGTGATGCTCATGTTTTACTTTTCTATCCTTTTTTGTAATTAGGTGTGCATTTAGCTATCAAGGTTTTGGTTACATACTCTATTATACACTTTTAGAGCGGTAACATCCACACATGATGGTACCGACTCTCTACAACAAAAAATTGCAATGTTAGGAGAAGCAGTATTACACACTATCTTCACGTTCTCAAAACTGAAGCCCAGAAGATTAGATAGATGCCCTTTTGCTTATAGGAGGATCATCGAAGGGTTTTTTTTTTACTATGGAGGAAGTTTGATTGAAATAAATATAAATTCTTTTCTTATTTCTTATATAATGTTACTTGTAGATATTTTCTTCCATTATTGTTGTGCCTGCAATCTAACAAAACAGTAGTTTTGTGGACTGATTTTCTATCTAAAATTTTATTCTGTTTTTAGGAGGGCATGTTAATGCTTGAAATGGTGAAAGATCACAAGCGAAGCCCCCCCCCCCCCCCCCCCGCCCCCAAGGCTGTTCTGTGATGCAACGAGGGTCATATATCCTTAATATTTGTAGTCAAATTCAGATTTAGTAGGAAGTCTGAGCTATCTAACTCTTTTTCTGGACCAGCTTTATTTTTATTTGTATTTCTCTCTAGACAGTGAAGAGCAGTTGGAAATTATGAATGAACCGGAAATTATTGTTATGTACTCTATATGCAAACTAAAATATTTGGGTATCGCTTGTATGGGTAACATTATGAGAATACTTTTCATAATAGTTGGGTGCAGTTTTGTTTTCAAAAATACCAAAAGTTGGCATCATTCACAACAAACGGCCTGAAATGTGCTGCTCATGTTTTAATTTTTCTATCCTTTTTTGGTAATTGGGTGTGCATTTAGCGATCAAGGTTTTGGTTAAATACTCTATTATACACTTTTAGACCGGTAACATCCAAACATGATCGTACCTACTCCAGCAATACACCCCCTGTCCCTCACACAACTCTCCGCAATGTTAGGAGCAGCAATATTACACCCTCTTTTCACATTCTCAAAACTGAAGCCCGGAAGATAAGATAGATGCCCTTTTGCTTATAGGAGGATCATCGAAGTTTTATTGAACTAGGGAGGAAGTTTGATCGGAATAAATATAAATTATTTTCTTATTTCTATTTTATAAAATGATATACTTAAGACATCTTTAAGTTTTATCAGATCATTCCCCAATGTTGCAATGTCCGTTTCAACTATGAATGGCTTATTGGTTATGGAAGAGTTGATTTTATCCCTTCCAAGACAGCGATTGCATATGCAATTTCATCATTTTTACACCGAAGAATTGTACCACTAGTGGGAAAACGCATAGTCATGGCGCACCATTTTGGCTTAGTTGTGGTGCAGTCCCATGCATCACTAACAATAGGCCACTACTATTGGTTAGTCCTGGCGCACTGGTTGATGCGCCATGGGTACATACACATACCTGTGGCGCACCGAAAAGTGGTGCGCCACTAGTAACTTAGTGGTGGCGCACCGGGGCGATGCGCCACGGGTAACTTGGGAAATTTCAAAAATAAAAGGCGTTGCCGCCGTCTCAGACAGCTTGGGGCAGAAGGGACTGCAGTCGCCCTAGTCAGCTCAAGGAGGAAGGAGCTCATCGGAGGAACACGAAGAGGAGGAGGTGCTCGCTGTCATTGTCAAAGGAGCTCATCGGAGGAGTCGTCATCGTCGGAGGAGGAGATCATCGGAGGAGGAGCTCATCCAAGGAGGAGCAGGAGGAGCTCGCCGTTGTCAGAGGAGGGGGATCTCGTCGGTGCCCATCCTCGTTGGAGCTCGTCGCAGCTCCTTCATGCTTGGGTGAGAGAGAGAGGAAAGAAAGAAGAGAGGCAGGTGAGATAGAGAATGAGGAGGAGGAACAGATAGAGGTGGGTGAGAGGGGTGATCCACGTGAGTCCCTCTCAACTAAGATGATGCCTCCATTTAAGAGTACGCGAATCTTTGTATGTTTGCAAATGCTAGGATCCATTGGATTTGCATCTAGATATATCACTTAGCCGTGGCGCACCACTATGGGGTGTGTCATGGCTAAGTAATGTCCCTCCGAATTGTTTTTGCAGCTAGATCTAAAACATTTGAAAACTATATCATTCCATTCGAATTTGAGGATTCTATAAAAATCGGAGACGGTCATAGACAGTTGAAATCGGATGTAATTTTTCATGTACATACTTTTTCATATTAAAAACTTTTTAATCCAATTTTTTATGCAAAAGTTATGGCCATTTTATAGAAGTATATTGTTTGTAAAATGATTTGAAATCATGTTTGTTATTTTTTTTCTAAATAGTAAATTACAAAGCGTAGCTACATCTTAAAGGATTTTAAAAATTGATGTTTTTATCATTTTCGTATATATTTCCGAAACTGAAGAGGCGATATGGATCCACCGGGGGATGCCAGACTTAGTCGTGGCGCATCACAATCCCATGCACCACAGGGATGTGTATGATGGTGGCGCATAGCTTTTGGGTGCGCCACAGCTAATTGTGGGCATCCCGGATTTTACGTGCCCACACTTAGCCATGGCGCATGGATATTTTGGTGGGCCACAACTATGTGTGTAGTGGTGGTGCAACACCTCTCGGTGTGCCACGGATACTTAATGATAGCGCGGGATGTGGTTGGTGCACCACGACTAACTCAAGTGTGGGTAAGCCTTTTTCTACTAGTGTATCCCAAGTTGAAAAATTACCTTTCTATTTTCATCGCGCAAAATAGCTCCATGGACTTTTTTGTTCTCGTCCTTGAGAAAACTAGCATCCACATTCATTTTATGCCATCCCTCTTTAGGTTTACGCCAAGTTACATATTCCTTTTCTCTCTCTTTTACTTTCTAGTATAAGGCTATGTTTCCAATTTCTTCCTTTGATATCCGGTTCTAGACTAGAGTAGTTCACCTCTAGGAAACATATCAGATAGGATTGGATGACTTGGGCAGATTGCTTTACAAAACATTACACATCACCAAAAATAGTATTGTTACGCATATACCATGATCTCCACCACATCACAGTAGCTTTGATCTTACTTCCTCACTGCAATGGTTCGTATATATATCCAAAACTTCACATTCTCAGTGTTACCAAAGAATTTCAGTATGCTCATCTTAAACTTCATCTTCGGGTGTAACATCCAATCAAATAATGCTTCATATTTTCTTAATTTATTGAACATATCATTTTCCAACAATTATGTTGAATCCAGCAGCTATTAACAAGCAATCCATTTTCTTCAAATACACATTATTGATAACGGTAACATCGTATGAGCAACGCGCGAGGAGTCTTCGACAACACCTCCTCCTTTGGAAAATCAAGGATGAAGAGAGGACATGGATCACAGCGGGAGTGAAACACTTAGCCGGAATTATGCCATGATGTGACTGTTTGTTGTGTGCTTTGTTTTCTTTTCCCTTTGCCCTAGGCCGGTAAGATTTCGTATTGAAATTCGGTTTTTTAAGGAAAAAACGGCAGTCGTTTTGCCAATGCATTTCAGACGAAAACGCTGATTTCAGGACCTTATGGCGCCCAGACGCTATCATCTACCATCCAACGCCAGTTCGAGATTCGCACCGTGGTCCCACAGCAAAGGGAGTTGACCCCTACGCCTATAGGCTCCAAGCGGTATGATGGTAGAGGGATGGTATCGATACCTGACCGATACATCAAGGTGACGCTGTCCTCGCCGTCCTCTCCCTCTGCCGCCTCGTACGAACGACCATGGCGTCGGTCCCTCACCTTCTGGCACCTCACCCTCCTCTGCTCCACAGATCCCATTTTGGAATTTGAATCTCACAACCATACCAGCATCCTTTCCCGAGCAAGGCGGCTCTATCCCCGGTGAACTTCTCTTTCCAGATCTGGCCGAAGATTTCGATAGAACATGGCCGGAGAGTCGATGATGTCGGTCACCCCGGTGGGATTCACCGACCTGCTTCTCAGGTAAAGCTCCAGCCATCCCTGCACTGAAAAACTTCTGTCATTAGTCACCTCCTTTACTCAGATCTGATTCAAATTCCTCAATTACCATGCAGCATGTCCTTTCCTATCTTTGAGTCCAACAATGAATTGGTACTTCCTCCTTTCTCGGCCAGAGAAATCGACCCCAGCGTTTGTGTTCCTCAGTCCAATTTGGCATCGGAGTCAAGCGGCTATTCTCGCCCTTGTTCACTCCGAGATGAACCAGATGGAAGAAAGCAGCCACCGTGCAGCATCCTCGAGCTTGAAGATAGGAAAGATTATCAATTTCACCGTGAAGGGAGCCTTGATTCGCCGACGCAGAAAGAATCTAGTTTCCGCACCCCCTGCGCCAACCAAGAGCAAGGAGGTATGGCGCTGGCTTAGATGTTCTATTTGTTGTTCATCCATTTTAAATATCTACTAGAATCTATTCTGAACCCACATGGCATGTGATACTAGTAAATTAACTTTTGTTCAGGTCACCCAGAAAATAAGAAAAGTAGTTTCTGTCATGACTTGTCTGCACTCCATTAGTCTCCTATTATTCAAAATTGAAAGGGATGAGAGCTATTCAATAGTTGATTACCATGTTTACTCCAACGAGTATCGCATAACTACTGATTATTTATTTTCAATTTGAATCTCATGGTCAGTTGGAGTCTACTGTGTAGTGTCAAACAATTTTAGTGTTTACTCAACAAAAACTATATGATTTTTAGTTTTTACCATGACTAGTAAGTTTGCACGTGCAACGCACGTCACACAAATAAAACATTAGGCATGGCTATATACCAAAAGTACTTACTTTTCAATGTAGACTGTCACATGAACTCCTTCCCTAATCTTAGCCCCATTAGCATAATCCTGGTATCATCATGCAGAATCATGTCAGTCGAAGGAGGTAGTTCCATGGCTGTGTACACCATCGGACACGAACTTGCTTGGCTACTGTTGGATGAAGTGCACGATGCAGATAGTTCCGAGACCCCTATGCTGCTACACATACAAGACAACACACGCAAGTAAAATGGCGACGGTAAAAAAATACTGTGATTGAACAATTCATGAACTCTATTGTTGGATATCCAATGTTAAATACATGCACGATCTATTTTGGTTAAAAATGTCAAAATTGTTATAGGCATTCAATGATCCAAGCAGCGCATTGCATGTTGGCTTGGCAAGGTTCCCATTAAAAATTCAGTCCGTCATAGATGAGCAATTGTAGTTCGATTATTAAGTAGTGATGAAAACTTTATATTCGTGAAAAAATGAAATCTTGCTTAATCATCAAAATACCTATAACAACCTATACATTAGGCAGGTTAAAAATTACACATCTATGTAAAGAATTGGAACAACCAAGATGTACATGCATTGATCAAACTGTTATATTTCAGGATAAATCGCAGGGCATGCTATACTTTACAATTTTTTAAGCAAAACAATTGTTAGAGTGAAACAAGCAAGTAATCGGATTGATGATGTTATTTAACTGGATTAGATCGGTAGCTCAATTGGTAAGAGAACTCATGGCCAAAGACCAAACGAATGTTTCTTCTCCTCATGGTTTTACTCGTCATTAGCATCTGTTCACGAGGTCTTGGTTTGTGCCTCCTCTTAACTGTTGTGCTTGCAAGGCACACTGGTGGCCAAGAAACAAGGCCGCTGGCCTGTCGGATTTGCCCAAGGTACATACTAACACGGTTGAGAAGATGAAGAACACACATCATATTTTCGCAGCACACGAACTTGTGTTTTTTCCTCTTGTATTTCTCAACTTACTCAGCTGGTTACAGGGGTTTAAGTAGCCGGACTCGCACAGCTAACACGTAGCCACTAACCCAGTAACCTATCATGCACACACATACTAATGCACACCTGAAACTGTTCCTAAACACGGCCATACGACTCGGTCACTCAACAACCAGGCCAGCTACATGCACGCAGTCTACATGGACGTAGTCCTAGCTAAACTCACTCTCAGCTTGCCTACATGTATAATTTAATTATTTAAACTTATCATCAATAAGATTAGTTTCAACATGGCCAGCGCTGCCCATGGAGCAGTTTTAATCACCATTCTACAAAACATAGGAGATGAGGCAGAGCCAACCAAGAAAGAACCGACCAGATTGGCAGTTTAGGGGCAGGCGTCGGGGCTCCACTCTTGAGTTGGTGTTGGGGGCAACGGAGCCCAGCCGGAGGGCTGTAGGATGGCTGACGGGCAGGTCAGACCCGAGCACGGGAGGAGGAAGCCGATGGCGTCGTCGAGGGACGGAGTGCTAGGATCAGAGGCAAAGGTGCATGCAGGATGTGGACTCGTCGGAGGTGGATCAATTCGGGAAAGAACAGAGGAAAAGGTGCATACGACGTCCCTTATTGTAACAGAAAGAGAGCAATTAGCGGCATTGATTAGGGCAAGACAATAAAAGTAATTTAATGGGACATTGATTAGAGAAATTAGTGGAGAGTTTTTTTAATAAAAAAATTGCATTTTGTTGAGTTGAGCTCAACATTGGAGCGTTGTGGACCATTAGATTAGACCATATGGATGGATGAGATTAATTGTATCCAAACATGTTTGTGCCTTTATAAGTAGTAGAGATAGAGATGTTGAGTTGAGCTCAACATTGGAGCGTTGTGGACCATTAGATTAGACCATATGGATGGATGAGATTAATTGTATCCAAACATGTTTGTGCCTTTATAAGTAGTAGAGATGCTAGGATCAGAGGCAAAGGTGCATGCAGGATGTGGACTCGTCGGAGGTGGATCAATTCGGGAAAGAACAGAGGAAAAGGTGCATACGATGTCCCTTATTGTAACAGAAAGAGAGCAATTAGCGGCATTGATTAGGGCAAGACAATAAAAGTAATTTAATGGGACATTGATTAGAGAAATTAGTGGAGAGTTTTTTTAATAAAAAAAATTGCATTTTGTTGAGTTGAGCTCAACATTGGAGCGTTGTGGACCATTAGATTAGACCATATGGATGGATGAGATTAATTGTATCCAAACATGTTTGTGCCTTTATAAGTAGTAGAGATAGAGATAGAGATAGAGATGATTAGGGCAAGACAATAAAAGTAATTTAATGGGACATTGATTAGAGAAATTAGTGGAGAGTTTTTTTAATAAAAAAATTGCATTTTGTTGAGTTGAGCTCAACATTGGAGCGTTGTGGACCATTAGATTAGACCATATGGATGGATGAGATTAATTGTATCCAAACATGTTTGTGCCTTTATAAGTAGTAGAGATAGAGATAGAGATAGAGATGATTAGGGCAAGACAATAAAAGTAATTTAATGGGACATTGATTAGAGAAATTAGTGGAGAGTTTTTTTAATAAAAAAATTGCATTTTGTTGAGTTGAGCTCAACATTGGAGCGTTGTGGACCATTAGATTAGACCATATGGATGGATGAGATTAATTGTATCCAAACATGTTTGTGCCTTTATAAGTAGTAGAGATGGGCCATTCATGTGTCACAATTAGCATAAAGGGGTGATCTCATGACCGTAACAGGGAATACTTGCAGACACATCAGAAGGACTACTGAACAAACTGGTGCTAGCACAAAACCTTTTCAGCATGTGACTTAACTATTTTATTTTTGGAATGTATTAAACTGATGTTGGACCGTTCGACAGTACTACAAAAGTTATATTTAGATGCTTCTGCAATTGCCTGTATATAGAATTTCCGTCTTTTCTATAGCAAAAGTAATAGGTTAGATAATATAGCTTGTTTTCCCATGTGTGCTGGCCGTCTTATTTGTCTGAATGTTTCCCAATGAAATCTGTACCAAAGAACACGATGCCCATTGCAATTACTGCTCCAAACTGAATTTTGACATTTGGACCGTTGTGCAATTGTTATAGTCAGCCGTGTCCATTTTTTGCACTGATGCAGGTGGTCAGAAATTTCAATATCAACGGTCCAATCAAGCGGCAACGAAACAACCCCCAAGCAACAGCAAATAAATTGTGGTGGTTCGCCAATTAATTTGTTCTCTACCCCTGAGACTGATACGCCGCTCGAAATTCATACACCGTGGAAGAAAAGGTTAGTTACCTCTAATCCATATAAATTGGATTGGGTTTACCCACCATCTATTTAACTACTTTTTTGCAATTTCAGTGATTTTTGCCTGGCAGCGGGTGATTTAGTTTCTAGCCAAATCTGGCAGAAGAATGAAACCAATTTTCAGTGTTAAGCGTTTACTGAATTTGAACTAATGTCGTGTCCTGTGGCTACTCTAATTTTTCTCTGTCTAAAATAAAGATTTTGTGGCTACTCTAATTTTTTTCTCTAAGAAAAAGATTTCTGTACTAAATACACTTGGTGAATGCATGTTTTAATAGATCGTACTCATGTGTGATATTCCACTTCAATAGAAGAATATCATTTTCTCTAAAATATTTTCAATTTGTAAAGCACAGGTGTAGTTACGACAAGTCAGCCAATCTGTTTTTAGTCAAAGGGAGGAGTGATCAAATTTGTTGCTTTTGCCAAATAGACAAACATTTTATAAAAGTTTGAATTCTGAGAATAACAGTTTTTGTTCTTCCAAGTATGGTTGATGATGTGCAAGTTAACCTGTTGTAGGCTCATAAGTCTGACCATCCTTTCTTGACCATCCTTTCTTGGTTCGCTTATGACTGATGCGTAAGAAAAAAGATTCTGTTATGCATGGTCTGATATTCAGTTTTGAAGTTGTGGTTACCGTCTCCCAATACATGGTTTACACTTTCTCCAAAGTTCCTTTGTCTTGCTAATTATTGTCTATGTTAGATTATGATATTTTTTCTGAGCTCTGATTTTGAATGAATTTTGTTGATGTGCGCAGCGAGCGCGAGAGGAGGCAGATGCTGTCGTGCACGCGGTGGGGCTCCGCCACCGATGTCGCTGGGTGGGCTTCTCAGTGCCACTAAAGCAGGGGAGGTCTCCCTGCTAGGAGGGGCTTATCCATGCGAGCGCATCGTCCTCAACGGCGAGATAGTGGCCTACAGGTTTGTCTCCCTCTTCATATTTCTTGTATATGTGTGTGGGTGCTGTGCGTGGGTGTGTTTTGATCCCTGTATTCCTCCGGTTGCCGGTGCACAAGGAGGATTGTCGCGATTTGGAGTTATCATGATGGCCATGACGGAGCATGATGTGCTCCACCTCCTCTCCCTCCCCACGGATCCGGCGCTGGACTCGTGCCGATCTAGGCCTGAGTACTAGAAGTCTACATCGTATAGGCTGCGACGGGATCCCAACCTTTCCACCTCTCCTATCAATTTCTCTCTCTCTGTGTGTGTGGTGTGCGTGTGCGTGTGCGTGTGCGTGTGCGTGTGCGTGTGCGTGTGCGTGTGCGTGCGCGTGCGCGTGCGTGTGTGTGTGTGTCAGGTAACCATCTCTCCCACTCCTCTCCTTTTTATTTTCTATATGCAGATTTTGTTAATCTTTGCCTGCAAGGTGTTTGTTGAAAATTCTACCAAGTTCTAGCAAAAGATTTCCATGTAATGTTTATATTTCTGAAATTTAGCTGCACCTAAAGATGACTGATGTCTACGCACTTCTATTCTTGTAGACATTTGTTGGGCCTCCAAGTGCAGAGGTTTGTAGAACAGCAGCAAGTTTCCCTTAAGTGGATCACCCAAGGTTTATCGAACTCAGGGAGGTTAGAGGTCAAAGCTATCCCTCTCAAGCAACCCTGCAATTACGATACAGAAAGTCTCTTGTGTCCCCAACACACCCAATACACTTGTCAAATGTATAGGTGCACTAGTTCGGCGAAGAGATAGTGAAATACAAGTAGTAGTGATGATTATAAGTAGCAAACGTGATGTGAAATAAATATCGCTGCGAGCAAACAAGTAACAAAACAGCAAGTAAACGGTGTGCAATGCTTGGAAACAAGGCCTAGGGATCATACTTTCACTAGTGGACACACTCCCAACAATATAACATGACTGAACAAGTAACTTCTCTTTGCTAAGGCACTCTGAATTACTCTCCTATTGAATAACACTAATCATTATGTAGTGGCTACAGAAGCACCCCTTAAAGTTCATCAAGTACTTGACAAACACCACTCATAGAGATATCCAAATCAGATCACAATTCAAGATAGAAATCATTGCAACTTAAACCAAGTACTAACACGGTGCACACACTGTCAACATTACACCATGAAAGGAGGAATAGATCACTCAAACTATCATAGCAATAATTATTCTCATAATCCACAAGAGATCACAATCATAGCCTAAACCAAGTACCACCATGATGCACGCACTGTCACCGTTACACCATAGCAGGAGGAATAGATTACTTTAATAACATTGCTAGAGTACACAAAATATCTGAATAATAACATGTACTTGTTCAACATGATACAAAGCTCACGATCACATAAAAATCACATCATGGGAGAGAGGTGAACCACATAGCTACCGGTAGAGCCCTCAGCCCCGGGGATGAACTACTCCCTCCTCATCATAGGAGACAGCAAGGTTGATGGAGATGGCTCCGGGGGCACTTCCCCGTCCCGGCAGGGTGCCGGAACAGAGACTTCTGTCCCCCGAAATTCGTCGACGGCGGCGGCGGAGCTGCGGAACTGTTTCTGGAAAACTGATCGGGGACTTAGGTTTTTCTCGTCAGGGGGTATATATAGGCAAAAGGACGATGTCAGAGGGGGGACCACGCCCCCTCACACGGGGCTGGCGTGGCCAGGGGGTTGGCCGCGCCGCCCCTGTGTCTGGGGCCCACGTGGCCCCTCTCCGTCAGGTCTTCGGATGTTTGGGAGCTTCCCCGTGAAATATGACTTCAGGAACTTGTTTCGTCCAATTCCGAGAATATTTCCTGTGTATCACTTCTGAAACACAAAAACAGCAGAAAACAGGAAACTGACACTGTGGCACTTCGTTAATAGGTTAGTTCCGGAAAATGTATAAAAGTACCACTAAGTGTAACGAAACAATAGGCAAATGGTGTAAAAACAAGCATGGAGCATCAAAAATTATAGATACGTTTGAGACGTATCAAGCATCCCCAAGCTTAACTCCTGCTCGTCCTCGAGTAGGTAAGTGATAACAAAAGAATAATTTTTGAGGTGACATGCACCTACACAATCTTGATCATATATGTAAGCATTGGTGAGCTGGGATCAATAGAACTTAAAACATGGGCATGAAAGATATAATCATGACAATAAGAACTTAGCAACCATGTTGTAAACATGCAAATGAACACAAACAAAAGATCATGATAATGAAACAATGAAACTCAAACGTGTGTTCAAATCATAAGGAAAAACATACAAATGGTTTTCAGCTTGTCCTTCAAAGAGAGCAAAACATAAATGCATAGGACACCTCAAAGTTTAAGAGGGCGACTAGATACAAATAATTTAAGAACAAGTGAAACCAACAATATGAGTCAGTCAATGAACCTTGGGACAATGCATATCACACTAAGAATGACAACTATGCTCTCTTAATGGTGCATAAAGAAAGAAGGTGGTGACTCAACATAAAAGTAAAAGAAAGGCCATTCGCAGAGGGAAGCAGTGATTGCAAGTTTTATAACCTTCAAAAATTATGGTACTTACCGGCTTTGAGCTCTCATTGCCCCCATCATAAGCATCTTGAATGGTTAAAGTTAATGCGAGAACAATTATGATGCATATGCTTGACAAATCATAAGTTGAAAACCTCGTGTCCCGTGAATACGAGTACCCAAACCATGCTAATTTACTTAGAGTCCCGAGCAAGGCTCTTGTCATTGTAAGTATATGCATATCATTGAGAACCGCCAATGGGGTACCTCCGTGCCCGATGACATGGAACAAGCCCACACCAAAATGACAGGACAAGCAGACAATGAACACCTCGACATCTCTTTTATTTGCTATATTGTTTAGCTTTTTATTGTGAGATGCGTCGTCGAATGTTCACCATGGGTATGCTGCAAATTTCCACCATGAATTATGCATGGCTTAGATTGGCGGCCCGGCGTTTCCCTAACACATATAAAAACTCCATGATCCTCACAAGATTCCCAATTCATTTCACACAGCGGGCATCCATAAACAAAAGATCACGATATCAACTCAAAAAGAAGTGCAATGTTGAAAGCTTGCCCCATGACAGCATGGCTGGGCTAGAATCCAACTTACAACTTGCAAGCATAACAACTCAGCATAAAAGACCACAATGTCAAATTTTTAAGAACAGGAAAAAGTAAAGTGTGCCTTCCGGTTCGTGAGAGCTTTACTGACCGAATTTCGCATAACACTGGTAAGAGTTTAATTTGAAGAGAATATAAAAGCAAGTCAAATTTACTTGGAATAGCAAATTGCTAGTAGGTATGTATGGTGGACACTTTGGAAAACTTTGGCTTTTAGGAGTTGGATGCACGAGTAGAGCTCAGACTCAGTACAAGGCGAGGGCTAGCAAAAGACTGGGAGCGACCAACTAAGAGAGCAATAATGGCCATAATCATGCAAAGCGACAAAGCGACATTAAAAGAAGCATACGATGGCATCAAAAGTCAAAAACTAAATGATCATGAAGGCTAATGGCGACTTTGTAAGAGTCTAACATGTGTGAGCATGCGCCAAGTCAACCCAAATAAAGCATCGAGGAGAAAACCAAAATAATGCTTCCATACAATAAAAACAACGCATGATTTTTTCAAAGGCTCATTAAGCAATCTCAGTTATTTGAGACAAGTCATGCTACAGCAAAACCACTAAGCATACTATCAAAAAGACATCAAGCATGACATGAAAAAGCCTAAGCCGCAGTCTACACAAGCTCCTTCTTGTACCACTATTTTGCACAAAGCTTTTTCTCTTTTCCAACACCATTTGAAATTTTTATAAACACCTCTTTTGATGAAAACCAATAAAGATCAGAGGCAAAAATACACCTTGATGCAAAGATAAAACAAGATCTGAACAAAAATCAAGGCAAAAAATGCAAGCTAAACGCAGTAGCAGAAAAAGAGAACACTCGTTGAAACGATAAGAGTGAAAAACAGAGTGTTCTTGGCAAATGAAAAGCGAGTTCATCTTCTCCAAAAGAAACATGATGTGATCTAACCATTTATTGCAGCAAACAAACAAACTAAACTAACTAAGAAAACTAAAACAACTGACGCTCCAAGAAAAATACATAGTGCATGAAGCAATAAAAATATAGTGTTTTGAAAGGTGACCTGATTTTTGCCGATGAAGAAGGGGTGCCTCGGGGGCATCCCCAAGCTTTGACGCTTGTACTTCTTGGATATTTCTTGGGGTGATGCATGGGCATCCCCAAGCTTGAGCTTTTGTCCATTCTTCAACTCATCTCATCAGTCTCCAATCCCTACACTTGAAAACTTCCTTCATACAAAACTAAACACAATTCTATTAGCAACATTAGTGTAAGCATAAAATATATTCAACCTCTTTTAGCTTCAGGTTTCAACTCAAAACCACCACATATATAGCAAATACTACTGTAGCAACTTCCACAAGAGTTCCATGATAAAAAAGAACTCAAAAGAAAGCGATAAAGTGGCAAAAACAAATATTGGCAGAAATCTGTCAAAACTGAACAGCTGACAAAGGTCGAATTTTTGAGGGATTTTCTGTTGCTCAAATCAAAAAGTGTTCAACTAAGAAAAGTTTGGATATAACCTGGGGCATATGCACAAGAAATCGCAGGTCCAAAGGATAAACAGAGAATTTTCACGAATTTTTACGGTGTAGCACCGAAAACAGTTTCAGGACAGCAACATCCCCAAATCTTTACCTCACTCAAATTAGAGGCTTCTCTTGGCACAAAAACGAAATAAACAAGATAAGGAGCGGTCATTACAGTAGTAATGACTTCCAAGACTCAAATAAAAGAAAAAGTACTGAAAAGAAAATATTGGGTTATCTCCCAAGAGTGCTTTTCTTTAACGCCTTTGAGCTAGGCGCAGTAATTTGCAAAGATGCTCATGTGGGCGCCATATAAAAGCTTGAGGCAAAGGCGCCATATAAGAACTTGGAGCAATAGAGAGCATCAAAAAGCATGTATGAAACACATTTAAATCTAAACCACTTCCTATGAAAAATAGTCTTGTAAAGAGACAAGTCATGAAAGCGCAAAGCAAAAAGCATAGGAAGGCAAAACAAGTACAACTTTAAGAATTGCAACATAAAGAGGGGAAACTCAATATTGTTGAGGTCCATCAAACCATGTTTCCCTCTCTCATAATAACTTTCAGTAGCATCATGAATAGAACTAACAATATAACTATCACATAAAACATCCCTATCATGAGCCACATGCATAAAAGGATTAATACTCCCCACATGAACAATTGTAGTAGGAGCAGATTCAACAAAATAATTATTCTCATCACCATAATCATCAAAAACAGGAGGCATATTGTAATCATAACTATTTTTCTCCTCAAAAGTAGGTGAATTGAAAACATTATAAACATCATCATAAACTAGAGGCTTAGTATCATCACAAGATAGAGAACTACTATGTCGCATAGCATATTCATCAAACATATCATCATAAGAAGGAACATGGATAGCACTAATGGTACAACAATTATTAACCTTAGAATTGGTACCAAAAAGATTTCAATATCAAAAGTAGAGTGCTTTTCCCAATCATGATCACTAACATAAGTAATAGCCATAGGAACATCATCCCAATCAGAATTATCATAATCTATAGCAGGATCATAACGCTTAGGGGAAGATACCGTGTCCTCTCGCCTCTTACTCCTCTTCTTCTTCTTCTTCTTCTTCTTCTTACTCTCTCCTTTAGGAGGGAGAGACTTGAAGGACATCTTCTCCACATATTCTCTAGGAGGGAAAGGCATCTTCTCCACATAATCTGGTTTGCTGACAGGAACAACAGAAGAAACTTTGGAGGATTCCTCCTATCTATTAATAAGATAAAAACATCTATCAGTCCTGTCATAGCTTGGCAAAATATCAAGTTTTATAAGATTCTGAATGTAAGTATTTGCAAGGCAATCTTTAGCACAATAGAGACGACAACCACGAAGGGTGCTATTAATATCAACATCATTCATATCTATCAAAGCAATCTTTCTAGATATCTCGTCACACGCCAAGAACAAAGTGAGCTCATCATGCTGATTAGGAGTAATCTTGTCATCACAATACAAACTTAAGGTACTAGAAGAGTAACTATTAGGGTTTGAGCATTGGAAATTAAAATGACCTATGTCATCGCAATGTTTACAAAGAAAAGGATAAAGCTCACAAACCTTTTTACCGATCTCACCTATATCCTTGTACCACATAGTAGTTTTTTCATTTGCGTGGGTGATGCAATAATCTTCCTTGTTGTAACTCTGTTCACAAGGTCTATGTACTCCACAAAAATTAACATGCTTATAAGAAATAGGACTTTCAGAAGTTTGAGCATGTTTATTGCAATCATCAATAACAATATTACTTTCTATGCAAGTGTCCTTAAAAGGTTCATGATACACGTCCCCATTTCCTTTAGGAACATTCATATGGGAAGCAAAGGCTTTAAAGCAATCAACCATAATTTGAGGATCAAGACCATATTTAGCACTAAGCTCTTGAAAATCAGCAGTTTCAGCGAAAGACTTAATGCAATCAAACTCATAATTCATACCTGATCCTTTACCTTTGTCGCTATCCCAACCTTCAATATTGTTTTGAATCGTTTCAAGCAGATCCCACTTGGTGTCAACATCCTTCCTTGTGAAAGACCCATCAAAACATGCATCTAGATAGTCCTTGTAATATCCTGAAAGCCTTGCATAAAAATTATTAATAACAATATTACGGGGAAGATCATGAATGGGACATTTGTGCATTAGTAACTTCAATCTTCCCCACGCTTGGGCAATGCTTTCTCCCTCATGAGGCCAAAAATTATATATCTGATTACGATCTTTATGAATCTCACTTGGAGGATAGAATTTAGAATAAAAGAGAGGTACAATTTCCTCCCAGCCAACAGATGGACCATCTTCAAGCAGCCGATACCATTCCTCAGCTCTGCCTTTCAGTGACAAAGAGAATAGCTTCTTCTTAACTTGGTTCATTGAAATACCTGCACACTGGAACAACTCGCATAATTCATGTATAAAGAGCAAATGATCACCAGGATGGACAGTTCCATCTCCTAAATAGCAGTTATCCCTAACACGTTCAACAATCTTCGTAGGTATTTTAAAAGGATGGGGAGCACAAGCATCACTAGAAACATCACATATGGGAGATAAAATATTATCAGAACAAACCTTCTCCACTAAAGCTAGGGGACTAAAAATATCATACTCAACAAAACCAGCTTCCCCAAGCTTAGACTTTTCTATAGCATTAGCATTAACAGTATTCAAAGCATTCGTACTAATAACATTGCTATGCGAAATAAGCTCCAAAGGATTTTCAATTTTCTCTTCAAATCTAAAATCAGGAAAAAGACTAAAGAACTCTTTATTTTCCATAAAGCCTAACTAGTGAAAAAATAAAAACAAGAAACAAAAAGATATAATTGCAGAATCTCAAGGAAGTAACTCCGAGCACTCACACAGGAGGATGCGAGTACCTTTTACCTTACCTCCCCGGCAACGGCGCCAGAAAAGAGCTTGATGTCTACGCACTTCTATTCTTGTAGACACTTGTTGGGCCTCCAAGTGCAGAGGTTTGTAGAACAGCAGCAAGTTTCCCTTAAGTGGATCACCCAAGGTTTATCGAACTCAGGGAGGTTAGAGGTCAAAGCTATCCCTCTCAAGCAACCCTGCAATTACGATACAGAAAGTCTCTTGTGTCCCCAACACACCCAATACACTTGTCAAATGTATAGGTGCACTAGTTCGGCGAAGAGATAGTGAAATACAAGTAGTAGTGATGATTATAAGTAGCAAACGTGATGTGAAATAAATATCGCTGCGAGCAAACAAGTAACAAAACAGCAAGTAAACGGTGTGCAATGCTTGGAAACAAGGCCTAGGGATCATACTTTCACTAGTGGACACACTCCCAACAATATAACATGACTGAACAAGTAACTTCTCTTTGCTAAGGCACTCTGAATTACTCTCCTATTGAATAACACTAATCATTGTGTAGTGGCTACAGAAGCACCCCTTAAAGTTTATCAAGTACTTGACAAACACCACTCATAGAGATATCCAAATCAGATCACAATTCAAGATAGAAATCATTGCAACTTAAACCAAGTACTAACACGGTGCACACACTGTCAACATTACACCATGAAAGGAGGAATAGATCACTCAAACTATCATAGCAATAATTATTCTCATAATCCACAAGAGATCACAATCATAGCCTAAACCAAGTACCACCATGATGCACGCACTGTCACCGTTACACCATAGCAGGAGGAATAGATTACTTTAATAACATTGCTAGAGTACACAAAATATCTGAATAATAACATGTACTTGTTCAACATGATACAAAGCTCACGATCACATAAAGATCACATCATGGGAGAGAGAGGTGAACCACATAACTACCGGTAGAGCCCTCAGCCCCGGGGATGAACTACTCCCTCCTCATCATAGGAGACAGCAAGGTTGATGGAGATGGCGGTGAGGTCGATGGAGACGGCGAAGACGGCGATGGAGACCGATGGAGATGGCTCCGGGGGCACTTCCCCGTCCCGGCAGGGTGCCGGAACAGAGACTTCTGTCCCCCAAAATTTGTCGACGGCGGCGGCGGAGCTGCGGAACTGTTTCTGGAAAACTGATCGGGGACTTAGGTTTTTCTCGTCAGGAGGTATATATAGGCGAAAGGACGATGTCAGAGGGGCGACCACGCCCCCTCACACGGGGCTGGCGCGGCCAGGGGGGTGGCCGCGCCGCCCCTATGTCTGGGGCCCATGTGGCCCCTCTCCGTCAGGTCTTCGGATGTTTGGGAGCTTCCCCGTGAAATATGACTTCAGGAACTTGTTTCGTCCAATTCCGAGAATATTTCCTGTGTATCACTTCTGAAACACAAAAACAGCAGAAAACAGGAAACTGGCACTGTGGCACTTCGTTAATAGGTTAGTTCCGGAAAATGTATAAAAGTAGCACTAAGTGTAACGAAACAATAGGCAAATGGTGTAAAAACAAGCATGGAGCATCAAAAATTATAGATACGTTTGAGACGTATCAATGACTTGCTTGTACAATGTAATACCTCACTCACATATGTGACTTGAATTGTGATATATTTTCTATCTCGGTTATGACATTACCATGTGCAAGTTATCATTGATAAAATTGTATGAAAATTTATCTAAGTATATTTTTGTGCTATGTTGCGTAGATTGTGACCTTTGTCTATGTTCATTCTGAAATCAAGTTATAACTCAGATATCATTCTAACTTCATTTTTATATTGAGCAGGTTGACTCTGTGATAACTTCATTTATAACTCAGATGCACTGGGGATCCCATAGAAGCATAAATCCTCCAACGAAACAACTCATCAGGAATCTCAGGGACAAAAATATCAGGCTGAAAACAGTTATCAGTGTAGTTGGCAGTTTCTTTGGCTCAGTGGAGAATATCCCTTTCAACAAGAGGTCCCTGAGGTCGTTGTGTGCTAGCATTAGCATGGACCATTCCCAAGATGATGTTAGGAGGATTGTCGATGTTTTTTCAGAACTAAAGACAAAAGACCCAAACTTCCGTGACAGCTGCTTAGTCCTCTCGGAAGGGCTGCACTTCCCCCAAACAAGAATTTCCTGTAAACTATAATCTTGCTCTGCTAAGCAGGTCGTATCATTTCAATATGTAATCTTTTTTAGCATAACATGCATACAAGGACGGTCTTATCTTGTCCACATCTCGTGTACTAAACTGAGAATGTCCACCTACCCAGCATATGTATTCCATGTGAACAATTACGTTTTACCAATCAATCAGCTTTAATTTTGATATGTTTTGCTGTGGATTACTTAATATTTCAGGATATAGGGGTACATATAAACAATCATTGAGACTTTTTACTTTAAATATGGAAGTACCTTATTTTTTGGAAAAAAAACTAAGGGATCAGACAAATGTTGTGCGCTACACCTCAATTTAGGATTATGTATGTAAAATCATTCTGATCTCTTTCAATCAATGTTGAAAATCATATTGGACCAAAAAAGTATTGTGTGTTACCCTTTGCATTTAGGGTTACCACCAACTCCGATCTTTCCATCGCATATAGAAGAACCTTATTATTTGATATGAAGAGAGATAGTCTGAACAAAGATCCCACCATAAAAACAAAGATCCCACCATAAACTAAACATTATAAGCTCACTCATATGTGGAAGGACCTTATCCTTTTTAGAACTCAGTTCGGATCTGAAAAAAAGGACTAATGTTATCTCCCTCGTTGCGGTTAAGCATCATCGTTGCGATCTTCATTTAACTTATAGAAGGACCTTATTAGTTTGACATTCATATCGGACCAAAAAAGTATTGTTTGTACCCTCGCATGTCGGGTTACTTATGTTCCAATGTTCCGAACTTTTCATCGCACCTAGAAGAACTTTATTATTTGATATCAAGATAGATATTGTGAACAAATAACTCCCATTAACTAGATATTGCAACCTTAGTCATATGTGGAAAGACCTTATCCGTTTTAGAATATCAGTTCAGATCCGAAAAAGGACTAGCGTCATCTTCCCTGATGCAATTTCAGTATACATCAACATTGCAATCTTCATTTCACTCATAGAAGAACCTTATTGGTTTGACATTCATATCAGACCAGAAAAGTATTGTGTGTTACCTCGCATTTATGGTTACATATGTTCCACTGTTTCAAACTTTTCATCGCATATAGAAGAACTTTATTATTTGATACCAAGAGAGATAGTCTGAACAAAGATCTCCCATAAACTGGATATTATAATCTTAGTCATATGTGGAAGGAACTTATCCTTTTTTAGAACTCAGTTCAAATCCGAAAATGGACTAACATTATCTCCCCCGTTGTGGGTAAGTATACGTCATCGTTGTGATCTTCATTTCACTTATAGAAGAACCTTATTGGGTTGACATTCATATCGGACTAAAAAGTATTGTGTGTTGCCACGCATATAGGGTTATTTATGTTTCAATGTTCTGAACTTTTTATCGCATAAAAAAACTTCATATATTATTTGATATCAAGAGAGATAGTATGAACAAATATCTCCCATTAACTAGATATTGCTAGCTTAGTCATATGTGAAAGGACTAATGCTATCTTCCCTGTTGTGTGTTACCTCGCATTTAGGGTTACTTATGTTCCAATCTTCCAAAATTTTAATTGCGTATAGAAGAACTTTGTTATTTGATATCAAGTGAGATATTCTAAAAAAATATCTCCTATTAACTAGATATTGCAAACTTAGTCATATGTGGAAGAACCTTATCTTTTTACAATAGCATGCGGCCAAGGGGAGGGCTAGTGAGGTGCGGCTAAGGGAAGTGGGGCCAGGGTGGCCGGCCCCCACAAACCCTAACCCTAGCTAGCTAGCGCCCAAGGCCATGGCGCCCCACCAACCCTAATCCAATAATCGGGCGCCTTGGGTAAATGGGCTCCCCTCTCGGAGGGGCCCATTAAGGTGGGATGCCCCACCAACCCTAGTACTACATGTGTATAACCATTTCGATCGCAAACCTATGTCATAACCACTAAGTTGGATTGGTCTATTATTTCGGTGAGAGACTTTGAAGCTTGCAAGGTATACAAAGTTAGTAATATGTGTGTATAACCATTTTGATCGCAAACTCGTGTCTTATGGTTACGTATGATCCAACGTTCCGAACTTTTAACCATTTACAGAAGAACTTTATTGCGATCCTTTGTACTATATGAGGAGAAGCTCTTCGACGTTTCTTCCATTGTCGGGCCAAACTTACTAGTCTTATAGTGATACATGATGTCACTCAACAAGTTAGATATGTCTACTATTTTGGTGCGAGACTTTGTAGTTGGATAGGTATACAAAGTTAGTACTACGTGCGTATAACCATTTCGATCGCAAACTTGTGTCTTATAATTACGTATGATCCAACATTCAGAACTTTTAACCATTTACAGAAGATTTTTATTGTGAGCCTTTGTACTGTATGAGAAGAAGCTTTTTTATGTTTCTTCCATTGTTTGGCCGGACTTGCTAGTCCTATAGTGATACATGATATCACTAAACAAGTTGAATAGGTCTATTATTTCGGTGTGCGATACTTTGTAGTTGGATAGGTCTACAAATTTAGTACTACATGTATATAACCATTTCGATAGAAAACTCGTGTCTTATGGTTAGGTATGATGCAATGTGCCAAACTTTTAACCATTTACAAAAGAACTTTATTGTGATCTGTTCGTGCTACACGAGGAGAAACTTTTTGACATTTCTCCATGGTCAGATCGGACTTGCTAGTCTTATAGTGATACATGATATCACTAAACAAGTTGGATGGGTCTATTATTGTGGTGCGAGACTTTGTGATTGAATATGTATACAAAGTTAGTACTACATGTGTATAACCATTTTGATTGCAAACTCTCGTGTCATATGGTTATGTATGATCAAATGTTCCAAACTTTTAGCCATTTATAGGAGGAATTTATGAGGAGAAGCTTTTTGATGTTTCTGCCATGGTCAGGCCGGACTTGCTAGTCTTATAGTGATACATGATATCACTAAACAAGTTGGATAGGTCTACTATTTTGGTGCGAGACTTTGTAGTTGGATAGGTATACAAAGTTAGTACTACGTGCATATAACTATTTTGATCGCAAACTCGTGTCTTATGGTTACGTATGATCCAACGTTTTTAATTTTTAACCACATACATAAGAACTTTATTGCAAGCTTTTAGTGCTACATGAGGAAAATTTTATTTGATGTTTTTCCATGGTCGGGCCGGACTTGCTAGTCTTATAGTGATACATGATATCACTAAATAAGTTGGATAGGTCTATTATTTCGGTGTGCGAGACTTTATAGCTGGCTAGGTATACAAAGTTAGTACTATGTGTCTATAACCATTTCGATCGCAAACTTGTGTCTAACAGTTAGGTATAATCTGATGTTCCGAACTTTTGATCATTTATAGAAAAACTTTATTGTGATCCTGTGTACTATATGAGGAGAAGCTCTTCGATGTTTCTTCCATTGTCGGGCCAAACTTGCTAGTCTTATAGTGATACATGATATCAATAAATAAGTTGGATATTTCTACTATTTCGGTGCGAGACTTTCTAGTTGGATAGGTATACAATGTTAGTACTACGTGCGTATAACCATTTCGATCTCAAAATCGTGACTTATGGTTATGTATGATCCAACGTTCAGAAATTTTAACCATTTACAGAAGATTTTTATTGTGAGCCTTTGTACTGTATGAGAAGAAGCTTTTTTGACGTTTCTTCCACTGTCTGGCCGGACTTGCTAGTCCTATAGTGATACATGATATCACTAAACAAGTTGGATAGGTCTATTATTTCGGTGTGCGATACTTTGTAGTTGGATAGGTCTACAAAGTTAATACTACGTGTATATAACCATTTCGATCTAAAACTTGTGTCTTATGGTTAGGTATGATCCAACGTTCCCAACTTTTAAACATTTACAGGAGAACTTTACTGTGATCTGTTTATGCTACACGAGGAGAAACTTTCTCACATTTCTCCATGGTCAGACCGGAGTTGCTAGTCTTATAGTGATACATGATATCACTAAACAAGTTGGATGAGTCTATTATTATGGTGCGAGACTTTGTGATTGGATAGGTATACAAAGTTAGTACTACATATGTATAACCATTTCAATCGCAAACTCATGTCATATGGTTACGTATGATCCAGCGTTCCAAACTTTTAACCATTTATAGAAGGACTTTATGAGGAGAAGCTTTTTGATATTTCTGCCATGGTCGGCCCGGACTTGCTAGTCTTATAGTGATACATGATATCACTAAACAAGTTGGATAGGTGTACTATTTCGGTGCGAGACTTTGTAGTTAGATAGATATACAAAGTTAGTACTATGTGCGTATAACTATTTTGATCGCAAACTCGTGTGTTATGGTTACGTATGATCCAATGTCTTGAACTTTTAACCACATACATAAGAAGTCCATTTTGCGAGTTGGCTAGGTATATGATACGTCCATTTTGCATCACTATTTTATATCATAATTTACTATTATTCATTGATATATTTCATACTTAGAGATGATAGTTATGTTATTTCCTCTATTTTGCATGTTTGATGATTATTGAAGAATTCACTGCCGGAGTCAGGATTCTACTGGAAAAAAGACCATCAAGATACAATATTTCTGAAGACCAGCAATCCAGGAAAATACCAGAAGTTCCTATTTCACCAGAAGATGGAAGTAGCCAGAAGGAGAGGGCGAGGTGAGCCACCAGGGGCCCACACCACCTGGTGGTGCGGGCCAGCCCTAGGCCGCGCCGCCTGGTGGTGTGGCCGCCCTGGCCCACTTCTGCCATCGCCCCTTTGCGTATATCATCTCTCCAAAAACCTAAGACTGGGAGGAGGATCGCAAAAAGACTCTGCCGCCTCTCCGAGACAGAAAACAGAGAGAGAGAGAAATCTCTCCGGCAGGCAGCAATCTATTGGGGAAATTCCTTCTCAGAGGGGGGAAAGCATCGCCATTATCACCGCCATCGAGATGGGCTTCATCGGGATCATCATAATCATCACCATCGCCACCAGCACCTTCATCACCATCATCACCACGCCATCTCGCTGTAACATCTTGGGGTGAATCTTGTCTAGTTTATAGGGAACACTTTCCCTATGTTGATTACTACTTGTAGTTGATGCTATTGAGTGGAACCATTGAATTAAGGTTTATGTCCAGATTGTTATTCATCATTATTTCACCTCTGATCATGATCCATATGATGTTTTGTGAGTAGCTCGTTTAGTTCTTGAGGACATGGGAGAAGTCAAGATGTTAGTAGTGGAACTATGTTGAGTAATATTTAATGGTTTGATATTTATGTTGTGGTGCTATTTTACTAGTGGTGTCATGTAAATGTCGACTACATGATACTTCACCTTTATGGGCCTAGTAGAATGCATTGTGTACTTGGCTAATAATTGTGGGGTTGCCAGAGCGACAGAAACCTAAACCCCCGTTAGGAAACCATTGCACCAGGGAGTGTAGAATCTCGGAGTTTAAGGCTGTGGTTAGATTTATTATAATTACTTTCTTGTAGTTGTGGATGCTTGCAAGAGGTATAATCACAAGTATGTATTAGTCCAAGTTGGGGTAGTGCATTAGCATAGGTTCACCCCCATAACACCTATCAAACCAATGAAGATTAATCAACTGTATGAAGCAAAAGCACTTGACAGAAACTCCCGTGTGTCCTCAAGAACGTTTGGTAATCATAAGTAACACAACTGGCTTGTCCTTTGCTCTAGAAAGGATTGGGCCACTCGCAACAATTATTATTATTGTCTTTTATTTACTTGTACTTTATTTATCTGCATTATCAAATACCCCTGAAAACTCATTTGCTAGTATTTATAGTGATTCCTTGATCAAAACTGCTTGTCAACACCTTCTGCTCCTCGTTGGGTTCGACACTCTTATTTATCGAAAGTACTATGATACACCCTCTATACTTGTGGGTCATCAGTATACAAAGTTAGTACTTGATGTCTCACAGGACCCGTTGAGAAACCCCAAGAGGAAGGTATGCACATTATACTCAGAATGACAACTATGCTCTCTTAATAAGAGCATAAAGATAGAAGATGAAGACTCAACATAAAAGTAAAAGAAAGGCCCTTCGTAGAGGGAAGTAGTGATTGCAAGTTTTATAAACCTTCCAAAAATTATGGTACTTATTAGCTTTGAGCTCTCATTGCCCCTATCATTGGCATCTTGAGTGGTTAAGGTTAATGTGAGAACAAGTATGAGTTATATGCTTGACAAACCATCAGTTGAAAATCTCATGTCCCGTGAATACGAGTACCTAAACCGCATGCTACTCGACTTAGGTCCCAAGTAAGTTCTTGTCATTGTAAGCATATATGTATCATCAAAAACGCCAATAGGGTACTGATGCGGCACGGTGTTGATGATGTAAATCACCACCCAGTTGGGAACCCCAAGAGGAAGGTATGATGAGCACAACAGCAAGTTTTTCCCTCAATAAGAAACCATGGTTTGTCAGTTCAGGAAAAAGCCAAACTCCAGAAGGTGATGCTTGCTAGCTTCGCGACGGCTCCGGACAATTTATAGGGCGCCTCATCCAGTGCTTTGCTTTGCCAGCCGCAACGCAAAACCTGCACACAACACAACCAAGTACTTTGCTCCCAACTTACTATGAGGTTGTCAGTCTCACCGGTTTGCTATAAACAAAGGAATGAGCGTATCGAGTGGAAAGCAATAGTAGTATGCGAGAAAGTAAACAGTGCGAGTAAAGTAAACAGGTAATAGCAATGTAAAGGAAATTGGATCGGGGTCCACAGTTCACTAGTGGTGTCTCTCTATAAGATAAATAACGACATGCTGGGTAAACAAATTACAGTTGGGCAATTGATAGAATAAAGATAACGTGCATATGTCAAGAGGATCACTATGAGATTTACTCTGGGCATTACAACAAAATACATAGACCGCCATCCAACTGCATCTATGACTAATAATCCACTCGTGGGGAATCATCCGAGGACCCCTTGAGTATTAAGTTGCGAACAACAGATAATTGCATTAAGCAAAGTGTGTAATGTAAACAAAGCATATGCCCTTGGACATAAGAATGTTGTTTTATCCCTAGTGGCAATAGCACATCTACAACCTTAGAGGTTTTTGTCACTCCCCCAGATTAAATAGAGGCATAAACCCAACTATCGAGCATAAATACCCCCTCTTGGAGTCACTAGTATCTACTCGGCCAAGATAGCTACTAACAACGGAGAGCATGCAAGATCATAAACAACATAGAGATAACATAAGATAATATTCAGCACATCAACTTAATCATAACACCAATATTCATTGGATCCCAACAAACACAACATGTAGAATTACATAACGGTGATCTCGATCATGTAAGGCAGCTCACGAGATCTAAACATGAAGCACATGGTAGAGAAGACAACCAACTAGCTACTGCTATGGACCCATAGTACAAGGTAGACTACTCACTCATCGCGCTGGAGGCAAGCATGGCGATGAAGAAGACCTCCGGTGGCGATTCCCCTCTCCGGCAGGGTGCCGGGAAGAGCTTCTAGACCTCGGGTCGACGACGACGGCGGATCGCGATGTGTTTCTAGAAAAGTGATCGGGTGTTTAGGTTTTTCCCATCGGGGGGTCTTTACAAGCGAAGGGGCAACGTCATAAGTGGACCAGGACGGTCACACACGTAGAGGGCGCGGCCAGGGGATGGGCCGCGCCGCCCTATTGTGTGGCCGGCCCGTGGCCCCTCTCCGTCTCCTCTTCGGACTTCTGGAAGCTTCGGTAAATTTCTGGATGTTCGACTTTTGTTTCATCCAATTCTGAGAATATTTCCTGTGTAACTTTTCTGAAACACAAAAACAACAGAAAACAGGAAACTGGCACTGTGGCATCTTGTTAATAGGTTAGTTCTGGAAAACGCATAAAGACGCCATGAAGTGTCATGAAACACTAAGCAAATGGTATAAAAACAAGCATGGAGCATCAAAAATTATAGATACGTTTGAGACGTATCAGGTACCTCCTACCCGATGATATGGAAGCTTTCCCATATCAAAATGACAGGACAAATAAACAATGAACATCTGTACATCTCTTTTATTTACCATTGGGTATAGCTTTTATTTTGAGATGCGTCGTCGAGTGTCCACTACGGTTATGCTGTAAATTTCCACCATGAATGATGCATGGTTTAGATTAGCGGCCTAGGCGTTTCTCTAACACATATACAAACTCCATGAGATCAAAAGTTTCCAACTTACTTCACATCGCTAGGCATCCATAAACAAAAGATTATGATATCAACTAAATAGGAATAAGTGCAATGTTGAAAACGTGCCCCATGGAAGCATGGCTGTGCTAACTTTTAACTTACAATTTGCAAGCATATAAACTTCATAAGAGAATCACAATGGTCACGTTTATTAAGTGCAAGAAAGTAAATGTGCCATCAAGTTCGTGAGAGCTTTACTAACTAATTTTCTCATAATAAAAAATTTAATTTGGAAGATAGATAAAAGCATGATGAATATACTTGGAATAGCAATAATGCTAATAGGTAGATATGGTGGACACATTGGCAAACTTTGGTTTTTCAGGAGTTGGATGCACGAGTAGAGGTCATACTCAGTACAGGTGAAGGCTAGCAAGAAACTGAGAGCGACCAACTAAGAGAGCAATAACAACCATAATTATGCATAGCGACAAAACATTATTAATCAAAGCATAAAGTGATATTACAAGTCAAAAACTAAATGATCATAGAGGCTTGAGGTGACTGATTCATAGTCATCACATGGTGTAAGCATGCGCCAAGTCAACCCAAATAAAGCATCAAAGGAGAATACCATAATATTATGCTTTTGTATGGTAAAAACAACACATGATTCTTTTAATGGCACATTAAGCACTCTCAGTCATTTAAGACAAGTCATGCTACAACAATAACTACTAAGCATATAATCAAAATAATATCTAGCATGACATGCTAAAGTCTAAGCCACAATCTAAACAAGCTTCCTTTTGCACCACTATAAGCATGAAATATTTTACTCTTCTCCAACACCAATCAACTTATTTGAAACAACTCTCAAAGATAATAATTAAAAAAGACCAGAGGGATAAACACACCTAACTAAAAAGAACTAACAATTTCTGAACAAAATAAGAGTGAAAAATAAAAACTAAACACAGTACTAGCAAAAGAGAACACTCGCAGAACAATAAGAGTGAAAACTAGAGTGTTATAGGCAATAAAAATGGAGTGTATCTTCTCCAAAAGAAGTATGCTGGGATCCAACCATTTATTACAGCAAACAAAGCAAAAGAAAAAGAAAAACGAAAATAAAGATGCTCCAAGAACAATACATAGCATATGAAGCAATAAAAATATAGTGTCTTGAAAGATGACCTGATATTTCGTTGATGAAGAAGGGGGTGCCTTGGGCATCCTGTGCGTATAACTGTTTTGATCGCAAACTCGTGTCTTATGGTTAAGTATGATCCAACATTGTGAACTTTTTAACCACATACATAAGAACTCTATTGCGAGCTTTTCGTGCTACATGAGGAGAAACTTTTTGATGTTTTTCCATGGTCGGGCCGGACTTGCTAGTCTTATAGGGATACATGATATCACTAAACAAGTTGGATAAGTCTATTATTTTGGTGTGTGAGACTTTAGAGTTGGCTAGGTATACAAAGTTAGTACTACGTGTGTATAACCATTTCGATCGCAAACTCATGTCATACGCTTAGGTATGATTCGATGTTTTGAAATTTTAACCATTTACAAGAAAACTTTATTGTTAGCCTTTGTACTCTATGAGGAGAAGCTTTTTGATGTTTCTGCCATGGTCGAGCCGGACTTGCTAGTCTTACTGTGATACATGATATCACTAAACAAGTTGGATAGGTCTATTATTTCGGTGCTAGACTTTGTAGCTTGCAAGGTATACAAAGTTAGTACTATGTGTTTATAACCATTTCAATCGCAAACTCGTGTCTTATGGTTATGTATGATCCAGCGTTCTGAACTTTTAACAATTTACAGAAGAACTTTATTGCGATCCTTTGTACTATATGAGGAGAAGCTCTTCTACATTTCTTCCATTGTCGGGCCAAACTTGCTAGTCTTATAGTGATACATGATATCACTAAACAAGTTGGATATGTCTACTATTTTGGTGAAAGACTTTGTAGTTGGATAGGTATACAAAGTTAGTACTACGTGCGCATAACCATTTCGATCGCAAACTCGTGTCTTATGGTTACGTATGATCCAAAGTTTAGAACTTTTAACCATTTACAGAAGAACTTTATTGCGAGCCTTTGTACTATATGAGGGGAAGCTTTTTGACATTTCTTCCATTATCGACCGGACTTGCTAGTATTATAGTGATACATTATATGACTAAAAAAGTTAGATAGTGTCGTGGGAATTTAGAGACAGTAGCCATTGGGTGGCTTAACGAAGGGGCTCGACGGTGGTGACGATGGGTCCGGCTCGGGATTGTGCCAACGGAGACACCTCGGTTTACCCAGATTCAGGGCCCTCCCGGTTGGAGGTAAACCCCTACTTCCTGCCTGCTTCTTATTGACTAGACAGTATCGATTACACTGCTCCTCGATCTGTTCGGGCTAGAGGAGGAGGAAGAAGATTCGTCTCCCTAGACTAAGGGTCCAGGCCCCCTTATATAGGCGGGGGCCTGGTTACAGGTTAGGTAACGATTCGATCGGCTGCCGGCTCCTCGGTGGCGGCGTCCTTGGCGTCATCCTTAGGCCCTGCTCTGGCAAAGGCACTTTATAAAGTGCCTTTGCCCCGGACCGGCATCTTGGAGGCATATCCCCTCCCTTTTGCCTCGGATCCCGTCATGGGGAAGGGTCTTCGGTCGCTGATTGGCTGAGGCCGGTCGTGGCGCTCGTCACTCCCATCCTTGGCTTCTGTTGCTCTTGTCGGGGCCAGCCCACTTTCGGCTAGACAACCATTGGGAGGCTTTTGTCTTCATCGCCCGGCTCTGGCCCTCCTCGGTGGAGTCGCCAGCCGGCTGCTGGCGCAGCCGGCCCTCCGGACAGAGCCGGTCTTCTCGCTGCTGAGGTCGTGGAGACTCCTGGGATGCTAGCCGGCATATTGCTCGGCCTTTAGTACGCCCTATAAGTCATCCCCACGACACTCGCCCCCGAAACTGGCGAAGTCTCATGGATTACCATGGGGCTTCGGTGGGTTCTTCTTCTCGCCGAAGTCTCGCTCATCCTCGTCGAAGTCCCAGGATTCTTTATTTGACTCGGAAGCGATTGGCCTCGAGGTCAAATCTTGCGGAGTGTTACCAGCTATCTCGGGATGAGCCGGTTCCGAAACCGATCCGGCTGGCGACCGCCACGTGGCCGTCTGCCATTGTCCAGCTCCTTGGGACGTGCTCCGTCGGGGGCTGGACCGAGGCACCACTTGTCCGCGCGCCGTCGCGTCACGTCCAATCGGCCCCGGCCCACGATCTTTTGCGGCAACCACGGCGGTTGCCCGATCTTTATGCGATCGTGGCTCATGACGAAAGGGGTCAGTTGCCGACCCATCGTGCGTGAAATAGGCAACTGACCCGCCCCCTCACTTTTAAACCAGGGACCGTTCCTGAAATAGAGCATCGGTCGCCCGCTTCTCTTCTTCCTTTGGCATTTGCTCCACCTGGAATCCCCTGCTCCCGAGCTTCATCCCCAAGGGATTAGGGTTCTCCGCTTGCTCCGCCACCATTCCGCTCATCCAGATCCGCACCCGGATGGCTCCCAAAGCATCTCGGCCCAAAGGGAAGGGGGCAGCCACGGATAAGGACGCCGCTCCGCCCGCTTTGCTGAAGGGATCCTCGGAAGGCTCTTGGGTGAAGGAGAAACATATCGAGCCGCTGCGCCGGGGTCGAGTGCTTCCACCCGCGGACCTCGTGGGCTGCCGTCCCGCCGGAAATGAATGGGTCCCCGCTCCTGGGCCTGGGGAGACAGTGGTCTTCTATGACCATTTCCCCCGGGGCTTCGCGCTGTAGGCCAGCAGCTTCATGCGCCAATTCCTGGACCACTTTCGCCTGCAGCCGCATCACATCGAGGCGAACACGATGATGATATTGTCTGTATTCGCAACCCTTTGTGAGGCATATTTGGGCATCTGGCCCAACATTGAGCTGTTACACCGACTGATCTACTTCAAGACCCAGACGGCAGAAACCGTTCTGGTGATATGCAGCACCGCCTCCTTCTAAGCACGCAAGACCGTGGACTTCCCCGGCATAAAAGGGAAGGAGTCTTGCAAGAAATGGCAGTGCTCCTTCTTCTACGTGAAAAACCTGAAGGAGGGCGAAGACCATATCAATCTGCCGCCCTTTGAGGCGGGCGGGCCCGAGCGGGATAACTGGAGTGCTGCTCTTCCTCGCCCCTTGCCGGACATGGAGGAGATTCTTCAGCGGATCACCACCCTGCAGATGGAGGGTGGCCTGGAGCCGCCCGACCTCCTCCTCGCCTTCCTGGTCGCCCGCGTGTCGCCGCTCCAGCGCCACTCGCACAAGATGTGCTTCCTGGGATCCGCCAGGGATCCTACTCGTCACTCCTCCAAGGCGCTGTCAGCATTGGAGGTGGCTCAGAAGGCGAACTGCATTGCTGATGTCAAGCTTCAAGCCTCGTGGACGTGGGGTCTGGAACCTCACCACCGAGACAACCCAATTGCTGAGGTGAGCTTGCCGGGCCTGGCCCCTGTCCTTCTCCCCCTTTGCGACTCTGATCTCCTGACCTCTGTTTACTTGGCCCGGGCAGAACTTGTTTGCCCTGCAGGCGACGGAGAATTCGACCCAGCGTCAGGCCGGCTTTGCTGCTGACAGAGCCGAATCGGATGATAAAGTCATTTGGGACAAAGCCGAGGAGGTAGAGGACGCTAGTTCTCAGGCCGCCATCGAGAGCTCAAGCGCCACTCACGGCGATGAAGGAAGTGAGGAGCTCGTGGACTCGGGCGAGCCCCTCAGTCACTCCAGTAAGTTTCGAGGCCCCTCCCTCTTAAGAGATTGGTTCGAGGATGATGATGGTGAAACGGGATCAGCTGCCACCCTCGGGGGCGTAGCCCTTCATGTAGCCGCCGTAGCCACTGCTGGGGTTCAAGCTCCCCCGATCGTGGATTTGCCGGAGTCTCCAGAGCCACATCCTATTGCTTCAGAGCCGGCAGATCACGAAGAGGCTGGAAGCGATCCAGCCGGCACCAAGAGGAGGGCTCAGCCGGCCTCCTCCGAGCCGGCTGAGAAGCACAGGAAACCAGAGCCAGCAGCGAGGGACCTGCATCGTCCTAAAACGAAGAAGGTGGCCAAACGGCGAGCTATCGCCGTAGCCGGGTGAGCTTCCCGCTTCCTTGCTTCTCATCTTTACTTTACCGCCGTGGCCTTGATTGACTCGGTCATGGGATGCCCTCTTTGCAGGTCGCCCCTTTCTGTTGATTCGGCTGCCCAACCTCCTCCCGTCGTCGCTTCCGGGGAAACTATGACCCCGGCTCTCGAGCCCTCATGCCACAAGAGGGCGCGCAGGGAGGAGATTGGCGGCGACTCGGGTCGCATTGAAGATGATCGCTGCTCTCCGCGGTTGAAGCTTGTGGCGAGCGAAGCTAGGGCAGAGGATCCTACACGCCCAGAGGTGCCCGTGGACGTTGTTCCCCACCCGGCTGCCACACCTGAGGCCGACTCCACGCCAGCCAAGGAGACTACTCCGGCCGGGGCTGTCACACCCCCACTTCCTGCTACCAAAGACGTCACGGCGGGGAATGACGCCGCCATCCATGCGCCCTCCGACCTGCCCAGTCAAGAAGGTACGCGCGAGGCCGCGGCGGGAGCAATGGAAGAGGCCCCGGTGCGCGCGAGGTCACTGGAGCCCACGGGGCCGGCTGCCCAGACTCCTTCCAACCTCGAGCTCGTGCCGAGCGTGCAGGCTGCGGTGCCTGCGGCCGGGACGAGGGCTGGTGCGACCGTTGGTTCCCTGCTCCTTGGGCTGGCCTGCAGTTCTGGCGAAGCTTCTCAAGGACTCCTCACCACTCGGGTGACGAGGAGCGAACTTGGTGACGACTTGCCAGCTCCTGAGGCTGTGACCAGGGGTGCCTCAAGTGGAAAAACTCTTGTCACTGTGGTTGGGTCCAGCGTTGGGAGTCTGAGCTCTGCCAGCCAGCTTCAGCAAGAATGGGCAGACACCGCCTCGAGTGCCGATGCTGGAGAAAAGCTCAAGGTCCATGGCAGCAAACCGACTCTGGCGGAGCTAGACAAGCAGTTTACTATTGTCAAGGAGTCGCTTCAGAACGCCGGCTTCCAATTCCTTGATGCTATACGGACGACCAATGTGAGTACTGCACCTTTAGCCTATGATTTCTTCTGCTAGTTGGGAGACATGACCTGCGGCTTCATGGTCCATTTTGCCATACATCCTAGCCCCCGAGTTTCGAGGCAGCTGTAGAAATAGCTGGCTCGAAAGTGAATTTCGCTAAGAATCGTTGCCTTTCTGCCTTCCACAGGAGCTGAACGCGCTTCAAGCCAACGTCTTTCAGAAGCTGCTGGCGAAGTACCGTGCCGGCAAGGTTCAATATCAAGACATGAAGAAGGAGCTGGAGAAGCTGTCAGGTAAGCTCGGGACCCCTTGCTTCGAAACTCTGCTGCTGTCCTTTCCGCTCTCATATCTCCGTTTCCAGATTCCGCCTCACTCATCGCTTCGCTTAAGTCCTAGTTGGCCAACTCGATGTCGGCCGACGCTATTGAGTCGCTCAAGCGAAAGCACGCAAAGGAGCTTCAGGGCCTGCAAGCCCAGGCCGTCCGGGCTCAGGAGTTGGAAACTGAGCTGGCAAAGGCTTGAGAGGCGGAGTCATCGCTGCGGCTGGAGTTTGATCACCAGCTGGCCGAAGAGAAAAGAATCCTCTCTGCAAAGTTCGACAGCAAGGTGAACGAGCTTCGCACGACCTTGGGGAGCGAAGTCGAGAGCTGCGGCGCCCAAATCGACGAGCTGGAGACTCTCTGGAGGCTTGACAGTGAGTGTCATGACAAGGAGATCGGCGTTTGGCGTGCCCGCGACCGCAAGGTTCAGTTCGGCCTGCTGGGGCTGGAGGAAGCTCTTCGTGGTATACTTCCTTTCCTGCTTCTCATCTCTTGCTCTTTCACGTCGCCTCCTCACTCTCTGTTTGCCCTTGCAGGAGCTTTCCCAGACTCCGACAAGGCCGCCATAGCGGCGCTGAAGGAATACAGGGCGGAACAAAAGATCGTCCCTAGCAGTGACCCCAAAGCCGAGCTTTCCCCAGGGGAATTGGTTGCGTTGGCCAAATGCCGGCTTCATCCAGTCGCCAAGCTGGGCGGGGATCTCCACGAAGCCATTGTTTCTGTCTTCAAAACCTTGTGACCGGGACGAGCGGTGCCTGGCGAGATCCAGGCGCTCCTCCAGTGGATCCCTCTCGCGCCCAACCGGCTCGACATCTGGAAAGAGTCCGCGGCTCGAGCCGGCGCTGAACAGGCTCTAGAGTTCGTGCTCTCCTGGTATCCAGGCATTAACCTGGACCAGCTAGAGAATCTTCGTGAAGGCGGATTAGTAGGCCTCGACAAAGTCAAGCTCCGCCAACGCGCCTGTGCCATCGCTGAGTGTGCCGAGACCGATGTGCTTTTTGACGCTGGGGATAGTGATGAATCCTTGGATGGCATGGACTTCGAGAAGCCCGGCTCTGCGGAAGTACCTCAAAAAGCCCCCGAGGATCTCGCTGATAACTCCATTCCTCTGTCCCCCAGTGGCGATGACTTCGTCTTGGCATCTCGAACTGGCGACGCTGCTCCGCTGGAGCCGGCTAACTTGCCAAGCGCCCCCTGACCGTGTCAGGATTTTCTTATTCGTTTTTATGTATGTTGAACTCATGTCGTGCCCAACAACATTTCGTTCGTGTGTACCGATGACGTTTCACCCTGAATTCCTTACGTATTGGTTTCTAGTTGTTTATGAACCGGATTTAACCTGACCCCTTTCGGCTTTTTCCTTTATCTTCCCATCCTTCGGCCCTTCTACCCCCAACCGGCAGCCTGGTGCCGGCTGGTCTCCCTTGGACCGACAGCCGAATGCCGGTCTAGGGTGGGAGCATGCCGCGGTATGAGGAGTAGTACTTCGGCACATAAGAGATCTGGCTTGGTCCAGTCCACGCACAACTATTAACCAATGCGCATGGTTTTTGGGTAAACGCTCATTAACGGCTTTGCGTTCTGTCCTCTTAGCGATTTTCCAGTGTGGGTGACCTGCCGGCTCCATCGCCCTCGGCTTGGGATGGAGGTTGGGCACGGGGTCCGATCCGCACATTGTACTCGTTCGTCTGACAAGGGATTCGATTCGTCGAGTCGTGGGCGTTTCCTCTTAGCGACTTTCCTAGGTGGGTGACCTGCCAGCTCCATCCCACACGGCGCAGGGTGGAGGTTGGGCTCGGGGTCCGGTCCGCACACAGTACTCGTTCGTCTGACAGGAGGATCGATTCATCGGGTTGGTGCTGCCGGCTCCCGTTTGGAGCCGGTTTCCAGCCCCCGTGAATAACACTTAGAAAGGTAAAAGGCACTTCAGAGCACTTTTTCCAGGGATCAGCCGTATGCCGCCCAACTTCCTTTTATTCAACGACACTTGTTCGGGATACAAGGTTTTTGCCTTGGCTTGGCCAAAGGTCTTAAGCGATCTCGACTTGTCTCAGGCGAGGCTGTGAAGCACTCCCTCCTACCTCGAGGAGGGGCCAGCCCCCGAGACAAGAACTTCTGCCTCCTTGCCCGCTTCGGGCGGGACTTTCTTGGCGTTGCTTGCCGGCTCGAGGTGCGGAGTCGGCTGGCTCGACGCCGAGCGGCCCGGCTGGACCACCGCCACCCGCTGCAGCAGTTGTCGCTTCTCCTCAGCAATGACCAGGGCTTCTGCCAGCTTGGAACTGGCCCTTGCGCACTCTATCGACTTCTTGTAGCACCCGGTGACAGTGATCACCCCACGAGGGCCTGGGAGCTTCATCTTCAAGTAAGCGTAGTGCGGGACTGCCATGAACTTGGCCAGGGCAGGTCTTCCAAGCAGCGCGTGGTAAGGGCTGTTGAGGTCTACCACCTCGAACCAGATTGGCTCGCGACGATGATTGTCCTTTCCTCCGAACAGCACTTCCAATTCAATCCTTCCCATTGGCGTACAAGAGTGTCCCGACACAATCCCATGGAAGATTAGCTTGGTTGGCTTCAGCTGGATCTCTGTGATCCCGAGCTTTTCCATTGAAGTGCGGTAGAGCAAGTTGATGATGCTGTCTCCATCGATGAGTACGCGCGAGAATCGACAGGTATGCATCTCTGAGAACACGATCGGGTCCAAGACTAGCGCATAGCCCCCGGGTTTCGGCATGAGCGGCGGGTGGTCTTCACGCCCCCAGGTGATAGACGCATCAGACCAGTGCATGAACTGCGGTCCAACTTGTATGACAACATTTACCTCGACTCCAAACCATGGCTCATCCTTTGGATCCTCCATCTGGGAAGTGAACACATGGTATTGTTCCACATTCGCTTCCTCGGGGTAGTCCCCCGCTGCCTTGGCCGGTTGTCGATTCTTGTTTCCCTGCGCTTCAGCTGGCAGGCTTGGTGGAGGTCTAGGCAGTTGGTGGTTTCCTTGCTCCAGATCCCTGGTGAAGCTACACTGGCGAGTGGTATGCGCTGCCGGCTTGCCTAAAACGCTATGGAATTTGCAAGGTTGATCCAGCATCACCTCGATGGTGTACTTGTCCTTGCTGAATTTGTCCCCTTTGCGCTTCTGGCTTCCACCCGTAGCCCCCAGGCTTCCTTGAATAGCAGCTACCTGCTGTGAGCCGTACTTGTTGTCACGGCGCTCGTCTTTCCTATTGCCGTGTCGATCACGGTTGTGATGTCCTCCTTGGCCGGCTGCCGGCTGAGATTGGCCTCCGGCTAGCGCTGGCTCAACGCATTGCACCCTTGCAGCAGAGTCGGCAGGAAGCGTACTTGTCCGCTATCACCATGAAGTCCGCCATTGACTTTGGCTCGGCTCTGTGGAGCTTGTGCTTCAGTAGGGTTCCTTCTCTGCATCCGTCCGTGAAGTAGCCGATGGCTTGTTCCTCGCCCACTCCTTTGCATGAGTTGCGCAGCTCGGACCATCTCGTGAGGTAGTCACGATCTGGCTCATCTAGGCCTTGCTTGCGAAGGACAAGCTTTCGCGGGCGGGGCGGTCGCTTGTAGGTTCCCATGAAATTCTTGATAAACGCCTCTTGGAAATCATGCCAGGAGTTGATTTGCAGAGCCGGCAGGCTGTTGAGCCACATCCGAGCAGATCCTGTCAGCATGAGCGGCGCGTAGCGCACCACTGTCCTCTTGTTGTCGCCCGCAATGTCGACGGCGGTGACGTAGTCTGACAACCAGTCCTCCGGCTTCACCGCCCCAGTGTATTTGGGCATGTCGCGCGGGAGTGTGAACTTGGCCGGGAAGGGCTTGTTGCGGATACGAGGACCGAAGCAGACCAGCCCCGCTGAAGATTCCTCCTCGTCGAACTTGGAGTCCGCCAGCAGGTTGAGCCGATGGCGTGCGTCGTCCCTCGGCGGGTCGACGCGTTCCCCGATCCTCTGGCTCGTGTGCGAGCGAGCTGGCTGATGACCTTGAGCGCCTTGGCCAGCTCTCTGAGCCGACTGAGCTGGCACCGCAGACTTGCCGCGTGCCGGCTCCACCGCATCCGCCCGAGGAGGGTGACGCGGCTTGCTGGTGACCGCAGCTGGATCTCGAGGCTGCCGGTTGTGGTGGCCAGAGTGCTAGGTGCGGTGATTTCCACCGCTTTTGCGAGGAGCTCGGTTGCTCCGGCTGTGCTCCGCTAGGCCATGGTTGGGCGACGAAGCTTGTCCTTGCGACTTGTTCTGGCCGGCCACGATGATGCGGTTCTCGTATCGTGTGCCGCTCGCCTCTCCGCGTGGCTCCATCGCCTGCTGCTGTAGATCGGCAGTGTTTAGGAGTTCCTGGATCCGGGCTTGCTTCTCCCGCAAGTCCTCGCCTTGCAGTCCATCCAGTTCAGAGGTGATGTACCGCGCGGCGCGGAGGTTCTTTGTGGGCGTGCTGTAGGTGGGCTTGTTGATGATCGGAGGTAGCTTTGCCGAGGGCGCTGCCTGGTTCAGCTCCGCGCCCAGCTCGCGGCCTCGCTGACGAACTTGTCCCACCCGGCTTGGGCCATCTCCAGCCGGGGTGAAGCCGTGGGCGACGTTGTACTCGTTGATCGTGGAGAGGACGCGCTGACGAGTGTCATCGACGTCGACCGCTTCCTTGAGGAGGTTGAGGCGCGTCCGCTCCAGATCCTCGGAGACCTTGACCGGATCCGTGGAGATGTCGAGTGGAGCGCGCAGGTTCGTGATGGCTGCGTCCAACACGTCCCGCTTTGGAGGTCGAAGATCTTGTTCCGGTGGAGGTGGGCGTTCAAGCGGCGGGCGCGCGGAGCGCGGTGGGCCGCCGCCACCATCCTCCTCCAGGGCCAGCACTTCAACTATGTTGCAAAAGTCACTGCTTTCGCCGTCGTCGGAGTCTGCGTCACAGAAGGGGTCAAGCACATCGATTACCTCTTCCGGGAAGGGCTTCGTGACATAGAAGCGGTGGCTGCCGACGTCGAGGAAGGAGCCGTTGTCGCCGAGGCCGTTCTTGAAGTAGGCCAAGTTGTCGTCGACACAGTCGAAGGTGCCGAACCTCCAGACGAGGCCGGAGGCGACCTTCTCGCCGAGAGCCGATGAGGGTCCCGGCTGGAACTTGACTCCGCTCGCCGCCGCGCTTTGCCCCACGGTGGGCGCCAACTGTCGTGGGAATTTAGAGACAGTAGCCATGGGGTGGCTTAACGAAGGGGCTCGACGGTGGTGACGATGGGTCCGGCTCTGGATTGTGCCAACGGAGACACCTCAGTTTACCCAGGTTCAGGGCCCTCCCGGTTGGAGGTAAACCCCTACTTCCTGCCTGCTTCTTATTGACTAGACAGTATCGATTACACTACTCCTCGAGCTGTTCGGGCTAGAGGAGGAAGAAGAAGATTTGATCTCCCTAGACTAAGGGTCCAGGCCCCCTTATATAGGCGGGGGCCTGGTTACAGGTTAGGTAACGATTCGACCGACTGCCGGCTCCTCGGCGGCGGCGTCCTTGGCATCATCCTCAGGCCCTGCTCTGGCAAAGGCACTTTATAAAGTGCCTTTTCCCCGGACCGACATCTGGGAGGCATATCCCCTCCCTTTTGCCTCGGATCCCGTCGTGGGGAAGGGTCTTCTGTCGCTGATTGGCTGAGGCCGGTCGTGGCGCTCGTCACTCCCGTCCTTGGCTTCTGTCGCTCTTGTCGGGGTTAGCCCACTTTCGGCTAGACAACCGTTGGGAGGCTTTTGTCTTCATCGCCCAGCTCCGGCCCTCCTCGGTGGAGTCGCCAGCCGGCTGCTGGCGCAGCCGGCCCTTCGGACGGAGCCGGTCTTCTCGCTGCTGAGGTCGTGGAGACTCCTGGGACGCTAGCCGGCATATTGCTCGGCCTTTAGTACGCCCTATAAGTCATCCCCACGACAGATAGATCTATTATTTTGGTGTGCGAGACTTTGTAGTTGGGTAGGTCTACAAAGTTAGTATTACGTATGTATAACCATTTCGATCGCAAACTCGTGTCTTACGGTTAGGTATGATTCAACATTCTGAAGTTTTAACCATTTACATGAGAACTTTATAGCAAGCCTTTGTACTCTATGAGGAGAAGCTTTTTGACATTTCTGCCATGGCAGGCTGGACTTGCTAATCTTATAGTGATACATGGTATCACTAAACAAGGTGGATACAGTCAAATTATACTAAAATAAACAAGGAGTACAACAAAAAATTAAAGATTAAATATATACTTGACTACCGAAGAATAATCATCACTTAACTAAATTATCAGCTACAAAGCTATATCATATACTATTGTAGAGTCGCTCCATTACTAAAATAGCTAAATAAATATATGGTGCATGGGCAGAGCTAGCATCCATGCTTATACGCGAGACTAATGCTTGATAACCATAAATTATTGGCCAACATCAATACATTAACTTAACGGATGCTCAAGTAACTACACCAAAGCTGATAAACCAATGTATCCCTGAACGACATATGCATGGTCACAAACTGCATGCATGCATTAGGCGGCCAGCTTGATTAAATCGGCTAGCTGATTAAAGGCAGGACTCCTCGCATAGTCGGATGGTATACCTCGTATATCCTATAGGTACGCCACTGCGGACCAGACTTGCTAGTTTTAAAGTGATACATGATATTACTAAATAAGCTGGATAGGTCTATTATTTCAATGCGATACTTTATAGCTGGCAAGGTATACAAAATTAGCAGTATGTGTCATGCGCATGGGCCGAAGCAACAGGGTGGAAGGGTAAAAAATTAGTACTACTTGCATGTTTCAATCTTAGACTGAATTCATTCTTAGTTTGTACATAGTGTACACTTCAAATTTGAGTATTTGATGATAATTTTTTTGCATTGCATAATCGCGACATCATTTTTATTAGCGATCAGTAAATACCAAATTTATTCGATGTAATTGGAGATCTGGTGAACAAATTTGTAATTTTGCATAGTTCTTTGCATTGCATAATTATGTTGTTGTTTAATCTGTGGTCAGCAAATATGTAAATTTATTCAAAACAACTGGAGAACCGATGAAGGCAGTATGCATCACTTTGATACAGAGGTCGTAGGTCTGAAACCTCCTTTGTTTTTTTTTTTTTGGGTGCGTTTGAATTTTGCATTGTGCAATTTTATAATATTTATGTTGCATTGGAAATTTTATAGCTGCCCCACCCTAGCGTAAAATCCTTGTCCTGCCACTGGTCATGGGCCTGATAGTATGCTTGCTAGCGTAGGACTACAAACTCGATAATTAAATGCATCAGCATCTAGGTAGCCAATTTGACTTAATTCTTCTCGGTTTATAAGGCTTGCACGTGCATCTAGGTAGCCAATTTGACTTACAAGGCAAATACATACTTTCTTCTTCTCGGTTTATAAGGCTTGCACGTGCATCTAGGTAGCCAATTTGACTTACATAAAATAAACTATTTAGCATAAAAATTATACCATTAGAAAATAGAGCTTCTAGAGTTTTTAGTGACATATTTTTTTATAATTTTTACCGTATACTAAATTGATCAAATTAACGATCTAGATATACGTGCAAGCCTTATAAACTGAGAATGAGAGATTGGATCCAATACAAATGCAAAAGAAATTTAGTTTACCTGAATCGCCGAAATTGAGCTGGCTGGGGAGGGGTGGCAAGAATGCATCGCCATGAAAAATGGCACCGGTGATCTCTTGGTTTGAATTCATGACGCAGCTACCAAGTGAGTGGATGACTGGCAGTTTTGTAGAAGCAGAGCTCTTCCATGGGCGCTTGTTTATCAGCAGCGAAAGATTCAATCCCATCCACTAGCATTGGTTGTTGCCTGTCAGGATAACTGATTAGACATTCATAGCACACGGACTATTAATAGAGGAGCATCTCTACCCAAAGATTCGAGTGAGTGGCTTGGGCTGTCGGCTAAAGATAGCAAAAGAAACATAGCAGGAGAGAGAGGGAGAGGACGAGCACGGAACACGAGCTCACTGTTGGGCAGGTTTGACTAGACGGTGGTGACAGTGGCGGATCTAGGATTTTAGCAAAGGGTATACCGCATCAAAATCTTAGCGGGCGTAACAACCATTTTTTTTAGAGTATGAAGAGTAAATAAGGATTGAGAACATATTTTTTGAAAGTGATTTTGCATTACGATAAAAAGGTAAATTCTAGGACACATGCACCATCGGGGCATTCTAATATTAAACTAAATTCTTGTTGTTGCTTGCAGCCATAAGTTTTCAAAGTATTCACCACGGGCAAATTGTTCTATCAATAAACTAAAATACAGTTAGATTGTACTAAATCAAGAACACAATATCTTTAAAAGGATGTTACAAAATGATACAAGTAAACATATAAAATTAATTGTATACTTGACTATCAAAAACTAATTATCAGTTGACTAAATTATGATGCTCTACCCCTAGCCCATATACTACTAAAACGCGGTGTAAAGTCTTAATAATCGTATATGCAATGACTAGATATTTCGTTTGGTTAATCATCATAGCTAATGAGGCCAAATCCAGTACCAAAGTAGCTGAGTGCATGCATATGGTGCCATAGCTAGCTTGCATACTTACACGGGAGAGCAATTAGCAGATGATCAAGCAATTACCCATGTTCAAGCGAGACATGCATGCGCACATGCTGCATTCATTAGCTAGCACAGTTTAACTAATTGGCCAATTGATTAAGCAAGGAAACATTGCATGGCTGGGGGCAGGGTATGCCAAGGCATACCCGGCATAGGCTCTAGATCCGGTACTAGTGGTGTGGCTTGTGGCTGCTCGTGATGCAGCAGCAATCCGTCATGAAGAGCTGGTGATATTGCCAACTAAAACTCAGTATTTTATTGTTATCATTGATTGGTTATGTATAATTTTTATTGAAGAACTTTTTATCGGATCGACATAAAAGTACATTCAAATGTTCACAAAAAGTCAAATAAGAAGATTTTATTACTAACATTTTTTTAGAAAACTTTGCAATTTAGAGTAATCTCTGATTATTAGCCGAAAATCAAGAATAGCTAGTTAGCCTGCACATAGTACCGCGCGTGGCCACCTGCTGTCCTTGTCTGCAGTGGTACGCTGTTGATATGACAGCATCTGTACTACACGGTACACTCTGCTAAGAAAGGGTTCGATACAAGCTAGGAAGAAGCTAGCCAAAGAAAAATTGGGAGTCCTGATGAGACTCCTTTTGTCGAAAAAAGAAATGGGTAGAGCCATCGATTTCATGAGTACAACACAACACACAATTATTGATGTTCATTCACGTAGACGTGCATATGCAAGGTAAAATGACATATCGAGTGAATAGCCATACATCTAGAGTTCTAGACGGTAGCCGGCATACGGCGAAACCAGAGCCTGTTCGACAGGCGTCACGCCGCTACGAGCCAAGCCACCCACCGAACCGTGTTCACCGCTCAGTTCGACAGAGCGCACGGCGCACGCAGCGGCCTCAGAGCAGCTTCATCACCAGCTCCGGCGCCAGGTTTAGCGAGGCCTGCAGAACCTCCGCCGTGACGCCGCCGAGCACTGAGCCCTTCCCGGTCAGATGTTCCACGGCCGGCCTGCCACAGCACAGCACAGCATGGTCAGTAACGAACCAAAAAGTTCCGCTTCCCGCGTGTGAAGAACTATATAAACGTACCTGCCGCTCTTGATCAGCGACACCCACTCCACGCCGTCGGCGCCGGCGGCGACGAACGCGACGGCGAACCGCGGCACCACGAACACGCTGCCCGCGGGGACCTCCTCGTTCAGCAGCAGTGTCTCGCCGCCGGCCGCCGACGACACCTGGACGCGCGCGCTCCCGCGGGCCACGTACACCGCCTGCGCCGCGCCCTCGCGGAGCACCCACGGCGCGCGCGCCGCGCCGGGCTCGAGCCGCCCGAGCGCCGCGCTGATCCCGAGACCACCCAGATCCGCCGCGGTGAGCGTCTTCAGGGTGCCGGCGGTGACATGGCCGGCGCTCGCGACGAGCCCCTTCCTGTCGTGCTCGCGCGGGCACACGCCGGGCAGCTTATGGCTCAGCTTTGTGAGAAGAACGGCCGGCTGGCTCTTGAACGCAACCGAGGCCTGCTCGGCCGTCAAGCCGGGCGCCCACGCCGCAGCATCCAGGCCGCTCAGGACGCTGTTGCCACCGGCGAGGAAGAAGTAGGAGATATCCCCCGGGCTAACAGCGCGCGTCGTGTCGCCCATGAACACGATGGACAGGTCGGCGCCGGCGCCGTTTGCATCGTCGTTGTACCACCACGAGACGTCACCGGTGCGGACGGAGATGACGTCGCCAGCCTCCAGCCGGACGACCCTCTCCGCGGCGTCACCCCCCACCGGGAGGACCCCGACCACCCCGCTGCCTCCGAGGACGTAGCCGAACTTGGGGGAGTCGGCGTAGTGCGGCATCGCGAGGCCGAGGGGCTTGAGCACGAGCAGTCCGCAGCCCAGCCCCTCGACGGCGAGCTCCGGCTGGTCGGCGCTGGACCACGCCATGTACGACCCCGCGTCCGACTCGACCAGGGTCTTGCCGGCCTTCGCAGACATGTCTCCCTTCCCTGCACGCGAAAATGACGACGACATACAGTGTCAGTTCGATCGACAGATCAATGAAACTGTGTGAGCATAAGTGCATATGTGCATCAGTTCGTGTAGAGTGGGAACCTGAGCTCCTCTTGGCTGGAGGTGGAAGAAGAAGATCACGTGGAGCCTTGAGAACTCGCTAGATGAGATTCGAATTCGATGATGGGGTGCAAGTGCTGAACTGCTCTTGGGCACGGAGCGCAATTTGTAGGAAAGATAAGGGGAGAGAACAGTGCAATCCATGATTTTCTCGGGTGCAACTTGGCACGAGATAAGTTTCTTTTCACAGCTACGGCCTACGGCTACATTGAACTTGATTATTTAACGTGCAGATATATATTAGTTTATCTAAGATCGGGCCCTCTCATCATTCATTCATGGTAGTTTTTTTTTGTGCTACCAAAAGTCCAGAAAAAAATTATGTTAAGATTAAGAGTAAATTCCACTTTTTACCCCCTTAGTTTATCATTTGTGACATCAATTACCCTATTTTACAACTTTTCATCCAAATTACACTATTTTAGTAAAAGTTTTTCCATTTTTTACCCCTCTTAAAAATTAAGAGCGTTGTCTGGACAATCAGATCCATCACAATATGCGGTTGTCCTAGCTTTTTCCGCAATATGGATAGCGGTGATGCGGAAAACTCTAGTGCTCAAGCGACGACGATGCCGGCATCAGCCTCTAGTGGTCAAGCGACGATGACGGTGGGTGCTAAAGTAGCAACTGGTGGCCGCAGAGGCAGTGACCGATGTTTATGGTGTGGAGGGTTTTGCAGCAAACTGTAAACCATGCCATCATTTCAGCGCTGCTTCCGTTGTTGCTTCTCATCTCATTGCTCGTATTGTTGCTATGTACTTCGGCAACAAATAACTCGGACTTGATGCATGTAGTGAAGCTAGTGAAGGTGGTAGCTATAAGTATTTTTGTGTATGTTATGTAAGCATCACTCGATGCGAGTATTAATTTCCTGATGATCTCAATATATATAGACTCATGAATGATTGAATCAGATTATCATATCTTATACTTGGAAATTGAAAAGAGTGCATGGAATATCTTAAATTTGTCATCATGCAATGACAAGTCCTTGATACAAAGCTTTCAAAATATTTACATGACATACCTGGCACGCCATAATGAAACTAACTGATCGGGACCCAGATTTCAAAACACTCTAAATCTTTAAGAGGGGTAAAAGATGGCAGAACTTTCACTAACACTAGTAGAAAAACAGCCTTTAGTCCCGGTTGGTAAGGGCCTTTACTCCTTGGTGTAGCAACCGGGACTAACAAATCGGGACTAAAGGTCCCCCTCTTTAGTCCCGGTTGTGCCACAACCCGGGACTAAAGGTTCTCCACGTGGCCGCCCTGAGTGCTGCGAGCTTGAGAACCCTTTAGTCCTGGTTGGTAACATCAACCGGGACTAAAGTTTATTTTGCCATTTTTAAATATTTTCAAAAAAAGTTTCAGATTATTTTGGATTTTTATTTTGTTTGACAATTTCCCCTCTAATCTCTAATCACCACCCATATTCTCATGTCAAAGTATATACTCGTGGTCCCACTTCCCAGTGGGTCACCCATCCTCACACTGCTCCACCCTTAGCACGCTTAACTTTTCCATTCTTTTCCTACTAGCTTCCAAGACTGGGCTCGCGACTTCTTGATTATACTATGCTATGAATTGTATTAACCCTTAGACTTTGATGACATATGATTTTACTTTTTTGAATTTCAAATAATTTCAAAAATAAGCAACAATGATTAAGTAATAATGAGCATCAATGAATTTTAAATAACCTTTATGCATAATTTAATTATTAATTTTAAAACTCAAAATATTCAAAAATCAAAAATCAAAAATCTTAGAAAATTCCAAAATAATATAAAAACTTCAAAATAACTAAAAAGTAGAATAAACAACTAAAGAAATTAAAAAATCCTTTTAAAAATCATTTTTCTCATTTTTTCTGACAAAATCTAAAAATCTTTCTGCTTTCATATTTCCCTTTGGAATTTTGAGAAGCAAGAATTTGTGCAAACGGCCTACGGCTGTTGAAATCGGATGTAACTTTTTCCATAAATACATTTTCATATATTATACGTTTTTTCGAGTCCATATGCAAAAGCTAGAGCCATTTTAATTCGGAACAACCTTTTTTGCAAAAAATATAGAAATTCAAATTTTCCGTAAAAGTTAGTTGCACGAGGTACATGCATGTCAAAGGATTTTGAAATTGAAGTTTTTATCATTTTCGTTTATTTTTTTAGACATTTTTTCTGCGCGGGGGGGAGGGGGGGGGGAGGTGGGATGAGAGGAAAATTAGGGGGAGACCCTTTAGTCCGAGTTGGTAACACCAACCGGGAGTAAAGGGTGGGGCTTTAGTCCCGGTTGGAGACACCAACCCGGACTAAAGGTCACTAATCCTTTAGTCCCTATTCGTATCTCCAACCGAGACTAAAGGTCTCGTTTGAACCGGAACTAAAGATTCCTGGCCCACATAGCCTTTTGAACCGGGACTAATATGAGCATTAGTCCCGGATCAAAACACAACCGGGACTAAAGCTCAAATTCGTCCTGAACATTAGGCATGTTTTTACTAGTGTAAATGGGGTAATTTAGATGAAAATTTGTTAAATGGGGTAAACAGTGTTACAAATGACAAACTAGGAGGTAAAAACTGGAATTTTTCTATGGAAAGAGAGAAGATTTGAAAATTTTAATATTCATATATATTTGCTATCTCTTCTTTTCCTGTATCGACCCATTTTTCACGGGTTCTTTCAGCTTAGAACATATAATTTTGAACTATACGCATGATTTTTCTGAGTTTGTATTGCTACACAACTGTAATATCACAAAGCATGTCCATTGTGAGGGGATGTACCTAATTAAGCCCTAGCTCGTCAGTACTTCCTCTTAGCTTGCTACGGAAATGTAGTTCAGCGAAACATAAATAACAATCATTTTCATATTAATATACTTTTTTAGATAAAACATATTAATATACTTTTAGTATTAATAGACATACTGCGAGTGATTTTTCTCGGTTACAATAAACTAAGTTGTCCAAGATTTTCTCATATCTTAGTTGACGTTCTGAACCGTTATGTTGAGATTTGCATAGAGGTGAAGGAATCAAGATAGGTTAGCAGGTCTATTTAACATACGGAAATCTCACAGTACTTATGCATAGACGGCTATTTTTATATGAACAACTATTTATGAAATGTGACTGATATATTTGTATCATACCTAGATTCAATGCTCGATACTAGACGAGTACACCAGGTAGTACCATTCTTCACACAAATGTTCACACGCACCAACGATCCTGCACATGTCATTGTACTTCAACAGCAATATCAACTTGGCAAGATTTCCATTTTAATCTAATCAGCGTTGTACTTAATCAGTAAATATATATCTGACCTGCCCACGCGAACCACATGTTCACGTGTCCCTCTCGCCCGCCGTAGGCGTGTCAAGGCGTATGGCATATCCGCATATGGGATATAGTTTATGGATACTTCAAAAGCAGCGTCTAGTGAAGAACTCAGTATGTACCAAATGGATCAAAGGTAAGAAAAAAAATGTAAGAAATGGATCAAATGTAGTGAAAGGCTTTGGCTTGCCCCCAAGCCGTCGGGCAATGCCCGTGCGGTGTCAACGGTGGCGGACTAGCCTTTACATGCGCGCTACGAGAGAGAAGCAGGTCCCTGGGCCACGGGCGGTGCTCACAGTGTTTGAGCTCGGCTTAGGTGGCGATGGACGACATGGTTGCGCTGGCAACTTTGGACGGTGGCCTCAGGCGGGCGGCGCCTCGGATGCTCCTCGACAGCGGGGATCTATAAGAACCACGCTCGCCTTTGCGGGCCCCGATTTGGGCTCCACCCGGAGCTCGTGTGGGTGATTTGGAAGACCCTTCCACCCCTACCTCGAGCAGGCGGGCCAGTCCTCAAATGAGCATTGGTGGCGGGATCTCAGGGACTATGCTAGATTCTACAGGATAGACCTGGGCTATGTGGGGCCACATGGAGCTCATGTCGTTGAATGCATGTGAGACACCAATCCAGATGATCGAGACATCTCACATTCCGTCCCAGTGATGCTTCCGCTAGGTTGAGACTCCAAGAGTAGAGTGTTGAGCACAGGAAAACACAATTTTCCCCATGAAGGTGACTCGAGGGTTGTCTATCGAACTCTCGGAGACCTGTGTGTACAAGGACTCTTCCTGTCCTTCTTCAAACAACCTGCAAAGTAAATAAATTTGCTTTGTGTCCTCAACCTCACCAAGTGGTTGTCAGACACAAGGTGTGTGTAAGTATACAAAATTGAAAGTAAATATGCAAATGCAACGGTGCCAGAAAATATCTTGATTGCTCGATGGGAATATGCAAACTAAAGTAATATGCAATGCAATAATAAACAGTAAAAGATATGGTTTGGTTTGTGAAATGCAATAAAGGAAATGTTTTTGTATTTTCGAAATTAATTATGAATGAAAATGAAAATAGCAATAAAGTGAACATAAAGGTGTTTCTTATAATAAAAAGTGGACCGGGGTTCATGGGTTCACTAAAGCACTCTCTCATAAAAGATATGGCAGACAAAAGATCATATAATTAACATAAAAGATTGCAACAAAGTTCATATTCAAATGAATTCATATGGGCATCATGTCCTATGTAGAGATGTTTTGGTTATTCATCTCTCTCATACTCTATCAAGATGGGAATTTAATCTAATCACCTCGGTATTAAGATAAAACTCAGAGCATAGCATTAAGCACAATGACATGAAGTTAAAATAAGAACATGCTAGATCTAGTCGCGGATACTCAACAAGGTCACGCTAGAGATACCCAGTAGCATGGCATTTTCTTTATCCCTAGTGAGGTAACTCAAGTTAAACACCCAAGTGACACCCAAGGACTGTCCTCCCCATATCAATCACACACCCCCCCCCCCCCGTTAATCCAACTAATGCACACGTTCCCCCATAGACTCTCTCATAAACTTGCTTGATCATAACAAGTAAACAAGAACGGGATACATTATATGCATCTACTCATACACTGAAATTTAAGAACAATTGCAATCTCATATATTACTCATAGAAAGATACACCACAAAAGTAATACAAAGATGGTCATAATCATGTTATGCAGCTCATGTGACGCTAAAACGATGAAGAACAAGAGAGAAATACATATAGCTACTGCCACAAACCCGTAGTCTAGAGGTGGACTACTCCTCCTTCATCATGGCGATGAAGGTAGAGTCGTTGGAGGGGATGGAGATCACACCGGCAGCGCCCTGTCGGAGTTTTCTCCTCCAATCTTTGATCTCCCAGACTAATGTTTCGTGTTTCTATGTTTCAGCAATGCTCCCTTTCGCGACCTGTAGAGGGACCCTTTTTATAGATGGTTTTAGGTCAAGACGCATCCAACGAGACGAAGATCGACGGCATCGGAGCAACAAGGGAGGAACTGGTAGGCCCCTACGCGGCCAGGGAATCTGGCCACATGGGCCATGCCCATTTGGCCCTCGTGGCTCCCCTGTTGCATCTCCTTCGCTCCTAAGTCTTGTTCCGTGGAAAAACTCGTTCCCCCAAAGTTTTAGGTAATTTGGAATCCGTTTTGGTCCCTAAAAGTTAAAAACATAGAAAAGGAGGTTTTCTGGTTTTCCCAGGTTAATCCGATAAAATTAGGGAACATGTGAATTATTCCCAGTAATCATCAAAAAGTATGAATATAACCAATATATGATGCAAATAAGGTGGAATATCAAGTGGTAAAGTGCAAAGATCCTGTATGTATTTTACATGCATCAGCATCCCCAAGCTTAACCTATACTCGTCCTCGAGTATAAAGGTGATAAAACTGACATGAGCTTTGTACTTTACTACTATCTAAGATATAAAAATATATTATTGTTGCTACACATAATCAAATGATTCATTCTATAAATAAGTAGCAATATGCAAGATAGATTATCAAAGGATATCAATATTTCAATGTAAGGATGTCTAATAATGATTCACAAAGTAAAACATAGAAGAAAGCACTATGGACCAAATGTATGCAAAATGAAATAAAACAAAGTAAAGATATCTGATGTCTACGCACACGTCTGTTCTTGTAGATAGTGTTGGGCCTCCAAGTGCAGAGGTTTGTAGAGCAGCAGCAAGTTTCCCTTAAGTGGATCACCCAAGGTTTATCGAACTCAGGGAGGAAGAGGTCAAAGCTATCGCTCTCAAACAACCCTGCAATTACGATACAGAAAGTCTCTTGTGTCCCCAACATACCCAATACACTTGTCAGATGTATAGGTGCACTAGTTCGGCGAAGAGATAGTGAAATACAAGTGGTAAACTGTAACAACCCAAATTTTTGGGAAATAAAAATAAATGGATTTATTAAAATACCAAATTTTGGAGCCAACAAAAACTTTTATTTTAAATACAAGATTTATTTCGTATCTTTTAAAACTTGTGAATTTGAGCATTTGCTCCCATGCTTTAAATAAAAAGAGTATGAGAAAGGTTTTTACAAACAAATCCTTTGAGCCCAAAGTTTTAAATAAAGATTTTTGTTAAATTGAAATAGTTTTCTAACTATAAAATTTTGTGCATGGTTACATGCTAAACCCATTTGGGTCAATTGCCAAACCTATATTAAGCAATATTTGAACTATACCATCATGCATCTCTCCACCACCACTAAGAACAAGTTACAAAGAATCAAATACAATAAAGTTTGAAACAAAAATCAACTTGGAACTCTTATTGTTAAACCATATTTCCAAATACCTATCTATAGGTATTAATCTTAGTCCATGTGAGCTTGTAGGAAGTATTTGGAAATTTAATACTACATAGTAGTAATTAGAAACTCAAACTTGCACACCTATCTCCAAATATGGAAATGATATGAAACCAATTCAAATCAACCACATTTCTAAATATGAATCTATAAACCCTGGTCCAATTCAACTAGGATTAATATATTGTACTTGTAGATTCAAATTTGATTACTAAATAGTTGCAAACTAGAAATGGCTTCAATAAAAGAGAAATACTACAAACCCTATGAATCCTCTTTAGATGAACCATAATCTTGAACATATACTAGTAGTATATGAACTTTGGTCAATAAGGACTTGCAAGAGATATTTCACAATTCAAAGTAAATTAAATCCACCCTTAAGTCCACAAAGTGATAATTCTATCTATATGAACTCAATTAAGTTGAAGCCACTCTCCATAGTATCCTTAGATAACTTTCCTTACCCTAGTATCCTTTATTGTTGAATATGTGGTTTGTGAATTGTTTGGTGATTGTCTGTTTATTTACCTTCCTACGATTAGACGTCAACGTGAGTAAGGAGAATGGATCCCAAAGTCAACCAAGAAACGGAGATGGAGATCAATCAATCCAAGATGAAGATGAAGACTATTTTGACTTTGCCAAGCCAGGCAAGCCATCTTTTGATTCATGCTCCCACTACCCAGTTTTTAATATTGCATTCTACTTGTTTTAAGTAAATTGCATGATTGAATTGCTAGAGTAGAATGATAGAAGTATATTGATGTCTTGATTATCAAGAGCATCAAGCTGAGTTTATCCAACCCTAGTTAGTAGTACTATCACTCAATGTAGTTGCTTAGTCGCTAATAAAAGTTGATGCTATCTCTCGAGGAACCCCATTTGAAAGGTGGTGACTTGAACTTGAAATTTGAAATGGGAGATTGCTCCTACATGATGGCTTTATAAAAGAAATTAATCTTGACTAAGAACTATGAAATATATTTCTCAAATGACAACGAGTGATGTACTATGGGAGCCAATTATACCGGACAACCACATTACCCCTATATGGGAAGGGGCTTAATCCGTAGTTTGTTTATCTTAGTATGGGAGGCCTTGTATCAAAGCTTCATGGAAGGACACCGCGAAACGGTTACTTCTGGACCAGGTGGATTCCACTAACCCGGCACCCGGGATGGGCAGAACTAGAGGCGCCGGAGCGGGGTTCCGTATCCCGGGCTCTAGGGAAGGATCCTATACTAGGGTGAGCAAGTGAAAGGTTTTGTTTGATTATCTGAACCCCGCATACTTTTGTATGACGAACCGTGGATTTCTCCCGGCAGATGTATCGAATCTTGTGGGTAAAGTGTACCCCTCGGCAGAGGTTTTCAAACTATTCGAATAGCCGCGTCCGCGGTCATGGACGGTTGGCAAGCTGTACTTGACTTTTGTCAATAATGAAAACAACTTATGGTGAACTTGGTGAATGACTTGACTTGACAATGAGGTTGACACACTTGGAGTCCTCTTTAGATTGAACTTAGAGAACTAAACCTCTTTTCTACCAACGAACATTCTTGGGAAATAAAACTAGCTTTTGCAAATCAACTTAGTGCTTAGTCCACCATACCAACCATGCATATCTATCTAGTCACTTTGTTTATAAGATGGTTTGCGAGTGCATCCAATGTACTCATGGCTGTGTCCCTGGCTATTAACTTGGCCAGACTTGAAGGAGCAAGATCAAGAAGGAAAGACTCATTGACGGCTTTGCGAATTAGGCTCGTTTCCTACTGTCCGCTTTGCCTGTGCGGTTGAAGCTTGACAATATGGACCCAAAGTGTTATTCCGCTGCATATTGATGTATTATAAGGTTTGGTCTGTACGACCACCTATGTAATCCCCTTTATTTACTATTAATAGCTATGACTGTGATATCAACTACGTTATGTAAATCACAACATTGATTCTGGGATTGTGATGGATTACATAACGGGCACTTCGAATTTGTTATCAAATTTGAGGTCGTCACAAGTTGGTATCAGAGCCTAGGCTGACTCTAGGAAACCCTAGTTAGCATGGTCGTTAGAAAATGATATCTCTGATATCACAAGTTTGGTATCAGGACTATCATGACCTTAGGAGTCCTTAGTTAGTATGGTCGTTAGCTAAGAAAGTGATATTTTGTCAAACACTCATGTCTACAAAAGAAACTTATTTGCTTTGGTATCCAAAGCCAATCTTATACTCCCATCTTATTCACTTCAAATATCTTACACTCTCAACTTATTCTCTCAAGAGATTTTGACAAAGAATTTATTTACCTCTTTAATTACAGAGTCTTTTCAAAGAGTTGTTTTACTCTATTCCTCATCTACTTCAAATGTATACTATGGACGATATACCGACCTAAGACCGAAGGACTTTTGGATGAAAAGATTAGGGACTCAATATTTTTCAAGGCTTCAACCTTGGATGTCAACTACGACCGCTACCATCGAAAGAGAGTCTCTTCACCTGATCCAGAAATCTTCCAACAAGAGTCAACCCGATGAGACAAAGACTTCAAGAGCAAAGAGAGGGTGATCAGAAATGATGAAGACCCAACAACCTTTTGACCCACAGGATTTATAGGAAATGCTCAGTTGATTTCATTGAGCTGCCCTTACCTCACGATTATTAAGTGTGCTTAGTGCCTTGTGTGTTTGAATGATTGATTTGTTTTGGGATGTGTTGCTCATATGCCCGCCGGCAACATGTAGCAACCACCCCAACAACTTGTTTTCTCAAAAGTGTTCTAGTAGTCTTGTTTATCTCCTTCTAAAATGAATGAGACATGTAATCTGCAAGACCACTTATTAATGAAATTCTATGGTCTAAACCTAAAACATTTTGTTTTTGAAAAGTGTGATTGTTTGTTGAAAATGCTATGTGATTGATGAATATGTGTTTTTGGCCCGTATGGCCTTATCACATTTCGGGTGTACCCAATCTTTCCATCTTGATATAAATTAATACACACTCTATCTTTCATCTAGTAATCTCATTTCTCAATCCATCTCAATCTTAACTTGTGAATCTCAGGACGAGATTCTTTTTAAGGGGGGAAGATTGTAACAACCCAAATTTTTGGGAAATAAAAATAAATGGATTTATTAAAATACCAAATTTTGGAGCCAACAAAAACTTTTATTTTAAATACAAGATTTATTTCGTATCTTTTAAAACTTGTGAATTTGAGCATTTGCTCCCATGCTTTAAATAAAAAGAGTATGAGAAAGGTTTTTACAAACAAATCCTTTGAGCCCAAAGTTTTAAATAAAGATTTTTGTTAAATTGAAATAGTTTTCTAACTATAAAATTTTGTGCATGGTTACATGCTAAACCCATTTGGGTCAATTGCCAAACCTATATTAAGCAATATTTGAACTATACCATCATGCATCTCTCCACCACCACTAAGAACAAGTTACAAAGAATCAAATACAATAAAGTTTGAAACAAAAATCAACTTGGAACTCTTATTGTTAAACCATATTTCCAAATACCTATCTATAGGTATTAATCTTAGTCCATGTGAGCTTGTAGGAAGTATTTGGAAATTTAATACTACATAGTAGTAATTAGAAACTCAAACTTGCACACCTATCTCCAAATATGGAAATGATATGAAACCAATTCAAATCAACCACATTTCTAAATATGAATCTATAAACCCTGGTCCAATTCAACTAGGATTAATATATTGTACTTGTAGATTCAAATTTGATTACTAAATAGTTGCAAACTAGAAATGGCTTCAATAAAAGAGAAATACTACAAACCCTATGAATCCTCTTTAGATGAACCATAATCTTGAACATATACTAGTAGTATATGAACTTTGGTCAATAAGGACTTGCAAGAGATATTTCACAATTCAAAGTAAATTAAATCCACCCTTAAGTCCACAAAGTGATAATTCTATCTATATGAACTCAATTAAGTTGAAGCCACTCTCCATAGTATCCTTAGATAACTTTCCTTACCCTAGTATCCTTTATTGTTGAATGTGTGGTTTGTGAATTGTTTGGTGATTGTCTGTTTATTTACCTTCCTACGATTAGACGTCAACGTGAGTAAGGAGAATGGATCCCGAAGTCAACCAAGAAACGGAGATGGAGATCAATCAATCCAAGATGAAGATGAAGACTATTTTGACTTTGCCAAGCCAGGCAAGCCATCTTTTGATTCATGCTCCCACTACCCAGTTTTTAATATTGCATTCTACTTGTTTTAAGTAAATTGCATGATTGAATTGCTAGAGTAGAATGATAGAAGTATATTGATGTCTTGATTATCAAGAGCATCAAGCTGAGTTTATCCAACCCTAGTTAGTAGTACTATCACTCAATGTAGTTGCTTAGTCGCTAATAAAAGTTGATGCTATCTCTGGAGGAACCCCATTTGAAAGGTGGTGACTTGAACTTGAAATTTGAAATGGGAGATTGCTCCTACATGATGGCTTTATAAAAGAAATTAATCTTGACTAAGAACTATGAAATATATTTCTCAAATGACAACGAGTGATGTACTATGGGAGCCAATTATACCGTACAACCACATTACCCCTATATGGGAAGGGGCTTAATCCGTAGTTTGTTTATCTTAGTATGGGAGGCCTTGTATCAAAGCTTCATGGAAGGACACCGCGAAACGGTTACTTCTGGACCAGGTGGATTCCACTAACCCGGCACCTGGGATGGGCAGAACTAGAGGCGCCGGAGCGGGGTTCCGTATCCCGGGCTCTAGGGAAGGATCCTATACTAGGGTGAGCAAGTGAAAGGTTTTGTTTGATTATCTGAACCCCGCATACTTTTGTATGACGAACCGTGGATTTCTCCCGGCAGATGTATCGAATCTTGTGGGTAAAGTGTACCCCTCTGCAGAGGTTTTCAAACTATTCGAATAGCCGCGTCCGCGGTCATGGACGGTTGGCAAGCTGTACTTGACTTTTGTCAATAATGAAAACAACTTATGGTGAACTTGGTGAATGACTTGACTTGACAATGAGGTTGACACACTTGGAGTCCTCTTTAGATTGAACTTAGAGAACTAAACCTCTTTTCTACCAACGAACATTCTTGGGAAATAAAACTAGCTTTTGCAAATCAACTTAGTGCTTAGTCCACCATACCAACCATGCATATCTATCTAGTCACTTTGTTTATAAGATGGTTTGCGAGTGCATCCAATGTACTCATGGCTGTGTCCCTGGCTATTAACTTGGCCAGACTTGAAGGAGCAAGATCAAGAAGGAAAGACTCATTGACGGCTTTGCGAATTAGGCTCGTTTCCTACTGTCCGCTTTGCCTGTGCGGTTGAAGCTTGACAATATGGACCCAAAGTGTTATTCCGCTGCATATTGATGTATTATAAGGTTTGGTCTGTACGACCACCTATGTAATCCCCTTTATTTACTATTAATAGCTATGACTGTGATATCAACTACGTTATGTAAATCACAACATTGATTCTGGGATTGTGATGGATTACATAACGGGCACTTCGAATTTGTTATCAAATTTGAGGTCGTCACATAAACATGATTATAAGTAGTAAATGCAATCTGGAATAAAAATGGCAGCAAGCAAACAAGTAATAAAACAGCAAGTAAACGGTGTGCAAAGCTTGGAAACAAGGCCTAGGGATCATACTTTCACTAGTGGACACACTCCCAACAAATATAACATAATTGAATAAATAAATAACTTCTCCTCACTATGGTACTCTGAAATACTCTCCTATTGAACAACACTAATCATTGCGTAGGGCTACGAAGCACTCCTTAAAGTTCATCAAGTACTTGACAAACACCACTCATAGAGATATCCAAATCAAATCACAGCTCAAGATAGATATTATTGCAACTTAGACCAAGTACTAACACGGTGCACACACTGTCAACATTACACCATGAAAGGAGGAATAGATCACTTCAATACTATCATAGCGATAATTATTCTCATAATCCATAAGAGATCACAATCGTAGCCTAGACCAAGTACCACCATGATGCACGCACCGTCACCGTTACACCATGGCAGGAAGAATAGATTACTTTAATAACACCACTAGAGTACACATAATATATGAATAATAACATCTACTTGTTCAACATGATACAAAGCTCACGATCACATAAAGATCACATCATGGGAGAGAGAGGTGAACCACATAGCTACCGGTAGAGCCCTCAGCCCCGGGGATGAACTACTGCCTTCTCATCATAGGAGACAACAAGGTTGATGGAGATGGCGGTGAGGTCAATGGAGACGGCGAAGACGGCGATGGAGACCGATGGAGATGGTTCCGGGGGCACTTCCCCGTCCCGGTAGGGTGCCGGAACAGAGACTTCTGTCCCCCGAAATTTGTCAGCGGCGGTGGCGGAGATGCAGAACTCTTCTGGAAATTTCGTCGACTCCCCTAGGGTTTTCCGTCCCGAGGCTTCTTATAGGCGAAGGGGCATCGTCAGGGGGCAGCCAGGGGCTCCTCACACTAGGTGGGCATGGCCAGGGGCTGGGCCGTGCCCCCTACGTGTGAGGGCGGCCTCTGGCCCCCCTCCGGCTCTCTTTCGGTCTTCGGGAAGCTTCCGGGAAAAATAAGACTTCTGGAACTTGTTTCGTCCAATTCCGAGAATATTTCCTGTGTAGCTTTTCTGAAACATAAAATAGCAAAAAACAGAGAACTGGCACTGTGGCATCTTGTCAATAGGTTAGTTTCGGAAATCGCATAAAAATTCCACGAAGTGTAACGAAACACAAGGCAAATGGTGTAAAAACAAGCATGGAGCATCAAAAATTATAGATACGTTTGAGACGTATCAGCATCCCCAAGCTTAACTCCTGCTCGTCCTCGAGTAGGTAAGTGATAACAAAAGAAATAATTTTTGAGGTGACATGCACCTACACAATCTTGATCATATATGTAAGCATTGTGAGCTGGGATCATAAGAACTTAAAACATGGGCATGAAAGATATAATCTTGACAATAAAAACTTAGCAACCATGTTATAACATGAAAATGAACACAAACAAAAGATCATGAAAATGAAACAATGAAAGTCAAACATGTGTTCAAATCATAAGGAAAAACATACAAATGGTTTTCGGCTTGTCCTTCATGGAGAGCAAAATATAAATGCATAGGACACCTTCAAGTTTAAGAGGGCGACTAGATACAAATAATTTAAGAACAAGTGAAACCATAGTCATGAATCAATCAATGATAAACTTTGGGACAATGCACATTATACTCAGAATGACAACTATGCTCTCTTAATGGTCCATAAAGATAGAAGGTGGTGACTCAACATAAAAGTAAAAGAAAGGCCCTTCGCAGAGGGAAGCAGTGATTAAACATGTGCTAGAGCTTTTCATTTATAAAATAGAGAGATAAAAATTGGTTTTGAGAGGTGGTTGTCTTTGTCAACGACTGGCAATGGGGTTCTTACTATCTTCCATACAAAAATGAAGCAAGTTTTTGAGAGAGAGATTGGCACTTTTGTGCTCTTTTATAAAGCTTGGCACTCCTCCCCACCTTTTTTCCTTTCTCAAACCATGGCTAACAGATTCCATCGGGTGCCCACCAACATTCACATACCATGGAGGAGTGCCTTTTTTCTTTCTTTTTTTCCTTTTTTTTCTTTTTGGAATAAGACAATATGGAAGATAGCAAATCCGACCACTACGTCCCCTTGAGCTGAAAATAGTGTCACAAAATGAGAAGTATTTTGAAGGGTTTTTGAAAGGTAGCACATAAAAATTTACTTGGAATGGCTTACAAATATCATGCATAGGAATTTATAGTGGACACAATGGCAAACTTGATTTTTAGGAGTTGGATGCACGAGTAGAGCTCATACTCAGTACAAGGCGAGGGCTAGCAAAAGACTGGGAGCGACCAACTAAGAGAGCAATAATGGCCATAATCATGCAAAGCGACAAAGCATCATTAAAAGAAGCATAAGATGGCATCAAAAGTCAAAAACTAAATGATCATAGAGGCTATATGCGACTTATTTTTGTAGTCAACATGGTGTAAGCATGTGCCAAGTCAACCCAAATAAAGCATCAAAGGAGAAAACCAAATAATTGCTTCCATATAATAAAAACAATGCATAATTTTTTCAAAGGCTCATTAAGCAATCTCAGTCATTTGAGACAAGTCATGCTACAGCAAAAATCACTAAGCATACTATCAAAACAATATCAAACATGACATACAAAAGTCTAAGCCGCAGTCTAAACAAGCTCCTTTTTGTACCACTTTTTTGCATGAAACTTTTTATCTTTTCCAACACCATTCAAACCTTTTTGAGGAAACTTTTTTTGAGGAAAACCAACATATACCAGAGGTCCAAATACACCTTGATGCAAAGATAAATCAAGATCTGAACAAAAAGCAAGGCAAAAAACAAAAGCTAAACGCAGTAGCAGAAAAAGAGAACACTCGTTGAACGATAAGAGTGAAAACTAGAGTGTTCTTGGCAATGAAAAACAGAGTTCATCTCCTCCAAAAAGAACATGATGTGATCCAACCATTTATTGCAGCAAACAAAATAAAATAAAACTGAAAGCAAAAACAACTGACGCTCCAAGAAAAACGCATAATGCATGAAGCTATAAAAATATAGTGTTTTAAAAGGTGACCTGATTTTTGCCGATGAAGAAGGGGTGCCTCGGGGGCATTGATACGTCTCAAACGTATCTATAATTTTTGATGCTCCATGCTTGTTTTTACACCATTTGCCTATTGTTTCGTTGCACTTAGTGGTACTTTTATACATTTTCCGGAACTAACCTATTAACGAAGTGCCACAGTGCCAGTTTCCTGTTTTCTGTTGTTTTTGTGTTTCAGAAGTGATACACAGGAAATATTCTCGGAATTGGACGAAACAAGTTCCTGAAGTCATATTTCACGGGGAAGCTCCCAAACATCCGAAGACCTGACGGAGAGGGGCCACGTGGGCCCCAGACACAGGGGCGGCGCGGCCACCCCCCTGGCCGCGCCAGCCCCGTGTGAGGCCGCGTGGGACCCCCTCTGACATCGTCCTTTCGCCTATATATACCCCCTGACGAGAAAAACCTAAGGGCCCGATCAGTTTTCCAGAATACATCGCGATCCGCCGCCGCCGTCGACCCGAAGATCGGGAGGGTCCAGAAGCTCTTCCCGGCACCCTGCCGGAGAGGGGAATCGCCACCGGAGGTCTTCTTCATCGCCATGCTTGCCTCCGGAGCGATGAGTGAGTAGTCTACCTTGGACTATGGGTCCATAGCAGTAGCTAGATGGTTGTCTTCTCCACCATGTGCTTCATGTTTAGATCTCATGAGCTGCCCTACATGATTGAGATCACCGTTATGTAATACTATGATGTTGGTTTGTTGGGATCCGATGAATATTGGTGTTTATGATTAAGTTGCTGTACTGAATTATATCTTTTGTTATCTCTATGTTGTTTATGATCTTGCATGCTCTCCGTTGTTAGTAGCTATCTTGGCCGAGTAGTTGCTAGTGACTCCAAGAGGGGGTATTTATGCTCGATAGTGGGTTCATGCCTCTATTTCACCTGGGGGAGTGACAGAAACCTCTAAGGTGGTAGATGTGCTGTTGCTACTAGGGAGAAAACAACATTCGTATGCTCAAGGGCATATGCTTTGTTTACATTACACACTTTGCTTAATGCAATTATCTGTTGTTCGCAACTTAATACTTTTGGGGTGTTCGGATGATATCCCCGAGGGTGGATTATTAGTCATAGATGCAGTTGGATGGCGGTCTATGTATTTTGTTGTAATGCCCAGAGTAAATCTCATAGTGATCTTCTTGACATATCACGTTATCTTTATTCTATCAATTGCCCAACTGTAATTTGTTTACCCAGCATGTTATTTTATCTATGGAGAGACACCACTAGTGAACTGTGGACCCCGGTCCTATTTTAATCATATTGCAATCACATGTTTACTTTTCCCGCACTGTTTACTTTACTAGCATATTACTACTGTTTTCCACTCGATACACTCATAACCTTTGTTTCAAGCAAACCGGTGAGATTGACAACCTCATCGCAAGTTGGGGACAAAGTATTTGTTTGTGTGTGTGCAGGTTCCACAAACACCTTCAGTCGTCATCGTCTCTCTTCTCCTGATCGATAAACCTTGGTTTCTTAACTGAGGGAAAACTAGCCGCTACACTCATCATACCTTCCTCTTGGGGTTCCCAATGGGCTGGTCATGACCACGCACAAGGACAGTTTGCTTCCACATTAAACAGCAAGCAGCTACTTTTCAGGCGCCGTTGCCGGGGAAGAGAGAAGACTTCTGCGAGGGGAGTTCTTCGCACACACATTCTTTACTTTGTTATTTGTTTTGCTTTACTTTATTTTATTTTACCTGCATTGCTTTATATCAAAAACCCAAAAAAAATTAGAATCCTCGGTAGCTGTTTTTACTTGTTTACTTTCGTTTTGCTGAAATGGGTACTCCTGAAAACACCAAGTTGTGTGACTTTGCTAGCACGAACAATAGTGATTTTATCTGCACTCCTATTGCACCAACTGTTCCTGCTACCACCTTTTATGAGATCAAGCCTGCTTTATTGAACCTTGTTATGAAAGAGCAATTTTCTGGTGCTAGTACTAAAGATGCTGCAGCTCATCTCAACAATTTTGTTGAGCTATGTGAGATGCAGAAATATAAGGATGTTGATAGTGATATTATTAAACTCAAGTTGTTTCCTTTTTCTTTGAGAGGAAAGGCTAAAGATTGGTTGCTGTCTTTGACTAAGAATAGTATTGATTCATGGGCTAAGTGTAAGGATGCTTTTATTGGTAGATATTATCCTCCTGCTAAGATTATATCGTTGCGTAGCAATATAATGAAGTTTACTCAGTTTGATAATGAACATGTTGCTCAAGCTTGGGAAAGAATGAAATCTATGGTAAAGAATTGCCCCACTCATGGACTGACTACTTGGATGATTATCCAAACTTTTTATGCAGGACTGAATTTTTCTTCAAGGAACCTACTTGATTCAGCTGCTGGAGGCACTTTTATGTCCCTTACATTGGGCGCCGCATCAAAGCTACTCGACAACATGATGGTAAATTATTCCGAATGGCACACCGAGAGAGCTCCACAAGGTAAGAAGGTAAATTCTGTTGAGGAAACCTCTTCCTTGAGTGATAAGATTGATACCATTATGGCTATGCTTGCTAATGATAGGACTCATGTTGATCCTAATAATGTTCCTTTGGCCTCTCTGGTTGCTCAAGAAGAGCAAGTTGATGTGAATTTCATTAGAAATAACAATTTTAATAATAATGCTTATAGGAACAAGTTTGCTAGTAACAATTATAGGCCGTATCCTTCTACCAATGGTAATGGTTATGGTAATTCTTATGGTAACTCCTACAACAACACTACGGCCGCGCCCTCCGAGCTTGAGGTAATGCTCAAGGACTTCATCGGTAAACAAACCGCTTTTAAGAAGTCTGTTGAGGAAAAGTTAGGCAAAATTGATATTCTTGCTTCTAAAGTTGATAGCCTTGCTCATGATGTTGAACTTCTGAAATTAAAAGTGTTTCCTAATGATGTGAATGTGAGCAATATTGTTGCTGCCGCTAATGCTACCCAAGTTGGAATTGATAAAAATATTAGATTGTTAGCGGAATTGCATGCCAGGTGGGAAAGAGAAGATGAGATGGCTAGAGAGATGAAGGTATGTACTATTACTACCTCTAATGATGTTGCTCCTACTGATAGCAATCCTCTTACTTTGATTGGTGTAGAGAAAACTCCCACTCCTTGTGTTAAAAAGCCTAAAACTGCCAAAACTTTTTCTCAAAAGAGTGCTGAAATTTTTCGGAGTGTGGGAGATGATAGCTCTATTTCTTTTAATGATTTTGATGTTGATGGCTGCAATATATCTGAAGTTATTTTGTTCTTGCAAAAGCTTGCTTTGACTCCCAATGCTAGTTCTTTAAATATTGCTTTTACTAAGCATATTACCAATGCTCTCATAAAGATTAGGGATGAAAAGTTGAAGCAAAAAGCCTCTGTTCCCAAGAAGTTAGAAGATGGTTGGGAACCCATCATTGATATGCGTGTTAATGGTTATGATTGCCATGCTTTATGTGATCTAGGTGCTAGTATTTCCATCATGCCTAGAAAGATTTATGACATGCTTGGTTTACCACCACTTGAAAAGTGTTATTTTGATGTTCCTATTGCTGATGTTGCTAAGAAGAAACCTTTGGGAAGGATTAATGATGTTCTTATTGTGGTTAACAATAACCTTGTTCCCGTTGATTTTCTTGTTATGGACGTTGAATGCCATGCTTCATGTCCTATTATTTTGGGAAGACCTTTTCTTCGAACTGTAGGTGCTATCATTGATATGAGGGAAGGCACTATCAAGTATCAATTCCCACTAAAGAAAGGTATGGAACACTTCCCTAGTAAAAGAAAGAAATTACTTTTTGACTCTATTCTTAGAGCAAATTATGAGCTTGATGCTTCATCACTTGATATTACTTGATTCGCAATTTTCTGCGCCTAGCTCAAAGGCGTTAAAGAAAAGCACTCTTGGGAGATAACCCATTGTTTACCTTTCAGTACTTTTTCTTTTATTTGAGTCTTGGAAGTCATTACTACTGTAATGACCACTCCTTATCTTGTTTATTTCGTTTTTGTACCAAGAGAAGCCTCTAATTTGAGTGAGGTAAAGATTTGGGGTTATTGCTGTCCTGAAACTGTTTTCGGTGCTGCATCGTAAAAATTCGTAAAAATTCTCTGTTTATCTTTTGGACCTGCGATTTCTTGTGCATATGCCCCAGGTTATATCCAAACTTTTCTTAGTTGAACACTTTTTGATTTGAGCAACGAAAAATCCCTCAAAAATTCGTCCATTATCAGCTGTCCAGTTTTGACAGATTTCTGCCAATATTTGTTTTTGCCACTTTATCGCTTTCTTTTGAGTTCTTTTTGATCATGGAACTCTTGTGGAAGTTGCTACAGTAGTATATACTTTATATGTGGTGGTTTTGGGTTGAAACCTGAAGCTAAAAGAGGTTGAATATATTTTATGCTTACACTAATGTTGCTAATAGAATTGTGTTTAGTTTTGTATGAAGGAAGTTTTCAAGTGTAGGGATTGGAGAATGATGAGATGAGTTGAAGAATGGACAAAAGCTCAAGCTTGGGGATGCCCATGCATCACCCCAAGAAATATCCAAGAAGTACAAGCGTCAAAGCTTGGGGATGCCCCCGAGGCACCCCTTCTTCATCGGCAAAAATCAGGTCACCTTTCAAAACACTATATTTTTATTGCTTCATGCACTATGTGTTTTTCTTGGAGCGTTAGTTGTTTTAGTTTTCTTAGTTGGTTTAGTTTGTTTGTTTGCTGCAATAAATGGTTGGACCCCAACAAATTTCCTTTGGAGGAGATGTACTCGTTTTCATTTGCAAAGGATGCTCTAGTTTTCACTCTTATTAAAAATCGAGCGTTCATCTTTTTCTGCTACTGCTTTTGGTTTTCGTTTTCACCTTGATATGCGTTCAGATCTTGTCATATCTTTTCATCAAGGTGTATTTTTGCCTCTGATCTTTATTGGTTTTCATCAAAAGAGGTATGTTTAAAAATTACAAATGGTGTTGGAAAAGAGAAAAAGCTTTGTGCAAAATAGTGGTACAAGAAGGAGCTTGTGTAGACTGCGGCTTAGGCTTTTTCATGTCATGCTTGATGTCTTTTTGATAGTATGCTTAGTGATTTTGCTGTAGCATGACTTGTCTCAAATAACTGAGATTGCTTAATGAACCTTTGAAAAAAATCATGCGTTGTTTTTATTGTATGGAAGCATTATTTTGGTTTTCTCCTTGATGCTTTATTTGGGTTGACTTGGCGCATGCTCACACATGTTAGACTCTTCCAAAGTCGCCATTAGCCTTCATGATCATTTAGTTTTAGACTTTTGATGCCATCATATGCTTCTTTTAATGTCGCTTTGTCGCTTTGCATGATTATGGCCATTATTGCTCTCTTAGTTGGTCGCTCCCAGTCTTTTGCTAGCCCTCACCTTGTACTGAGTATGAGCTCTACTCGTGCATCCAACTCCTAAAAGCCAAAGTTTGCCATTGTGTCCACTATAAATTCCTATGCATGGTATTTGTAAGCCATTCCAAAGTAAAATTTTCGTGTGCTACCTTTCAAAAACCTTGAAAATACTTCTCGTTTTGTGACACTGTTTTCAGCTCATGGGGACGTAGTGGTCGGATTTGCTATCTTCCATATTGTTTATTCCAAAAAGAAAAAAAAAGGAAAAAAGAAAGAAAAAAGGCACTCCTCCAAAGAATGTGAATGTTGGTGGGCACCCGATGGAATCGGTTAGCCATGGTATGTGAAAGGAAAGGTGGGGAGGAGTGCCAAGTTTTATAAAAAGAGCACGAAGTGCCAATCTCTCTCTCAAAAACTTGCTTTATTTTTGTATGGAAGATAGTAAGAAACCCATTGCCAGTCGTTGACAAAGACAACCACCTCTCAAAAATCAAGTTTTATCTCTGTTTTACAAATGAAAAGCTCTAGCACATGTTTAAATCACTGCTTCCCTCTGCGAAGGGCCTTTCTTTTACTTTTATGTTGAGTCACCACCTTCTTTCTTTATGCACCATTAAGAGAGCATAGTTGTCATTCTTAGTGTGATATGCATTGTCCCAAGGTTCATTGATTGACTCATATTGTTGGTTTCAATTGTTCTTAAATTATTTGTATCTAGTCGCCCTCTTAAACTTTGAGGTGTCCTATGCATTTATGTTTTGCTCTCTTTGAAGGACAAGCTGAAAACCATTTGTATGTTTTTCCTTATGATTTGAACACACGTTTGACTTTCATTGTTTCATTATCATGATCTTTTGTTTGTGTTCATTTGCATGTTTACAACATGGTTGCTAAGTTCTTATTGTCATGATTATATCTTTCATGCCCATGTTTTAAGTTCTATTGATCCTAGCTCATCAATGCTTACATATTTGATCAAGATTGTGTAGGTGCATGTCACCTCAAAAATTATTCTTTTGTTATCACTTACCTACTCGAGGACGAGCAGGAGTTAAGCTTGGGGATGCTTGATACATCTCAAACGTATCTATAATTTTTGATGCTCCATGCTTGTTTTTACACCATTTGCCTATTGTTTCGTTACACTTAGTGGTACTTTTATACATTTTCTGGAACTAACCTATTAACGAAGTGCCACAGTGCCAGTTTCCTGTTTTCTGCTGTTTTTGTGTTTCAGAAGTGATACACAGGAAATATTCTCGGAATTGGACGAAACAAGTTCGTGAAGTCATATTTCACCGGGGAGCTCCCAAATATCCGAAGACCTGACGGAGGGGGGCCACGTGGCCCCCACACACAGGGGCGGCGCGGCCTAGCCCCTGGCCGCGCCACCCCCTTTTGAGGCCGCGTGGCTCCACCTCTGACAGCCCCCTTTCGCCTACATATACCCCCTGACGAGAAAAACCTAAGGGCCCGATCAGTTTTCCAAAATACATCGCGATCCGCCGCCGCCGTCGACCCGAAGATCGGGAGGGTCCAGAAGCTCTTCCCGGCACCCTGCCGGAGAGGGGAATCGCCACCGGAGGTCTTCTTCATCGCCATGCTTGCCTCCGGAGCGATGAGTGAGTAGTCTACCTTGGACTATGGGTCCATAGCAGTAGCTAGATGGTTGTCTTCTCCACCATGTGCTTCATGTTTAGATCTCATGAGCTGCCCTACATGATTGAGATCACCGTTATGTAATACTATGATGTTGGTTTGTTGGGATCCGATGAATATTGGTGTTTATGATTAAGTTGCTGTACTGAATTATATCTTTTGTTATCTCTATGTTGTTTATGATCTTGCATGCTCTCCGTTGTCAGTAGCTATCTTGGCCGAGTAGTTGCTAGTGACTCCAAGAGGGGGTATTTATGCTCGATAGTGGGTTCATGTCTCTATTTCACCTGGGGGAGTGACAGAAACCTCTAAGGTGGTAGATGTGCTGTTGCTACTAGGGAGAAAACAACATTCGTATGCTCAAGGGCATATGCTTTGTTTACATTACACACTTTGCTTAATGCAATTATCTGTTGTTCGCAACTTAATACTTTTGGGGTGTTCGGATGATATCCCCGAGGGTGGATTATTAGTCATAGATGCAGTTGGATGGCGGTCTATGTATTTTGTTGTAATGCCCAGAGTAAATCTCATAGTGATCTTCTTGACATATCACGTTATCTTTATTCTATCAATTGCCCAACTGTAATTTGTTTACCCAGCATGTTATTTTATCTATGGAGAGACACCACTAGTGAACTGTGGACCCCGGTCCTATTTTAATCATATTGCAATCACCTGTTTACTTTTCCCGCACTGTTTACTTTACTAGCATATTACTACTGTTTTCCACTCGATACACTCATAACCTTTGTTTCAAGCAAACCGGTGAGATTGACAACCTCATCGCAAGTTGGGGACAAAGTATTTGTTTGTGTGTGTGCAGGTTCCACAAACACCTTCAGTCGTCATCGTCTCTCTTCTCCTGATCGATAAACCTTGGTTTCTTAACTGAGGGAAAACTAGCCGCTACACTCATCATACCTTCCTCTTGGGGTTCCCAACGGGCTGGTCATCACCACGCACAAGGACAGTTTGCTTCCACATTAAACAGCAAGCAGGCATCCCCAAGCTTTGACGCTTGTACTTCTTGGATATTTCTTGGGGGTTGCATGGGCATCCCCAAGCTTGAGCTTTTGTCCATTCTTCATCTCATCTCATCATTCTCCAATCCCTACACTTGAAAACTTCCTTCATACAAAACTAAACACAAATCTATTAGCAACATTAGTGTAAGCATAGCATATAATCAACCCTTTTTGCTTCAGGTTTTAACCCAAAACCACCACATATTAAGCATATAATACTGTAGCAACTTCCCCAACAGTTCCATAATCAAAAGAACTCAAAAAGAAAGCGATAAAGTGGCAAACACAAATATTGGCAGAAATCTGTCAAAACAGAACAGCTGATAAAGGTAGAATTTTTAAGGTGTTTTCTGTTGCTCAAATCAAAAAGTGTTCAGCTAATGAAAGTTTGGATATAACCTGGGGCATGTGCACAAGAAATCGCAGGTCCAAAATATATACAGAGATTTTTCACGAATTTTTACGGTGCAGCACCGAAAACAGTTTCAGGACAGCAACATCCCCAAATCTTACCTCACTCAAATTAGAGGCTTCTCTTGGCACAACAATGAAATAAAAAAGATAAGGAGCGGTTATTACAGTAGTAATAACTTCCAAGACTCAAATAAAAGAAAAATTACTGCAAATAAAACAATGGGTTATCTCCCAAGAGTGCTTTCCTTTAACGCCTTTGAGCTAGGCGCAGTAATTTGCAAAGATGCTCATGTAGGCGCCATATAAGAGCTTGAGGCAAAGGCGCCATATAGGAACTTTAAGCAATAGAGAGCATCAAAAATCAAATATGAAAGACATTTAAATCTAAACCACTTCCTATGCATAGGAATCTTGTAAGAAAATAAATCAACGAGGCACATAGTAGCAAGCATGGATAGATAAAACAAGTGCCACTTCAAGATTTGCAATATAAAGAGGGGAAACTTAATATTGTTGAGATCCATCAAACCATGTTTCCCTCTCTCATAATAACTTTCAGTAGCATCATGAATAGAACTAACAATATAACTATCACATAAAGCATCCCTATCATGAGCCACATGCATAAAAGAATTAATACTCCCCACATGAACAATTGTAGTAGGAGCAGATTCAACAGAATAATTATTCTCATCACCATAATCATCAAAAATAGGAGGCATATTGTAATCATAACTAATTTTATCCTCAATAGTAGGTGAACTGAAAATATTATACCCATCATCATAGCCATCATAAACTAGAGGTTTAGTATCATCACAAGCTAGAGGATAGCTATTTCTCAAAGCATATTCTTCAAACATATCATCATAAGAAGGAACATCACATAGGGGAGATAAAATATCATCAGAGCAAACTTTCTCCACTAAAGCTGGGGATCTAAAAATATCATGCTTAACAAAACCAGCTTTCCCAAGCTTAGACTTTTCTATAGCATTAGTAATAACAGTGTTCGAAACATTCATACTAACAACACTATTAGCATGCAAATTAAGCTCCAAAGGTTTTTCAATTTTCTCTTCAAATACTTCATATCTAAACTCAGGAAAAAGACTAAAGAACTCTTTGTTTTCCATTAAGCCTAACTAGTGAAAATAAAAACAAGAAATAAAAAGATGTAATTGCAGAATCTAAAGGAAATAACTTCGAGCACTCACCAGCAACTAAAAGACTTAGTAGCCAAAGGATGTGAGTACCTTTTACCTTACCTCCCCGGCAACGGCGCCAGAAAAGAGCTTGATGTCTATGCACGCGTCTGTTCTTGTAGACAGTGTTCGGCCTCCAAGTGCAGAGGTTTGTAGAGCAGCAAAAAATTTCCCTTAAGTGGATCATCCAAGGTTTATCGAACTCAGGGAGGAAGAGGTCAAAGCTATCGCTCTCAGACAACCCTACAATTACGATACAGAAAGTCTCTTGTGTCCCCAACATACCCAATAAACTTGTCAGATGTATAGGTGCACTAGTTCGGCGAAGAGATAGTGAAATACAAGTGGTAAAGATGATTATAAGTAGTAAATGCAATCTGGAATAAAAATGGAAGCAAGCAAACAAGTAATAAAACAGCAATTAAACGGTGTGCAAAGCTTGGAAACAAGGCCTAGGGATCATACTTTCACTAGTGGACACACTCCCAACAAATATAACATAATTGAACAAATAAATAACTTCTCTTCACTATGGTACTCTGAATTACTCTCCTATTGAACAACACTAATCATTGCGTAGGGCTACGAAGCACTCCTTAAAGTTCATCAAGTACTTGACAAACACCACTCATAGAGATATCCAAATCAAATCACAGCTCAAGATAGATATTATTGCAACTTAGACCAAGTACTAACACGGTGCACACACTGTCAACATTACACCATGAAAGGAGGAATAGATCACTTCAATACTATCATAGCGATAATTATTCTCATAATCCATAAGAGATCACAATCATAGCCTAGACCAAGTACCACCATGATGCACGCACTGTCACCGTTACACCATGGCAGGAGGAATAGATTACTTTAATAACACCACTAGAGTACACATAATATCTGAATAATAACATCTACTTATTCAACATGATACAAAGCTCACGATCACATAAAGATCACATCATGGGAGAGAGAGAGGTGAACCACATAGCTACCGGTAGAGCCCTCAGCCCCGGGGATGAACTACTGCCTTCTCATCATAGGAGACAACAAGGTTGATGGAGATGGCGGTGAGGTCAATGGAGACGGCGAAGACGGCGATGGAGACCGATGGAGGTGGCTCCGGGGGCACTTCCCCGTCCCGGTAGGGTGCCGGAACAGAGACTTCTGTCCCCCGAAATTTGTCAGCGGCGGTGGCGGAGATGCAGAACTCTTCTGGAAATTTCGTCGACTCCCCTAGGGTTTTCCGTCCCGAGGCTTCTTATAGGCTAAGGGGCGTCGTCAGGGGGCAGCCAGGGGCTCCTCACACTAGGTGGGCATGGCCAGGGGCTGGGCCGTGCCCCCTACGTGTGAGGGCGGCCTCTGGCCCCCCTCCGGCTCTCTTTCGGTCTTCGGGAAGCTTCCGGGAAAAATAAGACTTCTGGAACTTGTTTCATCCAATTCCGAGAATATTTCCTGTGTAGCTTTTCTGAAACATAAAACAGCAAAAAACAGAGAACTGGCACTGTGGCATCTTGTCAATAGGTTAGTTCCGGAAATCGCATAAAAATTCCACGAAGTGTAACGAAACACAAGGCAAATGGTGTAAAAACAAGCATGGAGCATCAAAAATTATAGATACGTTTGAGACGTATCAGCATCCCTAAGCTTAACTCCTGCTCGTCCTCGAGTAGGTAAGTGATAACAAAAGAAATAATTTTTGAGGTGACATGCACCTACACAATCTTGATCATATATGTAAGCATTGTGAGCTGGGATCATAAGAACTTAAAACATGGGCATGAAAGATATAATCTTGACAATAAAAACTTAGCAACCATGTTATAACATGAAAATGAACACAAACAAAAGATCATGAAAATGAAACAATGAAAGTCAAACATGTGTTCAAATCATAAGGAAAAACATACAAATGGTTTTCGGCTTGTCCTTCATGGAGAGCAAAATATAAATGCATAGGACACCTTCAAGTTTAAGAGGGCGACTAGATACAAATAATTTAAGAACAAGTGAAACCATAGTCATGAATCAATCAATGATAAACTTTGGGACAATGCACATTATACTCAGAATGACAACTATGCTCTCTTAATGGTCCATAAAGATAGAAGGTGGTGACTCAACATAAAAGTAAAAGAAAGGCCCTTCGCAGAGGGAAGCAGTGATTAAACATGTGCTAGAGCTTTTCATTTATAAAATAGAGAGATAAAAATTGGTTTTGAGAGGTGGTTGTCTTTGTCAACGACTGGCAATGGGGTTCTTACTATCTTCCATACAAAAATGAAGCAAGTTTTTGAGAGAGAGATTGGCACTTTTGTGCTCTTTTATAAAGCTTGGCACTCCTCCCCACCTTTTTTCCTTTCTCAAACCATGGCTAACAAATTCCATCGGGTGCCCACCAACATTCACATACCATGGAGGAGTGCCTTTTTTCTTTCTTTTTTTCCTTTTTTTCTTTTTGGAATAAGACAATATGGAAGATAGCAAATCCGACCACTACGTCCCCTTGAGCTGAAAACAGTGTCACAAAATGAGAAGTATTTTGAAGGGTTTTTGAAAGGTAGCACATAAAAATTTACTTGGAATGGCTTACAAATATCATGCATAGGAATTTATAGTGGACACAATGGCAAACTTGATTTTTAGGAGTTGGATGCACGAGTAGAGCTCATACTCAGTACAAGGCGAGGGCTAGCAAAAGACTGGGAGCGACCAACTAAGAGAGCAATAATGGTCATAATCATGCAAAGCGACAAAGCATCATTAAAAGAAGCATAAGATGGCATCAAAAGTCAAAAACTAAATGATCATAGAGGCTATATGCGACTTATTTTTGTAGTCAACATGGTGTAAGCATGTGCCAAGTCAACCCAAATAAAGCATCAAAGGAGAAAACCAAATAAATGCTTCCATATAATAAAAACAATGCATAATTTTTTCAAAGGCTCATTAAGCAATCTCAGTCATTTGAGACAAGTCATGCTACAGCAAAAATCACTAAGCATACTATCAAAACAATATCAAACATGACATACAAAAGTCTAAGCCGCAGTCTAAACAAGCTCCTTTTTGTACCACTTTTTTGCATGAAACTTTTTATCTTTTCCAACACCATTCAAACATTTTTGAGGAAACTTTTTTTGAGGAAAACCAACATATACCAGAGGTCCAAATACACCTTGATGCAAAGATAAATCAAGATCTGAACAAAAATCAAGGCAAAAAACAAAAGCTAAACGCAGTAGCAGAAAAAGAGAACACTCGTTGAACGATAAGAGTGAAAACTAGAGTGTTCTTGGCAATGAAAAACGGAGTTCATCTCCTCCAAAAAGAACATGATGTGATCCAACCATTTATTGCAGCAAACAAAATAAAATAAAACTGAAAGCAAAAACAACTGACGCTCCAAGAAAAACGCATAATGCATGAAGCAATAAAAATATAGTGTTTTAAAAGGTGACCTGATTTTTGCCGATGAAGAAGGGGTGCCTCGGGGGCATCCCCAAGCTTTGACGCTTGTACTTCTTGGATATTTCTTGGGGGTTGCATGGGCATCCCCAAGCTTGAGCTTTTGTCCATTCTTCATCTCATCTCATCATTCTCCAATCCCTACACTTGAAAACTTCCTTCATACAAAACTAAACACAAATCTATTAGCAACATTAGTGTAAGCATAGCATATAATCAACCCTTTTTGCTTCAGGTTTTAACCCAAAACCACCACATATTATGCATATAATACTGTAGCAACTTCCCCAAAAGTTCCATGATCAAAAGAACTCAAAAAGAAAGTGATAAAGTGGCAAACACAAATATTGGCAGAAATCTGTCAAAACAGAACAGCTGATAAAGGTAGAATTTTTAAGGTGTTTTCTGTTGCTCAAATCAAAAAGTGTTCAGCTAATGAAAGTTTGGATATAACCTGGGGCATGTGCACAAGAAATCGCAGATCCAAAAGATATACAGAGATTTTTCACGAATTTTTACGGTGCAGCACCGAAAACAGTTTCAGGACAGCAACATCCCCAAATCTTACCTCACTCAAATTAGAGGCTTCTCTTAGCACAACAATGAAATAAAAAAGATAAGGAGCGGTTATTACAGTAGTAATAACTTCCAAGACTCAAATAAAAGAAAAAGTACTGGAAATAAAACAATGGGTTATCTCCCAAGAGTGCTTTCCTTTAACGCCTTTGAGCTAGGCGCAGTAATTTGCAAAGATGCTCATGTAGGCGCCATATAAGAGCTTGAGGCAAAGGTGCCATATAGGAACTTTAAGCAATAGAGAGCATCAAAAATCAGATATGAAAGACATTTAAATCTAAACCACTTCCTATGCATAGGAATCTTGTAAGAAAATAAATCAACGAGGCACATAGTAGCAAGCATGGATAGATAAAACAAGTGCCACTTCAAGATTTGCAATATAAAGAGGGGAAACTTAATATTGTTGAGATCCATCAAACCATGTTTCCCTCTCTCATAATAACTTTCAGTAGCATCATGAATAGAACTAACAATATAACTATCACATAAAGCATCCCTATCATGAGCCACATGCATAAAACAAATTAATACTCCCCACATGAACAATTGTAGTAGGAGCAGATTCAACAGAATAATTATTCTCATCACCATAATCATCAAAAATAGGAGGCATATTGTAATCATAACTAATTTTATCCTCAATAGTAGGTGAACTGAAAATATTATACCCATCATCATAGCCATCATAAACTAGAGGTTTAGTATCATCACAAGCTAGAGGACAGCTATTTCTCAAAGCATATTCTTCAAACATATCATCATAAGAAGGAACATCACATAGGGGAGATAAAATATCATCAGAGCAAACTTTCTCCACTAAAGCTGGGGATCTAAAAATATCATGCTTAACAAAACCAGCTTTCCCAAGCTTAGACTTTTCTATAGCATTAGTAATAACAGTGTTCGAAACATCATACTAACAACACTATTAGCATGCAAATTAAGCTCCAAAGGTTTTTCAATTTTCTCTTCAAATACTTCATATCTAAACTCAGGAAAAAGACTAAAGAACTCTTTGTTTTCCATTAAGCCTAACTAGTGAAAATAAAAACAAGAAATAAAAAGATGTAATTGCAGAATCTAAAGGAAATAACTTCGAGCACTCACCAGCAACTAAAAGACTTAGTAGCCAAAGGATGTGAGTACCTTTTACCTTACCTCCCCGGCAACGGCGCCAGAAAAGAGCTTGATGTCTATGCACGCGTCTGTTCTTGTAGACAGTGTTTGGCCTCCAAGTGCAGAGGTTTGTAGAGCAGCAAAAAATTTCCCTTAAGTGGATCATCCAAGGTTTATCGAACTCAGGGAGGAAGAGGTCAAAGCTATCACTCTCAGACAACCCTACAATTACGATACAGAAAGTCTCTTATGTCCCCAACATACCCAATAAACTTGTCAGATGTATAGGTGCACTAGTTCGGCGAAGAGATAGTGAAATACAAGTGGTAAAGATGATTATAAGTAGTAAATGCAATCTGGAATAAAAATGGAAGCAAGCAAACAAGTAATAAAACAGCAAGTAAACGGTGTGCAAAGCTTGGAAACAAGGCCTAGGGATCATACTTTCACTAGTGGACACACTCCCAACAAATATAACATAATTGAACAAATAAATAACTTCTCTTCACTATGGTACTCTGAATTACTCTCCTATTGAACAACACTAATCATTGCGTAGGGCTACGAAGCACTCCTTAAAGTTCATCAAGTACTTGACAAACACCACTCATAAAGATATCCAAATCAAATCACAACTCAAGATAGATATTATTGCAACTTAGACCATGTACTAACACGGTGCACACACTGTCAACATTACACCATGAAAGGAGGAATAGATCACTTTAATACTATCATAGCGATAATTATTCTCATAATCCATAAGAGATCATAATCGTAGCCTAGACCAAATACCACCATGATGCACGCACTGTCACCGTTACACCATGGCAGGAGGAATAGATTACTTTAATAACACCACTAGAGTACACATAATATCTGAATAATAACATCTACTTGTTCAACATGATACAAAGCTCACGATCACATAAAGATCACATCATGGGAGAGAGAGGTGAACCACATAGCTACCGGTAGAGCCCTCAGCCCCGGGGATGAACTACTCCCTTCTCATCATAGGAGACAATAAGGTTGATGGAGATGGCGGTGAGGTCGATGGAGACGCGGAGACGGCGATGGAGACCGATGGAGATGGCTCCAGGGGCACTTTCCCGTCCCGGCAGGGTGCCGGAACAGAGACTTCTATCCCCCGAAATTCGTCAGTGGCGGTGGCGGAGATGCAGAACTCTTCTGGAAATTTCGTCGACTCCCCTAGGGTTTTCTGTCCCGAGGTTTCTTATAGGCGAAGGGGCGTCGTCAGGGGGCAGCCAGGGGCTCCTCACACTAGGTGGGCGTGGCCAGGGGCTGGGCCGCGCCCCCTACATGTGAGGGCGGCCTCTGGCCCCCCTCCAGCTCTCTTTCGGTCTTCGGGAAGCTTCCGGGAAAAATAAGACTTCTGGAACTTGTTTCATCCAATTCCGAGAATATTTCCTGTGTAGCTTTTCTGAAACATAAAACACCAAAAAATAGAGAACTGGCACTATGGCATCTTGTCAATAGGTTAGTTCCGGAAATCGCATAAAAATGCCATGAAGTGTAACGAAACACAAGGAAAATGGTGTAAAAACAAGCATGGAGCATCAAAAATTATAGATACGTTTGAGACGTATCAATATCCTATAATGATCATAGAGTATTCTTCTTGAAACTGAATGTAAAGGTAGACACTAAAGATAAACTGATGATAAGCACAGGTAAAATATGAGTAAATTAATATCTAGCTTCCAAATGTTTCAACTTAAGCTTATGTTTGAGAAATGGTATTCATTGGTTTTAGGCTCCCATTGCCCCTATCATTAGCATCTTGAAGTGGTTAAAGGTTAAAGTGAAAGCAAATATGAGTAGTGCCCTTGAAAAAATATAAGTCGAATGCCTCATGCCCCTTGGAAATAAGTGCCTACACCAAATGTTACTTAACTCGAGATACAAAACAAATTCTTGTCATTGTAAGTATAATAGTATCATAGAATATCTCAACCGGGGTACCTCTTGCCCGATGATATGGAAGCTTTCCCATACCAAAATGACAAGACAAACAGATAATGAACACCTCAACATCTCTTTTATTTACCATTGGGTATAGCTTTTTATTATGAGATGCGTTGTCAAATGTTCACTATAGGATGCTGTAAATTTCCACCATGAATGATGCATGGTTTAGATTAGCGGCCTGAGAGTTTTCTCTGACCATTTATACAAACTCCATGAATAAACAATGTTTCCTCACTCTGTTCACAAGTGATAAGCATCCAAAACTAAAAGAAACATGACATCAACTAGAATATAAACAAGTGCAATGTTGAAAGCATTCTCTATGACAGCATAGATGAGCCAACTCCCAACTCAGACTTTGTCAAGCTCACAACTTCATAATCTTAATCACAATGGTTCATGTTTATCAAGTGCAAGAAAAGTAAAGTATGCATTCAAGTTCATGGGAGCCTTTAGACCACTTTTCTCATAACAAATATACTCATAAGCATTTTTAACATTAAAAACTAAGTAAAACAATGAAACATGAGAAACATACTTGGAATATGATAAAAGCTAGTAGGTAGATATGGTGGACTCACTCGAATAACTTGGTTTGAAGGTGTTGGAAAAACAAGTTTTTTGACTTGTTGGTTATTTTTGGGCTAGCAAGAGGGAGAAAGTTGACCAACTACATGCATGCATAAGTGTCCATAGAGCTAAACAATCCAAGTTAAACAATGTAAACAAGTATTAAGCATCTAAACAGTGAATACAAGATAGCTCCTAATAAACTACATGCAGATCAAAACTTATTCAAACCATATGAAGCATGCAAATATATGTATCTTAATAATCAACTCCTATATCTCAATCCCAAATCTTTCAATGCATACAAATCAAATCAAACCAAACCTCCAATAGCTTTCTCTAAAAATAAATAAAAATGGTGGTCTCACCCAAATAAAAAGAAAACAAAGCAAAAAAAAAACTATAACAAAACTATAAAAGATGCTCCAAGTTTATGCGATAAAACTGCGTTGATAGAAAAACAAAAAGTAGACGTGTGCAAACCAAGAGTGTGTAGTCCAATGGGGTCTTGATATCCCCAAGCTTATGCTTTTCACCATTGATACGTCTCAAACGTATCTATAATTTTTGATGTTCCATGCTTGTTTTTACACCATTTGCCTTGTGATTCATTACACTTCGTGGCATTTTTATGCGATTTCTGGAACTAACCTATTGACAAGATGCCACAGTGCCAGTTCCCTGTTTTCTACTGTTTTTGTGTTTCAGAAAAGCTACATAGGAAATATTCTCAGAATTGGACGAAACAAGTTCCTGAAGTCTTATTTTTCCTGGAAGCTTCCAGAGATCTGAAGAGGCGAAAGAGAGGGGCCACAGGCCAGCCTCACACTAGGCCGGCGCGGCCCAGGCCCTAGCCGCGCTGCCTAGGTGTGAGGAGGCCTAGGGCCACTCCTGACGACGCCCCTTCGCCTATATAAAGCCTCGGGATGGAAAACCCTAAGGGAGTCAGCGAAATTTCTAGAACAGTTCCATAGCTCCGCCGCCACCATCGACGAATTTTGGGGGACAAAAGTTCTCCATCGGTCTCCATCGCCGTCTCCGCCGTCTCCATCGACCTCACCGCCATCTCCATCAACCTTGCTGTCTCCCATGATGAGGAGGGAGTAGTTCATCCCCGGGGCTGAGGGCTCTACCGGTAGCTATGTGGTTCACCTCTCTCTCCCATGATGTGATCTTTATGTGATCGTGAGCTTTGTATCATGTTGAATAAGTAGATGTTACTCTTCTTCATTATGTGTACTCTAGTGTGTTATTAAAGTAATCTATTCCTCCTGCCATGGTGTAATGGTGATAGTGCGTGCATCATGGTGGTACTTGGTCTAGGCTACGATTGTGATCTCTTATGGATTATGAGAATAATTATCACTATGATAGTATTGAAGTGATCTATTCCTCCTTTCATAGTGTAATGTTGACAGTGTGTGCACCGTGTTATTACTTGGTCTAAGTTGCAATAATATCTATCTTGAGTTGTGATTTGATTTGTATATCTCTGTGAGTGGTGTTTGTCAAGTACTTGATGAACTTTGATGAGTGCTTCGTAGCCCTATGCAATGATTAGTGTTATTCAATAGGAGAGTAATTCAGAGTACCATAGTGAAGAGAAGTTATTTATTTGTTCAATTATGTTATATTTGTTGGGAGTGTGTCCACTAGTGAAAGTATGATCCCTAGGCCTTGTTTCTAAGCTTTGCACACCGTTTACTTACTGTTTTGTTACATGTTTGCTCACAGCGATATTTATTTCAGATCACATTTGCTACTTATAATCATCACTACTACTTGTATTTCACTATCTCTTCGCCGAACTAGTGTACCTATACATCTGACAAGTGTATTGGGTGTGTTGGGGACACAAGAGACTTTCTGTATCGTAATTGCAGGGTTGCTTGAGAGGGATAGCTTTGACCTCTTCCTCCCTGAGTTCGATAAACCTTGGGTGATCCACTTAAGGGAAACTTGCTGCTGCTCTACAAACCTATGCACTTGGAGGCCCAACACTGTCTACAAGAACAGACGCGTGCGTAGCCATCAAGCTATTTTCTAGCGCCGTTGCCGGGGAGGTAAGGTAAAAGGTACTCACATCCTCCTGTGTGAGTGCTCGGAGTTATTTCCTTTAGATTCTGCAATTATATCTTTTTGTTTCTCGTTTTTATTTTCACTAGTTAGGCTTAATGGAAAGTAACGATTTCTTTAGTCTTTTTCCTGAGTTTAGATTTGATGAGAAAATTGAAAATCCTTTGGAGCTTATTTCGCATAGCAATGTTATTAGTACGAATGCTTTGAATATCATTAATGCTAATGCTATAGAAAAGTCTAAGCTTGGGGAAGCTGGTTTTGTTAAGTATGATATTTTTAGTTCCCCAGCTTTAGTGGAAAAAGTTTGCTCTGATGATATTTTATCTCCCATATGTGATGTTTCTAATGATGCTTGTGCTCCTCATCCTTTTAAAATACCTACAAAGATTGTTGAACGTGCTATGAATAACTGCTATTTAGGAGATGGAACTGTCCATCCTGGTGATCATTTGCTTTTTATACATGAATTATGGGAGTTGTTCTAGTGTGCAGGTATTTCAATGAACCAAGTTAAGAAGAAGCTATTCTCTTTCTCACTGAAAGGCAGAGCTGAGGAGTGGTATCAGCTGCTTAAAGATGGTCCATCTATTGCATGGGAGGAAATTGTACCTCTCTTTTATTCCAAGTTTTATCCTCCAAGTGAAATTCATAAAGATCGTAACCGGATATATAACTTTTGGCCTCATGATGAAGAAAGCATTGCCCAAGCTTGGGGAAGATTGAAGTTACTAATGCATAAATGTCATGTTCATGATCTTCCCCGTAATATTGTTATTAATAATTTTTATGCAAGGCTTTCAGGATATTACAAGGACTATCTAGATGCATGCTTTGATGGGTCTTTCACAAGCAAGGATGTTGACACCAAGTGGGATCTGCTTGAAACAATTCAAAACAATATTGAAGGTTGGGATAGCGACAAAGGTAAAGGATCAGGTATGAATTACGAGTTTGATTGCATTAATTCTTTCGCTGAAACTGCTAATTTTCAGGAGCTTAGTGCTAAATATGGTCTTGATCCTCAAATTATGGTTGATTGCTTTAAAGCCTTTGCTTCCCATATGAATGTTCCTAAAGGAAATGGGGACGTGTATCATGAACCTTTTAAGGACACTTGCATACAAAGTGATATTGTTATTGATGAATCCAATAAACATGCTCAAACTTCTAAAAGTCCTATTTCTTATAAGCATGTTAATTTTTGTGGAGTACATAGACCTTGGGAATAGAGTTACAACAAGGAAGATTATTGTGTCCACCATGCAAATGAAGAAACCCGAATGTGGTACAAGAATATAGGCGAGATTGGTAAAAAGGTTTGTGAGCTTTATCCTTTTCTTTGTAAACATTGCGATGACATAGGTCATTTTAATTTCCAATGCTCGAGCCCTAATATTTACTCTTCTAGTACCTTAAGTTTGTATTGTGATGACAAGATTACTCTCAATCAGCATGATGAGCTCACTTTGTTGTTGGCGTGTGAAGAGATATCTAGAAAGATTGCTTTGATAGATATGAATGATGTTGATATTAATAGCACCCTTCATGGTTGTCGTCTCTATTGTGCTAAAGATTGCCTTGAAAATACCTACATACAAAATCTTATAAAACTTGATGTTTTGCCAAGCTATGATAGGACTAATAGATGTTTCGATCTTATTAATAGAGAGGAGGAACCCTCCAAAGTTTCTTCTGTTGTTTCTGTCAGCAAACCAGATTATGTGGAGAAGATGCCCTTCAAGCCTCTCCCTCCTAAAGGAGAGAGTAAGAAGAGTATGAAGAAGAAGAAGTGGAGTAAAAGGCAAGAGGACATGGTATCTTCCCCTAAGCGTTATGATCCTGCTATAGATTATGATAATTCTGATGCGATGATGTTCCTATGCCTATTACCTATGTTAGTGATCATGATTGGGAAAAGCACTCTACTTTTGATATTGAAAATCTTTTTGGTAAAAATTGTAAGATTAATAATTGTTGTACCATTAGTGCTATCCATGTTCCTTCTTATGATGATATGTTTGCTAAATATGCTTTGAGAAATAGCTGTTCTCTAGCTTGTGATGATACTAGACCTCTAGTTTATGATGGCTATGATGATGAGTATAATATTTTCAGTTCACCTACTTTTGAGGAGAAAAATAGTTATGATTACAATATGCCTCCTGTTTTTGATGATTATGGTGATGAGAATAATTATTCTGTTGAATCTGCTCCTACTACTATTGTTCATGTGGGGAGTATTAATTCTTTTATGCATGTGGCTCATGATAGGGATGCTTTATGTGATAGTTATATTGTTAGTTCTATTCATGATGCTACTGAAAGTTATTATGAGAGAGGGAAACATGGTTTGATGAATCTCAACAATATTGAGTTTCCTCTCTTTATGTTACAATTCTTGAAGTTGTACTTGTTTTGCCTTCCTATGCTCTTTGCTTTGCGCTTTCATGACTTGTCTCTTTATAAGATTATTTTTCATAGGAAGTGGTTCAGATTTAAATGTCTTTTACATTTGCTTTTTGATGCTCTCTATTGCTTTAAGTTCCTATATGGCGCCTTTGCCTCAAGCTCTTATATGGCGCCTACATGAGCATCTTTGCAAATTACTGCGCCTAGCTCAAAGGCGTTAAAGAAAAGCACTCTTGGGAGATAACCCATTGTTTTATTTTCAGTACTTTTTCTTTTATTTGAGTCTTGGAAGTTATTACTACTATAATGACTGCTCCTTATCCTTTTTATTTCGTTGTTGTGCCAAGAGAATCCTTTAATTTGAGCGAGGTAAGATTTGGGGATGTTGCTGTCCTGAAATAGTTTTCGGTGCTCCACCGTAAAAATTCGTGAAAATTCTTAGTATATCTTTTGGACCTGCGATTTCTTGTTCATATTCCCCAGGTTATATCCAAACTTTCATTAGTTGAACACTTTTTTATTTTAGCAACATAAAACCCCTCAAAAATTCGACCTTTGTCAGCTGTTCTGTTTTGACAGATTTCTGCCAATATTTGTGTTTGCCGCTTTATCGCTTTCTTTTTTAGTTCTTTTGATCACGGAACTTTTGGGGAGGTTTCAACAGTAGTATATGCTTTATATGTGGTGGTTTTAGGTTGAAACCTGAAGCAAAAAGGGTTGATTCCATGTTATGCTTACACTAATGTTGCTAATAGATTTGTGTTTAGTTTTCTATGAAGGAAGTTTTCAAATGTAAGGATCGGAGAGTGATGAGATGAGTTGAAGAATGGACAAAAGCTCAAGCTTGGGGATGTCACCCCAAGAAATATCCAAGAAGTACAAGCATCAAAGCTTGGGGATGACCCCGAGGCACCCCTTCTTCATCGGCAAAAATCATGTCACCTTTCAAGACACTATATTTTTATTGCTTCATGCACTATGCATTTTTCTTTGAGCGTCAGTTGCTTTTGTTTTCAGTTTTCTTTTGTTTTGTTTGTTGCAATAAATGGTTAGATCACATCATGTTTCTTTTGGAGGAGATGAACTCGCTTTTCATTTGCCAAGAACACTCTAGTTTTCACTCTTATCGTTCAATGAGTGTTCTCTTTTTCTGCTACTGCATTTAGCTTTCAATTTTCGCTTTGATTTTTGTTCAGATCTTGTTATATCTTTTCATCAAGGTGTATTTTTGCCTCTGATCTTTATTGGTTTTCATCAAAAGAGGTGTTCATAAAAAGTTTGAATGGTGTTGGAAAAGAGAAAAAGTTTCATGCAAAAAAGTGGTACAAGAAGGAGCTTGTGTAGACTGCGGCTTAGGCTTTTTCATGTCATGCTTGATGTCTTTTTGATAGAATGCTTAGTGGTTTTGCTGTAGCATGACTAGTCTCAAATGACTAAGATTGCTTAATGAGCCTTTGAAAAAATCATGCGTTGTTTTTATTGTATGGAAGCATTTATTTGGTTTTCTCCTTTGATGCTTTATTTGGGTTGACTCGGCACATGCTTACACCATGTTGACTACAAAATAAGTCGCCTATAGCCTCTATGATAATTTAGTTTTTGACTTTTGATACCATCTTATGCTTCTTTTAATGTTGCTTTGTCGCTTTGCATGATTATGGCCGTTATTGCTCTCTTAGTTGGTCGCTCCCAGTCTTTTGCTAGCCCTCATTTTGTACTGAGTATGAGCTCTACTCGTGCATCCAACTCCTAAAAACCAAGTTTGTCATTGTGTCCACTATAAATTCCTATGCATGGTATTTGTAAGCCATTCCAAGTAAATATTCATGTGCTACCTTTGAAAAAACCTTCAAAACAATTCTCATTTTGTGACACTGTTTTCAGCTCATGGGGACGTAGTGGTCGGATTTGCTATCTTCCATATTGCTTATTCCAAAAAGAAAAGAAAAAAGAAAAAAAGGCACTCTTGCATGGTATGTGAATGTTGGTGGGCACCCGATGGAATCGGTTAGCCATGGTTTGAGAAAGGAAAAAGGGTGGGGAGGACTGCCAAGCTTTATAAAAGTGCACAAAAAGTGCCAATCTCTCTCTCAAAAATTTGCTTCATTTTTGTATGGAAGATAGTTAGAACCCCATTGCCAGTCATTGACAAAGACAACCACCTCTCAAAACCAATTTTTATCTCTCTGTTTTACAAATGAAAAGCTCTAGCACGTGTTTAATCACTGCTTCCCTCTGTGAAGGGCCTTTCTTTTACTTTTATGTTGAGTCTCCACCTTCTACCTTTATGCACCGTCTAAGAGAGCATAGTTGTCATTCTGAGTATATAATGTGCATTGTCCCAAAGTTTTTATTGATTGATTCATATTGTTGGTTTCACTTGTTCTCAAATTATTTGTATCTAGTCGCCCTCTTAAACTTGAAGGTGTCCTATGCATTTATGTTTTGCTCTCTATGAAGGACAAGCTGAAAACCATTTGTATGTTTTTCCTTATGATTTGAACACACGTTTGACTTTTTTTGATTCATTTTCATGATCTTTTGTTTGTATTCATTTTCATGTTATAACATGGTTGCTAAGTTTCTTCTATCAAGATTATATCTTTCATGCCCATGTTTTAAGTTCTTTTGATCCCAGCTCACAACGCTTATATATATGATCAAGATTGTGATGGTGCATGTCACCTCAAAAATTATTTCTTTTGTTATCACTTACCTACTCGAGGACGAGCAGGAGTTAAGCTTGGGGATGCTGATACGTCTCAAACGTATCTATAATTTTTGATGCTTGATACGTCTCAAACGTATCTATAATTTTTGATGCTCCATGCTTGTTTTTACACCATTTGCCTATTGTTTCGTTACACTTAGTGGCACTTTTATACATTTTCCAGAACTAACCTATTAACGAAGTGCCACAGTGCCAGTTTCCTGTTTTCTGCTGTTTTTGTGTTTCAGAAGTGATACACAGGAAATATTCTCGGAATTGGACGAAACAAGTTCCTGAAGTCATATTTCACCGGGGAGCTCCCAAACATCCGAAGACCTGACGGAGGGGGGCCACGTGGCCCCCACACACAGGGGCGGCGCGGCCTGGCCCCTGGCCGCGCCACCCCCTTGTGAGGCCGCGTGGCTCCACCTCTGACAGCCCCCTTTCGCCTACATATACCCCCTAACGAGAAAAACCTAAGGGCCCGATCAGTTTTCCAGAATACATCGCGATCCGCCGCCGCCGTCGACCCGAAGATCGGGAGGGTCCAGAAGCTCTTCCCGGCACCCTGCCGGAGAGGGGAATCGCCACCGGAGGTCTTCTTTATCGCCATGCTTGCCTCCGGAGCGATGAGTGAGTAGTCTACCTTGGACTATGGGTCCATAGCAGTAGCTAGATGGTTGTCTTCTCCACCATGTGCTTCATGTTTAGATCTCATGAGCTGCCCTACATGATTGAGATCACCGTTATGTAATACTATGATGTTGATTTGTTGGGATCCGATGAATATTGGTGTTTATGATTAAGTTGATGTACTGAATTATATCTTTTGTTATCTCTATGTTGTTTATGATCTTGCATGCTCTCCGTTGTTAGTAGCTATCTTGGCCGAGTAGTTGCTAGTGACTCCAAGAGGGGGTATTTATGCTCGATAGTGGGTTCATGTCTCTATTTCACCTGGGGGAGTGACAGAAACCTCTAAGGTGGTAGATGTGCTATTGCTACTAGGGAGAAAACAACATTCATATCCTCAAGGGCATATGCTTTGTTTACATTACACACTTTGCTTAATGCAATTATCTGTTGTTCGCAACTTAATACTTTTGGGGTGTTCGGATGATATCCCCGGGGGTGGATTATTAGTCATAGATGCAGTTGGATGGCGGTCTATGTATTTTGTTGTAATGCCCAGAGTGAATCTCATAGTGATCTTCTTGACATATCACGTTATCTTTATTCTATCAATTGCCCAACTGTAATTTGTTTACCCAGCATGTTATTTTATCTATGGAGAGACACCACTAGTGAACTGTGGACCCCGGTCCTATTTTAATCATATTGCAATCACCTGTTTACTTTTCCCGCACTGTTTACTTTACTCGCATATACTCTACTGTTTTCCACTCGATACACTCATAACCTTTGTTTCAAGCAAACCGGTGAGATTGACAACCTCATCGCAAGTTGGGAACAAAGTATTTGTCTGTGTGTGTGCAGGTTCCGCGTTGCTGCTGGCCGAAGACGAGTCAACAAGTGTCGTAAACGGCGCCCTTGTTGGAGTGTTACTAAGCCAGTCTGCATCACCTTCAGTCGTCATCGTCTCCCTTCTCCTGTTCAATAAACCTTGGTTTCTTAACTGAGGGAAAACTTGCTGCTGCACTCATCATACCTTCCTCTTGGAGTTCCCAACGGGCTAGTCATTCACCACGCACAAGGACTGTCTGTTGCCACATTCACCGGGAGCATCAGCCTCTTTTCTGGCGCCGTTGCCGGGGAAGGAAGAGAAGACTTCTGTGAGGGGAGTTCTTCGCACACACATTCTTTACTTTGTTATTTGTTTTGCTTTACTTTATTTTATTTTACCTGCATTGTTTTTTATCAAAAACCCAAAAAAAATTAGAATCCTTGTGTTGGAATTATGCCCTAGAGGCAATAATAAAGATGTTATTATTATAATTCTTGTTCATGATAATGTTTATATTCCATGCTAGAATTGTATTAAGCGGAAACTTTAATACTTGTGTGGTTTATGAACAACACCGTGTCCCTAGTACGCCTCTATGGACTAGCTCATTGATTAATGATGGTTAAGGTTTCCTAACCATAGACATGAGTTGTCAATTAATAATGAGATCACATCATTAGGAGAATGGTGTGATGGACAGACCCAAATTAAGCAGAGCAATTAGATCGTGTCATCGTGTTCATCTTTGCGAAGCTTTTCCTATGTCATGTATTGTATTCCTTAGACCATGAGATAATACAACTCCCTAGTATCGGAAGAAAGCTTTGAAGTCATCAAACGTCATCCTATGTGAGGGTGATAATAAAGGTGTCTCTCAGGTGATCGGAAAGTACTTGTTGGGTTGTATGTATCGAGATGGAATTTGTCCCTCCCAAGTCGGAGAGATATACTTCGGGCCCACTCGGTAATCGATATCAACACCGCTTGCAAGCATGTGGTTAAGGAGTTAATCACAAAGTGATATCGGATTAATGGAACGAGTAAAGTACTTGCTGTGAACGAGATTGAACTAGGTATGGCGATACCGACGATCAAATCTCGGGCGAGTAAAATATCGTGTGACGAAGGGAATACATATACGGGATTAATTGAATCCTGACATCGTGGTTCATTCGATATGATCATCGATGAATATGTGGGAGTCAATATGGGTTTCCAGATCCCGCTGTTGATTATTGATAGAAGATCATGTCTACATATTCTCGAACCCGTAGGGTCACACACTTAACGTGTATCGATGCTAGGATAGAATGGATAATTGGTTTATGAGTTTTAGTTCGGAGTCTCGGATGAGATCCAGGACGTCACGAGAGGTTCCGGAATGGTCCGGAGAATAAGATTCATATAAAGGAAAGCAGTTTTTGGATTCCGGAAAGGCTTCGGAGTTTATCGGTATTGTACCGGAAGGTTCTAGAAGGTTCCGGAGTGGGACCAACGTGGGCCCACTTGACGGAGGCCTGCGTGGGCCTAAGGGGAAGTGCCCTGGCCGCCCTGGGCCAGGCACACAAGGCCCCTAAGGCCCAGCCGGCCAGCCCAAGGGGAAACCCTAAGGGAGTCTTCAAAGAAGGAAGGGGGGAAACTTGTCCCCCACTCTTCCTACTCCAAGTCGGCGCCCTAGGGTTTGGGGAGAGGCCAAGCTGGCCGGCCACCCCTCTATATATAGGGGGGCAAGGGCGCAGCCCTCTCTACCCCCTAACCCAAACCCTAGCCGCCAACTGCTGCCCTCCCTCTCTCTCTCTCGCGACTGCGTGTAGGCGAAGCCCTGCCGCAGAAACTCTCCACCATAAGCACCACGCCGTCGTGCTGCTGATCCAATCTATCTCTCCACCATACTTGCTGGACCAAGGAAGGAGGAGACGTCGCTGCACCGCACGTGTGCAACTCTCGGAGGCGCCGCCACTTGCGGCGTAGGATCGGATCGGATCGCGAGGAGGAGATGGCGAGTACGACTACGTCAACCATGTTCTATTGAACGTTTCCGCTGTGCGAATCTTCAAGGGTATGAAGATCTCATCTACCTCTCTCGTTGATTACATCTCCTAGATTAGATCTTGGCTTTCTTGTTCGCATCCGTAGGAAATTTTTTGATTTACTATGCTGCGAAACCCTTCAGTGGTATCAGAGCTAGATCTATGCGTAGATGTGTTTCACGATTAGAATGCAACATGCTTGTTGCGGGCGTTGATGTTTTCTGTTGCAAACCTCTTGTTGTGTATTTCTTACTGGCGCGGTATAGTGAGATCGAAGCGGTCCAGGCCAACTTTACGCGACCGCGTTCGCGAGACCGGCTCCGCACTTGACGTGTGGCTTGTTCCACACATGCGGCTGGTGGATGCCAGTTTCTCTCACTATAGTAGTCATGGGACTTACATCGGATGTTAGCAACCATAATATCACCGTTGTGGCTTTCCGTAGGTAAGAATCGTTCTTAGCCTGTTGCTCCCATAAGCCACGTAAAACATGCAACAACAAAGTAGAGGCGTCTAACTTGTTTTTGTAGGGAGTGTTTTGTGATATGGTATGGCCCAAGACATGATGAGTATGAATTGAGTTGTATGCAATGATCATGTTTTGTAATCTTTCACGACTTGCATGTCGATGAGTTCACAACCGGCAGGAGCCATATGGTTGTCTTTATAATTATGTATGACCTGCGTGTCAACTTCTTATACGCCATGTAATAGCTTTACTTTATCGCTAAGTAGTTAGCAATAGTTGTAGTTGCTATTCGTGGTGGAGGCAATCATGGTGGAGTGATGGAGATCATGCCGGCGCGCACAAGATGGAGATCATGGCGCGGAGATTGGCTATACCATGTCACATAAAATTATATGCATGTGATGTTTATCCTTTTATGTATCTTATTATGCTTAGATCGCGACGGTAGCATTATAAGATGATTCCTCACTTAAAGATCAAGATAAAATTGTGTTCTCCCCTCGTATGCACCGTTGCGAAAGATCGTCGTTTTCAAGCACCTCGTGATGATCGGGTGCTATAAACTCTACTGTTCACATACAACGGGTGCAAGCCAGTTTTGCACACACGGAAAATACTTGGGTTTGACTTGACGAGCCTAGCATGTACAGACATGGCCTCGGAACACATGAACCGAAAGGTTAATCATGAGTCATATGAATGATATGATCGACACTGAGTTGTCCACCATTGAAACCACATCTCTTCTCGTGAAGATCGGATTAGGTGTGGTGAATTTGGATCGTGTTCACTAAACAACTTGAGGGATGTTGAATTTAGTGGGAGTTCATCTAGTAATTTGATTAAGTTGAACTAGTTATCATGAACATAGTCTAAATTGTACTTGCAATGTTGTAGATCAAATGGCTAAGTCCAACTTCAACTTCAACGTGTTTGCTGAGAAAGAAAAGCTTAAGAACAATGGGTCTAACTTCACCAACTGGTTCCGCAATCTGAGAATCATACTCGCTGGCGGACAAAAAGCCTATGTACTTGACAAAGCGCTAGGTGACACCCCTGCTGCAACTACGAAAACTGAAGAACTTGCTGACTTCAATGCTCGTAGAGATGATTGTGATGCGATTATGAGTACCATGCTGTTTTCTATGGAACCGGAACTTCAAAATTGTTTTGAGAAGTACCGCGGGCCTTATGAGATACTTGAGGAACTGAAAACCATGTTTCAGACTCAAGCCCGTTCTGAGAGATATGAGATCTCTGAGAAGTTCTTTAACTGCAAGATGGAGGAAGGGAGTTCCGTTAGTGAGCACGCCATTAAGATGTCGGGCTACACTCAACGCCTTGAGCAACTGGACTGCAAGATTCCAGAGGAGCTCAAGATTGACAGAGTTCTGCAATCACTCCCTCCTAGCTACAAAGGTTTTGTAGTTACTCATAATCAAATTGGTTCCACTGATACGATCACTGAGCTCTTTGCAAAGCTGAAAGCTGCGGAAGTGGATATCAAGAAAGACAATCATGTGTTGATGGTCAACAAGACCACTAGCTTTAAGAAAGCTAAGGGTGCAAAGAAATCCTTCAAGAAAGGCAGCGGCAAGCGCTGTTGCTCCTGTTGAGAAGAAACTCAAGTCTGGACCTAAGCCGGACACTGAGTGCTTCTATTGCAAGGTCAAGGGTCACTGGAAGCGAAACTGTCCGAAGTACTTAGCGGACAAGAAGGCTGGCACCATCAAAGGTATATTTGATATACATGTTATTGATGTCTACCTTACTAGCGCTCGTTGTAGTGCCTGGGTATATGATACTGGTTCAGTTGCTAATATTTGTAACTCGAAACAGGAGCTACGGAATAGACGGCGGCTAGCAAGAGATGAGGTGACGATGCGCGTTGGCAATGGATCAAAAGTTGATGTGATGGCCGTCGGCACGCTCTCCTTAGTTTTACCTTCGGGATTAGTTTTAAACCTTAATAAGTGTTATTATGTGCCTGCGTTGAGCATGAACATTATATCTGGATCATGTTTATTGCAAGACGGTTATTCATTTAAATCTGAGAATAATGGTTGTTCTATTTATATGAATAACATCTTTTATGGTCATGCACCTGTTGTGAATGGTTTATTTCTTCTGAATCTCGAAAGCAATGAAACACACATCCATAACATTGAGGCTAAAAGATGCAAAGTAGATAGTGATAATCCAACTTATTTGTGGCACTGTCGTCTAGGTCATATTGGTGTAAAACGCATGAAGAAACTCCATTCTGATGGACTTTTAGAGTCTCTTGATTTTGAATCATTTGACACGTGCGAACCATGCCTCATGGGCAAGATGATCAAAACCCCGTTCTCCGGAATAATGGAGCGAGCAACGGACTTGTTGGAAATCATACATACCGATGTGTGCGGACCAATGAGTATTTCGACGCGCGGTGGATATCGCTATTTTCTCACTTTTACTGATGACTTAAGTAGATATGGGTATATCTATTTAATGAAACATAAATCTGAAACATTTGAAAAGTTCAAAGAATTTCAGAACGAAGTGGAAAACCATCGTAACAGGAAAATTAAATTTCTGCGATCCGATCGTGGAGGTGAGTATTTGAGTTATGATTTTTTCACGCATCTTAAAGCAAGCGGAATTGTTTCGCAACTCACGCCACCCGGAACACCACAGCGCAATGGTGTGTCTGAACGCCGGAATCGAACTCTATTAGATATGGTGCAATCAATGATGTCTCTTACAGATTTGTCGTTATCATTTTGGGGTTATGCATTAGAAACCGCTGCATTCACTTTAAATAGGGCACCATCTAAATCCGTTGAGACGACACCGTATGAACTATGGTTTGGTGCTAAACCTAAGTTGTCGTTTCTTAAAGTTTGGGGATGCGAAGCTTACGTCAAGAAGTTGATGCCGGACAAGCTCGAACCCAAAGCGGAGAAATGCGTCTTCATAGGATACCCTAAGGAAACGATTGGGTATACCTTCTACCACAGATCCGAAGGCAAAGTGTTTGTTGCTAAGAACGGATCCTTTCTTGAGAAGGAGTTTCTCTCGAAAGAAGTGAGTGGGAGGAAGGTAGAGCTAGACGAGGTTATTGAACCTTCTCTCGAGTTGGAGAGTAGCGCAGCACCAGAAATTGTTTCGGTGCCGCCTGCATCAACAAGAGAGGAAGCTAATGATAAAGATCATGAAACTTCAAACGATGCTACTACTGAACTTCGCAGGTCGACAAGGTCACGTGCCACTCCTGAATGGTACGGCAACCCTGTCTTAACAGTCTTGTTGTTAGACAACAGTGAACCTGCAAACTATGAGGAAGCGATGATGAGCCCAGACTCTGAGAAATGGCTAGAGGCTATGAAATCCGAACTGGGATCCATGAGCGAAAACCAAGTGTGGACTTTGGTGGACCCTCCTAGCGACCGTAAGGCCGTTGAGTGCAAATGGATTTTCAAGAAGAAAACGGACGCGGATGGTAATGTTACTGTCTATAAAGCTCGGCTTGTCGCAAAAGGTTTTCGGCAAGTTCAAGGTGTTGACTACGATGAGACTTTCTCTCCCGTAGCGATGTTTAAGTCCATTCGGATTTTATTAGCAATTGTTGCATTTCATGATTATGAAATATGGCAGATGGATGTCAAGACTGAAAGGACATTCTTTGTATCTCTTGTTTTGTGTGTTAGATATCAATACTTATGATTTATTTAATACTGTGGTGAAGTATTTCAGGTTAAACATTATTTGTATTCATCACAATGATCAAAGGAAGAAGGAAGCAAATCTGTGAAGAAACTGCTGAAAAATCTGTCAGTCAAACCGGATTATCCGGCCCCTGGCAGGGGGCGGATATTCCGCCCCCCAGGATTTTTTCCAAGCGACGATTTGCTCCCACAAGGCGCGGCTCTCTGTATTGGGGGCGGATACTTTGTCGGATATTTTCCCCGGATATTTCGGGGGGGGGGCAAAATCCCCAAAACCGGATTATCCGCCCCCCACTTAGGGTGGATTATCCGCCCCCCCCAGAAAACTGCAAACGGCTAGTTTTTGAGGGGGTATAAATCCCCCCTCTCTTCTTCCACCTTGAGTTGCTCGACATAAACAAGATCCAAGCTTCCAGCTGAGCCACTAAATTGCATTGATCTCCTCTTCCTCCCACTCAATCGTGTTGATCTTTGGAGGATTGAAGGAGAAGACCTAGATCTACGTTTCCATCCAATTAGTTTTGGTTTCCCCCTTGATTTGTGAGAGGGGCTTGTTACTCTTGTGCTCATTGGAGCTCAAGAGCTTGTGGGTTCTTTCTAAGCGATTTGTGACCTTGGAGAACTCGTCGGGAGCCACCAATTAAGTTGTGGTGTGTGCCCCGGCCTTGAAGCATCGAGTTTTGGTGGCTCGGTGCATTTGGTGAGGACCCTCCAAGTTGTGGAGTGTGCCTCATCCTTGTGAAGGTTCTAGTTGTCGACCTCAAGGGCAACATAGTGATTCGTGCCTCTCCACATCGGTGGAAGGACACGAAGGAGATTACGGTGTGCCATATCACGGCTATTCGGTGTTTCACTTTGGTGAACACCGCACCGCTCCAACGGAGACGTAGCTTCCATTGGGAAGTGAACTTCGGGATAAATCCTCCGCGTCACTTTGTTGGTTATTCCTAAACTTACCTTCACGCATTTATTTACTAGCGTTTATATATTGTATATCTTGTGCTAGTGATAGTTTGCTCATCATCTAGGGTTGTTCATCTAGTTGCATAATCTAGATAACTTATATTTGAGCAATCCCCGTTTAATTTGAAAAAGGAGTAAAATTTGTAGTTAACCTATTCACCCCCCCCCCCTCTAGTTAACCTCTCGATCACTTTTCAATTGGTATCAGAGCCTCGTCTCTTTATTAAAGGCTTTACCGCCTAAAGAGGAGGATGGGTGATCCCACCCCCATGGAATTGATGCAACAACAGCTCAATGACATGGCAACGAAATCCGAGGAAAGGATGAGTAGGTTGGAGGAGCTAATGTGTAAATTAGTTGAGAAACCTACATCTAGTCAAGGTGAAAGTGCTCCCTTAGATGAAAATGGTAATCCTATAGCTCCATCCAAAAATCCAGAGAACTCAACAAATAAAGATAAACCTGAGTTTAGTTACCTTTACAATAACTCTCCAAATATTCAACATCCACATATAAACAATCTTGGCAAGCCTCCGTTGGTAGATAGGGCTCGGTTTGCTAACTGGAAAACTTCCATGAAGTCTCATATGTGCAGCTCTTCAATGCAAATATGGCGAGTTGTTGAGAAGGGATTCTACCCTAAAGACCTCGAGAACTTGACCTCAAGCGAAGTGATTGATCAACAACTTGATGCAAATGCAATGCACATGCTTGAAAATGCAATGGTCAATGAAGGGGTTGAACACATTCGTGCTCTTCCAAATGCCAAGGCTGCTTGGGACTACATCCTTGCTATGTATGATGGCAACACAAGCATGCAATGATCAAGAAAATCAGCTCTTCAACGACAAGTAGATCACTTCATCATGAAGGAAGGAGAGTCCCCGGATGATGTGCACAGAAGACTCAAGGCTCTTGTGGTGGACATGATTGATGTCGGATTCAAGGATTGTGATGATGATTGGATCAAAGGGAAGCTTCTTCAAACCTTGATCCCATACAATCAAAACATGGTGCAAAACATCCAAACAAGGACAGACTACATGGATCTCACTCCCAATGATATAGTAGGCTGTTTTGTTACAATGAACATGTTGAAGGAATCCTCTGACGATGTGCTTGCTCGTGTCAATGGGATGAAGAGGGTATCACCTGCCTTGAAGGCAACATCTTATGAAGAAGAATCAAATGATGATGGTGCTCTCACCTATGTGCCATCCGAGAAGGAGAAGTGGCAATCACACAACGAGTGTCTAGCTCTTGCTCAACACAATTGGTGGAAGAAAGGAGACTTTAGGTCAAATGCCACCAAGAACAAGGGAAGAGAAAGTTCAAGCATGAAGAAAGCAAGGACTTGCTTTAACTGTGGAGATAGTGAGCACTTTGTTGCGGAGTGCCCATTCAAGAGTAGAATTGAGAATGGTGGACGGCTTATTAAGAAGAACAACTTTGCCCCCAAGAACAAGAACTTCATGAAGAAGGTTCCTCAAAAGGCAATGATGGCTAATGAGCAAGAATACCTATCCGGTGGAGAAGAAAGTGAAGATGAAAGCGAACAAGTGGGAATGGCGGCCGTGGCTATGGGAGTCATTCCCTCGTCATTGGACTCACTCTTCTCCAACCCAAATGACTTGAAAGGTCCCACCAAGCACAAGTGCCTCATGGCTAAGGGTACTACCCCAAAGGTGATATCTCCACTCATTCCTTCAAATTCGTGTTCTCCATCCTTGCTAGATTGTGTTGAGAATCTAGAGGACAAAAATGCTATTAGACTCTCAAAACTTATGAAGTCCTTTGAAGGAGAACATAAAATTGCTTTTGATGCTCTCATGTCACAACTTGGAAATGCTAATAGAACCATCGATGAGCATGAAGATAAAATCATGGAACTTGAGGGTTTTGCTCGTGATGATGCTAATAGAATAGCGGAGCTTGAAGAAGCCCTAAATAAATCTCTATGCTTAAATGATGCTATCTCGGAAACTTTTAGCTTGGACTTGTCCAAAATGATGAGTGACCGTGACCATGCTCTTAGTAAGCTTGAGGAGTATCTAGGAGAAAATGAAAACCTTAACAATGGTCATAATGAACTTCTTAAGAATTTTGAGCAACTTGAGAAAACTCACAAAGCTCTCTCAAGTGATCTCAAAGCACTTAAGGAGTCACATGACATCTCCCAAAAGAAGAATATAAATGATAATGCTTGTGCCACTAACCCTTTGTGTGTCAAAGCACTTCTTATTGAGGAGAACAATAGGTTGAAGACACAACTTGAGAAAGGCCTTGTCTCTTGCATTCAAGGAGAAAAGAATCTCAATGAGCTTTTGAGAAATCAAAAGAAAGTTGTAGGTAAACAAGGTCTTGGATTTGGAACCGAGAAGGCCATTGAGAAGAAGAAGTCAACTCCCTCCACTAATGCTATTGTTTTTGTGAAGGAGGGGGAGTTGGCTAATGATGAAGATGAGTTTGATGCTCTTGCCAAGAGCATGGTGTCTAAGAAAACTTCTTCCCATAACAATTTTGCGGGAAAATACAATCCATCATCTGTGCTTTTGAAATCTAAAAATGGACATGTATTTGCAAAATATGTTGGAAAATCTTATGGTAGTGATTACCACCATGCTATTTGGGTTCCCAAGACCCTTGTGACTAACAAGAAAGGACCCATTAGAACATGGGGACCTAAGACAAAGGCTTAACTCATTGTAGGTATGTTCTTCCGGTGGATCAAGATGGCTTATTGATAGCGGGTGCTCCGCACATATGACCGGAAGCAAAGAAGTACTTGATGATTTAAAATATCAACTTCTCAAGATATCTCAAGTTACAATTGGTGATGGCTCCGAACTTAAGGTATTGGGACATGGCAAGGTGGTCATTTCTCCGGATGCATCCATTGAGAAAGTCCTCCTTGTTGAGTCCCTTGGTTATAATTTACTTTCCGTCTTGCAACTTTGTGAGTGCAACTTTACAGTTGTCTTTGGTCGATATCATGTGCTTATCCTTCACACCATTTCTCTTAAAGTAGCCTTTGTTGGATTTGTGGAAAACCGTATGTATGTAGTGGATTTCTCGAAAGAAACTACACACATAGCCACAAGTCTAATGGCTAAATCCGACGTGGGTTGGCTCTGGCACCGCCGGCTAGGCCATGTTGGTATGAGAAACTTACAAACTCTTGTGAAGGGTGAGCATGTGCAAGGACTAACAAATGTAAATTTCTCCAAAGACCGTCCTTGTAGCTCTTGTGTTGCAGGAAAAATGCATGAGAAGAACCACCCTAAAGTGACCATCATCACCACCTTGAGGCCCTTTGAACTTATTCATATGGATCTTTTTGGGCCTCCCACCTATGATAGTCTTGGAGGAAAGAAATATTGCTTGGTAATTGTCGATGATTATACAAGATACACTTGGACCTTCTATATCAAGAAGAAGACCGAAGTCCAAAGAATATTCATTGATTGGGCTACTCAAGTGCAACGCCAATATGAAACAACTATCTTGGCAATAAGGAGTGACAATGGAACCGAGTTCAAAAACTACACCATGGATGAATTCTTGAGTATTGAGGGTATTAGACATCAATATTCCGCTGCGTATACCCCTCAACAAAATGGTGTGGTAGAAAGCACTACAAGGAATTGGGTCTATTGCAACAATAGTATTCGTGGCAATAAGTGTCGAATCGTGGCAATAGGTACCTATTGCCACGATATGACTTTCGTTGCCAAGCGTTGCGAAAGGACGCATGGTAATAGGTTATTGCCACGAAAAGCAAAATGTGGCAAGAAAACATGTTATTGCAACGATGATGTGATACGTTGCCACACTTTTTCCCGTGGCAGCACGTGCTTATCGCAACAAATTTGGTTCATGGGGATAACTTAATGCAACATGCATCAACATTGTGGCGATTAGCCGTTTGTGGCGATAGATATTCGTGGCGATAGCCTATTCCCACAACACTTATTTTGTGGCGCATGTCCTTCCGTTGCAATTGCCAAATGTTGCAATAGACCTGGACCCTATGTCAACCACTATATTTTTGTGGGTATACCTCTTTCGCCACGAACCCTCTGTTTGTGGTATTAATTTATGGCAACAACTCTCTAAACGTGGCGAGAAACTATTGCAACATACTCATTTTGGTGGTGACAGATAGTTATCACAACGATCAAAATTTATGTGGTAAGAAGCAATTGCAACAATACAACCAGTTCGTGGTGAAAGGCCTATTTCAACAAAGATAAATTTCATGACCAAATTGTATGGTCGTAATTCAAATTCTGCCCAATCTAGTTGTTGCTCCATATGGGCTAAGTTTAGCATTTTAATTTTGGGCCGTAGCCTTTTTGCAGTCTATTTTATTTTGGCCAGAACGTTTTTGTGGTGGATTTACTTTTTGGGCCAGTGCTATTTGCACTTAAGTTTATTTTGGGCTTTGGCCTTTTTTGCTCTCTTTTATCCGTTGGGCCATCAACATTTAAATTGTATATATTTTTGGGGCTCGGCCTTTTCACCAAATAGGCCACACTTGTCAGATTCCGAATTCTCATATTTGACAGTACATACAAAAGACAACTATTTCCAATGGAAAACTAGCCTATTACAATGTGTACAATATGTTGGCTACTATAGCTAGCACTAATTATAAGTATATATGCTCTTTGCATTCTCGGGCTTCAGGCTTCAAATTTTGTTGACCAGAACATTCAAAAACATTCGTCCAGGAGCTCCTGTAGAAGGGAAAATGCCATAATTTTAGAGCTGATGAATAGAATATCTACTGAGCCTATATCACTTGTTCAGCAAGATAATACAAATTGCACTGTGAAAAATAAAAATAAAATATCAGACTTTAAGGCAACAAACTAAGAATGCTACAGGTCACATTACAGTTCAGGTGAAAGTAAATGATTAATGATTAAACTTTGTAACTAAGAAAATAACAGCCAAACATTAATATATAATCAGATTACAGTAAGAGGCATGATAAAATACATCAATTCACTGCTAAATATCGATAGAAGAAAACTAAATGCTAATGAGCTAGCATGTAATATCAAACTCCAAATGGCCTGCCTCGGCCAACGACACACTTAAATGGACCAAATAGACAAAATACCAGCATATTATATCTCAAACCAACATGAATGGAGAAAGAATGTGTGACCAGAAGTTCTAAAACACCAGCTATGCTTGCTTTACATTCCTTACCACTTTGAGCCCAACAATTCAGTACCCTAGCTATCTTGCAAGATGAAATCCTCATCATTTAGCATATCCTAGAACAAATGGAAACACATGTCCTACGAACGCTAGTACCATGCTGATGTATGGTCTTGTGCACATGCAACACAATACGGAAGGCAATTATCTAAGAAAGTAAGTGCATGGCCAAGAAACATGTGAATGATCTACAATGGCATCAGAAAGAGGAAACAGAATGTGGAGTGAGGCTTTACAAATAAACGGGGAGTCACTGCTCTTGACTCTTGAGCAAGGAACGCAGGCGGCCACGCAAGGATGTAGGGAATATAATGAAACATTTATTAAGGGAATATAATGTCATATTACCGTAACATAATTACATTACAGAACACATGAAATTGTAAGGCAGAACCATCAAACTAGATCAACTATAAGAGCAGCATAACAACCAAACTAGATCAAAAACTACTTGCAGAATCATGTATAATTATGGCGGATAACTAATTATTCCATGAAGAATGAAATATGAAATAAAGAACTTCATCAATATTATGTGGACACAATTAAGTGAAATGAAGCATTCAGATCAAGTAGAAATTATAAATCAAGCAAGAATTTCATGCAGACTAGTATATTACATAAACAAAAATAAAGTTTGGATAATTTAGACATTCTTGCATAAAGAAAACAGTGATATTGTGCATCCACTGTTCAAGCTTCAAGTTGTTCTGTTCTACCCACATACAGCATATCTGTGCAATGCTAGACTGCTAGCAAATAGAGCATGGCTAATAATCGAGCAACAGAGATGCAGTACTGAAATATTAAGCTAGTAACAAACTATGTAGTTCGATGGGAGCAAACACCTGTAATTGGCTGACTTTACTAGATTCTCTCTCTGATTTGATCGCAAGTTCATTCCAAAATAAGGTAGCACTGCCACAAATTGTCTAGATGGACTGTAAACTTAGTAACTGAAGTGAGGTCGACCCCAGCTGCTGCGCAAGCTCACTGGCGACCACCGCACCTGAATAACCAATAAAGACAAAAAAAAGTCAGACACGCATCTTCATTGCTTATAGTACAAAATTTTGTTAGATTTGTGTGCTTCCTGTTACCCGGTATGCAAAGATATAATAGTAAAAACTCCAAAGATAGTTGGCCGATAACACAACAAAGTTCAGACCATGCTAAAGCAATCACAATCACGCACGTATAATCTGCTGACAGAACTATACTAATTACTTCTTTTAAATTAAGCAAAAGAATGAAGCATGATTTGCAGACACACAGGGTGAGTTGTTAAATACAAGATGCAATACTTCTACCCACTGATGGAAACAGCCGTCCATGACATCTACAAGTGTTTCCATCAGTACCCTCTACAAACGCGATCTGGAGTGTGCACACAATATTGCTCTATTTGGTTAGCCTGTTATTGATAATTCTATGTTTCAGGGCATTGCACTTCTAGTTCGCATTCAATTTACATAAGCAGATGAGATCAGATAGTTAACTTCTTTTACAATTTTAATATGCCTCCAGTAACACGCATATGATTTTCAGTACATATACCAGTCAATAAAAGAAGACATCTAACGGGAGAACAGGATGCATAAAAGCCTGACCTTCCAAAAAAAATTGATACCGCGTCACAGATCCCTGGTTGTAGAGGTAATCGCACTTGACGGCCGGATCAACCACAACAGCTGGAAGAGTCGGGCGTAGTCGTGGATGGTCCGGCGTCAGTGGCGAGCAAGGCTTCACACTTTCATCAATTCCGTCCAAGATCGTGTCTGGGGGTGCCTGCAGGAGAAAGAACTATACTGAGAGAGATACAAAAGAGAGATCTTTGGGGAGATAATCCGAATAGATAGAAGAGCAGATCAAAGACCAGATCCGGCGACCATGATGCCAAATCGAGCGGCCTCTTCCATCTCGGACGCGAGCCCGGCGATCCTGGCACTCGCCATGAGGCTCGGGGACGGAGGGACTCAGAGAGGGAGAGGCCCGGGGAGGGAGGCGGTGAAGGGAGCTGGTGAGGCGTGGGCGGAGAAAGAGGCCCCGGCCGCCGCCACTCGCGGTCCTCCATGAGCAGAAGTTGGTGGAGTTGGGAGGAGGGGCAGCCGGCAGATCTTGAGGAGGGAGGGGATTGGTGCTGCTCTGTGAACATGGACGGTGATTGGGAAACGTGGATCCACCGCGGTGGTCGAGCAGAAATGAACGACAGTGTCGCTCGCGAGATCGGATCGGATGAGCAAAGGCTTCATGGCGGCGGGGAAAGAGAGGGCTTGGGGTTAGGTCTAGGCGCGGGGGTGGGGGCGAAACTTAAAACGAAAATGAAAATCCTTGTCGCCCGCGGGTGGGCGTGGGCGGGGCTTTTAATTTTCCATTTTGCTTGCTTTTTTCACTGTAGGATTGTACTCTTTTTTTTAAGTATCTCTAACCGCCGCGCTATATTTCGATGCGGTATACGTCGCTACGAGCGCGCTGTAAATGTTTACCGCGCGCTGCCGCGAATTTTTCCTCACCGGAGGCACTAAACAGGAGCGAGTTCGCGAGCGCTAAAAACGTTCCTTCGCCGAATGCTCCATTATACAGCGCCACAAACACATTTGATAATTTCTTTAAGAGTAAACCGCATGGGCGGTCCTAATTCTTTTTCTGCACCTTCAATTTGGTCCTAATTCTTTGAAATTGCACGTCTAGGTCCTAAATCTTGCATAAGTGATTCACGCTAGGTCCTAAACTGGTTTGACTAGTTTTGACCAGTGCCACGTCGGCGGTGGGACCTTGGTGGAATACCGGTCACCCTGCATATTTGCAAATAGACCCCCAAGATTGTAGTTCTTCCAAAAGTTAGTCCCTAGGGAATCGGACTCGCCCTGTTCGTCCATATCCATCCCTTGTCTTCCTTGACTCCCACCGATGTTGCGACGTGATCGACCTCCCGCCCGCCCCCTGTGCTGCTAGCTTCCTCATACTCCAGCACCACTAGCGTCTCTCCGTGCACCCGTATCGGTGCCCCTCCCTCTAATGCATCATGTGTCTGCGGCGCCCCGTCCTCCCCTGCATCCCATCCCGCAAAGTCCTCTGATGCAGATACGGCTTTGCTACATCCGTAACCACTACATCACCGCAACGAGTCTAAGGTAAGGTTTACTATTTATTTTGGAGAAGCATCAGCAACATCATCATTCAGTGCCAGACACGGTGAAGAAGATAGAATTAGGGACCGAGTTTTGGAAGAAATACAATCTAAGGGACCTATTTGCAAATATGCAGGGTGATTGGTATTCCTCCAAGATTCCACTATCAACGTGGCACGGTCAACGCGAGTCGGACCGGTTTAGGACCTGACGTGAATCACTTATGTAAGATTTAGGACTTAGATGTGCAATTTCAAAGAACTATGACCAAAGTGAAGGTATGGGAAAAGAATTAGGACCGCTGGTGCGGTTTACTCTTTCTTTAACATTGCAAATAGCTAGAAAATACACCGCCACCGCCACAAACTAAAAACTACACTACTCCTCGTCGCAGGAGTCCCAGAAGCTAGACAACAGGGTCGTTGACGACACCGGAGTGGATGACCAGTCAAAGGAAGAGGAAGACGACACGACGATCGTCGACGGGCCGGCGCCGTTTTTCTTCTCCTCCTTCTTCCTTGCCGCCTTCCTCGCGGCCTTCTCCTCCCTCTCCTTCTTCCTCGCCGCCAATTTCGCTTGGTGCTCCTCGTGGTCGGCCTTCTTCGCCGCCTTCACCACCGCCTTCTCCTCGGCTCTCGTCGCCGCTGCGGATCTCGACGTAGAAGGTGTCGTTCGGGCGCACGCTGACGCCGCGGTAGCCGGAGCAAATTTTTTAACGTTCAGGAATAAGGCGCACGCTATGTATTCTTTAACAGGAGGTAGTATAAGTTTGTTTAGCCGGTATGTATTCTTTAACGTTCAGTTTCTGTTTCTCGCTGGTGCATTGTTGCTAGTCTGAAAAACAAAAAATACAAAATCTTGACATTGTGTCAATTTATATAACCTAGTTGTCAGAAAAAATAATTAACTTTTTCAATATTGCAAATATTTTTTGGAAGTGTTCTCTGAAAGGAGCCCACGTCCCCCTTCCCCGTGACCCGCCGCAGGCCGCAAGCCTCCTCCTCCTCCCCCATTCCCGCCGCCGCCAGATCGCCCACCGGGCAAAGCCCGGGCGGCGACGGTGACCTCTCTGTGCTTGTGCGGCGTCGGCGTTTGGCTCCGGCGTCGGCGTTTGGCTCCGGCGTCGACGGCGCATGGCCCGGCGGCGAGGTGCCGCAGTTCCCTGCGGTGAGCGCGAATCGACGATGATGGCGCTGGCTCGGCCTCCATGCATCGGAGGCGCTCCTGTAGGCGCGACCATGAGCTCCGGGTCGGCTCGGGCCCAGATAGGCTTGGGCGGGCCTACGTTTCTGTCCTCGACAGCAGGCGCGCGGTGGTGGCGCTTGTCCATGGCGGTTGCATGGCATCGAGGTGGTGTCGACGGTGGTGGACTAGGCGTCAGTGTCGGTGCTAGTGTCGGTGGTGGTCGATGGCGCCCTTCTCCTACGTTGGTGTTCCTCTCCTTTCGGTGGGGGTGGTTCAAGCTGGCAGCTTTCGTTTGCGCGCTCTATCTCCAGTCCAGCTTCGGCAGGATCATGGTCACGGTATGTGGCTGTGGCGAAAGTCCTGCTAGGCTGAGGCCGAAGCTGAGCATGGCGACGCCTGAGGGTTATGTGACACCAAATGAAAATTTCACTTCTCAACTACATCATAGTTTGTTCATGGTTTTTTGCAAAAATACTTTTAATAAGTTACATAAGTAGCTATTTTATCATAGATCTAGTCAAAGTTTGTGTAAATTCATTTGACCTTGTTTTGAATCTTCTTCAAATCTTTTGTGTTAAAAAATAGAAAAGAGATGGAAAGGTTAAAGAGAAAAAAATGGTACTGCTACCACGGTGGCCCATCCTCTGTCCACAGCAGAGGCCCAATCGGTGCAAAAATGCTGAAAAAAGGAGGACATGGCCATTGCGGCCCAGGCCCACTACTACGCCCAAGTTAAGTAGCCTATGTGCTTATAATTTGTATTAACTTTTTTTTTGAGATAATTTGTATTAACTTGGTTGTGGAGGAGTGTTGTGTCCGAAGAAGTTGTGGTGAGGATCCAGGTTCGAATCCTCTGAGCCCAAATTTTTTGCTCCATTATTTAACTTGGTTACATGTCAACTCCTTGGGCTGGGTCAAGTGGAACCCGCGTGTCAGGTGCTAAGGAACTTAACCACCGAACAGACTTACATGAGTCCGCTGCCGAATTAGCTGGACCGGGACAACCAGAAATTTGATTAGTTGGACAGCAGCCAGCCCAATCAGCAACTGCGTGGTCTAATTAGCAAGAGCGAGGCCCAATCTAGCCTCAGTAGCCAGGCGGTCTAGTAGCGAGAATCGTGCAACTTTTTATCGCTATCAAAAAGTCGAATCCATTGCTCGCTCGCCCTTCTTTTAGTCTGCAGCGTTTCATCATGAGGTCGCCATACTCCCCATCAGGCACCAGCCACCACGCCGCCGCCCGTTCGTTGCTCGTCCGTCGCCAGATCGTGTCGAGTGCCGGAGAAGTTGAGAAAACAAAGGTACTGCCTTACAGACCCCCACTCCGCAGCATCTTTCTTTTTTATATCACAATTTTTTGTGAATCAAAATCATTGGAATACTTACTCGCAAATAGTAGGTGAGATCGCAATCCCCGAGATTGATTCATATTTGTATTGGCTGATTCTTGGAATGGGCTCATGGTGTGAAGTTCTCTACTTTATGCGTGAATACACAATTTTATATATGGGAAGTTATTATATAAAAAAGGGGAACCCCATATAGGATGAGAATGTTAAACTTTTCGCCTAAATTCGACCCCCGGATCGGGCAGTGTGTGTCACACATCTTCTAATAAAATGCCGCAGGGTCCCTTCCTTGGTCTCTTTTTTTAGAATGTTGAACAGTTTTAAATGTAATATTCTCAATTTTATGCTTCAATACATAATTTTATCTTGTATACCGATAAGTAATTTTCCTTACTCTTTTTGAACAAATCATCATATAATGTCAAGATAGGCGATTGTGGATTAAGTTATTTTCATAGTTTGGAGTCTTTGTATGCTGATAAATGAATTATTAAGCACATTAGACCGATGCATATTATTGCTTAAGAGCTACATGTATGTGATGTACATATTTTTCAATAAACCAAAGGTCGTGTGTACTTTCGATGAAAATGCAGAGGCTATGCTCACATTTTGAAAAAACTAAAATTTATATGGGGCGCCGGGAAATTTTTGTTCTCGGTCTACCCCTGGTTGCTGGCCATGATAGTATTAGGGGCTACTAAAATATTTCAATTGCCGAAAGCCATGGCCTAGGTGGCCCACGTACCGCTGTTGACTATGGAATATCGTTACAACATCTTGTTCTTTATTGCAACAATAGTGGGTTGTTGTAATATGCTCCACATATTGCCACAGATACACAATTTGTCGCAGTAAACAGTAGATATTGCAACGCGGTGAAATTGAGGAGAAAGATACACGCTATTACCACCAATATGTGTTTTGTTGCAATAGGTGGCCAATTTTTTGCAACAATTTTAGTATGTATTGCAACGTGACACAGTTGTTGCAATATCTGTTTGAATATTACCACGAATATCCACTTTGTTGCGAGACCTAGTTTCTATTGCAACAAAATTAGTAACTCGCACAACAAAATTTGGTTGTTGCAATATCGTGGCCCTATTGCAATGACCATGCATATTGTTGCAATATATAGGCTATATTGCAACAAAACATGCACTTATCACTACAGATCTAAATCATGGCAATATGCACGGCCTATTACCACAAACGTGAAAATGGTGGCAATATTGCGTATTATTGCAACAAAATGTGGTTGTAGCAATAAAAATTGTTGCAATTGACCGGATTTCCTGTAGTGAAGGAAGAACCGTACTCTTATTGATATGGCAAGAACAATGTTGGCAGAATTCAAATCTCCCTATAACTTTTGGGCAGAAGCTATCAACACCGCTTGTCACTTATCCAACCGGCTCTACCTCCGTCCTTACATGAACAAGACTTCATATGAACTCCTTGTCGGTAAAAAGCCCACTCTCTCATATGTTAAAGTATTTGGTTGCAAATGCCAAGTTTACATTAAGGGTTCTAAATTACCAAAATTCGAGCCTAAGACTTTTGAAGGCATATTTGTTGGTTATGCCAAGGATTCCCATACTTATAGGATCTACAACATATCCACCGGGTGTGTTGTAGAGTCTATGAATGTGGTGTTCCATGAGGATAATGGCTCCCAAGTGGGACAAATTGATCTTGATGATGTAGGTGATGAGCCCTCCTCCATAGCCATAGGAAGAATGGGTATAGGTCCACTTATACCCGTTGAGGAACCCCTTGTGGCGAAGGACGTGGACTCAAGCTCTATGCAAGTGGAGCCCTCTACATCGACCATTGATCAAACGGCAAACCAAGAACAAGAACAAGACCTTCAAATTGATACCAACCATCAAGACAATGATCAAGACACAACAAATGATATTGATGGACAAGAAATTGGTGAAGCTTCACCAAGAACTCCAATCCATTCTCAAATTGATCCTTGTCAAGATGATGGAGATGATGAAGATGTTCCTCCAAATGAGAGACCTAGTGATGCACTTCTTAGAAGGATAGCAAGCAAGGCCGCCACATTGCATCAAAAGTCTCACTATCAAAAGAACATCATCGGAGGACTTGGAAGATCCGTGTCTACGAGAAGACAATTGGGGCTCTTTTGTGGTCTTCACTCTTATATCTCTCATGTTGAACCCGTCAAGGTCTATGAGGCCCTTGAAGATGAAGATTGGGTTCAAGCTATGCATGAAGAGCTCCACAATTTTGAGAGAAATAAAGTTTGGTCTCTAGTGGAAAGACCCAAGGATCATAATGTCATTGGAACCAAATGGGTATTCAAGAATAAGCAAGACAATAGTGGGCAAGTGATTCGCAACAAGGCACGATTGGTTGCTCAAGGCTACTCTCAAGTCGAAGGACTTGACTACGGTGAAACTTTCGCTCCCGTAGCTAGACTTGAATCAATTCGTATATTACTTGCTTTTGCCTCTAGTCATGGTTTTAACTTGCATCAAATGGATGTTAAAAGTGCCTTCTTGAATGGTCCATTAAGTGAACTAGTATATGTCAAGCAACCTCCGGGGTTCGAGGATCCTAAGTATCCTAACCATGTCTACCTCCTCCACAAGGCCTTGTATGGCCTCAAACAAGCCCCACGTGCTTGGTATGATCACTTAAAGGAGTTCTTGGTAGACCGTGGTTTTGTACTTGGGGTAATCGATCCCACACTTTTCACTAAAAGTGTAGATGGAGAATTCTTCGTATGTCAAATATATGTTGATGATATCATATTTGGTTCTACTAATGTGACTTTTGTAGAACAATTTGCAAAACTAATGACAAGTGAGTTTGAGATGTCTATGATGGGCAAATTAGAGTTCTTCCTTGGTTTTGAAGTCCAACAATATTATGAAGGAACCTTTATTAGCCAAGCCAAGTATATTCAAGACATGCTCAAGAAATTTGATATGACAAATGCCAATCCAGTAAGATTTCCAATGGCTACAAACGTGAATCTATCCCTAGATCACGAAGGTATACCGGTTGACCAAAAGCTTTATCGATCTATGATTGGTTCTTTGCTTTATCTTTGTGCATCTAGACCGGATATTGCTTTTAGTGTTGGTTTGTGTGCAAGATTTCAATCCAATCCTTAAGAAAGCCATATGACTGCGGTCAAAAGGATTCTTAGATACTTGATTGACACTCCCCAACATGGTCTTTGGTATCCCTCAAATACAAGCTTTGATCTAGTGGGGTACTCAGATGCGGATTGGGCAGGAGATAAAGTGGCAAGGAAATCAACCTCTGGTGCATGTCAATTCTTGGGAAGATCTCTTGTATGTTGGTCTTCGAAGAAACAAAATTGTATTTCCACATCCTCTACCGAAGCCGAGTATATTGCAGCGGCAAGTTGTTGCTCTCAATTATTATGGATGAGACAATGTCTTAAGGACTTTGGAATTAAGATAAAGACATTGCCTCTTTTGTGTGATAATGAGAGTGCTATCAAGATTGCCCAAAATCCGGTGCTCCATGGCAAAACCAAGCATATTGAAATACGGTATCATTTTATCCGTGATCACGTGGCCAGTGGAGATATTTCACTCTCTTATGTCAACACCAAAGATCAACTTGCCGATATATTCACCAAGCCACTTGATGAGAAGAGATTCAAGGAATTAAGGGGAGAGATCAATGTCGTATGTGCAAGTAACTTCATTTGATTGATTATCTTGCATACACACCTTCACTAGACTCTTATTTGGTTTTAGATGTAGGCATGGAGATAGGGGGAGTGCGATCCAAATACATTGGATTATCCCTCCCCCCATTATGCCAATATTAAGAAATCATTTGTGCCTCTACTTTCACATGTTGAATTTTGAGTCTAAAATGATGAGTATGTTGGTTGGGACCCAAGATACATCTTCGCGGTTATCCAACTAGTGGTTCACTCACATATGGTGGCCTCTGGCCACCGACCTCTTCCTTTCGAAGATTTGGTGTTTAAATGGAATTTCTTTGCATATCCCATATCCCTTGGGAAACACCCTCACTCTTGATCCTTGATCTTATTTGCCTTATGCAAGGGTGAGTGTAAAGTACCAATATCAGTTTGGAAATCTATCCCAAGCCTATCTCATCTGAAAAAAAAACAAAAACACCCTCTATCTAAATTGCACACAAGTTTCTTTGAAAACTGGGAGACTGAGTTTTAGCAGGCCGGATATTTCTGATAAAAACCGGAATATCCGGGGCGGATAATCCGCCCTAAGTGGGGGCCGGATAATCCGCCCTCGCGGATTTCGCAAGCCAAAAAGGGGAGGTCCGGGTGAAGGAGCCATTTGTGCTCCTTCCTCCACCCCGACCTCTCCCCACCAAACCGCCGCCGCCTGCTACCACAAGGCCTCCCCGGAGTGTCCCCGACCACCGGTTTCTCCGGTTTCTTGGCGGATCTCCTTCCCGGGTCCCTTGGGCATCATCTCCACCAAGCCATTTTCTCCATGGACGAGGGTAACTCCCTATCTCACTAACCCTAGGTGTTCTTCACCAATGTGGTTCTTAGTGGAGTTATTTTTCAATCTTGCTTGGTGGTAGTTGTTGCCTAGGTCTGGAATTGATGCTCAAATACTATAGTTTTGTAACCCATGTCATTGATCTATCCTTGGAACTCAGATTTGAAATTCAGTTTTTGCTGCAGTTCTGGAGACCGGATTATCCGCCCCTGGAACTGGCCGGATTATCCGGTTTTCACAGATTCAAAACTGAAAACCAGCAAACTCTAAATTCCTTTGTTCTAAAGAGAGTATCAACTTAGGTTACATCTCTATGATATTAAACCTCCCTCCTGTGACTTGTGTGTACTCATCTGTGCTATCTCTCTAATTCTCTTTCACAGCTAACTCCTCAAGTGCTCCGAAGAAGCGCCAAAGGGCGAGATACTTTCGTCAAAATGACGAAGGTGTTATGGTTGATGAGCAAGTACTCAGACAAGAAAAGCAAGCAGCTAAGAGGGCAGCAGAGAAAGAGAGGCAAGAACAGCAACTCAAAAGGGCTGCAAGCAGAAAGAAGAAAGGGAAAGAGACACGTGTGAATTACAAAACAATGGATTCGACTGATTATAGCACTCTTCGTCAGGGAGATTGGTATGCCCGCTTTCCACGCGACACTGACATTGAAGATTCAAGTTTCTGGTGCATGGAACAGCTTTTCATATATAAGGACATCTATCATGCCATGAATGTGCGTCCAATGCATCCAATCTCACTCAATTACCTCAAGTCCAAGGACTACTTTGATGACACAGTGTTCATCACCAAGCAACTAGGCCTCCACAAGCTCATGGAATTCCAATGCAACTACAATGTGCATCTTGTCCAGCAGTTTTTCTGCACTCTTGTGATGCAAGGTGATGACTCTCACACCCTCAAGTGGATGACCGGGAGTGTTCCATGTGAAGCCAACTTTTATGACTTCGCTGAAGCTTTGGGATATGAGTTTAATGGCACCACTCCTTGTGGGATACGTGTTCACTCCCCGGGTAGGACTGACAAGGTGAGGCTTGTAGATCTATATGGCCCGGATGGCAAGATTGGGTTCAACCGTGGGTTTCTCCCTCCATATGAGCAGCTGGTCCGTATTTTCAGAGAGAACATTGCTCCAAGTGGTGGAAATAATGATGCCATTAGAAAATCCTTGGTGGATCTCCTCTGTCTTGCTCATGAGGTAGCACAAAATGATGACCCCGATAAGGATTTCACCTTGGATGTGATGGACTTCCTCTTCAATGAGATCTATGACGCTATGGTATCTCGTCTCACCATTCCTTATGCCCCATACATCATGGCTCTTATCAAGCATACTCTGAATGATGACGGTCTAAGTGATGATGATGATGTGGACCATAAGTTCAAGAAGCCATATGTGATTCCACCAAAGGTTCCTTCTGCTAAATCTGACACCTTTATGGCTGATGCTCGTCGCCCTAGCTCTCACACCCAGCCCAAGAAACAGCCTGCTCCCTCCTCCACTGCTCTTGAAGTCAAGAAGCTGAGTTGGTTTCAGCGTAATGTGCTTTGTATGAAGGTGGACATTCACAAGGAACAATACAATGCCTACAAAGATCGCCTCAACATTGCTCACACTCAGAAGCTGATACTTCACCATGTCACTAATGCTACAGGCTCCCCTCCAAAAGCTCCAGAACCCACAGCTTATCATAAGTGGAACACTGACCAAGTCCCATGGCACAGGATGGAGAGGCACCTCTATGATGATCTTGAAGCTTCTCCACCTCCAGCTGATTCCTCCGCAGATGATGATTATGAAGAAGGTGCTTCCGAGGAGTATGAGGAGTCGGAGTGATCTCTTTGGGGCGTAGCATCGCTCTTTTCTCTCCTTTTTGGCGTAGATGCCAAAGGGGGAGAAGAGTTCTATTAGGTTCTACGAGGGATTTGCATGGGTTGGACTCAAGCTTAGGTTTTTATTGCCTTTGCCTCTTATAGCTTGTGTCCTATATCTTAGTATCCGTGAAACTATTTACTTATTGCTTATTGAACTATATCTATGTGTGGTACTATGTGGTTGTGTTATATGTGTTAAAATCTTAAGGACAAGGAGACCTATTGTTATCTTAGTTGGATGATCAATTATGGCTATATGGTATTCATATTATTGGGTTGATCATCAATATGGTTATATGGTCATATCTCTATTTTTGAGACAACTTTTATGGATTGGGGGATGGTATGATCTCTCTAAAACTCCCTATGTCTCAAATTGTGCTTATTATCTCCATATTGTCCTCTATGCCTATTTGATCATGTTCTTTACCTTATTATGGGAAAGCAATCTCTATGTGTGATTATTTGTATTCAAAATTCAAAACTTATAATATGCACACATGAAGGGGGAGCTTTCTACATTTAAAGAACATGTGTCAAAATTATATTTTGATCTTGTTTTCTATGCAAATCTAAGTATTGTCATCTAACACCAAAAAGGGGGAGACTGAAAGGACATTCTTTGTATCTCTTGTTTTGTGTGTTAGATATCAATACTTATGATTTATTTAATACTGTGGTGAAGTATTTCAGGTTAAACATTATTTGTATTCATCACAATGATCAAAGGAAGAAGGAAGCAAATCTGTGAAGAAACTGCTGAAAAATCTGTCAGTCAAACCGGATTATCCGGCCCCTGGCAGGGGGCGGATATTCCGCCCCCCAGGATTTTTTCCAAGCGACGATTTGCTCCCACAAGGCGCGGCTCTCTGTATTGGGGGCGGATACTTTGTCGGATATTTTCCCCGGATATTTCGGGGGGGGGGGGCAAAATCCCCAAAACCGGATTATCCGCCCCCCACTTAGGGCGGATTATCCGCCCCCCCCAGAAAACTGCAAACGGCTAGTTTTTGAGGGGGTATAAATCCCCCCTCTCTTCTTCCACCTTGAGTTGCTCGACATAAACAAGATCCAAGCTTCCAGCTGAGCCACTAAATTGCATTGATCTCCTCTTCCTCCCACTCAATCGTGTTGATCTTTGGAGGATTGAAGGAGAAGACCTAGATCTACGTTTCCATCCAATTAGTTTTGGTTTCCCCCTTGATTTGTGAGAGGGGCTTGTTACTCTTGTGCTCATTGGAGCTCAAGAGCTTGTGGGTTCTTTCTAAGCGATTTGTGACCTTGGAGAACTCGTCGGGAGCCACCAATTAAGTTGTGGTGTGTGCCCCGGCCTTGAAGCATCGAGTTTTGGTGGCTCGGTGCATTTGGTGAGGACCCTCCAAGTTGTGGAGTGTGCCTCATCCTTGTGAAGGTTCTAGTTGTCGACCTCAAGGGCAACATAGTGATTCGTGCCTCTCCACATCGGTGGAAGGACACGAAGGAGATTACGGTGTGCCATATCACGGCTATTCGGTGTTTCACTTTGGTGAACACCGCACCGCTCCAACGGAGACGTAGCTTCCATTGGGAAGTGAACTTCGGGATAAATCCTCCGCGTCACTTTATTGGTTATTCCTAAACTTACCTTCACGCATTTATTTACTAGCGTTTATATATTGTATATCTTGTGCTAGTGATAGTTTGCTCATCATCTAGGGTTGTTCATCTAGTTGCATAATCTAGATAACTTATATTTGAGCAATCCCCGTTTAATTTGAAAAAGGAGTAAAATTTGTAGTTAACCTATTCACCCCCCCCTCTAGTTAACCTCTCGATCACTTTTCAAAGACTGCGTTCCTCAATGGCAACATTGATGAAGAGTTGTATATGATGCAGCCCGAAGGTTTTGTCGATCCTAAGGATGCTAATAAGGTGTGCAAACTTCAGCGTTCCATTTATGGACTGAAGCAAGCATCTCGGAGTTGGAACCTTCATTTTGATCAAGTGATCAAGAGTTTTGGATTTGTTCCAAATTGCTACGAAGCTTGTATCTACAAGAAAGTGAGTGGGAGCTCGGTGACATTTTTAGTACTATATGTGGATGACATATTGATTATTGGAAATGACATCGGTATGCTTAACGATGTGAAGAGTTATTTGAATAAATGTTTTTCAATGAAAGACCTAGGGGAAGCTGCTTATATATTAGGCATCAAAATCTATAGAGATAGAGAAAGACGCCTAATAGCTTTAAGCCAAAGTACATACCTGGACAAGGTTCTGAAGAGGTTCAGAATGGATAAAGCAAAGAAAGGTTCATTGCCCATGTTGTCAGGTAAGATATTGAGCAAGGCTCAGTGTCCAGCTATGGTAAAAGATAGAGAAACTATGAGCAAAGTGCCATATGCCTCGGCCATAGGTTCTATCATGTATGCCATGCTGTGTACTAGACCGGATGTGTCCAATGCTCTTAGTTTGACGAGCAGATACCAAAGTGATCCAGGAGTGGAACACTGGACAGCCGTAAAGAACATCCTAAAGTATTTAAATAGGACTAAAGAAATGTTCTTGGTCTATGGAGGTGATGAGGAGCTCGTCGTAAAAGGTTACGTCGACGCTAGCTTCGACACCGACCCGGATGATTCTAAATCTCAGACATGATACGTTTATATTTTGAATGGTGGAGCTGTGAGCTGGAGAAGCTGCAAGCAAAGCGTGATCGCGGGATCTACAACAGAAGCGGAATACATGGCTGCTTCAGAAGCATCAAGTGAAGGAGTTTGGATCAGAAACTTCATCACTGAGCTTGGTGTGGTTCCAAATGCCTTGGACCCACTGGAGATATTGTGCGACAACACTGGCGCCATAGCACTGGCTAAGGAACCAAGATATCATCCAAAAACCAAGCACATCAACCCCCGTTTCCATATAATTCGAGATTATATAGCAGATGGAGATCTGAAGATTAGCAAAGTACATACAGATCTGAATGTCGCAGATCCGTTGACTAAACCTCTTCCACGAGCAAAACATGATCAGCACCTTAATGCCATGGGTGTTAGATTGTTGCCAGATGTAAACTAGATTATTGACTCTAGTGCAAGTGGGAGACTGTTGGAATTATGCCCTAGAGGCAATAATAAAGATGTTATTATTATAATTCTTGTTCATGATAATGTTTATATTCCATGCTAGAATTGTATTAAGCGGAAACTTTAATACTTGTGTGGTTTATGAACAACACCGTGTCCCTAGTACGCCTCTATGGACTAGCTCATTGATTAATGATGGTTAAGGTTTCCTAACCATAGACATGAGTTGTCAATTAATAATGAGATCATATCATTAGGAGAATGGTGTGATGGACAGACCCAAATTAAGCAGAGCAATTAGATCGTGTCATCGTGTTCATCTTTGCGAAGCTTTTCCTATGTCATGTATTGTATTCCTTAGACCATGAGATAATACAACTCCCTAGTATCGGAAGAAAGCTTTGAAGTCATCAAACGTCATCCTATGTGAGGGTGATAATAAAGGTGTCTCTCAGGTGATCGGAAAGTACTTGTTGGGTTGTATGTATCGAGATGGAATTTGTCCCTCCCAAGTCGGACAGATATACTTCGGGCCCACTCGGTAATCGATATCAACACCGCTTGCAAGCATGTGGTTAAGGAGTTAATCACAAAGTGATATCGGATTAACGGAACGAGTAAAGTACTTGCTGTGAACGAGATTGAACTAGGTATGGCGATACCGACGATCAAATCTCGGGCGAGTAAAATATCGTGTGACGAAGGGAATACATATACGGGATTAATTGAATCCTGACATCGTGGTTCATTCGATATGATCATCGATGAATATGTGGGAGTCAATATGGGTTTCCAGATCCCGCTGTTGATTATTGATAGAAGATCATGTCTACATATTCTCGAACCCGTAGGGTCACACACTTAACGTGTATCGATGCTAGGATAGAATGGATAATTGGTTTATGAGTTTTAGTTCGGAGTCTCGGATGAGATCCAGGACGTCACGAGAGGTTCCGGAATGGTCCGGAGAATAAGATTCATATAAAGGAAAGCAGTTTTTGGATTCCGGAAAGGTTTCGGAGTTTATCGGTATTGTACCGGAAGGTTCTAGAAGGTTCCGGAGTGGGACCAACATGGGCCCACTTGACGGAGGCCTGCGTGGGCCTAAGGGGAAGTGCCCTGGCCGCCCTGGGCCAGGCGCACAAGGCCCCTAAGGCCCAGCCGGCCAGCCCAAGGGGAAACCCTAAGGGAGTCTTCAAAGAAGGAAGGGGGGGAAACTTGCCCCCCACTCTTCCTACTCCAAGTCGGCGCCCTAGGGTTTGGGGAGAGGCCAAGCTGGCCGGCCACCCCTCTATATATAGGGGGGCAAGGGCGCAGCCCTCTCTACCCCCTAACCCAAACCCTAGCCGCCAACTGCTGCCCTCCCTCTCTCTCTCTCGCGACTGCGTGTAGGCGAAGCCCTGCCGCAGAAACTCTCCACCATAAGCACCACGCCGTCGTGCTGCTGATCCAATCTATCTCTCCACCATACTTGCTGGACCAAGGAAGGAGGAGACGTCGCTGCACCGCACGTGTGCAACTCTCGGAGGCGCCGCCACTTGCGGCGTAGGATCGGATCGGATCGCGAGGAGGAGACGGCGAGTACGACTACGTCAACCACGTTCTATTGAACGTTTCCGCTGTGCGAATCTTCAAGGGTATGAAGATCTCATCTACCTCTCTCGTTGATTACATCTCCTAGATTAGATCTTGGCTTTCTTGTTCGCATCCGTAGGAAATTTTTTGATTTACTATGCTGCGAAACCCTTCACCTTGGTAGTTGTTTTTACTTTACTTTAGTTTATCATGCTGTTCCCTAAGTTCGTTCTGGAGGACCTCTCTGTAGGGAGTGGTTCGATTATTGGCAAAAGTAACATTGAGGAGTTCTTTAATCACATTAGTATGCATGATGAAGATGAGGAAAAGTCTTTGGTTGAGCTTGCTCCTAGTATTGAAGTTGCTTCTGTTATATTAATTGACATGTTGGAAACTAGGTTTGCTAGTCTAAATCCTTTTATGCAATATATGTTCCTTAAGCTTCATGAAATTGAGGACCCCGAAAAGAAAGCTTTTATCTTGGAAACTTTGCGTTTAGAATTTAAGGATGTCGTTATTGAAGCTAGGAAGGTTCTTAAACGTTTTAATAAACTCGGTTCACCTATAAAGGTTATTGATACACATGATGGGGAGGCCGAGATACCTATACCTTGCAAGCTTTTGGATTGAATGATGCTTTCGAAAATAATTTTGCTTGGATTTGTCCTGAAAATCTTTTTGATGAGAATAGTGTACCAAAGCATGATCACCAAGGGTCTTCAAAAACTTATGTGGATGAAATACAATGCCTTATTGACAAGACCTGTTCTGTTGATCTTAATGCAGCTGCTGATATTACTTGATTCGCAATTTTTTGCGTCTAGCTCAAAGGCGTTAAAGAAAAGCACTCTTGGGAGATAACCCATTGTTTACTTTTCAGTACTTTTTCTTTTATTTGAGTCTTGGAAGTTATTACTACTGTAATGACCGCTCCTTATCTTGTTTATTTCGTTTTTGTGCCAAGAGAAGCCTCTAATTTGAGTGAGTTAAAGATTTGGGGTTATTGCTGTCCTGAAACTGTTTTCGGTGCTGCACCGTAAAAATTCGTGACAATTCTCTGTATATCTTTTGGACCTGCGATTTCTTGTGCATATGCCCCAGGTTATATCCAAACTTTTCTTAGTTGAACACTTTTTGATTTGAGCAACAGAAAATCCCTCAAAAATTCGTCCATTATCAGCTGTCCAGTTTTGACAGATTTCTGCCAATATTTGTTTTTGCCACTTTATCGCTTTCTTTTGAGTTCTTTTTGATCATGGAACTCTTGTGGAAGTTGCTACAGTAGTATATACTTTATATGTGGTGGTTTTGGGTTGAAACCTGAAGCTAAAAGAGGTTGAATATATTTTATGCTTACACTAATGTTGCTAATAAAATTGTGTTTAGTTTTGTATGAAGGAAGTTTTCAAGTGTAGGGATTGGAGAATGATGAGATGAGTTGAAGAATGGACAAAAGCTCAAGCTTGGGGATGCCCATGCATCACCCCAAGAAATATCCAAGAAGTACAAGCGTCAAAGCTTGGGGATGCCCCCGAGGCACCCCTTCTTCATCGGCAAAAATCAGGTCACCTTTCAAAACACTATATTTTTATTGCTTCATGCACTATGTGTTTTTCTTGGAGCGTCAGTTGTTTTAGTTTTCTTAGTTTGTTTAGTTTGTTTGTTTGCTGCAATAAAAGGTTGGACCCCAACAAATTTCCTTTGGAGAAGTTGACTCGTTTTCATTTGCAAAGAATGCTCTAGTTTTCACTCTTATTAATCGAGCATTCTAGTTTTTCTGCTACTGCTTTTGGTTTTCGTTTTCGCCTTGATATGCGTTCAGATCTTGTCATATCTTTTCATCAAGGTGTATTTTTGCCTCTGAACTTTATTGGTTTTCATCAAAAGAGGTTGTTATAAAAAATTTCAAATGGTGTTGGAAAAGAGAGAAAGCTTTGTGCAAAATAGTGGTACAAGAAGGAGCTTGTGTAGACTGCGGCTTAGGCTTTTTCATGTCATGCTTGATGTCTTTTTGATAGTATGCTTAGTGGTTTTGCTGTAGCATGACTTGTCTCAAATAACTGAGATTGCTTAATGAGCCTTTGAAAAAATCATACGTTGTTTTTATTGTATGGAAGCATTATTTTGGTTTTCTCCTTGATGCTTTATTTGGGTTGACTTGGCGCATGCTCACACATGTTAGACTCTTCCAAAGTCGCCATTAGCCTTCATGATCAGTTAGTTTTTGACTTTTGATGCCATCGTATGCTTCTTTTAATGTCGCTTTGTCGCTTTGCATGATTATGGCCATTATTGCTCTCTTAGTTGGTCGCTCTCAGTCTTTTGCTAGCCCTCGCCTTGTACTGAGTATGAGCTCTACTCGTGCATCCAACTCCTAAAAGCCAAAGTTTGCCATTGTGTCCACCATACATACCTACTAGCAATTTGCTATCCCAAGTAAATTTGACTTGCTTTTATTTTCTCTTCAAATTAAACTCTTACCAGTGTTATGCGAAATTCGGTCAGTAAAGCTCTCACGAACCGGAAGGCACACTTTACTTTTTCCTGTTCTTAAAATTTTGACATTGTGGTCTTTTATGTTGAGTTGTTATGCTTGCAAGTTGTAAGTTGGATTCTAGCCCAACCATGCCGTCATGGGGCAAGCTTTCAACATTGCACTTCTTTTTGAGTTGATATCGTGATCTTTTGTTTATGGATGCCCGCTGTGTGAAATGAATTGGGAATCTTGTGAGGATCATGGAGTTTTTATATGTGTTAGGAAACGCCGGGCCGCCAATCTAAGCCATGCATAATTCATGGTGGAAATTTGCAGCATACCCATGGTGAACATTCGACGACGCATCTCACAATAAAAAGCTAAACAATATAGCAAATAAAAGAGATGTCGAGGTGTTCATCGTCTGCTTGTCCTGTCATTTTGGTGTGGGCTTGTTCCATGTCATCGGGCACGGAGGTACCCCATTGGCGGTTCTCAATGATATGCATATACTTACAATGACAAGAGCCTTGCTTGGGACTCTAAGTAAACTAGCATGGTTTGGGTACTTGTATTCACGGGACACGAGGTTTTCAACTTATGATTTGTCAAGCATATGCATCATAATTGTTCTCGCATTAACTTTAACCATTCAAGATGCTTATGATGGGGGCAATGAGAGCTCAAAGCCGGTAAGTACCATAATTTTTGAAGGTTATAAAACTTGCAATCACTGCTTCCCTCTGCGAAGGGCCTTTCTTTTACTTTTATGTTGAGTCACCACCTTCTTTCTTTATGCACCATTAAGAGAGCATAGTTGTCATTCTTAGTGTGATATGCATTGTCCCAAGGTTCATTGATTGACTCATATTGTTGGTTTCATTTGTTCTTAAATTATTTGTATCTAGTCGCCCTCTTAAACTTTGAGGTGTCCTATGCATTTATGTTTTGCTCTCTTTGAAGGACAAGCTGAAAACCATTTGTATGTTTTTCCTTATGATTAGAACACACGTTTGACTTTCATTGTTTCATTATCATGATCTTTTGTTTGTGTTCATTTGCATGTTTACAACATGGTTGCTAAGTTCTTATTGTCATGATTATATCTTTCATGCCCATGTTTTAAGTTCTATTGATCCCAGCTCACCAATGCTTACATATATGATCAAGATTGTGTAGGTGCATGTCACCTCAAAAATTATTCTTTGTTATCACTTACCTACTCGAGGACGAGCAGGAGTTAAGCTTGGAGATGCTTGATACGTCTCAAACGTATCTATAATTTTTGATGCTCCATGCTTGTTTTTACACCATTTGCCTATTGTTTCATTACACTTAGTGGCACTTTTATACATTTTCCGGAACTAACCTATTAACGAAGTGCCACAGTGCCAGTTTCCTGTTTTCTGCTGTTTTTGTGTTTCAGAAGTGATACACAGGAAATATTCTCGGAATTGGACGAAACAAGTTCCTGAAGTCATATTTCACCGGGGAGCTCCCAAACATCCGAAGACCTGACGGAGGGGGGCCACGTGGCCCCCACACACAGGGGCGGCGCGGCCTAGCCCCTAGCCGCGCCACCCCCTTGTGAGGCCGCGTGGCTCCACCTCTGACAGCCCCCTTTCGCCTACATATACCCCCTGACGAGAAAAACCTAAGGGCCCGATCAGTTTTCCAGAATACATCGCGATCCGCCGCCGCCATCGACCCGAAGATCGGGAGGGTCCAGAAGCTCTTCCCGGCACCCTACCGGAGAGGGGAATCGCCACCGGAGGTCTTCTTCATCGCCATGCTTGCCTCCGGAGCGATGACTGAGTAGTCTACCTTGGACTATGGGTCCATAGCAGTAGCTAGATGGTTGTCTTCTCCACCATGTGCTTCATGTTTAGATCTCATGAGCTGCCCTACATGATTGAGATCACCGTTATGTAATACTATGATGTTGGTTTGTTGGGATCCGATGAATATTGGTGTTTATGATTAAGTTGCTGTACTGAATTATATCTTTTGTTATCTCTATGTTGTTTATGATCTTGCATGCTCTCCGTTGTTAGTAGCTATCTTGGCCGAGTAGTTGCTAGTGACTCCAAGAGGGGGTATTTATGCTCGATAGTGGGTTCATGTCTCTATTTCACCTGGGGGAGTGACAGAAACCTCTAAGGTGGTAGATGTGCTGTTGCTACTAGGGAGAAAACAACATTCATATGCTCAAGGGCATATGCTTTGTTTACATTACACACTTTGCTTAATGCAATTATCTGTTGTTCGCAACTTAATACTTTTGGGGTGTTCGGATGATATCCCCGGGGGTGGATTATTAGTCATAGATGCAGTTGGATGGAGGTCTATGTATTTTGTTGTAATGCCCAGAGTGAATCTCATAGTGATCTTCTTGACATATCACGTTATCTTTATTCTATCAATTGCCCAACTGTAATTTGTTTACCCAGCATGTTATTTTATCTATGGAGAGACACCACTAGTGAACTGTGGACCCCGGTCCTATTTTAATCATATTGCAATCACCTGTTTACTTTTCCCGCACTGTTTACTTTACTCGCATATACTCTACTGTTTTCCACTCGATACACTCATAACCTTTGTTTCAAGCAAACCGGTGAGATTGACAACCTCATCGCAAGTTGGGAACAAAGTATTTGTCTGTGTGTGTGCAGGTTCCGCGTTGCTGCTGGCCGAAGACGAGTCAACAAGTGTCGTAAACGGCGCCCTTGTTGGAGTGTTACTAAGCCAGTCTGCATCACCTTCAGTCATCATCGTCTCCCTTCTCCTGTTCGATAAACCTTGGTTTCTTAACTGAGGGAAAACTTGCTGCTGCACTCATCATACCTTCCTCTTGGGGTTCCCAACGGGCTGGTCATTCACCACGCACAAGGACTGTCTGTTGCCACATTCATCGGGAGCATCAATGCTCCATGCTTGTTTTTACACCATTTGCCTTGTGTTTCGTTACACTTCGTGGCATTTTTATGCGATTTCTGAAACTAACCTATTGACAAGATGCCATAGTGCCAGTTCCCTGTTTTCTGCTGTTTTGTGTTTCAGAAAAGCTACATAGGAAATATTCTCGGAATTGGACGAAACAAGTTCCTAAAGTCTTATTTTTTCCGAAAGCTTCCAGAGATCCGAAGAGGCAAAGGAGAGGGGCCACAGGCCAGCCTCACACTAGGCCGGTGCGGCCCAGGCCCTGGCCGCGCCACCTAGGTGTGACGAGGCCTGGGGCCACTCCTGACGACGCCCCTTCGCCTATATAAAGCCTCGGGACGGAAAACCCTAAGGGAGTCAGCGAAATTTCCAGAACAGTTCCGTAGCTCCGCCGCCGCCGTCGACGAATTTTGGGGGACAGAAGTCTCTGTTCTGGCACCCTGCCGGGACAGGGAATTGCCCCCGGAGCCATCTCCATCGGTCTCCATTGCCGTCTCCGCCGTCTCCATCGACCTCACCACCATCTCCATCAACCTTGCTGTCTCCCATGATGAGGAGGGAGTAGTTCATCCCCGGGGCTGAGGGCTCTACCGGTAGCTATGTGGTTCACCTCTCTCTCCCATGATGTGATCTTTATGTGATCGTGAGCTTTGTATCATGTTGAATAAGTAGATGTTACTCTTCTTTATTATGTGTACTCTAGTGTGTTATTAAAGTAATCTATTCCTCCTGCCATGGTGTAACGGTGACAGTGTGTGCATCATGGTGGTACTTGGTCTAGGCTACGATTGTGATCTCTTATGGATTATGAGAATAATTATCACTATGATAGTATTGAAGTGATCTATTCCTCCTTTCATGGTGTAATGTTGACAGTGTGTGCACCGTGTTAGTACTTGGTCTAAGTTGCAATAATATCTATCTTGAGTTGTGATTTGATTTGGATATCTCTATGAGTGTTGTTTGTCAAGTACTTGATGAACTTTGTGGAGTGCTTCGTACCCCTACGCAATGATTAGTGTTATTCAATAGGAGAGTAATTCAGAGTACCATAGTGAAGAGAAGTTATTTATTTGTTCAATTATGTTATATTTGTTGGGAGTGTGTCCACTAGTAAAAGTATGATCCCTAGGCCTTGTTTCCAAGCTTTGCACACCGTTTACTTACTATTTTGTTACATGTTTGCTCGCAGCGATATTTATTTCAGATCACATTTGCTACTTATAATCATCACTACTACTTGTATTTCACTATGTCTTTGCCGAACTAGTGCACCTATACATCTGACAAGTGTATTGGGTGTGTTGGGGATACAAGAGACTTTCTGTATCATAATTGCAGGGTTGCTTGAGAGGGATAGCTTTGACCTCTTCCTCCCTGAGTTCGATAAACCTTGGGTGATCCACTTAAGGGAAACTTGCTGCTGCTCTACAAACCTCTGCACTTGGAGGCCCAACACTATCTACAAGAACAGACGCGTGCGTACACATCAACCATTCTTGAATGTCTCTTGGTGCAGCTCCTCTAATTCCTGTGAAAAAAACTTCAACACAAAGATATCTCCCATCTCTATTCCTGTGGGGTGACATTAGTAGGCATAAAAAGCATGATACTTGTTGCATGTAATTCTCAAAACAAATTGCATGAAAAGTGTCCAGTATGTATATAATGTTGTATTCCTTCTCATAAACTCAAACCAATCAAAAAGATTTAGCTTTAAAGCTCAAAGAATGCATAAACTAAAATGGGACAAAATCTGTCTAGAAATATTGCAGCAGTAAAACGTAATTAATTACCCAACTTAAACATGTCAAAAAATTCTGTAAACAATCAGGCATACAGAGGATGAAAAGTTGCAACTTCATTTCAAAGGAGAGCTCAATCGGAGCTACCGAGAATTTTTGAGAATTGTTTTACTGAAAAGAGTTCGTGGAGGAATTTCTGCTCCATAAGTTTCTGGCAACTTTAACAATCCAAAATGAGTAAGACTTGGCACTTTATTAAAAACTCTAGTAACAAAACAAAAAACAAAGTCTCTTGTTACAGCAAGAGGACACAAAGAAAATCAAAACAAAAACAATCGGGTTGCCTCCCGTAAAGCGCTTTCTTTATAGCCATATAGCTAGGCTTACTTACTTGATAATTAAGATGGGTGAAGCTCTTGAGGGAACTTGTACTTCGGCGTGTTCCTCTTCCTTGGGAAGTGTTCCATACACTTTTTGTGTGAAACTGAAACTTCACATTACCTCCCTTCGAGTCAATGATAGCACCTGTAGTACGAAGAAAAGGTCTACCAAGAATAATAGGACTGGAGGTTTTATTCCCCATATCCATGATAATGAAATCAACAGGTACAAAAGTCATGTGCAACTCTACCGTAACTTTACTAACCTTGGCTAAAGCATGTTTAATAGAATCATCAGCAAGTAGCAAGTCAATAGAGCATTTTTCAATATTTTGTAACTCTAGTAATTCATATAGCTCTTTAGATAAAACAGAAACACTAGGTCCAAGATCTAAAATAGCAAGATGTGTTTCTTTCCCAATAGTGACTAATACCTTTAGGATACATGCATCCCCAAGCTTTGGTGGTATAATGGCCTCCTGATTGTACCTAGCAATCTTTTCTTTCAAGACATGATTAGCAATATAAGAACCAAAACCTGCTTGGTTAGCATTTATAGATGGATCACTTGCAAATTTTTGTAAGATAGACATAAGTTCATGCAAGCTACACTTTTCCAAATCAAGCAAAGGATCTTTAACTTCACTAAGCATTTTTACTTCTTCTACCTCTTTCTCCCTATTATATAATTTAAAAATCTCATGACGGTCATCAAAGTCTTCTTCAGGCACTTGAGCTTTTTCTAAGCTCTTTTTAATCTTCACTTCCACAAGTAAACCATCAAGCAAGAAAAGGGCATTTGTAGTATTAGTATTCATGAAAGCTCCATTACATTCATCATCCAAAAAGGTCCTAGAAGTGTTAGACAAACCTTTATAAAAAACTTGCACAATAATCCAATCTCTAAGGCCATGTTCCATTCCAAAAGCAATTCCTCTAAACCTTTCCCAAGCTTTTACTAATGGTTCATCTTCCTCTTGTTTGAAGGTGATAACCATTTGTCTAAGATTGCAAATTGTTTCAATGGAACCAAACCTTTCAATGAAAAAAAGCCTTTAAATTATACCAAGTGCTAAAGTTTCCTGTAGGCCATCTTAATATCCAATCTAGTGCTTTTCCAGCAAGTGAATAAGGAAAAAGTGTTACTTTAATTATTTCATTGTTGGCATGATTTAGTTTCAAAACTTTACACCTCTCATTGAACTTCCTAATATGATGAATAGGATCCTCCTTTGGCTTTCCATAAAAGCGATGTTCATAAATCATTTTAGTAATATTGGAATCTATTTCAAACTCATCTATAGGGATATTCATGTTTTGAGGAAAATTCCTAACACTGAACGGCCAACCGGCTCTCTTTTCCATAATACAAATTTTTATGAATTTTTAGTTTTTAGAATGAAAACTGAAAGTAAAATGATGCTACAACTAATGCAATCAAAATAGAAATTAGTAAACAAAATGCAAATCAAAAAATAAAAATGCAAACCAGAAAAGTAAAGTAAATGCAAAACTAAAAATAAAAAATGATATGCAAGACAATAACAAAATAAAAATAAAGTACTTTGCAAAATCTAAAAGGACGAGATGATACTCATGTTGGTGCAACCTCCCCAAGCTTAGGCATTTGCACAAGTTGGTGATAAAGACTTTCTTGTAAGCAATCCTTCTACTAGTTCCCCGGCAATGGTTCCAGAAAATATGCTTGATGCTTCCGCTAGGTTGAGACTCCAAGAGTAGAGTGTTGAGCACAGGAAAGAGCAAGTTTCCCTATGAAGGTGACTTGAGGGTTTATATCGAACTCTCAGGGAACTATGTGTACAAGGACTCTTCCTGTCCTTCTTCAAACAGCCTGCAAAGTAAATAAATTTGCTTTGTGTCCTCAACCTCACCAAGTGGTTGTCAGATGCAAGGTGTGTGTAAGTATACAAAACTAAAAGTAAATATGCAAATGCAATGGTGCCAGAAAATATCTTGATGGCTCAATGGGAATATGCAAACTAAAGTAATATGCAATGCAATAATAAACAGTAAAAGATATGGTTTGGTTTGTGAAATGCAATAAAGGAAATGTTTTTGTATTTTCAAAATTAATTATGAATGAAAATGAAAATAGTGATAAAGTGAACAGAAAGGTGTTTCTTATAATAAAAAGTGGACCGAGGTTCATGAGTTCACTAAAGCACTTTATCATAAAAGATATGGCAGACAAAAGATCATACAATTAACATAAAAGATTGCAACAAAGTTCACATTCAAATGAATTCATATGGGCATCACGTCCTATGTAGATATGTTTTGGTTATTCATCTCTCTCATACTCCACCAAGATGGGAATTTAATCTAATCAGCTTGGTATTAAGATAAAACTCAAAGCATAGCATTAAGCACAATGACATGAAGTTAAAATAAGAACATGCTAGATCTAGTCGCGGATACTCAGCAAGGTCACGCTAGAGATACCCTATAGCATGGCCTTTTCTTTATCCCTAGTGAGGTAACTCAAGTAAGGTAAACACCCAAGGACTGTCTTCCCTAGATAAATCACCCCTGTTACTCCAACTAATGCACACGTTCCCCCACACATGCTCTCGTAAACATGCTTGATCATAACAAGTAAACAAGAACGGGGTACATAATATGCATCTACTCATACACTGAATTAAAGAACAATTGCAATCTCATATATTACTCATAGAAAGATCCACCATAAAAGTGATACAAAGATGGCCATAATCATGTTATGCAGCTCATATGGCGTTAAAACAATGAAGAACAAGAGAGAGATACATATAGCTACTGCCACAAACCCGTAGCCCAGAGGTGGACTACTCCCCCTTCATCATGGCGACAAAGGTAGAGTCATTGGAGGGGATGGAGATCACAGTGGTAGCGCCCCGCCGGAGTTTTTCCCTCCAATCTTCGATCTCCTAGGCTTCTGTTTCGTGTTTCTGTGTTTCAGCGGCGCGCCCTTTCGCGACCTGTAGAGGGACCCTTTTTATAGATGGTTTTAGGTCAAGACGCATCCAACGAGACGAAGATCGATGGCATCGGAGCAACAAGGGGGAAACTGGTAGGCCCCATGCGGCCAGGGAATCTAGCCACGTGGGCCTTGCTGTTTGGCCCTCGTGGCTCCCCTGTTGCATCTCCTTCGCTCCTAAGTCTTGTTCCATGGAAAAACTCGTTCCCCCAAAGTTTCAGGCAATTTGGACTCCGTTTGGGTCCCTGAAAATTAAAAACATAGAAAAAGAGGTTTTCTGGTTTTCCCATGTTAATCTGATAAAATTAGGGAACATGTGAATTATTCCCAATAATTATCAAAAAGCATGAATATAACCAATATATGATGCAAATAAGGTGGAATATCAAGTGGTAAAGTACAAAGATCATGTATGCATTTTACATGCATCACTCGGGAACATAGGCAATGTGATACGAGGTAAACAAAGACAAGACCAATATATAGTAAGGTCACAAAATCTGAATAGGTTCGTTATTACAACAGGAGGGAGAGGCATTTCCCTCGCGTCATATATGCACACAAGAGTTTGTACATTATTTATCCAACATTGATAAGGCCTCTATCATAGATTTTATTGTAGCGTAAGCTTGGATTATTGGGTAGCAGAAGACTTCTGGACCACAGGGTTCTACTGGGATGCCGGATCCTACTTCTCGTATAGTGGGTGCTCAGGGATGGAAGCAGCAAAGGTTTCCAAGTTAGTAGCAGCAAGGATGAGTACGTTGAATTACTCGATAAGACATCAGCAAAATAACAAGCAAGTCCTATATTTCTATATGGCATGCCATAAGTGTAGAGGATAAAATGTGAGTCTGAGCTTAACGATTGGACTTAACTTACCTTTGGAGAGGAGAGATCGAAAGGTAGCAGGGGTATGAGTTCACCTGTTCCCGATTTCACAACACTCGTCATATCACACGGCACAAAGTTTCACTACTCAACCACACAGGTTTGGGGTTCTCAACATGACAAACTTTTTAGTGAGATTTTCTCTAGTTTTGACTCGATCAAACTTATAGTGTGACTCTATCCAAACTTGTTCCATAACCCTAGGACTAGACTATAGATTTCTGACTCTCGAGAGCTTGCAACTATCACCCATCTAAATGACCTCCACCTGCACTTGAGCTCATGACTTCCCCAGCGCAAGCAAGTATCACTTACACACCATTCCCACACTAACAAGACACTTTTCTTAGCCACTTGTCTAAATCCTGGGTTTGGTCCTATGATGAAGTGAATCCAGCGCGCCTCCATGGAGACACCTAACTCCGGAACCTTTCTAAGCGTAGCCCTAATATGTCTCAAACGTATCTATAATTTTTGATGCTCCATGCTTGTTTATACACCATTTGCTTTGAGTTTTGTTACACTTCATGGCATTTTTATGCATTTTCCGGAACTAACCTATTAACAAGATGCCACAGTGCCAGTTCCCTGTTTTCTGCTATTTTTGTGTTTCAGAAAAGTTACACAGGAAATATTCTCAGAATTGGACGAAACAAAAGCCGAACCTCCTATTTTTACCGAAGCTTTGCGAAGAGCGAAGATGAGACGGAGGGGGCCAGGAGCTAGGCTCACCACAGGGGGGCACGGCCCAGCCCCTGGCTGCGCCACCCCATGGTGAGGCCAGGTGGCCCACCCCCTGACGCTGCCCTTTCGCCTATAAAGTCCCCTCGACGGGAAAAACCTAAGGAATTGATCTCTTTTCCATGAAACATACTACAAGTCGCCGCCTGTCACCATCATGAGATCGGGAGGATCAAGGAGCTCTTCCCGGCACCCTGTCGAAAGGGGAATCCCTGCCGGAGGCCTTCTACACCACCATGGTCACCTCCGAAGTGATGTGTGAGTAGTCTACCTTGGACTACGGGTCCATAGCAGTAGCTAGATGGTTGTCTCCTCCACCATGTGCTTCATGTTTAGATCTTGTGAGCTGCCCTACATGATCAGGATCACCTTTATGTAATCATACATGTTGTGTTTGTTGGGATCCGAAGAGTATTGGTACTATGTTAAGTTGATGTGCTGAATTATATATCTTATGTTATTTCTATGTTATTTATGATCTTGCATGCTTTTTGTTGCTAGTAGCTATCTTGGCCGAGTAGATGCTAGTAACTCCAAGAGGGAGTATTTATGCTCGATAGTTGGGTTCATGCCTCTATTTAATCTGGGGGAGTGACAGAAACCTCTAAGGTTGTAGATGTGTTGTTGCCACTAGGGAGAAAACAATATTCTTGTGTCCAAGGACATTTGCTTTGTTTACATTACGCACCTTGCTTAATGCAATTATCTGTTGTTCGCGACTTAATACTCAAGGGGTTCTCGGATGACTCCCCACGAGTGGATTTTTAGTCATAGATGCAGTTGGATGGCGGTCTATGTATTTTGTCATAATGCCCAGAGTGAATCTCATAGTGATCCTCATGACATATGTACGTTATCTTTACTCTATCAATTGCCCAACTATAATTTGTTTACCTAGCATGTCTTATTTATCTCATGGAGAGACACCAGTAGTGAACTGTGGACCCCGGTCCAATTTCCTTTACATTGCTATAATGTTTTACTTTTACTCGCATTGTTTACTTTCTTGCATACTATCCTATTACCACTCGATACGCTCAATCCTTTGTTTACAGCAAACCGGTGAGATTGACAACCTCATCGTAAGTTGGGAGCAAAGTTCTTGGTTGTGTTGTGTGCAGGTTTCACGTTGCTGCTAGGTGAAGACGCACCAGCAATATTCCTGGCACCATTATCTGGAGTGTCATGAAGCTAGCAAGCATCACCTTCTGAAGTTTGGCTTTCTCCTATTGGTTCGATAAATCTTGGTTTCACAACTGAGGGAAGACTTGCTGCTGTGCTTATCATACCTTCCTCTTGGGGTTCCCAACGAGCTTTACTTACAAGCCATCAACGAGTTTTCTGGCGCCGTTGCCGGGGAGGAAGAAGACTTCTACAAGGGGAGTCTCTCACGCACAATCTTTTACTTTGTTTTTGTTTTGCTTTATTTTATTTTTGCTTGCATCGTTTTATCAAAAATATAAAAAAATTAGCTTCCTTTATAGTTGTTACTTCATTACTCTTAGTTCATTATGTTGTTCCCTAAGTATGCTTTGGAGGACCTCTCAGTAGGTAGTGGTTCTATCATTGGGAAAGGTAACATTGAGGAGTTCTTTAATCATATTAGTATACATAAAGATGTTGAGGATAGATCTTTGGCTGAGCTCGCTCCTAGTTATGAAGTTGTTGCTGCTTATTTATTTCACATGTTGGAGGCTAGGTTTGTTAACCTTAATCCTTTTATGCAACAAATGTTTCTTAAGCTTCATGATATCGAAGACTCCGAAAAGAAAGATTTTATTTTGGAGACTTTGCGTAGAGAATTTAGAGATGTTGTTATTGAAGCTAGGAAAGTCTTTGAGCATTTTAATATGCTTGGCTCGCCTGTTAATGTTGTTGGTACAAACAATGAAGAAATCAAAGTACCAATTCCTTGCAAACTCTTAGGATTGCATGAAGCTTTGGAAAAGAATTTCGATTGGATTTGTCCTGAAAACCCTTTTGATGAAAGTAGTGAACCAAAGAGTGTTCACAAGGGATCTACAAAAACTCATTTGGATGCAATTCAATTCATTGTTGAAAAGACTTCTGCAATTGATCTTAATGCCTCATTTGATATTACTTGATTTGCACTTTCTGCGCCTAGCTCAAAGGCGTTAAAGAAAAGCACTCTTGGGAGATAATCCAATGTTTTATTTTCAGTACTTTTTCTTTTATTAGAGTCTTGGAAGTTATTACTACTATAATAACCGCTCCTTATCCTTTTTATTTCATTGTTGTGCAAAGAAGAACCTCTAATTTGAGGGAGGTAAGATTTGGGGAAGTTGCTGTCCTGAAACAGATTTCGGTGCTGCACCATAAAAATTCATGACAATTCTCAGAATATCTTTTTGACCTGCAATTTCTTGTGCATATGCGCCAGGTTATATCCAAACTTTCATTAGTTTGCACTTTTCGATTTGGGCAATAGAAGGTCCTCAAAAAAATCGACCTTTGTCAGCTGTTCTGTTTTGACAGATTTCTACCACTATTTGTGTTTGCCTCTCGATCGCTTTCTTTTTTAGTTCTTTTGATCACGGAACTTTTGGGGAAGTTGCTACAGTAGTATATGCTTTATATGTGGTGGTTTTAGTTGAAACCTGAACCAAAAAGGGTTGATTTACTATTATGTTTATGCTAACATTGCTAATAGAATTGTGTGAAGTTTTGTATGAAGGAAGTTTTCAAGTGTAGGGATTGGAGAATGATGAGATGAGATAAAGAATGGACAAAAGCTCAATCTTGGGGATGCCCATTTCACCCCAAGAAATATCCAAGAGGTACAAGCATCAAAGCTTGGGGATGCCCCCGAGGCACCCCTTCTTCATCGGCAAAAATCAGGTCACCTTTCAACACACTATATTTTTATTGCTTCATGCACTATGCGTTTTTCTTGGAGCGTCTTTACTTTTGCTTTCAGTTTTATTTTGTTTTGTTTGCTGCAATAAATGGTTGGACCCCTACAAATTTCTCTTGGAGGAGACGTACTCATTTTTCATTTGCCAAGAACACTCTATTTTTCACTCTTATCGTTTAACGAGTGTTCTCTTTTTCTAGAACTGCGTTTAGCTTTCATTTTTCACCTTGATTTTTGTTCAGATTTTGTTTTATATTCGCATCAAGGTGTATTTGGACCTCTGGTCTATGTTGGTATTCATCAAAAGAGTTGTTTCAAAAAGATTTGAATGGTGTTGGAAAAGAGAAAAAAGTTTCATGCAAAAAAGTGGTACAAAAAGGAGCTTGTTTAGACTGCGCCTTAGATTTTTGCATGTCATGCTTGATGTCATTTTGATAGTATGCTTAGTGATTTTTGCTGTAGCATGACTTGTCTCAAATGACTGAGATTGCTTAATGAGCCTTTGAAAAAATCATGTGTTGTTTTTTATTATATGGAAGCATTTATTTGGTTTTCTCCTTGATGCTTTATTTGGGTTGACTTGGCGCATGCTTACAATATGTTTGACTCTTACAAAGTCTCCATAAGCCTCTATCATCATTTGGTTTTTGACTTGTGATGCCATTTTATGCTTCTTTTAATGATGCTTTGTCGCTTTGCATGATTATGGTCGTTATTGCTCTCTTAGTTGGTCGCTCCTAGTCTTTTGCTAGCCCTCATTTTGTACTGAGTATGAGCTCTACTCGTGCATCCAACTCCCAAAAACCAAGTTATTCCAATGTGTCCACCATACATATCTATTAGCAATTTGCTATTCCAAGTACATTTGACTTGCATTTATCTATCCTTCGAATTAAACTCTTTTTGGTGTTATGCGAAAATTAGTCAGTAAAGCTCTCACGAACCTGATGGCACACTTTACTTTTCTCGCTTTTACAATTTTGACATTATGGATCTCTTATGTTGATGTTATGCTTGCAAGTTGTAAGTTGGAAATTAGCCAAACCATGCTGTCATGGGGAAAGCTTTCAATATTGCACTTCTCTTATTTGAGTTGATACCGTGATCTTTTGTTTATGGATACTCGCGATGTGAAACAAGTTGGGAATCTTGTGGGATCATGGAGTTTGTATATATGTTAGAGAAATGCCTGGGCCGCTAATCTAAGCCATGCATCATTCATGGTGGAAATTTACAGCATACCCATAGTGGACATTCAGCGACGCATCTCACAATAAAAAGCTATACCAATGGTAAATAAAAGAGATGCCGAGGTATTCATTGTCTGTTTGTCCTGTCATTTTGATGTGGGCTTGTTCCATGTCATCGGGCAAGGAGGTACCCCGTTGGCGGTTCTTGATGATACGAGTATACTTACAATGACAAGAGCTTGCTTGGGACCCTAAGTCGAGTAGCATGAGGTTTGGGTATTCGTACTTCACGGGACACGAGGTTTTCAACTTATGATTTGTCAAGCATATGCTCATAATTGTTCTCGCATTAACTTTAACCATTCAAGATGCCTATGATGGGGGCAATGACAGCTCAAAGCTAGTAAGTACCATAATTTTTGAAGGTTTATAAAACTTGCAATCACTGCTTCCCTCTGGGAAGGGCCTTTCTTTTACTTTTATGTTGAGTCTCCACCTTCTACCTTTATGCACCGTCTAAGAGAGCATAGTTGCCATTCTGAGTTTAATGTGCATAGTCCTAAAGTTTATCATTGATTGATTCATGATTATGGTTTCACTTGTTCTTAAATTATTTGTATCTAGTCGCCCTCTTAAACTTGAAGGTGTCCTATGCATTTATGTTTTGCTATTCTATGAAGGACAAGCTAAAAACCATTTGCTATGTTTTTCCATATGATTTAAACACACATTTGACTTTCATTGTTTCATTATTCATGATCTTTTATTTGTGTTTCTTTTCATGTTATAACATGGTTGCTAAGTTCTTATTGTCAAGATTATGTCTTTTATGCCCATGTTTTAAGTTCTTTGATCCCAGCACTCAATGCTTTACATTGATGATCAAGATTGTGATGGTGCATGTCACCTCAAAAATTATTATTTTGTTATCACTTACCTACTAGAGGACGAGCAGGAGTTAAGCTTGGGGATGCTTGATACGTCTCAAACGTATCTATAATTTTTGATGCTCCAAGCTTGTTTATACACCATTTGCTTTGAGTTTTGTTACACTTCGTGGCGTTTTTATGCATTTTCTGGAACTAACCTATTAACAAGATGCCACAGTGCCAGTTCCCTGTTTTCTGCTACTTTTGTGTTTCAGAAAAGTTACACGGGAAATATTCTCAGAATTGGACAAAACAAAAGCCGAACCTCCTATTTTTATCGAAGCTTCGCGAAGACCGAAGATGAGACGAAGGGGGGCCAGGAGCCAGGCTCATCACAGGGGGGCGCGGCCCAGCCCCTGGCCGAGCCACCCCATGGTGAGGCCAGGTGGCCCACCCCCCTGACGTTGCCCTTTCGCCTATAAAGTCCCCTCGACGGGAAAAACCTAAGGATGGATCTCTTTTCCACGAAACATACTACAAGCAGCCACCGTCGCTGTCGCGAGATCAGGAAGATCCAGGAGCTCTTCTCGGCACCCTGCCGGAGAGGGGAATCCCTGCCGGAGGCCTTCTACACCACCATGGTCGCCTCCGGAGTGATGTGTGAGTAGTCTACCTTTGGACTACGGGTCCATAGTAGTAGCTAGATGGTTGTCTCCTCCACCATGTGCTTCATGTTTAGATCTTGTGAGCTGCCCTACATGATCAGGATCACCTTTATGTAATCATACATGTTGTGTTTGTTGGGATCTGATGAGTATTGGTACTATGTTAAGTTAATGTGCTGAATTATATATCTTATGTTATTTCTATGTTATTTATGATCTTGCATGCTTTCCGTTGGTAGTAGCTATCTTGGCCGAGTAGATGCTAGTAACTCCAAGAGGGAGTATGTATGCTCGATTGTTGGGTTCATGCCTCTATTTAATCTGGGGAGTGACAAAAACCTCTAAGGTTGTAGATGTGTTGTTGTCACTAGGGAGAAAACAACATTCTTGTGTCCAAGGACATTTGCTTTGTTTACATCACGCACTTTGCTTAATGCAATTATCTGTTGTTCGCAACTTAATACTCAAGGGGTTCTCGGATGACTCCCCGCGAGTGGATTTTTAGTCATAGATGCAGTTGGATGGCGGTCTATGTATTTTGTCATAATGCTGAGAGTGAATCTCATAGTGATCCTCATGACATATGTATGTTATCTTTACTCTATCAATTGCCTAACTGTAATTTGTTTACCCAGCATGTGTTATTTATCTCATGGAGAGACACCACTAGTGAACTGTGAACCCCGGTCCAATTTCCTTTACATTGCTATACCGTTTTACTTTTACTCGCATTGTTTACTTTCTTGCATACTATTATCCTATTACCACTCGATACGCTCAATCCTTTGTTTACAGCAAACCGGTGAGATTGACAACCTCATTGTAAGTTGGGAGCAAAGTTCTTGGTTGTGTTGTGTGCAGGTTTCACGTTGCTGCTAGGTGAAGACACACCAGCAATATTCCTGGCGCCATTGTCTGGAGTGTCACAAAGCTAGCAAGCATCACCTTCTGAAGTTTGGCTTTCTCCTACTAGTTCGATAAACCTTGGTTTCACAACTGAGAGAAGACTTGCTGATGTGCTCATCATATCTTCCTCTTGGAGTTCCCAACTAGCTTTACTTACAAGCCATCAAGACCCGACCACATAAGTAGTACCGACTACACTTACCAAATGGGTGGCATCGAAAAAGGCTTGTTATGGTACCTAAGTTGTGGTCTCCCATAAACAACGGTGATAGAGCAGATGGTTTGGGGCACTACGTAACCCAATCTAGTCAACAGAGGTGATAATCTTATTAGCCAGGTTCAATGTAGCATTTTGTTAGTATGAATAGCACAATTAACAAATGTTAATCCATAGTTTATATTGGAGTCTGTTATGCACCTCGTTCCCTTACTTCGGTCTGTGGCGGCAATTACATCAACCTCTTGACCAATATGTCGAGAGTAGGGGCATTTAGTCTCTTCAAAACCACGGTATCTCGTGACGCACAATCAATCAAAGTGGTGAGAAGGCATCCAGCCACCCAGAGAAGTGGTGTAGCGATCTCGGCAATAAATCCCTAGCATTTGAGAAGATATCCAGCCACCTAGGCAATCCCAAAAGTGGGGTAGCAATCTCAGAATGGTGTCAAAAATAAAGTGGGCATATGCCAACCAAGTTTGACGAAGGGAAAAATACCAGAACACGTGATGTGTGTAAAATGCATCCATGATCTTTGTAGTTTATTAGCTCATATTCTCTTTTATTTATCAACTTTATTATATTTATTAGGACTAACCTACTAATAGTTGAAGAAGTGTATAAATTCTTATTTTACACTTTTTGTGTAGGAATTTGCACAAATATAGAAAGTCTCCCTCAATTTCGTCAAATTTGGAGTTTCCAAAAAACTGTCTCTCTAGCAAAGATTTTGGAGATGCCATGTGTCTGACCCAAAGACAATGTCAAACGGCAAAGTGTTCAACATGAAAGTTGTTGGAAATTTTCTCCTGATGCTGATTGATATACAATTCGTCCAAAACAGAGTTCTTATGTGACCTAGAGAGCCCGAACAATGAAGATTACAGAAGCAGTTTTGGGATTTCAAAGTTGGTGACGTGGTTGACTCAAACTCTTGCTATATGAGATCAATTCTGCCAAGTCACTGACTTAGGGGACTTGTGGACTTTTGCAGGATTCACCATGAACCACCAATACTATATATTAACTGGAAACCCTATTTTCTAGAGATACCATCCATAGCTGCGAATTTGCCTCTCCTTGGCTACCATATCCAAGGGGGAGGGATCCTCTACATGACCAAGAAAGTCCAATAAAGGAGGCAGCTCCGTCCCTGCCCTAGGGCCGGCCACTGTCGGGGAGCCTTCTGTTGCCGCTGGAGCGCCTTGCGCTGCTGCCGCCGGTGTGTCGCCCTTCACCGCCACCTCCGTCGGCGCCTCCTCCACCATGGCCGCCGCCTCTCCCTTATGGGGAGGCACACCTTCATCATAATCTACAGCATCTCTTCATCATCCCCACTATAATCTATTGGCAAACATGGCATTTGATGCAATATATTATTTTCCCGTGATCTATTGTGTTCTTATGTCTTGTGTTACCTATTCATGGCTATGGTGATATAGTTTGTTTTGATGGTTGCATACATATTTATTATCTTATATGATGGTCTTATGTACTAATATATGAGTGCACGGGATTTGCATAAGTTTGTCACTATTGGATTGACTTTGTGGACGGATGGAGTTGAGCTAAATACATACAAGGGTTTTATTATTGGGAACCTTAGAGCTTTTAGCGGTGGTTGAAATTTTGTCTTAATATTCTCATGTATGTTGTGCATCATTAGGTGGCCTTGAGATCAATCACTAGGGGTGTGTGCAGCATTAGCTTGGCTGCACCTATTTATGGCTCCTCTCTAGAAGAAACATTAGACTTCATATTTTATATATGATTTTGTGCTTCTTTAATTGTGACAACCATGGCGAACGAAGTAGCTATTTATCTTTAACACTTCCTTCCATCATCCACCACTTCCACACACCTTTCCCGCACTTTTAGTTGTAGGTTTGTAGTTTCAGCTTTCTAGTTTAGTTGTGTTTTCTAGCCTTGCTTCTTTTGTTTAGTTTCTTTTCATAATCGGTCATATAAGAGGGTTATGGGACGATAGAGAATAGAGATTTACCTTCAACTCCTCGTGGGTTCGACACTCAATACTTATTGAATGTGCAACATGGCATAATATCACAAACAAGGTTAGATAACAACAAGGTTAAAGGAACCATTTATAAGCAAGATAACAAGTGGAGAACAAGAACTAAACCAAGTTTTATTTGCATAGATTATTAGGGTTTTCTTTGCATATGAATACTACAACAATATTAAATAATTTTTATTTGTTGTAAAATCAGAGAGAAGGTGTTGATGTTTGACTTCAGTTGTGGGGTAACTCTCAAGGTCCACTTCAGGGGTTGGTTCTAGGATTAGATCTATTTAAATATTTAAACATGTATTATTACCCTTTTCAAGTAAGTGAATGACATGCAAGGCAAAAAAGAGTCCAAAAATCATGAAACTAGTTTTATTTGAAAGATATGTATTTCTAGCCAGTGGAAAAAAGAATCAACTCAGAATGAGTTGTGGTTTGAAAATGGGACAAAGTTTCTAAAAAAAAATTAGCCCAAATCATTATTTTCTTATGAAAATGGAGAAATCTGGGTTTTATCAAAAATAATAGAGAAAACTGAATTGGTGCATGTTTTCAAACTAGAACCTGAGGTTTTCTGGCAAAGCTCCAGCAAGGGCTAGACGGTGCTACGGTGGGCTTCAGGGCTCGGGATCATGCTCGACTCGCCTTCGCACGTCTCGTCCGTGGGTTCTCGGATGTCGGCAAAGCGTGGGTGGTCATGGGCTTCTTCTTCGGCGGCATGTGGTGGCAGAAGCTTGTCGTACATGATGTTCCCGTGAACCAAATGCTTTGGGGAGGGTACGTGCACGTGGCGTTACGGGGAGGCTACTGATGTCTACGCATGCGTCTGTTCTAGTAGACAGTGTTGGGCCTCCAAGTGCAGAGGTTTGTAGAGCAGCAGCAAGTTTCCCTTAAGTGGATCACCCAAGGTTTATCAAACTCAGGGAGGAAGAGGTCAAAGCTATCCCTCTTAAGCAACCCTGCAATTACGATACAGAAAGTTTCTTGTGTCCCCAACACACCCAATACACTTGTCAGATGTATAGGTGCACTAGTTCGGCGAAGAGATAGTGAAATACAAGTGGTATAGATGATTATAAGTAGTAAATGCAATCTGGAATAAAAATGGTAGCAATCAAACAAGTAACAAAACAGCAAGTAAACGGTGTGCAAAGCTTGGAAACAAGGCCTAGGGATCATACTTTCACTAGTGGACACACTCCCAACAAATATAACATAATTGAACAAATAAATAACTTCTCTTCACTATGGTACTCTGAATTACTCTCCTATTGAATAACACTAATCATTGCGTAGTCGCTACAGAAGCACCCCTTAAAGTTCATCAAGTAATTGACAAACACCACTCATAGAGATATCCAAATCAAATCACAACTCAAGATAAATATTATTGCAACTTAGACCAAGTACTAACACGGTGCACACAATGTCAACATTACACCATGAAAGGAGGAATAGATCACTTCAATACTATCATAGTGATAATTATTCTCATAATCCATAATAGATCACAATCGCAGCCTAGACCAAGTACCACCATGATGCACGCACTGTCACCGTTACACCATGGCAGGAGGAATAGATTACTTTAATAACACACTAGAGTACACATAATGAAGAAGAGTAACATCTACTTATTCAACATGATACAAAGCTCACGATCACATAAAGATCACATCATGGGAGAGAGAGGTGAACCACATAGCTACCGGTAGAGCCCTCAGCCCCGGGGGAGAACTACTCCCTCCTCATCATAGGAGACAGCAAGGTTGATGGAGATGGTGGTGAGGTCGATGGAGATGGCGAAGACGGCGATGGAGACCGATGGAGATGGCTTCGGGGGTAGTTCCCCATCCCGGCAGGGTGCCGGAACAGAGACTTCTGTCCCCTAAAATTCATCGACAGCGGTGGTGGAGATACGGAACTCTTCTGGAAATTTCGCCGACTCCCCTAGGGTTTTCCGTCCCGAGGCTTCTTATAGGCGAAGGGGCCTCGTCAGGGGGCAGCCAGGGGCTCCTCACACCAGGTGGGCGCGGCCAGGGGCTGGGCCGCGCCCCCTACATGTGAGGGCGGCCTCGGGCCCCCCTCCGGCTCTCTTTCGGTCTTCGGGAAGCTTCCAGGAAAAATAAGACTTTTGGAACTTGTTTCGTCCAATTCTGAGAATATTTCCTGTGTAGCATTTCTGAAACACAAAACAGCAGAAAACAGGGAACTGGCACTGTGGCATCTTGTCAATAGGTTAGTTCCGGAAATCGCATAAAAGTGCCACGAAGTGTAACGAAACACAAGGCAAATGGTGTAAAAACAAGCATGGAGCATCAAAAATTATAGATACGTTTGAGACGTATCAGCATCCCCATGCTTAACTCCTGCTCATCCTCGAGTAGGTAAGTGATAACAAAAGAATAATTTTTGAGGTGACATGCACCTACACAAACTTGATCATATATGTAAGCATTGAGTGCTGGGATCAAAAGAACTTAAAACATGGGCATGAAAGATATAATCTTGATAGAAGAAACTTAGCAACCATGTTATAAACATGAAAATGAACACAAACAAAAGATCATGAAAATGAAACAATGAAAGTCAAACGTGTGTTCAAATCATAAGGAAAAACATACAAATGGTTTTCAGCTTGTCCTTAATAGAGAGCAAAACATAAATGCATAGGACACCTTCAAGTTTAAGAGGGCGACTAGATACAAATAATTTAAGAACAAGTGAAACCATAGTCATGAATCAATCAATGATAAACTTTGGGACAATGCACATTATACTCAGAATGACAACTATGCTCTCTTAGACGGTGCATAAAGGTAGATGGTGGTGACTCAACATAAAAGTTAAAAGAAAGGCCCTTCGCGGAGGGAAGCAGTGATTAAACATGTGTTAGAGCTTTTCATTTGTAAAACAGAGAGATAAAAACTTGAGTTTTGAGAGGTGGTTGCTTTTGTCAACGACTAGCAATGGGGTTCTTACAATCTTTCATACAAAAATGAAGCAAGTTTTTGAGAGAGAGATTGGCACTTTTGTACTCTTTTATAAAGCTTGGCACTCCTCCCCACCTTTTTTTCTTCCTCAAACCATGGCTAACCGATTCCATCGGGTGCCCACCAACATTCACATACCATGGAGGAGTGCCTTTTTTTCTTTCTTTTTTTCTCTTTTTTTCTTTTTGGAATAAGCAATATGGAAGATAGTAAATCCGACCACTACGTCCCCATGAGCTGAAAACAGTGTCACATAAAAATTTACTTGGAATGGCTTGCAAATACCATGCATAGGAATTTATAGTGGACACAATGGCAAACTTAGTTTTTAGGAGTTGGATGCACGAGTAGAGCTCATACTCAGTACAAAATGAGGGCTAGCAAAAGACTGGGAGCGACCAACTAAGAGAGCAATAACGGCCATAATCATGCAAAGCGACAAAGCAATATTAAAAGAAGCATAAGATGGCATCAAAAGTCAAAAACTAAATGATCATAGAGGCTATTGGCGACTTTGTATGAGTCTAACATGTGTGAGCATGCGCCAAGTCAACCCAAATAAAGCATCAAGGAGAAAACCAAAATAATGCTTCCAAAGAATTAAAACAACGCTTGATTTTTTCAAAGGCTCATTAAGCAATCTCAGTCATTTGAGACAAGTCATGCTACAGCAAAAATCACTAAGCATACTATCAAAACGACATCAAACATGACATGCAAAAGTCTAAGCCGCAGTCTAAACAAGCTCCTTTTTGTACCATTTTTTCCATGAAACTTTTTCTCTTTTCCAACACCATTCAAACCTTTTATAAACACCTATTTTGATGAAAACCAATAAAGACCAGAGGCAAAAATACACCTTGATGAAAAGATATAACAAGATCTGAACACAAATCAAGGCAAAAAATGCAAGCTAAACCCAGTAGCAAAAAAAGAGTACACTCGTTGAAACGATAGGAGTGAAAACTAGAGTGTTCTTGGCAAATGAAAAGCGAGTTCATCTCCTCCAAAAGAAACATGATGTGATCTAACCATTTATTGCAGCAAACAGAGCAAAAGAAAACTAAAAACAGAAACAACTGACGCTCCAAGAAAAATGCATAGTGCATGAAGCAATAAAAATATAGTGTCTTGAAAGGTGACCTGATTTTTGCCGATGAAGAAGGAGTGTCTCGGGGGCATCCCCAAGCTTTGACGCTTGTACTTCTTGGATATTTCTTGGGGTGATGAATGGGCATCCCCAAGCTTGAGCTTTTGTCCATTCTTCATCTCATCTCATCATTCTCCAATCCCTACACTTGAAAACTTCCTTCATACAAAATTAAACACAAATCTATTAGCAACATTAGTGTAAGCATAACATATAATCAACCCTTTTTTGCTTCAGGTTTCAACCTAAAACCACCACATATAAAGCATATACTACTGTAGCAACTTCTCCAAAAGTTCCATGATCAAAAGAACTCAAAAAGAAAGCGATAAAGCGGCAAACACAAATATTGATAGAAATCTGTCAAAACAGAACAGCTGACAAAGGTCGAATTTTTAAGGTGTTTTATGTTGCTCAAATCAAAAAATGTTCAGATAATGAAAGTTTGGATATAACCTGGGGCATATGCACAAGAAATGGCAGGTCTAAAAGATATACAGAGAATTTTCACGAATTTTTATGGTGCAGCACCGGAAACAGTTTCAGGACAGCAACATCCCCAAATCTTACCTCACTCAAATTAGAGGCTTCTCTTGGCACAACAACGAAATAAAAAGGATAATGAGCAGCTATTACAGTAGTAATAAATTCCAAGACTCAAATAAAAGAAAAAGTACTGAAAAAAAAACAATGGGTTATCTCCCAAGAGTACTTTTCTTTAACGCCTTTGAGCTAGGCGCAGTAATTTGCAAAGATGATCATGTGGGCGCCATATAAGAGCTTGACGCAAAGGCGCCATATAGGAACTTAAAGCAATAGAGAGCATCAAAAAGCAAGTATGGAACATGTTTAAATCTAAACCACTTCCTATGAAAAATAGTCTTGTAAAGAGACAAGTCATGAAAGCGCAAAGCAAAAAGCATAGGAAGGCAAAACAAGTACAACTTCAAGAATTGCAACATAAAGAGAGGAAACTCAATATTGTTGAGATCCATCAAACCATGTTTCCCTCTCTCATAGTAACTTTCAGTAGCATCATGAATAGAACTAACAATATAACTATCACATAAAGCATCCCTATCATGAGCCACATGCATAAAAGGATTAATACTCCCCACATGAACAATCGTAGTAGGAGCAGATTCAACAGAAAAATTATTCTCATCACCATAATCATCAAAAACAGGAGGCATATTGTAATCATAACTAATTTTTTCCTCAAAAGTAGGTGAACTAAAAATATTATACTCATCATCATAACCATCATAAACTAGAGGTTTAGTATCATCACAAGCTAGAGAGCAACTATTTCGCAAAGCATAGTCATCAAACATATCATCATAAGAAGGAGCATGGATAGCACTAATGGTACAACAATTATTAACCTTAGAATTGGTACCAAAAAGATTTTCAATATCAAAAGTAGAGTGCTTTTCCCAATCATGATCACTAACATAGGTAATAGGCATAGGAACATCATCCCAATCAGAATTATCATAATCAATAGCAGGATCATAAAGCTTAGAGGAAGATACCATGTCCTCTCGCCTTTTACTCCTCTTCTTCTTCTTCATACTCTTCTTACTCTCTCCTTTAGGAGGGAGAGACTTGAAGGGCATCTTCTCCACATATTCTTTAGGAGGGAAAGGCATCTTCTCCACATAATCTGGTTTGCTGATAGAAACAACAGAAGAAACTTTGGGGGATTTCTCCTCTCTATTAATAATATCAAAACATCTATTAGTCCTGTCATAGCTTGGCAAAACATCATATTTTATAAGATCTTGTAAGTAGGTATTTGTGAGGCAATCTTTAGCACAATAGAGACGACAACCACGAAGGGTGCTATTAATATCAACATCATTCATGTCTACCAAAGCAATCTTTCTAGATATCTCTTCACAATTCAAAAAAAAAAGTAAGCTCATCATACTGATTGAAAGTAATCTTATCATCAGAATACAAATCTGCGGTACTTGTTCGATTAATTGGGCATTGAAAATTAAAGTGCCCCTTTTCACCGCAAAATTCACAAAGAAAAGGATAAAGCTCACAAACCCTTTCACCAAGCACATTTAGATCCTTGAGCCACATACTGGTTTCTTCATTTGCGTGGGTGATGCAATAGTCTTCCTTGTTGTAACTCTGTTCACAAGGTCTATGTATTCCACATAAATTAACATGCTTATAAGAAATAGTACTTTTAGAAGTTTGAGCATGTTTATTGCAATCATCAACAACAATATCACTTTCTATGCAAGTGTCCTTAAAAGGTTCATGATACACGTCCCCATTTCCTTTAGGAACATTCATATGGGAAGCAAAGGCTTTAAAGCAATCAACCATAATTTAAGGATCAAGACCATACTTAGCACTAAGATCTTGAAAATTAGCAATTTCAGCGAAAGACTTAATGCAATCAAACTCGTAATTCATACCTGATCCTTTACCTTTGTCGCTATCCCAACCTTCAATATTGTTTTGAATTGTTTCAAGCAGATCCCACTTGATGTCAGCATCCTTGCTTGTGAAAGACCCATCAAAGCATGCATCTAGATAGTCCTTGTAATATCCTGAAAGCCTTGCATAAAAATTATTAATAACAATATTACGAGGAAGATCATGAATAGGACATTTGTGCATTAGTAACTTCAATCTTCCCCATGCTTGGGCAATGCTTTCTCCCTCATGCGGATGCAAATTATAAATGTAGTTCCTATCTTTATAAACCTGACTAGAAGGATAGAATTTAGAATAAAAGAGAGGTTCAATTTCATCCCAGTCAATAGATCGACCATCTTGGAGCAGTCGATACCACTCCTCAGCTCTGCCTTTCAGTGATAAAGAGAATAGCTTCTTCTTAACTTGGTTCATTGAAATACCTGCACACTGGAATAACTCGCATAATTCATGTATAAAGAGCAAATGATCACTAGGATGGATAGTTCTATCTCCTAAATAGCAGTTATCCCTAACACGTTCAACAATCTTCGTAGGTATTTTAAAAGGATGAGGAGCACAAGCATCATTAGAAACATCACATATGGGAGACAAAATATCATCAGAGCAAACTTTCTCCACTAAAGCTGGGGAACTAAAAATATCATACTTAACAAAACCAGCTTCCCCAAGCTTAGACTTTTCTATAGCATTAGCATTAACAGTATTCAAAGCATTCGTACTAATAACATTGCTATACGAAATAAGCTCCAAAGGATTTTCAATTTTCTCATCAAATCTAAACTCAGGAAAAAGACTAAAGAACTCTTTGTTTTCCATTAAGCCTAACTAGTGAAAATAAAAATAAGAAACAAAAAGATATAATTGCAGAATCTAAAGGAAATAACTCCGAGCACTCACACAGGAGGATGCGAGTACCTTTTACCTTACCTCCCCGGCAACGGCGCTAGAAAAGATCTTGATGTCTACGCACGCGTCTATTCTTGTTGACAGTGTTGGGCCTCCAAGTGCAGAGGTTTGTAGAGCAGCAGCAAGTTTCCCTTAAGTGGATCACCCAAGGTTTATCGAACTCAGGGACGAAGAGGTCAAAGCTATCCCTCTCAAGCAACCCTGCAATTACGATAAAGAAAGTCTCTTGTGTCCCCAACATACCCAATACACTTGTCAGATGTATAGGTGCACTAGTTCGGTGAAGAGATAGTGAAATACAAGTGGTATAGATGATTATAAGTAGTAAATGCAATCTGGAATAAAAATGGTAGCAAGCAAACAAGTAACAAAACAGCAAGTAAACGATTTGCAAATCTTGGAAACAAGGCCTAGGGATCATACTTTCACTAGTGGACACACTCCCAACAAATATAACATAATTGAACAAATAAATAACTTCTCTTCACTATGGTACTCTGAATTACTCTACTATTGAATAACACTAATCATTGCGTAGTGGCTACAGAAGCACCCCTTAAAGTTCATCAAGTACTTGACAAACACCACTCATAGAGATATCCAAATCAAATCACAACTCAAGATAAATATTATTGCAACTTAGACCAAGTACTAACACGGTGCACACACTGTCAATATTACACCATGAAAGGAGGAATAGATCACTTCAATACTATCATAGTGATAATTATTCTCATAATCCATAAGAGATCACAATCGCAGCCTAGACCAAGTACCACCATGATGCACGCACTGTCACCATTACACCATGGCAGGAGGAATAGATTACTTTAATAACACACTAGGGTACACAAAATGAAGAAGAGTAACATCTACTTATTCAACATGATACAAAGCTTCACGATCACATAAAGATCACATCATGGGAGAGAGAGGTGAACCACATAGCTACCGGTAGAGCCCTCAGCCCCGGGGGAGAACTACTCCCTCCTCATCATAGGAGATAGCAAGTTTGATGGAGATGGCGGTGAGGTCGATGGAGACGGCGGAGACGGCGATGGAGACCGATGGAGATGGCTCCGGGGGCACTTCCCCGTCCCGGCAGAGTGCTGGAACAGAGACTTCTGTCCCTCGAAATTCGTCAGTGGCAGGTGGCGGAGATACGGAACTCTTCTGGAAATTTCGCCGACTCCCCTAGGGTTTTCCGTCCCGAGGCTTCTTATAGGTGAAGGGGCGTCGTCAGGGGGCAGCCAGGGGCTCCTCACACCAGGTGGGCGCGGCCAGGGGCTGGGCCGTGCCCCCTACATGTGAGGGCGGCCTCTGGCCCCCCTCCAGCTCTCTTTCGGTCTTCGGGAAGCTTCCGAGAAAAATAAGACTTCTGGAACTTGTTTCGTCCAATTCCGAGAATATTTCCTGTGTAGCATTTCTGAAACACAAAATAGCAGAAAATAGGGAATTGGCAGTGTGGCATCTTATCAATAGGTTAGTTTCAGAAATCGCATAAAAGTGCCACGAAGTGTAACGAAACACAAGGCAAATGGTGTAAAAACAAGCATGGAGCATCAAAAATTATAGATATGTTTGAGATGTATCAGCTACTGGCTAGGTTAATCAAAGGATGGGTTGGTTGGGCAGACTGAATCGGGCGGAGGCTGTGAGGGTGAAATGAGGTCGTCAGCGGCAAGGTGAAGCTCCTCCATTATGGTGGCTCGGGGAGAGTGCAATAGAGGGGGAGAGTGGTCTGGGGCGAGGTCGCACGGGTGCTGGGGAGGGGCTTTTTATAGGGGGAGGTGTTGCGGTTGTGCACGCATTTGTGTGCCCAGCTCCTTCTTGCTCGAGTTGTAGCTCGTTTTTGTCCATAAGCAGGCGCCATCCAAGATCAATGTGTTCGCTGGAGGTAGGTGGTGGTGATAAGAACTGTGCCAGCTCACCTGACGGCGGCAAGCGGCAAAACATGGCAGATGGTAGTTGTGACGGGGCAAGGGCGGTGTTGCTGTTTGATGGCGCCCAGTAAATATGCTTTGATGCGTGGTTGATGACCAGCCCTGTTCGGAACCCCAAGAGGAAGGTGTGATGAATATAGCAGCAAGGTTTTTCCCTCAATTAAGAAACCAAGGTTTATCGTTCAGGAGAGGAGAGACAAACGACTGAAGGTGATGCTTGCAAGCTTCGCGACAGCTCCAGACAATTTATATGGCGCCTCATCTAAGCTTTGCTTTGCGAGCAGCAACGTGGAACCTGCACACACACAACCAAGTACTTTGTTCCCAACTTGCGATGAGGTTGTCAATCTCACCGGTTTGCTTGAAACAAAGGGTATGAGCGTATCGAGTGGAAAACAGTGAAAGTATGCGAGTAAAGTAAACAGGTGATAGCAATATGATGGAAATAGGACTGGGGTCCACAGCTCACTAGTGGTGTCTCGCCATAAGATAAATAACACATGCTAGGTAAACAAATTACAGTTGGGCAATTGATAGAATAAAGATAAATGTGATATGTCAAGAAGATCACTATGCGATTTACTCTGGGCATTACAACAAAATACATAGACCGCCATCCAACTGCATCTATGACTAATAATCCACTCACGGGGATATCATCCGAACACCCCATGAGTATTAAGTTGCGAACAACAGATAATTGCATTAAGCAAAGTGTGTAATGTAAACAAAGCATATGCCCTTGAGCATATGAATGTTGTTTTCTCCCTAGTAGCAATAGCACATCTACAACCTTAGAGGTTTCTGTCACTCCCCCAGGTTAAATAGAGGCATGAACCCACTATCGAGCATAAATACGCCCTCTTGGAGTCACTAGCAACTACTCGGTCAAGATAGCTACTAACAACGGAGAGCATGCAAGATCATAAATAACATAGAGATAACATAAGATATATTTTAGTATAGCAACTCAATCATAACACCAATATTCATCAGATCCCAACAAACCAAACATATAGAATTACATAAGGGTGATCTCAATCATGTAGGGCAGCTCATGAGATCTAAACATGAAGCACATGGTGGAGGAGACAACCATCTAGCTACTGCTATGGACCCATAGTTCAAGGTAGACTACTCACTCATCGCTCCGGAGGCAAGCATGGCGATGAAGAAGATCTCCAGTGGTGATTCCCCTCTCCGGCAGGGTGTCGGGAAGAGCTTCTGGACCTTCCCGATCTCGGGTCGACGACGGCGGTGGATCGCGATGTGTCTCTGGAAAATTGATCGGGTCCTTAGGTTTTTCCCGTCGGGGGGTCTTTATAGGCGAAGGGGCAGTGTCAGAAGTGGACCCAGGTGGCCTCACACATAGGGGGCGCGACCAGGGGCCAGGCCGCGCTGCGCTGGTGTGAGGGTGGCCTGTGGCCCCTCTCCGTCTCCTCTTTGGATCTTTGGAAGCTTCCGGGAAAAATAAGACTTCAGGAACTTGTTTCGTCTAATTCCGAGAATATTTCCTGTGTAGCTTTTCTAAAACACAAAAACAGCAGAAAACAGGGAACTGACACTGTGGCGACTTGTTAATAGGTTAGTTCCGGAAAATGCATAAAAGTGCCATGAAGTGTAACAAAATATTAGGCAAATGGTGTAAAAACAAGCATGGATCATCAAAAATTATGGATACGTTGGAGACGTATCAGCATCCCAAGCTTAACTCCTGCTCGTCCTCGAGTAGGTAAGTGATAACAAAAGAAATAATTTTTGAGGTGACATGCACCTACAAAATCTTGATCATCTATGTAAGCATTTGTGAGCTGGGATCAAAAGAACTTAAAATATGGGCATGAAAGATATAATCTTGATAATAGAAACTTCCAACCATGTTATAAACATGTAAATAAACACAAACAAAAGATCATGAAAATAAAACAATGAAAGTCAAACGTGTGTTCAAATCATAAGGAAAAACATACAAATGGTTTTCAGCTTGTCCTTCAAAGAGAGCAAAACATAAATGCATAGGACACCTTCAAGTTTAAGAGGGCGACTAGATACAAATAATTTGAGAACAAGTGAAACCAACAATATGAATCAATCAATGAAAACTCTAGGACAATGCACATTATACTAAGAATGACAACTATGCTCTCTTAATGGTGCATAAAGATAGAAGGTGGTGACTCAACATAAAAGTAAAAGAAAGGCCCTTCGCGGAGGGAAGCAGTGATTGCAAGTTTTATAACCTTCAAAAATTATGTTACTTACCGGCTTTGAGCTCTCATTGCCCCCATTAGAAGCATCTTAAATGGTTAAAGTTAATGCGAGAACAATTATGCTGCATATGCTTGACAAATCATAAGTTGAAAACCTCGTGTCCCGTGAATACAAGTACCCAAACCTCATGCTACTTTACTTAGAGTCCCAAGGAAGGCTCTTGTCATTGTAAGTATATGCGTATCATCGAGAACCGCCAACGGGGTACCTCCGTGTCCGATGACATGGAACAAGCCCACATCAAAATGATAGGACAAGCAGACAATGAACACCTCGACATCTCTTTTATTTACCATTTGTTTAGCTTTTTATTTTGAGATGCGTCGTCGAATGTCCACTATGGGTATGCTGCAAATTTCCACCATGAATTATGCATGGCTTAGATTGGCAGCCCAGGCGTTTCCCTAACACATATACAAACTCCATGATCCCCACAAGATTCCCAATTCATTTCACACCGCGGGCATCCATAAACAAAAGATCACGATATCAACTCAAAAGAGAAGTGCAATGTTGAAAGCTTGCCCATGACTGCATGGCTAGGCTAGTATCCAACTTACAACTTGCAAGCATAACAACTCAACATAAGAGACCACAATGTCAAATTTTTAAAAACAGGAAAAAGTAAAGTGTGCCTTCCGGTTCGTGAGAGCTTTACTGACCAATTTTCGCATAACACTGGTAAGAGTTTAATTTGAAGAGCAAATAAAAGCAAGTCAAATTTACTAGGAATAGCAAATTGCTAGTAGGTATGTATGGTGGACACTATGGCAAACTTGGTTTTTAGGAGTTGGATGCATGAGTAGAGCTCATACTCAGTACAAGGCGAGGGCTAGCAAAAGACTGGGAGCGACCAACTAAGAGAGCAATAATGGCCATAATCATGCAAAGCGACAAAGCGACATTAAAAGAAGCATAAGATGTCATCAAAAGTCAAAAACTAAATGATCATAGAGGCTATTGGCGACTTTGTAAGAGTCTAACATGTGTGAGCATGCGCCAAGTCAACCCAAATAAAGCATCAAGGAGAAAACCAAAATAATGCTTCCAAATAATTAAAACAACGCATGATTTTTTCAAAGGCTCATTAAGCTATCTCAGTTATTTGAGACAAGTTATGCTACAGCAAAACCACTAAGCATACTATCAAAAAGATATCAAGCATGACATGAAAAAGTCTAAGCCGCAGTCTACACAAGCTCCTTCTTGTACCACTTTTTTGCATAAAGCTTTTTCTCTTTTCCAACACCATTCAAACTTTTTATAAACACCTCTTTTGATGAAAACCAATAAAGATCAGAGGCAAAAATACACCTTGATGAATAAATATAAGAAGATCTGAATGCAAATCAAGGCAAAAATGAAAACCAAAAGCAGTAGCAGAAAAAGAAGAACACTCGGTTTTTGATAAGAGTGAAAACTGGAGCGTTCTTGGCAAATGAAAAGCAAGGAAACTTCTCCAAAAGAAATTTGTTGGGGTCCAACCATTTATTACAGCAAACAAACAAACTAATAAAGAAAAGTAAAACAACTGACGCTCCAAGAAAAACACATAGTGCATGAAGCAATAAAAATACAGTGTCTTGAAAGGTGACCTGATTTTTGCCGATGAAGAAGGGGTGCCTCGGGGGCATCCCCAAGCTTTGATGCTTGTACTTCTTGGATATTTCTTGGGGTGATGCTTGGGCATCCCCAAGCTTGAGCTTTTTTCCATTCTTCAACTCATCTCATCATTCTCCAATCCCTACACTTGAAAACTTCCTTCATACAAAACTAAACACAAATCTATTAGCAACATGAGTGTAGCATAACATATAATCAACCTCTTTTTGCTTCAGGTTTCAACCTAAAACCACCACATATATAGCATATACTACTGTAGCAACTTCCCCAAAAGTTCCGTGATCAAAAGAACTCAAAAGAAAGCGATAAAGCGGCAAACACAAATATTGGCAGAAATCTGTCAAAACAGAACAGCTGACAAAGATCGAATTTTTTAGGGTTTTCTGTTGCTCAAATCAAAAAGTGTTCAACTAATGAAAGTTTGGATATAACCTGGGGCATCTGCACAAGAAATTGCAGGTCCAAACGATATACAAATAATTTATACGAATTTTTACAGTGCAGCACCGAAAACAGTTTTAGGACAGCAACATCCCCAAATCTTATCTCACTCAAATTAGAGGCTTCTCTTGGCACAACAATGAAATAAAAAGGATAAGGAGCAGTCATTACAGTAGTAATGACTTTAAAGACTCAAATAAAAGAAAAAGTACTGAAAAGAAAACATTGGGTTATCTCCCAAGAGTGCTTTTCTTTAACGCCTTTGAGCTAGGCGCAGAAAATTGCGAATCAAGTAACATCAAGTGATGAAGTACTTATAAAAGAAGCATCGGGATCCATAATAGGAGTGCAGATAAAATCACTATTGTTCGTACTAGTAAAGTCACATAGCTTGGTATTTTTAGGATTAGCCATTTTAGCAAAACTAAAAGCAGATAAGTAAAAGCAACTACCAAGGATTCTAATTTTTTTGGGTTTTTGATAAAACGATGCAAGAGTAAAAATAAATAAAGTAAAGCAAAACAAATAACAAAGTAAAGGATGTGCGTGCGAAAAACTTCCCTTGCAGAGGTCTTCTACTTCCTCCTCGGCAACGGCGCCAGAAAATATCTTGTTGCTGTTTGATGGCGCCCAGTAAATATGCTTGATGCGTGGTTGATGACCAGCCCGTTGGGAACCCCAAGAGGAAGGTGTGATGAATATAGCAGCAAGGTTTTTCCCTCAATTAAGAAACCAAGGTTTATCGTTCAGGAGAGGAGAGACAAATGACTGAAGGTGATGCTTGCAAGCTTCGCGACAGCTCCGGACAATTTATATGGCGCCTCGTCCAAGCTTTGCTTTGCGAGCAGCAATGTGGAACCTGCACACACACACAACCAAGTACTTTGTTCCCAACTTGCGATGAGGTTGTCAATCTCACCGGTTTTCTTGAAACAAAGGGTATGAGCGTATCGAGTGGAAAATAGTGAAAGTATGCGAGTAAAGTAAATAGGTGATAGCAATATGATGGAAATAGGACCGGGGTCCATAGTTCACTAGTGGTGTCTCTCCATAAGATAAATAACACATGCTGGGTAAACAAATTACAGTTGGGCAATTGATAGAATAAAGATAAACGTGATATATCAAGAAGATCACTATGCGATTTACTCTGGGCATTACAACAAAATACATAGACCGCCATCCAACTGCATCTATGACTAATAATCCACTCATGGGGATATCTTAAGCAAAGTGTGTAATGTAAACAAAGCATATGCCCTTGAGCATATGAATGTTGTTTTCTCCCTAGTAGCAATAGCACATCTACAACCTTAGAGGTTTCTGTCACTCCCCCAGGTTAAATAGAGGCATGAACCCACTATCGAGCATAAATACCCCCTCTTGGAGTCACTAGCAACTACTCGGCCCAGATAGCTACTAACAACGGAGAGCATGCAAGATCATAAACAACATAGAGATAACATAAGATATATTTCAGTATAGCAACTCAATCATAACACCAATATTCATCGGATCCCAACAAACCAAACATGTAGAATTACATAACGGTGATCTCAATCATGTAGGGCAGCTCATGAGATCTAAACATGAAGCACATGGTGGAGGAGACAACCATCTAGCTACTGCTATGGACCCATAGTCCAAGGTAGACTACTCACTCATCGCTCCGGAGGCAAGCATGGCGATGAAGAAGACCTCCGGTGGCGATTCCCGTCTCTGGCAGGGTGCCGGGAAGAGCTTCTAGACCCTCCCGATCTCGGGTCGACGACGACGGCGGATCGCGATGTGTTTCTGGAAAATTGATCGGGTCCTTAGGTTTTTCCCGTCGGGGGGTCTTTATAGGCGAAGGGGCAGCGTCAGAAGTGGACCCAGGTGGCCTCACACATAGGGGGCACGGCCAGGGGCCAGGATGCGCCGCCCTGGTGTGAGAGTGGCCTGTGGCCCCTCTCCGTCTCCTCTTTGGATGTCTGGAAGCTTCCGGGGAAATTAGACTTTAGGATCTTGTTTCGTCCAATTCCGAGAATATTTCCTGTGTAGCTTTTCTGAAACACAAAAACAGCAGAAAACAGGGAACTGGCATTGTGGTGACTTGTTAATAGGTTAGTTCCGAAAAATGCATAAAAGTGCCACGAAGTGTAACAAAACATTAGGCAAATGGTGTAAAAACAAGCATGGAGCATCAAAAATTATGGATACGTTGGAGACGTATCAGGCGGCATTGCAGAGAAGGGAAGAGACGGTGTTGGGGGTACAAGGAGGTTTGGGGTGAAGCGGCGCGATGTTTGGCTAGGCTGGCGAGGCGGGGACGCGGTGGCAACGACCAAATATTGGCAGCACTCACTGGCATGCAAGGTTCTCGATGCTGTGGTGATTAGTTCGAGCTGAGACTTTGCTAGGAGGTGTACCAGAGGGGAGCTACAAGTTCCCTATTGAAAGTTTTTCAAAAGTTGGCAATGGGAATTTTTGAAAAGTTCAGAACATAAAGAAAATTCAGATTTTAATTAGGAGATGCAAATGACAAGATTTTGATCCACTCTTGTAGTAAGTTGCAAGGGGACTAAAGGTGCACCTAATCTAGGTGGTGGCGATTTTTTGAAAAACTTCACAATGCATTTGAAAATGCAGTTTGGCCTGAATCTGAACTAGGGATTTTTGAACAAGTTGGTAGGAAGTGGCTATGAAATATTTTTTTGAAATAGGTACTATATGACCTAGGGATGCTTCCCTACTTTTTGTTGAATTTTCAGAAGTGTAAATCTTGGGCTCTCTTTGTATGGTGGGTTTTGGTATATTTTTAAATGCAAGAAAATAAATTATCAAAGGGTATTTTTGAGTGGGAGAAAAATAGGGTGGATCTACTCTGACCATCATCTCAAAATTTGAAGGAGGCAAAAATCCAAATATTCACAAGCTTGCCAAGGCCTGGGAATTTTTAATATCAAAGTAATAGAATCAAATTCGAATAGAAATAAGAACAAACCAGTCATCCATAAAGAAGGGCGGGGACAAAAGCTCCCAAGTTCCTCAGCAGCACCAAAGCAAGCATCACCTAGACGGGGTTGGAGCTGGAGAACATTTATTGGATACATATGGCATCACCTTCTAAGCAGTGTCATCATGACACCAAAATTGAACATAGACATATTACACCCAGTGCGGGACAAGAATTATCTCTCCTCCGCACCATAGGACCAAAGCGGTGGCCTAGTATAAACCTTGGTTTACAATAAAGTGATAAACACTATGTATATTCATATAAAGGGAATATATTAATAGCATGAAGATGTCAATTATACCTAGCCTCTACACCAAAAATATGCCAGAAGGCATGTAGGATGCACATAGCCAAAAAACAAAATAAAAATGAGAAAAAGATCACGGCATGGTGATTAATCGCTCGCAGCATCAACACTCTAACCACCACCAAAGACACTAGACTACAAAATAGGTTCTCCAAAAGCAACGCCTCCAAGAAGGAAATAATGCACAAGTGTTGTCATAGCCCATTCGAAGATCTTAGGTTTTCACCCTAGAGAAAGTCCGAGTTCCCCAAAATAATACCTTCAACAAGGTCCTTGCTAGGTACAACCAATGAAGGTCTAGCCTTAGGTTTCCACCTTGAAAATCACGACTTGATACTCGAGTACACCACCAAGAACAAAGTCTCCTAGTGCTTCCACGCCCACTTGCCGAGGCTGCTACAGCAAATCACTAGGCTCACAAGCATCATGTGTGGTACCTAGACATGAACAACCTCCCTCAGCCACAAAGGCCTATGAAGAAATGTCTTCATCGCATCTGAGACTCACCACCGCCTGATGATCTTCCAATCATAACCCTCTTGACATTCCCCGCCACCACAAACACCCTACAAATCGTAGGTGTCGACATGTCCCATGGTATCACTAAAAATCAAGGCTTTGTGATGTGCCCCCTTGAAGACCCACTCGCAGATAGTTGTGGGCGCTCATGAACGGTTCCCATGCAATCTAGAGGTACAGGAGGACCATGTGCCAATCCATGAAATCTAATTTTGGGAAAATATAGAACTCATCGGTGGTCAGATTAAGGACGAGCGGTACCCAAGGGAACGGTGATTTGGACGGAAGAAGAGCACTAGGGCTCCCACCCTTATTCGATGTAGATGATGCGCAAGTGTAGAGATGGAAGTACCTAGTTTCAAAATGAAGAGTATTGAATCCACGTAGAGGTAGATGGCTATGGTTTTAATGCTTTTCATTACCTTCGCTTGTCTATACCTATAAGTTATCTTTGGTTCAAAGCAGAAGTGTGTAGATTGATTGATTGTTTGCAAACAAATAAAAAATTAATAAAAGAAATCCAACATAGTGAGCAATGATTAAGGGATTTCTATTTTCGTGCCCTCGGGTCCTTAGTTGTGCTCAGTTTTTCCCAGCCGCTTAACTTTTCCTCAGTTTTCCCCTCCCTCTAGTTTGAAACCCCTCGCAGACGCTCGGACGGGAGGGTTGTCGTCTGGTCAGAGGCCTTGACCATTATCAGTGATGGCTAGGGAGCCGCGGTGGTTGTGAATTAACCGTTGCTTTTGAATGGTGCTGACGGGTAGGGTCAGGAGACACGTCGGAGCAGCCATCCATCTATCACTGCCGTGTGGGCCGTTTTATTTCCTGATTGTATACGCGGTGCTGCCAATGACAAATGGGGCCGCTCTATAGGGCTGCCACAGCCAATGACCAGTGGGGTCGTGTATTTTTCAGGAAAAGACATATATTGCCGCTCTGTGGGGCTGTCGCAGCCAATGACCAGTGGGGTCATCTATTTATTTAGAGAAAATCATATATTGCCGCTCTGTGGGGCCTCCACAGCCAATGACTACTGGGGTCATCTATTTATTTAGAGAAAATCATATAGAGTCCGCTCTGTGGGGCCGCCTCAGCCAATGACCGCTGGGGTCGCCCTTAGTGAAAAGGCATATATCCCTGCTTTTAGTTAGAGAGAAGCAACAAGTTCACTAATTAATTTTTCTTAAGCTAGACCCAGCAGGTGACTATTTTCGCAGCTTAATCTAAAGTGAATCTTATGCTAAATATGGCTGGAACCTAGTGTTGTGTATCTCATTAGTCATCGGAGAACCGCTGGCAGCTCGTTCCCCACCCTCGGACGGAGCAGCCATCATCAGCACCTTGCCGCGCCGCCGGCTCTGTCCCCCGGCGGTGGCGGACAGACTGCGGCGCTGCACGTCAACCACGGCTCCAGCACTTGTTTCGTCTGCACGCATTGTACCCACCGCAGGAAAGTCCGCCGCAAGCAGATCCGCCGCCCACGACGACCGGGATTTGTTCCGCGCACCAATTGGTAGTATAGCTTGGTAAGACCTCTGCTTCTGCCTCCCCCGCCCCCTAATCGATTCGGTTCTCATAATTTCTTGGAGTTTGTAGGTGCGAAATAGTCCTCAATGTCTGGTCGTAGTGGGTACACCAGCAAGGGTGGGGATTCGATTATGTCGTGCCCATGTTCTACTTCTCCTACCTCGTTGGAAGTGCAGGTATCTAGCTTCTGCTCTCTGTACTACCGTTGAATTTGAAGTGCCGCCATGGCCTGTTGGAGTGATTTCAGTTATTCTTTTTTCCATTATTGTTACAGTTTGCCAGGCAAGCCGATGATCCATGATACATTGCATACCAAGATGAATCAACCCAGTGGTGTAGCCAGAGGATGGATTTGGAGGAGAAGGTGGCTAATTTAGGTGATGAATTGGCCCATAAAAACCTGATGATATTTGAGCTGAAGCGTACTGTGGAGGAAGAAAATAAGAATTCAGAGCTTATTCACAAGGAGAAGTTGATACTTGAGACAGATCTTGCCGTATTTGATCAAGTGGTAGAAAATCTAGAACATGAACTTCAAGTGATGGGGGAGGAGAAAAGTAGATTCATCTGGGCAGTTTTATTAGGTGTCATCCCTGTCCTAGCAGTTATGTGGTTGTGGTAGATGATTTAGATAGTACAAAATTGTTATTTAGTAGATGGCTCTAACCACTGTATTTTGGTGTGGCTCTAACCACTGTATTTTGGCGTACAATTTCCTAGTTGTGCTAAGTAATGTGTGCGATAATTTAAGCATGCATGAACATCTTATAGAAGTGAAGGGATCCCAAAAGTGAAAGCATATACCAGCCTCTCGGATCAAATACATGTCAATCTTCCCAATCAAGTTGGGATAGAATTCAAATCACACATACGGATGTACATGGACACATTGAGAAAGTGGAGAAGCTTTTTTTGAGACGGAGGTAGTAGTTCGAATAATTTTATCCCAATTTGAAATTGAAAAATACAAATTTATCATAATTTATCCCAATTTGCGGCGTCGAACACGGCCGCGCAGCGATGGGCTAGAAGGGCCGGGACGACGGGCGGCTGAGGGGTGGTCATCTGCGCCATCCGCAAACTCGGACATGGAGGAGGGCTGGATCTGCGGCTTTGCAACCACTCTTGGCACTGCCGCCGTCTTGGTGTACTTCATCAGCGACGGATCTGAGGAGGGCTAGATCGGCGGCTTCGCAACGCGGTTGTATTGGCGTTCTTCAATTTGCACTCTCGGCACCGCCGCCGTCTTGGTGTCCTTCATCAGCAACAGATCTGAGGAGGGCAACGGAAGTGAGACATCGGCAGGCTCCGACATTGAAGGCTAGATCTGCACCATCGCAGCAATGTTGTAGGCGATGGCTTCAATGATCTTGGCATCGATGACCACTGTCGGCACGGCCGCCGTCTTGGTGTCCTTCATCAGCAACGGATCTGAGGAGGGCAACGGAAGTGAGACATCGGTAGGCTCTGACATTGAAGGCTGGATCTGCGCCGTCGCAGCGATGTTGTAGGCGATGGCTTCAATGATCTTGGCATCGATGACCACTGTCGGCACGGCCGCCGTCTTGGTGTTCTTCATCATCAACAGATCTGAGAAGAGAAATGAAAGTGAGACAGAGAGAGACATTTCAACTATTTCTGAGGGTTAGATCCTCACCGGCACTCTTAGATCCACACCGCCGCACGGTTAGATCCGCGCCGCCGCACGCACGGTTAGATCCGTGCCGCCGCACGCACGCTGTAGTTCCGCGTAGCTGCACGCACGGTTAGATCCACGCCGCCGCACGCACGGTTAGATCCGCGCCGCCGCACACACACTGTAGTTTCGCATGGCCGCACGCACGGTTAGATCCGCGCCGCCGCACGCATGGTTAGATCCGCACCGCCGCACGCACGCTGTAGTTCCACGCCGCCGTGACCGCCAGAGTAAAAGAGGAAATAGGAGAGAGGAAGATGCGACTGGAATATGCGACTGCCAGGGTTGGTAGGTATGTGCTCTGCTCTTCTCTCCGTATGCGTCCATCAAGGTAGAGAGAGATATACAGGCCGTCTGATCATAAATGATCCAACGGTGCAAGCGTACGTTGAGCTATCAACCAACCAAGATCTGTGTGACATACATCTCGACCAATCAGAGATTAGCCAGTGAGTACAAGTGAGGAAAACTGAGTAGAACTAAGAGGGGGAAAACTGAGGAAATGTTTATCAGAAGGGCAAAACTGAGTAGGACTGAGTAAAACAAGTGGACCCGGAGGGGAAAAACTGAGTAAAACTAAGTAAAATACGGGCACCCAAATAATAAAGGGAGTAAGGGAAATTGAAGCTTTTGGCATAAAAATTGTTAGATTGTGTTATTTGAATAATTTAGTATATTTTGGCCGATGTGATATTGTTTGCAATTCAAAGATACACAAGTGTGACAAATTTGGACTCATTTGGACAAAGTTTGTAAGCATAGTAGATATTTGGGAGGTATGTTGAGTAGAAAGCCCTGCATCTTCATAGCTAGTAGCTCATGGACTAGGAAGTGGTTTTGGGAAAAACTTCATATCTCTATATTTCCTTTTCCATTATTATTTCTCTAGGTTGTAGGTAACATAACAAGACTCCATGGGAAGGTTCCACCATGTTCTAAATTATTTTGAATTAAACTAAACGCAAAACTATATTTTTTGAGTTTAGTCACCTGGAAAATGATAAATGTGGCTTAAGCGATGAACTTATTCGAGGTGCATGACCATAGAAAACTTGCAATAACACATACATTATTGTGATTGTTCAAAATAAAATCTTTCTCTTGCTCCTGGTGTGACTCGCTGGGTCCACCACCTTACTCCGGGTAACCCTACCAGGGATATTACCGGTGTCTACCTTCCTTTTGCCCTCTTTCTTGTTCTTCTTCTTCTCTTCGGGTTGTGCCAAGACCGAGACAACCATACCATACGAAGCTTGTGCTCTTTCTTTTAATGCATTTTCTTCCCTTGCTTCTACAATCTGCTCTTGATCCATCATTTTACCCAGCTCTCGATCAATTGCTTCAGTCAGCTATCTATGCATTGCTTCAACGGCCTCTCGATCCATCTGTTCCCTCTGCTCTCGATCCATTGGTTCAAGCAGCTCTCGATTCATCTGTTCAATCTGCTCTCGATCCATCGGTTCAAGCAGCTCTTGATCCATCAGTTCAAGCAGCTCTCCATTCATCTGTTCAATCTGCTCTCGATCCATCGGTTCAAGCAGCTCTCGATCCATCGGTTCAAGCAGCTCTCGATTCATTGCTTCAATCTCCTCATGTTGAATTACTGCTTCATTCTCCTCTGCATTTGCTGCTCCTACTTGATCTTCCATTTCAAAAGCTGGGTCAACTGGATTTTTACAAAGCCTAGCAATGTGTCCTGGGTTTCCACAATGTTTGCATTTACGTCGTCAAATCGGTGCACCACCCTCTGCCGGTCTAGTCAAAACTAGAGAGTATAGTTTGAAGCCTGGATCGACTTTCATCCATTGGTCTTTTCCCAACAAGGTAGGAATATTCATAGCATATGCAGCCCTAAATTTGGCAATAAAGAAATACTCTGACACATACTGATCAACTTCACCTTCTGCACCCCTATAACACTCATGAAAAACAATGCGTGTATTCAGTGTATTCCACGGATCTGCCATCGCCTACAATGGCATGTCCTATCAACCAAACTCACTGGATACCTCCACTGCCTGTTTTTACTATCAATGTAGGTTACCTCAGCCTCCATTCCTTTTCTGATGCATTTCATCTTCAATTATTTTGCCTTGGCATGCAAAGACTTAATCAAAGATGGGAGCATGAGATGGCTAAGATATTTTGTGGCTGCAATTCTTTGACGCAGATCGATCTTTATCATGATCATCTGCCTAATCTTATCAAATATTTGCCACAGCATAAGCCCTTTCAATGACTTGACATTTGCATTGAAACTCTCCGCAAGGTTACTTGTTACATAGTCTAACTTGCAAATTTCATTGAATTGGCTTCTTGACCACACCCTACCATGATGTTCATCCAAGTACTCCTTCACCCCAGGTTTTTGTTTATACAACACATCCAAATAAAACAGATTCTTCCTAATGCTGCATGTATATGCAGCTGGCCATAGGTTGTCAGTATAAACTTTACCCTTGAATTTCTTTGTAAAATTCTATACCAAGTGTCTCATACATTCCCTATGCTCCACTCCAGGGAATACTGCTTCTACTGCACTCTCCAAACCTTTGAAAGCGTCTGTGTGGATAGCAAGTCCTGGTGGATGACCTATAAGGTCGCGCAAATTCTGCAGAAACCAAGTCCAACTTTCCTCTGACTCAACCTCCAAAACTTCATAAGCAACAGGGAACATCCAATTGTGTCCATCAACTGCAGTAGCAGCAACTAGCTATCATTTAAACCTGCCATGAAGAGCTATTGCATCCACGGCCAAATAAGGCCTGCGACCATCTAGAAAGCCTTTCCAGCAAGCTTTGAAACAAACAAAAGCCCTTCTAAAACATTCCTTCTGCATTATCCTCCCGCTTTTCAATTTGTAGGGAACTGTATGCTTGTCTATCGCTACAACACTGCCTGGACTAGCCATCTCCACTTCAGCTTTGAAAGTGTAAAGCAACTGAAAGCTTTCATTCCATGGACCATTGATCCTGTCAAGAGCCATTTCCTTTGCATAAAACATCCTCATATAAGGTATTTTTATATTAAACTTATCAGATATCTTGGTTATGAGTGTTGTTGGACCAAGTGATGGAGTTTCTCTTAGCCAATCTATGATTGCATCTGCCAACCACCTAGTCTTCGCTAGCTTTGATTTCTCCTCTGGCACTGCCGCTCAAGGTGGACAAGTATGGTCGATCGAGTTCTTCTTTATCTGAAACATAATGATAAGGGATGTCAGTAACAGTTAACAAATTTACACCGTGATCTAAAATACACAACTGGTTGGCATAGTACCTGAACCATGGTGCTTCTAAGCATTGTGGATGCATGCAGCCTCCACCTACACCTCTTGTATGGGCACTTAACTGTGAACCTACCTGGCTCACTTTTAATAACCTCATAATCATTCTTGGTGAGAATGCAATATGTAGTAATTGCATTACAGCAGTCCATCATCGTTTGAAATACGGTGCCTTCTGCAAGCTGAGGATCCTCCCTGTTCCACTCAATTGTTGGCAAGTCATCACCTTCGTAATCGGCTAAAACGAGATTGTCATTGTTCTCATCCTTCTCTTCATCATCAGTGTCATCAAATCTGGCACCTTGTGCAATATCTTCCATGTATTGATCCTCTATTGCCTGCTTACTACATCGATCTACCAATTCAGGAAACATCAACTCATCCTCATCATCTTGAGGAGACGGATCCTCAATCTCTACATTGTCCTCCACATCGACCGCAGGAACGATCTGGCTACCACTAGCACTGGGGACAGATGGTGCTGCTATGGACCTACAAGGAGCGGGGCGGCGCACACGATTAGCAGAGGCAGCAACAGTAGAGAGATATGATGCCCGACCACCTGATGATGCCCCAACACCAGATGATGCCTGGACCCTATCCACATGAATACGAATTTTACCAACACGGTAAGAATCATTTAAAGCAAAAAGAATTCCCAGTCGTCGGAAATTAGTGGAACATATCTTCCCTCCATGCTGTTGAAATATTGGAAATCAACTGAATCGCCAGCACCCCAGGGGTACTTAGCGCAGATGTTATCTTTTAAATCCCTCAACGAGATGGTGGTTGCAACCACCGCTGGGATGTAAAATCCACTCACATTGCGTTCAGAATTACGCAAAAAGCTAGTATCCAGCCTAACCACCAGCCAAAAAGCCAGTGCTGGATCAATCCTATTTGAAAAGCAACGCAGTTAGTTGAGCAACAACGATTCGCGCTCAAAAACTGCTACTGTTAATTCACATGGGCAGACGATGCTTACCCAGATGGAATCCATGCATTAGATCCCTCCGATTCCCAATCTTCTCCGCTATTGAGGGGCATAATCGGCACACCAGACGGCTGTACAAACTCTACCGCGATAGGGGTAGATCTAGTGGAGGCGGAGCCCTCTCCGCCTCCCGGGGGTGGTGGTGGGGGCGGGGGCGGCTCGGGGGCGGACGACGCCATAAGGTAGGAGGGCAGGACGGCATGGCGGCGGAGGGGCAGTGTGTGAGCTCTTCCAGTCTCGGCCGGAGGGGAAAGCTTTGGGTGAGTGAGAGACCACCAGTCCGACGTGTCTCATTGGGTCAACAGTCAACAACATTCAAAAGCAACGGTCAATTCACAACCACCGCGGCTCCCTAGCCATCACCGGTAACGGTCAAGGCCTCTGACCAGACGGCAACCCTCCCGTCCGAGCGTCGAGGGGTTTCAAATTAGAGGGAGGGGAAAACTAAGGAAAAGTTAAGCGGCTGGGGAAAACTGAGTACAACTAACGAACCAGGGGCACAAAAATAGAAATCCCAATGATTAATTACTTGAAACTGCAATAAGGGTAAAGAGTTCTTAGAGAATTTTGGATGCACCACTAGCATATCTTAAAACATAATGAAGATATTTGGAAGGAAAGAAATCAACTAATCAATGAGGGGATTGCTCCTACAGTTAACTCTTGGAAAGCTAGGTTCAAGTCTGATTTCGGACTTCTGGTTCATAGGACCAAGGAATAGATCCACCCTTTTATTTTTGATTTGGTAGAAAATGTGATCTCCTGCATTTGGACTAAGTTGTCCATGTAAAATATGTAAATCTTGTAACTCTTTGTTCATATTAATACATCAAAGCAGTAGGAGCCTTTCCTACTGTTAAAGCTTCAAAAACTTAATAAAGATTTATAATGTCCTTGTAGTACATATATACGGGCGGATTCTATAAAGGTGCGCTGTAGGAGTGTTGTGCATATACTCCCCGCATAACCACCACTGGTCCCCCTATGTTAGCATGTCGTTGGAGGTACCAATGATTAAGGGTCTCCCCATGATTACGGATGTAATTCTAGGATATTCGTTATTCCCTCACTGACGGTAGTCGGTGGAATGTGATGGAACTCTCTCACTTTCACCCCCAAACCACCAACCACATACAACAATGATTTCCTTCAACGTCCCAATGGGCAAACTATTGTGTGGTCGACTTCACACAATATCATTGAAGAAAACCACTACATCCATAACATAAATGAAGACATAGCAATCTTTATTTCAGTACATAATATGGCTAGGGTTTCTCCATCTCCAGAAGAACAAATGAAACTACTCACACATGGCGGCAAACAACATCGCCATGATTCTATGAATGAAGTACAAGGGATCGAACCAAGTACACATGCAAATCCTCACTACGGTTTGGAATTACAATGAGATGAAAGGGTATGTCGATGGTGATGGTGATGATGATGAAGATGATGTTGAGGCCTCCAAGATCCAAGCAGTGGTGGCGATGGATTCCCTCTACAAGTCCCCCCTCTAGATCCCTTTCGGAGGTGAGGTTTCTATGGTTTTTTTTTTGCAGCTCTGTAACTCTGATCTTTATTCAGATTGCATGAGGTGAGAGGGTTTCACGAGATGAAGCCACTGACACATGGTAATGTTGTTCGGTATGGGCGGGGATGACCATACCAGTGGTCATTAAATCCCTAGTAATCTTCTCTTCATGATTTGGCTCGACCCCCAGGTGCGTGAGTAAATGTTTGGAATGTATTTAATGCATCCAAAAATCATGTATGTTCCCAAAACATGACCTTTTTAATTGATTTATTTATTAACCTCTTGATTTTCGGGATCCTGAAGGTGTGTGCAAGCGCAGTGAAATACGAAAATCCTATAACATGCAAAAACTTAAAGAAAAACATTATGCAAATTGCATTCATTAGCAGACAAGCAAGCCCCCACGCCACCATCCGCCTTCCAACGCAATCGGCCGGCCTGATCTCCCCCATCGGCATCCTAGGAGGCCATGAAGAGCATATGAGACGATTGCCCGTGCCTCCCGCAGTCTGCGCCAAGGGCCGCCATGACCACAAGAACGCTAACGATGCAACCACCTCCACATCATCGATGGAGAAGATGTGCCCCCGCCCGCCTCCACAGAACCATGCCTTTGCACATTGACGAATGTTGCATCACCGTCAGCCACCGCCTCTTAGACCGGCGAGGAGGGGTTGGAGCCCCGCCGCCACCAACGCCGACCAGGCTTAGCCCAGTAACGCGCCTCAGCGGCGGGGAGAGGGGTGTTGAGGGGAGGGCCTTGGAGGTATATATGCAACACAAATGTAATCCAATGAGCCATGTTCGGTGTTCTATTAACCATCAAAATTTGGTGAAGAATGTACTCCCTCGGTTCCATAAAACTTGTCGCTAAAATGAATTTATCTAGACTAGATAACTAGATAAATTTATTTTAGCAACAAGTTTTATGGAACCGAGGGAGTAAGTTATATGCGGGCTGTATTGGTGTGAGATGCGATATATGTGGCCGAATCGAGCAAGGAATGAAAATTTAACATGGGCCGGGGAAAGATCCCACAGGTTTTCACCCATGCATGGAAATTAATGGGCCAGGGTTAGCTTAGAATTCCATGCATTACAAACAATGAAAATTCCTTCAAAACAATTCATGCAAGGGATACGCTCATAGAAACATTGTGTTTCAGATTCTCGTTTAACATTCACGAAAACAAAATACACCAGTGACATGTATGCACGTAGCGTGAGGGTGGTATAAGTGGACTTGTGTGATGTTTCAACCTTGCTCTATCTTAAACGAGTAAATTTAACTAGCACGCACCCACCAGAAGGCCTGGCCCAGCAGCAGCGAAGAGAATCAACCGGCCCACCCCAGCGACCATACGACGAACGAGCGAAGGGCAGGTGGTCTCAGATCGCTTGCTCACGACTAAGCTTATAGCTTAGGTTAATGTCGAGGGAGCCATAGCCACACTTTTAGTCTTTTACCCCAGACATAATCTCTCCTATATATCTCTGATCGATCATCACTTGCGTTTGTAGCACGGCCGATCCAAAGGCGAAGAAAACTTATGGCTAAAAGAAAAGGCTGATACGTAGCACGCGCCAAAGCGAGACTATGACAGCAAAGCTCTTGATCTGTATCCCCTTCTTACTCAAGACACCTAAAGGTCAAAAAATCTAAAGATATTTTTCTGCACTGTACTCTCTTCTTCTCGTTGCTTTTAGCATCCAGTGCATGGTGTGTACATCTTCTAAATGCATGGTAAAACTGAGATAGAGACGATTGAACACTCAAGAGCCATGAATCAAAGATATGGAGTAGACTAATCACGCAATAATCCCGTTTGAACTTAGCATAAAAAAGCGCATCTTTTAAGTCCAGAAAAAATATAACAATGAATGCATGTAGAGAATAGTTACAAGCATGTCCATGCAAATATTGGTGCTAAAATATGATAATTTGCAAGCTGTGTACTCACTGTAGAATTGTGGAATAACTATTGTATTGATACTTGGTTCGGTGATTACAATGAGCCTCTTAGGCTGTTTATATAGTAGTACCAAACTTGGAGACTAAGAAACCTTGTAGAGATAGATCTAGATTACAACTTTAAACTACCAGATATAGCGTAGCCGTATTATACTCTAACAACCCCCCCCCCCCCCCCCCCGCAGTCGGATCGGCAGTGAAGCAAACGGTCTGACTGGAGCATAAACCGGAGGTGAGGTGGTAGCCCTTGTTGCCGAAGTCGATGTAGCCGAGAGTGAGCGCGTTGTAGTCGTGGTGGTTGATGTCGTTGGTGATGTAGTCGCCGTAGATGAAGTCGATGAAGTTGATGTTTTCGTGGTCGATGTCGTCGTTGAGCCGAAGAAAATTCGCCGTAGTATTTGTAGGTTGTAATAGTAGTACTTGAGTAGACGTAGTTGGAGTCGGAGTAGTCGAGGTAGGCGACCCACAGTGCCGAGCTTGCCAGACTCGGGAGCATGTCGGGGACGAAGGCACGCATCGGTGTTGCCAATACCGGACGTGCGAAGATAGGGACCACCATGAGCCATGCGAGCCAGAGCCGGATTGAGAAGCAAAGAAATTTTCCGTAAACGGTCGGTGACAAGGGTATAGCCAATAGAGCCCGTTAGTTGAGTACCCCTGAGGCCCGTTAAGCTAGGCCCAATTGTAATGATAGTCGAATACGAGTTATCACCGTATGACGATATTTGTAATCTGTATCGAACCCGAACCGATCCTCGAGACCTGGCCACCTATATATAGGGGCCAGGAGGGGACGGTGGAGGGCAGATTGAAAGCAAGCCAGGTTGAATACCCAAGTTTACTTTCGATATACACCTATTTCGACTAACTTTACCTTCGAGTTCATCCAACGCCCTATCTCCCCGATCCTAAGTCCTTCATCTAGGACATTTGTCGAGTTAACCCTCGTCAATTGGCGCCGACCGTGGGGACTTTGGGCGTTGGAGTCATGAATTCGACGGCTTTTTCGCTTTTAGCCAACAGCAGTCCGGAAGTCGACGGAAGTCAAGAAGTAGAGTTATCCATCGGAAGCTTAAGCATCTTCATCGGGCCATCGGGTTCATCCCGCCTTTCAGATCCGACGAAATCAGATTCACTGGCAAGAAAGCCCGAAACAAAGGAAGCGTTGGAGTCATCAGGCTCTTCCAATGAGGTAAACTCGTTGGTCAGCTTAGAGAAAGCGTCAATCGCAGAAGGCGACGAAATCGAAGAAAATCCCGACTCAGAAGAGAAAGCGTATCAGACACACAACAACACAAAGGACTTCGCCGGAAGAAGCAATGGCGTCTCCAAAGTACATCAGTTATGCGTCATTATCACTGAAGCAGAAGATGGAGACAACAGCGAAGGAAGCAAAAAATTCGACAGGCAAGTCGACAAAGTGAAAAATCACAACAAAAAGGGAAAAGAGAAAGTCCATGTCTCGGCTGGTGAATGGAGGATAATTACATCAGCCATTGATCATGGCACAGAAGTACCCGAGGGGTCGCGAAGAGAAGTTCTAATGGGATATCAATATGCGCTATATCAACACAAAAAGAAACTAAGGGAGGAAAGAGACATGATGTTTCGAGACAACAATAATGAATCAAGGGAAGAATATTGGGAAGATTATAGTGAAGATTCAGAATACAGCAGAGGTAGGCGTGGAGATCCAAAGCATAACAGGGGGGTGTCAGCATACGGCAGAGAAGAAGTGTACTCAAGGAGCCCAACCCCGCAACCAGAGGAGGAGGAGGACGATCTGATACAAAAAACGCCAGAAGCAGCATTAGCAACGGCACAAGCGTATCTGCTAGCCACACGACCGGAGCATGGAGACCCGCGAGAAGATATGCACCGAGCCGCGATACGAAGCCTCGGAATAGTAGAAGGAAAGATCAGGGATCAAGGCCCAAAGCAGAAGTCGACAAGTTACAAGGGAAAACACAAGGAAAAGTTCAGATATAATGGCTCAGATGATGATTATAGTGAGTCATCAGAAGAGGAAAAGCGACGGAAAAGGAAGGAGGACGCAAGAAGTATAATAGCACAAGCTCGAGTAGACAAATCACGGCACGCATGGAGGGAAGAAAACTACGAAGACGATGATAAAGATATGGGTGCGTTATGCTTTACCCGTAGGGTTCGCAAAACGCGAGTACCAAAAGGATTTAAATTACCCCATGATCAAAGCAAGTACGACGGGTCGCAGGAACCCACCTTATGGCTATCAGATTATTTGCAAGCAGTGCAGATATTAGGAGGAACAAAGGCGACTGCAATGCAAAGTTTGCAGCTACACCTCACCGGAGCCGCCCGGTCTTGGTTGAACACCCTACCCGACGAATCCATTGGAAGCTGGGGGGAACTCGAAAGCCAATTCGCAAGAAATTTCCGTTCCACCTACAAGCGCCCAGCATCACTAGAAGAAGTTAAAGCATGTGTGCAGAAAAAAGGCGAAACGCTAAGATCTTACATACAACGCTGGAGTATAATTAAAAACTCAGCAGAGGACGTCTCCGATGAACGGGCAATCGATGCTTTTTCAGAAGGACTTCGTCACTCAGATCTCGTGGAAGAAATAGGAAGAACAAGACCCACGACAGTAACTGAGCTAATGGAACAAGCCAACAAATTCGCCGATGGAGAGGACGCGTACAACAACAAAAGAGGACGCTCGCCAGAAGTCGACAGAATAAGTCGACAAAGGAGAAGATACCGCAGCGGATGCAACCAAGGAAGGCGAAATCAGGTAGCCGCAGGATATATACTAGAAGAAGGCGAAGAATACGAAAGCAGGAGGGTTCAAGCAAAAGGAACAGAAAGATCAAGGTACTCCGGTCCTTCGGCTGAGGATATGTTATACGGACCTTGTCGAATCCACTATGCGTACCTCGACGGGAAAAGGGTTTCCAATCACCAGATGAAGGATTGCAGAACATTCCTAAGGTTGCAAGGTGCAATGAGCTCAAGCCAAGAAGGAAGGCAAGGAGAAAAGCGGAGAAGTCAAGGATATCAAACTCAAAGATTGTCAAGACACCTGGAGTCAAAAGTATACATATCAGCTATGATTCAACCGGTGCCCAAGTCGAAAAAAGAACGGAAGAGCATAACCAGGCAAATAAACCTAGCAATATCATCACCACCAGCCACCACAGAGTATCTACGATGGTCAGAGCAACCAGTCAAGTTCAGTAGAGCAGACCACCCACGGAAAGTTCCTCGACCGGGCCACTCGCCTATGGTTCTAAAAGCGCAAATAGGAGGATACGACATCGGAAGAGTGTTCATGGATGCAGGGAGTGGCATAAATTTAATATATGCTAAAACATTGAAGGCTATGTGCATCTCACCAACAAGTCTAAAGCCAACAGATTGCTCTTTCCACGGGATAGTACCAGGAGCAGCAAACTACCCTCTGGGAAGAATAGAACTCGATGTCTGTTTTGGTAGCAGTGGAAACTACAGAAGAGAGAAACTGGAGTTCGAAGTCATGGATTGGCCATCACAATATCATGCAATCCTGGGGCGCCCAGCATTTGCAAAATTCATGGCAGTACCGCACTACGCGTATCTCACGCTAAAAATTCCAGGACCCAAAGGAACAATCACAGTACAAGGGAGCTTCGAAGTAGCCAACACGTGCGACAGAGAATTCAACAAGATGGCGCAAACCTTCGGCATGACAGCAGAATACGAGCGGCTGAAAGGAGAAACAGATCATAATGTACTACCCGACGTTGGACGATCCCTGCCAGATAAGGCTTTCGACACAACGCAGGACTCAAAGAAAATTCAGGTCCACCCTACGGATCCAAACAAGACAACATCAATTGCGGTGAACTTGGACCCCGCATAGGAAGGCGCGCTCGTCGAGTTCCTCCGTGAGCGCTGGGAAATCTTTGACTGGTGTCCATCGGACATGCCAGGGGTTCCCAGGGAACTCATCGAGCACGCATTAAATGTAAATCCCAAGGCGAAACCAGTCAAGCAACCACTGCGACGATTCGATGAACCGAAGAGGAAGGCAATAGCATCAGAATTGCACAGATTAGAAAGTGCTGGATTCATCAGGGAAATCAAAACTTCGAGTTGGGTGTCGAACCCAGTAATAGTACCCAAGAAGAACACAGACGTACAAAGAGTATGTGTCGACTACACGTCTCTCAATAAGCATTGTCCAAAGGATCCCTTCCCTTTACCCCGCATCGATCAAATAATCGATTCAACAGCGGGCTGTGCAAGGCTTTCCTTTTTGGATGCATATTCTGGCTATAACCAGATCAAGCTGAAGAAAGAGGACGAGGAAAAACAGCCTTTATCACACCATATGGGGTGTTTTGTTACCAAGTGATGCCATTCGGCCTAAAAAATGCAGGAGCAACTTATCAAAGAATGATGCAGAGTTGCCTCGGGAGCCAAATAGGGCGCAACATACAAGTCTACATCGATGATGTAGTCATCACCACAAGAGAAGAGAAATCTCTAATCGGCGACTTGGCAGAAACCTTTGACAACCTGAACAAGTTTAAGCTCAAGCTGAACCCGACAAAGTGCTCCTTCGGAGTTTCAGCAGGGCAACTTTTGGGGTTCTTGGTATCTGCGCGAGGGATAGAAGCAAATCCAGAGAAGATTCAAGCAATTCTAACAATGGGGAAACCCACGAAGCTCCACGACGTACAGAAGTTAGCAGGACGAGTCGCGGCATTAAGTCGTTTCGTTGCTCGACTAGGGGAGAAGGCGCTGCCTTTTTACGCACTTATGAAGAAGTCAGACGACAAATTTGAGTGGACAGAAGAAGCAGACGCAGCGTTTACGCAATTGAAGAAAGTGCTTTCCACGCCGCCAGTGCTGGTCGCACCAAAAGAAAAAGAGCCACTACTACTGTACATTGCCGCAACCCATCAGGTGGTAAGTACAGTCTTAGTAGTCGAAAGAAGTGAAGAAGGCAAAGCTCATGGCGTCCAGAGACCAGTATACTTCATCAGCGAAGTGCTATCTCCAACTAAACAGAGGTACCCGCATTATCAGAAGTTGGCATACAGTGTCTTCATAACTGCACGAAAACTACGACAGTATTTTACTGTGCACCCAATTATAGTGGTTAACGAAGCACCACTATCGAACATATTGAACAATCCTTTAGCGACGGGACGTGTCTCTTTATGGGGAATAGAGCTATCTCCCATGGACATCACGTACGAGAAGAGGAAGGCGATCAAGTCGCAAATTCTGCCAGATTTTACAGCAGAGTGGCTCGAGCTGCAAAGTACAGGACCACCAGATTTATCGAGTACCTGGACAATGTATTTCGACGGTTCTAAGCGAGTCCAAGGTGCAGGCGCAGGAGTAGTACTGATATCACCTCATGGCGACAAACTAAAGTATGTCCTAAGGATGAGTTTTCCACAGGCTTCTAACAATGAGGCAGAGTACGAGGCTTTGCTGCACGGAATGAAGATGGCTAAAGCTTGTGGAGCAACTCGCCTAAAGATATTTGGGGACTCTAACCTTGTTGTCCAACAAGTTATGAATAGGTGTGACGCAATCAATGACAACATGATGGCCTACAAGAATTTGTACCATTATCTAGAAGGAACATTCGACGGATGTGAAGTCTCCCACGTTAGCAGGAACAGCAATGAAGAAGCCGACACTTTAGCAAATATTGGATCACAATGCTTACCTGTGCCATCTGGAGTGTTTTGGGAAGAAATAGCGGAAAGGTCAATAAAAAGCGCTAAAAGTTCGACTACTACGACAAGCTCGGGGGCTATGACAGAGCCAGAGGAGGTCATGATGATAGAAGAAACATGGATGCAGCCATATATTGCGTACATGATAAATAAGAAGCTACCAGAAGATACAGTGGAGGCTAAAAGGATAACTCGAAGAGCGAAAGCGTTTGTCGTGATTGAAGGGAAACTATACAAGAGAAGCATCACAGGCGTTTTACAACGCTGTGTTACACCCCAAGAAGGGCAAACAATATTGAAAGACATACATGGTGGAGTATGTGGCCATCATGCAAGCAGCAGAGCAATAGCGGCAAAAGCTTTTCGAGCGGGATTCTATTGGCTAATAGCCATCGAAGACGCGAAAGATATAGTTCGAAAGTGTGAAGCATGTCAAAGGTTTGCATCCAGACCACACGCACCAGCAGCAGAGCTACAAACAATACCATTATCTTGGCCCTTCGCACAATGGGGACTCGACATGGTGGGGAAGTTACACAAATCTTGGCCAGGAGGGCATGTCTATATGCTAGTGGCAGTCGACAAATTCACCAAATGGGTGGAAGCGGCCCCAGTAACAACTCAAGATTCTGCAGCAGCAATCAGCTTCATCAAGTCGATAGTTTTTCGTTTTGGTGTACCACATAGCATCATCACAGACAACGGCACAAATTTTACTTCAAAAGAATTCAGAAGTTATTGCGAAGGATTGGGAATCAAGCTTAAATTCGCATCGGTGGCGCACCCGAAGACAAATGGGCAAGTCGAAAAAGCTAATGGCTTGATAAGTAGTGGAATAAAAAAGAGGCTTTTAGCACCTCTCGAGAAAGCCAAGAGCGCTTGGGTAGAAGAGCTGCCCTCCGTTCTTTAGAGCCTAAGAACTACGCCCAATGCAGCAACTCAAGAAACTCCTTTCTTCCTGGTCCATGGCGCAGAAGCCGTACTTCCAGTCGAAGTTACACACGAAGCTCCAAGAGTGACAGCATATGACGAGTCGACATCAACAGAAGCATTACAAGACGACGTCGACGCGTTAGATGAAGCAAGAGACAAAGCATTAGAAAGGGCTACGCAATATCAACAAAGTCCACGAAACTACCATAGTAGTTGAGTTCGTCCACGATCCTTCGTGGTGGGAGATCTTGTTTTGCGACTCAGGCAAGACAGCCATGGCAAATTGGAGTCCCCTTGGGTGGGACCTTACATCGTCACGGAAGTGATACCAGGAGGAGCATATCGACTACAGGACAAGAAGACTGGGAAGGACGAAAGCAACCCGTGGAATGCAGAACAGCTACGGCGTTTTTACGCGTAGACTAAGTATAGAGATATCAATATATTCGAGTTCACCTTCTGGACCCAGAACATGAGACCACAGGTCGGGTTCTTTGGGTTGAACTCGACAAAATTGTATGATTCTCGTGTTACTTCTCCGCTCGGGGGCTTTAACCCCTGGGTCGTATGAAAAATCATTATGACAAGATGAAAGGATTTTTCCTTCACTATATGGTTGTTTACACAACCCGATAAATACAAAGAAAACTTGGTTCATGAAAGGGATCCGATATCATCCTTACATTTATTGGTTCGCAAGGAACCCGACATATGGAAAACATATCTCAGAACATGACTTGTTCTCATGATACTAGTAAAAATTAATCGACACAAAGTACGAATCTTTATTGATGTCATTGCAGGAAGGACATTGTCAAACAAGATTACATGGATAACAGATCTAAATAAAAGAGGGCTTCAAGCCTCGTACTCCTTCTGGCAAAGAGTGCCATTGTAGATCTTCACATCAAACTTCGACGTACCGACGTGGAAGTCGAACGCCATGATGAAACCTTGGTGGATGTCGTGGTCCTCAGCAAATTGCGACCAGCCACCTCTGAAGTACTGCTCGCCCTTGCCGTCATACCACACCTCCACCTCATAGGGGATGCCACCACCAGATTGTTCACGAAGAACTGCCTCTCGCAGTTCGCGGCCATCCATAAACTTCGTAAAATCCAGCGGCAAGCGCTGAATCTCACGGCACTGCGCCATGGCAATGCATAGAAAAGAAAAGATACGGGGAGGTGTAGCAGGAGCAGCAGGTGCAGCAGGAGGAGGAAAAGCAGGGCCTGGAGTGGCGCTGGTCACCTTAGGTTTATTCTTGCTACCAAGGGGGCGGCCGCGGCGACGCTTAACTGGGGCATCTGCAGAAGTTCCCGCGGCATCAGAGACCTTGGGCTTATTCTTGCTACCACGAGGGCGACCTCTACCTCGTGGAGCCATTGGAGATCCAAGGTTCAGACGAGAACTTCCAGCGTCAGCCATGAGCACGACAGAAAAATCTCGCAAAAACCCTAGATGGAGGAAGAAGAGGATGCGGCGGAGGAGAAGTTTAATTAGGGTTTTCTACCTTAATCACCGGGTGCTTTTATTTATAAGCGCATACTATTGGGCTTTCGGGCTGCATCAAAGTCCGTGAAACACAATTTACAATGGGAATTAAATTCTGCGCACAGCAGACAATAATATCAATGAAGAAAAAGGAAAAAAAGAGGAGAAGAAGAAGGGGAAGGATTATGCGATATAGAAATCGCGACTTAGATGCGGGGGCTTGTCTACAGTAAGATATTTACAGAAGAAAGAGGAATTGAACTTTGAGCCTATGCTTGACTACAAGTTGCCAAGCATAGCCTCGGGGGCTACTCCCATCGGGAGCGCTGAGCGCGCACCCGATAAAGATGAGATGATCAATATTGAAGATGGAAAAGGGTAAGCATACAAAACTTCGACTACGTAGTCGACAAATCGAAAATTGGAGATTACTCCCATCGGGAGCGAGTTTTTCTTTGGTTGCAGAAACCCGAATATTTTCAGTCAAAATTTGACTGCGACATAAGATTCTCGAGTTGTGTTATCGCAACAACACTCGAATGCCGTGATTTATCACGAAGGTAAGACCCCGGGATCCGTCCTGTGTGGCCTGGTATACGCACATGGATGCGCTCTGCTGGTATGTATCCGTGTCTACGACGCGAAGAAAATCCTGGTGGACGCACTGGGTACCCTGAGAACCACTGGGACTCATTTTTTGTAAGTCCTAAATGAGGCAAAAGAGTGAGTTTGACCGGTATCCCGAATTCAAGTCCAAGGGGATTGAATTTGAAGTAGGTGACAAGTATCTGTTCCGGCAGTTAACTGACCTCTTGATCCGTCAGAGTTGTCAGGCTTGTTCATCGAGACCCCTTGCGAGTAAATTATCATCAATATAAGTCGAAAGACCAAGTCGAAGATCTGAAGATGAAGTCGAAGAATTGATCAAGTCGAAGATTAGAGATTCAACCTGAATCTACAATTCTGGTAGAATCTCAGGGGCTACTGACAAGGGTATAGCCAATAGAGCCCGTTAGTTGAGTACCCCTGAGGCCCGTTAAGCTAGGCCCAATTGTAATGATAGTCAAATACGAGTTATCACCGTATGACGATATTTGTAATCTGTATCGAACCCGAACCGATCCTCGAGACCTGGCCACCTATATATAGGGGCCAGGAGGGGACAGTGGAGGGCAGATTGAAAGCAAGCCAGGTTGAACACCCAAGTTTACTTTCGATATACACCTATTTCGACTAACTTTACCTTCGAGTTCATCCAACGCCCTATCTCCCCGATCCTAAGTCCTTCATCTAGGACATTTGTCGAGTTAACCCTCGTCAGTCGGTGTAGAAGTTTTCCGCCGTGTCGGAGTAGACGAAGGGGCTGCAAGAAGAAAACTTATGGACGGACGTGCAAATAAAAAGTAGACTGCAACTCTAGCGGCGAGGTCGTGGTGGACGAAGATGATGATATAGTTGTCCATGACGATCTTGTAGTGGTAGAAGTTGTCGGGGATTAAACCCGGGTTTTCTAATTGAAGTTGCGCGGCGTCGCTGGAAGGAGAAGAAGAAGATTTTGTTGGCGTTGACGATGACCACTGTCGGTGATGGCGGCGACATGATGGAGTTTGTTGATGTAGATGGTTTTCGGCGATGATGACCACGAACGATGTTGGTGAAGACGATCCGGCGCGGTTGACGAGGAGTAGCCGGAGATGCGTCGACGCCAAGGCTGGTGTAGAGGCGCACGGCAACTTGGCGTAGATCGGCTTGCTGCAGACGGCGTAGAGGCGATGCAGATCAAAGTCGACTTGCTCGGAGTAGATCGGCGGTGTAGACGTTCAGCATCGGCTTGGTCTTGGCTTGGAGGCATAGGCACACGTGCATGCACGCCTCTCACATGCACCTTGGTGCCTGCATCATGGTGGAAGATGATGCTGCATCATGGTGGAAGATGATGCTGCACATGTCGAGCTTGCCGAGCTCCCGATCTGTTTACACCGGCGAGAGGATTTGGTAGCTAAAGAAAAAAATAAGGATAGATCTAATTGAAAGAAAACGAAATTTGACTAAACTAGCTACGAGATCTGGTGTCCTCGACGGAGATCATGGAGATCAATCTCGCCAGGGGCGGCGCGGCGGAAGCTGTGGCTAAATCCTAGGCGGAGCGAACCGCTCTGATACCATATAGAATTGTGGAATAACTATTGTATTGATACTTGGTTTGGTGATTACAATGAGCCTCTTGGGCTGTTTATATAGTAGTACCAAACTTGGAGACTAAGAAACTTTGTACGGATAGATCTAGACTACAACTTTAAACTACCAGATATAGCGTAGCCGTATTATACTCTAACACTCACAAGAACATTTTTCAAATTTTTTGTAATCCAGCGCATTGGTTGTGTACATCTTCTGATTAACTTAACAAAACTGTGATATCTTACTGAATAAGGACATGAATAATATTGTAGGAAAATACTAGGACAGTACTAATGGCCTGCAGACGTGCAAACCGAGAATTTGGTTTACAAATTACAATGTGTCTTTGTTTTTTGCTTTATTTCAACGTAAGATTCTAAACAGGTTCCATGTTTGATATGTTTCAAAGACAAAGTTACCACCCGCTGATTCAATAAACCCACATGTATTTGTATTGAAAATAAATTGGCATGTAGTGCATTAATGCTGGGTAAAAATATCCCATACAAATTTTGTTGAAACACACTCTTGGGGATCTATTTCGAAGCCCTTGTTGATACAACTACGACGATGCAAACAAACTTTCGGTTGGACAGATGGTTTGAGCTGCGTAGCACTTGGAGTTTTCTTAACCAATTTTAAATATTTTGCTCATGTGCTTTGTCTTTTCCAGTGCGACCTTAGAAATTTTATGGTTTTTTTTCAAATCCAGATCTAGCCATTTGCTTCTGCATGCAATCAATTACAATTTTGTCACTATTTTTCATGCAAGTGATTACCATCCTCCACCACAAGCATGCCGCGCACAGAAGCTAACGAACTTACATGAGTCAATCATAACTCTCGCAGTACTAACCTTTAACATGGTTCATATGATCCCGTTTCCAGAACTCATCAAAAAACATATATTCTTAAGTATCAAAAAAATGAACAATACATGCGTATATATATATATATATATATATATATTTGATACAAACATACAATGAGTCTTTTTCCAGTATGTTATGTAGCAATGTCGCATATATAATAGAGTACTCTATATAATACAGTAACCCATTTTGCATAGATCAAAAAATATTTTATATTTTTTTCGAAAAAAATACATGGATCAAGTTTCTGACCTTTATCAACATGTTATGTTTTCATCATTTTTTGATATGGCAATCTTACTATGTTTCAACAAATGGTTCTATATAGCTCCAAAATGCTCTATAACACATTTTCCCATTTTAGATAAAATAAGTGACCACCCAGGAATAATAACTATCTCGGTTACAATAGCAATGGACATGGTCTTCCTCTTTTTGTAGGACGTTTGGTGTTCCATATATTCCATATTTTAAGCTACACCAACCAATTGATCAATGGCCCTACAAAGTGCATACATATAGGTAAATATGATGATGCGGCGCAGGTGTAAGAAGGGGTGCTTTATCTTCGAGGTACAGATCACTTATGAATGAAGACATTCTATTCTGTAATTAACAAGGATATGATATGCATATCCACATTTAACTGTCAATGAATATCTTTACTATTAAATGGGAGTTTGTGATGGTACGTCACCTCAAAAATCTTTGACATCAAACATTGAGAAGATCTGGACCATCCAATTGGTGCATCCAAACCGTTCAAACACACAATCGCGGAAGGCAAAATATGGAATGAAATAATGACGCCACGTCCTCTTAATGCACGCACCAGTCATAGAAAGCAAAAAAGGAAATAAATAATTTCACCATCATGTGTCCTCTAAATGCACACATCAATCAGGGAAAGCAAAAAAGGAAAGAAATAGTGTCACCAACAATCACGGGATTGCTAGGCATGGAAAGAAAATAACGTCACCCCATACTCTCACCAAATCTTGTCAGCGAATAATAAATTTGGAAATTAATTTTGTGCAGCTATAATAACGTCATCACACTTCCGCGGCCTCTTTCCATACAATCACAAAAGAGATATAGTTGGTAAGTCCATTTTAGAATGCTGATGCGTCGTGGCCAGCTAGCCTGCTCGATCTGCAGCGCAACACACAAATCAGATATAGAAATTAGAAAGTGTGAATTCTGCATTCTGTCGCCGAGGTGATTCTTGATTGGACGAGCGCAACTCCAAAAAATAATCGGCAATGCACATCTTTCCTTCTCATGGTGATCTCCACCTGATGGCAGGGACGTGCATCTCATCCAACAATACATTGACGTTACAACATAATAAAACTGATATAGTCTGGTAAGTGAGTTTCGTTTACTCTTTATAAAATGGTACGTGGTATGCGTTCATTTCTTTTACAAAAGGCGCTCCCTAATTTTAAATTAATAAAGTCCCAAACAGTAGATGAGGCGTTCTTGCACCCAGGTCCATAGGTACCATTTTCTCTAAATGAGTTTTGAACACATTTTAAATGTCAAAAATAATCGACAAAAAATGACACGTAAATCTCGATGTTCTATGTGCTCGCAAAGTCGTTTCACGAATAACCGACTTCATATATACTGTGTATAAAAAGAAAAAATTGGTGCTAAACAAAACTCTTCACGAGACATTTTATTTTTTTACACGTAACACAAAAGATACCAGTATATTTACGAACTTGGCGTGCACACATAGAATATCGAGATGTAGGCGCGAAATTTTTGTCTGATTTTTTTTTGACTTTATAATTTTTTGGAGGCAAGAGCATACGCACCCTAGATCAAACGTGAATTTCTGGCGGATGGGCGAGCAACACAATGCGGGTGGCATAGTCTTCATCAGATCTTAAGCAGATGTCGGCAAGGCGGCCTCCGCACTGCAACCATGCCCATCATCACATCGCCGCCTAATCGGCCAAGGTGACGACTAGCAAGCACCGACATCCACCACCCATCGCAAGGATAATGTCGCCACCACCATCCAGGGCCGCCGCCTTGGCTTCCATGGTCCCTTCTAGGGCCGCGATGGATAGTACCCCAGCCATCGGCCAGCGTTGCCAAACATTGCGCAGCTTCCCAGCGGCGGAGACCAGCCTCCCACATGGTAGCCTGCTTCCATGCAATTGTGCTAGAGGGCTCGAGAGCAGATCCCTGCTGATCCTGGCGCTACAGGACTTGGACGACATCAGACTTAAGGGAGGTCGAGCAGAGACATGTAGGGTGTTGGAGGTGGCAGCAGAGGTTAGAATTTTGCCCCCTCACCCCTAGAGGAGACAACACGAGGTTGTAGGGGATTTTTTTCTCATATAGGAGTATGATTCTTCCTTTGCAAAAGAGACATCCAGAACATAGCTATTCGGTGTTTGTGTAGTTTGCATGTTGAGCACTGTCTATTTAAAATACTCGTGCAATTAATCTTTCTGGTAGCAACATATTTTCCCATGCGGGAAACTTATAACATGCGATAAACACCGTAAAAAGTTGAATAGTTGTGCCAGCAGTCATAATGCTCAAGAATCATCAACTTTCCGCTCTATCAATTTTTAAGCCTCATGCGACAACACATGGATTGAGGTAAGAAAAAGTGGCATGACGTGAAAGCTGAATGATTCTTTACAAAAAAGATTGACAATCGTGAAATATACGTCCGTAGCAACGCACGGGCATTCAACTAGTAGGTTATTAATGTGCGCCATGTATGCCTATTTAAGATATACACCAAACAATCGCACAATGACTCCACACTGTAATCACGACGCAGCAAATTTTATTACGTTTTGCCTTCTGGCTTCCCTTTGGTTTTAACTTCGTACTAAGCTGGATTCTCTTCTAGTAGATGGTAGCAGAGATGTTTTAACTTGTAAAGACTGATCCTAATCGATCAATGAAAAAAGACATATCACATAGAGTATAGAGTATATATTACGACTCAGACGTGTCCGCATGATAAATTGCTCTCGTGTTGCTTTTTACATTTCCCTTCTTTTATCTTACTTTTAGAATACACATACAAGCGATGCGTACTTGCACCCTTGCTTGTCCAGCTTAATTCATTAAAACCAGCGTAGTGCACAAGTGTTGTAACCTGCACACTAATCGATGCCCAACTTAATTCATTTAAACCAGCAGTGCTCTGTTCCGTACAAATGAAATTCATATTCCTTAAGAACAATGGACAACGTTATTTAGAAGCTATAATTTTATTATGTTAAACCATGTACTAAGAGCATCTGCATCCCTAGGTAGGAAGCAGATGCTAAAGGTGAGAGAAATTATTTAGCACTACTAGTGCTAAAGGAGGAGCATGTGAGGATAGGAGCTAAGCTCAAAAGGCTTAGCACCAACTCTAAGCTTAGCATTGGATGCTGAGCCAAATAAACTGTTTTTAATTAGCTTGGTAAGCTATTTTTTATTGATGGGAGTAAGCATCCACCTTCCATTTTAAGTTGTTTACGGGTTTCGAGGCTAAACTTTGACTATTAATTTGATCAATTAACACGTGGGTCATTTGTTTTTTTTTTTTACCGTGACAACGGCGGGCTTACGCCAGCCTGAACATTAATAAGAAACCAGAGTACATCAGTGGATCATTACAATGAGAAGCATGGGGGGGACGGGGTTGAAGAGCAGAGCAATAAGGCTACGTGGGTCATTTGTCATGGAAGTATACTATACTGAAATCCTATTTGGAAAAGTTTTCATTACTAATATAATATCTATGACACATGATACATATACCATTGGTCTAATTGATAGTCATCAAAGTGTAAGTAAGGTTTGGTTCACCGATAAGTAGACCTTTTTTCACGAAATGCAAATACGCCCTAAACACGAAGGTGGGGAGACTCGTGGGAGGGATATGGTAAACGAAGCTTCTAAAAGATAAATGAACAGAGAAAAGTAATGTGTATCCCTGGAGCTAAATTATACTGTTAAGTTTTAGGGATACGCGGATGTACGTAAGTATAGGCACGTACACCGTAGTGTACAGGAATTCCAGTTTAAGTGATCACTTCATGATTAAAGACATGGATGATCGGTATCTTATCTCTACTGGCGTATATATGGTTTGATCCATTCACTGGCCGGCTGGTGTTTGCAGAGTGAGAGAGAAGGTAGGAAAGAAAAATGGAGGCGCTCCGTGGAAGGAAAAGGAAGGAATCTGGAAAAGAGGAGGTAGCTAGCTAAAGATGGCCCCCATCCGATCGATCAAAATCTGAAGCAAGAAGGGACGACACGACTAACCGCGGCACTGTGCCTCCTACCCCCAGCCGACGACGACGATCAAGCCAGAAGAAAGAAACCTACTTATATATATGGGCCATCAAGCTGCTCGGTAAAGGCAGCAGCAACGACGACGCCCAGAGAAGAAGAAGCAAGGTGCATTGTCTTTGGACAAAGCAGCTACCTAGCTAGCTGCTCCGGCCCCTGCCGCACGCGCACGCCGCCGGCGACGACGTACGCCTCGCCGGCAGCTACCTAGCATCGTACGTCGTCTGCCATATGGCTCCGGTGGGTCTTCCGCCGGGTTTCCGGTTCCACCCGACGGACGAGGAGCTGGTGAACTACTACCTGAAGCGCAAGATCCACGGCCTCCACATCGAGCTCGACATCATCCCGGAGGTCGACCTCTACAAGTGCGAGCCATGGGACCTCGCAGGTATATATCTCTGAGATCTTGCAGATTTTCGTCGCAATTTTGCATGTGATCTTGGTCACATGATCTTGATCGCATGAACTGATAGGATGAAATGGTGCAGAGAAGTCGTTCTTGCCGAGCCGTGACCCGGAGTGGTACTTCTTCGGCCCGAGGGACAGGAAGTACCCCAACGGCTTCCGGACCAACCGCGCGACGCGAGCAGGGTACTGGAAGTCCACCGGCAAGGACCGCCGCGTCATGATGCATCACGGCGGCACACCGCCGAGGGCCATCGGGATGAAGAAGACGCTGGTGTACTACCGGGGGAGGGCGCCGCAGGGGGTGCGTACCGACTGGGTCATGCACGAGTACCGCCTCGACGACAAGGCTGACTCTGACGACACCACCGCCATCCAGGTATATATGTACTAATGTACCTTCATCATCGTCATCGTGATCATGCTTGGAACTCATCTACCATAGCCTTGCATAATTGCATTGCATGGAAATTAAACATAACTAGGGCTTTGGGAACTTGATCCTTTGCTTTTGTGCTCGCCAAAGATAATTTTTGCGCCTCAAATGAAAGATGGAAAAAAATTCTTGGAGGATAAAAACATAGCTTTCCTTTTGTGTTGAGAAAAGAAAATTTCTGCGTCCCAGAAAAAAGATGTAAAAAATTCTCCGAGGATTAAAACATGGCTTTCTATCATCACGTCTGTAAGTAAAACGGTAGACGTACTGGTACTGGTAGCAGTATGGATCACTTTACTTTCTCTGATGAAACAAACTTGCATAGTCTGGCCTCGCTGTCCAAAGAAACAAAGGGAAAGCCGGGGTCTAGCATTAGTATTTGCGATCAGAGTTAACAGACATGATCTACATTGATCATGCATGAGACATTAAAGGGCCAAAGCTAATAGGGCAAAGCAAAGCAAAACCTCATCTTGGCGCGAGCTTGCGTCATGGCCATGCATGTCGGCGTCTCGCGCGCTTTCCGCTTTATTCCATGCTGAATCCATCATCATCCTCGCAACCCTTCTAATTCTTCCATGGTCGACCAGTCTTGTTCTTTCTCACCCTTAGCTTTGATCTATTCCTTTTTAAATTAATAACCAACAAGATCGCATACAAACAGTATTATGACACTCTGATGGATCGCTTTGTCTAAACCCAGCGCCAGTCAATTAATTTACTGGCAAACGATTGCACATGAGATCATCATGCATCAGTGTGCGCGAACTTTCAGAAAGAGACTAGAGGATTCCCAGAGCAGATGGATCTTATTTTGCTTTTCTGTGCTTGAATTCTGATGATGTATTATATCATGCATGGTGGATCAGGACACCTATGCGCTGTGTCGGGTCTTCAAGAAGAACGCCATCTGCGCCGAAGTGGAGGAGCTGCAGGAGGGGCAGTGCAGCATGGCGCTGCTGGAGGGCGCCTGCCAGCAGCTGCTCGCCGGCAGCAGAAACAGTGGCCAGGAGTACTACCAGACACCGTCGCCTGACGTGCCCGTCGGTTCTGCCTCTGGAACTGCTGATGCCGATGACGAGGCGGACAAGGACGACTCCTGGATGCAGTTCATCTCTGACGATGCATGGTGCTCCAGCAGCGCCGCTGAGGACAGCACCTCCTGTGTGGCCCTTGCCGGCTGATCATCTACAGGCCGGCCAGAGAGCTTCTTCTGTTCATGGAAATAATTCTCATGATATATAAACTATATATTTCTCTCTTTTTTTGTGATCGATGCTGCTGGCTATTAATCAATAATCACCGATTGTTGAAGGTGTAAGATTGAGCAGTAATAAGGTATATAATCATCCTTTTGGGTTCCATCTTTCAGCGTATTGCTGGGAGCTTGGAGGACTGGTGCCTGAAGGTAAAGGCTGTTGGAATCCTTCCTAGAGTTGAGTTCATAAGGGGGGTCTATATTATTTATGAAGATAGGGACAATCATCTTAAATTTGTGTTATGTTTCTTCTTTTTTTCATGGGTTTCTTGGTGTTTATATGTACTGTGGTTCTTATGTGGACAACTTGTCACTTTTTTTAAAAAAAAAAAAAGAAGAATGAAGCTATGCCATTGCATAGCTGTTTTGTGTACCATAAAGCTGGGCAAAACATAACTGTTTTTACTTGCCTGAAAATTGCATCAATCTGATCCAAGTGTGGTGCCTCTAGTTCTAATGTCAGTAATGATGCATCTGCAAATCAATCATACGAAAACAATAAACACAATGGAAGTTCTAAATTGTTGTATACATACATTATATACCAAGAGGCAACTTTCTCAGTATATTGTTGGGTTTCAGTAAAAACATGCTAAAATGTAGTTAAACTTTACTGAAACAAAAAACTGTCGATGTTCCGATATAGTAACACATTTTACATGTATATTAATGAGAAGAGACAGTCAAGAAGATATAACTTCACTCAAGGATTAACGGAATAAAAAGCTAGTGATATAACTCCACTGAGAATTGAGTTAGAAAATTTTGAGATTATTTTATACTTTTATTTTTTTAAAGGCACATTCGTTTATGTTGCATAATTCATAGCTAATGAATGGAATAGATATATCAGAAATAAACTAGTTTGCCTTTTCAAACACGCCTTCAAATGCCTGAAACCCTACCTTGTCTCAAGTTAGAATTTCAGTAGTATCACATGCACATTAAAAACTATACTATGGGTTCCATAACATGCTTGAATTGCAAGGCATTAAAAGTTCTATTCCCAAAGGGTTGAAGGAATACTATTCTAGAATATCAGAATGTCAATCAGAATTGCAAGGCAAGTTACCACATGCTGTTTGTTACCAGTAACCCTAGAATGTCAATTAGAATCCCTCATAAGTCAACAAATATAAACCCAGAGCAGCTTTGTACTCTCAGCAAACATGCAAGTCTAGGACTGTATTTTCCACAAACCGTGTACTGCGACAAAGTATTGGCCGAGCGGTGCTGCTGCAGCATCTCCTTTCACCACATGTTCAAATAAGCTTTCTGGTAGATCTCAGGCAAAAACAGTAATGATGTATCATCTTTCTGAGCATCGGTCCTCACTGCTACCAGAGAAGACAGAACTAAAGTTCAGAAGTTTGCCTTATACGCGTCTTCAATTTGTTCGCTGCAAGTGTGTTGCCTCTGAAATTTTCAGTACACCCCAGGAGGTCAGTAGTACTCTTAAACCGTTTCACCGGTTGAATAGTAGCATCACCTACAAAGTATTATGCAAATCTACATTTAGCAACAAAATTTGCTTTAGACCACATGCATCTAAAGAGATGCCCCTCTTTCCTGTAGAATTGGGTAACACTATTTGCTGGCCTCTTTCCATGCTACCTGCTTCATTGTAATTGTAGTGTTGGGGAAGTTAAGAGGAAAAGAACAAACAGTGTTTTAACAGCTTATTTATCCCTGCTAATTAATTAATACACATAAAATCTATCTTGGGTTGAGACTGATCATTTGATCTTACCTATCAAACGCCTTGCATTTAAGAAAGAGAGGACCTATCAAATTCTAACATAAAGAGCTTCTTAATCAACTTATGCTTCTGTAGGCATTTGTATGTCCGACTAGAGATGTGATGATCAATTGCACTCACTAACTCCTTTTATCAGAATCTAAAGCTATAAGTTTTGTCTGATCTAGATGGCTAAATGGCTAGCAATGCAAGCTCATTGACACTATAGGGCCTCATGGCTACATGAACCTTTCCTTTTCTTTTTCCCCTTGCGAAACTTTAGGTTTTACAATGCCGATCCCAAGACAGATACATGTGGCCATAGACCTTGTCTTTAGTCCTCTTCTTCTCCACGGCACTTCAAAGAGACTAAGCTTGTGAGGGACAAAAACAAGTTCAGTGTCCAAAAGAACATGATCTAATAGAAGGTCCAGGCGGGCGACGTTGTGACAACTTTCTCATTCTGATACAGCCCGGCACAACCTACCAGCATTGGAGATCATAAAAGTGCGTTATCCAAAAAAAAGAGAACAAAAGTCGGTCCCGTTAAAAGAAACGAAAAGAAGATCCCTCGGTGCTGTAAGACGTCCAGAGACTGCTTGTGTGAGAATCTTGGAAAGAGACACAGCTACTTGTAGGGCGGGCTTTGAATCATTTCACGGAGGAGCTAAAGAGTGCAGCGGCTAGACGCGGTAGGGAAAGACAAAGGGGGAAAACAAAGAGAAAGATCGGTGAGAAAGGAGGCAGCGAACCAGGAGATCATGGCACCGGTTGGTCTCCCCCCAGGCTTTAGGTTCCATCCAACTGATGAGGAGCTTGTGAACTATTACCTCAAGAGGAAGGTCCATGGCCTCAGCATCGAGCTCGACATCATCCCAGAGGTAGACCTCTACAAGTGTGAGCCCTGGGAGCTAGCAGGTAACCTGAAATTTGAGTCCATTGCATTGTTTATCCTGCTATCTAGCTACTCCCTGAGTCCTGATTGAACTTGGGATATCCGTTTTTTCTGGAAGAGAAATCATTCCTGCCTAGTAGAGACCCTGAGTGGTACTTCTTTGGGCCAAGGGACAGGAAGTATCCAAATGGATGTCGGACAAACCGCGCAACCCGAGCAGGCTATTGGAAATCGACTGGCAAAGATCGATCCATCAACTACCAGAAGAGGGCAATCGGTATGAAGAAGACGTTGGTCTTCTACCAAGGTCGAGCTCCTCAGGGGATCAGGAGCAACTGGGTCATGCATGAGTACCGCATCGAGGAAAGCGAATGCAACAACACCATGGGTGTTCAGGTTACTCCTTCATCCTCCTCAATGTCAGTATCAGTTAAATCACTGTGTTTCTTGCTGCATATATTGGAGCTCCGGGTGCAATTCAGAGTGCTCAAATCTGGCCAATCTTGTAGTAATCATACCTTGAAATAAGTAAGGTTTTAATGAATTTTGTTTTGAGTAAAACTGCTAGAATAAAATTGAAAATAGAAAAGGAAAATATTAGCTAGGGCATAATTCAGGGAACCACGTTGTTTATGCATGGAGTGCATGAAAAGTTAGGGTTCTTCTCTCTTTAACCCCCATATCCATCACCATAAAGTATTCCTTGCTTCCATGGATCATTGCTACTTTACAAAGTACAGCAGAAGTTCTTCTAATGGGGCACACATGCTACACTTTTTTGAGTGCTCTTGATAAGACAAATGTAACATCCAGTTCTTGGTTTATGGAATAAAAACTATACTGTGTGACTGTACAGCGGGATAGGTGTAGGTGCGGCCACCGCCTCATGATGCAGAGTACACATAATCCAGGTCTTTTTTGCATGTTGATGCTACCTTAAAGCTTAGACTTCCTTCAGTGTGGCCCAGTGCTATGTCGGTGACTTTGCACTTTATTCTCCATGTCCCACTCCTACTTTACTACTTAGTAGCGAAACTGAACATAACTGCTGAATCCATGTGTATTGTAGATCAGATGGGAGTGTACACCACAGTTGCTACCTAAAAACTGTAAATACTGTGCCATCCATCTGATATTTCTATGAACTATTTATAAAGCAGTAGAGACTTGTTGCAGTATTCAAAGTCTGTGGATAGCTTTTCATGACAACTAAACTTGGTTACAATTTAGTCCAAAAATGAACAGTCAAACAGCATTTAGCGCACTAGAACTGTTAATGAGTTAAGAAGATTCGTCATGGAAGACAACTACTCTGCTACAGAATATTTTGAGAAGTGAATTTGCATATCATTTCGCACTGCATATATGATTCCAAATTCTCTGGAGATTTACTCCCAAAATTGGAAATAAACAAGATATTTTAGCTAGAAAAACACCCAAACTTATTATTAGCAACCAAATAGCTAACTGTAAGTCCTACAAAAAGAACAAAATAAAAGAAACCTCAATCGACGACATGTGTAATTATGTCTTAGGAAGCACCTTACTTTGATTCAATTTTGCATGGCATTAATTTTCCACCCATATGGTTGAAACTGGGATCTTCCCATGATTCGTCCAAAACAAAGACAGGTTGTTCATGTGAAATCAAAAAACAAAGTTCTACTGTTCATTGTTCTTGTTATTTTACAGGACTCCTATGCACTATGTCGGGTATTCAAGAAAAATGTGCCAATTGGTGAATTTGAGAAGCAAGGGGAATGCAGCTCGTCACAGGCTAAAGGAAATCAAGAACAGGTCACTGACTTTGAGGATGCTGGAGAGTCCTCAGGTGCAAACGAGAATGACAAAGACAATTCCTGGATGCAGTTCATAGTGGAGGACCTGTGGTGCAGCAACAAAACAAAGTAACGAACTAGAAAACACAGCTTGTTCAACTTGACCTAACCACAAATTCTGGCACTAATACTGTGTATCTTTGTATATGTTTCACTTCTCACTTTGGACAGTATAAACACTTAAGTTTGGACTCTGATTGTTAACTTAGGCTTATACTTTTTTTTTCTTTTGGTAATGTATCATACAAATAGGCTTTTTTGTACTTGGAGTCTTCATTTAGCTACCTGTATCTATCATCCAATGCAATGATTTTTATTGAAAGCACAAATACAAAAGCAGAGACTTGTTCTAATATGTATAACTTATCTGGTGCACGGTTTTTATGCTCCTAAACTCATTAACGTATCATTTTACAATGTCTTTAAAGAGTATCCTTCTACAATACAGAGAGACAGTACCAAAGTTACTAATCCCCTTAGCAATCACCGTTACCAATAAAGATTCCATTATGGTTCAGTTTTGGAAACTCAATTTGTTTGAACAAAAAATTCAACTCTGAAATGTAGATTTATAGAGCCATTATGACAGTCAATCGAATCATCACTAGTAATTTTTAAAGGCGCCTGAGTTGCAAAATAAGTACAGGACCTGTTCCACTGTGCTAGAATTCTATAACCTGTACTGTCATCTCAGAGATCTTGTTCATCAATTAGCCTAAGCTCGATACAGCTTCCAGACTGTTTCCAGTTGAGGGTTCTGTTGAAGTGTATAAGTGAATTGCCTAGCCCTTTCCATCAGTTCCGACTTTTGGTTGCGTTGGCTAGTGCATGAAGCTTGACATGGAATCAAAGCCCAGGGTCTCGAGTTCGAGTCCTGGTTTTCGCAATTTATTGTAAAATTGTTGTTGCCCCCCTTGTGTCCACGTGTTGACTTTCTCTTCTCCTGTCTGTGACCACGTGTTGACTTTCTCTTCTCCCGTCACACGTGAGTGGGGGTGTTGAAGTGTATAAGTGAATTGCCTAGCCCTTTCTATCAGTTCGGACTTTTGGTTGCGTTGGCTAGTGCATGAAGCTTGACAGGTTCTAAATTCCCAGCCAAAGAAATCAACTGCTTCTTACCACTAGTAGTATTCAAAAAGTTGAGTCAGTAAATCAGTATCTAAATTCAGCCAAAGTAACCAGCTGCGCCTTTAACAATTTTCAAATAGTTGTCAGCTAATCAGCTACTTATCCCAATTCAAGGGTAATTCCTCAAAAAACAATTCAAGAGGTTGCCATGATAGTCAACGTCTATTTTCAAAAACAAGCAAGGAAATCAGCTGCTTCTTCAAAAAGTTGTCAGATAGTCTCCAATCTAAGAAACAAGCAAAGAATCAGCTGTTTACCATCACAATTCCCAATTCAAGTGATCCCATATTTTTGGAGACCTAATTAGTAGCGTATGCAAATGGCAACTGATTCCGCAAAGCTGGTATGAACTGTCTTAAATAAGCAGCACAAATCTTGGTTCGAACTAGATTCGATTTGCAGAGCAGGTGTCAATGTGGCAAAGCCATGAAAGGAGTACTGATCATGACAACTCTAGCAAAGACAATAGAGCAGGTAAAGCAGATCGGTACCGTGAGATCGCAGGGGTAGCAAAACGGGTTCGGCGCAGAGGCGAACACGCGATCCCAACTCCAGTGCCGCCCATGGCCGCGTTCAGAGGCTTCAGCACCGCTGCACGTTCGAGCGAACCACCTGTCTCTGTTTCAGAAGCAAACAGGCAGGGGAATGAAACCAGGCGTTGGTGGACTGGAAGAAGAGGCGGCAACACATATCCACCTAAGTGATTGACAAAATCGCAGGATTTGAAGGGCGAATTAGGAGGCTCGTACCTGCAACGTCGCTGGGCGATACCGCAAGCGCGCCGAATCTGACGAGCTGTCCCGTTCCCCTTCTCGCTCTTCGGCGTTGAGGATGAGCGCCTGCAGTTAATTCTTCAGATGGGTTGGGAATTGAGTCCCGAATCAGCAATACGAGGTCAGATGGAGAGATGGCGCAGCTCAAATTGAAGTCGGCAGGGTCGATTTAAGACCAGCTTCACATAAAGTCAGTGAGGCCAATCGAAATTGCTACGGAAGATTTCAGACTGAGCAAATGAGGAACAGAAGAGCTAACACTGCAGAGGAATTCAAGGGACGATAAACAGCTGAGATTTGCATTCCATTCTGCCGAACCAGAGGTTCAGCTCGACCTAGTACATCCAAACACCAACAAGGACAGGGGAACAAACGGAGGAGACACTGCTACTACAAACAACGACGACAACGACGAACCCTAAACAACATCCGCTAGCATCTTCTTCTAATCTGGGGTGGATCTGAGAGGCGCAGAAGCCTAGCCTAGCCTCCGAACCCGTAGAGGGTGCGCCCCTGGCGCTTGAGCGCGTAGACGACGTCCATGGCGGTGACGGTCTTGCGGCGGGCGTGCTCGGTGTAGGTGACGGCGTCGCGGATGACGTTCTCGAGGAAGATCTTGAGCACGCCGCGGGTCTCCTCGTAGATGAGACCCGAGATGCGCTTCACGCCGCCACGGCGGGCGAGGCGGCGGATCGCCGGCTTGGTGATGCCCTGGATGTTGTCGCGGAGCACCTTCCGGTGGCGCTTGGCGCCGCCCTTGCCCAGCCCCTTGCCTCCCTTGCCGCGGCCCGACATCTCCGGCGAGGTTGTTGACTGCTGGTGTGTGGTGGTGGTTGGTATGGTTTGATGGATGATTGATGGTGGGGAGTGGGCGAGGTGGTATTTATAACCGCGGGTGGGGGGGAGGGGAGCGGGGGGCGATCCGCGTGACGAGGAGTGTGAGCCGTCGGATGGGAATGGACGGTGGGGAGAGGGGGAGGAGGGGTGGCGCGGATCGGTGACGTGGCGGGAAAGTGTGTTTCTTTTGTGAGGGTGCGGGAATGCGAGGAGGGCTGACAGGTAGGACCAGGTGGGTTTGCGCGGGGTGCTCGCGGCCGCGAAATTTTGGATGGCGTTTTGAGTGTTAGGAATTATTTAATTATAGGATTAATTGTAATCCGTTGCTTGTAAACGCCTCGTGCGGTTGCCTCTGGCAACCGTCGCGACGCCATCTCTCGCCCCCTCGTTCCGGACGCGACTCTTCGGAGGCGTCGGTTCCCCTTGTATATATACCCGATCATTGATGGAATAAAGAACTGTTCGATTCATTTGTCATTCGACTCTTAACACGTTATCAGCACTTGTTTCTACCAACGAGAGCAAAAGCCAACTCCGGCGATCGCCGGAGAACAAGAAAAAGAGGAAAAGAAGAAGAGAAAGGTAAGCAATGCGAGGACTCCTCGGATTCTTCCTTCGCCTTCTTCGAGAGGACGGACGACGACGCCGTCGCCGCCACCATGGCGCTGTTGGCCATCGCCGCTATTACCAGAACATGCAGCATCGCCGACGACGCAGTTTCCGTCGTGGCAACTTCCGCCGCAATGACGGACACCGCTCCGGCCGCCACGATTTCCGCCAGTCCCGCCGGTTTGGAAGTCGCCACCATGGCCTGGACATCCGCCGCGGTGGTGGTTATGGCGCTGGGCCATCGGGCACCCAGGCCGAACCACCCGCGCCGCTGGTGATGCCGGAGGCGCAAGCACTGCCGGCGTGGATTCTCACCGGACCTGCGGCGCCCAACCTCTACGCCAACGAGGAGTTGGAGCCGGCGGACCAGGAGATGGACATCGACCCGGCGCTCGCTGCTCCGCCTCCTCCTCCGAGGTGCCCAATACACGGCTTGGCCTGCCCACGCCTTGTACCGGCGGCGCTCGTCGAGGAGGAAGCCGAGCCCATGGCGCCTGCGGCGCCCTCGCCACAGGGGTCCCTGGACCTGCCATCTCCGACCCCGGCGCACGAACTCGTGCACGTCGGAACCGCTCCGTCGAGCGCTGGCCTCGGACTGCGCATCCCCGCGCCGGCCCCTGCGCTCGGCGATGTCTTCGACAACGGGGCGGGAAGCTCCGCCGCTCAAGCGCTGGCCCCCAGGCGCCGTTTCATCGTCTCGCGCGCGACGCTGCTGGCCAACGGCGTCCGCCGGCTGGGGGAGAGGAACCCGACCAGGCTCGGGCTCTCCAATGGCCACTCCAATGGAGTGGCGCCTGGGACACACCTTCCCGGCGGCTCTTCTTCAGAGGAGGAGGATGACACGCCGGGACCTTCGACTACTCGCCGTTGAAGAACGGCAGCCGGAGTGGACGGAGGTGGTGGTGCGGTGGTGTTGCCGCAAATAGAGGAGGAGTGGGGAGCGGTTTCAGAGTAGGAATCTGGAAGATGCGGTTACTGCTCTGCTCCTGCCTCATCGTTTCGTGATGTCCACCATGTGCTATGATTCACGTCCGTAGCCGTGTTGTGATTCACGTCCGTAAAAAAAAAAGCTGAACGAAAGACTGATATATTGGGCTACGTAGTTATTGACCAATATGTTACAAATTTCGTTTTTCTTTTCTGATTAGCTTTTCGCTGGTTCAGTTTTTGTAAATATTGTTAGTAATTTCTAACGTATGTAATGTCTGCACATTCTATGTCAACGTATGTATGGTGCAATTTTTAATTGCTATATGTTGATTATGCTTAATCAAATGATATGACAACTTCCGAATTTGCGCACAACTTATGGTTTGATTAAAAATCAACGAAGGACTTTATTCACAGCTGAGAGGTCTACGCCACCAAACGGCGACTACCTTCAGTGTGTTTTATGAAACACAAGGTTGTGAGAAGTACCATAAGAGTCGGGTCTACACTACTTTGTAGTGATTACCTGCTTGTGTTTAAAGCAAAGATGAAAGCACACATGTAAGTGAGGTCTACACTACTCGGTAGTGATTACCTCCATGTGTTCTACAAATATGATCTACACCATATTATGGTGACTATCTATTTGTAGAAAGTCATATTAATGGGTCGTGTAGGCTTTTCCTAGACCTTTATGTGGATGAAGCATGTTATTACACACAACATTAATTTACTTGTTGGTAAATTAATACGCATGATATTTTTCATACAGGGTATGGCTGACATATCCAAGAAAGAGTTTGCCGAGCTTGCCATTGATGGCAGAAACTATCTGACCTGGGCCATGGATGTCAAGATTAACTTGGCGGCCAGGACTTTGATCGGCACTATAACCACACCTACTCAGGGAGCTCCTGCTATCCCAGATGCGGCAAAGTTTGCTGCTTTGCACTTCATTCGACACCACCTTGACCCTGCTCTGAAAGAAGAGTATATGATGGAGGAAAGTCCTCTATCACTTTGGGACTCCTTAAAGGAGCGCTATGATCAACAGCGGTCGGTGATGTTGCCTGAAGCACAAAGAGAATGGGCACTTATCCGTTTTCAGGATTTTAAGTCCGTTGCAGCATACAACTCCGCAGTGCATCAAATCAACTCAAAGTTGAGATTCTGCAACAGTGCAGTTTCGGATGCGGATCTCATTGAAAAGACACTCTCCACTTTCCATCCTAATATGAGGATACTCGCTGAACAACATCGCCAGCAGAAGTACAAGAAGCATTCTGAGTTGATTTATGCACTCCTTCAGGCAGAAAAGCACAATGAAATTCTTGATAAGAATAATCTTTCTCGTCCAACGGGAACATTGTCGCTACCTGAAGCACATTTCAACTCACACAATGCTCAGAACTCCCGTGGTACCAAGAGGAACCATAGGAGGTCTAAGGGAAAGTGGAAGCGTGATGAGAATCAGAATAACAATGGAGCTCAAAAGAACAAGAATCATTTCAAGAGAAGTGATAAGGGTAACACCTCACAAGGTTGCTACCGATGTGGTTGTAACACTCATATTGCAAAGAAGTGCTCAACTTCTAAGCATTTGGTGTCGCTGTATCAACAATCAATTGGCAAGGGCAAAAAGGCTCAAGGGAACCATTATGAAGCTCACTTCACTGGCCCGATGATCAAGAGTTCCCAAGATGTTCAAAAGAACGATGTTCATAAGAACATGGAGAACCAAGATCATGCTCAGCAAAAGGAAGGACCAACACTTCATGTGGAAGACATGCTAGTGGATTTCACTTCTACTAGTGACATATATGGAGACCAACTTTAATCTCCTAGTAGTGTCATAAGTATTGTGATGATGTCCTTAGATATATTGTGTGTTGTAAAATAATTATGTCATAAGACATATGGTATTGTAATAATTATGATGTCAAACATAATGTATTGTAATACGCGAGTAGACATACATAGTATGTATTGTATGTATATATTCTATATGAGTTTGGATAAAATAATTAATTTTATTCTCTTTACTATATAGAAATCTTCTGAAAGATCCAATGGAGGAGGAAATGTGTTTAGCGGACAGTGGTGCCTCTAACACAATATTACGGGAGGTTAAATACTTCCAAACTCTGAAAAAGAGTAAAGGGAGTGTCATGACAATTGGTGGTCGCGACACCGTCATTGTTGGTTCTGGTCAAGCCACATTTACACTCCCAAATGGTACGAAACTTGTGATCCAGGAGGCATTATTGTATCCGGATTCAACTCGTACCTTGCTGAGTTTTAAGGATATCCGGAGTAATGGCTACCACATCGAAACTCATGAAGAAGATGAGGTTGAAAGCCTACTCATAACTCAGAAAAAGGGATCCAAAAGGGAAACCCTTGAGAAACTTCCTGCTCTATCTTCTGGATTGTATTATACATACATAAAGCCGGAGCCACATTTGGCATATAAAATAATTTTCCAGAATCTTGACAAGTTCAAGATATGGCATGATCGCCTGGGTCATCCTGGTGTGGGGATGATGAGGAAAATTATTGATGGTTCAACTGGACACAACATAACGGTTAAGAATTTTCCCAAATCCTCAGATTTCGTATGTACTGCATGTGCAACTGGGAAATTAATCACTAGACCTTCATACTTGAAGATCAAGAGTGAATCACTAAATTTTCTTGAACGAATTCAAGGAGATATATGTGGTCCAATTCAACCGTTATCGGGACCATTCAGATATTTTATGGTGCTCATTGATGCATCTACAAGATGGTCTAATGTGTGTCTTTTATCGACAAGGAACCATGCTTTTGCAAAGCTGATCACTCAGATCATAAAACTGAGAGCTAACCATCCTGAAAATAGGATAAAATCCATCAGAATGGATAATGCTGCTGAATTTAGTTCACGAGCATTCAATGATTACTGTTTAGCTTTGGGCATAACTGTGGAGCATTCTATACCGTATGTACACACACAAAATGGTCTTGCAGAATCACTTATCAAGAGGGTCAAGTTGATAGCAAGACCGCTCCTACAGAATTGTAATCTCCCAACTTCATGTTGGGGACATGCGGTGTTACATGCCGCTGAATTGATACAAATTCGACCAACTGCATACCATACGGCCTCCCCGTTGCAGTTAGTACGTGGAAATCAACCAAGTATTTCCCACCTTCGAAGATTCGGTTGTGCTGTGTACGTACCGATATCACCACCTCAGCGTACATCGATGGGTCCACATAGAAAGATGGGTATCTATGTGGGGTACAGTTCTCCGTCGATAATAAAGTACCTAGAGCCTCTAACAGGGGATCTCTTTACAGCCCGGTACGCTGATTGTATCTTCGATGAGGATAATTTTCCGGCATTAGGGGGAGAAAAGAACCACAAAGAATGCCAGGAAATAGATTGGAATGTTGAAGGCATCCAGTCTATGGATCCACGTACAAATGAATCTGAACTAGAGGTTCAGAGGATCATAAATTTGCAAAATATTGCAAATAATCTGCCAGATGCATTTACTGACTATAAAGGTGTTACTAAATCCCATATTCCTGCTATGAATGTCCCAGAGAGAGTTGAGATAGCTAAGACCACTCAACCGCCCAAGAGGGGGAGAAATCTGGACAAAAAGGACAAGGCTTCTCAGAAGCGTCCGCGGGGTATGAGGATCCCTCAAACAGTAAATGTAGGTCAACCGCGGGTTGACGTTCAACCTAGTGTTGAAGATAAACACCTGAAGGATGTTCATCATCCAGGGCCCAGCACAAGTGTGCACACAAATAAAGGTGTTGGGACATCGGAACACCTTGATTCAATCGTTGAGGGAAATCACGATGAGTCTGAAGGCATTGAAGAGATTTCCACAAACTATGTTGAATCAGGAGAATCATTCAATAGAAAGACTACAGATGTCGACATATATTTCTCCTCAAAGATTGCAGAGGACCTGACATTGGACCGTGAACCTAAGACCATGGCAGAGTGTATGAAACGCTCGGACTGGTCCAAATGGAAGGTTGCAATTGAGGATGAATTGCGCTCGCTTACCAAAAGGGGGGTATTTACTGCAGTAATACCCACTCCTCGGCATATTTTCCCCGTGGGGGCGAAATGGGTTTTCGTTCGAAAGAGGAATGAGAACAATGAGGTGGTGAGATACAAGGCGAGGCTTGTAGCACAAGGGTTTACACAGAAACCCGGCATCGATTATGATGAAACATATTCTCCTGTGATGAGTGGAATCACGTTCCGATACTTGATATCGCTGGCAGTGCAAATGAATTTGTATATCCAACTGATGGATGTAGTGACTGCATATTTATATGGGTCGCTCGATACGGATATCTACATGAAAGTTCCAGAGGGGATGAAGGTTCCGGATCCGAAGGCTGATCGCAAAATGTATTGCGTAAAGCTACAGAAGTCGTTATACGGCTTAAAACAGTCAGGTAGAATGTGGTACAACCGACTGAGTGAGTTCCTCTTGCAAAAGGGATACTTAAACAATGATGATTGCCCATGTGTGTCCATCAAGAAATCTACTCATGGATTTTGTATAATATCTGTGTATGTGGATGATTTGAATATCATTGGTACTACACAAGAGATACATGAGGCTAGTAATCATCTAAAGACGGAGTTTGAGATGAAAGATTTGGGTAAAACCAAATTTTGTCTCGGGTTACAGCTTGAACATATTTCTTCTGGAATATTGGTTCATCAGTCTGCTTATATCCAAAAGATATTGGAAAAATTCAATATGGATAAAGCATACCCGTCAAAAACACCTATGGTTGTTAGGTCTCTTGATAGAGACAAAGACCCTTTTAGACCTAAAGATGATGATGAGGAGATATTGGGGCCAGAGTTCCCATATCTTAGTGCGATTGGTGCACTAATGTATCTAGCAAACTGCACAAGACCTGATATATCATTTGCAGTTAATCTGTTGGCTAGATACAGTGCATCACCAACGAAGAGGCATTGGGTTGGTGTGAAGAATATTCTGAGATATCTTCAAGGCACCAAAGATCTTGGTTTGTTCTATCAGAAAAATCAAGAGAGAACCATGGTGGGGTATTGCGATGCTGGATACTTATCAGATCCCCATAATGCCAGATCGCAGACTGGATTTGTCTTCTTACATGGAGGTACGGCCTTCTCTTGGAAGTCGACAAAGCAAACTTTGGTGGCTACATCCACGAATCATTCTGAAATAATTGCTTTGTATGAAGCATCGCGGGAATGTGTATGGCTTCGCAGGATGATGAACTTTGTCCAAGGTTCAAGTGGGATTGGTTCATTGGAATCACCCACCATTATCTACGAGGATAATGCTGCTTGTATTGTACAGATGCAAACAGGTTATATTAAGAGCAATATTACAAAGCATATTGCTCCTAAGCTATTTTATCCCCATGAGCTACAGAAGAGTGGGGAAATAGATATTTTGCAAACGAAGTCATGTGATAACCTCGCTGATTTGTTTACCAAGTCCTTACCAAGTTCTTTATTTCATAAATATGTATATGGAATTGGTATGAGGAGACTTCGTGACTTGCAAAATTCAGGGGGAGAAATCTCCCAGGTTATAACCTCTTGAAGATTATTGGATCTTCGGTATTGCACTCTTTTCCTTTATGAGTTTTCCTAACGGTTTCTCATATAAAGGTTTTTAGCGAGGCAATATCAGTACAAGCATGGACGATATATGTCATTTTCTTCTTATTTTCCCACAGGGTTTTTAGAAGGAGTTTTTCATGGCATATTGTGTATTTCTCCTCAATTTTTCCCACAGGGTTTTTGGAAGAGATGATTCCAAGAATGATCGGCCGAAAGGACAAGCAAGGATTAGGGGGAGTGTTAGGAATTATTTAATTATAGGATTAATTGTAATCCGTTGCTTGTAAACGCCTTGTGCGGTTGCCTCTGGCAACCGTCGCGACGCCATCTCTCGCCCCCTCGTTCCGGACGCGACTCTTCGGAGGCGTCGGTTCCCCTTGTATATATACCCGATCATTGATGGAATAAAGAACTGTTCGATTCATTTGTCATTCGACTCTTAACATTGAGGAGGAAAAGTCATTTTCTAGTGGAACCGCTTCCGCACGGAGCCAATCAGGAGCTGCCACCTAGAGGCGTATGAATACACCATGACCTGTATTTTGACACGTATTTAATGTATATATATGATGCATTTTGCTTAGAAAAATATTTATTCATAAATTATTACTTCCTCCGACAACTAATACCTGTCTCTACTTAGACGTATCTAAACATATTTTAGTGTCTAGATACATCCATATAGAGACAGGTATTAGTGGTCGGAGGGAGTAAATGATTTTTCATATGATTTTTAGAAAATCTTTTTTACAAAAGAATGATGACATTTTTGTAGCATGAAATTATTTCAGCAATATTTCATTGTTCCAAAATAATATATATAAACTTAAAAATAGACAAGCAAATTTACATTATTCTAAAACATTCCAAGTAGATTTACTGTGCTGGCTGGTACAATTATCGGCTAACCTTCAATTTCCCTCCCGTGAACCGTTAGGTGGCTTTTCAATTCACCATAAGTGCCTGTTTGGATGTATGAATTGGGGCTTGGAATTGCCCATTTGAAATATAGAGGCCCGAATTTCGCTATTTGGATGGCCTTGGAATTCGAGTGTGGAAACTGGCTGAAATTCCAAGCCAAATCCACCATGTGTTATTTCGTCCTTGCATATTTTCGAGCTGCCCCGCTCCGAATTGGCCGAAATTGTAAAAACTAAAAAAATAAAAAATTCAAAAACTTTTAAAACTTTAATAAAATAAAAAATGTGAAAATTTCAAAAAAAACAAAAATTTAAAAATTTAAAAACTTTTAAAATAGAAAACTTATATAATAGCAAACGTAAAAAAGTTCTAATAAAAATACAAAATAAAAACCCAAAAAAATATAAATAAAATTTTGAAAATTATAAAATAAAAAACAAAAAATTATAAAATAAAAATTTCCAAAAATTTCAAGAAATTCGAAAATAGTACAAATATCAAAGTTTAATAAAATTTAAATAAAAATAAAAATTTGGAAATATAAAGTGAGAAAAACCCTAACCCTATATCAAAATTCAATTCCATATTTTGTACATCCAAACAGGATTTGGAATTAGGTGCTATTATTTGGTTCCAACAAGAATTTCCATGCACATCCAAACAACGAAATTGGAAATGGAGGTCATTTCCTTTCCATCTTAGATTTGGAATTTTCAGTCCAATTTATTTCCGAGCAAAAATTCCTACATCCAAACAGACCCTAAAATCAACTCCAAAACTGGAGATTTGATGACGTTGAGGTTTGTATTCATGGGTGCGCTAAATTTTTTACAGTTTTATCCCACATGTGAGATCTGCGCAGGTTAGTTTTTTAGCCGGGGGCTTTTTTTGGGGTTACCCTCTTGTAAGTTATCTACTAGATTCTCTATTATTATCTGTATCAATAAAACGGCGATGCGACGTACGCTGGTCCGTACGTCGCTGTAACTTTTCACTTTAGCCCCTCGGTAATTTCAAAATCAACCCGCAGTCCAACCCATGGCCCAAAATATCACACTTTTGCATTTACCCCTTTACCCTATCCACTGATCCCGTGGGTTGCAGAGAGAGGCAGCGGCATCACAGCTCCATGGATCGGCGGCGGCGAGGATATGGACGCCGGTAGCCCAGCTCTGTGGATCGGTGTCGCGAGGAGATGGTCGCAGCCTGCAGCACTGGATGCCAATCCAGGGCCCGCCGTCGTGGTCGTGTCGAGGTCACTGGCCGAGCTGTGGGCTGGATGCCAATCAAGGACCCGCCTTCGTGGTCGTCTCGGGGGGATCGCTGGCCGAGCTATGGGCCGTCCTGCCGCGGCGTCTAGGTCGTCGCCCCGGAATCCACCGTCGTTGATCTCTGCCGGGAGCAAAGATTGGTGTGCTCAAGGTTGAGATCGATCAGGAACCGGGAGCTAAGAGCATGGGAGTGGAGGATCCGGCGGAGTGCCCCAGCGGCCGCCCCCTCCTATGCCAACGACGACGCGGCCCTGCGACCGGCCGGCGCGTAGCGCTTCCCATGACGTGGGCTTCTCTACCATCTCTGAGCTGTAGGAACACGAGCGGCAGGCAAGTAGCGAAGGGCTCTCTGCACGTCATCTGTTCGAGAAAACTGCTGCTCAAGGGTTGACCTCATGCCGATTGAATGGTTTTGTTGTTCCTGTGAAGTTTTCTCTAGCATTTCCACGTTTTTCAGAGAAGAACATAGCCTAACTTGGAGCTCAGTTTTAGATTCGAATTTTGAGTGCGGTAACAGGCTACGGGTCACAAAACGTAGATTCATTTGCCGGATATGATGAATTCATGTTCTTTTCTGCAAATAACATTCATTTCTATTTTATTTTGTTAACTCACTCACAATTCTCTCAATCGCACCTAGAAACTTATGTTCCTCGGAAAGATTTTAGTTCATGGAATGGTTTAGTGTATTTGCTGCTCATCTTTGTAGTTTGGTGCTATCTGAGATTACAATTAGTACTTTATTTATGTCCAGTGAGGTAATATTCCACAGCTTTCATTCACCAATCATTTGGTTTACGTAATGGTGTCAGTATCATGTATCTGGCAAAACTTGGCATAGTAAATGCCATACATTTTTTCTGAACAAGGTAAATGACATTAACATCATTCATTCCCAATGAATATACTCCAATATTCAAAGACAAAATATGATGTTAAAAACACTCAATCTTAGTAACATGAAGGCACCCCTCAATTTAAAACTTCCAAATAGCTTTAATCAGCTTCATAACAAAAATATTTTTTTACTATTCAAGTGGATACCTGAAAATATTCAAATAGTATATGTCTTTGTTTCTTTTACCATATCAAACTTACCATAGTAGCTTATATCTAATGCTTGTTTATGCTCCTTTGAGAGTAGAAGGAAGGGGGGGGGGAGGGTGGCGTCGGCAAGTAGAAAAGGCGGTGGGGCCACCAGCCAACGGTGAACAAGAATGGAAGCAAAGTCATGCACTGGTGGAAGGTGGAGGGCAGAGATGACGCATGGGTGGAAGCGGTGGTGTAGTGTAGAAGTTCTCTCGTGGTTGATGTGTGGGATGGTTCGCACAGCTCGAGTGAGTGTCCTATATTCAGTAAACATAACCCATGGCAACACATAGCATGTTTTTACTATATATATGAAAGACACTGGTAATATGCGAGGTATCAGATATTAAAAATCAATCAATAGCAAGAGGTAGTTGAATAGAGTAAAAATCAATTCGTAGCAATGCACGAGTATTTGTGTTAGTCTCTATCAATAAGGTTGCAATGCGACCGTGCGTGCGTTGGTACATTGCGGTCACTTTTGTATTTGAGCCCCTCAAATCCTATGAATTATCCCGTGCTCCTTACACGATTCCCTTGGGTCGTGGCCTTCCTATCTAAGACGCGGAGCAGGAGCTATCTCGTGCGCCGCCATGGTAAGAACAAGTGTCATACAAGATGCCGTTCCCGACGGTCACCTGGGTTGCGTCCAGGAACAACGGTGAGGAAGAGGGAGTCCGGCGAGCTGCGGGTAACCGGCGGTCTTGGGCGGCGCTGGTTGTGGAGGAATCGGGAAGGCGGCTGTCTACGACTACGAGAACCCACGGCGGTGGCGAGCGGCGCTAGGCGGGAGACCTACAGGCTACAGAGTAGACGAGAGATAGGGAGGAGAGGTGCTGTAGAATGGCGGAGGAGAACAATGGTTGGGGTATCGGGCGGAGGAGGATGAAGTAGGGCCATAGGGAACTGGGGAGCGCAGAGCATGTAGAGGGGGCTGGCGAGATCTTGACGGATGGGGCTCGGTCAGTGGGAGCCTGGGAGGAGCTCGTGTATGGCAGGAGGCGGCGGCTCCCGGCTGGACGAACGGAGGAGGGTGGTTTCCATTCCAATTTTTAATTTCTCATCCGTATCTTTACATTTGCGGATAACAAGCGGATAAAATATAAGTTATTTCGGAAAGTGTCTTTGGCACATGGACACGAGTGATCCTCTACTTTTAGATTTTTGAAACATTCAAAATCTCATAGTTTTTTGACTCCAAAAATTATGGCGTTAAATACATAGAAAGATATATACAGGTGGAGCGTACGTGAAAAAGTCCCGTTAAAACTATGTTATATTTTAGGAAATATGAAAAAGATAAATTTCTAACAAAAAGATACATTATTTTACTAATACTTTACTGCTATGTACTATCTGAAATTTATCTCTTTTATATTTCCCAAAATACAATGTATTTTTTAACAGGACTTTTTTGCTTACACTCATCCTGTATATATCTATCTATATATTTAACGTCATATTTTTTTAAAGACATTTAACTATAAGATTTTAAAATTATCAAAATTCTGAAAATAAAGGGAGCACGGGTGCCCAGATGCATCAAATCCCTTCTCAAGTTATTTTATTATTACAAAAATACATAATTATATCTAAGACTTTGTGTATTATTATTGGTATATAATAAAAATATTTAATCTAGAAACCGTAGCAACGCACGGGCATTCACCTAGTCTATTAATAAAACTGCGACGGTACGTACGTGCGTCCGTGCGTTGAGTTATTTTGCATTCTAGCCCCTCATTTTCAGGAAATCAACCCGAAGTCCACCCGACCTCCTCCCTCCGCACTCTGCTCTGTCGGTGGCGACTGACAGGAGAAGCCGACAGGAGAAGCGAGCCCGCCGGAGAGCGCTGCAGCGTGCCTGCCGTTCAAGTCGGGTCGTGCGCTGGTTGTTGGCCTGCGCCTTCACCGCACTCGGCCACGACGCCGCGAACAGCCGGTCCAGGTGCGAACGCGGGGCAGTCATAACAAATCAAGGCGCAGTCCGCGCTTCCTTCACGAGTGAGGAGAGAACCAGACTATCCGTTCGATCCGCCGCCGCGAGATCTTGCCGTGGACGCCGCCACCACCCCGCAGCCCGCACCACCCGTGCGTTGCCCATGTGCTCCCCCGTGCGCGCCCAGGCCACGGAGCGACGCCACCGCGCCGCCTGCTCCTCCCCCGTCGACCAAGAGTGAAAGATTTGGTCGGCACTGCCAGTAACGGTGGTGATGGGGACGAGGGCGAAGAGACTGTTGTTGCCGTACGCAATGGATCCGGTGCTGGCCTCAATCGTCGGGCGAGACTCTGGCGCCGTTTAGCAATCAACTCGCATCACCCAATCCTTTCCCTCTTTTCTCCTCCCAATGGGTCCGCACTACTACTGCAATCTCTTCTCGCCAGCGTGGTTCAAAAGTATAGCAGGGTGAGACTATGCACTCGCTCCTCCTATGTCCGTTCCATCCCTGTTGAGCGCGAGGCAGCGCAACCAGTACTCTTCTCTGTTCAGTGCCCTCCCCGTCACTGTAACAGGGTCAGTCGGCGCCCCCTCTTTCTCTAATCTCTACTTAGCTGAAGCTTAGCCGGTGAGGAGGGGTTAAGATTGCTCTTAATCAAGGGCATTGAAGCATCCTGGAGATTAATTGCCTTCATCTGATGAAAAGGAAGGTCGAATATCATGGGACAAGGCCGATTACATGAGAATTTCAGCTTTGTTCATGCGACGAGAGGTTGCAATTTTGCAGCGCCTCTTTTTCATAAGCAGTGAGTAATCCGTCATAAATGTTGTTTGTGGGTGGATGTTTAATCTATGCCCTGCTGGTCATGGCGAGAGTAGTCTGCGAGGACCAGCTACAGGATCTCCGTGGGCTTCGGCTGTTGCAAATTTTCCGTTAAGTTGATGGTTTTGATGCAAGAACATGGGTAGTACTAGTATGATTTGATTCCAACTCTGCCCAAATTGCTTCTGCAACTGAATTTGTGTACGAATTAAACTGCAGATCCTGATGATTGATGTTGGTGAGGTGATGTTCTTCAAGATTGTGCTACGGTGGTGTCAGCAACTCAGAATAGGCTATGATATCTCTATCTTTACCATTCACATAGACATTAGCGTATAGTTAATTTTGTTGCAAAACAGAAATATCATTTACTAAGTATAAATCTCAAAAACCAGATTTTATTCATGTGTTGATTTTTTTTACTGCATGACTTTATTATCTACAAATAATTCAGGACGCCTTTTTCTCTAAAACATATTTTACAAATGGTTCTAGAAGGCCACACTTAGGATGAAAGCCTTTATGATTTACAACAAAAATCAATTCAAATAGGATTCTTTTTTCTTTTCCACGACGAGATGTTCTTGGTAAACATTAAATAGGTTAAGTAGAATACAATATTTTTTCAATATATTTAACAAAAAACCATACTTCGGTTGATTATCTCAACGAATAATAGTATGGATATAATTTAGCTGGCGTCCACATTTTTTTATATCCTTGAGAATTACAAATGTGTGGAGTAGTGAAAGTTATCGTCCTGGCGTCCCCGCTCCGCTTCATTCAGAGATCTTCCACACACATGCTCGATCGTTGGTGATCATCATCGACAAGTCGCACCAGCACATAAGATCAGGCTAACAGAACTGTCAGCGTGATGGCTCTTTGGTGCGATGGAACCAGGGATGTATTGGACTGAGACGCTAGAGAAAGTTTGTATGTGGAGATGGAGGCGATTAAGGGTCAAAGAACTGGAGAGGCGTGTTTCATAGGGAGTTTGACTAAATATTTATTTGCATTTCATTGTGATAAGCAATTTTTCTAATAAACCATAGCAACGCACGGGCTTTGTGCTAGTATGTTATAAGATCTGAAAGCCGGTATTTCAAGTATTGCAAACAAAACGCTAAGCTCATCTCTCATATTAGAAAACGTGAACCGTGTGTACAAACATGCCAAATTAGGAAGCAAAATGTTTTGTTATAATATGAATCAAATTTTATAAATAAAGGACAACTTCCGACGGAGCGGAGTATGGCTCATCACCAAGAGGCTTGGGCCGAGTAGAGCGGAGTTCTTGTCCTGACTGATACATGGCTAATCCTAAAAATATAAGAAGGTTGTTTACTAGATTTTTATGTATCTTCGTGGCACTTTCAAAGTTTGTTTGAAGTTTGGTAGAACTCGAAGGGACTTTGGCTATGTTGTCTCAGATTTTGTTGTTGATTTGGAAAAAGAAGGTCCCTTATATGTTACTAGTAGCTATGCACGCGCACACGCGTCTTATAAAATCAATATTATTATCTATTAAAAAAAATGTTTGACAAGGGTATAGCTAATAGAGCCCGTCAGTTGAGTACCCCTGAGGCCCGTTAAGCTAGGCCCAATTGTAATGATAGTCGAGATACGAGTTCTTACCGTATGTCGATATTGTAATCTGTATCGGACCCTACCCGATCCTCGAGACCTGGCCACCTATATATAGAGGCCAGGAGGGGACGGTGTAGGCCAGATTGAAAGCAAGCCAGGTTTAACACCCAAGTTTACTTTCGATATACACCTATTTCGACTAACCTTACCTTCGAGTTCATCCGACGCCCTGTCTCCCCGGTCCTAAGTCCTTCATCTAGGACATTTATCGAGTTAACCCTCGTCAATTGGCACCGACCGTGGGGATCTTGGGCGTTGGAATCATGAATTCGACGGCTTTTTGCTTTTAGCCAACAGCAGTACAGAAGTCGACGAAAATCAAGAGATGGAGTTGACAATCGGAAGTTTAAGCATCTTCATCGGGCCATCGGGTTCATCTCGCCTTTCAGATCCGACGAAACAAGATCCGTCGGCAAGTGAGCCCGAAACAGTAGCAATGATGGAATATTCTGAAGGCTCTTCCAGCGAGGTAAACTCGCCAGTCAGCTTAGAAGAAGTGCAAAAAGGAAAAATAGCAGAAGACAACGAAGCAATGGAAAATTTTGAAGCAGGGGTCCAACTCGAAGATCTCATGATCTGCCTCGACGATATCTCAGACAAGTCAACAGATACATGGAAGACAGGGTTAGAGCTTTCTGAAGATGGTGACTCGATCTTCTCAAGCTTCAATAGTAACATCGACAAACAGTGCCAGGTGCTCGCCATTGTAGGAGACAATTCAGAAGAATTCGACGAAAACAACAATCCAGTGCTAAACCCAGCGAATATCGACAGAGGAGCAAATCACCTAGCATAAGGGCAAACAGCAGAATCCCTCACAACCAGGGAAAAAATTCGACTATCAGTCGACGAATGGAGAATAATAAGAGAAGTCGTAGAACACGGCACGCCAATACCATCAAATTCTAGCAAAGACATGCTTTTGGGGTATCATTATGCCCTAAGGCAGCAAGCAAAACAACTAGCAAAGGAGAAAATAGAGATACAACAAAGAAAAGAATCAGCCATTGCAGCTAGCAATGCCGCTCGCAGAGCACGAAGCGACGCATCGCACACTAACGCAAGGAGAAATCGTCGACATGGTTCAAGGTACGAAAACCTCGAGTACCCAGAAAGGCAAAGCATCTCCAAAAACCTCGACTCATCCTTCCTATCGGTCAACGAGCAGGGGAATATCGTACCAAAAAACCCCAAAGCAGCACTAGTGGCAGCACAAGCGTATCTACTTACAACTCGACCAGGTCCAGGGGATCCTAGGGAACATAGGCACAGAACAACATTGAACAGACTAAATATGGTGGGCCACAAGCTATCAGCAAAAGGAGAGGAAGCATATCACCACAAGGAAGCACACAAGCCAAGATCACCTCGCCGTCACAATAGTCCTCGACACAGAAATAGTAATCAACGATCTCGATCACCATCACCAAGACAATATGGAGGAACCCGAAGATCTCGATCTCCAAACGGAAAGCGCGACTATGAAGACGACGAAAAGGAGATGGGAGCATCGTGCTTTACCCGCAGGGTTCGCACCACACCAGTACCCAAGGGGTTCAAATTACCTCATGATCAACAAAAGTACGACGGATCACAGGAACCACAATCATGGCTCTCAGATTATCTGCAAGCAGTACAAATATTGGGAGGAACCAAAGAAACAACAATGCAAAGTTTGCAACTACACCTCACCGGCGCAGCAAGGTCATGGTTGAGCAAACTAGAGAAAGAAACCATTGGGAGCTGGGAAGACCTCACAAAGCAATTCACAAGCAACTTCAGGTCGACATACAAGCGGCCAGCATTAATAGAAGAAGTCAAAACATGTGTGCAACAACGTGACGAAACATTACGGGCATACATCCAAAGATGGAGTCTTATCAAAAACTCAGCAGTTGAAGTTTCAGATGAAAGAGCAATAGACGCATTCATAATTGGATTAAGGCGAAGAGACCTAGTCAAAGAGATGGGCAGAATCAAGCCAAAAACAGTATTAGACCTCATGGACGTAGCAAATAGATTTGCAGATGGAGAAGACGCATGCAACAACAAGCGGACGCGATCCCCAGAGGACGATAGAACAAATAGATATAGAAGTCAAAGGAGATGGTCCCGCAATTACGACAACTATGGCTCACATAGCTAAGTAGTCGCGGGGTATAAGGACTATGGAAAAGAGGACTATAAAAAGTTTCCCACGAGAGAATCCAGAGAGTATAACCCGTCACCTGAAGACATGCTAAATGGACCTTGCCATATACACTCAGCGTTCATCGATGGAAAACGAGTATCCAGACATGCAATGAAAGATTGCACAACATTCTTGAAGCTACAAGAGGCAGCATTAAACAAACAAACCAAAGCAAGGCGACAAGGATACGAAGGAAGCAACAAACCTCCCACGAATCAGCAAGGGAACAGTGGAGCACCTCAAGGACAAGACCAGCCAAACCAGGGACACGATGACGACGAAGGGTACGTTCCATCTAAGGGATACATCACAGCAATGATACAACCTGTGCCCAAGTCGAACAAAGAGGAAAAGAGTATTACCCGACAAGTCAATCTAGCAGTCACTTCACCTCCAGCTACAACAGAATATCTACACTGGTCAGAGCAACCCATCGAGTTCAACAGGGAAGATCACCCTATAACAGTACCTCGGCCGGGAAACACGCCCTTGGTACGCAAAGCTCAAATTGGCGCATACGATGTCGATAGAACATTCATGGACGCAGGAAGCAGAATCAATTTGATATACGCGAAAACGCTCAGAGCAATGCATATATCACTAGAGTTCCTGAAGCCAACAGATTGTTCCTTCCATGGAATCGTACCAGGAAGTGCCAATTATCCACTAGGCCGGATAGCACTCAACGTTTGCTTCGGCAACCGACAAAACTACAGAAGAGAAAAGCTAGACTTCGAGGTCATGGATTGGCCATCTCAGTATCATGCGATCCTCGGGCGACCCATGTTTTTGCGGTTCATGGCAGTGCCTCACTATACGTATCTAGTACTCAAAATGCCAGGACCAAAGGGAATAATCACAATCAAGGGAAGCTTCGAAGTCTCAGATCTCTGCGACAAGGAGTTCCACAAGATGGCGCAAAACTTTAGCATGATAGCCAACTATGCAGAGAAGGTGAAAAGCACGACTATGAAAGGCGTCAAGCTACTCGAAGGACGCGCCACAGAACCAGAGATGAAGAAACCACGAGTAGAAGCATCTGGAGAAGACAAAGCTACAGAAGAAGAAGAGAAGGCTATGACAACATAAGCATCAAGAGCAACAAAGTATAGTAGAAGAATAAGGCTGTAAAAGCCACGAGTCATACCAGGGGCAATGCCCTCTAGATCCAGAACACAGGTCATAGGCCGGATCTCTTGGGTCACCCCATGTATCTTACATTACAAGTATAATAAAGACAAAACGTTCCTCATATTCGAGTTTACGAGTCTTTCAAAGGGAAAATGCAGCAAACGCACGAATCGTACAAAAACGCTCTGAGAATAAATTTCAGACATACAGTCGCAAAATAAGAAACTCTCGCGTTCCACATAAGTATTACAACATCAGGTTGTCAGAATCGTCTACACCTAAAGGGTCTAAGTAGTGATACTCGCGGAAAAACGCAGTATCTTCTTGCAACAGCCTGGCTATAATTCGTCGGGCAGGCTGCAAGGTACTCTCCAAGTGTACTCGAAGGCTAGCTCCACCTGGAGGATAGCTCAGCGATATAGAACTATAATTGAGTCTTGGTTGCCACTTGCGTATCCATCCAGGAGCAAAATTGGCACCTGTCACTAAGTTCAGTTCTATCAATCGATGAATTCGCTGGCTGGATCTAAAAGTATCAAGAAGCAGTGGGAAAGTTGCAGGCAGAGGATTGCGAGAAAGCATAACAGAGTGCATAGTTACGAGAGCTCTTCTGCAGCCATCAACTGCCTCACCAATGTGCTGGGCGCGGTCCTAAAGCAATACGATAGCACTCCGACGTCGAGGATCAGACCATAAAGTCACAACACCTGCGGTCATTTTCTCTAGAGCCGCATTTCGTTCGGTAACCCAACGATCTTCAGCAGCAAAATCCAAACAAGTGCCTAAGATGGCAAAGGATGTCACAAAGCAGCAGTGGATTCAAAGGGGAAAGAAGAGGAGTCGCAAGAAACCTTACATCGCAACATCTCGGAGGCAGACTCGATAATACCAACGACAAAAGAGTCGCACTCTTCATGATGCACAATCTTCGCCATCAGACTAGATACCTTATCGTCAAGAATAGATACCTGCTTCATCAAACTAGAAGTTTTGCTAGCTTTATCAAATGCCATCTGAGCTTGGCGTTTGGCCAAAGTCAAGCGAGCCTCAAGATCAGAAATCCTTGAAGAATATTCCGCGCATTGACAGCAGCAGCGAGGAGGCGACGAAACCTTAGAGTTGAACTCGTGAGCAGAAGAAGGAGCATGATCGCGATTCAAAGGATCATTGATGTGCATAGACTGGAAGTCAAAAGAAAAGGGAAATATTTCAGAAGCCAGCACAACATATTATAGAAAAGAAGCATATATTTACATAGATGCAAACCCTTTGACTAAGGTTCTCGGGTTGCATGCGACTACAGGTTTTTACAATCAAAAGCAGAAGTTAAAAACTACAAGGAAGCCGAGTCTACGCCACCTTAGCATTTTGCTCCGTGGCAGAAGAGGGCATGGCAAATTCATCGCCAGCAGTCGAAGGAGGCGCGGGTTCTTCCGCCGCTGGAGTCGGTGCAGCAGATGTCGCAGAGGCCACCGAAGGAGAAATAATCGACACCAGGGCGGGCGCTAACTTCTTCGCCTTCTCGAAAAAAGCTTTTAGCTCCGAGCGGGTGCGACCATGAGGAGAGCTAACCTTCTCCCAGTCGAAGTCTCCGCCATGGGCATATGAAAGTGCGATAGCACCCTCATCACCTTGCTTTAGAGAAAGCCCCTTCAGCTGGAGGATGGGGTCTTTGGTAGTGTCGAAGGCTTTTGCAAGCTTCTTCACATCATCCTTTGGGACATCCGCCTTCTGCTTCGGCCACAACCTGACGAACATCCGCGTCAGCACGCAGTTCACCAACTCGAAGATTTCCTGGATAGATATCCAGTTTGCTTTGAGCAAGTTCACCGCGGACATCAGAGGATCATCGCCGGGCTGCAGAGTCGACAACGATACCCCGTGAATCCTATATAACAGAAGGAACAAGAAAAGCAGGGAAGGAAAGTTTTAGCAAAGTACAAGAAAATAGACAGTAGTCGAAAAAGGGGGAAGGCAGAATATGTACCCTCAGCAGCAGTGGACATCGTCTGAAGTCGCTCAGCCACGGCTTGCTCTCGTAGACGATGTTCTTTCTCAGCATCGGCCAAGGCCTTCTCTGCTTTCTTCGCCTTAGCCAATGCCGATTTTTGTGACTTATCAGCAGCTGTTTTGGCAGCAGTCGCAGCGTCATAGGCTTTTCGCGAAGCGCTAAGTTCGGCTTCCAGCAATGCAATGCGGGCTTTTGCCGCTGCTAGAGCACCTACATTCCAGCAGAGAAAGGAAAGAAGTCAAACAAAATAGCAAGAAGGAATCAAAGAAGACAAGCAAAGACAAGGCAATAGAATTTACCTTCGGAAGCTCTCGCTACCTTTAAGTACTCAGCACATTCTGTGCCCAAGGCGATGAATTTCTTCATCAAAGCCTGGAAAAAGAGGCATGAGTAAGCACACAGACTATACAAAGAAAGTAAGTCAAGGGTATTTACTAACATCATCAGAAGAGGCAGCAGGTCCATGAGCTTCAAGAGCAACGTCCGTTTCCTGGATTTTTTCGAGTGCTTGAGGCTTCGGGTCACAGGAACCTTCTTAACTGAAGCCCTGGTAACCCTCGGCGTAGCCTCTTGGGCAGAAGGCTCATCGGCAATCACAGGAGAAGTCGAAGGAACAGCCGTAGTATCTTTTGGCGGCTCCTCGTCATCACTACAAGAAGAAACAAGTTATGTACAATGTGAAAGAGAGAAGGCAAGTATGATGCAATCGCAGAACTTGAGGAAAACTTACGATGCCATGAGGTCAAAGAACTCGACACCCTCTTCGAGAACAAGGGCTTCATCAGCCACAGTTATCTATGCAGAGGTACTCAAAGAAGCCAGCTCATCGACGCGCTTCCTCTTCTTGTCTATACCAGTGTCTTTAGAAAGCGCAGGTGGAGGCGATGTCGTTGAGCTGGTATCTTCCTCTAATTCTTTGGCTTCATCTCCATCCTGACTCTCTTCAGCCTCGGGGGCTTCAGATACAGTGGAGGCCAGATCAGCCGCAAGAGGCCCTTCTTTGGGAAGAGGAGGAAGTGAAACGAGGAATTGGTGGTCCTGCACATGAACAAGTCAGCAAAGTAGCAGACGCAAAAAGAAACACAGCTCGAAACTAATGAATTCGACAACAGGTGAACAAAAGCAAACAAACGTATACCTCGGATAGGGGATGTACAGAGTCGAAGTAACCAGCGGCCAATTCAGCAACCGCATGGTCCTTGGTGAGCTTGGTGAGGCTCCTGACTCGCTTGTCGATATCTTGCTTCTGTATCAAATCTTCAGAGATGCCAGCAGGATCCTCCAAGCCAGAGTAGCTCCAAAGCTTGGTAAGGCGATGCTGCAAGGGTTGAACTTGACGTTGCACGAAGAACGCCATGAGTTGAATACCCAACAATGCGCCTCCTTTGCCTCCTTTAAGAGCTTGAATACCAGACATCAGAGGAGTAATCTGTTCCATTTCTGCATCTGAGGGAAGCGAATCCCATGATGCCAATTTCTTCACTTCCTTGGAGGCGCCGAAGGGGGCTAGACCATATTCGTCTTCAGGAGAGGCCTTGCGGTCTTTGATATAGAACCACTTTGTCATCCACCCTTGGACAGATGCGGCCATGGAAAATTCGAGATATTGTGCCTCAGGACGCACAGAAATAACGGCTCCGCCTAGTTCGGGTTTTCTGGACAAAGCAACATTGGGGCGGAGCCGGAAAATCGACCTCCAGAGAAGAAAATGGGGCTCAATGCCCAGGAATGACTCGCAAAGAGTCACGAAGCAAGCAATGTGGAGAATGGAGTTCGGTGTGAGTTGGTGAAGCTGCACACCGTAAACAAAGAGAAGCCCACGAAGAAACTCGTGGGCAGGAAGAGAAAGGCCGCGGAGGAGGAAGGCAAGGAACATTACCCGATAACCGCCCGGGGGCTGCGGGATCCGCTCGGTGCTAGGGAATTTGATGGAGTCGCTGCCGGAGATGAGGCCGTCCGTCCTGGCCTTTTCCACCTCCTTCTTCGTGATGGCGGAGGTCACCCAGCTGGTCGCAGAGTTCATCTTTCCCTTGGTCATGGTGTTCTTGGTCGCCAGGTGCTTTACGCGCATCTATCAATCCGCGCTTGGAGGCTATGCACGAGCGAAGAAGGGAGCAGAGATCGACAATGGCGGCGGCGGAGAGAAAGAACTGGTAAACAGTAAAAATCCCCCACTATCCCCTTATATACCTTCTCCAAGAAGGAACGTGGGCTGAGACGTGGCGCAAGGAGTGGAAACGGCAGCCCACTAACGGGCAGAAAAATAAAAATTACCGCGCTACCCATGAAACGGTACGCGCTCAGATGACGTATAGGTAAATTCGGTCGCTGACGTCACGAAGAGGTTAGAGATTAATTCAACAGATGCATATAATTGGCGAGCATCAAAAATGGCGACTATCAAATATGAAGATGATAGACAAGAGTAAAAAAGGTTGGCGCCGACAATGCGACAATCAGTTGATGAGACTATACCCAAAAAATATTCGACTATAGCCTTGGGGGCTACTACCATCGAAAGCGCTGAACGCGCATCCGACGAAAGTTATCGATAAATCTTTTCGAGTTGCAGTGTAATGATGGACTATACTATATTTGAGCCTATACTCGAAAAAATAATTATTCGACTATAGCCTCGGAGGCTACTCCCATCGGGAGCGATGAGCGTGCACCCGACGATGTTTATTGATAAACACTAAAGCATGGGAAGTGAAGGAGTACACGGTGGAACGTTGTTACTCCCATCGGGAGCGAGTTTTTATGGTTGTATAACCCGAATATTTTCAGTCAAAATATGACTGCGACATGAGATTCTCGAGTTGCGTTATCGCAAAGAAACTCGAATGCCATGATTTATCACGAAGGTAAGACCCCGGGATCCGTCCTGTGTGGCCTGGTATACGCACATGGATGCGCTCTGTTGATATGTATCCGTGTCTACGACGCGAAGAAAATCCTAGTGGACGCACTGGGTACCCTGAGAATCACTGGGATTCATTCTTTGTAAGTCCTAAATGCGGCAAAAGAGTGGGTTTGACCGGTATCCCGAATTCAAGTCCAAGGGGATTGAATTTGAAGTAGGTGACAAGTATCTGTTCCGGCAGTTAACTGACCTCTTGATCCGTCAGAGTTGTTAGGCTTGTTCATCAAAACCCCTTGCGAATATTATCATAAAAATAAGTCGAAAGACCAAGTCAAAGATTTGAAGGATATGAAGAAGTCGAAGAATTAATCAAAGTGAAGATTTAGAGATTAGAGATTCAACCTGAATCTGCAATTCTGGTAGAATCTCAGGGGCTACTGACAAGGGTATAGCTAATAGAGCCCGTTAGTTGAGCACCCCTGAGGCCCGTTAAGCTAGGCCCAATTGTAATGATAGTCGAGATACGAGTTTTACCGTATGTCGATATTGTAATCTGTATCGGACCCTACCCGATCCTCGAGACCTGGCCACCTATATATAAGGGCCAGGAGGGGACGGTGTAGGCCAGATTGAAAGTAAGCCAGGTTCAACACCCAAGTTTACTTTCGATATACACCTATTTCGACTAACCTTACCTTCGAGTTCATCCGACGCCCTGTCTCCCCAATCCTAAGTCCTTCATCTAGGACATTTGTTGAGTTAACCCTCGTCAATGTTGAAAACCATAATTATCTTTGACTCAAAAAGTCTACTATGCTTAACAATATATGCACATTTGTGGCTGACTAAGAGAATAACTAAAATCTCATCTCTACTATTACCTGTATCTTAGGATATCTTGTAATGGATATATATTAAAACATAACAGTTAATATGACGGTGTTGTAAAACATACAACCTTAAGAAATCAGTGATAAAGTTAGTTGTATGGATTCAGAAATGAAATTACCTGATATATTCATTTTTGATACATTAGCTACACTCGTTGCCCCCCCCCCCCCACAACTATGCCTAAATTTCCTCCAGCAACCTGAAATGGTGAGGCACACAAGACATCAATACTCCCTCCGATCCATATTACTCTTCGTAAATATGAATGTATCTATCACATGATAGATACATTCATATTTACGAAGAGTAATATGGATCGGAGGGAGTACTAAACTATTTTATGAGATACAGAGAAAATGTTTCCGTGAATAGGAAAGAAAAACTAACACACATGTCCTAAGAGAAGACCACAGGTCCAAAAACTTGCAACAGAGGCAGCGTCCATTGAAGGCTAATGCGTGGAGTGGCATCTATAAGGACAAGGCGAGGGCTAGGAGCTACCGAGCGAGCGTCGCCGGAAGCTTGGCGGCGCGGCAATGAGAGCGATGTGATCGACATCGTGTAAGATCTAATCTATTCGTGTCGGCCCTACCGTGTCGGACATTGGGCGGCCTGCGCCACCGCCCTTGCCGATGACAAAGACAACAACTCGAGAGGAGACGGCAGCGCAGGAGGGCGATGGGAATCGTGTGGGTGGAGAAGAGGAGAGGCAGCGGCAATGTTTGGCGTCCCTTTCGGTCGTGAGGTGGAGAGATGAGCCGAGGTGGCACCGCGAGGCTTGCGGCCAGTAGCATGTTTCCTAATTAGCTAGACGTTTCTTAGTTCATTTGATTGACCTGTCAATTGCATGCATTTTTAGAGCAATTAGAGGGACGTTTCCTAATTAGCTAGACTTTTTAAATTTATTTGATTGATTGACTATTAATTGCATACATTAGTTAGAGAAATTAGCGGGATGTTTCCTAATATATGGTTAGTGCGGTTTTTGAAAAATGTTGAGTTGAGCTCAACATTGGAGGGCTACGGACTGCTAGATTAAAGTGGATAAATGGCTGAGATCAATTGTATCAAAACATGTTTGCGTCTTTATAAGTAGTAGAGATAGAGATTAGTGAGATGTTTCCTAATATATGGTTAATGCGGTTTTTGAAAAATGTTGAGTTGAGCTCAACATTAAAGGGCTACAGACTGTTAGATTAAAGTGGATAAATGGCTAAAATCAATTATATCAAAACATGTTTGCGTCTTTATAATTAGTAGAGATAGAGATAGAGATGTGCGCAATACAGAGATTCAGAATAAAGAATACATGCCATCTCCTTCATCTCAAAAAGGCCCAGTCTGACGGGATCTGACCAAATTATAACTGTATAACTTCTCATACATGAAGTGCTACTCTAAAATAAGTGAAGCGGACACTAAGTATTCAAAAAACAAAATATAGGATTTTCATCAGGATGTTATGAAACTCAGCTTTCTGCATGGCAACAATTTTCAGTGCAACTGCCACACGAAATATTTGACAACCATCAGATTGTGTACTACAACACTTCAATGATACTATCAACTCAATAAGTGATTACGCACATCAGTTGAGGGAAGAGAACACCAATAATTGTCTTCCAACACCGAGATCAACATCATTGAGTATGGGACTGTCTGATGGATTGAGCACATGATGACACTACAACCTCGACAGCCCGAACAACATCCTACATTGCTGCCGCCTGTGGTATTAGTGTATTACCTATGCTGCCTGACACAAGCTATGCTATAAAACATATGAACTTTTTTGCCTCACCAAGCATAGTAATTACAACGGGTAAATATGAGAAAACTTAAAACACAACATTAGATGTGCATAGTCGCCTACTCGCCTTTGTGGTTACCTATAGCAGTTATCTCAGTTCTCTCTGTGTCGTCGACTACCAATCTACCACCGACTTCACTCATCAACTTGTAGCCGTCCTTAATGTTTTGGTGAACCTAGGATTTAAGAAGCAATATTTAGGTTTGTAAGTCCACACGAATTTGAGAAAACTGAATCATACCAGGAGATACTTCAAAAGAATATAGATATTTCACCATACAAGATGCACCAATGAATCCAAGCATAGTATCTGCAAAATGGAAAAGAACATAATAAGTAGATAAACCACTGAGCAAAATGGTAGAAATAAAACAAACTTCATTGGTAGAACATACTAAGTACAGAAGCTATGTTGCAACATGCATAACAAGTATTTTAAATTACTGAGTAGATATAGTATCTTCACATGGTCCTTGTCCGATAGAGCCTGAGACGTCACGTAAGTTAAGGAACGCTTGCACAAAATGGATCACTGTCACGATCTTGAAAAAGATGCCGCGGATATATTTGAATAAGGAAATTTAACAGATAAAATAAATAAGGCGGAATGGACAGCAATTCGATAACAATAACCGAGACCTATATCAAACGAAAGACCATCTAGGTTGGAAATAGTCTCTGGTAGTCTGGTATATATATGTGACCAAAAGGGATAGAGAAAAGGGATCTGGACACTAACATAGTTGCAATTGTTCTGCACAGAAACTGTTGAAGGTGGAACAGAGACATGTTCTCCTAGCAACTCGAATGGTGATCTTGTACTCCCTTTCGCCAGGCAAATCCAGAGGGATTAAGTAGCTCCCTAGCCTTCATATGCTATTACCACTACAACAATACATTTAAGAGTGTTGTCAACAGAATAGCTAACTGAAACAGTTTGCACTTTGATTTTCACCCAAAAAAGGCAACATATAAGTTGAAGAAAGCTTTGTTAACTTACACGGTAGATTTCTACCGGTCCTGGGCCCAACTAACTTCATTCCCTGCCATATCTCGATCTGAAGTTCTTGCATTGAGACCTTTAAAATAAATTTAAATAAAGGGGACAATGAAATAAGGACCATTTCTTGTATTTTATGTAGCTTACACTAAAAGGCCACTGCTTCTATTTTTTGCTAGCTAATGCTAAAAGGCCATTTCAGTACAATCCAAAATTGTTAACATCAAATCAACTATATAAAGTTTATCCATTAGACTGAAAACAAAACAGCATACTGATTTCTCACTATATTTAAAACAATAATTGTATATGGTGTTAACGTGGTTCTAATTTAATTGACATTTCCGAATTCCTTGGTTTAAAGACAAATCAACAAACTCACAGGACAACCCCAAATAACTAAATTGAGAACCAAAGAAATATACCTTTGAACAACACATAAAACATCTACGGTGCTGATGTCTACGCACTTCTATTCTTGTAGACACTTGTTGGGCCTCCAAGTGCAGAGGTTTGTAGAACAGCAGCAAGTTTCTCTTAAGTGGATCACCCAAGGTTTATCGAACTCAGGGAGGTTAGAGGTCAAAGCTATCCCTCTCAAGCAACCCTGCAATTACGATACAGAAAGTCTCTTGTGTCCCCAACACACCCAATACACTTGTCAGATGTATAGGTGCACTAGTTCGGCGAAGAGATAGTGAAATACAAGTGGTATAGATGATTATAAGTAACAAACGTGATGTGAAATAAATATCGCTGCGAGCAAACAAGTAACAAAATAGCAAGTAAACGGTATGCAAAGCTTGGAAACAAGGCCTAGGGATCATACTTTCACTAGTGGACACACTCCCAACAATATAACATGACTGAACAAATAACTTCTCTTTGCTAAGGCACTCTGAATTACTCTCCTATTGAATAACACTAATCATTGTGTAGTGGCTACAGAAGCACCCCTTAAAGTTCATCAAGTACTTGACAAACACCACTCATAGAGATATCCAAATCAGATCACAATTCAAGATAGAAATCATTGCAACTTAAACCAAGTGCTAACACGGTGCACACACTGTCAACATTACACCATGAAAGGAGGAATAGATCACTCAAACTATCATAGCAATAATTATTCTCATAATCCACAAGAGATCACAATCATAGCCTAAACCAAGTACCACCATGATGCACGCACTGTCACCGTTACACCATAGCAGGAGGAATAGATTACTTTAATAACATTGCTAGAGTACACAAAATATCTGAATAATAACATGTACTTGTTCAACATGATACAAAGCTCACTATCACATAAAGATCACATCATGGGAGAGAGAGGTGAACCATATAGCTACCGGTAGAGCCCTCAGCCCCGGGGATGAACTACTCCCTCCTCATCATAGGAGACAGCAAGGTTGATAGAGATGGCGGTGAGGTCGATGGAGACGGCGGAGACGGCGATGGAGACCGATGGAGATGGCTCCGGGGGCACTTCCTCGTCCCGGCAGGGTGCCGGAACAGAGACTTATGTCCCCCGAAATTCGTCGACGGTGGCGGCGGAGCTGCGGAACTGCTTCTGGAAAATTGCCGAATCCCCTAGGGTTTTCCGTCCCGAGGCTTCTTATAGGTGAAGGGGCGATGTCAGAGGAGGGCCAGGGCCTCCTCACACATGGCTGGCGCGGCCAGGGGCCTGGCCGCGCCACCTGTGTGTGGGGGGCCCCTGTGGCCCACCTCCTACTCCTCTTCGGATCTCTGGAAGCTTCCGGGTAAAACAAGACTTCAGGAACTTGTTTCGTCCAATTCCGAGAATATTTCCTGTGTATCACTTCTGAAACACAAAAACAGCAGAAAACAGGAAACTGGCACTGTGGCACTTCGTTAATAGGTTAGTTCCGGAAAATGCATAAAAGTGCCACTAAGTGTAACGAAACAATAGGCAAATGGTGTAAAAACAAGCATGGAGCATCAAAAATTATAGATACGTTTGAGACGTATCAAGCATCCCCAAGCTTAACTCCTGCTCGTCCTCGAGTAGGTAAGTGATAACAAAAGAATAATTTTTGAGATGACATGCACCTACACAATCTTGATCATATATGTAAGCATTTGTGAGCTGGGATCATAAGAACTTAAAACACAGGCATGAAGATATAATCATGACAATAAGAACTTAGCAACCATGTTGTAAACATGCAAATGAACACAAACAAAAGATCATGAATAATGAAACAATGAAAGTCAAACGTGTGTTCAAATCATAAGGAAAAACATACAAATGGTTTTCAGCTTGTCCTTCAAAGAGAGCAAAACATAAATGCATAGGACACCTTCAAGTTTAAGAGGGCGACTAGATACAAATAATTTGAGAACAAGTGAAACCATGATCATGAATCAATCAATGAAAACTTTGGGACAATGCACATTATACTCAGAATGACAACTATGCTCTCTTAATGGTGCATAAAGATAGAAGGTGGTGACTCAACATAAAAGTAAAAGAAAGGCCCTTCGCAGAGGGAAGCAGTGATTAAACATGTGCTAGAGCTTTTCATTTGTAAAACAGAGAGATAAAATTGGTTTTGAGAGGTGGTTGTCTTTGTCAACGACTGGCAATGGGGTTCTTACTATCTTCCATACAAAAATGAAGCAAGTTTTTGAGAGAGAGATTGGCACTTTTGTGCTCTTTTATAAAGCTTGGCACTCCTCCCCACCTTTTTTCCTTTCTCAAACCATGGCTAACCGATTCCATCGGGTGCCCACCAACATTCACTTTCCATGGAGGAGTGCCTTTTTTCTTTTCTTTTTTTCCCTTTTTTTTCTTTTTGGAATAAGCAATATGGAAGATAGCAAATCCGACCACTACGTCCCCATGAGCTGAAAACAGTGTCACAAAACGAGAAGTGTTTTAAAGGTTTTTTGAAAGGTAGCACATGAAAATTTACTTGGAATGGCTTACAAATACCATGCATAGGAATTTATAGTGGACACAATGGCAAACTTGGTTTTTAGGAGTTGGATGCACGAGTAGAGCTCATACTCAGTACAAAGCGAGGGCTAGCAAAAGACTGGGAGCGACCAACTAAGAGAGCAATAATGGCCATAATCATGCAAAGCGACAAAGCGACATTAAAAGAAGCATAAGATGGCATCAAAAGTCAAAAACTAAATGATCATAGAGGCTATTGGCGACTTTGTATGAGTCTAACATGTGTGAGCATGCGCCAAGTCAACCCAAATAAAGCATCAAGGAGAAAACCAAAATAATGCTTCCATATAATAAAAACAACGCATGATTTTTTCAAAGGCTCATTAAGCAATCTCAGTTATTTGAGAAAAGTCATGCTACAGCAAAACCACTAAGCATACTATCAAAAAGACATCAAGCATGACATGAAAAAGCCTAAGCCGCAGTCTACACAAGCTCCTTCTTGTACCACTTTTTTTTGCATAAAGCTTTTTCTCTTTTCCAACACCATTCGAACTTTTTATAAACACCTCTTTTGATGAAAACCAATAAAGACCAGAGGCAAAAATGCACCTTGATGAAAAGGTATGACAAGGTCTGAACGCAAATCAAGGCGAAAACGAAAACCAAAAGCAGTAGCAGAAAAAGAAGAACACTCGTTGAAACGATAAGAGTGAAAAACTGAGTGTTCTTAGCAAATGAAAACGAGTTCATCTCCTCCAAAAGAAACATGATGTGATCTAACCATTTATTGCAGCAAACAAACAAACCTAACCAACTAAGAAAACTAAAACAACTGACGCTCCAAGAAAAACACATAGTGCATGAAGCAATAAAAATATAGTGTTTTGAAAGGTGACCTAATTTTTGCCGATGAAGAAGGGGTGCCTCGGGGGCATCCCCAAGCTTTGACGCTTGTACTTCTTGGATATTTCTTGGGGTGATGCATGGGCAGCCCCAAGCTTGAGCTTTTGTCCATTCTTCAACTCATCTCATCATTCTCCAATCCCTACACTTGAAAACTTCCTTCATACAAAACTAAACACAATTCTATTAGCAACATTAGTGTAGCATAACATATAATCAACCTCTTTTTGCTTCAGGTTTCAACCCAAAACCACCACATATATAGCACATACTACTGTAGCAACCTCCCCAAAAGTTCCGTGATTAAAAGAACTCAAAAGAAAGCGATAAAGCGGCAAACACAAATATTGGCAGAAATCTGTCAAAACAGAACAGCTAACAAAGGCCGAATTTTTGAGGGGTTTTCTGTTGCTCAAATCAAAAAGTGTTCAACTAACGAAAGTTTGGATATAACCTGGGGCATATGCACAAGAAATCGCAGGTCCAAAATATATACAGAGAATTTTCACGAATTTGTACGGTGCAGCACCGAAAACAGTTTCAGGACAGCAACATCCCCAAATCTTACCTCACTCAAATTAGAGGCTTCTCTTGGCACAAAAACGAAAATAAAAAGGATAAGGGGAGGTCATTACAGTAGTAATGACTTCCAAGACTCAAATAAAAAAAAGTACTGAAAGTAAAAACATTGGGTTATCACCCAAGAGTGCTTTTCTTTAACGCCTTTGAGCTAGGCGCAGTAATTTGCAAAGATGCTCATGTGGGCGCCATATAAAAGCTTGAGGCAAAGGCGCCATATAGGAACTTAAAGCAATAGAGAGCATCAAAAAGCAAATGTGAAAGACATTTATATCTGAACCACTTCCTATGCATAGGAATCTTGTAAGAAAATAAATCAATGAGGCACATAGTAGCAAGCATAGATAGATAAAACAAGTGCCACTTCAAGATTTGCAACATAAAGAGGGGAAACTTAATATTGTTGAGATCAATCAAACCATGTTTCCCTCTCTCATAATAACTTTCAGTAGCATCATGAATAAAACTAACAATATAACTATCACATAAAACATCCCTATCATGAGCCACATGCATAAAAGAATTAATACTCACCACAGGAACAATAGTAGTAGGAGCAGATTCAACAGAATAATTATTCTCATCACCATAATCATCATAAATAGGAGGCATATTGTAATCATAACTAATTTTATCCTCAATAGTAGGTGAACTGAAAATATTATACTCATCATCATAGCCATCATAAACTAGAGGTTTAGTATCATCACAAGCTAGAGAGCAACTATTTTGCAAAGCATATTCTTCAAACATATCATCATAAGAAGGAACATCACATAGGGGAGATAAAATATCATCAGAGCAAACTCTCTCCACTAAAGCTGGGGAACTAAAAATATCATGCTTAACAAAACCAGCTTCCCCAAGCTTAGACTTTTCTATAGCATTAGTAATAACAGTGTTCGAAACATTCATACTAACAACACTATTAGCATGCAAATTAAGCTCCAAAGGTTTTTCAATTTTCTCTTCAAACACTTCATATCTAAACTCAGGAAAAAGACTAAAGAACTCATTGTTTTCCATTAAGTCTAACTAGTGAAAATAAAAACAAGAAACAAAAAGATGTAATTGCAGAATCTAAAGGAAATAACTTTGAGCACTCACACAGGAGGATGCGAGTACCTTTTACCTTACCTCCCCGGCAACGGCGCTAGAAAAGAGCTTGATGTCTACGCACTTCTATTCTTGTAGACACTTGTTGGGCCTCCAAGTGCAGAGGTTTGTAGAACAGCAGCAAGTTTCCCTTAAGTGGATCACCCAAGGTTTATCGAACTCAGGGAGGTTAGAGGTCAAAGCTATCCCTCTCAAGCAACCCTGCAATTACGATACAGAAAGTCTCTTGTGTCCCCAACACACCCAATACACTTGTCAGGTGTATAGGTGCACTAGTTCGGCGAAGAGATAGTGAAATACAAGTGGTATAGATGATTATAAGTAACAAACGTGATGTGAAATAAATATCGCTGCGAGCAAACAAGTAACAAAATAGCAAGTAAACGGTATGCAAAGCTTGGAAACAAGGCCTAGGGATCATACTTTCACTAGTGGACACACTCCCAACAATATAACATGACTGAACAAATAACTTCTCTTTGCTAAGGCACTCTGAATTACTCTCCTATTGAATAACACTAATCATTGTGTAGTGGCTACAGAAGCACCCCTTAAAGTTCATCAAGTACTTGAAAAACACCACTCATAGAGATATCCAAATCAGATCACAATTCAAGATAGAAATCATTGCAACTTAAACCAAGTACTAACACGGTGCACACACTGTCAACATTACACCATGAAAGGAGGAATAGATCACTCAAACTATCATAGCAATAATTATTCTCATAATCCACAAGAGATCACAATCATAGCCTAAACCAAGTACCACCATGATGCACGCAATGTCACCGTTACACCATAGCAGGAGGAATAGATTACTTTAATAACATTGCTAGAGTACACAAAATATCTGAATAATAACATGTACTTGTTCAACATGATATAAAGCTCACGATCACATAAAGATCACATCATGGGAGAGAGAGGTGAACCACATAGCTACCGGTAGAGCCCTCAGCCCCGGGGATGAACTACTCCCTCCTCATCATAGGAGACAGCAAGGTTGATGGAGATGGCGGTGAGGTCGATGGAGACGGCGGAGACGGCGATGGAGACCGATGGAGATGGCTCCGGGGGCACTTCCCCGTCCCAGCAGGGTGCCGGAACAGAGACTTCTGTCCCCCGAAATTCGTCGACGGTGGCGGCGGAGCTGCGGAACTGCTTCTGGAAAATTGCCGAATCCCCTAGGGTTTTCTGTCCCAAGGCTTCTTATAGGCGAAGGGGCGATGTCAGAGGAGGGCCAGGGCCTCCTCACACATGGCTGGCGCGGCCAGGGGCCTGGCCACGCCACCTGTGTGTGTGGGGCCCCTGTTGCCCACCTCCTACTCCTCTTCGGATCTCTGGAAGCTTCCGGGTAAAACAAGACTTCAGGAACTTGTTTCGTCCAATTCCGAGAATATTTCCTGTGTATCACTTCTGAAACACAAAAACAGCAGAAAACAGGAAACTGGCATTGTGGCACTTCGTTAATAGGTTAGTTCCGGAAAATGCATAAAAGTGCCACTAAGTGTAACGAAACAATAGGCAAATGGTGTAAAAACAAGCATGGAGCATCAAAAATTATAGATACGTTTGAGACGTATCAGGTGCATGCTTAACCGAACACACAATCTACAAGTTTCTAATGTTAAATCGAGGGAATAAGAAGTCTGGTGAGCATACCTAACAGAAATCGAGAACCCTTGGACCTTTGAATAGGCGAACCCTTGAGTATATCCCATTGGATCATCAAGATTCATGCACCAGGTAGATCCGCTACTGGATTTTTGTCTGAGCTTGGCAAATTCCTACGAACCTCAAAAGAACCTTAACAAATTGGCACACACTCTGACCGAACAAAGCGGGACAAATAAATCAATTTGAAGCACATAGGACATGAATTGGGCCGAATGTTTTTGGCGATCATATGTGTTTTACCTGGATCGAAGCCACCAAATCTTCCCTCCTCGCATAAATTAGATTGAACCTCAAGAGTGGGGAGAACAGGGATGTTAGCATGAGAAACACGGGAGAGTCCCAACACGATCGTCGATAGCAGGCGAACAACAATGGCGGCTGAGTGTGGAGGATCCTCGCGCTGCGATGAATCTTGCTTACACGCGAGTGGTAGACTGGTAGGTGTTCGGCGGCGGGGCGGAGACCGAGCGTGGAGGTGGATGCACAGAGGAAGAGCGGCGTACGCATGGTTTCCAGAGGAGCGGATATGGAGGAGAGATTAGTGGAGCGATGTTTGGCTAGACTGGATCGGGCGGGGATGTTGGCAGGCGGGGTTTGAAAGTGTGTTGAGTCGACTCAACATAGGAGTGACTTTGACCATTCCATCGACAACCTTTGATGGTTCAGATTGATTGTATCAAAATAAGTTTGTGACTTTATAAGTAGTAGAGATAGAGATATGTTTACTATTGATGACTGTGTGGTGAGTTGGAGGACAACTTTGTAACTAGTTTTTGCTCAGACTACTATTGAACAATAATATAAGGCTATTGCTGAAGCATGTAAAGCGTCTCTTTGATTGAAGGTTTATATGTTGAGCCTTGTAGTGATTATTCTTGCATTAACTTGTTTTCTGATAGTCAAAGTGTTATATACTGAAGCATGTAAAGCGTATATTTGATTGAAGGTTTATATGTTGAGCCTTGTAGTGATTATTCTTGCATTAACTTGTTTTCTGATAGTCAAAGTGTTATATACTTAACTAAAGATCAAATATTCCATAAAAGGAGCAAGCACATTCATGTTAAATACCATTATGTTATAGGCATAGTCGCTCAAGGTAAATTGAAGGTGTGCAAGATTAATAATCATATAATCCTATTGATATGGTGACAAAGTGAGTTCATGTCGCTATGTGCTCGAGCTTACTTGGTATAACTATTTAGACCTGCTGGTTGTTTGGCGTTGTAAGTGTTTTCTTTGTTGTTTAAGGAGATGTCTACTAGTCATGATACAAAAAGGGATTTTTCTCACTGTGAAATTTGTTATATTGCAATCTAAATTTATAAATAATGGACAACTTCGTGGACCATGTCTCTTCTTCTTCTATTCTACCTACCGCTCCGGGAGGCTTGGGCCAAGTGGCAGTTAGTTATATTGTCAGTATCCACCTAGGTTTTTGTTGTTATATATACCTCTTGTAAGATGTCGCACTCGATAAGCGCATGTGTGAAATCACCAGTGTTGTGTAAATACTCCCGCATATAGTGAAGATTTGTTGTTGGCACCCATTGTTTTTACCCTTCTCATTAGAGGGGTTTTCCATGTTGAAATTCTTGTGTATGCGTGCTTGGTTTGATCTATCTTCTTTGTACTTTACCTATCGTGATTGTAACATTGTTCGTGCAATACATGTTACTTTCATTCCTTTTTCGAGCCTTGGCATTGAATTACAGGAGTAGTATTTCAAAAACACAAAGAAACACACTCGAACACATGCAGACAGTCCTGTGTGCATGCAATGATATTACACCTACAGCTCAGAATACATTCCAAACAAGAGACTTCTGTCGTCCAACACAATGGACGTCGGTTACATAGTCTTCCTTGTGGTCCAAAGTGTGGTGAGATAATTTGGTGCAACACCAGAAATTAGTCTTTGCGTAGATTCAAACCTAGGCGGGTGACTTCTCCACTTCTAGCTCCTACCAATGAGCCACGGGCTCATTCACATTTTCTTTCCTCAAATTACGTCAAATTTATGTTGTTTTATTGTGACGGGAGATTTTACTTGGTTTTATGATTTAGCAAGTGTAAGGACAAACCTATTTGGAAGATGAGGCAGGCGATGTGAACATATATTTTTGGTTTGACTTTGTTTATCAAAATCACACGGTCTCCCACAATTATACTAATTTTTTATACTTGTATGTATCCTATTTCTTCTATGTAATCACAACTCATAAAATTTTCATTATGACGTGTATAAATCTCATCCATATTATAGTTCTCACGCTTACCATCTCAAATGCTCCTTGCTATATAAAAAATTGTTATGTTAGTGTCTTATTTAGTTTGGACATTGTTAAAGTTTTTTGTTAAATTTAATCTTTCTCAAATATTTAAAAAATAAATGAAAATCACATTCCTTAATTGGATTAATATTCACCTTTCGCCAATGCCTAAATTAGTTATATATATTATAGGTGTTGTTGTACATTTGTCATGTTCATGGTATTAATGGTGTTCATAAATATCTTGGTAGATAACAATAGAGTGTATGCTTTTAACAAAATTACTGATAGAGATTTCCATAATCTATGTTTGTCCATTTTCAGATGTTATATATACACAAAATATACTCTCTATGTGTGTGTAAATTGTCCTCACACTACTCGCATTACTCATTTCTTGGTTCTTTCACCAAAAAAGATTTCCATGTTTCAGAGATTCAAACATCTTGTTCGCAAAACATATGATCAAATTACATATTTACTCATTTTTTGATTCCTACATCATCAACAACTTGCTTCCCAAAACTCTCGAGGAAGAGTTTGATGCCTTATGTAGCAAGGACTCGATGTTACACTCTGATGATTGTCGACACATTTCTAGTGGAGAGCCGCAACATAATATGAAATTAACAGTGAAGGTGTTCATTAACAAGCACCCTATGGAGTGGCGTGGAGATATTATTATCAACTAGCATGGTGTCCCTCGCAAATGTGATGACATCGTATTTAGTCGATATATTTGCTTCGATAAAGTTCAGTGATATGAATCTATAGTTTCATATATAGTAACAATGGAAAAGGAAAATATATGCTCATATAACATTATAATATTATCTATGCTATGCAAACAAAATATAGTCTGAGGTATTTTGCATAGCATATTATCTATGAATCTATAGTTTCATACATAGTCTGAGGTATTTTGAACTTTATCTTTATTAGCATTTTTTTAGATGTAAGGCTGGACGAGCCCGACTTTGAATTAACAAAGCCATCAACCGGCCATGATTACACGATAGTTGATGGGGTTACCAGCTTACAATGGCAGCACAAAGCATAGAAAAACAACAACCAAAAACAGAGAGAGCAGACTACTACAAGCTATCTAAAGTCAGAGCAGTGTAGAGTGGCGCTTGAAGCACTCGTCCCTAGGAGAAGAAGAACTTGACTATCGCCGGCACACAGGAAGTGTCGGAATCCCCACCAAATCAGCTGCACAAGAACCACCACAGACAAACGGGTACCTGCAGCGAGAGCCAAAAGAACAAGGTAGATCTTGGGCTCCAAAGGCAACGCCTCTAGGGAGGTTACGTCACTAGGATGACGTCGTTTCTCTACCAAGAAGGTCTAGGTTTTCACCCGGAGGCACTAGATCAAGTGGGAATAAGAAGAGAGTCATCGAAGACGCCTCCAAGGAGGGGAATGGCGCCATATAGCATTACCATCATCGACAATGGAAAACCAGGCAAGGCTTTCGCCCGAGCTCTCGCAATTCCACACAGCAGCCACTCCAGGAGAGCATTTGGAGTCACCAGTACTTCTAACCCGTCACCCGCCCTGGGAGACCAGGAAAGAACACTGAGGGACACCGGCAGAGATTAACGGACCGAGTGTAGGCTGCACCTACGGACAAGTGGCACAACTACCAGGGAAGAACACCGAAGCCGGAGTGACAACAAGGAAGCAAAAAGGTGGAATCTTTTTCTCGCTAGATCACCAGGAACACAACGCTAGCATATGGAGACTTGGACGGACTTGTCGCCGTCGAGCAGCGCCACTGAGGGCAGACGCGAAGGCGAGGGGGGTACCAAGAAGCCACTACTCTGGTCCCGATGGCTGCAGGTCACCCTGACCGCAAGCACTAATCCCTCTGCTCAACTCGTTCCCCGCCGGCAGACCGGAGCCGGACCTCGGAGCTCGAAGACCCACTGCACCTCACCCCACACCAAACGTCGATCACCAGAGATCCGGACGACCGAAAGGGTCAACCCCCAAGCCTTGGAACTGGAGCCGAAGCTACCAGATCTGAGGACCCGAGGTGGCCTCTCTGGCCACAGTGGATCGAACCCAGCCTGATCTTCAGAGAGCAGGACGGCAGACGCCGCCGCTGGGCAAGCCAAGATCGCACCTCCGCCGGCAACGCAGAGCGCCGGTCAGATCCGATCTCCGGCCGAAGACCACTGCTTTGGCCGATTTGAGGACAAATTCGCCGCGCTCGAGCACCCCGCCTCTAGATCCGACGACGTCGAGATCTCCCTCGCCAGCGCCTGTGGCCGAGCCGGTCGACCAAGCCCCTCCTAGGCTCGGGGACACACGCACGCACACGACACACCCACGCACACGAGAGGGAGCTCCCCGCCGTCACCATCAGCTGCGTGGCCAGAGCCGGCGTCGTCCTCCAGCGACAGCGGGGAGAGGGAGGAAGGAGAGGAGAGTTGGAGGCGCTAGGGTTTCCGCCGCCGCCCGAGTCGCCCTCGAGAGAGCGACGCAGGGGGCAAGTCTTTTCTAGCTTTATTAGCTACTCCCCTTAACCAATTGCAGCAGATTTGACCACCTTCCAAGTTCATTTCTTTTAAAAAATACAACCCAAGTCGTGATAGGTCGAAGAAAACTTGTACATGTGTTACATGTTGTTTTGGCATGGACAGAGACACCTGGTTACACCATGGGAACATGAATCTTCGAACCAAAATGACGCCCACACTGACAGCACAAAAAGAAACATTGATCCAAACCCACGAGGAATCAGGCACCTAGGCCCATTGCTTTTCCCAATATACCAACGGGAATCTTTCAAAAGTACAAGTGATAAGATGCTGTGGGTACCCTAATTAAACCATCGACCAGTCCAGCACGGGCACGACTTTCCTTTGATCTCTAGCGACTAACGCATAGTCTAGTGCGCAACGAAATTCGTAATAATTTCTTTCCACTTTCAAAATATAAGCATTTTCAGCTCGTCCGTAACAGAAAAAAAAAAGCATTCGGCTGTATCGTGCGCCCATGGCCTGGCATCATCGCGAAGTTGCGGTTAGCTGTTAACATTGACGTAAACACGACACGTATATACTCGTTGGCGATTTGAGGAGGGGAAAAAAGGTGAAGGGGACATTGCCCAGCTTGCCGATGTTGGCAGTAAAAGGAGCGACAGTCAGGTCGCCTTCAGATGTGACTTCGCCCGGCGTTGCAGCTAAGAGCGAGCGGCCATGCGCGCATGGTCTGCTGAAGGAGCTCTCGCTTAATTGCTCGAGCGACTATTTCTAAAAACTTAGTTATAAACTCTGTTACTCTGTCCGACCTATATTACTTTTTATAAATATAGATATATCTAGCACTAAAATATATATCTAAATACATTCATATTTGTGAAAGTATGGATCGGAGGGAGTAACATATTAGCGTTTAAAAAACAACTATGTTAACGTATCGACATGCAATCTTCTACTGCCTCCATACCAATTTATTACGTCGACACATGTTCAATAAAAAATTAGACTATAAATTTAATAAAAAATAAATAAATTACATATCATAAAAATTATGTAATTTCTCTTTGCAATGCACCGACAAACCAATATTAATAAACGTGTAGAAATGCATGGGGCATAGGTTGGCGAAACGTGCATCTGCTCCATGCAACCACCATGCATTATCCTAAGCTAATTATTAAGTGCACGTTGAGCCTAACAAATTAAGCGTACACGGTTGGAACATGAAAGCTGCACGACGAGCTACCAATGTTGATCACCGACAACTTTTTGACGAGCGTGTGAGCAAAACCTAGTACTAGTATTGTTTGGTTACGAATAGATCAACTGCTAACATACGAGTAAAGATAAGGACTTTTCAAGGATTTTGTTGTAATTTTTCTTTTTTTAGGGTGCTTTGTACTATTCGTTGTTTCTTTTAATGCCAGAGTCTTATTTGCAAAAAAAATACGAAAACGGAAAACAACGGTAATACATTACTTCCTCTTTCTCAAATCAGTTGTCATAACTTTGATCAAATTTAGTTGTATTTAGGTATAGTTCAATGTGTACTTCACTCATTTTGATAATTAAGTGGCGATAACTAATTAAGTGGAGTATGAAGGGAGTATTTAATTTAGGCTGGTGTGTATTTCTTTTTCCAAACTGAGGATGAGGCCCTGGACCTTTGCATCAAAGAGATGCATATGATTTTTATTTAGACTTTATCCAATAGAAATCTGCTACAAGCATATATCACAAAACCTGAAACCGCCGCTCGACACCTAAAAACTCTACAATGGGTAAAGAAAGTGACGTGAGGGCTTTATGCCCTAAAAACAGAAATAATGCCCCACCGGCTAATTACCGAGGGCATCACTGAGTCACCATATAGCGACATAGGAGTACACATCCGGTCTAGAAGACCCTTTACGAGCACCTCATGCACTCACTTCAGAAGCCGTCACCGCCATCAACCATTGTTTCATCTTCATGGCAGAAATCCGTATAACCCATGCCAGACTGCTATTGATGTCGCCATGGCGTTAGATAGCGTCGAGTCCATCATGTCGTGTCCGTCACCGAGGCCCCGCTGCACCACATCACCAAGACTCGCCATCGTCGACACGGTAGATGCATACCACTCCACATCTTGCCTCCACCTTCCAGCAACAGGTCCGAAAAGATGCCCCCAAAAGGTAGAGCGAGACCAAAAGTGCCGCCATCATCGATCCATGACACCCAGATGTAGAGTTTCCCCCGAAGCAACACGAGTAAGAGCACACATGTCACAACAACGAGCCTTCAACAAAGTAACGATGCATATGCGCTGCCATCGCTCGCCATGGCTGGTATATAGGCGTTGTTGCATAAAAATGCAAACAAAGAAGCACATCCCAAATGTGCTACCGTTTTGTCTTACCCGTTGTATGTATGTCATTTCTTCCTCTGTTCAAGAAAACTCAACACAACTTTAGACAAAAATCAATAGCTTCTAAAATTGACTAATTATATATAAAAATTATGAAGATAAGATGCATTTTTATATTCTGTATTTATTCAGTATTGTAATTGTGAATATTCCTTTCTATATATTTGGTCAATCTTAGTCATTTTAAATTTTGACTAAATTTATTGAATTATTTTGGAACAAATAGAGTAGTTTTAACCCACAATATGATGGATTAGTCATACAATATAGAAGTTGTCGGAGAATCCATCGCATTATTGCGGAAAGAGTTGGTATTGGAACACCATTTACATCGATAACATTGTATCATGTGCGTTTAAACATAAGGTCGTGGTACTGATGTAATGTGGCAAAGAAAAAAAAGATATAAAAAGGTGCACCAACTCTAGCTTTATTTGACAATTTTTAAAAATTATTTTACATGATAAATCTATTTCCGCTACTATGTCAAAAGAGACAAATGATAACTTTCCAGCTGCTTCTCCAGCATCACATAGTTGATTGTAGTTCCTTTTTAGAAAAATCAAAGCATCATTGACGGAACTATGTTCATGTCAAGGGAGGGGGAGAGGGTCACTGCCCCCAACTTTATAAAAAAATATCGAAGGCTGTTTTACAAGGTTTAGAGTATAAAAAATAGAGCCTTTTGGCACACAAATAATCATGTTATGTGTTTGCCAAAAAAACCCTAGTTACCCCCGTCTGTACAAAGCACGAATCAACCCACTTATACACACATAACTATACGTGGCTATATGCAATGCGACCCTCTTCCTTTCTGAGATTTCAAAGAGCGAGAGCCCAATTACAAAATTACTTATGAATGCGAGTGTCCATAATTAAATGCTTACACAAATTATACATCTAAATACCATATGCCATTGTAACAATATGGTCCCCTACCTTCTACTAGAGCCACTGGCTTGACTTACGGGCGGCTATGTACCGTGACTTTCACGTTTCTCCACGCGAGGCACATTGGGTCATGCCGTGGTGGAGACCACAATGCCCTATATAAGGACACCGCCCATCTCCTTTCGTTCCCTCAGAGCCTCATTTCGTCCTCTTGACAAGAGACCCTAGATGACGAGAGAAGTGAAAGCGAGGTGGTATGTGCACACTCCTCTCGTCGCTACGGGTCTCTTCTCGTTAGGTAGAAAAGCCTTCTAACATGCTCAGATCCATATGGCAGTCGCCGCCACCACAAAGGTCCAGTAGATCCATGTTGCCGTCGCCAAGCTCGACGAGATCAGGTGACCGCCCCCTCGCTTCCGCCTCATCCAGATCTATCGAGGTGGGTGGCATATGTTCGTTTTAGTTGAATCAACCAATTAACCAATATAACTTCCAAACAATTCTCATGGCCGATGCGAAAGAGGAGCAAGGCGGCAAGATCTGGATTTCTATTTAGCTTCTTTGTTATTTCTCACCCCGGATGCCGGGCCTCCTGGCTAAGGCCGCCAGATCTAGATTTGTACAGTTTTTTTTTTTTTTGCATTTCTTACCCCACAGTTTTGTGATTTTTGGATCTTTGTTTGGAGTACGGAAAAAATTTGTTGATCTTTGTTTGGAGTACGGAAGATCTGGGATTTCTACTTGTTTTGTTTCTTCATCTCTTACTCCACAGTTTCATGATTTGTTGATCTTTGTTTGGAGTACGGAAAATATTTCCAAAAGATATACTATTTGGTTGTTGACAGCTCGATTTTTTTGTTGGATTGGAGGCATGGCAGGAATGGGAGGTTCCTCTTTCTCTTTTTGTTTGGATTTCATTTTGTTCCCGAAAGAAATTGCCGGTTGTCTCTGTGCCAGCACATTTCAGCTGCCGTTCACGTTTTGCGTTGCCACCCACAGAAAAGACGCTTTTCCTGTAACAAACTCGTCCTCACGGAGCACGCGCCCGCACCCCGCGCGTCCACCTCCCGGATCCCGACGCCGACGGTCGCGGCTCCCGCACGCTTCGCGTCCCACTCCCACCGCCGCCCCGCCACCGCACCGGACCCAGACCCAGAACCACTCCGCCGCCACGCGTCCGACGCCGTGAGCACATTCCGTCGCGCATTCCGTCCGCTCGCCCATTCCGTCGGCGCACCTATAAGAGCGAACCAAACCGTCTCGCACACCACCACCTCACCACCTCCAGTCATCTGAAATCTCCTCCCGTCCGCTCCTCTTCTCGAACCCTCCTCCTCCCCCTCCCGGATCGCGATGGCCGCCGCTGCCGTGGCCGCCGCCCCAGACGCGAAGATCGAGAAGTTCCGCGACGCCGTCGCCAAGCTCGACGAGATCAGGTGCCCGATCCCCCGCCCCCTCGCCCGGATCTACCCGCACGCCCGCTTCCGCTCACGTTTTTTTGTTTTTGTCGGTGCTCGCAGCGAGAACGAGAAGGCCGGGTGCATCAGCCTCGTGTCGCGCTACCTCAGGTAAATGCAAAATCTCGTCGCGATTCCGCTGCGCATTCGTCCACCGACGATCTGGCCCTCGGAGTTTCTGACCATTTTGGTGGGTGTTCTGGCAGCGGCGAGGCGGAGCAGATCGAGTGGAGCAAGATCCAGACCCCGACCGATGAGGTGGTGGTGCCCTACGACACCCTCGCGCCCGCCCCCGAAGGTCTGATCTCAGATCGTGTCTGCTTGTTTGTTAGTCAGTTACTGAGTGTGTGCGTGTTGTCTGAACGCTGGATCGTGTGGATGCGGTGCAGATCTCGACGCGACCAAGGCGCTGCTCGACAAGCTCGTCGTGCTCAAGCTCAACGGAGGGCTCGGCACCACCATGGGCTGCACTGGCCCCAAGTGAGCACATCGCCCGTCCTCTTCCTCGCAACTCCTCATCAGTTAATTTGCCCTGCATATGTGTGGAGCTGTGGATCGCACCATTTTTAGTTAGATCTTTTCGTCCGTAGAGATGCAGGGTACTGTAGTTTCACTGCAAACCAGGTGTCATATTCGTGCAATCCTGCTTATGTTGGTCATGACTTGCCCTGTTCGTTAGTTTTCTGGTTGTGCTGCGGTTTTAGCACACCTTTTCGCGCCTACAAATTTTCTGCCTAACATAACTTAAACATCAGTTATGGGCTTATGCAGTAGTATGGTACCCATCTTTCTGTTAACTTTATTGCCACTTGTCATTTTTGGATCCACATGCTAAGATATGATATTATTCTTGTCACTTTCAAAGATTCCGTACGTGTTTGTTCCTTCGCTTGATACGCTGTGGCTCTGAACGTGTACAACAAAATTAGTCATAAACTTGTCATTGAATACTTACTTATATGCTCTGATATGTATAGATCAAATTAATTATGAAGTTGCTGTTGACTATTCATGTTTGTTTTTGCTGTGATTTACACTTTTCTGAGTTCTGACATAATAAAATTAAACTATGTCCCTGATCAATAGTCTCAAGGCTATCAATGCTCTGCTTTTGAATGTTCCAGTTTGTTGTTAGAGAAGTGCAAGCTTGCACTGCATGATCATACACTTATTATCTGGACTGTGTTCTAACAGGGCCAATGAAATTTTGATCATTTCAAAATAGTGTTGTGATTGACCACTTTTACTTCACTATCTCTTTGACACAATGTCTCAATATTGGGCAGACTAGTTAAATTATAGTTTTCCTGTCCATTTTATTGTGTGATTTGCACCCTGAAACAAGTAATAGAATAGCTCACTGTGTCCTGCAGGTCTGTTATTGAAGTTCGCAATGGGTTCACATTTCTTGACCTTATTGTGATTCAGATCGAGGTATCTTAGTTTATACATGTACTTTTTCTGCAATGACTGGATACAGTGTGCAATGCTTTGTCCATGACAAGTTTCACTTGTCTGTAGTCCCTGAACAAGAAGTACGGATGCGATGTCCCTTTGCTTCTAATGAACTCTTTCAACACCCATGACGATACTCAAAAGGTTGGTACCTCCCTTCATCAATTTTTATATAGAGATAACTCTGAAAATTTGGACTAACATGCCTGCATAATGACCTCTCCCTTGAAGATTGTTGAGAAGTACTCCAACTCCAACATCAACATTCACACTTTCAACCAGGTATGGAGTTGGCACTCCATTTCTTTCTTCAATTATTTTGCATTTTACATCACTACTAGTGTCAGCTAACCAAAATTTGTTCTCAGAGCCAATACCCCCGCATTGTTGCTGAAGACTTCTTGCCACTTCCAAGCAAAAGGCAGGCAGGAAAGGGTGGCTGGTTAGTTGTCAACCATTCTGAAGTCTTAACTTTACAAATGCTGATGAATAACCTTTTTAGTTTATGACATTTCAAATACTAGCTTTGTCTTGTAAATAAAATCTGAACTAATTGTACTTAAAGATTTAAGCCCACATAAGATGTGAATTTAGGCTAATACTGTGGTGTTTGAATATGAAGGTACCCCCCTGGCCATGGTGATGTTTTCCCCTCTTTGAACAACAGTGGAAAACTTGATACATTGTTGTCGCAGGTAAGCACTCCAAGTGTCTTACCTTCTATGTAGGCAGAGTCTGTTTTCTTAACGCTGTGGTCAAGGATCAGTATGATCAGTATGGTTGGCTTGTTTGTTGCATACAGCCTTTGGTTTCCAGAATGTTTGACACAGGTTTAGATCGATCTTACTTCCTCTGTTTCAAAAGAAGTGTCATATTTTTCTAGATTCGCATGTATCTACGCACTAAAACATGTCTAGACAAATGCGAATCTTGACAAACCCATGACACTTAATTTGGAATGGAGGGAGTAGATGATATTATGGTGTATGCTTTTCAGATGCTCTTTCGATTCTTTGCACATCTCCATAACATGAATGCACATTCTTGTGCATGAGAATTAATAAAAAAATATGATAGATTGTTCGCATTAAAATATAGTGAAATGGTGCCAAAACTTGTACCTGTAAAATCATGTGTGGGACTTATTTACTGACAAGCAAGTGGTCTGCATCATGTCTGTAGTCCATATTGTTAAATGAAAGAGTTTGCTCTTTTCTTTGAAAACTTTTATTAATGATACTAGTAATTGGACAATCAGTCTCTCATTGTTCAAATGGTATGAATCTTGATGCCATACGAAGGGTAAAGATAGTGGGTGAACCAGCCAGTGTATTTGCAGCTGCACATCCTGGAACTTTCATCACTACTTGTGTTCCTGTGCTAATTATTCTTACCAATCTTCTCTCAGGGCAAGGAGTATGTCTTCATTGCGAACTCAGACAACTTGGGTGCTATAGTTGACATCAGTATCCAAATATGAAGATCAGATTTGTTCATTTCGGTCTAGTTTTTTCTAGTGTTTCGTACCTTTTTTCATGAATTGAATCCTTGACCATCACAGAGATATTGAACCACCTGATCACTAACCAGAATGAATACTGCATGGAGGTATGGAACAGTAGCTAGTTTTGCTCTTTAATTTGGAATTACAGAAACTCAATTTCTGCATCTATGCTAGGTTACTCCAAAAACATTGGCTGATGTTAAAGGTGGTACCCTCATCTCGTATGAAGGAAGGGTCCAGGTACAATAATTGTTGCTCCCAATTTGGCTGTCAGTATTTAATTACCTTTTGCTGGTTGTAACATAAAATTAATAGCTATGGTGTAATTTTCTAGATGCAATTTTGAATGTGGACCAGTGAAACATGACATGCAGTTTTAAATAATTCTCTCTAATATTGCTTGCAGCTCTTGGAGATTGCCCAAGTCCCTGATGAGCATGTAAGTACCCCCCCACCGTACATTTTTTTTGAGGCCATGAGAGTTGTAGGAGGTAAAGAGCTGATGAATACTTTCCTTTTGTGTACTTGGTCAGGTGAATGAATTCAAGTCAATTGAGAAGTTCAAGATATTCAATACCAACAACCTGTAAGAAACTTAAGATGTTTCTTCTTTTAGTTAATTATTAATATGTTATGTTCGTAGCTAACAGCTTCTGACATCAGGTGGGTGAACTTGAAGGCGATCAAGAGGCTTGTTGATGCTGATGCACTTAAGATGGAAATTATTCCCAACCCTAAGGTATCCTTGGTGTGCATTTCAGTTCGACTCTGTTCATTTGCATTTCTCTAAGCTGTTAGTTCTTACAGGAAGTTGATGGCGTGAAAGTCCTACAGCTAGAAACTGCAGCTGGGGCAGCTATCCGGGTATATATATAACTTGTCTTAAAATGAGGTTGCTGCTCCGTTTTTTGTTATTTTCTTCAATGCTGTGCTCTAATGTTTTCCCTATTCTAGTTCTTCGAGAAAGCAATCGGCATCAATGGTCCCCGCTCAAGGTTTCTGCCTGTGAAGGCTACGTCAGATTTGTTGCTTGTGCAGGTATATCTGAAATCCTCTCCCATGTTTTCTGATTTGGCAGCATGATGAGACAACAGCTGACCTTATTTTTTGTCCCACAGTCTGACCTTTATACCTTGGTCGATGGCTATGTCATCCGCAACCCTGCTAGAGTGAAGCCATCAAACCCCTCAATTGAGCTTGGTCCTGAGTTCAAGAAGGTGAATCAGTTGTATTCGAAGCATTGTCATTTTGATTATGAAAAGTTTGTCAATTAGAGAATATAACATGGCACATTGAAGAACATATGTGGTGTAACTGGAGTGTGGTTGACTTGGTCGTGACTGTCTTTTTATGGGGGATTGTAGGTTGCCAATTTCCTGGCGCGATTCAAATCAATCCCCAGCATTGTTGAGCTTGACAGCTTGAAGGTCTCTGGTGATGTCTCATTTGGCTCTGGCATCGTACTCAAGGTAAACTTTCAGTCACTGTTCTCCTTTAGTTACTGTGTCGGTGGTGAATGGACGTAAAATTCCTATTATGTATGTCCATTTTATCTCTACTAGTTGAATGCCCGTGCGTTGCAACGGGCTAACTATAATTGTTGATGTACCTAACAATGGTCAAAGCGTGCGCCAATGTGACGGGTCGAGCTTGAAAAAAATGCCAAAGCAATGTCGGTGCCTCCTCTCACCATCCAAACACGAAATATTGCCCCATCTAAAACACCAATCAGAAAAGAACCAACCTGAATATTTTCAAACAGTAGCGAGGCATCGGGGTTCCTACATGTCCTATCCCGCAGCGGCGGATGGAGGAGGAAGGAAGTCACTTCCTTAGCACCATTGACGTTGTCACCAGGAACATTGATCGCCTCCTATGTCATGAGAGCAAGGAAGGGGTAACCACTCTCTTCTTTTACATATAAGAGAGGAATACCCAATTCATCTTCTCCCAGATAGATGAACTTTTGCTGCCATTCCTACCAGAGCTGGTTTAAAATATTGAAAAATTGTTTCGGAACACCATTATTTTTGGACGTTTGCTAAAAAACACCACCTGATTGTATCTTAGATTTGGATCATTTTGTTAGAAATACATTTTTTGATCTCAGTATTATAGGAAACACATTTCCATGCATTATGAGGCATATCTCTTCACCATTTAATGGAATATAGGAAATCTCTATTGCACACCTTTGCCATAACCAAATTCTCGTTTCCATAGTTGAGAAACCACCATTATTGACAAGTGTGTCCTGACCCATTGCTGGTGCCATCTGCAGGGTAACGTGACCATCGCTGCCAAGTCTGGAGTCAAGTTGGAGATCCCAGACGGAGCTGTGCTTGAGAACAAGGTAAGTCTTCACACCCCAAATTATTAATCTGAAGCTTAAGCGCTACTGCCATTGTGGTGCACGGTTTGACACACGGGTCATCCTTTTCTCTCCAGGACATCAACGGCCCGGAGGATCTTTGAGCGATGCTCACCACCGACAGGCGTATCCTAGAAACCTTCCAGTTCTCCTTCCCTCCCTGAGTTAACAACAGTCTTGTAATTTTCGTGTCCATTCCACCAGGGGTTGTCCTGCGAGAGCCCTGTTACAGAATAATTGTAATCCTCTGTCCATCTGCACTTCTGTTCTTCCTGGGTGTACCAGGGACGTAAAGTTTTTTTTGGTTAAGTGATATGCCATAGTTTTTTCTTGTATGCCTGCATTGGGTTCTTTCGTCTCAGTGTGCTGTTGATGTACCTTCTCGTAAGTCTTGGTGGAGAGTATTTGGCTGCCAGCTGTGCCTTTAACTGCATTCTACACTAGATTTACAGTTTGCAAGGCATCCACTTTCATATCATAAAATGTCTGTTCATATCATAAAATGTCTGCTTCCATGCTCTAATAAGCATGAAATATACAGTGGCAAAGGCATAAGATACATCTTGTCACCCCGTGCCCACCAGCAGGCTTATACTGTGAAGGGATCAAGCCCCTCCAAGCTCTATCCATATCGTAAGCAACAACAAGCAGCCCATGGGCATCTTAATTTTTCTTGTGTGTTTGCACCTTCTGTTTTATTCTTCAAGATGTATTGCTACAGTTGGTTTACATAATTCGTTAAGTTGTGGGGTATTTTGATGAAGGAGTAGAAAATGATAATGGGTATATAGTTACTGTGTAATGGAATTCGTTGCAGCTACATTTTTGGGGAAATAATTACAAATTTTGTTTCAAATTGCAACCCATCATTCTGTACTAAAATTTGTTGCAACAGTCAGAGAAGACAAATTACATAGTTCAAATTGGCGCTGCCATCACAACCTCTGCCAAACAGGATTTTAGTTTGCAGTACCATCACCACTAATATTTTGGTAAGCTATAAAATCAAAATGCACAATCTTCTAAACTGATTAAGACATGCTTTGAAAGCAACAGCAAAAGGGCTAACAAGGGACTTCACAAAACAGGAGCATGTACAATTTCCTGGAACAGCTCAACTCTCCCACAATGCCATGCAATGACAAGTTGAGTCAACGAACAATGTGATTGCTGCGCCAATGTCCCACAGCTGTTCGGTGATGAGAATAATCGCATTATCTATGGCATGGGCCTCGAAACCTTTGGAAGCTCAAACAGCTAAATGGTTGTCAATATCGAAACTGCGGAGGTCTGAAGGCCCGGCTCCGATCCTGCAAATGGGAGCAGCTCAAGTTAATATCTGATTACAGATCCGCTACAAGCCTACAATTAAAATGGTGCACGCATGATATCTTGGAAACATGGATTATGCATAGAGCAAGAAGGAAACTAGCAAAGGTTCTCGAGTTCAGTGAACTTGTAGTAAAGGGACAGGCTCGAAAGAAGTGAGGGGTACCTCTTGTTTATGGTGCAGTAATGGAATTTGATGTTTTCAGACTTGACATCTTCAATATACTGCAACATTCCATATACCAGTGAGAAGCTTATGATGTCAAAGGGCTACAAACTAAGCTTACTCGAGGATATGCTGATTAAATAGGGAGGAGGGTTTACCATTCTCAGGGTGACGATGATTGAAGAAAATGCTAGAGAATCAAATGGTATATCATCCAGAGCAAAAAGGGCACATTCTAGCGACTCAACTCCAGGTGAAAATTTTGGGGTCTTCATTCTTGCTCGGAAAATAATGTAACTCTACTGCATGTCATCACAATACACAAGAAGAAACAACTTAGTAGTGTATGGTAAACATGAAACTTCCCGACCAGGCTAATGTTCACTCACTTGGCCAATCAGCGGAATATCCAACTGAGCAAAAGGCGACACTATCTCTACATCAGCACAAGCCTCTTCCAATGTTTCCCTGGAGGCTCCTTCTGCTGCCGACTCTCCGACCTCCAAATAACCAGCAGGAAGAGTCCTGTTGACATAACCTTGATTAGAATGACCGACCAACACCAAATCACATGTTCTTTGCTAGCCATTTGCAAAGAATGCGGCAGAAAGGAATTGGGAACATGATATTAATGAAAAGGAGTATTCTTGAGCTAGAGAACAAAAAAAGTAACAACCTCACCGCAAACAAAAACATCACAACAAGGAATTCTATAGTTTTATTTTTACACTATAAATAGTACACGCGAAGAGTTATGTACATGCTTCGGTTTGATACTACATAGTAGACAAGAAAATTATATTACGACAATGACAATAAACAGAGTACAACCATGCAGCTCGCAGGTATGTTACAGACAATACCAGAGGCCTTGATGATTACCACAATAATGAAACGGTTAAACTCAAAAAGCAGCTTACCAAAGGCCATAAGCCGGTTCAATCTTTCTTCTGCAGAGGAGGACCTTGTTATCATGCTCGACAAGGCATCCAACGACCTACAAAGATGACACCAATTAATGAGAAAACAAATGGCAAAAACTAGTGCTACATGGAATTTGCTATATGCATTATCGTAGTTGAACAATGACCTAACAAAGATACGAAAGAATATCAGGCCCACACAATTGAATTCAGAAACAGTCTACCAGTGATGCAGTAAATTACAGTATCTCGGTTCTAAATCCAAAATGCATATGCACATATTATCTGAACTCTGAAGATGACACATATTCCTATCCTGTCCTCCAGTCCATACCATTTTGGGGTTTTCGTAGTGAACTCTTGCACAAGAAGAACAGACAGCCCTCATCTTCTCGTCCCCATCCGGTATGGCCAATTTCGTGGGACTTCCACAAGCTGGGCAGAAAGGGATCCTCGACTTGGGCACCTGAATAAGGAACAGTTAGCGCGTATTCAGCAACATGACTCGAGAACGTCTAGTTGCCAAGGGCAATTGCATGTGATGACAGGAAATCAAAGCTAGCATCCAGTACTCCATTTGAATCAGCAACCACTGGCCGCTGATTGACCAAACAAAAAGCCAGGCTGATCATGTGAGCCGGTGCTACGCCGCCAGACGCTGCACCCACAGACATGGTAGATGATTGTGCTAGAGCTAGAGCACCGCGATTTCACAGAGCATAGGATGCCCAGATCAAAGCTCTTCGTTGCTAAAGGCAGGCCATCCCATTCGCAATGCGGGGCAGGCCCTTGTTCAAGTCAACGCCCTAGGTGCATCTGCAGAGCGGCAATTTTACGGCCGGCGACACGGCACGGTCCAGCGTGTTGCTTGTCTCATGCCTACCGATACGGGCGAACAGGAGAGGATGAAGGGAGGGCTCACCGCGGGTGCCGGCTGCGGCGACGGGGCGGCGGGGGAGCTGGCGCTGGCGCTGGAATTGGAGGTCGACATCCGGAGCGGGCGGAGCCGGGCGGCGGCGGCGGCGCGGGGGAGGGGGGACGCGCGGCGGGCGAGGAGGCGGGCGGCGTGGGGGAGGAGCAGGTGGTGGGATCTGAGGAGGAGCATGGCGGTTTAGTAGGGGGGCTGGGAGAGGTTGGAGGGAGGAGGAGGACGGCGACCTCGGGACGGAACGGGAGGGTGCGCGGTGAGGTCGGCCGCGGAACACGTCGGCTTGGTCGGCGGGTCGAGGTGGCTGGCTGGGTGGCTAATGGCGATTGGTCGCCGCGGCGGGGCGGGTCGCCACCGGTGACGGTGAGGTGGTCGATGGGGCCGGTGGATAAACAATTCGGAGGATGCCGTGGCAGGTTTATCCTTGTGTTTGGACGACGGGATCCCGTGGTTTCACGAGCTGTCACATACTCTGATACTCACCGTTATTTTAAAATAAATTAGTTAAATGTCCGTTCTTTGCTATAGGTTTTATCTTTTTTAATATATTTTTGATATTTTTAAATAGAATGAAACTCTAAACAATTTTGCTTTTTATATCATATAAATATATCTGTGTATATACTTTTTTTAAGTTGAAATAAAGTGGGACTGTGTTGTTGTTTTCTTACGGTAGCTAGGAAATAAAATTGCATTGTAAAACTATCCGCAAGAAAAATGATTGGAACAATGTTTTTTCTTAACAGTGGGTGAGGTTCTCCAACGTTAACAGGTGTGCTAGGTGTTGAAGGTAATCGAGAGAGAATGGAGAGACAAACAGCAAATGATTGAACAAATGTTTATTCCATTGATGATCAACATATTTATACAAGGGGAACCGACGTGAATATGGGTCACGTCTATTCAAAGGGGCGTGAGCAAAGTCGGTTGGACAAACAACCGACATAGAGATAATTAAGGGAGGATTATCAATTTAATTAACCTATTAATTAAATCCTAACACTCCCCCTAATCCTTCCTTGTCTTTGCGATCGATCATCTTTAGAATCATCTCCTCCAAAAACCCTGTGGGAAAAATGTGAGGAGTAGTGTGTATGATATGTTGTGAAAACTCCTTTAAACCCAGTGGGAAAATAAGGAGAAAATGATGCAACATATAATGGTTGTATATGCCGTTAAAACTCCTTCAAACCCAGTGGAAAAATAAGGAGAAAATAATACATCATATAATGATTATTGCCTCTGTTAACTCCATATGAGAAAAACCTTGTAAAAGGGGAAAACCCATAGAGTTTAGAGAACAATATATATGTCATGTATACTTTTCTAAAAACCCCAGTGGGGAAAATAGAAAGTATGACATATGATGTTGTGTTGATATTACCTCATTAAAAACCTTGATGAGAACCTGGATAGTAAACTCATTAAGGGAAAAAGAGTGTAATATGATGCTTTGAACAGGAGTAGTCTAGGGAGATACTCCCCCTGATTTTTGTAAATCCTGAAGCCGTCGAATACCATTTCCATGAATAGACTTCTGGAATATGATAGTTGGTAGAGACTTCATGAATAGATCAGCGAAGTTATCGCATGATTTGACACGCAAGATGTTTATTCCCTGGCTCTTATGGAGCTCATGGAGATAAAACAATTTAGAGGCAATATGCTTTAATGATATTGCTCTCAATATATCCTATTTGCATCTATGCAACACAAGCAACATTATCTGTGTAGATAATGGTTGATGATTCAAGAGAACCAATACCACATAACTCATGTATGTGGTTTATTATTTTGTAAAGCTACACGTGTAACATGGCTTTGTATTCAAGAATGATTGCTAGGTGTAGTCACCGAAGCCTGTTTCGAAGACATCAATGGATTGACACTTCAACCATGTAGGTACACATTGTGAGGATCATTCAAGTAGCCAACATCAGTGTATCCTGATGATATTGGAGTTCAGATTTCTCTGAAATTACCAGAATAGGTCAAGTAATGTGTGGTGCCTTGGAGATATCGAAAGATATTTTTGATTCCCAACCAATTGTTTTGATGGGTCCAATGGCACTAGGATATGGAACTTCAAGTCCCAACATCCCTTCTACATCATCCCGCGGTTTGAGTGAATCTTTCTCTACGTCTAGAGATCGAACAACCGGCATAGGAGATGAATATAACTTGTCCATTTTAGGTTTCTCCAATATTAATGATATAGGCAACTTGGTGTACCATTATACTTGAGTGAAGTAGCCCGACTTGTAGTATCAATCACTGATTGGGTTTAACCAAATCCTTCATCTCAAATTCCGTCTTTTAGATGATCACGTTCTTTATCATTGCAGGGGTAATCCTTATGTATGACAAACACGCATGGGTAATCATCATTGTAGGAGTAATCCTTGTGCATAAGGAACTCACTACGTCGGTTGTACCAGAATATACCGACAACAATAAGCCATGTAATGACTCATTGATTTTACACAATACATGTTGCGTTTATATTTCGATTCGGATAGAGATTCCATCGGAAACCATACATGTCCAAATCTAGTGATCCACATGAAATGTAGTCACTACATCTATCAACTGCATAGATATATGATTTTGCACTGCCAATGATATAATTATCAGGAAAATTTTGAGGATTCCAATCCTGTCTGGAGAGTAGGTCTCGGATCTCTGCGGAAACCCAACCTTATGCTACAAGCCTTGCTTTCTCACCACCTTGTTGTTCTCTAGAAGAAAACATATTGATTCCCGTACGGAATTCAATTGGAGGAGCGAGGCTAATTCTGCTTGGATTGCATCCTTTGTTTGTTTCAGTCCGAGCGAGTGGTTTACACTCTGCCATGGCCATGGTCTTTGGATCTGAATACTTTGAAGGATGTATGCAATCATACAAGAGAAATGTTTGTCGACAATTATAGGCTTTTGTTATGATTCTCCAGAATCGATATTGTAGGAGGAATCTCATGCACCTATGATGAATCTTCGTGATTTCCCAATACGCGTGAGTCCAGGTGTTCCGATGTCCCAGCCAGTGTGTGCAAGCTAAAGCTGGGGTTGTGGAGGTTTCCCTTCCACTAGGTGTATACTACCCATAAGGTGTTTGCCAACGCAAGGTTGACTTGCATTTACTGATTTAGAGGATATCTCCTCGATTTCCTTTGTTGCTTGTAGGAAGCTAGATCCTGGTTAGAGGCCGTACTACTCCCCCTCTTTTAAGGTAGGGGGAGTTGAGTGGTTTTTATTGGTACCTCCACTCTTTTGGGCACATTTCTAGCCGGACTAAAGGATTTTGTAACACCTTTGATATCAGTAAATGAATCTGGCAGGTTATTTGCAATGTGTTGCAAATATGTGAATTCAGGACGTAGTCCAAATTCTTGAATACGTGGATATAAGGTGGGACGTGGAGTCACTATTGATTTCCTGGCATTCCATGTGATACATGAAATCTCCCCCTAATGCCTGGAAATAATCCATCCTTTAATATAAGCAATCAACATATTGGGCTATGAATGTATCCCCTTTTAGGGGTTTAAGGTACGTGCTATCGACGGAGATCTGTACCCCACATAGATCCTTAGTTTGTGGGCCCAATGATGTATGCTGCGGTGGTGAGATCGGTATGCGTGAAACGCTTCCGAACTTACGTAGATGGGAAATGCTTAGAGGATTTCCACGTATCAGTTGCAGAGGAGGAGGCTGCGATATGCAATTAGTCAGTGAGCAGTGTGTAAAGCTGCATGACTCCAACGTGAAGTTGGTAATCGCAATTCATCAACAAAGGTCTTGCAATGAGTTTGATCCTCTTAATTATGGATCCGACCAAACCATTTTGAGTATGGACGTATGTGACAGAGTGCTGAACTTCAATCCCCAGGGCCATGCGAGTCAATGAAGACACATGAGGAGAATTCTGCAGCCTTGTCCATGTGAATTGATAAAATTCGACTTTCAAGATAATGGGCCTGTAACTTTATTACTTCCCTCATTATCGTGGTAAATGCATGATTTCATGTGGACATAAGGCACACGTGTGACCATCATATAGATGTGTCAATGAATATCATGAAAATACCTAATATGGTCCACACAATGGTTGGATGAACACAAATGTCTCCCTGAATGAGTTCAAGGAAATGAAGTGGTTCATCTCGTATGTTGAGGTGCGAAGGCCTCAAAATTGGCTTCCCAGTAATGGCGCACGAGGTGCACACAAAGTCCAGTGAGGGAATTTGAACTCGAGCAAGTTGTGACCAATAGAATTGCTTTATATGCAACATGTTCTACGGGTTGGATGCACGTGTAGTACAATCCAAACGACAGAGAGTGTACTTTTTCAAATACTTGTTCCTCATCCATCGGATTGCTTCCCATAGAAATCTATATATCGAGTTAAAGGATTTCCATGATTGAAAAATCTTTCTCAGATATATAGAACACATACAATCTTATTTATATCAGGGTGCTGATACAATATACATGACCACAATACTTATGTTCTAATACAACATCACACATGGACATAGATACATAAAGCGATCACTAAAGAGATAGTAGGACTAGCTAGTCGAAGTCCCCAAACATGTCTGTTGAGGCGTACTCAACCATCATGTTCTCCTTGCCCAAAGGGTCCTCTGACGTCTGGAGGGTCGTAGTGCTGCTAGGTCCCGAAGGAACATCTTGCGAGCAACTAGCTCCATCAGTGCCATCCGGATAAAGGTTGAAGTTGGCTTCAAACCTTTTCCCTTGAGGTCCTTTGCATCCTTGGGATTGCTGGTAGAGAATGGCCAGATGCTTCGGGGTCTTGCACTTGTCAGTAGAATGCGTGTAGCACCCACACCTATCACAAAGCTTAGTTTTATCAAACTTGGGCTTTGTGGTGCTATTCCCACAGTCCGAGTTTCTAGGCTTCTTGTTCCGCTTGCGCTTTCGCTTACCATTGAATTTTGATGAGTTGCCTTTGGAAGCACCATCAAAATTATGTCCATTTGCAACATTCGTATGCACTTCAGGGAGAGGTTGGGAACCAACCGGGCGCTGAGAGCCATTCTTAGCGAGTAGCTCATCATGCTTTTCAGCCTGAAGTAGGATATGAATGAGGTCAGAATAGACTTGGTAGTCGCGAGCATGGTATTGCTGCTAGAGGAGCCTTTCAGATGGGAGCATAGTAGACAAAGTCTTTTCTATCTTTTCCGCATCAGTAGGTTCCTTCCCGCAAAAACGCAATTTAGAACTTATCTTATGAACCTCATGATTGTACCCTCCAATGGACCTGAAGTCCTGGAGTCGAAGATGTGTCCAATCATGTAGTGCTTCAGGCAAGAAAACTGCCTTCTGCTGTTCATACCTCGTTTTGAGGGCCTGAAACAAAGTAAATGGGGATTCCTCCTCCAAATACTCAGACTTAAGATCTTGGTGAATATGGTGCCTTATGATGTATAAGGCAGAATATTTTTGCTCATCTCTTATTGGCGTCACTCCAGCCGGAAGGGGGTCCTCCGGATTCTGTATTGCACGCACTAATCCATGGGATGCAAGAGCGATCTTGATGTCCATGGCCCAAGTAGGGTAGTTGCGGCCATTGAGCTCGAGTGGATCGAACTCTTTTCCAGGCATCAGTTACCTACATGGGTAAACCAGAGATTATTAATTTACGCATGGTAAATCAAAAACCATCATGGTTATGTTGTAATGAACAATGCAAAATTCATGGTAATTTCAAGAAGTGGGCTTGAAACCATTAGTGTGAACTTCAAGTTGATAAGCATGACACATTGTAGATAGTCCCCAAAAAAATTTTAGGGTCCATCTCTCAGCACTAGAGAGTATAATCTGATGAAATCAGTAGATACTCCTATTTCTAGTACCTTATGTCATAACTTAATTATAATATGTGGGAGATCACTTGATAAGTAATCACGGTAGCGGAGATAATCTGCAATGCATGCAGTAAATCTGTGCACTACCTTTGATCCCAAACATCAACTAGAAGTACTCACTTAGAATTTTGCATATTTGATTCTTGCTCGTATTGGACCAAAAAAATGGCTCAATTAAGATGAATCGATTTTTATTTGCAAGAAATTAAAAAAATCTCAATTGCAAATAATGGATGCAATTAATCTCAACATGTGCTCACATGGAAATATATATTACATCACACATATTTTCAGGAATACAAGGTACTCAAACTGAAATACAGTACTAAAATTTGAGTACTGCAATTAACAGAGTCTAAACTAGATTAGTTGCTAAGAATATAATTTGCGAAAACCAGAAAAAATTTGGCTCTCTAGCAATTTTAGCCCAGGTCCGTGCGCCCGAGTGAGGCAGCCAACTGGGCCAGCCCACTTCCAGGACGAGGGCAGTTAACGCCTGGGAGCGGATAGGATCGATCCATCGATCCCCAATTCTCTCCTTCGGTCAACACCATGGCCAGACAGCGCCACATGCCTCTGCCGCCGAACGGGCGGCCTTCACCGGCGGCCGGAGCTGTTCCCACGGGCGTATGCGTCGGAGGAGTCGCCGGGGAGGCGGGTTCCGGGTTCGCGACTCCAAGCGCAGCCAGGCTCCAAGTGCCGGCGCGGCGTCCGCGACCGCTCGATGGCGGCAGCCCGAAGGCGGCGAGCACCGGTGCTCGGAGAAGGCTGAGGAGCGGAGGGCGTCAGGAACTGCAGGAGGGGCGCTGGTGAAGCTGCTCACGCCTGAGCCGAAGGCGAAGGCGGAGGCTTCGGTTGGCGCCGAGACGAAGGCGAGCGCGTCCCCCAGCGCATCCAGGCTTTAGTTGCCTGCGCTGCGCCCGCGACCGCTCGACGGCGGGCTGGGAAGCGGGAGGCCGAAGGCCACCGGGCGGCGGCGAGCGCCCGAGCACGATGAAGACGGAGGATTGGCCGGCGTCGGGCGCGGAGGAGGCGGAGGCGTTGCAGGCGTCGGGGATGGCAGCCTCGGTGGCGCGACGCGGTTCGAGAGCCGAAGCGCCGACGGGGTCCTTGAGGCCGCGTGGTGGCTGCGGCCTCCGACGGAGGCCTGCCCTGCAGGAGGCCGAGGGCCAGGAGGCGGCGTCGCGCACCCGCGCGCCGTGAAGGAGGCAGGGTCGCGGTTATTGAGGACGGGAGACGCGGTGCGGCGCCGGCGCACCGCAAGGATGCGTGCCGGGCAATGCCGCGGGCGTGGCACCGTGGCAAGCGTGGGCGCTGGCCACCGCGGCGGGTGCCGTTGGGCACCGCCGCCTTAGTCGGCCACGCCTCCGGGAGGCTGCGTGCAGACGTCCCGCCGTCGCCGCTGCGGGGCCGTCGCACCGCAAGGATGCGTGCTGTGAGACACCGCGGGCATCGTTGCTTCCGTCTCGTTGCGTCGCCTTCCCAGACTCGCACACGTTGGCGCGACATGCAGCGTTGTGGAGGCCGAGGAGCTTGTCCGTCGTCCGGTGTCATTGATTTGGTAAGAACCTCTTGAATGGGAGAAGACCACTTTGGTAATAACCTTTGGTGGCTGAGGTCTTCAATTCTCGGTCGATCTTACCAATTAGCAGTAGATGCATGACTCCTTTCTTCTTTGTTCTTGATGTCCTCGTGATGGAGGCGAAGGTACAGCGCCAGGATACCTCTGGCAATCTTTGCTTGTTCTTCCGATCTTCGATTTCAATGATCGTGAAGACCTGTTCTTGATTGTTGCCTTCGATGCCTACATCGATGGAGGCCAACGCCCTCTGTTCTTTGTTCTCGAAAGGAAGGCATTCTCGAAATCGCTCAGATGGATGAGCGTGCTGATAACGTGTTGAAGGTAATCGAGAGAGAACGGAGAGACAAACAGCAAATGATTGAACAGATGTTTATTCCATTGATGATCAACATATTTATACAAGGGGAACCGACGTGAATATGGGTCACGTCTATTCAAAGGGGCGTTAGCAAAGTCGGTTGGACAAACAACCGACATAGAGATAATTAAGGGAGGATTATCAATTTAATTAACCTATTAATTAAATCCTAACACTAGGCTAAAAAAAATTCTATTGTTCTGCAGTTTGACAAGGTGGCCGAGGGCAACATTCTCGCTTTTTTCACAAGTTTAAGCAACTACCCATATGCAGACCTCTGAAATATATGTTTTACTTAACAATGGCTTGTTGCAGAATTGGTATATTAGACCAGAGGAACTTTTGCAATTTTTCACAACAGCGGAGACGTTGTCGGTAATACGCGAGAGTACATGGTGAAGTTGTTTGCACCACCACGCTTTGATACGTGCTAGCAAGTAGCAGTAACAACAATTAGCAAAGTACGCATCTAGCGAATAGCGTGTGACCGCAGAAAACACACAACCGCAGGTTCGCAGCTATCTCTGTCTCGTCTCTCTCCTCAATTTCTCTCACATAACACCGCTGCACAGCATGCCATGGTCGCACTCGACCTCCTCATTGCCCTCCCCGTCCCTCAACATCGCCACCTCCTCCCTCCCTTCTCCATCCCCATCAACTCAAATCAAGGTCGCCCCTAACTCCCTAGTCCCCCTCCTACCTACCCTGATGGCCATCTCCCTCCCCTGCTTGCACACAAAAGGCGCCACGCTCAGCCTGGAGCTGGCGTGCGTGGATGGCATCGGAGGGAGCCAGTCATCTTCTTGCCTCCGTCGATCTGCGGAGCTGGGCCGCCGCCGCTGTCGATCTGCCTCTGCTTCGGCTACCCATGCCGCTGATGCCTACGCAAGTGGAGAGTGGAGACCTGGGCCAGGGGCTGCGCTGTGAGCCTTGCCATGAACGGCGCATCAGTGATGCATCCGCCGCGGGAATCGAGTTGAGACAGCAACCACTGAATGGGGGAGGGCCGGTCCAGAAGGTGTGTTGGACGCTCGCGGTGGAGGGCCAAGCCGCGCCTTTTAGGCTGCCCGTGGAGGGGGCGCCGCCTACGCATCGGCCATGGGGATCGAGGTGATACCACATCCACTACAGGGGAGGGCTAGGCTGGCCACCACGACTGGCTGCGGAATCCCGGCGTTGCGCGGTGGACTCCCGGCGACACACGTTTTACTGCCGGCAGTGCACGAAGGCAAGGAGATCTTCAGAATTAGATAGAGCCTAGAAGGTAGCACACGGGCCGGCTGCTAGAGGTAGAATCGTAGAGCTGGGAGCTCGCTGATGCCTCAACTGTGAGCAGCATAATTGTCCGTGCGTTGCCACTGCCGAACAGATTTAGACCTAGATACAAGAATAAATAGGTCTGAAAACACATAGAAAAAGTAACTTAAAGGGAAACACAACAAAGACAGAATAAACTAGCAAACATTGAAGCGAGTAAACCCTAAATTAAACAATTTTGCAGCTTTGAATATCGGGTGTTCAGGAGCGACAACAACTGGAGACAGTAAAACACAGTCAATCAGCCTGACCATGGCGCTGCCGATGCACAGATCGATGTCCATGGGAGATCAGGGTGCTGGTGGACGTGGATTTCCGCAAGACCCTCCAGCCATGCCGCTTCAATTGCCTTAGCGGCGTCGCGAACAACCTGCAGTATCTAAGTGGGCTTCACGACACAGTCTGCATACATCCCGCTAATTCTGCTTATTCTACTAATAGCCTGTATAACACTTGCACTGGGCAAGCAGCTGCAACATGACACCGCGAGATAGCTGAAACAACAACTATTGCACGTTGTTGCATCCTGCCACGACATGCAAGAGCATCGAGAGGCAGGGATAACATCAGAGCATGGCTTCCTCCGAATCTCTTCACTCTTCACCCATCCCTATCCTCTTCCACCTAGATCGGATTGGGAGAGAGCCACATGGCACATCTCGCCCTCCCCGATGGGTGTGCTCTCCGACGGACAGAGCATCAAACCTGCGTCAGCCACCTCCTCCCATCCCGCATTGTCCTTGCCTGATTCGGCCGCGTTCGAGCACCACTGGATGTCGTGGGCATCCCTCTTCTAGCATACATCTGTATATTCAGCCATCAAGATCTTCAGCTTTGTGTGTTATTATTTTGGGTGCATTTTGAGCTCAATTGGCAAACGCAACCATCAACACTGCTTCTTCAGCTTTTGTTTGCCATTTCTTTAGGTTAAATTTGAGCTTAAGTGGCAAATGCATGTCAAGAAAAAAGTGGAAATTATATTCAGAGTAGGCGGTCATCTGTACATGTAGTTTTTCTTGGCAGCCCGATGAGCAATAGCAAAACAAAGCAGTTCAAATCAGTATAAATAAACAACAATAATATTTAGAGCAAATCCACCTAGACAGATTTAGAACAAATTCAGCAGCAATATCATGTTATCCTTTGCAGTGCCTAAAACTGAAACGTTATCCCAAGTTTTCTGCAGGTTAGGACCAAGCTACTCACATGAATTAGCCAGCAAACCTCTAGATGGAAAACAAAAAAAAAATCGCTAAACAGATGCAGAGTAGCCTAGCACTGCTTTTCGCCGAGCTCCATCTGTTAAAGGGTAGTTCCCCGCCATTAATTTCGTTTCCCAAGAGGGTAGTTCCCCGCCATTAATTTCGTTTCCCAGCCAGCAAACCTCTAGATGGAAAACAAAACAAAAAATATCGCTAAAGGGTAGTTCCCCGCCATTAATTTTGTTTCCCTCCAAAATGCGCCGCATATACCCCTTTTCCCCGCCAAAATCCCCCACAGTAGCAGCTCCTCCTCTTCTCTTCCACCACCATGCCGCCGAAGAGGATTGCCGACCCGCCGGGAGAGACACCAAGTACGACGCACACTGGAAACAGATGCTCGCCAACCAGGGCACCCGGATCGCCTTGCTCCAGACAACATCCGCGGCGAAGAAGAGGAATACCGGCCTGGCATTCCTAATCGGCGGCAACGACACTGCGATGGACGAGGAGACGAGGGCTTGGTACGATGCTCATCGCCAACCCATCCTCCACCCTCCGTCGACTGCGTCGTCCTCCCCTTCGACGACGTCCACTCCGACGGATGAAACTACGCCGCCCGAGGAGGCGCAGGAAGGCACCGCCGACGAGCCTGTTCTAGTCTAGTCTAGTTTATATTTCGATCGCCGAATTGTGGCTGATCCGATCGCCGAACTTTGTGCGATGCTTTTGTGTAGCGGGCAGGAAGACGCTATTTTGAAACTATATCCGCGAACGCCGGGGTGACGACTGGAAAAAATCTCCCACCCACGCCCGTTTTACATCCAATCCGGGCAAAAATATCGCCGGATTTCGGCCCGGGGGCCTCAAACGGCTGGAGATGCTCTTAGCACCACAACATGCCTAGGCACTCACGCAGAGGACCCCGACGCGACGACTCCATCTGCCCCAACCCTGACTGAACCCAGCACCCACCGCTGCCACCAGCAAGGCTCTCCTCCCACCAGCTGCGCTGCACCCGCCTCGTCTCCTCTCCAGCCAGAACCCACGAGCGGCAGTGCAGGTCAGTCCACCCTAGACCTAGCTAGCCGAAACCGATGGATCCGGCAACCAAGGGCGCGGTGGCGGCGGACTCGACGGAATCCGCAACCTGAGATGCGGCGGCGACCGAAAAAATTGGTCCTGCTGGGCTCCTGATCGAGGCAGGAGAGGGCTCGGAGGGAAAAAGTTGGGCAAAAATGGTCCTACTGGGTTCCTCCGCCTGCTCCGAGGCGCAGCTCGCCAGGTCTTGCGGCAATGGGGTGGGAGATAGAGAAGATGCAGCACGTATCATCGCCTCGGCCGTGTCCCCCATCGGCCAGAGGTGGGAGGAGGGGATTTCTTGATTGATCAGATCAGGCCCGACCAGCCCCACCGCCTAGCCGGACGCTAGACTGCCCATCCATCCGCGGGGAGTCGGGCCTCCTGGCGGCAGCCACAGGGTGGAGCAGCTCAACCTGCATCTGCCGAGGGACCGGATGCAGAGAGGTGGCTCGGTGGAGGATCCCGACGTATGGGATGGCCTCGCCCTCGCGGCTTCTTGTCAGGATTCGGCCGGGAGGAAGGGCTTGGATGGCCGCGTCTTTCTTGGCCAAGGAGAGACACCGGCATGAGGTGGAGGCGTGCACGGCTGTGACGAGATGCCGGCCGGCCCTAGCGGCAAGCAAGAGCATGGTGGGCCGCCGTCTAGCCCGATGAAAGGACCGAGGATGGGAGCGCAGTGGCAAAGAATTGCGGAGCGAGGATTTTGTTCCTTCCGCCGAAGGAGGTATGCGGTGCCGGTCGCCGGGATCTACAGATGGTCGTGTGACAGTTCTCGCTCGATAGAGGAAAAGATGATTCCTCCGATCCCATCTTTTTGATGGACGATGGTTTTCCTCTGGTTTCTTTTGATGTACGAAAACTTAGGGACAGAGACATTGTTTTTTTACCTACCACGGTTTTCTAACATCATCATGTTCTCAAGCCGTATTATTAGTTTAGATAGATAGATAGAAGGGGTATAATATTTTCAAAAATCAAATGAGGTAACTTTGACCAAGTTTTCACAAAAACTATGAATATCTACAACACCATTTAGATATACATCATAACATCGGAAAGAGTTTTTTTTGGCTCCCAGACATTAGTGATCCCGTTGTTTTAAAAAGTTCAAAATATATTTGTAAGTTTTAAATAATTATGAAATAAATCCTGACACTGTCAATGGTGTAACCTAAAGGCATGTAAAATTATAGTACGAAATTCTTTGTTTTTTTAGAACAAATACAAGCGCTTACATACACATGTATACACTAACTTTAATGAACACATGCATGCACACCTTACCCCTATAAGAACCTCAAAGACTGAGCCGGTGGACTGTGTCTTGAGATTGACGAAGTCACCACATACATCTTGCTATCGATGACAATGTAGTCTTCCACTAAAAGAATATTTCGTCCTTATAAGATACAGAGAGGTTTGAACTTTAGTGGGCTAGGGGTACAACCATCCTCCTAACCACCCAGCCCTCAGATTGATTTGGGCTATAAAAAATAACAAAATTTGATACAATTTGTAGATTTGAAAAATGCCCGGTCCCTCAATCTTAGCTTATAATGTAGACATTCCACTTTGTCATGCATCTATTACTAGTCTTGCTCGTTTGCACGTGCCAATTTGTCAGAAAAACTATGATTATTAGCATATAATGTACTAGACGTTCCACTTTGTCTTGCAGTATTTTAGTTTGCCAACGTATTGGGCAATATATGGTATTTTGACTCAAACGGAAAATTTGGCTTATAAATCTTGCTACGAGAAACACAACCGGACAAATAATGATTTGGTGATCCTCTGTGTGTTACATGCTTGTTATTGGTGATCCTCTGTGTGTTACATGCTTGTTATTGGTGATCCTCTGTGTGTTACATGCTTGTTATTGGCTTTCTGGGATGATGCCTGTGCAAAATATTATAGATATGGATGACATCCAACCAGTTGTATATTCCAAGAGAATCACATATTTGGATCAGGGAGTGACTTTGAAGTGCCAATCGCCCGCCTGTTTCTCCGATGTGGCCATTGCTGCTATGGCGAGATTTGTCCCGGTTGGAAACCTAATTAATAGATCCTCTCCTTGATGCGATGAGATGAGACGATCAGGGGCCGGGCACATATTGCACACCAATACCTAGCTAGATCGGCTATTCTAGATACAGTCTTGGGTTGCCCCTACATAGCCTCATAAACACTTGGTTAACAAATATCCTATTAGAGACAACAATCATTCTCTCCCTGATGGCGCGGTGTTGAATGGTGCCAGAAAACTTGCTGATATTTTGCTGACGTGTAGTTGATGATGTAAATGACCGGCCAGTTGGGAACCCTAAGAGAAGGTGTGATGAATATAATAGCAAGTTTTCCCTCAATAAGAAACCAAGGTATGTCAATCCAGTAGGAAAAAGCCAAACTCCAGAAGGTGATGCCTGCTAGCCTAGTGACACTCCAATAAGGGCGTCGTTAACGATTACTTGTTAGCGCGTCTTCAACTAGTAGCAACGTGGAACCTGCACACAACACAACCAAGAACTTTGCTCCCAACTTACGATGAGGTTGTCAATCTCACCGGTTTGCTGTAAACAAAGGAATGTGCGTATCGAGTGAAAAACAATAGTAGTATGCAAGAAAGTAAACAGTGCGAGTAAAGTAAACAGGTGATAGCAATGTAAAGAAAATTGGACCGGGGTCCACAGTTCACTAGTGGTGTCTCTCCATAAGATAAATAACGACATACTGGGTAAACAAATTACAGTTGGGCAATTGATAGAATAAAGATAACGTGCATATGTCACGAGGATCAGTATAAGATTTACTCTTGGCATTACAACAAAATAGATAGACCGCCATCCAACTACATCTATGACTAATAGTCCACCCACGGGGAATTATCCAAGGACCCCATGAATATTAAGTTGCGAACAACAGATAACTGCATTAAGCAAAGTGTGTAATGTAAACAAAGCATATGTCCTTGGATATAAGAATGTTGTTTTCTCCCTAGTGGCAACAACACATCTACAATCTTAGAGGTTTCTGTCACTCCCCCCAGATTAAATAGAGGCATAAACCCAACTATCGAGCATAAATACCCCCTCTTGGAGTCACTAGTATCTACTCGGCCAAGATAGCTACTAACAACAGAGAGCATGCAAGATCATAAGTAACATAGAGATAACATAAGATAATATTCAGCACATCAACTCAATCATAACACCAATATTTATCGGATCCCAACAAACACAACATATAGAATTACATAAAGATGATCTCGATCATGTAAGGTAGCTCACGAGATCTAAACATGAAGCACATGGTGGAGAAGACAACCATCTAGCTGCTGCTATGGACCCATAGTCCAAGGTAGACTACTCACTCATCGCGTCGGAGGCAAGCATGGCGATGAAGAAGACCTCCGGTGGCGATTCCCCTCTCCGGCAGAGTGCCGGGAAGTGAAAGAGCATTTCCCGCCTAATTGATTTTGGCGTTTGTTAACAATACATTATCTATTAATGTGTGATTATGCTTTGCAGGATTTTATAATATTCTTGCACAAGATATTGGGTTTTATATGTTATATTTGATAAGTATCATTATCCAAAGGAAATTATTGAGGAAATGGTGGAAATAAGCTCCTGGAGAAGTTTCAGATAAAGTTGGGCCAGTCAGGCCGGCTTTAGCCGGTCCCCAGACCGGCTATAGCCGGACTGCTCGTTTTCGAGAGGGGTCCTGCGCCTCTGGACTCAACCGGCTATTTGTCCGGCTATTTCCGGCTAGGCCGGATTTTTCAGGCCGGCTATAGCCGGTCTGAGGCCGGCTTTAGCCGGTGTGGCCGGCTTTAGCCGGACTTAACTCCGGCTATAGCCGGTCCTCCTGGCTGCCAACGGTCAGATATTTTGGGGGGGTATATATACCCCCCTCTTCTTCTCCAACGGGTAGCCAGCACAAAAAGAAGAAGACCACCATTGTTGAGCTCACCAAAGCTACTAGATCTCGTCCCTCACCCCACCAAAGCTCTTGATCTTTGGAGAATCGAAGGAGAAGACCATCCTCTACATCCTCACCGAAGCGATTTGATTTCCCCTCTCATTTGCTAGAGGGCCCTTGTGTCTTGGGTTCCCTTGTGTCCCAAGACCTTGTTTGTGTATTTGATATATTGCTACTTGTTGTTTCACAGCATTGTGTTGTGCTTGGGAGCCTCCGATTCGGTTGTGGATGCGTGCCCCAAGATTGTAAAGGCCGATTCCGCCTTGAGGAATCCCTTAGTGGAAAGTGAGCTAGGCCTTTGTGGCGGAAGCTTGCACCGGAGAATAGGGTGAGCCTTTGTGGCGTTGGTTAGGCCTTTGTGGCAACCACACCCCTCCAACGTAGACGTACTTCCCCTAAAAAGGAAGGAACTACGGGAATCACATCCTCGTCTCCGTGTGCTCCACTCTCGGTTACCTCTATCCTTTATTGCCTTTATATATTGTATCTTGTTTAGCTTGCTAGTTGACATATAGGTAAATTCACCTTAGTTGCATATCTAGAGAATTTACCTTTGTGTCAAGCCTAAATTGAAAAAGAACTAAAATTTGAGTAGCACCTATTCACCCCCCCCTCTAGGTGCCCATACGATCCGTTCAGGAAGAGCTTCTGGACCCTCCCGATCTCGGGTCGATGACGGCGGCGGATCGCGATGTGTTTCTGGAAAATTGATTGGGTGTTTAGGTTTTTTCCGTCGGGGGGTCTTTATAGGCAAAGGGGCAGCGTCAGAAGTGGACCAGGGGGGTCTCACCATAGGGCGGCGCGGCCAGGGCCTGGGCCGCGCCCCTGGTGGTGGGACCAGCCTGTGGCTCTTCTCCGTCTCCTCTTCGGTCTTCTGGAAGCTTCGTTTAATATCTGGATGTTCGGCTTTTGTTTCGTCCAATTCCGAGAATATTTCCTGTGTAACTTTTCTGAAACACAAAAATAGCAGAAAACAGGGAACTGGCACTGTGGCATCTTGTTAATAGGTTAGTTTCGGAAAATGCATAAAAATGCCACGAAGTGTAACGAAACACTAAGCAAATGGTGTAAAAACAAGCATGGAGTATCAAAAATTATAGATACGTTTGAGACGTATCATCCCCAGCCTTCTCTCTCCTTGCTACAGTAAAAAGAGATCTCGCTCATAGGCGCCGGCCGACCCAAGGCCCTCTCGCCAGCGATGCCGGCCGAGGGCGGCGGAGGAGAGGTCCCATGTCGATAGTCTAGGTTAGGGTAGAGTAGGAATGGTTATTTGCCGTAGTTTGGCATCTTGCCGAGAAGGGCCATAGGATTTTTGGCTGAGATCTACGGCCAGCGCGTCGAGCTCATCTTCGCCGAGGCTCCGGTGGTCGGAGGTGACAATGCAGGCTTCGCCAACAACTTCTACAATAAAGGGCCTAGGAAATGCTTGTTGCTGCATGGATTTGCTCGCGCCGCCCTTCTTGGCCGGCTGTGGAGGCAAGGGAGAATGGTGGCTCGGTGGCGCGCGGGCTTGATCTGCTTTCCTAGCCGGCCATGGAGGCGGGGAGGGGGGGATCTCGAACGCGTCTTCTTCTATGCATATTCGGCTGGCGCGGTACTTGGCGCTGAAGGCTTCCCTCCCCTGCTCGACCTAGCTATCGTGGTGGTCGCAGTGATGGTCGGGATCTGGGTGGCCTGAGGCATTGGTCTCATTCTCAAGGAGCTTCCCTCTGGTGGCTTGCTCCGCTGTCCCACTGGACTCAAAGGCAGTAGGGCTGCCACTCCGCCGTTGTGGTGGCTCTGTCTGACGGATCCCTCTGTGCAGCGCTCCAAGTGGTGCGTCCTCGGCGGCGCCGTTGCAGCCCATCCTCAGAGGCGGCATCAATCTGGAGGTGTAAGAGGATGATGTACTCGATCGCGTTCTACTTCAAGTTCCAGGGTCCTCTCTGTAGTTTTTGGGCCCTCATTTGAAATTTTCTTATCTTTCTGGGCCTACTTGCAACTTCCAAGCAATGTTAATATAAGCAGCATAATTTCGGGTGCGTTGCACCTGTCCTTGTTAAAAAAAAAACAAATATCCTATTACTTGGTCGATGCTTTCGGTTCTACACGTGAGGGTCGTTCAGGTTCAGGGGTGATGGAGCTGAACAACAATGGCGCTCATTCTTTTACTTTCTTGCCCTTGTTACTATCCTTAGGCGTTCTTGGTGTAGGCACGTAATATTGGTTGGTTATACACTAGATGATGGCTCAGCTGCTACATCTGAAATGCACTTGTGCGAATGAAGATGGATGGATTCATAGGGTTGAAATGTGGCGTGGCACTCGGCAAAGACATGCCATGAACCAGAAGAGTTCCATCGCAGAAGCTGCTTTTGTGAACCTCAGGCGATGACACCGTTCCTTTGTGTAACATCGGCAAGGGTAGTGCCACTAGAACCGCTCGCCAATTTCTATCACCCCAAGATCCTAGACAAGGCCGACAATACATATATCCTCCTCCTTTCCACCTCTTCAACCACGAAAAAGGCCCGAGCAAAGAAAGAGGAGAAAACCCACGGAACCGGTGGATCTTCAAGCTTATTTAGCAGTTCATAAGGGCCACCTCTCCCAGTCGCTTTGAACTCTGACCATCGAGCACTGCGGACAGAAATATGAGCACATGAAATCCCGAGGCTTAGGAGAGAGGGTAGGAAAAGAGGCGGTGTGTAGCAATGTGTCTAAGAATCATAACGCAGTGTCATGACAGAAATAAGTGCGTGATAGACCTAAGCTGGCGTGCTTTGTTTCCCCAACTTCCCATGAAATAGAGCATCCCAAAAAATTGATCCGACGAAGGCACAACAAACACACACGCCGGGCAGAGGAGAGCAAAAAAGGAGAGGAAAAAGTAGAGAGCACAACGCAGGAAACACACCACCACTACCCTTCCCCTTCCCTTCGACCAACGATGAAGATGACGATGACCGTTGAGCTCACCTCCGATGGCTCTACCCTCCTCAAGGATGCCTCTGCTCCCCTCAAGGACACCTCCAACAGCATCATCTCTGACGCGCACCTGGCCAGCACTGCCTCCTCCGATGGCTCCATCCTCCATAGTCCACACCAACTCCATTGCCTCCTTCGACGCCTCCTTCACCATCACTGACTCCAACAACGATGCCTTTGGCGGCTCCATCCTCATCACGGATCCCATGACTATGCCTCCGATGATTCAGTCTTCATCATCGTCTCCCGCAATGATGCCTCCACCGGCTCCGACAGCTCCGTCATTATCACCAGCTCCAGCACTGACTCTGACACCTCCATCCTCGTCATTGGAACCAACACTGACGCAACCCACTCCCCTATTATCGTCACAACCTCTAGCATGGCCTCCTCTAATCCCTCCGGCTATGGTTTTGATACCCTCGAGCAACCCAGGTCACCTCTCTCCCTCCCTTCCTTAGTTCCTGACCATCCCGAACCCTCTGTAGGTGATCAACGACCGAGATTGAACCGAAGCATCCGATGCTATCATATATGATGTTTGTGTATTTCCATATCTTCCAATCCTTCCATATTACGCTCACTATGTGCTAGATGTTTGAGGTTTGCTTTTGAAAATTCATCAAATCAAGTGTAGCTCTGAAGTTTCCCCACTGTTTTTGTCAGTTATTTTGCTGCCTACAATTTATTGATTGGTCTGTATTGTGAGTGCTAGACTAACTGCAATGTAGCAGCTACCTATCTCCGATTAAGTAATTGCTAAGTGACTATGATAACCGTTACTAGACATGATACATGGTAACCCTCATTAGAAATTTTGGGTTGCCACAGTACATTGTTATGCTATTGTACTGAATCCTGTTGTGCCCAAATTTCTTTAGTGTTTCTCAATGTGTGCATTAATAACAGTAGCTAAATATTGATTGTATCTCCTCGACCTGACAATTTTTTTCTTATCTTTCTAAAACAGTTGATTTTAAGCCGCGCTATCAGCTAGCTTATCCGGCTGTCAACAAGATGTAGGAAACAAATAAGGCCGGATTGGCTGCATGACATGCCTTGCCTGAACAAATAACATGACCAATGTTTGTTTTTTAGTTAATTCCTAAAAATTATGTTTTCTAACTTCGCTTTTTTTTTTCCAGGAGAAGGCCCCGTTCAAAGGACGGTGGAGGCGCCTTAAGGACGAGTACGACAAGTAATTATTATTTTTAAACAATGACCATGATGTGTCATATTTCCATACATTCTAATGAAATTATTCAGCCCATGTCGGTGTAATTTATACTAAAATTGTATACCTTCCTAATAACTTATTTTTATTAGATAGTGAGAATAATTAAATAAATATGTTTTTTTACAAATATAAAGGTTACCATTACTTTATTGTAATATATATTCAAAAATATATTTATCGTGTGCTAGAAAAATATATTTTGTAACAAAAAAGTTAGTTTCTACCCCCTCCATTCAATATTAACTTCCGCTAATTTAGAAGAACTTTGTATTAACTCAGTGACAACTAGTATGGAATGGAGATAGTGTTTTACAGATATTGGCTAAAATTGGTAAAATGAACGCCTCCTTATTTTGTGTGTTTGAATTAATGTTTAATATCTTTAATATTTTGGTAGACATATGTAATAAAATGTTCTAACAAATATCTTAAGAGTGATTTTGAGTGTACTATCAATGTAGTCAAATTTATAGATACTTCTAGAGTATAAAGTGAACCATTAGCTTAACTCCTTATAGTCAAATGTGTATTATAAGTTACAGTGTGTTGAACGGGAGGGTGTGCGGTGAGGTCGGCTGTGGAACACGTTGGCTTGGTCGGCGCGTCGATGTGGTTGGCTGGGTGGCTAATGGATATTGGTCGCCGCGGTAGGGTGGGTCGCCACCAGTGAGGTGGTCGATGGGCCGGTGCGGCTCGTTGGATAAACAATACGGAGGATACCGTGGTAGGTTTATCCTTGTGTTTGGACGATGGGATTCCCGTGGTTTGACGAGCTGTCACATAATCACCTTAGACTTTTTTTTGAAAGGAGGGGTTTATTTTCAAAAATCAAATGAGGTAAATTTAGCCAAAGTTTTAGAAAACTATCAATAGCAACAATGCTAAATCAACATCATTAGATACATCATAACATGTACTTTTATATTTTTAAATATGTCGTATCGTAATTCTGTATTGAGTTAAAAAAAAGATAAATTTTTACATCATTTGGTTTTAAAAAAACACGCCACTTTATATGGAATAGTGGTAGTAGGATTAAAGTGTCCAGTGGAATCCCACCAAAATCCTACTTCTAGTTTGAAATATTAGCTTAAATTTTAAGCTACAAAAGACACAATAAACTAGAACTGGGATTTTGGCGCGACCTCACATATGCATCTCTAAGTAGGATTATGAAACATTGAAGTTCAAAATGTTATTGTCGTGGAATAAAATATCTCTTACATCCAATTAGAAACATTATGATTACCAATTGCACATCCTCAAGTCAAAACTACAAAGGTGAGAGATTTCGATGTTGGAGTTATTTGTCCTAGAAATGATACAGACTTGCCAGCTCAAACTTGTAATATCATTCCAAATTTGAATTAAAAAAAGAAAGTACACATGAACATAATTAACATCATTTGAATTTTGCATTATCTAAACTAATTTTACGAGAGTCTCCACTTTCACCAAAGCATAAAACTGGAATTGAACATTGCTTCAACATCCTGAAGCAGAGCTAAAATACATTAAACCACTTCAACAAAGATAACTTCAGTAAAGATAACAAAAAATCTATGTAGTATCACCTGGTCAGGTAGCGAGGCTATTCTCGAGCAAGAAAAAGCAAACATGGGGCTAGCTAGGAAGCTCTCCTCAACTTCAGGGGCCACTCACCCTCCGTCTTGCCACCACCAGACCACATGACAAGGAGCACATGCACAATCATTTTTCAAATTTTAATATTTGCCAAACACAAGAGCTGTATTTTTTTTTGTTAGCATTGAGTTTTGTTTGGTACTCCGTACTCAGTACATGCTAGTGGAGACAGGGGCCATGCCCCCTCGACATGATTATTTTCATATATAGCCCTGAATTTCTCTGCTAAAACCTCTCAAAACTTGTTAATTTAGTGCTCCGGCCTTTTCTAACATCTGTAGTGCCCTTGCTTTTTTTTAATCATGGACCATGAGTATAAGGGCAGAGTATTAAAATTTGACCCAATTTATCTTTATTTGGAGAGTCTCTTTAAGAGACTCCTCTAATTTATTATGCCCTCTAGCTGCCTCCGTAAATTTGACTCTCTATATCCAACTCACATAAAACATATTGATTTCATGTAACTACCAAATCTAGCTCTATGTAAGCAAAATATTTGACAAAACATATAATTTCCTACACTTTCTTGGTGACGACATACGAGTATACATCAGCCCGTCCTTACGGTCATCACAAATGCAGATGATATGTACGCCGCCGCATGGTGTTGCTGTAGTCACGATGAGGCATGTAAGGAGAGAAGGGAGGTGTAGGGGGACTTTATGGCTTGCTCGTATGCCAATGCTGCCTGTCGTGGCCTGGCACATGTAGATGCCGTGTTCGGTTCGTTTGGCATGGTGACGATCATAAACCGTCATTACCGTTTGATTCTTCATGCTACTTTAAATTATGGTGTCCATATCGGAGACTCAAATCCAAGTAAATGAAATTTCCAATATGTGTGTTAAAACGTTGCATATTTAAAATTGTATGCATCTAGATTGTCTGTTATATGTCTTAATGCTGCGTGGGTCTTGCTGAGAACAAAAGCTAGGTCTTACTGATGGATTAAGTCATAGGCAACAATATAAAAGAGAGATTGTGCGATAAAACTTGGTCATGACCAATAACATTGCTAAAGTGCTAATCACATCTTCGGTTGCATGGATCTTCTCGGAGATAGCTCTTGTGATTTCTGTAACACCACGAATCAATCAATGAAATTCCATGTGCTGTAAAATAAAATAAGAAATATTGCACTGCCAATGCACGTTCGTGGCACATAATTTTCATTCCTTCAGGTTCGTGTGTTCAGAATCCACAAGGGGAATGCTTTTTGTCTAGCAAAATGAGAATAAGAAAAGTTTTTTTTTTAGAATTCAGAGAATAAGAAAATCTAAATGTTTGTTGGGACGTCTGGGCCAATTGGCCTAGGCTGTCGTCGGCCCACATATCTATCGACTGCCGACCAATGTGTGCACGAGCGAGTCCTTTTGGCCCGAGGCGTATCAGCATCGCCCTCCCTCTCCTAGTCCTAGCTCGTCCCCAAAAAATCTTGTTCGAGGTTGTCGAGGTAATTAAGTGGCGGTGATCCAGGGCGCCGGCGACCAGAGAGGAGGAGGAGGCCAGGGGCGCATTGGAGGCAGCGTTGCCTTCCTGACCGCGCGGGCGACGCAGCTATCACACCCAATATCCGGCCGGCCGGCGACTATTTTGGTAAGCGCCACAGCTCAACTCTGTTTTTTTTCCCACATCGCTTACTTACATAGATCGACACTGGTTATTATCTCAAGCTGCACATGTGGATTGTATTGGTAATTTGGTGCACTAGTGATTTATGTGCTGTAGAAGTAAATGGGTGTATTGATCAAAGAATCATGCGACTGACTTTTTTGAAGGATGACCATGATATGTCGTGTTTCCATGCATTATCACAAAATTTTACAGCCCACTTCGGCACTGCTTCTCAATCGAGGACAACAAGCCCCTGGAAAACCTTTTATTCCTTTTTTTTTCATTATATTGATGGCTCCAGAAGTACTTCTTTCTTTCAAAAATTTCCTATTTCATTTCGCTCGCTAGATTTGACCTATGAACTCTAAAAAGATGTTTTGTTTCTGTGGGCAACCATTTATAGTCTTTTGGTAAATATGTTTTTACTAGCACAATGCCTGTGCTTTGCAACGGGAGAGTAAAATATGGACCACAGAACGCACAAAGCTGGTGTCAGTGGTCCTCTTGCACTTTTCTTTGACCGTGACTACGGCGGGCTTACGCCGGCCTGAACTTTTATAACCAACCGAGGGCAAACATACAGGGTCTGAAGTTACAATTTAAGAGGACAGTGGACGAGCAAAAAGGAAAAGAAATCAAGGCGGATCGAACCTTATACACCAAGCATTGAGGGCAGCAGCTTCAGAGTGGTCGTGGCAACGATTGGCCCATAGGCGAATATCTTCGACGCAGCGTTGCAGGACCTGAAGGAGGCTGTCATCTCGACCGCTGAATACCAGGGAGTTGCGTCTCTTCCAGATGTTCCAAGCAATGACAATCTTAATTGTAGTCATACCTTGCTTTGGGGGTGGGGTGGCCAGATGTCTTCGACATCGCCAGAGAAGGCCATGGCGAGACCTGGGAAGAAGTGATTCTAGACTTCACTTGCACGGTGGCATCCGACAATCAGATGAGCAGTATCTTCATCGCAAGGGCTGGAGGGGCAAGCAGCAGAGAGAGCTAGCTGGTGGCGTTGGTGTCGCTCATTGGTGGGAAGTCGACGTCGACGCATGAGCCAGGTGAAGATCTTGCACTTCAGCGGTGCAGCAGTCAGCCAGGTAGTCGCCGCCTTGTCGTCCGGATGCAGGTGCCTGAAAGAATTGACATAGAAATCCTCTTGCACATTTGAATTTTGAGACTTATAAACATTTTCCAAATACTTGTTTCAATTTTCCAAGTACATGAATAGGTTAGGGAAAAATCTTATTTTGGTAAAAGAGATGCTTTACCTGAACTGAAGGGACCAGGACCGACCCCATGCAAGTAGTATAGTTACGTGTGCGTGCAGCCTGCTAATCAATCAATCAACAAATCGAGCTAGCTTTGTTTCGTCGGCTAAAAGTTCGCATCGGCTACACAAAGGATATATCTGGAGCTACCTAACAAATCTGGAGCTAGCTTCACGGTGCGTTGCGATCGGCTGAACCTCTAAGGAGAGCATTCGCAAAAAAAAAGAGACCTGTCAGGAGAGAAAACTTAGCGCGCAACCAGGAAGACGCAGCCCACCGGCCACCGCTCCTTCATGATTTCTTTAGTTCCTTTTTTTCTGACGAGCCAGTCCATAGTCATCTTCCTCCTGTTGACAGGAGAACGACCCGCCTATGTTCTCTCTTAAACCCTGCTCGGAACATTTGCGACGAAAGCGCCGCACACGAGCAGTCTGCAGCCATGAAGGAACCTCGACCATGCCAGAAACACGGAGGCCATCTGGATTAGCGTCAGCGTTCCCTACCCAGCCTTGTTGACGGCGCGGAGCATCTCAGCCCCGAGTCTGCTCTCCGCCCACCAGACTTCTTCGGCTCGCGGCGGTCGATGCTGGCGAGAAAGCCACGGCCGACGTAGCGCAGCAGGATGGACTGGGGAATAGCACTGGTCGGCGACGGCGGCCTGATGATACTTTTCACAGGCAGAGGAACACCGAGCACAGGGCATCAAACGAGCGCTTCATGGCGGCAGCCGTGTCGCTGGCTTGCTGCTCGGGACTACGTACACGTAGAGGAGAGGTTCATTTTGACTTTTAAGGGACGGTTGGGATGCGATCTGTAGGAGGTTTCAGACTTTCAGTTCGACCTGGTCACATATACATTGGCGATGGGAGGTTTGAGTCCAGCGCGTCAGATTCGATCGTACCAAAACAAACGAAGTGTTTTGTGGCAGAAGATGATTCGGTCGTACCAAAACAAACGAAGTGTTCTGTGGCAGAAGATGTATTATGTGATTTGGTGGAAGGGTAAATTAGTCCAAAAAATATGATTGACGATGGAAACCTTACCGCTTTTATTATTAGGTATAGATATATACATCCTAAAAATTCTGACAGATTACAAACTCTTGCTACAAAGCATGTTATTCTTACATTCTCGGCTAGAGTAATACTCCTTTTGTTTCTGAAATATGAGCTTTCACTGTAATGTTCTTACAGAATTTTTTTAATGATTACAAAATCGCAGTCATAAGAAAATACTTTTCAAGATGTAACAGTATCACATTATAGGATTAAGTATTGGTCAAAATATGATTTCGCTAGTCAAAATACGCCTTGCATAAAGAAACAGATGGAGTACAGTTTGGTCTCGCAATATCATTTTTGCTACCTACAATTTGTGTCATTTGCATGGATGTATGGACCAGCCAAGGAAAGGGGTAAGATAGAACATCAAATGGGGCAGATTGGCGTCTTACTATTTGTCCGTGGAAGTGCATGTAAACAAGTCATATGACATATGTTAAATCATTGCTTTAGAGATAGTGCTGCTCATTTGGTTGTCATGAACATTCCTACAACCACTGCAAGTAGCAAAATGACACATCTTGTTAGAAGTCATGGAATCATGCCATACATAAGTAGCTAGTGTATGAGAGCATGATAGTAGTACTTGTCAAATTTACCAACCTTGCCTTTCTCTATTGACTTCAGAGTTATATACATAGGTTTACATGGGCCAACTTGGGCTAGACTAGACTATTTGGGCTAGATACAACTATACACATATTCTAACACCCCCCTTCAAACTCAAGGTGGATCTGAGACATTGAGTTTGAGGACATGAAGCTTATGGTGTTCTTTAGTTTGAGCTTTTGTGAAGAAATCTGCAAGTTGAAGCTCTGATGGAACATATTCCAGATGAATGGTTAATTGCTGGCAATGAGAACGTGTGAAGAAAGCATCCACACCAATATGTTTGGTTAACTCATGCTTGACAGGATCATTTGCAATCTGGATGGCAGCAGTGCTATCACAAAGAATGGTAGTGGGTGCGTCACATGAGACACCAAGATCAGCCAACAACCAACGAAGCCAAATGATTTCTGCTGTAGTGGTAGAGAGTGCTCTTAGTTCAGCCTCAGCACTAGACCGTGATATTGCATTATGTTTCTTCGACTTCCATGCAATAGGAGAGGTGCCCAGAAAAAGACAATAGCCAGTAACAGAGAAACGGTCATCAGGATTGCTTGCCCAAGTGGAGTCAGAGTAAGCATAAAGCTTGTTGATTCAGAGGGGAATGACCTTTCTAACCCACACACACACCGATAGCACTGGCGGCTGGATGCTTGGATTAGGTCTTGCTCTTCTCCAGCCCCTTCCTTTTATAGGTCAGCACTTCATGGGCTTGGGCCTCTTGGGCCAGAATGGTTCAACACTCCCCCTCAAGATGGGTGGTAGATATCTATTAGCCCCATCTTGTCACATGCTAAGTTACAGTCCTTTGTTCCCAGTGCCTTTGTCAAACAATCAGCAATCTGTTGTCCAGAGTTGACATGTGTAAGGCTGATGATTCCAGCATCAAGTTTCTCCTTAATGAAGAAGCGATCAATTTCTACATGCTTTGTCCTATCATGCTGAACTGGGTTATTGGCAATACTTATAGCCGACTGATTGTCGCACCACACTCTCAAGGGTCCCTTCCTCAGTAGTTTCAACTCACCTAGGAGGTACTTCACCCAGAGCACTTCACAGACCCCTTGAGATAATGTTCTATACTCCGCTTCTGCTGTTGATCTAGAGACAACAGTTTGCTTCTTGCTTCTCCATGACACCAAATTTCCTCCCACAAATACACAATAGCCTGATGTTGATCTTCTATCATCTTGACAGCCAGCCCAATCAGAATCACTATAGCCATCCACCTCAAGATGTCCACTCTTTGCAAACCACAACCCCTTTCCCAGAGTCCCCTTCAGGTATCGTAGGATTCTATGCACTATATCAAGATGCCCACTCCTTGGTTCATGCATGTATCTGCTCACTACAAAAACAAAACTATACTCACCTGGGTACCTACACACCCTTTCGAAAGCCAACACATGTCTAACGGTGTTAGTTTCGTGGAATCTTTTTAACAGCACTAGCTTCCACGGCCCGAGCCACTCCCTCTACCTTATCTTCTCGTTTCTCTCCCCACCCCTCGTCGTCACCTTCTCCCCCACCGTGCTCATCCCCACCTTCCCAGGAGCCGGCCTTCTCACGAGTCACCGCCGCCGGGCGAGCGCGGTGACCCGCGGTTGCCGCCGCCGCTCGGTCGCGTGTGAGCCGCACACGCGCGGGCGACCTTCCTCCAGGCGGCGGACCTCCAGGCGGTTCTTGCAGAGAAGTGATCAGTTCAGTAGCAAATCACCCAAGAACAAGAAGTCCAGCCCACCGTTGACCCCATCCATCCCCAAATGGACACGGAGAGCATGTGCACCGTGGAGCGGCGCGGCCGCGTCCACCTCATCACCATCACCGGCGCCGGCGAGCACAGCCTGGGGCTGCCCCTCATCTCGGCCCTCCGCTCCGCCGTGGCCGCCGCCCGCGACTCCCCCGGCGCCGACGCCCTCGTCCTGACTTGCGAGGCGCACCACACGGCCTAGCCTAGAAGCATGGTGTGGCCGCCAACCTCCCCACGCATTGCTCGTGGCCGCGAAGCTCGACTTGCTCCCGACGACGTCGGCAAGCACCAGTCTAGTCGCCGCTGCGTGCGAAGCCAACACCGGCGTCTGCGTGGCCTGCAGGTCAGCACCAGCCTGGTCGCCGCTGCGTGCACGGTCCCGCGCCACCTGCACGCCTCCATGAGCGAGGGCTTCCGGGGCCTGCTCGGCGATCTCCTCGCGCTGCCCATGCCCACGGTCGCCGCCGTCACGGGCCACGCAGCCGTCGCCGGCTGCGCGCTGGCCCTGGCCCACGACTCCATCATCATGCGCGCCTCCCGCGGGTTCCTGTACATGAGCGAGGTGAACGCCGGCATCAAGATCGTCAACTACTTCGGGGAGGTGTTCCGGCAGAAGGTCCCAGACGCCGCAACGATGCGTGGCGCGACGTGTGCGAGCGCAGACCTCTCCAGCGACGCGGCCGTGTTGAATATGAGCGCCCGAGCCTTGCTGCTGTGCGCGGTGAACTCGTGGAGTATCTGCAGACTGCAGCATGGGGTCGAGGCCGCCGTCCTCGGCACGGCCGCGACAGAAGCTCGAAAGGTCTCGCCGGTGCAGGAAGCCCTCCATTCCCGGGACGCCGCGGGCCGACGCGTCGAGGTCGGCGCCCGCGGCGACGGGGACCTCGCCGAGCTCCACGAGGCTGGGCACGGACAGGTAGGCGAGGAAGCTGCATGCGCTGGCCGTGCGGAAGGTCCGGTCCAGAGGAGGAGCTCCCTCTGCCTCTTCCTCTGCCTCTACCTCTGCTTCGCCGGCGGTCGCCGCGCTGGCTTGCGGGAAGATGACGACTCCCTCCTCTCGGACCTCGCCACCGATGGGCGACGAGATCCCGAACCTCGCCCAAAAACTCGATTTGGTCGCGGGGCAGTAGGCTAATTAGCCGCTACTAGCTGATAATTAGACGCTACTAATTACAAATAGCTGCTAATTAGTTCCAACAACACACTTGGTGACAAGAATTTGCTTTTTTATTCGCTCTTTACGAAACAGGTCCTATCTTCGATGTCATGCATGCCGTTTAGTGCTGTTTAGTGGCCGTGAGTCACACGAAGAATCCAATGGTGGAGGGTAGCATCCAACGGTGATGCATAGGTGTGTACGTACCAAGGTGTGTAGCAAATCCACTCTCCTGCTCACTATACTGACAGCATATGTAATGTCAGGCCTGGTATGCCACAAGTATAATAGTCTCCCAACCAGTTTCTGGTAATCTTCCTTATTCACTAGCTCACCTGATTGTGCTGTCACTTGATGGTTTTGTTCAATCGGGGTAGGAGCTGCACGACATCCCATCATGCCCATGTCACTCAAGAGATCCAAGGTGTATTTTCGTTGGCATAAAGATATTCCCTTCTCTGACCTAGCCACTTCTATACCAAGGAAGTATTTTAGGTTGCCCAAATCTTTTACCTCGAACTCCTTGCTCAGACATTCCTTTAACCTCTTTATTTCCTCCTGATCATCTCCAGTGATGATAATATCATCTACATAGACTGCAAGAATAGTGATCTTCCGATCAGAATGTCTGTAGAACACTGTGTGGTCGCCATTACATTGACCATATCCCATACCGCAAACAACCCGTTTGAACCTATCAAACCATGCCCTCGGCGATTGCTTAAGTCCATACAAAGATTTCTTCAACCTACATACCTTCCCAGTGGTCTCTCGGGTACCAAAACCTGGTGGTATCTCCATGTACACTTCTTCCTGTAGGTCCCCATGCAAGAAAGCATTCTTTACATCTAACTGATGTAATTTCCACCCAAAGTTAGCAGCACAAGAAACCAATATCCTTACTGTGTTCATCTTTGCTACTGGAGCAAATGTCTCATCATAGTCAATTCCATAAGTTTGACTAAACCCTCTTGCCACCAATCTGGCTTTATACCGTTCTACCTTCCCCTCAGGATTCTGCTTCACTGTATAAATCCACTTACAACTCACTGCTTTCTTTTCTGCCGATAGTTTGGTTAGTACCCACGTCTTATTTTTCTTCAGTACTTCCAACTCCTCTATCATTGCTTCCCGCCACTTTGGATCTTGCTTTGCAGACTGCCAATCCCTTGGGATTGATACAGTTTGAAGAGAGGCAACAAATGCTCTATAGGAGGGAGACAGAGCCTTATAAGACATAAATTTCCCAATGTCATGGTCACCAGAATCAGTTTGTAGAGCATGCGTTTCACATAGGGCCTTCCTTGCCATGTCACTTTTCCTTGCCGCTTCACGTGTCCCCTTTCGCAACGCAATAGGCAGATCCACTGTATCAGATGAACTATCAACAGTGCTTTGCTGCTCCCCCTGCACATGTGGCTGCGGTCTATCAGATGAGCTTGCATCACCGCTACCTTGCTGCTCCCCCTGCATATGTGGCTGCCGTCGAGAGTACACCTGGAGATTCTGTGGCCATCGATCCCGAACAGGTTCAATAGGAATCTGGAGAGAACCATTCTGAATTGTACTTACTATCGGCTGATCCTGAATCCCATTATCAGTATTAATGCCAACAGAATCAGCTGCCCCTTGCTGAGGGTGTGACATAACCTTCTCCCCCTCATGGCCATCTTCCAAAGAGTGAAGTTGGTCAAGTTCAGTAAACAATAGGCTATGATCAGTAGATTCGCCGTAAAACGGCTCAGATTCCCTGAAGGTGACATCCATACTCACAAACATCCTTTTTGCAGAGGGACTCCAACACTTATACCCCTGTTGGCTAGATGAATATCCCACAAAAACACATTTCACTGCCCGTGGGTCCAATTTCCCAATAGATGGCCTATGATCCCGAACAAAACATGTACTACCAAATAACTTAGGAGGAACAACAAACTTATTCTCTCCAAATACCAGCTCACATGGGGATTTCATACCTAATATCCTAGAAGGTGTCCGGTTGATCAAGTATGTGGCTGTCATGACTGCTTCACTCCACAAGAACTTGGGTACATTCATTGTGTACATAAGTGAGCGAGCAACTTCCAAAATGTGGCGATTCTTACGCTCTGCCACACCATTTTGAGGAAGGGTATCTGGGCAAGATGTTTGATGAAGAATACCTTGATCAGACAAGAAAGTCCCAAAGGTGGTGTTCACATACTCTGTGCCATTATCAGTTCTGATCACCTGCAGCTGAACCTGAAAATGATTCTTCACATAAGCATGAAAGTTCTGAAAACACTGGAACACTTCATCCTTGTGACGCATCAAGTAAACCCAAGTCATACGAGAATAGCAGTCAATAAAAGTAACAAAGTACTTCATTCCATTTACTGACACCACTGGGCAGGTCCATACATCTGAATGAATAAGCATAAAAGGAGATATGCTCCTAAGCCCCTTACTCACATATGAGGTTCTTGTGTGTTTAGCATATTCGCAGGCATTACATGTCAGTTTGCCCTTGCCTATTCCACACATAACATCTGGAAATATTCTACTCATCTTATCAAAAGATACATGCCCCATCTTACAGTGATGGATCATTGCATGCTTCTCCTTGTCTTCCATGGATGCAGCGTACACCAACTCTGGCTTCACCCCTTTGTCCATATACCAGAGCCCTCTATGCCTGGTACCAGTCCCAACCATCTGCCTCGTTAGTCGCTCCTGAATCAAGACACCAAACTTGTCAAGAGTCACACTACAATCGATATCATCAATTAGAGCACTCAAAGAGACCAAATTGACAGGGAACGCTGGCACATGTAAAACTGAGGATAGAGAAATGCTTGAAGTGCACTTTACTGTGCCAACCCCAATGACGGGCTGTCTTGTACCATCAGCAGTTTGGATGGTTCCATTGTGAGTAGGAGGATGCTTGTTGTAAGACTCAAATACACAAAATTTACCCGCAACATGCTTAGATGCTCCCGAGTCTAAAACCCATTCTGTATCATTTTCATTAGTAGCAAGAGATGCTATTTCAGAATTACCTTCATCTGTGGAGACCCAGTGGGCAAAGTCTCCATAGGTAGCATCACCTACTTCTGCACCCTTGGACATCCCACTGTCCCCCTCATCAACTGCTATGTGAGCCTTCTGAACTCCTGAGTATCCACCTCGGCCTCTGGTAGTCTGCCCCCTGTGGTATCCTGAATATCCACCTCTGCCACTAGCCATCCTACTCCCTCTAGTGTATCCCCTGCCCCTGCCACGAGTTGGACAGTTCCACTTTAGGTGACCTACCTCCCCACAGGTAAAACAATCCCTAGTCTCTTTCCACTCCCTTGGCTCGACAACAACAAATGTTGAGGACGGTACAGTCTTCTCATCCGCTTGCTCAAGAGATAGACGCACCTCCTCTTGAGTCATTGCTGCAATAGCCTCATCAATAGTGGGCAGTGAGGTATGATGCAACAGAGAAGCTTTTCTTCCATCAAAGCGCTTATGGAGCCCCTCCAGAAGTTGTAACATGCGTCTGCGTGCTATCCATTTCTGTCCTGACTCAATGCAGGCTGCATCATAGAGTTCGAGAGGGTCACAGTTATCCTGGTCTGCCCACAATGCTTGCAGCTCAGCCACATATGTCATCACTGAATTTTCACCTTAGCGCAAGCGACGAATCTTGCCATCTGTCTGAGCAATGAGTATAACATTGCCCTTGCCGGAGTATTGGGTGGACAGTGTCTTCCATATCTCAGCAGCAGTGGATAGCCCTTCCACAGATCGCCCAAGGGAGGGCACCACTGAATTCAACAGCCACCCAATAAGCAAGGAGTTGATGGCCTTCCACTTCTTCCCTTCTGCACTAGTTTTGTCTCCTGGTTCCCCAACAGTACCCAACAAGTACCCATCAAGATCTTTCTGCTCCACAGCCAACCTTGCCCTCCGAGACCAACTCAGACAGTTGGCAGCACCCTCAAGTTTGAGGTCAGTTGGCGCCAACACAAGCTTCTGAACCACTTCCTCTTGAGGCACGATAGCCCCAGTGGTTGGGCCATCTGCCTTGGAGGCAAGGAATGTGGTGAGCTTCTCCAGAGCCTCAGCTAGACTCTTTGCATCAGCCATCTTCACCGCTGCAACTGGCACCCTCAAGTACACAACAGCAACTCTTCAACCCCTAACACCTTCTGCCCTGCCATCGTCGCTGCCCGCAGCAGCCGCAGCTCCGCTGCCCTCAGCAGCCTTTCACGCCACCACCGCACCCAGCAACCATAGCTCTGATACCATGTTGATTCAGAGGGGAATCACCTTTCTAACCCACACACACACCGATAGCACTGGCGGCTGGATGCTTGGATTAGGTCTTGCTCTTCTCCAGCCCCTTCCTTTTATAGGTCAGCACTTCATGGGCTTGGGCCTCTTGGGCCAGAATGGTTCAACAAAGCTGGAGCTGACTTGTGCGGGCATAAAACAGCCGGCGAGATGATGTCCCCCTCAAGTATCGAAGAACACGAAGCAAGTGACTATAATGAACTGAGGTAGGAGCACAAACAAACTGACTCAAGATATGAACTGCATGAGCTATGTCTGGTCTTGTCACAGTGAGGTATACAAGGCTGCCAACAAGATGACGATAGCGAGAGGGATCCTTAAGAGGAATGCCATCGGTAGAGCGCAACTGCAGCTGCAGTTCCATCGGTGTAGCAGCAGTACGAGTATTAGTAAGACCTGAGTGCAATATCAAATCCTAAGTATAGCGAGACTGAGAAAGATAGTAGCCATCCTCAGTGCAATCAACCTCAATTCCCAGAAAGTAACTGAGAGATCCTAGGTCTGACATCTTGAACTGCTCACTTAGCTTTCTTTTAACAAAGGCAATGTACTTCTGATCATCTCCAGTAATCAACATATCATCCACATAGAGAAGAAGCAAAGTACGGCCACTTTCAGATGTATGAATGAAAAGTGCAGGATCATGATCACTGGGGGAGAAACCTGCAGCGCAGACCACAGAACTGAATCGCTCAAACCACGCACGAGGGGCTTGCTTAAGCCCATAAAGTGCTTTGCGAAGGCGACAAACATGACCAGATGGAGCCTCAACACCTGGAGGTGGCTGCATATAAACTTCCTCTTGTAAATCACCATTGAGGAAAGCATTCTTTACATCCATTTGTGAAATCTGCCATGACCGAGCAGCAGCCACAACAATTAAAGTACGAACAGAGGTCATATGAGCAACTGGAGCAAATGTCTCATCATAGTCTCTCCCATGAGCCTGCTGAAAACCTCTGGCAACAAGTCTGGCCTTATAGCGGTCCACTGAACCGTCCGACCTGGTTTTGACTTTATACACCCATTTGCAAGTGATAGGAACTGATCGAGGAGGTAAAGGTACAATATCCCATGTACGTGTAGCCTCTAGAGCAGCAAGCTCCTCACACATGGCCAGCTGCCACTCGGGCACCATGGCTGCCTCTTGATAAGAATTAGGCTCACAGACTGCCCCAATACTGAAATCCTTTTTATATCTGTTTGGAAGCTCAAGAGAGGAGCGATCACGAAGGGCATACCTGTTTGTCTTAGGGGATTCATCAGTGCAAGGTTCAGTGGTACTGGTCGGATGAGCAGATGATGAAGGAATAAGCGGCTGAGTATCAGATGAAACTTCTGGACGACGACTATAATGAAAAGGAAAAGAATCCAGATGACGTGGGGCTGGTGGAACAGGAGAGGAGTGAGGAACTGGTGAGGGTGGTGTGTCGTGTTGTGGTTGATCAGAAACTGACTCATCCGAAATGAAGATTGGTGGAAGAGAAAGAAAAGAGGTGGACTCTAAAGAGGTGGAGGATGATAAGCGAGTAGAAGAGTTAAAGAAGAAGGGCTGATCCTCATTAAAAGTGACATCTCGAGAGAAGCGAATACGACGAGCGGAAGGATCATAACAACGATACCCCTTATGTTCAAGACTATATCCAAGAAAAACACACTGGACAGATTGAGCAGTCAACTTGGTACGCTCCCGAGGTGCTAATAAAACATAACATGTACATCCAAAAACACGAAGGTGGTCATACGTGGGAGGAGAACCAAACAAAACCTCACCAGGACATTTGCCCTGAAGACGAGAGGAAGGTTGTATGTTTATAAGATACACAGCCGTGGAAATAGCTTCACCCCAGAAATGAGTAGGGACAAAGGAAGAGATCATAAGGGTACGAGCAGTTTCAATTATGTGGCGATGTTTTCGCTCAGAAACACCATTTTGAGCATGAGCACCAGGACAAGACAGCTGGGGAAGAGTACCCTCAGAAGAAAGAAACTCGCAAAAGGATGCAGAGAGGTACTCCCCCCCGAGTCAGAGCGAAAAACACGAATAGCACTTGAAAATTGAGTATGAACCATTTGTGCAAAAGCCTGATATATAGAATTCAACTGGGAACGATGTTTCATAAAATAGACCCAAGTATACTGAGAGTAATCATCAACAAATATGACATAGTGTTTGTGACCGCCTTTTGAAACGAAAGGTGAAGGACCCCATACATCAGAGTGCACTAAATCAAAAGGACGACTAGAATAGGTGGTGCTAGAGGGATATGGAAGTTGTATCTGTTTCCCTAGATTACAACCCTTACAGCGGAAACCAGCATCCACAGGAACACGGCCCAAAACACCTTGTCCAATAAGACTAGATAAACGAGAACCACATAGATGACCTGAACGATGATGCCACTTGGCAAAAGGGGGCGAAGAGGTGGAACTTGACGCTGAGGTAGAGGAAGTAGACGATACGAAAGCCGAGGGAAGATGAAGAGTGTCAAGTTCGTAGAGGGATGTGGATCCACTAAGGCGATGGCCAGTACCAATGATCCTCTTGCTCTGAAGATCTTGCACATAACATGAGGTTTTGTTACAACCAACAAAGTTGTCCATATCAGTAATTTGACCAACAGATAAGAGACTCATGGATAATTCAGGAACAAAGGAAATGTCAGGAATTGAAAACTTGGATGTGCAAAGAGAACCCTGATGAGTAACAGAACAAGATGTACTATCAGCGGTATGAACGGAGGCACCATCCTTCACTGGCTGACATGACACAAGCTGGGAACGGTCAGAGGTGACATGAAAAGAAGCTCCTGAATCAAGCACCCAAGGCTGAGTAACACGAGAAGCAGTCTGAGAGGCAGCAGACACTGATGCACTCATTGCTGGCTGTGACTGTGGTTCACCTATCACAATAGCAGAAGACCTCCTAGTAGGAGGGTGACGCTGCTGCTGAGAAGGAAACTTCCTTTGGTACTCAGCCAACAACTCTGGGTGAAGGGAAAAACAGCTATCAACTGTGTGTCCAGACCTCTTGCATTGGGTACAAAATTTTCCTGAAGAACCCAACAACTCTGGGTGTAGGATGAAGCAACTATCAACTGTGTGTCCAGACTTCTTGCATTGAGTACAGAATTTTCCTGAAGAACCTCTCAGAGGGCCCCTTGGAGCAGCAAGAACACTGGTGTGAGTCATTGGACCAGCGGATGAGGTAAGGGAGCGAAGACGTGTCTCCTCGGCAATTAAGCTAGCAAGAGCCTCATCCAAAGAGGGAGGTGCAGGAAGACCAAGGAGCTGAGTTCTGTTGTTCTCAAAATCCTGCCTGAGCCTCATCACAAACTGAAACATGAAGGACTCAGCCTCATAATTCTCCTTTGCCACACAAGACTCACACCCAGAACGACTCTTTGGAGTCATTGACATAAGCTGACTAGTGATGCGAGTGAAGGCTTCATAATACTCCTCTATGGACGAGTCATGCTGCTGAAGATTTTGCAAATTTTGCAACAAGGAATAGCGAAGTGCACCACTTGGCTGAAGATATCGCTGCTCCAAATACTTCCATATTTCTTTTGCAGTGATGTGGTGCTCAAGACTCATCCGAAGCGACGGAACAACATTAAGAATTAAGGCACCCATGACCTTAGAATCAGTTTTTCTCCAAACCTTTTTCGTGGCCTCATCCGCCTTAACATCCGGAGGATCATCAGTCAAATGGTCATCAAATCCAGCAGCCCTCACAGCAGTTCTCACTGAGAATGCCCACTCTCTGTAATTTGGGCCATCAAGCTTGATGTCAATAGAAAAGATAGACCCGTCCTTGGCCATTTCAGCAAACTAGCAAGAAATCCCTTGCAACAACTATGAGAAGAACAGGGCACTAGCAGCTGCAACCACTGTAGAGCAGAGCAAAGGACAGAACAAGCAGCTACAGAGAGCAAAACAGACACTCACAGCAAGGGATGAACAAGCAGAATAGCTGATTTCAGCAGCTCCTTGTAGACAGCTGCAGTAGCAGCAGGATGAAGAGACGCAACAGCCCTGGTCCGATCTGGACTCACACGGACGGAAGATGGTAGCAGCAGCACCAAGTCCAACCTGGACTCAGCGAGCAGCGCGACGGGAGACGGTGAAGACGACGGGAGCAGCCGCCGGCGAGTTGCCAACAGTGGCGGCTGGAGCTAGGTCACGAGGGAACCCTTGCTCTGATACCATGTCAAATTTACCAACCTTACCTTTCTCTATTGACTTCAGAGTTATATACATAGGTTACATGGGCCAACTTGGGCTAGACTAGACTATTTGGGCTAGATACAACTATACACATATTCTAACAGTACTCACATTGCATGCAACACGTTTGCTACAGATAACTTGTCGTTTGAGTCACTTAAGTTTGTATGTATGTGAAAGCTATTCTTGCATATGGAGTATATGAACAATGAGTCATATTGGGTATGGCACTGCATGTTTTGTAGATGAAGAACATGCCAATTTCCTAGATCAGAGTTAATTTGTGTGTGAATATTCTAAAGAATATTTTGTGATGTGTTTACATCTGTAAAAGGTTTGCATTCCAAACTCATATAAATGGCTACTGTACTTTCATGAATGAAAGGTCCCAGGTGTGTTCTTGTGCTCTTTTTTAATAAATGTGTTTTTGATCTTATGTAGATCTTTTTTCATGGTGGTGGCCATGGATGATGTAGCAGCTTCTGTATCCAAGAAGCGGAGGTGGGACGAGCCGGAATTGCAAGGTTCTCTGGCAAGCAAGGTTGACTCTAGCTGCGGCGACGATGCGAGTCTTGATCTCATTAGCTGCCTCCCCGATGAGATCCTCGGCATCATTATCTCCCTCCTCCCCATCAAGGGTGCCATGCAGACGATCCTTCTCTCCTCGAGGTGGCGCCACCTCTGGCGCTGCACCCCGCTCAACCTTGTTGTCGACCATGGCCTCTGCGGGCAGGAGTGTGACCGTATCGCCATCGTCTCCAAAATCCTCGACACACACCCTGGCCCTTCCCGCCGCCTCTCCCTCCGCAGCATCTGGCTCCGCCGCAACATCTACGACAAGTTTGACAGCTGGTTCCGGTCGCCCTCCCTCGATGGCCTCGAGGAACTCGAGTTCATTTCCTCTGGTCACCCCTACGAGGGCACCAAGCCCAAGCTGCCGTGCCCGCTGCCGCCTTCCGCTCTCCGCTTCACATCCACGCTACGTGTCGCCAGCATTTGCAACTGCGATTTCCCCGATATCACCGCTGCTCCTGCACTTTGTCTCCCTCGGCTGAAGCAGCTTAAGCTTGACAGTGTCCTTATCTCAGAGGCTGCCATCCATAAGCTGCTTGCCGGCTGCACTGTGCTCGAGGGGCTTCACCTTCAAAATATCTGTGGGCTGAGAAACATTCGGATTGTCTCACGAACTCTCATTAGTATTAGTTTCGGTGGTTCTTGTTACCGATACGCAGATGTGTTTCAGGAGCTTGTCATTGAGGATGCACCTTCCCTTGAGAGATTGATTGAGCTTGGTGCGGGGAGAACAATTACGGTCACTGCCGCGCCAAAATTGACGGTGTTGGGCTACCTGTCTAGCAAAATGTCCAAACTTGTGATTGGAACCCTAGTTGTTAAGGTATAACAAGTCTTCTTTTTGAAATTTGCATTTCGGTTTATTCTTGATATGTGTCTTGTTGTTCTTTAGGAAATGATGCCTATCAACTTGACCATGTCAGTGCACACAGTGAAGGTGTTGTTTGTGCAATCTATCGGCCCCAATCTAGATACAATTCTTGGATTCATCAAATGCTTTCCCTGCTTGGAGAAGCTATACATCCAGGTGAATTTTTGTTGTTGTTAAATGCTACCACTTTTATAACGACAGAGCTAGTGGTTGAACCTGCATAAGGAGTCTTTCAGGGTAGTAAATGGAACGTGCTAAGGGACTATGCTTTCATTAATACTTGATTCACACATCATGCAACTCATCTTGATGTGATTAAGTCCCAGCTGTCAAGGAAGTTAGTCTTTTTTATTACTTAAATTATTCTCTTATTTTGCAGTCATATCTTAGGAACGGTATGAAAAATGTGCTGCAATATGACCCAGTTGATCCTATTGAATGCCTTGATCTCCATCTTAGAGAAATAGTACTGGATTGCTATCAAGGCATGAGACGTGATGTTAACTTTGCCAAGTTCTTTGTTTGGAATGCAAGAGTGCTCAAGGTAATGAGGTTTGGTGCCTATGGTAGTGTGAACGAGGAATGGATTGCTGATCAGCGAAGGAAGCTACAGCTGGACAACAGAGCTTCTAGAGATGCTCAATTTCATTTCGAAAGAGCTTATAGTATCCATACCAGGCACATACATGATATGTCGATGGCTGATCCATTTGATAGGTCATTATGCAAATGCCCGTAATAGATACTGTGTTTACTTTGTCTACTCCATTCCCTGATAACTTTGTTGTGGTTTGCTGTTTCAGTTATGAACCTGGAACCGTATGTTGCTGTGTAGTAGTATTCCTTGTTGTGGTTCTTGTTTCAATTGAGGTGCTGGAGGATACGGCTTCACAATCCGTGATAGTGAGTTCCTCTTCTAGGGATACTTACTCTGCACTTTTATTCATCTGAAGTTTGGTAATGACGCCCTGTCCAGGGTCTTGTGATAAGGTATTGCTGGTGCAAGCACGTCGGAGTCTGCCATGGAATCGGTGCTCGTTCTGGTGTCCAGGCGATTAATTGTACGGTGCCGAGCGTTGGTGGTAACGGAATCTAGTGTTCCCATCTAAAACCAAGAAATACGGTGGTGAAAATTTCGGATTTATTTTAGTTTCCGTCACTCTCGTGGCCCTGTGGTGGAGAGCGAAAAATATGTGCCGCAAACGTTTTATATACAGAGCCACCACGCGTAGGTGAGTCCTCCTGTCCAATCATGCTATGCCACAACTATACCTCTCTTCTGTTAAAAAAAAAACTATACCTCTCTTTATATTTGCAAACAAGTACTCCCTCCGATCGGAAATAATTATCGGGGATATAGTACAAACTTTGTACTAAGCTAGTACAAAATTACCGACACTTAAAGGAAAACGTGAAACGTGCATTTTGAATTTTTCAAACAAAATTTAAAACCATTTTCATGTTTAAAAGTCTTTGAATATTTTCCAGTTCTCTAAATTATTTTTATATTCACTTATATATTATTTTTGCTATTTTTATGGTAAAGCCTAGTGTGTGAATACGAAGCAAGTCTCGTATAAGATGGTATTGAGATATTTCTAAAATGACTCCCCAAACTCAAAATCATCTCTAAGCAGCTGATCCTACTGCGTAACATAAAAACATATATAATCCATGTAGAAGATACACACATGTAATAATGCGTATATGAGTATTGGACGTGCGTTGTGGTGGTGTCGACGGCATGCCTGGCATGACCAATGCATTGATCCATTCTGAAAATGCGTTGGCCGGAGGCGTTGACGGCTTCTAGAGAATGCGCAATGGGGCTCCCTCTAAGGGTTTGATGGACCGGTTTGTGCTCCCGGCTTGTCGATGGATGGTTTGGTGAGGCCTCCGAATTAGATGGTGTGTATCATTGTGAGGTCAGGGCACACGACCATCATCAATGTTGTAGGTGTAGTGACAGAGTCCACCGGGAAGTTGACTTTAGGTTGATCCATGTATTTATTTTGTAAGGCTTTGTTAAATAGAATAATAAAAATTATCATGTATATCATTTTGATGCAGAGGCAGGGATTTCAACCTCTTTTTCACAAAAAAGGTCTATGCTGGGATTAATTTTTCTATGAATCTAGATGAATTTTTTGGGGGTGCAATTTTGTGTCTTGAAAAGTATTACCTCAAGTTATTCCTCCATGCATTCATTTACTGTTGCAAGAATATGCTGCTTTGTTGAAGAACCTTCCGGCTTGCCACCTAAGAGCTATAAGACATTGTCATGTCATCTATAGCCGACTTCACAGCTTATGCCATTAATCCGCGAGGCAACATCAGTTAAGCTCATGCCTTATTGATACAAACCAATGCAAAAAAAAAAAAAAATGAGATTGAGAAACAGATAACTGAATTGCTCAAACAAGGGGTTATCAAGCCTAGTGCCAGTCGCTTTATCAATTGCCTCGCACTGATTAAATGAATTGGGAGGAGCTAAATGGTTCACCTCTTTGGACCCGAGCTATCAAATCAGGGTAGCTGAGCAAGATGAGTATAAAACTGAATTTCGGACTCAGCGTAGTTACTTTAAGTACAAGGTCAGGCCTTATGGTAGTAGTGGTGCACCAGTCACCTTCTAAGGGATTATGACCAACATTTTAGTTCATGGACTTAGAAAATATTCTTATAAGTGGTGCACCAGCCACCTTCTACTGGTGTTTATTTATAATATTCTTACCTACATACCTACTATGCAAGCTCAAGTGCAACATCTCAGACAAATGTTTGAATTTTGACACAACGCGATCTGAAAATGAAGAACAGTAAATAATGCTTCCTCTAAATTTGCATTGAATTATTGTATCATTTCTACTCCAGATCCAAATTATTTTTTCGCGACGTAGTTCTACATTTGGAACGCGCACAGCTGTGACACTCACTGACACTTGCGGCCAGTCGTTTCGCCGGAGGTAGGTGATGAGCTGGCGAAGCTAAACCCAGAGCCGCGGAGCGCGTCCTCCACGGCCTCGTCCACCATCCTCCCCATCTCCGGCGACATGTGTCTGCTCCAGTCCCCGGCCACTCCCTTCCGGAAGAAAGCGTCGCTCCTGATGCCCGACGTGTTCCGCCGCTCACTCCTGTTGGCCTCCATGTTCCTGAGCTTCTCCAGGCTACACAGCTCCACGATCTCATCCACCACCCCACCAGCCACCTCTTCCTCGGAGAAGGCGCAGCCCATGAACTCCGCCATCGTCCTCAGGGCGCTCAGGCTCCCCGCGGGGTCGCGCAGCATCTCCTCGTACCTGAGGAACAGCACATTGGCAACGATGGCGGAGCTCGTGCGGGGGACGCGGCTCGCATCCCAGTACTCGAGCACGTGCCGCCACTGCGGGCCGTAGAAGCACCGCCCCTCGCGGAAGAGCTCGAACGCCTGTTGGAGAGGCAAGGACTCGGCGTCGACCCCGACGCTGGCCGACGCCGCCCTGGTGAAAAGCCAGGAGGAGACCAGCGCGTCCTTGGGGTCCCTGCAGACGTACACGATCCGTGTGTCGGCGAGGACGCGCGGGGGCAGGAGGGAGCAGGGGAGGTGCGTGGCGAGCACGCGCGGGGACGGGAGCGCCTCTAGCTCGTCCGCAGTGGCGTCGACCTCGATGAACTGGACGAGGTCGTGCGGGTTTTTGCGGCGGAGTGGGTGGTCGCCGGACGACGGCGGGTGCGCGGCGCGGCGGGCGGTGGCGAACGCGAGGGCCTTGAGCCACGTGGTTCCGGACTTGGGGAAGCTGGCGAGGAGCACGTCGTCGGGCCTCGGCGCGAAGCCGTTGTGCAGCGCCGGGAGACCGTGCCGCAGCGCCGCCTCCGTCAGCCAGAAGCCGCCGTACTGGCGCAGCGCGTACGGCGGGCACCGCGTCTCCAGCGGGAGCGCCGGCACCAGCTCCGCCAGCCCGGCGTACGTCGGCGCCGCTGCCGTTGCGCCTTCCCGTGCTTGGTCCATCGCAGCTGTCGTACTGGTCATCTGGTCGAGCTCCATGCATGGTGGTCGTGTGGTCGCGCATTTTAAAGGCGCGCCGCGAGAGTGGAATTTTTGACGAAAAATACCACCTATGCCCCGGATTGTCAAAAAAAGACCACTAGTAAAAAATTTTGTTAAAAAAGATCATTTGTAAAAAAAATTGTCAAAAAAGACCACCTCTTAGTGGTGGCATGTCTGGCCAACTAATACGTGACATATGCCACCAGTGTCAGAGCCGCCACCTACTTACCGCCTGGGACGGAGCCGGTATATTGCATGGCCTCCGTCGCTGTCAAAGACCGTGGGCCATGTCACTGGGCCCGCACACCTACACGCCATGACTGTCCAGCTGCCACCTTAGCTTGCTGAGTTTGACCCAGGCGACATGGCCCACGGTCTTTGACGGCGACGCACGGTGACAGAGGCCAGGCAACATGCCGGCTCCGTCTCAGACGGCCAAGTAGGTGCCGGCTCTAGCACTGGCGGCATGTGCCACATGTCAGTTGACCAGACATGCCGTCACCAAGAAGTGGTTTTGTTTTAACAAAAAATTTCGCAGGTGGTTTTTTTTAACAATCCGTTGACCTAGGTGATCTTTTTCGTCGAAATTTCGCGTGAGTGCGAGCTTAATCGGCATTGAGGCTGAATGAACATGAGTTGTCCAATTAAAACTTTTCCAACGAACATGTGCGTGCGTTGCTGGTGCAACTGCCCTGATCTGCAAATCAAACAGGTGTTGGTGAATTCACCAGCAAGGTCTTTGAATGACTGAAAAGGTAGCTCATTGTAGCGCCTGCAGCTTTGCAGCGCATTAAGCTGGGTCACTAAATAGAGTAATGCTACACCTACTTAATTTATTTATCGGTTTTGCTAATTTTCAGTAAACTTAGAATTAGCTTAAGGCTCAGTAAAATCTTTTATCGTAGAACAATGCGTCAAGATTCGCGCAACCTTATTCTCATCTCTGCCTCTTCTTTCTGGCGACGGTGCGACACGGGGCTACTGACAGCGTGGCTGGCCGCGATGGAGGCGGTGGAGGGAGCAAAGGAACTTAAGTTTGAGGGTGGGGAAGGGGGGTTGCCGGTGCCGGAGAAGGTGCAGCCGCTCACCGGCGTTAGAGGGATGTCTAGGACGGTGCCGGACCGACGAAGGCAAAAGGCGGGGTGGCGAGGTGCATGGCAGCGTGCCGGCCACATGCAGGGTGGATGGCGGTTCGGCTGGTAGTGGTTACGAGGGAAGCACAAAAGGAGCGGTGGTCGCCAAAGGTGTAGAAGAAAAAATAACATCAATCTACTGAGCTCTAAACTAATGCTGATTAGACTGAACCCTAGACTACAGACCAGTCTTTGGGACGTGGGGGCGCTTCATCACCATCGGAGAGTCCATAGCAGTTGTCCGGTTTTTTCGTGTCGTGTTTCACGCTTGACTACCACAACAACCCCTAAGTTGGCCCGTAAGACATTCTGCCCATAAGTCCAACATTTCTGCATAAAATAAAAACTCTGCTATTGGCCGAACATGAGAAACTAGATCCTGGATGCTCATCCGCGTGAGCAAACCAACAGCAGTACACCGACAGGTAAGAAACAGTCGCCGCCTCCTAAAAAAACCCTAGCCGCCGCAACTCCTCCTCCGCCGATTGGTTCTGCCTCCTCCAGTTGGCCTTGTTGGCATCAGAAGGGGCAAGGAACCTAATCTATGGATAGAGTTTTCCAGTAAAAAGTAATTCGCAGCAGTTTAGTGTTAGTTTGATTGTCTTCTTCTTGGTCTTTGTGACTATGGAGGAGATAACATTTTCAATAAGTGTTCTTCAGCCCTTCGTTCGATGACGTGACACTGGTGGAAAAAGGGCTTTTTATCCCAGTTGGTAAGGGGCTTTAGTCCCGGTTATCCAACCGGGACTAGCAAAGCGGGACTAAAGCCCCCCCTCTTTAGTCCCGGTTACTCATGAACCGGGACTAAAGGTCCTCCATATGGCCCTGGTCATGTGCAGGGGCTGAAGGACCCTTTAGTCCCGGTTGGTGGCTCCAACTGGGACTAAAGGGGTCCGGTAAAATTTGTGGTAGAATTATTGAAAAAAAATTCCATTTTTTTTTCGAATTTCCATATTTTCGAATATTTGAATTGTTTGACAGTTTCCACTCTCCACAGTAATCTTGTTGGGGTTCGATGCAAATAACAATTTTTTTATTCCCTATGGAATCCTAAATTGCCCAGATATATCTATCTAGTAATGCTGTAACGATTAATAGAGACTCAGATATGTACCCTCATAGACCGATCGCGGGGATTACGCCCCCGCCCCCATAGGCGTTGATGATGAAGCGACGTAGCCGACCTCAAGGTTGTGAAGAACTCGACGCCAAAACGCCATGGTGCCCCGGTGCCACGACGCTAGTGCGACAGCACCGGCGCAATGACATTGTGCCGCACATGCAATACGTCGTAGTACTCGCACACGTACGACGCACCATGACTCCTTCCGGATCCAGTCCAGCAGAGCAGCGGAAGAAGAAGTATTTGGACTGGGAATCCGGCAGCGCAACAACGTTCGGTATGTGGAGTTTCCTCTAAAATCGCTGGCACGACTCCAAATGTGGGAGCTAAGCCAGAAAGAAGAGAGGAGAGAGGTGGTGCATAGGGGAGAGGAGAAGAGAGCTCTTCTAGGAACTCCCTCAATCCACTTGTGTCAAACTCTCCTCTAGAGGTCCCTTTATATAGGTGGAGGGATGAGACACATCTCATCCAACTAGCAATATGGGACTAAGGGAGGGGGCATAGGGGTGTGCCCTAGGGCGGCCTTTGGCTGGACGACCACCCCCATGGGCCTCATTCGGCCCAGCCCTAAGGCCCTAGGCGCCCCCAAACCTTATCTAATAAGGGAGGCGGCTAGGCCATAGTGGGCTTCTCTCCGGGAGAAGCCCATTAAGGTGGGCTTCTTTTATTAATTAATTAAATAAGTCTTTTTAATATTAATTCAATTAATTAACATTAGTTACTTATTATTTAATCCCCGTAGCTCCGAAACTCCTTCCGGAACCCTTCGAACGACTTTCGGATCTCCGCAGAACTTTTCCGGTTTCCTCCTGTCAACATATTGACAATTCGAGAAACATCTTAATGTCATCGCACCCTTAATTGAGTTACCCTACGGTTCGGAAATACTCCTAGACATTACCGAGACTCCTCTCCGGTAAATGATCATCAATTGAATCTGGATATTCGTGATGATCCCTATGTATTCACACGAAGGAATTTGTCGTTACCACAAACGTTGATGCCCTATTCCTTTTGTTTCTGTGATACTTGCAATGTCCGAGGTTTGATCGTCGATATCTTCATATCTAGTTCAATCTCGTTACCGACATTTCCATTTACTCGTTCCCGTGATATTCCATCCCCATGACCTAGTCACATGTTGCAACATTGGATGAATCTCACCGAGTGGACCCAGAGTATCTTTCCGTTATGCAAAAGAACAAATCCTGCTCTTGATGCATACGCCTCAACATACTCCATTGGAAACCCAAGAGACACTTTTTCAATCACCGCATTATCGAGTGACGGTTGATGCTATCATAGCTTCCTGCAGTAGTAGTGATTAAATAGGATCTCATGGTCTAAGGATTTAGGTTACAATATTTCTTATTATTGTAACATAAACATTGTGACACAATCATGTTACATAATAATGTTGGGTATGTCCACCATGGCATTTACACAATGGCATGAACCTCATTGTCAATTAACGTATTTGTCACATGATCTAGAAACTGATCATCAGTTGACCAATGAGCTAGTATAGAGGTATACTAGGGACTCTTGGTTGTTTAATACCACACGTGTATCGGTGTCTCCAGACTGACACATTTATGAACTCTTTGGATTATGCAAATAAACCCTTTATTATTTTCCTCTAGGGCATAATTCCTTCAGTCTCCCACTTGCACTAGAGTACAAATAATCCAGCTGCATTCAATCATGATAACATACCAGATATATGTGTTCTTGATCATGCTTGCTCGTGAGAGAGAGTTTTCAATGATCTGTACAACTTAGACCTTTTATATCCTTTGCAGTTTGTCAACCAGTTTAACATTATCCCATCATATGATGTTGTTAAAATATAAGTTTTGGCAGATGAGTGAGACCTTTTATTCTAGTGATGGCATTCAATCAGTCAAAAGGAACTTTCTCTTTTTGCCATACCAGAAACACACTCATCTAGAAGACAAACTTTCTAAGCCATAACATTAGACTTACCACTTTGAAGTAGCCTCTAACTTTTCAATTTATGTAGATTCAATCGAAAGTGCAAAGCGCAACTTCGATTTTCTAACCATGCTTCCAAAATTAGAACGATCTCACATTTGTCACCCTAAGACTATTAGTCTTGCCACGTCAGCTTGATAGTGGGCCCTATATGTCATAATCATGATTAAATCACTTACGATGATGGATCAGACTGGTGATTTCTTGTTAGAAAAATGTATCTCAGTGGTTTTCTGAAACTCTAGCCCCAATTGTGGTGGCCTTTCATAATTAACTCTGGAGTTTACCAACATTTATATGCAGGTATTCTTGCATGCAGAAAGCTAGGGGACACTGGGGAAGAAAACAAAATTTGTCTTAATTTATGTCATCTAGATATGTCTCTAATATTGAGATGCAAGATAGGTATATGCAGTGAACACATGAAGGACCATTATTTCACTGGCATGCTTTTGAAAAAGTAACGCAACATTGATTCAAGAACTAACACCTATTGTGGGTGTTGTAACTATTGGTGTAACTTCTAACTGGTTGATGGCTTCGTTAATTCAATGTCGGGCTCATTTCGAGCCTTCTGTCTGTAAAAATATTTAGCTAGGATCCACAAAGTGTTTGTTGAAATAAAGTTTTGAAAATTGAACTAATATTTAGCTAGGATTTCATGTGACCATCTTGACGTGAATTTTCATGCATATATTTATATTTACGGTAAGAAATATCTGAGTAGACCGTAGCAACGAATGGGCATTCAGCTAGTGATTTATAAGATCTCAATCAAAGAAAATACTTTTTCAAGATGAATTCAATAGTATAAATTTTGGAAAATGCTACCTTCCCTCCGGGGGATCGTAGCTCCCCGTCCCCCGCCTTGTACAACCACCATGTGTCCCTGTTGTGGCAAAAAGAAAAGAGACCACGTAGAAGATGTGGGTCCCACTTATGTTCCCTTATCCTCTCCCTCGTCTAGTTTCCGCTGACTCACGAGTGATGCGGGCAGATAACCACCCAGTTGGGAACCCCAAGAGGAAGGTATGATGAGCACAGTAGCAAGTTTTCCCTCAGTAAGAAACCGAGGTTTATCGAACCAGTAGGAAAAAGCCAAACGTCAGAAGGTGATGCCTGCTAGCTTCGTGACAGCTCCGGACAATTTATAAGGCGCCTCGTCCAGGGCTTTGCTTTGCACCAGCAGCAACGTGGAAACTACACACAACACAACCAAGAACTTTGTTCCCAACTTACGATGAGGTTGTCAATCTCACCAGTTTGTTGTAAACAAAGGTATGAGCGTATCGAGTGGAAAACAGTAATAGTATGCAAGAAAGTAAACAGTGCGAGTAAAAAGTAAACGGTGTAACAATGTAAAGGAAATTGGACCGGGGTCCATAGTTCACTAGTGGTGTCTCTCCATAAAATAAATAACAACATGCTGGGTAAACAAATTACAGTTGGGCAATTGATAGAATAAAGATAACGTGCATATGTCACGAGGATCAGTATAAGATTTACTCTTGGCATTACAACAAAATACATAGACCGCCATCTAACTGCATCTATGACTAATAATCCACTCACGGGGATATCGTCCGAACACCCCACGAGTATTAAGTTGCGAACAACAGATAACTGCATTAAGCAAAGTGTGTAATGTAAACAAAACAAATGTCCTTGGACACAAGAATATTGTTTTCTCCCTAGTGGCAACATCACATCTACAACCTTAGAGGTTTCTGTCACTCCCCCAGATTAAATAGAGGCATGAACCCAACTATCGAGCATAAATACCCCCTCTTGGAGTCACTAGTATCTACTTGGCCAAGATAGCTACTAACAACGGAGAGCATGCAAGATCATAAACAACATAGAGATAACATAAGATAATATTCAGCACATCAACTTAACATAACACCAATATTCATCGGATCCCAACAAACACAACGTGTAGAATTACACAAAGATGATCTCGATCATGTAAGGCAGCTCACGAGATCTAAACATGAAGCACATGGTGGAGAAGACAACCATCTAGCTACTGCTATGGACCCATAGTCCAAGGTAGACTACTCACTCATCGCGCCAGAGGCAAGCATGATGATGAAGAAGACCTCCGGTGGCGATTCCCCTCTCCGGCAGGGTGCCGGGAAGAGCTTCTGGACCCTCCCGATCTCGGGTCGACGACGGCGGTGAATCGCGATGTGTTTCTGGAAAATTGATTGGGTCTTTAGGTTTTTCCCGTCGGGGGGTCTTTATAGGCGAAGGGGCAGCATCAGAAGTGGACCAGGGGGCCCTCTGTAACGACCCAAGATTTTATCAAATTTTGGGGGAAAATTTTCAGTTTTTATTTTGCTTGTGTTGATTGAAAATTCACAAGGATTTAAAACTTTTTGAGTCTATTTGAAAGCTTTATTTGAAAACTATTTTAAATTTTCTATTTATTTCTTGAAGAACTTCTTTGAGAAAGAACAAGTATTAAAATGTTATTTTCATTCTCCTTTATTCAAACCCTACTCAACTTTATGCAAGCTTGCTTGCAAAAGATTGTTTTACAAAGTTTACTTTATTCAATAAAGGTTGCTTTTTCAAACCATATTTGAGTGTGTTTCTCAATCATTATTTTATAAACTATTATTTTAAGAGGAATCGAGTTCAAACTCTATTTCAATTACTTTTATGCAAGCAAAGCCATTAGGTTCAATTTAGACCTTTTATTAAAAATCTTGTTTTGGTAGTGAAAACATGTTTGTTACTGCTCTGGTTTGTTACTTTGAATTTTAAAAACTTTACAAAGTTGGTTTGGCTTGATTTGAATCAAATTTGCAAAAGTTATGAAAGGAATAAGAAAACAGAAAAAGAAAAGAAGAAAAGAAATGGAAAAATAGAAAAGGGCCAGGGGCAACGAATCGGCCCAGTACCAGTTGCAGCCCGCAGCCCATCCTCTTTTATTTCCCGAACCGGTACGAGCCCTCCTTCTCTCTCACTGACCGCGGGTCCCACGTGGCAGTGCGGAGTCGTCTTCAACCTCTGGCCGTCAATCTCGCCCGAAACTGCCGCCGTTACTCCTCCATTAATCCCATTCAATCCCTGCCAAATCAATGCTCCTTCCGCGGCTATATAATCCCCTCTACCTCCTCCCCCGACCCCCCTTTCCTATTCTCGCGCGGGACATTGCCAAGGCGACGGGATTTCTCGTCGGAGCCCGACGTATCTGCGGGCATCACCGCACCAATTCGGCACCCACGATGAACCCTGTGCTCCCTCTCCCCTCCTAACCTTCCCCCTCCATCCCGACGCACCCGCTGATGCCCTCCTTTTGCTTTATCTCGCAGTAAATCGAGCAAGCCGAAGACCACCGAGCCGCTGCGGGATTCCAGCCGCAGTTTGACGTCGCCTCGGGAAGCTCACGTCATCACCGACCAAGATTTCGAGCCCTTCGTCACCTTCTGCTTCTCGTCCGCAACTCCATCACCACCGGAGACCCCCGGAGCATCGCCGGCGTCCACCACCTGGGCCGCTACCTCGCCGGAGATGCCCACCGGAACCCTAGGTGAGCTTGATCTATCTTGAACCGTTGGATCCAGATCGGAGCGTCGAGAACAGATCACTTAACGGTAGGGGTACAGTTAGATCTGGAGCGCTCAAACCACTTTAGATCCTACGGCCCTCAATCGCAATCCGACCGAATCGGTATCAACCAGTGCCGTGACGCCACGTCACCTGCCCCAGTCAGCCCCGGTCAGATTCAGTCAAAACTCAAATTCAAACTCGATTTCAAATTCCTGTTTCTGTACTGATCTTGTAAAATCTCTAGCAATTAATCTACTTGGCCAAAAATTACAAATGATATATCGTTGGAATCCTTAGGAAGTCTAGAATCCAGAAATACCATAAAATATTATATTTTATGGGTTCAATTTGAAACTATTTTCAAATTGGAATCAAACCTTCTGTTAGCTTGATTAATTCATATCTTTAGTTCTGTCCATCCAAAAATTACAAATTTGTAGCCTCTGGATTCCTCAGAACATTTAGAACATCATAGGATCAAGAAATTTCAAATTTGATACGTGCACACACTTTGTGCATTCAAATTTGTCCAAATCACTATTTTGGTGATAATTCAAATTCCATAACTTATTTTAGAGTGATTCCAATTGCAGTGACTTTGTATTACTACAAGCTATCTAGTAGCATCACCCCCATAATTTCTTGAACCCTGTCACAATTATTCAAATTCTAATATGAGAATTTGAGTATTCCTATATAGATTAAATCTATATCTGTTCAGTAATGATTCCTTCTACTTTAGAAAACCCTATGATCATACCTAGTCATCAACGTTATCTAAACAACATCTTGATCAAGATCATATCCACTTAGACCTATCTTATCTAGTTCACACATATTCAAATTACAATTGTGTTGTTTGAGTAAAGTGTGATACATCTCAATCATAGATTATATTCTTGCTATCCTTGTGGTGTTGATCTAATCAACATTATAGCACCTATCCGATACTCCATGAACCCAATAGAAACCTTAAACCATAATCTCAAATATTATCTACCCCTACTCAAATTTCTGCCCACTTGATCCTGATTTCATGTGTAGAGCTATTTGGTTAACAAATGAGTTAATTGAGTAACTCAATGATTCATGAATCCTAGCCTAAGCTTAAGTGTAATATATACTATTTAAGAATAATTGTTGTCACACTTATTCAATAGTATTGCTATTGCACTACTTTGTCCCTCATGTGATTTACCCACTTGAGATATTCCAAGATTCAATATGCTTTGATAAAGCATAAAGACCTCACTCATTATACTTGTCTAATTCATATATATTCAAATTGCAATTGTGCTACTTGAGTAGAATATGAATTCGTCCCAAACCTAGATCATATTAATGTGGAGTTGTTATAACCCGTACCATAGTATGTGTTATACACCATGTTGATCAATGAACCATCTGGGCTATGTCCTCAAATATCAATCATTCACACCCAATCCTATGTGTAACTTATACTATTATGAATAAGTGTTGTCACACTTTATTCAGTAGTGTTCTGTTGCACTGTTCTATACCTATGTGAATATATTCACATGAGTTATTCTAAACTCTATTCATGCCTATGCCAAGCCCAAGATTATTATCATTACATTGTAATCTTGGAGGATCAATCTTTTCCAATCACTTGACCGTCCCAATCCAATGCCTACTTAGTTTTGTTCACATGTATTGAACTATTCAACTTGCAAATGTGCTAATTGAGTAGTTCAAGCATTCTTAAAACCTAGCCTAGTTCCTAAGTGCAATAGATACTATTTAAGAGTAATTGTTGTCACATTTACTCAATAGTGTTATAGTTGCACAAATTGACTCTTGTGTAATTTATTTCACATGAGCTATTCCTAAAACTCCTATATGCTTTGATAAAGCATAAAAACTTCGTCAAATTATATTTTTGCCTAATCCAATTCTCTCTCAAATCATATTGATCTTTCCCCAACTAAGCTCTCAAATCCATATCCCACAAATCATGAATCCTTTGCCATATCTTTCTTGCCATAACATCTCAGTAAAACTAAATTGTTAAACAAACACCTTTCGATTGTTTGATTTGTTTGATTGTGTTTGTCTGGATTGTTTATGGTATGCCATTTCTTGTGCTATAGTTGTGCGAGGAGCTACGTGCTTAGTTGAGAAAAGTGGAAAGATCGTATTCTTCAAAAAGGCAAGTGACACACATGTTTCCCCACCCATTTTATTATGCATTAGTATGTTCACCTCTTGTAGTATGCATGATAGGTGTTTTACTCAACAGTTTTATCAACTGCTTAGATCCTAGTAGTGTGTAGCAATCTCTCAAACCCCACCTGTTAGGATGCCAAGTACTTTGTTAATACTGATGCCATGCTAAGACCATTTGAAAAGTGTTTTGTGAAAAGTTAAGAACTTCAACTAAAATGAAACACCTGGGTGGATTGGTATGTTGATGGAGGTGGTGTTGAGTGGCGACCTGGGGCTACACTACGTGTAGTTGCTGCCTGGGCGTACACTTGTGGATGGCCACCCAGGAACAAAGAGATGGCTATGTCTTCCATGCTTAGCGTACTTCCAGTGCAGCCTTATGACATTATGGGCTCTGTCTTGACTGATTAGAATGTGGGAGTGCAACTAGGCGCGAGAAGATGGTGGTAGATGAATTATAGGTTGGGAGCGGATCTTGCCAGTTAGTTGCCCTCTCCTTCTAAAAGGTCTCGTTTCAATTCATGTATGGGCATGAAATGAATCGTAAGGTGAAAGTGCACAACCCTTGCAAGGTGTTTAAATCTAATCGATTAGCCGTGTCCCCGGTTATGGACAATTGAGTCTCTAGACATGGAATGTACGGAATAATCTCATCACCGTTTCTAAATTAATAAAATTTTGTCTAGAAACCCCTAGGTAGGAACTAAGGACCATACACTCCGAGGGGTGGTGGTGCCTGAGGTTCCAACTTTGTTGAGTTTCGCCCAGAAACTACATACCGGCCAGTATGTAACGTATGGGGGTTGTCTTGACCCTTGAAAAATAAAATTTGTTGAAAGAAAGTATTAAAATGGATTATAGGATAAAATTGGCTTTATGCAAATCAGCCTATGAGATCCACCAGCCAAATGCCATGTAGTATAGTCTTTCCACAAAAATGCCACCAAATATGTGTCATTTGCCAGTACATCATTGTACCTGACCCCTCTGGGGCTGCATATTCAAACATGCAGGTTTTACTATCGAGTAAGGAACCAGGAGTAGGATCTCGAGACTACATTCCAACATGTCTGCCTGTGGCACGTGATGAAGAATGGAGACTCACTGCAACTATGCTTTATGCTGTGTACTCGTAAGGTTGAAGACCTATGTAACTGGATTTTACGTTGTAATATTGAAGCTATTGCAATGATTACTTATTTTGTACTGTGGTGCTATCTACTGATCTAGGGAATGGCACAGATACACAGGAGATTTGCCTTTAGTAAAAGGCGGGTCGTTACAAATGGTATCAGAGCATAGTGTTGCCTGTAGGATCGAGACCCTAGGTTTGGAATAGACTAGGAAGCCCTAGGATTCTTTCCTCTCTCTTCAAGAAGATAATCAATTCAGTTTTCTAAATGAGATCAATCTATATACTTTAGTTTGGAAATTCTCTTGTAAGAACTTACCCCATTCAATTGTTTTACACTACTCTTCTTTCTAATTTAGATGACCAGCCTCATTGAATCACTGAAGAAAGGCCCAGTGATGACCATGACCCTGAAGAGTGAGACTAAATTTCCCAAGGCATTGAAGAACCTCATGTTAAGTATGGGAATGCAAGGAGAAGCTGTATACAAAGGATTTCCCGTGATTGAGGAAGGTGAAGAATATTGGTGGGTGCAGCTTCATTTATACAAGAACAAAGAAGATGACCACAAGAAGATGGGACCTTGGATGTTCACCAACTCCGAGATGTAGCCATCATTTCTAGACTCAGCAAGATGTGCTGCTTGGTCAGCCATAATTGAACTTGGAGAAAGACTCAAGTGGAGACTCCACAATACCCAGCAGGACCTCAAAGAAGAAAAGGAAGACACTACTACATTGAAGGAAACCATAAGTCAACTACAAGGTGACATGGAAAAGTTGGTATCTGAACTTAGTGTTCAAGGAGACCTCATCGCCACCAAGGATGAACAGATTGCCAATCTACTGAAGCAGCTGGACCGGAACAATGAATCTGCTTAGAAGAGTACCAAGAAGTTTTAGTTGGACCTCCATTTAGGAAAAATTTCATAAGCAACAACGAGTAATAAACGTTATGGTCATACCGACTTGTGGATGATCGTACCTTCCCGTTTGTTTGAAAACTAGTTCGATTGTTATGATGAATGTTTGTTAGATATTGCTTGTAGAATAAATTGTTTTGATCTGTTATTTTGGGTAGGAATTTTCTTCTTTAGATCCCTTCTATCTATATCTCATCTATGCTAAGACCTAAACTTATCCCAAAACCCAAACCAAAGATTTCTCAATGACAGAACAACTACAATGACCCTCAGTTGGAGATAAGGATACATAGTACAATAGCAAGAGGTAGCGTTTCAAGTACAAGAGACTGGAACATTACGCAAGAGGTTGCACGAAGGATGATAATCCAAGATTCCAGTAAGCTAGAATAGCTGAAGGATACCACGCAAACAATAAGAAGACACCCCAAGGTGTAGCAAATGTGGAAGTATTACTATTCGACCACCTCATGCAAGAAAGGTGGAAAGGACAACCAGAGCAATGGAAAGAGAAAACAGAGCAATGGAAAGAGCAAACAGAGCAATGAAAATGATTTTATTCCCTCTTGAATGGCAAACCAAAGGATCTACAACTTAAGGATTATCGCCATGAGCTTTGTTGAAAACCTCTAGCTAGGAACGATAGATTTTGTTATCAAGTTTCAAAATAGGATTTGGGAACTTGGTTCCAATTTCAACAAAACTTTTGTTTAAAAGCTAGTGAGGTTGACCAAGAGTTAGAATACGAGATGCACCAAACCAAATACAAGGTAATGATTGGGTGCGACATGGATTGGCCCCCATGACGACTACTCTTATTGTTCGCTCTTGTATGAAGAATGGTGAATCTAGAGAGACATACCTATATGAGAGACAACGTCGTTAAACCTTAACCCTAGGAGGATAATATGTTACATCCCTTATAGTGAGCCAGTGGCCAAAACGTAGGAATACGGTGAGAATTTGGTTTTTGAACGGCTACACGAATCAGAAACGTTTTGCTCAGCGGACTTTGAATACGAAGACTGTTCAGTTTCGGTTACTGCCTGTTCGATTTACCTTCCCGACCCTTCGTTTCAACTCCCTACGTGACTTGTTCAGCTACCTTCCCGAGCCTATAAAAGAGAGATCACTCCTCTCCAGAGAGTCACAACAGAGACAGCCACCACTACCCATGAGATTTCCTCCTGATTCCAGAGCTTTACGCCACCGAAGTCTACCCCATCCCGACATGCGATGTTATAAGACAACTCTCCAAATAAATGGAATTATTTTCCTGCCCATGAGAGCTTCGTTAGATCCCCTTTGCTTGCAAAGGAATTCATCTTCGAGATATGATCAAGTTGTTCAGCGCCTTTCAACAACTATGAAGACGGTTGCTAAAGGAATTCTTAAGGACCATCTAGTACCTGTGGCAAGTAGCACGACTTGCTCCGGTAACTTGAATGGATTCAACAATGCTGGTTATAAGGCGACCTTCCGTCCCTTAAAGGTGCAAGTACCTCTTACAGAGTCCACCTTGTTTACCCCTATAAAATGCATGAGAAGACTGCAGAGAGATGCCATCCTAATTCATTGGGATGTGTGGTCTCATCATTGTTCATGGGGTAAGGATACAGTACTTGGCACTGAGTTATCTTTTGAGATTCTTGTAATGAAGATCAGCTAAAAAGCAACAAGAAGTACGGTGATAGCCTGTATGCAATCCTGGCCTTGATGAGGACCGACCAAGAAAAGGGCTAGATACACATTCTTGGAAGATGTACAACAACCAGGAAGGTTACCAGAACAGAATGGTATCGTGGAAAATTGAAGATCAGAATGGTATTATGAAGCAATCATAAGACGAAGAACCTCTAAGGATGATGATTAGGAAGTTGAGATGATGAGATGATACCCTCTCAGCTTGGTCTTTTGAATGACCCAAAGAGGAGACAACTCAGCTTGGTCCCCTGATTGAACCAAAGAGTGACTCCTCAGTGTCCAAAGTAGTTCAACAACTACCCCGTTGGATAGAAAGCTCTACGATAGAGTAATGTTACCTCAAGCAACCCCATAAGGAAGGTTGGTGTCGGATTTGTGATCAGACACCCACCTATTGTAAATGAAGATGTGGACTACCTTGTTGATGACAACGCGATGGATGATATCTGCTTATCACCAGAATTGGATGGAACCCTTGGTCTGCCCACTTTTGAACATAGTATTGGACATCAAAATTTCTGAGAAGAGCAAGTTCAAGGAAAATGACACAACGGTGAATGCAAGCTGGGGACAAAATGCGAGTGCCTCAGGAAACATCAAGATACCACCAAGAGGAATTTTCTTTTAAGGGTGGTAGCCACCCAGATACCTAAACCCAGATACCTAAACCCAGATAACCTAATACCTACTTTCCTTCTAGCCTCTCCAATCTCGAGGACGAGATTTCTTTTAAGGGTGGTAGTCTGTAACGACCCAAGATTTTATCAAATTTTGGGGGAAAATTTTCGTTTTTATTTTGCTTGTGTTGATTGAAAATTCACAAGGATTTAAAACTTTTTGAGTCTATTTGAAAGCTTTATTTGAAAACTATTTTAAATTTTCTATTTATTTCTCGAAGAACTTCTTTGAGAAAGAACAAGTATTAAAATGTTATTTTCATTCTCCTTTATTCAAACCCTACTCGACTTTATGCAAGCTTGCTTGCAAAAGATTGTTTTACAAAGTTTACTTTATTCAATAAAGGTTGCTTTTTCAAACCATATTTGAGTGTGTTTCTCAATCATTATTTTATAAACTATTATTTTAAGAGGAATCGAGTTCAAACTCTATTTCAATTACTTTTATGCAAGCAAAGCCATTAGGTTCAATTTAGACCTTTTATTAAAAATCTTGTTTTGGTAGTGAAAACATGTTTGTTACTGCTCTGGTTTGTTACTTTGAATTTTAAAAACTTTACAAAGTTGGTTTGGCTTGATTTGAATCAAATTTGCAAAAGTTATGAAAGGAATAAGAAAACAGAAAAAGAAAAGAAGAAAAGAAATGGAAAAATAGAAAAGGGCCAGGGGCAACGAATCGGCCCAGTACCAGTTGCAGCTCGCAGCCCATCCTCTTTCATTTCCCGAACCGGTACGAGCCCTCCTTCTCTCTCACTAACCGCGGGTCCCACGTGGCAGTGCGGAGTCGTCTTCAACCTCTGGCCGTCAATCTCGCCCGAAACTGCCGCCGTTACTCCTCCATTAATCCCATTCAACCCCTGCCAAATCAATGCTTCTTCCGCGGCTATATAATCCCCTCTACCTCCTCCCCCGACCCCCCTTTCCTATTCTCGCGCGGGACATTGCCAAGGCGACGGGATTTCTCGTCGGAGCCCGACGTATCTGCGGGCATCACCGCACCAATTCGGCACCCACGATGAACCCTGTGCTCCCTCTCCCCTCCTAACCTTCCCCCTCCATCCCAACGCACCCGCTGATGCCCTCCTTTTGCTTTATCTCGCAGTAAATCGAGCAAGCCGAAGACCACCGAGCCGCTGCGGGATTCCAGCCGCAGTTTGACGTCGCCTCGGGAAGCTCACGTCATCACCGACCAAGATTTCGAGCCCTTCGTCACCTTCTGCTTCTCGTCCGCAACTCCATCACCACCGGAGACCCCCGGAGCATCGCCGGCGTCCACCACCTGGGCCGCTACCTCGCCGGAGATGCCCACCGGAACCCTAGGTGAGCTTGATCTATCTTGAACCATTGGATCCAGATCGGAGCGTCGAGAACAGATCACTTAACGGTAGGGGTACAGTTAGATCTGGAGCGCTCAAACCACTTTAGATCCTACGGCCCTCAATCGCAATCCGACCGAATCGGTATCAACCAGTGCCGTGACGCCACGTCACCTGCCCCAGTCAGCCCCAGTCAGCCCCGGTCAGATTCAGTCAAAACTCAAATTCAAACTCGATTTCAAATTCCTGTTTCTGTACTGATCTTGTAAAATCTCTAGCAATTAATCTACTTGGCCAAAAATTACAAATGATATATCGTTGGAATCCTTAGGAAGTCTAGAATCCAGCAATACCATAAAATATTATATTTTATGGGTTCAATTTGAAACTATTTTCAAATTGGAATCAAACCTTCTGTTAGCTTGATTAATTCATATCTTTAGTTCTGTCCATCCAAAAATTACAAATTTGTAGCCTCTGGATTCCTCAGAACATTTAGAACATCATAGGATCAAGAAATTTCAAATTTGATACGTGCACACACTTTGTGTATTCAAATTTGTCCAAATCACTATTTTGGTGATAATTCAAATTCCATAACTTATTTTAGAGTGATTCCAATTGCAGTGACTTTGTATTACTACAAGCTATCTAGTAGCATCACCCCCATCATTTCTTGAACCCTGTCACAATTATTCAAATTCTAATATGAGAATTTGAGTATTCCTATATAGATTAAATCTATATCTGTTCAGTAATGATTCCTTCTACTTTAGAAAACCCTATGATCATACCTAGTCATCAACGTTATCTAAACAACATCTTGATCAAGATCATATCCACTTAGACCTATCTTATCTAGTTCACACATATTCAAATTACAATTGTGTTGTTTGAGTAAAGTGTGATACATCTCAATCATAGATTCTATTCTTGCTATCCTTGTGGTGTTGATCTAATCAACATTATAGCACCTATCCGATACTCCATGAACCCAATAGAAACCTTAAACCATAATCTCAAATATTATCTACCCCTACTCAAATTTCTGCCCACTTGATCCTGATTTCATGTGTAGAGCTATTTGGTTAACAAATGAGTTAATTGAGTAACTCAATGATTCATGAATCCTAGCCTAAGCTTAAGTGTAATATATACTATTTAAGAATAATTGTTGTCACACTTATTCAATAGTATTGCTATTGCACTACTTTGTCCCTCATGTGATTTACCCACTTGAGATATTCCAAGATTCAATATGCTTTGATAAAGCATAAAGACCTCACTCATTATACTTGTCTAATTCATATATATTCAAATTGCAATTGTGCTACTTGAGTAGAATATGAATTGGTCCCAAACCTAGATCATATTAATGTGGAGTTGTTATAACCCGTACCATAGTATGTGTTATACACCATGTTGATCAATGAACCATCTGGGCCATGTCCTCAAATATCAATCATTCACACCCAATCCTATGTGTAACTTATACTATTATGAATAAGTGTTGTCACACTTTATTCAGTAGTGTTATGTTGCACTGTTCTATACCTATGTGAATATATTCACATGAGTTATTCTAAACTCTATTCATGCCTATGCCAAGCCCAAGATTATTATCATTACATTGTAATCTTGGAGGATCAATCTTTTCCAATCACTTGACCGTCCCAATCCAATGCCTACTTAGTTTTGTTCACATGTATTGAACTATTCAACTTGCAAATGTGCTAATTGAGTAGTTCAAGCATTCTTAAAACCTAGCCTAGTTCCTAAGTGCAATAGATACTATTTAAGAGTAATTGTTGTCACATTTACTCAATAGTGTTATAGTTGCACAAATTGACTCTTGTGTAATTTATTTCACATGAGCTATTCCTAAAACTCCTATATGCTTTGATAAAGCATAAAAACTTCGTCAAATTATATTTTTGCCTAATCCAATTCTCTCTCAAATCATATTGATCTTTCCCCAACTAAGCTCTCAAATCCATATCCCACAAATCATGAATCCTTTGCCATATCTTTCTTGCCATAACATCTCAGTAAAACTAAATTGTTAAACAAACACCTTTCGATTGTTTGATTTGTTTGATTGTGTTTGTATGGATTGTTTATGGTATGCCATTTCTTGTGCTATAGTTGTGCGAGGAGCTATGTGCTTAGTTGAGAAAAGTGGAAAGATCGTATTCTTCAAAAAGGCAAGTGACACACATGTTTCCCCACCCATTTTATTATGCATTAGTATGTTCACCTCTTGTAGTATGCATGATAGGTGTTTTACTCAACAGTTTTATCAACTGCTTAGATCCTAGTAGTGTGTAGCAATCTCTCAAACCCCACCTGTTAGGATGCCAAGTACTTTGTTAATACTGATGCCATGCTAAGACCATTTGAAAAGTGTTTTGTGAAAAGTTAAGAACTTCAACTAAAATGAAACACCTGGGTGGATTGGTATGTTGATGGAGGTGGTGTTGAGTGGCGACCTGGGGCTACACTACGTGTAGTTGCTGCCTGGGCGTACACTTGTGGATGGCCACCCAGGAACAAAGAGATGGCTATGTCTTCCATGCTTAGCGTACTTCCAGTGCAGCCTTATGACATTATGGGCTCTGTCTTGACTGATTAGAATGTGGGAGTGCAACTAGGCGCGAGAAGATGGTGGTAGATGAATTATAGGTTGGGAGCGGATCTTGCCAGTTAGTTGCCCTCTCCTTCTAAAAGGTCTCGTTTCAATTCATGTATGGGCATGAAATGAATCGTAAGGTGAAAGTGCACAACCCTTGCAAGGTGTTTAAATCTAATCGATTAGCCGTGTCCCCGGTTATGGACAATTGAGTCTCTAGACATGGAATGTACGGAATAATCTCATCACCGTTTCTAAATTAATAAAATTTTGTCTAGAAACCCCTAGGTAGGAACTAAGGACCATACACTCCGAGGGGTGGTGGTGCCTGAGGTTCCAACTTTGTTGAGTTTCGCCCAGAAACTACATACCGGCCAGTATGTAACGTATGGGGGTTGTCTTGACCCTTGAAAAATAAAATTTGTTGAAAGAAAGTATTAAAATGGATTATAGGATAAAATTGGCTTTATGCAAATCAGCCTATGAGATCCACCAGCCAAATGCCATGTAGTATAGTCTTTCCACAAAAATGCCACCAAATATGTGTCATTTGCCAGTACATCATTGTACCGACCCCTCTGGGGCTGCATATTCAAACATGCAGGTTTTACTATCGAGTAAGGAACCAGGAGTAGGATCTCGAGACTACATTCCAACATGTCTGCCTGTGGCACGTGATGAAGAATGGAGACTCACTGCAACTATGCTTTATGCTGTGTACTCGTAAGGTTGAAGACCTATGTAACTGGATTTTACGTTGTAATATTGAAGCTATTGCAATGATTACTTATTTTGTACTGTGGTGCTATCTACTGATCTAGGGAATGGCACAGATACACAGGAGATTTGCCTTTAGTAAAAGGCGGGTCGTTACACCCTCACCATAGGATGGCGTGGCCAGGGGCTGGGCCGCGCCCCCTGGTGGTGAGGCTGGCCCCTGGCCGCTCTCCGTCTCCTCTTCGGTCTTCTGGAAGATTCGGTAAATATTAGGAGGTTCGGCTTTTGTTTCGTCCAATTCCAAGAATATTTCCTGTGTAACTTTTCTGAAACACAAAAATAGCAGAAAATAGGGAACTGGCACTGTGGCATCTTGTTAATAGGTTAGTTCCGGAAAATGCATAAAAACACCACGAAGTGTAACAAAACACTAAGCAAATAGTGTAAGAACAATCATGGAGCATCAAAAATTATAGATATGTTTGAGACGTATCAAGCATCCCCAAGCTTAACTCCTGCTCGTCCTCAAGTAGGTAAGTGATAACAAAAGAATAATTTTTGAGGTGACATGCACTAACACGATCTTGATCATCTATGTAAGCATTGAGTGCTGGGATCAAAAGAACTTAAAACATGGGCATGAAAGACATAATCTTGATAGAAGAAACTTAGCAACCACGTTATAACATGAAAAAGAACACAAACGAAAGATCATGAAAAATGAAACAATGAAAGTCAAACGCATGTTCAAGTCATATGGAAAAAACATAGCAAATGGTTTTCAGCTTGTCCTTCATGGAAGAGCAAAACATAAATGCATAGGACACCTTCAAGTTTAAGAGGGCAACTAGATACAAATAATTTAAGAACAAGTGAAACCAAAATTATGAATTAATCAATGATAAACTTTGGGACCATGCACATTAAACTCAGAATGACAACTATGCTCTCTTAGATGGTGCATAAAGGTAGAAGGTGGTGACTCAACATAAAAGTAAAAGAAAGGCCCTTCGCAGAGGGAAGCAGTGATTGCAAGTTTTATAAACCTTTAAAAATGATGGTACTTACTAGGTTTGAGCTCTCATTGCCCCCATCATAGGCATCTTGAATGGTTAAAGTAAATGCGAGTACAATTATGAAGCATATGCTTGACAAATCATAAGTTGAAAACCTTGTGTCCCATGAAGTATGAATACCCAAACCTTATGCTACTCGACTTAGAGTCCCAAGCAAGCTCTTGTCATTGTAAGTATATGCGTATCATCGAGAACCGCCAACGGGGTACCTCCGTGCCCGATGACATGGAACAAGCCCACATCAAAATGACAGGACAAACAGACAATGAACACCTCAGCATCTCTTTTATTTACCATTGGTATAGCTTTTTATTTTGAGATGCGTTGTCGAATGTTCACTATGGGAATGCTGTAAATTTCCACCATGAATTATGCATGGCTTAGATTAGCGGCCCAGGCATTTCTCTAACACGTATACAAACTCCATGATCCCGCAAGATTCCCAACTTATTTCACATCGCGAGTATCCATAAACAAAAGATCACGATATCAACTCAAATATGCAATGTTGAAAGCTTACCCCATGACGGCATGGTTTGGCTAATTTCCAACTTACAACTTGCAAGCATAACAACTCAACATAAGAGAGCCATAATGTCAAATTTCTAAGAACGAGAAAATTAAAGTGTGCCATTAGGTTCGTGAGAGCTTTACTGACCAATTTTCGCATAACACCAAAAAGAGTTTAATTTGAAGGATAGATAAAAGCAAGTCAAATGTACTTTGGAATAGCAAATTGCTAATAGGTATGTATGGTGGACACATTGGAATAACTTGGTTTTTGGGAGTTGGATGCACGAGTAGAGCTCATACTCAGTACAAAATGAGGGCTAGCAAAAGACTGGGAGCGACCAACTAAGAGAGCAATAACGGCCATAATCATGCATACCGACAAAACATCATTAAGAGAAGCATAAGATGGTATCACAAGTCAAAAACCAAATGATCATAGAGGCTTATGGCGACTTTGTATGAGTCAAACATGTGTAAGCATGCGCCAAGTCGACCCAAATAAAGCATCAAGGAGAAAACCAAATTAATCCTTCCAAATAATAAAAACAACGTATGCTTTTTTCAAAGGCTCATTAAGCAATCTCAGTCATTTGAGACAAGTCATGCTACAGCAAAACCACTAAGCATACTATCAAAACGACATCAAGCACGACATGCAAAAGTCTAAGCCGCAGTCTAAACAAGCTCTTTTTTGTACCACTTTTTTGCAAGAAACTTTTTCTCTTTTCCAACACCATTCAAACCTTTTTGAAATAACTCTTTTGATGAAAACCAACATGGACCAGAGGTCAAAATACACCTTGATATAAAGATAAAAGAAGATCTGAACAAAAATCAAGGCAAAAAACGAAAGCTAAACGCAGTTTTAGAAAAAGAGAACACTCTTTGAACGATAAGAGTGAAAAACGGAGTGTTCTTAGCAAATGAAAAGCAAGGCAACTTCTCCAAAAGAAATTTGTTGGGGTCCAACCATTTATTGGAGCAAAAAAAACTAAACTAAACTGAAAACTAAAGTAAAGACGCTCCAAGAAAAACGCATAGTGCATGAAGCAATAAAAATATAGTGTGTTGAAAGGTGACATGATTTTTGCCGATGAAGAAGGGGTGCCTCGGGGGCATCCCCAAGCTTTGACGCTTGTACCTCTTGGATATTTCTTGGGGTGCATGGGCATCCCCAAGCTTGAGCTTTTGTCCATTCTTCAACTCATCTCATCATTCTCCAATCCCTATACTCGAAAACTTCCTTCATACAAAACTCAACACAATTCTATTAGCAACATTAGTGTAAGCATAATAATGAATCAAACATTTTTTTGCTTCAGATTCAACTCAAAACCACCACATATAAAGTATATACTACTGTAGCAACTTCCCCAAAAGTTCCGTGATCAAAAGAACTCAAAAAGAAAGCGATCGAGAGGCAAACACAAATAGTGGCAGAAATCTGTCAAAACAGAACAGCTGACAAAGGTAGATTTTTTTTGAGGGTTTTCAGTTGCTCAAATCAAAAAGTGTTAAACTAATGAAAGTTTGGATATAATCTGGGGCATATGCACAAAAAATCGCAGGTCAAAAAGATATTCTGAGAATTTTCACGAATTTTTACGGTGCAGCACCGAAATCTGTTTCAGGACAGCAACATCCCCAAATCTTACCTCACTCAAATTAGAGGTTTCTCTTGGCACAACAATGAAATAAAAAGGATAAGGAGCGGTTATTACAGTAGTAATAACTTCCAAGACTCAAATAAAAGAAAAAGAACTAAAAAGAAAATAATGGGTTATCTCCCAAGAGTGCTTTTCTTTAACGCCTTTGAGCTAGGCGCAGAAAGGTGCAAATCAAGTAATATCAAGTGATGAAGCATCAAGTTCATAATTTGCTCTAAGAATAGAGTCATAAAGTAATTTATTCCTCTTTCTAGGGAAGTGTTCCATACCTTTCTTGAGTGGGAATTGATATTTGATGGTGCCTTCCCTCATATCAATAATGGCACCTACAGTTCGAAGAAAGGGTCTTCCCAAAATAATAGGACATGAAGCATTGCATTGAACATCCATAACAAGAAAATCAATGGGAACAAGGTTATTGTTAACCATAATAAGAACATCATTAATCCTTCCCAAAGGTTTCTTCTTAGCAACATCAGCAATAGGAACATCATAATAACACTTTTTAAGCGGTGGTAAATCAAGCATGTCATAAATTTTTCTAGGCATAATAGAAATACTAGCACCTAGATCATATAAAGCATGGCAATCAAAACCATTAACATGCATATCAATGATGGGTTCCCAACCATCTTCTAACTTCTTGGGAATAGAAACTTTTTGCTTCAACTTTTCATCCCTAATTTTCATGAGAGCATTGGTGATACGTCTCAAACGTATCTATACTTTTTGATGCTCCATGCTTGTTTTTACACCATTTGCCTATTGTTTCGTTACACTTAGTGGCACTTTTATGAATTTTCTGGAACTAACCTATTAACGAAGTGCCACAGTGCCAGTTTCCTGTTTTCTGCTGTTTTGTGTTTCAGAAGTGATACACAGGAAATATTCTCGGAATTGGACGAAACAAGTTCCTGAAGTCTTATTTTACCCGGAAGCTTCCAAAGATCCGAAGAAGTGTCGGAGGGGGACCACCAGGGCCCCACACAAGGGGGTGGCGCGGCCAGCCCCCTGGCCGCGCCGGGCCCACGTGAGGGTGCCTGGTCCCTCTCCTGGCATCGCCCCTTCGCCTATAAGTACCCCCCGACGAGAAAAACCTAAGGGCCCGATCAGATTTCCAGAATACATCGCGATCCGCCGCCGCCGTCGACCCGAAGATCGGGAGGGTCCAGAAGCTCTTCCCGGCACCCGGCCGGAGAGGGGAATAGCCACCGGAGGTCTTCTTCATCGCCATGCTTGCCTCCGGAGCGATGAGTGAGTAGTCTACCTTGGACTATGGGTCCATAGCAGTAGCTAGATGGTTGTCTTCTCCACCATGTGCTTCATGTTTAGATCTCATGAGCTGCCCTACATGATTGAGATCACCGTTATGTAATTCTATGATGTTGGTTTGTTGGGATCCGATGAATATTGGTGTTTATGATTAAGTTGCTGTACTGAATTATATCTTTTGTTATCTCTATGTTGTTTATGATCTTGCATGCTCTCCGTTGTTAGTAGCTATCTTGGCCGAGTAGTTGCTAGTGACTCCAAGAGGGGGTATTTATGCTCGATAGTGGGTTCATGTCTCTATTTCACCTGGGGGAGTGACAGAAACCTCTAAGGTGGTAGATGTGCTGTTGCTACTAGGGAGAAAACAACATTCATATGCTCAAGGGCATATGCTTTGTTTACATTACACACTTTGCTTAATGCAATTATCTGTTGTTCGCAACTTAATACTTCTAGGGTGTTCGGATGATATCCCCGGGAGTGGATTATTAGTCATAGATGCAGTTGGATGGCGGTCTATGTATTTTGTTGTAATGCCCAGAGTAAATCTCATAGTGATCTTCTTGACATATCACGTTATCTTTATTCTATCAATTGCCCAACTGTAATTTGTTTACCCAGCATGTTATTTTATCTATGGAGAGACACCACTAGTGAACTGTGGACCCCGGTCCTATTTTAATCATATTGCAATCACCTGTTTACTTTTCCTGCACTGTTTACTTTACTCGCATATACTCTACTGTTTTCCACTCGATACACTCATAACCTTTGTTTCAAGCAAACCGGTGAGATTGACAACCTCATCGCAAGTTGGGGACAAAGTATTTGTTTGTGTGTGTGCAGGTTCCACAACACCTTCAGTCGTCACCGTCTCTCCTCTTCAAGATCGACATTAAACCTTGGTTTCTTAACTGAGGGAAAACTTGCCGCTACACTCATCATACCTTCCTCTTGGGGTTCCCAACGGGCTGGTCATCACCACGCACAAGGACTTACTGCTCCCACGTCAACTACACGCCACAGCTCTTTTCTGGCGTCATCATCACACGAGTAGCAGCACTTTTTCTGACGCCGTTGCCGGGGAGGAAGAGAAGACTTCTGCGACGGGAGTTCTTCGCACACACATTCTTTACTTTGTTATTTGTTTTGCTTTACTTTATTTTATTTTACCTGCATTGCTTTATATCAAAAACCCAAAAAAATTAGAATCCTTGGTAGTTGTTATTTCTTTACTTTAGTTTATCATGCTGTTCCCTGAGTTTGTTCTGGAGGACCTCTCAGTAGGTAGTGGTTCGATTATTGGAAAAAGTAACATTGAGGAGTTCTTTAATCACATTAGTATGCATGATGAAGATGAGGAAAAGTCTTTGGTTGAGCTTGCTCCTAGTATTGAAGTTGCTTCTGTTATATTAATTAACATGTTGGAAACTAGGTTTGCTAGTCTTAATCCTTTTATGCAATATATGTTCCTTAAGCTTCATGAAATTGAGGATCCCGAAAAGAAGGCCTTTATCTTGGAAACTTTGCGCCTAGAATTTAAGGATGTCGTTGTTGAAACTAGGAAAGTTCTTAAACGTTTTAATAAACTCGGTTCACCTATAAAGGTTATTGATACTCATGATGAGGGGACCGAGATACCTATACCTTGCAAGCTTTTGGGATTAAATGATGCTTTTGAAAACAATTTTGCCTGGATCTGTCCTGAAAATCTTTTTGATGAGAATAGTGTACCAAAGCATGATCACAAAGGGTCTTCAAAAACTTATGTGGATGAAATACAATGCCTTATTGACAAGACCTCTTATGTTGATCTTAATGCTCCTTCTGAAGGTACTTGATTCGCAATTTTCTGCGCCTAGCTCAAAGGCGTTAAAGAAAAGCACTCTTGGGAGATAACCCAATGTTTTCTTTCAGTACGTTTTCTTTTATTTTAGTCTTGGAAGTCATTACTACTGTAATGACCGCTCCTTATCTTGTTTATTTCGTTTTTGTGCCAAGAGAAGCCTCTAATTTGAGTGAGGTAAAGATTTGGGGATGTTGCTGTCCTGAAACTATTTTCGGTGCTGCACCGTAAAAATTCGTGAAAATTATCTGTTTATCTTTTGGACCTGCGATTTCTTGTGCATATGCCCCAGGTTATATCCAAACTTTTCTTAGTTGAACACTTTCTGATTTGAGCAACAGAAAATCCCTCAAAAATTCGTCCTTTGTCAGCTGTTCAGTTTTGACAGATTTCTGCCAATATTTATTTTTGCCACTTTATCGCTTTCTTTTGAGTTCTTTTTGATCATGGAACTCTTGTGGAAGTTGCTACAGTAGTATATACTTTATATGTGGTGGTTTTGGGTTGAAACCTGAAGCTAAAAGAGGTTGAATATATTTTATGCTTACACTAATGTTGCTAATAGAATTGTGTTTAGTTTTGTATGAAGGAAGTTTTCAAGTGTAGGGATTGGAGAATGATGAGATGAGTTGAAGAATGGACAAAAGCTCAAGCTTGGGGATTCCCATGCATCACCCCAAGAAATATCCAAGAAGTACAAGCGTCAAAGCTTGGGGATGCCCCCGAGGCACCCCTTCTTCATCGGCAAAAATCAGGTCACCTTTCAAAACACTATATTTTTATTGCTTCATGCACTATGTGTTTTTCTTGGAGCGTCAGTTGTTTTAGTTTTCTTAGTTTGTTTGTTTGCTGCAATAAATGGTTGGACCCCAACAAATTTCCTTTGGAGGAGATGTACTCGTTTTCATTTGCAAAGAATGCTCTAGTTTTCACTCTTATTAAAATCGAGCGTTCTACTTTTTCTGCTACTGGTTTTGGTTTTCGTTTTCGCCTTGATTTGCGTTAAGATCTTGTCATATCTTTTTATCAAGGTGTATTTTTGCCTCTGATATTTATTGGTTTTCATCAAAAGAGGTGTTTATAAAAATTTCAAATGGTGTTGGAAAAGAGAAAAAGCTTTGTGCAAAATAGTGGTACAAGAAGGAGCTTGTGTAGACTGCGGCTTAGGCTTTTTCATGTCATGCTTGATGTATTTTTGATAGTATGCTTAGTGGTTTTGCTGTAGCATGACTTGTCTCAAATAACTGAGATTGTTTATTGAGCCTTTGAAAAAAAATCATGCGTTGTTTTTATTGTATGGAAGCATTATTTTGGTTTTCTCCTTGATGCTTTATTTGGGTTGACTTGGCGCATGCTCACACATGTTAGACTCTTACAAAGTCGCCATTAGAATTCATGATCATTTAGTTTTTGACTTTTGATGCCATCTTATGCTTCTTTTAATGTCGCTTTGTCGCTTTGCATGATTATGGCCATTACTGCTCTCTTAGTTGGTCGCTCCCAGTCTTTTGCTAGCCCTCACCTTGTACTGAGTATGAGCTCTACTCGTGCATCCAACTCCTAAAAACCAAGTTTGCCATTGTGTCCACTATAAATTCCTATGCATGGTATTTGTAAGCCATTCCAAAGTAAAATTTTCGTGTGCTACCTTTCAAAAACTTTCAAAACACTTCTCGTTTTGTGACACTGTTTTCAGCTCATGGGGACGTAGTGGTCGGATTTGCTATCTTCCATATTGCTTATTCCAAAAAGAAAAAAAAAAGAGAAAAAAAAGAAAAAAAAGGCACTCCTCCAAAGAATGTGAATGTTGGTGGGCACCCGATGGAATCGGTTAGCCATGGTATGTGAAAGGAAAAGGTGGGGAGGAGTGCCAAGTTTTATAAAAGAGCACAAAATTGCCAATCTCTCTCTCAAAAACTTGCTTCATTTTTGTATGGAAGATAGTAAGAACCCCATTGCCAGTCGTTGACAAAGACAACCACCTCTCAAAATCAAGTTTTATCTCTCTGTTTTACAAATGAAAAGCTCTAGCACATGTTTAAATCACTGCTTCCCTCTGCGAAGGGCCTTTCTTTTACTTTTATGTTGAGTCACCACCTTCTTTCTTTATGCACCATTAAGAGAGCATAGTTGTCATTCTTAGTGTGATATGCATTGTCCCAAAGTTCATTGATTGATTCATGATGATTGGTTTCACTTGTTCTTAAGTTATTTGTATCTAGTCGCCCTCTTAAACTTGAAGGTGTCCTATGCATTTATGTTTTGCTCTCTTTGAAGGACAAGCTAAAAACCATTTGTATGTTTTTCCTTATGATTTGAACACACGTTTGACTTTCATTGTTTCATTTTCATGATCTTTTGTTTGTGTTCATTTACATGCTTACAACATGGTTGCTAAGTTTCTTATTGTCATGATTATATCTTTCATGCCCATGTTTTAAGTTCTATTGATCCCAGCTCACCAATGCTTGCATATATGATCAAGATTGTGTAGGTGCATGTCACCTCAAAAATTATTCTTTGTTATCACTTACCTACTCGAGGACGAGCAGGAGTTAAGCTTGGGGATGCTTGATACGTCTCAAATGTATCTATAATTTTTGATGCTCCATGCTTGTTTTTACACCATTTGCCTATTGTTTCGTTACACTTAGTGGCACTTTTATGAATTTTCCGGAACTAACCTATTAACGAAGTGCCACAGTGCCAGTTTCCTGTTTTCTGCTGTTTTTGTGTTTCAGAAGTGATACACGGGAAATATTCTCGGAATTGGACGAAGAAGTCTTATTTTACCCGGAAGCTTCCAGAGATCCGAAGAAGTGTCGGAGGGGGGCCACTAGGGCCCCACACAAGGGGGTGGCGCGGCCAGCCCCCTGGCCGCGCCGGGCCCACATGAGGGTGCCTGGTCCCTCTCCTGGCATCGCCCCTTCGCCTATAAGTACCCCCCGACGAGAAAAACCTAAGGGCCCAATCAGATTTCCAGAATACATCGCGATCCGCCGCCGCCGTCGACCCGAAGATCGGGAGGGTCCAGAAGCTCTTCCCGGCACCCGGCCGGAGAGGGGAATAGCCACCGGAGGTCTTCTTCATCGCCATGCTTGCCTCCGGAGCGATGAGTGAGTAGTCTACCTTGGACTATGGGTCCATAGCAGTAGCTAGATGGTTGTCTTCTCCACCATGTGCTTCATGTTTAGATCTCATGAGCTGCCCTACATGATTGAGATCACCGTTATGTAATTCTATGATGTTGGTTTGTTGGGATCCGATGAATATTGGTGTTTATGATTAAGTTGCTGTACTGAATTATATCTTTTGTTATCTCTATGTTGTTTATGATCTTGCATGCTCTCCGTTGTTAGTAGCTATCTTGGCCGAGTAGTTGCTAGTGACTCCAAGAGGGGGTATTTATGCTCGATAGTGGGTTCATGTCTCTATTTCACCTGGGGGAGTGACAGAAACCTCTAAGGTGGTAGATGTGCTGTTGCTACTAGGGAGAAAACAACATTCATATGCTCAAGGGCATATGCTTTGTTTACATTACACACTTTGCTTAATGCAATTATCTGTTGTTCGCAACTTAATACTTCTAGGGTGTTCGGATGATATCCCCGGGAGTGGATTATTAGTCATAGATGCAGTTGGATGGCGGTCTATGTATTTTGTTGTAATGCCCAGAGTAAATCTCATAGTGATCTTCTTGACATATCACGTTATCTTTATTCTATCAATTGCCCAACTGTAATTTGTTTACCCAGCATGTTATTTTATCTATGGAGAGACACCACTAGTGAACTGTGGACCCCGGTCCTATTTTAATCATATTGCAATCACCTGTTTACTTTTCCTGCACTGTTTACTTTACTCGCATATACTCTACTGTTTTCCACTCGATACACTCATAACCTTTGTTTCAAGCAAACCGGTGAGATTGACAACCTCATCGCAAGTTGGGGACAAAGTATTTGTTTGTGTGTGTGCAGGTTCCACAACACCTTCAGTCGTCACCGTCTCTCCTCTTCAAGATCGACATTAAACCTTGGTTTCTTAATTGAGGGAAAACTTGCCGCTACACTCATCATACCTTCCTCTTGGGGTTCCCAACGGGCTGGTCATCACCACGCACAAGGACTTACTGCTCCCACGTCAACTACACGCCACAGCTCTTTTCTGGCGTCATCATCACACGAGTAGCAATTGGTAATATGCTTAGTAAAAGCAACATTTATAGAACTAGCATTGGGACTCAAAGAAAGCTTTTGCAAGAACAAAATAACTTCAGATATATTGCAGCTATCAACATCAAAATCATTGAAAGAAATAGAGCTACCATCTCCTACACTCCGAAAAATTTCAGCACTCTTTGGAGAAAAAGTTTTTGCAGTTTTGGGCTTTTTAACATAAGGAGTAGGAATTTTCTCTACACCAATCAAAGTAAGAGGATTGCTAGCATTTGGAACAACATCATTAGAGGTAGTAATGGTACATACCTTCATCTTTCTAGCCATCTCATCTTCTCTTTCCCACCTGGCATGCAATTCTGATAACATCCTAACATTTTTATCAATTCTAACTTGGATAGCATTAGTAGTGGCAAAAGTATTGTTCTCCTTCACCTTATTAGGCAACACTTTTAATTTCAGAAGTTCAACATCAAGAGCAAGGCTATCAACTTTAGAAGCAAGAATATCAATTTTACCTAACTTTTCCTCAACAGACTTGTTAAAAGCAGTTTGCTTATCGATGAAGTCCTTGAGCATGACTTCAAGCTCAGAGGGCGCGGCCCTAGTGTTGTTGGAGGAATTACCATAAGAGTTACCATAACTATTACCATTGGTAGAAGGATACGGCCTATAATTGTTACTAGCAAAATTATTCCTATAAGCATTGTTGTTGAAATTATTATTTCTAATGAAGTTTACATCAACATGCTCTTCTTGAGAAACCAAAGAGGCTAAAGGAACATTATTAGGATCAACATGAGTTCTATCATTAGAAAGCATAAGCATAATAGCATCAATCTTATCACTCAAGGAAGAGGTTTCCTCAACAGAATTTACCTTCTTACCATGTGGAGCTCTCTCGGTGTGCCATTCAGAATAATTTACCAACATATTGTCGAGAAGCTTTGTTGCGGCGCCCAAGGTAAGGGACATAAAAGTGCCTCCAGTAGCTGAATCCAATAGGTTCCTTGAAGAAAAATTCAGTCCTGCATAAAAAGTTTGGACAATCATCCAAGTAGTCAGTCCATGAGTAGGGCAATTCTTTATCATAGATTTCATTCTTTCCCAAGACTAAGCAACATGTTCATTATCAAACTGTCTAAACTTTATGATATCACTACGCAAAGCTATAATCTTAGCAGGAGGATGGTATTTTCCAATAAAAGCATCCTTACACTTAGCCCAAGAAGCAATACTATTTCTAGGCAAAGATAGCAACCAATCCTTAGCTTTTCCTCTCAAATAAAAAGGAAACAACTTGAGCCTAATAATATCACCTTCTACATCCTTATATTTCTGCATCTCACATAGCTCAACAAAATTGTTGAGATGAACTGCAACATCATCAGTACTAGCACCAGAAAATTGCTCTTTCATAACAAGGTTCAATAAAGCAGGTTTAATCTCATAAAAATTTGCAGCAGGAGCAGGTGGCGCAATAGGAGTGCAGATAAAATCACTATTATTAGTGCTAGTAAAATCACACAACTTGGTGTTCTCATGAGTACCCATTCTAGCAAAACTAAAAGCAGACAAGTAGAAATAACAACTAATAGGAAACTAATTTTTTTCTATTTTTGATAAAATGATGCAAGCAAAAATAAAGTAAAGCAACACAATAAACAAAGTAAAGGATGTGCGTGCAAAACTCCCCTTGCAGAAGTCTTCTTTTTCCTCCCCGACAACGACGCCCGAAAATTAGCTTGATGCGGGCAGATGACCACCCAGTTGGAAACCCCAAGAGGAAGGTATGATGAGTACAGTAGCAAGTTTTCCCTCAGTAAGAAATCGAGGTTTATCAAACCAGTAGGAAAAAGCCAAACATCAGAAGGTGATGCCTGCTAGCTTCGCGACAGCTCCGGACAATTTATAAGGCGCCTCGTCCAGGGCTTTGCTTTGCACCAGCAGCAATGTGGAACCTGCACACAACACAACCAAGAACTTTGCTCCCAACTTACGATGAGGTTGTCAATCTCACCGGTTTGCTGTAAACAAAGGTATGAGCGTATCGAGTGGAAAACAGTAGTAGTATGCGAAAAAGTAAACATTGCAAGTAAAAAGTAAACGGTGTAACAATGTAAAGGAAATTGGACTGGGGTCCATAGTTCACTAGTGGTGTCTCTCCATAAAATAAATAACAACATGCTGGGTAAACAAATTACAGTTGGGCAATTGATAGAACAAAAACAAAACTATACACACCGTGGTAGCTACTCACCTACCCAACAGCTAACACGTGTCTAACACCGTTAGTTTTGTGGAATCTTTTAACGGCACAGGCCTTCATTGCCGAGCCACTCCCCCAACCTTATCCTTCCATTCTCTCGTTTCTCTGTCTCTCTCATCTCCCTACCGCATCCATCACCACCTCCATTGGAAGTTGGCCCGCGGCGTCCGGCGACGGGTTCGAGGAGAGCTGCAGCGTTGACGCCAGCAGCCATACGCCGGAGGCGGGGGCGGCTAGACGCTCTCCTCTGCCAGCGATGGCCTGCGCCAGAGGTTGAGGAGGACCTGCCGCCACGGGAGGGCACGCCGTAGTGTGGGGAAAATAGGGGACTGGGCGGCGCCAGCGTCACCTGAACCGGGGCCAGGGCGTCGGTCCTCGCCTCGCCCGGCGACGGCGACGGGGCGACGAGCAGGGATCTCGGTGGTGGAAGCTACTCCTTGTTTTCCTCCCAGACGCTACCGCCGCTCTTTCTCCCTTCTCTAAGCGCAGCTGCTTGTGTCACCAGCAAGTACGCGAACACACGCGTCGATGTCCAGCCGCTGACGACTGCCCCGGCCGCGCCTGCATGCTTGCCTGCCTCCAACCGCTTCTTCTTCAAACTCTAGCTCCCGCTCGCCCGGTCGTGCCCCGCCTTCACCGACCTCGTCGCCAGCACGCCATCCTCAACCTCGCGGTGCAATTTCATGGCTGCCTCCATCTGCTTCTTCCCGCGCGTGCCCGCTGCCCCGCATGGAGACGCCGCCGGCATCTCCTCGCTCTCACGTTCGCGCACGCCTCTCCTGTCGAGATCTTCCTGGCACGCTCGTGACGCGGCGCGGTGGCTCATGGCGCGGTGGCCGGATGGGGCCCAGGTGACGCCGGAGTGCGGGGAAGGAGGGAGACCGGGCCGGGTGTCGAAATCGGTGGAGGCGAGGCTTCGGGGAGGCTCGCCTGCATCCGCCGCCTGGAGGATTCCCGCCACGAGCTCCGGTGAGGGCAGGACGGATCCATCGGGTCCTCCCAGCGAGCTCCTCTGTCCCGTCACTGCTGCCGCATGCCGGCGCATTTTTAGCTGGGCGACGGCGGTTGGCTAGGACTGTGAGCTGGCGGCGCGGCGTCCCGTCCCTCCGCTTCGCCTGGTGGCTGAGGACACGAAGTGCTCGAGCCGTGGAGTAGTTCAGTGATGGTGTTGGCTACAGCTGGATCGATGGCCTCAAGGCTTTCACTGAACAACAGGTAATTCAGCTCTGCGTGCATCGCCTAGATTTGATTGATCGTGTAGCTTCCTCTTGCTCTGTTTTGATTGACCGTGTAGCTTCCTCTTCCTCCACATGCACAGAGCCCTCCGCCTTGCTGTTCTTGCACGTGAGTGCCTCCAGCAGCTCCCTCGTCTTGCTCTACCTCGGCCTCGCTCTTCGTCACCATCGTCAACCTCGTCAATGTCCGTCCACGTCTGCGCCTCCAGTCACCAGCGAGTTCCATTCACCATGGTCAGCCTCATCAGGGCGGTGGCTGGGCTGCTCGAGGTAGGAAGGGGCGAGATATCGGGGCCGCCCAGCACCCTCCAACCTTCCCTGCCTCTGCCCCACGGCCGCTGGCCTTTCCGTCGAGATCTCATCACCTACGACCCTCGTCACGGTCCCCTCTGTCGGCGGACAACTGGTCCACCTCCTCCTTAGCCCCAGACCAACCGGATCCGTCGGGATCTCGTCTCCCATGGTGGCAACCTTCGGGACGAGGGACGATGCAGCCAACGAGCTCTAGCCCAGAATCCTCTTTTCCTCTGATGGTTGGAGATCAGTTTTGTTTTTGATTCGCTTTTCCCCTTCATGCTGTGTAAGCTGATTTCGATGTTCATGAATGGCTAACATGAGATACTAATTAGGGATTATATTAGTCAGTTCTAATTTGGAGTATAAAGCAGTAAGTTATTTAACTATTTCAAGGATATTATTTTGCTGCTAATTAGCTGTTTAATTAGCGGTTTGGTTGAAGCAGTTTGGCATTTCGGGATGGAATCGAATCCTGGACAATAGTTCCAATGACAAGGCACTTGATGACAAGATGTGGAGCATCTTTTATTTTTTTATTATCTCTCTAATGTCATTTCTCCGCATGCATGCCGTTAAATGGCCGTGAGTCGATTGGAAGAATCCAACGGTGGTGGAAAGAATCCAACGGTGATCCCAGGGTGAGTAGCTACCCAGGTGAGCACCAAATCCACTCTCATTGAGAGAATAAAGATAACGTACATATGTCACGAGGATCACTATGAGATTTACTCTGGGCATTACAACAAAATACATAGACCGCTATCCAACTGCATCTATGACTAATAATCCACTCACGAGGATATCGTCCGAACACGCCACGAGTATTAAGTTGCGAACAACAGATAACTGCATTAAGCAAAGTGTGTAATGTAAATAAAACGAATATCCTTGGACACAAGAATGTTGTTTTCTCCCTAGTGGCAACAACACATCTACAACCTTAGAGGTTTCGGTCACTCCCCCAGATTAAATAGAGGCATGAACCCAACTATCGAGCATAAATACCCCCTCTTGGAGTCACTAGTATCTACTTGGCCAAGATAGCTACTAACAACGGAGAGCATGCAAGATCATAAACAACATAGAGATAACATAAGATAATATTCAGCACATCAACTTAACATAACACCAATATTCATCGGATCCCAACAAATACAACATGTAGAATTACACAAAGATGATCTCGATCATGTAAGGCAGCTCACGAGATCTAAACATGAAACACATGGTGGAGAAGACAACCATCTAGCTACTGCTGTGGACCCATAGTCCAAGGTAGACTACTCACTCATTACGCCGGAGGCAAGCATGGCGATGAAGAAGACCTCTGGTGGCGATTCCCCTCTCCGGCAGGGTGCCAGGAAGAGCTTCTGGACCCTCCCGATCTCAGGTCGACGACGGTGGTGGATCGCGATGTGTTTCTGGAAAATTGATCGGGTCTTTAGGTTTTTCCCGTCAGGGGGTCTTTATAGGCGAAGGGGCAGCGTCAGAAGTGGACCAGGGGGCCCTCACCATAGGGCGGCGTGGCCAGTGGCTGGGCTGGCTCCTAGCCCCTCTCCGTCTCCTCTTCGGTCTTCCGGAAGCTTCGGTAAATATTAGGAGGTTCGGCTTTTGTTTCGTCCAATTCTGAGAATATTTCCTGTGTAACTTTTCTGAAACACAAAAACAACAAAAAATAGGGAACTGGCACTGTGGCATCTTGTTAATAGGTTAGTTCCGGAAAATACATAAAAACGCCACGAAGTGTAACAAAACACTAAGCAAATGGTGTAAGAACAAGCATGGAGCATCAAAAATTATAGATACGTTTGAGACGTATCAAGGAGCGAGGCTTCGAGATGTCGAGAACTCGAGATACATCCAGGGTGCACCACCGCCGCTCCCTTGCTCCCATGCCACCGCCGCCTCCGCCTCCGCCCCCGCCCCGCCCCCATGCCGTCGCACCACCACCGCCCCCATGCTGCTGCACCACCGCCTCCCTTTTGCTCTTCACCACCGGAGCCGGCCCATCCTGCAGATCGCCGCTGGAGCCGGCCCTTCCACGAACGTGGATTGCCGGAGGGCAGTGTTGCCGTGGAGCCCGTCGTTGCGACCTCGCCGGATCTCTTGGCAGCATGGTCTGGGATCTTTAATCGCGATCTTCCCAGATTTCTGCTGGTACCGACATCTCCAACGCCGCCGCGCCACCAGCTTAGCAGCACCCCTGCACGCCACTCGTGTTCTGCCAGAGTAGGATGCTTCAAGTGGTTGGGCCGCCCTGCTACCAGCGGTGGGCCGCCCTACTACCAGCGGTGGGCCGCCCTGCTACCAGTGGTGGGAAGCATCGCTATCAGCGGCGGGCCATAGTGCTGCGGGGCGTCGGTGGTGAACTGGTGATACTTCCAGCCAGTGCTACAAGGGGACAAATGGCATGCTACCGAGGAAGGTCGTCGGTGCTATCATCGGTGGTGTGGGGTGCTGCCATCGACGGTGGTGGTTCTGCCATCTGAGATGGTGGTGCTGCCATAGGTGGGCTGTACTGCTACCGTCGATGTGCAGTGAAGCTGCAAGGAGGGGCGGCGGTGTGTGCGATGCTGCAACAAGGGATGGCGGTGCTGCCTATCGGACGGCGTGCTGCCGGTGTTTCTACCATAGGCGGGCCACGACGCTACCATCCGTCGGAGGCAGTACTGCAAGGAGGAGGCGCCGAAGCTGCAAGGACGGATGGCGGTGCTGCCAACCGGGGTCGAGATGCTGCCGGCGAGGGTTTCGGGGACGATGGTGCGGTGGTGCGGCCGTATCTTTTGTTTGGTTTTTCTGTGCAGGGAAGAGGGGAGGAGAAGAGTGCGCGTGTGGGCGGTGGCCCCTGAGGGACACGTGTCGCCCAAGAGAGGCGGGGGATCGAGGAGAAAAATCCCCCGGGGACACTCAACGCTCCCCATAAATTTGGTTGTAGTCAAAATACACCTGACATAATATGGGGACTCTCTTAAGCTTAGCTTATAATGTGGACATTCCACTTTGTCATGCATATATTACTAGTCTCGCAAGTTTGCATGTGCCAATTTGTTAGGAAAATTGGGATTATTAGCTTATAATGTACTCGTACTAGACATTCCACTTTGCCATGCAATATTTTTGTTTGCAAAGTGTTGGGCAGACTTTGGAAATGTTTAACTCGAATAGAAAATTGGGTCTGTAAAGCTTGCTATGAGAAACACAACTGGACAAATAACGATTTCGTGAATCTGTGTTAATTACATTCTTATTGTTTGCTTTATTCTGAGATGATGCTTGTGCAAAATATTATAGAAATGGATGATGGATCACGTCCAACCAGTTGCATATTTCCAAGACAAACACATATTTTGATTAGTGCATCGCACCTATATATTAAATCAGCATGTGCACGCATCAGAGCAAGTACAATAGAGTCTAGTCAGCTGGCTATAAGGATTAAAATAGTATATTTGTGCTTAGTTGGAGGAGAGAGAATAGGAGAGAGAAGAGGAGTGAGCTCTCATGCAAGAGCTAGCTACAACACGTGCTTCTAGGTGCTCTGTGAGAGTGTCAAGTGGGTCATACAACCATAAAGTAGTACACTTTTGTAGTTAGCTATTGTACATGTTGACTATAAGGCTGGCTATAGATGACGTGGCAATCGCTTATAGCCAACTATCGGCTATACTATTGCTCTTGCTCTCATCTTTGCATCATTCCATTAAAGATAACGTTGATCATTTGGTTATTATGAACATGCTTACAACGACCGCAATCAGCAGAATCACACATCTTGTTAGAAGTTTGGGTATCATGACATGCATAAGGGCATCTACAGAGCTAGACTCTTCCCCAATGCAAGTTTCTTAGCGTGGTATCATAGGCAAAGTGCTGATGTGGCACCCTATTAAATGATGAAAGAGAGTGAGATTGTATCTTAGCTAAGCTACAACCTTTGCACAAAGTCATAGGCAAAAAGTATTGCTAGCCCAATCACATGCATGCATGAGACCAAAATCATTAAATTTAGATACAATCTTTAGATACAATACATTGTGGTGATTGTCTCTTAGTATAAACACCTACCTAGGATAGCGCGCTAAGAGCCAATGCATTGTGAAAGGCCTTTTATACCAGGCGCTGAATTAGTCGGTTACTAGCTGCAGCAAGCGCCGGCCGCTTGATTGCAGTAATTAGCACATAAATTTCAAGCACCGGCGTTTTGTTTTGTATCGATGCCAAAAATTAAATTAGAAACCGCATCAAACTGCTAGGAATAAATGACAAGCGCCTAAGCCAGGAGCGGAGGTAGGATAGAAGTTTAGAGGGGGCCAAATGTGATAATTTTGAGTTGGGGGGGGGCAAATATGCTAAATTCCTCTAAAATTTCTGTCTAAATTAAGCTTAATTAAAATTTTCTTCAGGTTTTACAATAACATGGAGCGGGGCGGGGGGGGGGGGGGGGGGGGGGCAAGGCCCCTGCTGGTCCCCCTAGCTCCGCCACTGGCCTAAGCTAAGCGCCCGCGCTGTACATGACCTAAGTAGCTAGTGTGTGAGAGCATGGTAGTAGTAGTAGTCCATTGCATGCAACAAGTTTTCTACATAAATCTTGCATCTTAGTCACTAAGTTAGTATTCTTGCATATGGAGTAATGACCAACGATTCATATTGGGTACGTATGGTGCTGTGCATGCTTTGTAACTGAAGAACGGGCCGGTTTCTTAGATCAGAGTTAATTTGTGTGTGTGAATATTCTAAATAATCTTCTATGGTGTGTTCTCATATGTATAGGTTGGCGTTCCAAATTCATAATTGCTACTGTACTTTTGTGAATGAAAGTTTCCAAGGTGTGACAAAGAAAATACTTGTGCTCTTCTTCAATAAATGTGTTTCTTATCTTATGTGTAGATCCTTTCCCGTGGTAGCGGCCATGGACAATGTAGCAGCTTCCATATCCAAGAAGCGGATATGGGAGGAGCCGGAATCACTAGACCCTCCAGCGAGCAGCGATGGCTCTACCGGTGGCGATGATGCGAGCCTTACCTTATTAACCGGCTCTCCGATGATATCCTTGGCACCATTATCTCCCTCTTCCCAATTAAGGGCGCCGCACAGACAACCCTTATCTCATCACGATTGTCTCGCCAACTCTTCGGAGTATTGGTATCTGTGTTTCATACGAAGATTATGAAGTAACGGTCATGTTCAAGGAGCTTGTCATTGAGGATGCACCTTGCCTCGAGAGACTAATTCCATTTGGTGCACATGCTGGGCCGAGGACTATCAGGGTTCTCGCTGTGCCAAAATTGACGGTGTTGGGATATTTATCTTGGAACATTTCTGAAATTGTGCTTGGAACCATAATTATTAAGGTAGAACAAGTCGAGGACGCGCAGGTAGCGCGGTGGCAAGGCTTGGCAGTGGCCAGCCTGCCCACCCGATCGAGTTCGACTCCCAGCGGGAGCGAATTTAGGGTGTTCTCACAACGGGAGTTACCCGTCTAGTCTCTCGCGCTCGTTCGCCCTAGCGCTAGAATCAGGAAAAGGGCGCGCGGTATTATAGCTCTAGGACTAGCTTGAGCACTAGTGGGGTGCATGTGTGGTGTGAGTGGGGTGTGAGTTGGTGCTTAAGTTCAGATACTACAGCTGTACTACCAAAAAGAGATTGAAAAAAAAGGTAGAACAAGTCTTCTTCTTATTGCAGTTGGGCCAATTCTGTTTACATTGTGATCTATTATTTTTTGATGTGTTTACAAGTGTATTTGTTTGTTTTTCTAGGAAAGGATCCCCATCACGTTCACCATGTCAATGCGCACAGTAAAGGTATTGGTTTTAGAATTTACCGGCCCCAATCTGGATGCAATCATTGGATTACTCAGATGCTTTCCTTGCACAAAAAAGCTCTACATTCAGGTGAAATTACATGGATTTAAACATATTCAAAGATGATTTCAACTCACTGTATCTCAATGTATGCCTAGTTTAACATGTGGATACATTATTTAGTGTTTGCACCGGAAAATTAACCTCCGCGATAAATTTCCCCAATTTTTACGATAGTAGATCTAGTGGTCAATACTGTTGGGAAAACTGGGCACACCAGTTAACTCCTTAATTTAGAGATTAACATAATATTAGCGTGACTGAAAATACGCAGCGGAATCAAAGTAAACTTCAGCCACTTGTGCACTAACTCAAGGATCTTTGCTCGTGCCGAAAGAAAATATATGCATTAAACATATATGGAGGAAATAGGAGCAGCCCTTGGCTCTCTCCTGACCCAGACAGTCTCTCCCGTTAGGAGAGAAGCTCTCTCCTCACCCAAGACAATCTCTGTCCTAGGAAGAGAGGTCTCACAACAGCTGCAGCAGTAGTAAATCAACACACAGAGGATATCAATCCTTTTACGTAGAAAACCTCTCAACTTGAGAGGAAAAACCACGGGCCGAAGCCACCCAAATCTTCTTCCACTATTATCAAATGGGGATACAACAAGTTTTCTCTAGAGAGCACTAGAGGATCTCAAGCACCAAGATACACACGGATCTATGGCTATTTCTACAAAATTTGGGGCACAAGAGCTAGAGAGTGGAGCAATCTTACCAAAGATGGTGGAACAATAGCTTGAAGGAGACAAGGTTGCAGATCTGATGTCTTCACAACCTTGTGGGCAAGGTCCGGCGTTTGATTCAGCTTCTTCCTTCAACTTCTCCTCTTTCTCTTTTCTTTTGGTTTTCTTCTCCAATGGAGGCTATCCTGATTTTTATCCTTACCCCTATGGTGGCTGGAAAGGAGGGTTATCATCCCTTTTCCCTTCATGTGCAATATCCAAAATGACCCTTGGTCATAACCCTAAAGGTTGGTGGGCTCTTGCACATATTTGGGCCGCCTGAAAGGCTCCATAAGGCCATCTCCTTACAGCCCACACGAGGAGAATACCCAACAAATACTGCATTTAGGAGTGTTAGGGGACTATATTTTTCAATAGTCCTCAATTCACACATCATGCAAACTCAACAAATTCCGAGGAGATTACTACCTTACTGCCTGCAATGAAGTACTCATTTTTACTATGACCTAAGTGACGGCCACTGTACCTAATTTGTTCTTCTGCAGTCATGTTACAGGAAGGATATGAAAAACATGTCGCGGTACGACACATTCGGTCCTATTGAATGCCTTGAACTCCATCTCCGAACAATAGTACTGAACAACTATGAAGGCAAGGAAGCAGACGTAAACTTCGCCAAGTTTTTTGTTCTGAATGCAAAGGTGCTAAAGGTAATGAAATTTTGCGCCTATTGTAAGAGTACCTACAGCGGGAAATGGATAGCTGATCAACCCGGGAGGCTACAACTGGATAGCAGAGCTTCTAGGGATGCTCGGTTTTATTTCACGAGAGATCCTACCTGAAGGAGGGCTCATCTGCCCGTTCCAACGTCGCTGCTGCTCCACGGGCGCCGCTGACGCCACTGGAGCCCCTGTTCTGTGCTGCTGCCTCTCCACTCATGGCATCGCCGCCTCCTCGTCGTGTGGCAAATAGGAGGAAGACGCTTGCTGGTGTCACCATTGCCCGCACCGTCAACTACTCCATTCGACGCTCGAGCAACAGAGCCAAAGCTAAGAAGCAGAGCGTGCCAGTTGCGAAGGCAGCTGAGAGTTTCATCTGCAGGGGCTTAGGGATCATACAGAATGGAGAGGAGGTGACTGAGCTCGCCTTGCAGGAGCTCAGCCGGCGTTTTGAAGGCCAGGTCCCTGACCAGATCCTCGCTGCTATGCGTGAGCTGTTCCAGGTGGGTTCCCTGGAGGAGGAGGAGATCGATGCGGCTCTGCTGAGCCATGGCGGTGCAGCTGGCCTCGAGCTTGGTGACGAGAGGGAGAATGTTGTTGATGATGTTTAGCTTCCTTTGCTTAGTTTGTGCTGCAGGGTCTATCTGTTACCCAATGTTAGAACAACCTGCTCTGTGTTTTGCCGCTGTGCCGGCTCCTTTCCGTCGTTTGCAGCTGTGTCTGCCCCTGTTCTGTAACCTGTTGTTGAACCTCTGTACTGCCTCTGCTTTGTGTGCTGCTTTTAGAAGGCAGACTCATCTGCAACCTTTTCGCTTTGATCTGCGCGGTGTTTGCATTGCACAGTGGCTTATGATGGCCAGCTCTGCCCGGGGGTTGCCTAGTTTCCAATGTTAGAACAAGTGATCAATTTTCTGGGGTGGAACGTGCGGGGTCTGAATGACCAAGATCGCAAAGACGCGGTGCATGAAACCATTGCGGCGTCCACTTGCCACATTGTTTGCCTTCAGGAGACTAAACTGGAGTCCATTTCGGCGTTTGACGCTAGTTACATTGGAGGGTATCGCTTGCGGAGCTTCGCGGAGCGCCCGGCGGTGGGAACTAGAGGGGGAATCCTTTTGCTCTGGGACGATTCAAAAGTCCAAATGTCCAACATTCACGTCACTGAATTCTGCCTTTCGGCCGACGTCCATATCCTAAATTGCAATGGTGAGGGAGACTTCAAAATCACCACGGTTTATGGCCCGACCGCGCACAATAGGAAAGATGACTTCTTTTCGGAGCTTGTGGCCCTCAAGCCACCCTCCGGGGTGCGATGGTTGGCCCTCGGGGATTTCAACCAAATTCGGAGAGCTAGGGACAAGAACAATGTAAATGTCAATCGGAGCCGAATCAACCGCTTCCGCACCGCCCTTCAATCTTGCGACCTTCACGAGATCCACCTTCAAAATAGGAGGTTCACTTGGAGCAACGAGAGGGACAATCCAACTCTTTGCAAGCTTGATGCTTTCTATTGCAACAACGAATGGGACCTTTGCTTTGACTCTCATGTGCTCAACGCGCTATCTTCGTCTCTCTCGGACCATTGCCCTCTTTTGCTCGCCGACGATAGGGGACCTTCCAAGCCGAGGTCTTTCAAATTTGAAAACTTTTGGGTGCGAGTTCCCGATTTTATTGATGTGGTCAACCTCGCTTGGAACGCGCCATCTCCTCACATTGAACCTTGCCACATCCTTTTTCACAAACTCCGCAAGACGGCGAAGGCGCTTTCCATGTGGAGCCGCCGCATCTTCTCCAGGCCTAAGGTCATGGTGCACGCCGCCCTGCTCATTATTTTGCACCTTGACTTGGCACAAGAAAATAGAAGCCTTTCCGTGGGTGAAAGGGATCTTCGGGCTAGGCTTAAAAGAAAGGTCATCGCGTTGGCCGTGGTTGAGCGGGCAAGGAAGAAGCAAAGTGCCCGCATTGCAAATATCAAAGAGGGGGATGCCAACACCAAGTTCTTTCATCTTAGGGTGAATGCGAGGAGAAGGAAAAATTTCATCCAACGTTTGAAGCACAACAACGGATGGGTTACCGACCACGGATCAAAGGAGGCAGTGGTCAAGAACCACTTTGAGCCGGTAATGAAAAAGGGAGACCCTAGGGCTCTTGACCTCAATTGGGCGGCCATTCGCTTCGAAGAAACAAACTTGGACAGCTTGGGTGAGCCCTTCTCCGAGGAGGAGGTTAGAAATGCTATTCACCAATTGCCTTGTGACAAGGCTCCGGGACCCGATGGGTTCACCGGATTATTCTACAAGAAATGTTGGAGCACTATTAAAGGGGATGTCATGAAGGCAATTGACCGGTTCGGTGCGCTCCATGTGCAACATTTCCATTGGTTGAACTCCGCTAATATTGTCTTATTGCCCAAAAAGGATGGGGCGGAGGAGATCTCCGACTTTAGACCCATTAGTCTCATCCACGGAATTGCCAAGATTGTTGCTAAGTTGCTTGCGTTGAGGCTTGCGCCGTTTATGGATGTGCTTGTTTCTAAGGCTCAAAGCGCTTTTATTAAGAAAAGAAGCATCCACGACAACTTCCTCTATGTCAAGAACCTTGCCACACGTTTCCGAAGAGGGAAAATTCCGGCTCTTCTTTTCAAGCTAGATATTCGAAAGGCTTTTGACTCCGTTAGTTGGGAGTACATTTTTGATCTTTTGCAAAGACGGGGCTTCCCCGCAAGGTTCCGGGATTGGATTGGCGCCCTTTTTTCATCCGCCACCTCCCGGGTCCTTCTCAATGGCATCGCGGGAGCCCCTATTCTTCATGGGAAAGGGCTTCGACAAGGAGATCCCCTATCGCCGCTCCTATTTGTCCTTGCCATTGATCCCATTTCTCAAATCCTCGAGGAGGCTACGAGATTGGGGCTTCTCAACAAGTTGCGTGGGCGAGGTGCTCTCTTAAGAACCTCCTTATATGCGGATGACGCGGCCGTGTTTGTGGCACCCATCAAGAATGACGTCCAAAATCTTGCGACGATCCTTCATAGCTTTGGTATTGTGACCGGCCTTTGCACTAACTTCGCCAAGAGCTCCGTGGTTCCAATAAGTTGTAATGGCATTGACCTCGATGACGTCCTTGACGGCGTCCCGGCTTCCCGCGGGACTTTCCCATTGAGGTACCTTGGGCTCCCTCTTTCGATTTGGAGCCTCCGGAGACGGGACTTCCAATTCCTTGAGGATAAATGCGCCGGGAAGCTACCTACTTGGAATGGGAAGCTCATCAACATGGCCGGTCGTGTGGAACTTGTTCGGTCGGTGTTGGCCTCGCAAGCTATCTACCATTTGACTTCTCTTGCTATCCCGCCCGGAACTTTGCAATACATTAACAAGTTGGAAAGAGCTTTCGTTTGGGCGGCCAAAAGTACTACAACCGGCGCCAAATGCAAGGTCAACTGGGAGGTGGTGTGTAGGCCAAAGAGATATGGGGGCCTTGGGATCCTTCACTTGGGGAAATTCTCCACGGCCCTCCGGTTGCGTTGGCCTTGGCTTGAGTGGAAAGACAATGGCAAAATTTGGTCGGGTTCCGGCAACCCTTGCACCGAAAAAGACATGGAGATCTTTTATGCCGCCACTCATATTGCGCTTGGAAATGGCCGGAAGACCCCTTTTTGGCATGCGCCGTGGCTTGATGGGCGCAAGCCCAAAGATATTGCCCCAAAAAATTTTGAACTTTGCAAAAGGAAAAATTGGACCGTGGATAAAGCTTTGCATGACAACGAATGGATCACCAAGCTATCCTCGGAGGCTACAATTTCCATGGAGCACCTTACTCAATTTGTGCTCCTTTGGGCCCTCATCCAAAATGTGCACTTGAGTGATGATGAGGATGACATCTCTTGGAAGCTCACGAGCAATGGGCAATACTCCACGGCATCCGCATATAATTTGCAATTCTTAGACCTCATTGAGTCTCCTTTGAACAACCTTGTTTGGAAAGTATGGGCGCCCCCTAAAGTCAAAAACCATGCATGGCTTGCATTGCAAAATAGGCTTTGGACGGCGGATAGATTGAGAAGGCGGGGATGGGAAAATTGTGGGCTTTGCCCTCTTTGCAAACAAACCGAAGAAACCAACAACCACCTTTTCGTCCATTGCCGCTTCACCGCTAGAATTTGGGAACTCTTAAGAGAATGGCTTGGCATACATATAATTCAACCGCACGCTTGGGGGGGGGGGGGGGATGGACACTAGACATTGGTGGGCCACCTTGGTGGAAGGATCGAATCATCTCCGGAAGGGCCTTGCTTCCCTTGTCTTGCTCACCGTGTGGGCAATTTGGCAAGAGCGCAACGATAGGATTTTCCGTCGGAAACTTTCTCCAACTTTTGTAATTCTTGACAAAATCAAGTGTGAGGCTAGGTTGTGGGTGTTAGCGGGGGCAAAACGGTTGGGTGATTTGATGCCGGGAGAGTAGGCTTGTTACTTGTTTATGTGGATGGTCTCACCCCTTGTAAACCTCTTCTTAATTAATTAAATAAGGGCAAATCTTTTGCCCTCGTTTCGTTTCAAAAACCTTAGCAAGCACACGCTTCATGACATGTCGATTGCAGATCCCTTTGCTAGAGCACTACGCAGGTGATGAGCACCTTGCTTTGCCATTCCAAGAGATATATGTTGGACATTCTAATGATTTGTATGTAACGATCATAACCTTTTGTTTTGCACAACTTTTCTGTTTACTTTGCTTTGCTGCTAGTACCATCTAGCATATAATATATAGCTGGAAACTGAAAGAGCAGCTCCCCTTTGCAAAGTTGCAACGTTTTTTGTACAAAAAGGTGAAGGGGTCTGTCGGGGCAAAATAAAAAGGAGGTGAAGTAGTAAAGCACCTGTAGTGTGAAGAATTTCTTTTCTGAAGGTACTGTTACACTGACCTCTTGCCAAAAATAGTGTAAGCTAAACTGACAAAAAAAAATCATGGTCTACCTGAAGAATGGCATGCCCTGTACAGATACATCTGCTCCTTTGCCTTCTATACAAGGCGGCAATGTTTACAAAATTGATCTGTCTCGACACAGCCTGCAGTATACTCGAACAGCTCCAGTTTGGGCGCCTTCACCACGCTTAACCGGACGGTCCATCACCGGCTTTGGGAGGAATCAGGAGAGGATGGACATGAAGACGGTGGACCAGGTGGTGAGCGCGACGGCGGCGACGAGGTACGTCCACAGGAAGATCACGGAGCACTCCTCCTGCCCGACGTCGAACAGCTGCGCCATGGTCCCGATGTTCATGGCGGGAGGGAGGGCGAACTGCATCATCAGCACGTACCGGTACAGCGGGTCGTGGGGCAGGAACCCGACGCCGTGCGCCGCGTGGACCACGGCGATGCCGATCAGCGGCATCGCCACATACCGGATGCACACGATCACGACGATCAGCGAGCGCTTCAGCATCGACTTCCGCAGCCCTGTGTATCGAATTCAGAATCGAATTCAGAGTGAGTTCAGAGATGAAGACATGATGAAACTGCACGCTGATGAATAATCTTGATCTAGATAAGTAATTTGCATCATTCCCACCTTGTGTCAGGTTTCCTCCGAGAATGAGGGTGATGCAGGGTATTGTGCCATTGCTGCAAAAGAGAAAGAAATAGCTATTGCTGTGAGACTGAATGAACATTGAAGTTCAAAACTTCCAGAATTAAGACACAAAAAACCATTATTTGCAGGTAGACAGACAGACACAAAAAGGCCGTAGATTCATACCCCATCAGCTCGAGAGAATCTTGGATGACTTTAAGCGGCGCACCGTCGCCGATGAGCAGCGATTTCAGCCATGGAACTAGGCCAACGATGAATCCAATTATCTGGCACGACGCGAAACCAAATTCAGTAAGAAAAAAGTCCTGACAATTTTAACACATCAATGTTCAGTTCAAATGGTGAATTGTTAGGCAGGCATGTACCGCAGATATAGTCGGCGGCGCCATGAGCTCCTCGACGAGCTGGTGCACGGCCTCCTTGAGCTTCGTCCAGAAGCCCTTGTCGGTGACGTCGCTCTCGCACGACAGAAGCGGAGCCTCCTGCATTTCTGCCCCAGTCAGCTCCTCTGAACTCTGAACATGCCAAAACAAGAACCAAAATGGACAGTTCTGAACTTACAAGTTGGTTCCCCTCATCGTGTCCGTCAGGTCCAGCTGACGCCGGGAGAGCCGCTTCCTCGTCATCCCGGGCAGATTCATCGTGCGCTTTGAATTGCTCCAGGTGCTCCTCGTCGCTGTCGGTCGGGCATTGGATGCTCTTCGACTGCATCTTGTGGTACAGCTTGCCTGACTTCTGCATCAGGCTGTAGGTGTACGTCCATATGAACAGGCCGCCGAGCTGCAGAGCATGGCAGTTTGAATACGATCGAACAGAGGGTGACTACCTAACTTTATCCTCGAGGCAAAAACAAGAATGGTTCTGCTTACAGCCATGGACAGTGAGGAGTAGGAGAGACCGCGGGCGCGGCACTGGCTCCGGTCATTCCCAAACGGGTTGCCGTCTTCGTCGCAGACGGCTGGGACGACTATCAACAGGAGGTTGCCAAGATTTCCTGCAGTTTTTGGATGATGCCAGACACTGTTAGCACAATAATATCAGCACCGTAAAATTCAGTATGTGGCAAGTCGACGTCTGGAACCACTGTACCTGCTGAGCAGAAGGCGATAATGAGGCCCCGGAAATGCTGAGGCGGCTTCAGGATCTTGCACGCTATCCAGCCGAGACCGCTACCAACCAGGAATGTGATTGCTATGTTCACCGGCATGAACCACCTGTAAGATGGTACAAGAGTTTGTGTCAGCCAACTCAAGTTACTAAATACTTGTACAGCCTGCTGCAAGCATATGTTTACTAGTATTCAGAAAAGTCCAAGTCAGTCTCTTTAAACAAAGCAATCTTTTAAAAATTCAGATGCTTTTATTACGGAGACACATTTTATTTCTGCAATTCTGGCACACGCTTGCACATACTTTCAGTAGCTACATCTGTACTGCTGCATTCTTGATAGGGAACTCTGAAATCCGATGAAACCACTCACTCACCAAGAGATGACGTCGGACAGCGTGACCGTCTTGGCGAGGCTCGCGAAGATCAGGGAAGGGGTGAAGACCATAAACACAACCTGCAGTCAGAAATAGGAAAACAAGTGGGGTTAATTACAATGGCAGTATTTAAGCTAATGTTGAAACAAGAATGTACTACTAGTTTGAAAACAGAAGCGCACCTTGTTCATATCCCTGCGCGCGCTGGCCGTGAGGACTTTGCTGTAACCGGAGGCGAGGAACGCCCCGATGACGCCGATGAGCAGCACCTGGATGATGGGCATGGAAGCCACCACGAGCATTGACAGGAAACCCATCTTCCACCGTTACAAGGATCAAGCCCGCTGTGCTGAGCCGCTTTCTGTATGGTGTGAAGGAAGACTGAATGTTCAGAGTTTCAGATATCTGTCCTCAGAAAATCACGATTTCCTGGCAGAAAGGAGAGACGGATTGTTAATGGAGAATGAACTTTGGGGGTCTGAATGGTTTATGGATGTCTACGGATGGCAATTGGCATTGCTCCAGTTTTCTGTGTTTGAAATCTTTGAGCGTGTATGTATTTGCTGCTGGGATGGAGGAGGTGAAAGCGAAGGTGCCTCCTCATTGGTTAGCCTCAGTGTTTGGTCAGCATACACGTGGTGAAGGCGTAGAGCACTTGCGCACCTAGCTGTGCTTGTACGTATGTTTGTATGTATGAGAAGACAAACTACTCACGGCGATTCAAACGGCCAAGCAGCAGTTCTCCAACGCTCTCGGAATCAGTAATTTCGCAGTACAGAATGAATATAGGAGAGGCAGTAGAGAATGAACGGAGCAGTGATCACCGTCCATGTACAGAACCGTAAACAGACGCTCCCCCGGCCAGAGATCCCCATGGCGACGAAAGCGAGGGAAGGGTCTAGCTAATTTGCAACCATGGAATCAGCAATCGCTTACCTGAATGAAGAATGCGCAGGCAAGCAGGCGCGGCGGCGCGGGGCGGGGCGAATGAGCCAGGAATTTCTCGGAGATGCGGGAGGCGGGAGGCGTCGGCTGGCACCTGGATGCGTCGGCCGGAGAAAGAGGCTTGTTTATATAGGATCGATTGACCGCGCCACCCGGGCAGGCGGGAGGGGGGAGATGGCGCCTCCACCGCGTCCGCCCACCCCTGCCAACAGCGACGCCAACACAGCCGCCGCCATCGGTCCACCTGTCGCTGCTCGCTAGTCCAAGTCGGCAGTTTGCATGCTTCCTCTCCCTTCCCCGCTGCCATGCCATGCTAATCACATCGCAGCCGCGTGCAAAACACATGCCTATCGGCTCCTCCCTCCCGTCTCTATCGCTTTGACCGAGCATTGCCAGTACTCTCCCGTTGTTCAAGCAAGCCAAATGAAAATTTAGCTCGCCTATTCCTCCTCCTTTCCTGGGGTGGGGTGAGTTCGAATCCAACTCGGGATCGTGCTCCGCAACTTGCAAATTCTGCACGCGCGCGGCCGGCGGGTTTCCCGAAAGCTGCTAGCTGTTTGCCATGGATTGTGAATTTGTGATAGCCATCCCCTACCTGGCTCCCTATGGACCCGCGTATACTGCGACCACATGCTGACATGCATGATTATCTTCACAAGTAAAGCGCGACGACATCCATGAACCAAGTTTACCCAAATCTCTACGGATCAACCACATACGCTAGACCACCATAACTATTACTCTCTTCGTTCTATATTAGCTGTCGCTGAAACGAGTAACCTGACACACTAAACTACGATCAAGAGAAAAACATTCCAAAATCACACGACAAATTTTGCAACAATAATTGACGAAGGAATGACAAACGGGCCCTCGATATTCGCCTACCTAGTGTTCGGTCCAGGAAGGGTCTCTCTCGAAAGGCTCTTGAGGCCCATCAGGACAGCGGTCTAGCGTGGCCTAGAAGCTAAACTTGGCGTGCAATTAAGGACCCGAAGAATTGGAGTTAGACTAGGTTTTCGTCTGGTGGATTACCGATCCGATCTGTACTTGGCTTGGGAAACAATCCTGAGACCCAGCCTTCGCATATAAAAGGCTGGGAGGGAGATCTCGAGGCCTGGACACTTTTCCACCCACCTCACGCCGGAGCGCTCGACGACTCAGAGCCCACTGTTTAGGCTAGATCCAATCTACGCCACCATTGTAACACCATCACCACAATCACTCCATCAATACAAAGTCAGACAAGCAGGACGTAGGCCTTTTATCTTTCGAGGGGGCTGAACCTGGGTAAATCCTCGTGTTCCTTTGCTTTCGTCTGATCGCCGTCGATGGTTTCTACCGCTGCCGGCACACATGGTTTTCTGCAATTGCAGCTAAAAAAATTCAGTTACAAATGGACAGACAATTAGGTGACAATGAATTTAGCAATTTACTAAAAGAGGTAAGAATAATTGAAGCATTTACTAATACAGAACTACTCCTTCTAAAATGCACACAATTGCATATTGTATCATGTTTACAAATTTTCCCAAATCTAAGACACTTTGTATTTTTAATTGAATTCCACATAGAGAACATTTCAAAATTGAATCAGCAGGTTACATAGTGAGATATGTATTTTACATTAGGCAGATGATCCATGTAGCTAGGTAATGTATTGTGCTCAGTTTTCGTGAGAACAGGAAGCTAGCATTTTCAGGTTATAGGAATTGAAACAGAACAATTTGTGACTTTCTGAGTTATGCTTGGTAGTTAAAAGAAACTAAATAATTTAGCATAACTTTGGGAAACTAAAATAAGAACAAACTTTGGGAAAATGACTGGTGCACTCTGAGATGGCAAATAATACGAATACTCACTCATCTACGGAATAATGAAAAACGCATCAAAGGCAATCAACAATCCTGCAGAATAATTTCATGGCAAAGTAGCAAGATAGATCGGAGGATCGGGAATACAGACCTGCAGCAAATCAGCAATGGAGGAATCACATGTGCTGATCAGGACATTACGTAATGCCGTCAGGAGGCATATATCAGTGTAAAGCAGAAAGAGACCAGAAAGGATGCAAAATTATCAACACCGCTAGGTTAATTAGGAGATTAGCGGTTAGCTACCTGATCACCGCTCAAGGGAGAATTCCTGCATGGCCGCCAACACCGAATTAGGGGGACTTTTCCAGCCGGCGAGATAGCTGGAGACGGTATTATTTGTGGCGTAGACGCCAAAAACGACGCCGCAGCATCAGCCGCGGAGCACGTCCACGGCAACAGGTGCCCAGCCCTCCAAATTTTCCACCTCCAACCCGTGGTTGCAGTACCAGCAGACCAGGCAAGGACCAAGGAGCGTCGACGGCGGCTGTACAGCAAGGACGTGGATACCCAGTCAATAACATGAATTGATCCAGCAGATCCATTGGTTAAAAAGAGGAGAATGACTTCATCGGTTACTATTGCATTTACTTGGTGGGGAAGATGAGAAGGGAGAAGAGGAATCAATTGGCCGTCCAGAAGATGAAGAGCGACAGACTGGTGAAGAAATTAATCAGGCGAGCGAGGTGATCTGGAATAAAATGAGTGATAATGAATTGATGACATGCCTCAGCCAGGCCTAGCTACGAACGATGCCCATCCCACATTAGAAGCGGCTTCTCCAGCCCATGTGGAAAATTGCAAGAGGGAGAGAGGAGAAATCGTGATCACGCGACCATGCGGGGTGGTGAAAATAAAAGCAGTGACGTGGCTGCACGAGAGGCTAGGAAAATAGGTTAATGGGGGATTAGTATTTAGATATAGAAGATTAGGCCGGAGGGTCTAAATGATTTTCTTTTTTCCAATTGGTTGCTCGGTCTCTGCATCATAGCGATGCACATGGCCCTCTGCATCAGATTTTTTTTTTCTAAATGATTTTCTTCATCGGCGAAAGAAATTGGCAAGATTGGATCCGTGTGTGTCTGCTTCACTTTCAGCCCGAGTATTTTGAGTCAGCCATGACGTAGCTTCTTCGGCTGCTGAATCCAATTGCAACACTGTCCCTCTGCCTTGCGTTACAGGTCTCAGGTCGTCGTGGCTGAGCCGATGCCGCTGTGCCTGCTCACGGGTTGGCATGCTGCAGGCTGGTTGACTTGACTTGCTCGCCGCCGGTGAAAGGAAAACAAGGTGCGAGTGCGAGCTGAGAGTGATCTGTATACATACGATTTGCACGATCCCCACTTTGCAGATCACACAGCCAGTCGATTTTCCTGTGGTGGCTTTTCGTTCGATGCTGCAATAGCGTTATTTGTTTCCGCATTTGAGTTTCCGTGTAGTGCCTGTGTTCTATGTGTGTGAAAATCCTGGTGGTTTTCATTCTCGTTGAAACAAAATGTGGTTGCTTCTTTTTCCACCGGATGATGGTAAGTGGCGGCGAGCTTGCCGTTGGCGGCTCCCACAACGCGCGCCTCCTAGGCACGCACGCCTCGGGCGTTGCCTCCTCCCACGCCCCTTCTCCAGCCTCAAGCGCATCCTCCTCGCCTCCTGCCCCACGCTCCACCCTCAGGACCTCCCGCGCCTCCCCTTCCCCGGCGGCGGCGGTGGCGGTGGTGCGGCGTTAGACAGGGGCCAAGACCGCGGCGGAGCTCCGGGCGGCCTTACGAGGTCCGACCAGTGGCGAGAGGTTGAAGGCAGCAGCGGACAGCCGGGAAGAGGTGGCCGCGGTGGCGAGGTCGCAGGCGTGCAGCGGGAGGCAGCCAGGAAAAGGTGGAGGCAACGGTGGGCAGCGGGGATGAGTTCGGCGGCGTGACGACGGTGACGGTGGAATTTCGCGACGACCACCACCACACAATGGCTCGACACGCATGCCCTCCCTCTTGATTTTCGATTTCCATGTGCGAGTATGGCAATACTAAAATCACATAGCTATGGACGTCCAGGGCTTATCTGGTCCGTCCAATTCATGCGTGGAGATTCGAACTGTTGACTTTGTGGAGACACAGCCCCCTCGCTTACCGCAGTATTAGTTTCTCGCCTAGGATTTGCCTCACCCCTGCCAAGCATGCCGTCCTTGACTCCCTCACAATCTAGGTCTCCAAATTCCCCAACACAGAGCACATCCTCCGCCCTCTGCCGCCTGCGCATCGCCGCCCTCTACCGCCCGCGCATCGCCGCCCTCTACCGCCCGCACTGCGCCGCCATACACTGCTGTGATTCACCGCCTTCCCAGCGCCCCCGATTCGCTGGCTTCCCAGCGCCCTCGATTCGCCGTACACCACCCATCCTCTTCCATTCACCGCCCGCGCTTGACCGCCTTCCAGCTTGAGGAAGATGACAAGCAGTGCGTCCTATTCAAGATCCCCTCCTTCTTCTCAGCCCAGCCAGGCCTGGCTCCCCCGCTCCCCACTCTCCAGTGTGCTTGTCAGAGCGATGGGAAAAGATTTCACAGATGACATGATGCTGCAAGCAAGAAAAAGTTGCCATTCTCTGACCGTGCAGATGACATGATGCTGCAAGCAAGAAAAGATTTCACAGATGACATGATGCTGCAAGCAAGAAAAGATTTCATTTGTATCCTAAGTAAACTCCACCACTGGAGCTTTCTTGTGAGCTGTAACTTTTTTTATCTGTGGACAACATTAGCAATTTGTATTACAATAAACTCCACCACTGGAGCTTTCTTATGAGCTGTAACTTTTTTATGGTACCGGAAGAAGGTGAAAACCAAGGTTCCCATAATTTTTTGGGCTGTGTACTTTATATCATCTTTGAACAAAGTTAGGTCTTTGGCAGATGATGAACTGTTTGTTTTCATTTTGGAACAAAGTTACTTTATATCCTCCCGTGTTTCACATGTACAACTAGACGATTCCGGACAGTTCATTTTCCCAAAAGTGTGCAAAATAAACAATCAGATGATGAGCATGTGAATTTTGGGACTGCCCATAGAAGGGATGAAGTCTGAAATAATTGCTAAGATAGTATCCCAAATAAAGTTGTACATATTTTATTAAATGAAAGCTAGCACCAAACAATGTTTTATGACTTTGCCCTCAATGGTTGTAACAAGAAATGCATCAGGCATATCTCAAAAATTACAAGCTCCAGAACATGTAGGCCGAGCTCTGTTTCAGCCTTCAGAACATGACGAGCTTATGAACATGACTATCCTCCCGCATCACCACTGGTTTTTGGCTCAACTAACAAATGGTTGCTCAAGTCTGCCATCATGTCCATCTTTTCAAGATGCATTCGTCTCTGATTAATAGGTGCATCAAGCGCATCAAACATACATGCCATCATGCTTGCTGTAACCGGCCATCATGACATCTATTATCATGACATCTATTTTCAAGACGCATTCAGCTTGATTTAAAGGTGCATCAAGCGCTTGAACATAACTGAATTTTTTCAAACTAGATTAACAATTCAAACTAGTAACCAAACATTTGATTTTAAATTTTATTTGGTTCAACAACATAAAAAACACTTGATAATAAGCTACACAAAATTCCTCAATGCCCCGGTACAGAAACAACTTGGACAGCTAGCTGTCATCGACCAAAACAGAACAGTTTCAGCTAACTGCCATCCTCGAAAACAGAACAATATGATTGTAAGCTACAACTGCTACTCGGATTTTAATTTTAATCCCATCTGATTAACAAAAGAAACTTGCAAATTGCTAGCTAACAGATAACTTTGATGATAGGTGAAGGCTGAAACAGGATCAACTCAGCCGAGCGCAGACGCGCCGCTGCATGAGGTTCCGAACACCGTCGTCTCCGTTGCGTCTCCCGCGGCTCAGCACCTTGTCATTGCTTTCGTCGACGTCCTGGTAGCCAGCATCCGAGGTGGAATCACCAGCATCTAGCTCGGCCTCCATGGCTGCGAGCTGGACGCGCCGATGTTGTCAGCCACATGCTCCGCCTCATCGCCGTTGAGAGCATCACGCTGCAGTTTTCAAAATTTTCAATATGTTAAGCACTGGTTATTCTGTGCTCGGGGAGTCAACCGTGTGAAACCATGGCATCAAACATAACTCACCTCAACATGACCAACTGAACTCCGCCTCCATGCACCGCCCGGCCATGGTAGACACTGCCACCGTCTGCAACACCCACGACGTCGTCTGCGTCGTAGCCTGAATCACCCTGCGCCACCCGAAGCAGAACAGAAACAAAACAAGCGTCAAAATATCTTGCGGTACAGAATGACACCTACCAGTAGATATACTACTCAGATCATTCCAGCTCCCACAATCATTTCTCTACAGTTTAGTCCCAATGCATACCAACATGCCATCTATTTTTCTTGGAAAATATTACAGACTGATTGGTTCATTTAAACTAATGAGCCAGAAAAGCATACGAGTAACTTTATGGAACTTAAATTTTAAACAGTCTAGGCTCACAGTCTCATCCTACATATCTGTAAATGGTGGCAGTGTAACTACAAAGTTTGTCAAATATATAGAACTGATACAATATGTCAATACCAAATGTACAAGTCTCTTTTTATAGCTAAAATAATAAACAACCATGGGATACATTTTCTGCAGCTTAGAGCAGTGTTTCAAAGAAGAAGTATTGGAGCACAATAATTTCTTACTAGAGAACTAGCCTTGCAGAAGTTTGTGTGCTGGCGAGTACAGTAATATGAGCTCGTAGGAAACAAATAATTTCTTAATATAGAACTAGCTAACAGTTCTGGAAGGCAAATTGGCAGAGTATGCAAGTACAGAACATCCAACTGACATACAGATTCTTACCTCTGAAGAAACATCAGGATTTTAGCTAGGAGAGAAGTGCGTACCGTTTGACGTAAAGAGATGGAGGAGGGAAGTAAATCTTTGGTGCTTCAGGAGCAGCAGCGTTGTACCGTACGACCACATTACCCCTAGATGGGAAGGGGCTTAATCTGTAGCTTGTTTATTCTAGTATGGGAGATCTTTTATCATCTTTTATAGAAGTAAGCCATGCGTGGGTGCTTCCGAACCGAGTGGAAAATTTCCATTCATGCAGCACTCTGCAGCGGGCAAAACTATGAGTGCCAGAATAGACTCTTAGAGAAGGATCCTATACTAGAGTAGACAAGTGAAGGAGTTTGTTTGATTATCTGAACCTCGCATACTTTATGTATGACGATCCGTGGATTTCCCCCGGCAGATTTATCGAATCTTGTGGGTAAAGTGTACCCCTCTGCAGAGGTTTCAAAACTATTCGAATAGCCGCGTCCGCGGTCATGGACGGTTGGCAAGCTGTACTTGACTTTTGTCAAGAATATTAACAACTTATGGTGAACTTGGTGAATGACTTGACTTGACATTGATGTTGACACACGTGAAGTTCCTCTTTAGATTAAACTTAGAGAATTAAATCCTCTTCTCTACTAATCAACATTCTTGGGAAACAAAACTAGCTTTTGCAAACAAACTTAGTGCTTAGTCCACCATATGAACCATGCATATCTACTTCATTATTTTGTTTATAAGATGGTTTGCGAGTACATCCAATGTACTCATGGCTGTGTCCCTGGCTATCAACTTGGCCAGACTATGGGGAAGATTATCCGGAGGAAGGTTATGAAGAAGAGTACCAGAACTAAGATCGTCTCCTGAGTCGCCATTGCCTGTAGGGTGAAGGCATGGACCCGAAGACGTTATTTCCGCTGCTATATTGTGTTGTAATATGAACTTGGTCACTATGACCATTGTATTTGAAATATTCGTATTGTAATGTCTATGGAACTGGTTACCAACTACGTTATGTGTATCACAACAATGATTCTGGGATTGTGGTGGAATACATAACGGGCACTTTAAATTTCTGGAAATTCGGGTGTTTACAGCAACTGAGGCTAGCCACAGAGGAGGCACAGGTTCCACCGAGCTTGCCACCGGCGGAATTGAAAGCACCGGCCATGGGGGGAACAGCTCCACTACTGAATCACCACCCAGGAGAGGAGGAACTGCACAAGCCCGCGCCGAAGCCAGGGCAGAGTTCCTGAGAGCCCGCGGTCCGCGGCCACCTGGAGCAAAACGCCGACCTCCGGCTTTGTCGCCTCAGCGTCGCCCGAGGAGGTTCGTGCTACACTTGTTGTTCGCATCGAGTTGTAGTCTTCTTGTACTAATAATTCTACCTTCTATAAAGATATATAGTATGTTTTTGGTATACTCTCGAAAAAAGAACTTAATTATTTAATATATATTGGAAGTTATTCTCTGGTTGCATTCACCCCGTGCATGATCTAGCATGATCCTCGTGTGTTCTTTTTTCTTATATAAGAGAATCATGAATCAATCAGTGGAGGGAACTGAACATGCGACTCAACGACGTTGAGGACCGTTGCACCGGCAGGAAACTATTTTTATACTACTGATACAACCAATGCCACCTAGGAGAGAATGTCAACACTAGGGAATACAAATATCTTGTTAAGATATTGCACGTAGTCCTTGTGTAGATGGAATGCATGCTACCCACAACCCAGCGTACGTGCTGCCATGATTCTCTAAGGACGATCCGTAAGTATGCAGTTGGAGGGGATTCTCTATTTCGAAAAATACCTTACGGTTGGTAACTGAGGGTAGGAAGGCAAGGCGACGGCCAATCTATTCCACTTTGTTGTCAAAAAATAAAGTAGATATTTTTTATAAAAGTTACATATTGATATTGCGAAGAATCAATTATAGTATTTAGCCTTTGCAAAAACTCAATGCCTAAAGATATTACGATGCACACAGCTCTAAAAAAAGAAGAAGAAAATAAAAGTTCCGCAACAGTGATCTATTCTTTATAGCTACAGCACAACCTCCACGAAGATAACACCCAAAATATAAATTCTCCAAAATCGACGTCTTCATGAAGGAAACAGTGCATAAGCATCATCGTCGCCCGATCAGAGATCATAATTTTTCACCCTAGAGAAAGTCTCCGCTCTCAAAATAACACCTTTAATAAAGCCATTATCAGACATAACCAACTAAGGCGAGACTTTGAATTTTCACCATAAAAGATAAGACTTCGTACTTCTCCTGTGCTGTCACTCTCACTTGCCGATACCACTTCTACAAGTCAAAAAACACTAAGAAAAATTCATCATCGCCTTGAAGATTTGATACACCAATAGTAGTTTTCATTCCTCAGCCACCATTGTATTCTCCACCTCTAACTTCACCATGGAACTGGAAAGACATGTCTCATGACGGCAACACAAAGTGAAGCTTCGCAACACTCCCTCTTGAAACCGAACGGCCAGTAAAACAAGGGTGCGTGCGGCTGAATCTCGTCCGGTCCAGCAATCTCGAGGTATCGGGCACCCAATGGAGATCGCAGGTGGAGCTTTTCGAACACGTTACCGAGGTTGTGTCAATGAGGACAGTCTCTAAGCAAACCATCATCTTGACGTGGGAGGAAACCTAGAATTGCCACCTTTCATTTGCAAGACTCGTAGGCCCGCAGAAGCGGTATTAGAGGAGAGGGCAGCTGATGTCTACGCACTTCTATTCTTGTAGACACTTGTTGGGCCTCCAAGTGCAGAGGTTTGTAGAACAGCAGCAAGTTTCCCTTAAGTGGATCACCCAAGGTTTATCGAACTCAGGGAGGTTAGAGGTCAAAGCTATCCCTCTCAAGCAACCCTGCAATTACGATACAGAAAGTCTCTTGTGTCCCCAACACACCCAATACACTTGTCAGATGTATAGGTGCACTAGTTCGGCGAAGAGATAGTGAAATACAATCGGTATATATGATTATAAGTAGCAAACGTGATGTGAAATAAATATCGCTGCAAGCAAACAAGTAACAAAATAGCAAGTAAACGGTGTGCAATGCTTGGAAACAAGGCCTAGGGATCATACTTTCACTAGTGGACACACTCCCAACAATATAACATGAATGAACAAGTAACTTCTCTTGCTAAGGTACTCTAAATTACTCTCCTATTGAATAACACTAATCATTGTGTAGTGGCTACAGAAGCACCCCTTAAAGTTCATCAAGTACTTGACAAACACCACTCAAAGAGATATCCAAATCAGATCACAATTCAAGATAGAAATCATTGCAACTCAGACCAAGTACTAACACGGTGCACACACTCACACCTTTACACCATGAAAGGAGGAATAAATCACTCAAACTATCATAGCAATAATTATTCTCATAATCCACAAAGGATCACAATCATAGCCTAAACCAAGTACCACCATGATGCACGCACTGTCACCGTTACATCATAACAGGAGGAATAGATTACTTTAATAATATCACTAGAGTACACAAAATATCTGAATAATAACATGTACTTGTTCAACATGATACAAAGCTCACGATCACATAAAGATCACATCATGGGAGAGAGAGGTGAACCACATAGCTACCGGTAGAGCCCTCAGCCCCGGGGATGAACTACTCCCTCCTCATCATAGGAGACAGCAAGGTTGATGGAGACGGCAGAGACGGCGATGGAGACTGATGGAGATGGCTCCGGGGGCACTTCCCCGTCTCGGCAGGGTGCCGGAACAGAGACTTCTGTCCCCCGAAATTCGTCGGTGGCGGCGGCGGAGCTACGGAACTCTTTCTGGAAAATTGCCAAATCCCTTAGGGTTTTCCATCCCGAGGCTTTATATAGGCGAAGGGGCGATGTCAAAGGAGGGCCAGGGCCTCCTCACACATGGGTGGCGCGGCCAGGGGCCTGGCCGCGCCACCTGTGTGTGTGGGGCCCCTGTGGCCCACCTCCTACTCCTCTTCGCATCTCTGGAAGCTTCCGGGTAAAATAAGACTTCAGGAACTTGTTTCGTCCAATTCCGAGAATATTTCCTGTGTATCACTCTGAAACACAAAAACAGCAGAAAACAGGGAACTGGCACTGTGGCACTTCGTTAATAGGTTAGTTCCAGAAAATGCATAAAAATGCCACTAAGTGTAACGAAACAATAGGCAAATGGTGTAAAAACAAGCATGGAGCATCAAAAATTATAGATACGTTGGAGACGTATCAGCATCCCCAAGCTTAACTCATGCTCGTCCTCGAGTAGGTAAGTGATAACAAAAGAATAATTTTTGAGGTGACATGCACCTACACAATCTTGATCATATATGTAAGCATTGTGAGCTGGGATCAAAAGAACTTAAAACATGGGCATGAAAGATATAATCTTGACAATAAGAACTTAGCAACCGTATTGTAAACATGCAAATGAACACAAACAAAAGATCATGAAAATGAAACAATGAAAGTCAAACGTGTGTTCAAATCATAAGGAAAAACATACAAATGGTTTTCAGCTTGTCCTTCAAAGAGAGCAAAACATAAATGCATAGGACACCTCAAAGTTTAAGAGGGCGACTAGATACAAATAATTTAAGAACAAGTGAAACCAACAATATGAGTCAATCAATGAACTTTGGGACAATGCATATCACACTAAGAATGACAACTATGCTCTCTTAATGGTGCATAAAGAAAGAAGGTGGTGACTCAACATAAAAGTAAAAGAAAGGCCCTTCGCAGAGGGAAGCAGTGATTGCAAGTTTTATAACCTTCAAAAATTATGGTACTTACCGGCTTTGAGCTCTCATTGCCCCCATCATAAGCATCTTGAATGGTTAAAGTTAATGCGAGAACAATTATGATGCATATGCTTGACAAATCATAAGTTGAAAACCTCGTGTCCCGTGAATACGAGTACCCAAACTATGCTACTTTACTTAGAGTCTCAAGCAAGGCTCTTGTCATTGTAAGTATATGCATATCATTGAGAACCGCCAATGTGGTACCTCCGTGCCCGATGACATGGAACAAGCCCACACCAAAATGACAGGACAAGCAGACAATGAACACCTCGACATCTCTTTTATTTGCTATATTGTTTAGCTTTTTATTGTGAGATGCGTCGTCGAATGTTCACCATGGGTATGCTGCAAATTTCCACCATGAATTATGCATGGCTTAGATTGGCGGCCCAGCGTTTCCCTAACACATATACAAACTCCATGATCCTCACAAGATTCCCAATTCATTTCACACAGCGGGCATCCATAAACAAAAGATCACAATATCAACTCAAATAAGAAGTGCAATGTTGAAAGCTTGCCCCATGACGGCATGGCTGGGCTAGTCTCCAACTTACAACTTGCAAGCATAACAACTCAGCATAAAAGACCACAATGTCAAATTTTTTAGAACAGGAAAAAGTAAAGTGTGCCTTCCGGTTCGTGAGAGCTTTACTGACCGAATTTCGTATAACACTGGTAAGAGTTTAATTTGAAGAGAATATAAAAGCAAGTCAAATTTACTTGGAATAGCAAATTGCTAGTAGGTATGTATAGTGGACACTTTGGAGAACTTTGGCTTTTAGGAGTTGGATGCACGAGTAGAGCTCATACTCAGTACAAGGCGAGGGCTAGCAAAAGACTGGGAGCGACCAACTAAGAGAGCAGTAATGGCCATAATCATGCAAAGCGACAAAGCGACATTAAAAGAAGCATATGATGGCATCAAAAGTCAAAAACTAAATGATCATGAAGGCTAATGGTGACTTTGTAAGAGTCTAACATGTGTGAGCATGCGCCAAGTCAACCCAAATAAAGCATCAAGGAGAAAACCAAAATAATGCTTCCATACAATAAAAACAACGCATGATTTTTTCAAAGGCTCATTAAGCAATCTCAGTTATTTGAGACAAGTCATGCTACAGCAAAACCACTAAGCATACTATCAAAAAGACATCAAGCATGACATGAAAAAGCCTAAGCCGCAGTCTACACAAGCTCCTTCTTGTACCACTATTTTGCACAAAGCTTTTTCTCTTTTCCAACACCATTTGAAATTTTTATAAACACCTCTTTTGATGAAAACCAATAAAGATCAGAGGCAAAAATACACCTTGATGAAAAGATATGACAAGATCTGAATGCAAATCAAGGCGAAAACGAAAACCAAAAGCAGTAGCAGAAAAAGAAGAACACTCGGTGAACGATAAGAGTGAAAAACTGAGTGTACTTAGCAAATGAAAACGACTTCATCTCCTCCAAAAGAAACATGATGTGATCTAACCATTTATTGCAGCAAACAAAACAAAACTAACAACCTAAGAAAACTAAAATAACTGACGCTCCAAGAAAAACACATAGTGCATGAAGCAATAAAAATATAGTGTTTTGAAAGGTGACCTGATTTTTGCCGATGAAGAAGGGGTGCCTCGGGGGCATCCCCAAGCTTTGACGCTTGTACTTCTTGGATATTTCTTGGGGTGATGCATGGGCATCCCCAAGCTTGAGCTTTTGTCCATTCTTCAACTCATCTCATCATTCTCCAATCCCTACACTTAAAAACTTCCTTCATACAAAACTAAACACAATTCTATTAGCAACATTAGTGTAAGCATAAAATATATTCAACCTCTTTTAGCTTCAGGTTTCAACCCAAAACCACCACATATAAAGTATATACTACTGTATCAACTTCCACAAGAGTTCCATGATCAAAAAGAACTCAAAAGAAAGCGATAAAGTGGCAAAAACAAATATTGGCAGAAATCTGTCAAAACTGAACAGCTGACAAAGGTCGAATTTTTGAGGGGTTTTGTGTTGCTCAAATCAAAAAGTGTTCAACTAAGAAAAGTTTGGATATAACCTGGGGCATATGCACAAGAAATCACAGGTCCAAAAGATAAACAGAGAATTTTCACGAATTTTTACGGTGCAGCACCGAAAACAGTTTCAGGACAGCAACATCCCCAAATCTTTACCTCACTCAAATTAGAGGCTTCTCTTGGCACAAAACGAAATAAACAAGATAAGGAGTGGTCATTACAGTAGTAATAACTTCCAAGACTCAAATAAAAGAAAAAGTACTGAAAATAAAACAATGGGTTATCTCCCAAGAGTGCTTTTCTTTAACGCCTTTGAGCTAGGCGCAGTAATTTGCAAAGATGCTCATGTGGGCGCCATATAAAAGCTTGAGGCAAAGGCGCCATATAGGAACTTAAAGCAATATAGAGCATCAAAAAGAATGTATGAAACACATTTAAATCTAAACCACTTCCTATGAAAAATAGTCTTGTAGAGAGACAAGTCATGAAAGCGCAAAGCAAAAAGCATAGGAAGGCAAAATAAGTATAGCTTCAAAAATTGCAACATAAAGAGGGGAAACTCAATATTGTTGAGATCCATCAAACCAATTTTCCCTCTCTCATAATAACTTTCAGTAGCATCATGAATAGAATTAACAATATAACTATCATGTAAAACATCCCTATCATGAGCCACATGCATAAAAGGATTAATACTCCCCACATGAACGATAGTAGTAGGAGCAGATTCAACAGGATAATTATTCTCATCACCATAATCATCAAAAACAGGAGGCATATTGTAATCATAACTAATTTTCTCCTCAAAAGTAGGTGAACTGAAAATATTATACCCATCATCACAAGCTAGAGAACTACTATGTCGCAAAGCATACTCATCAAACATATCATCATAAGAAGGAACATGGATAGCACTAATGGTACAACAATTATTAACCTTAGAATTGGTACCAAAAAGATTTTCAATATCAAAAGTAGAGTGCTTTTCCCAATCATGATCACTAACATAGGTAATAGGCATAGGAACATCATCCCAATCAGAATTATCATAATCTATAGCAGGATCATAAAGCTTAAGGGAAGATACCGTGTCCTCTCGCCTCTTACTCCTCTTCTTCTTCTTCTTACTCTTCTTACTCTCTCCTTTAGGAGGGAGAGACTTGAAGGGCATCTTCTCCATATATTCTTTAGGAGGGAAAGGCATCTTCTCCACATAATCTGGTTTGCTGACAGAAACAACAGAAGAAACTTTGGAGGATTCCTCCTCTCTATTAATAAGATCGAAACATCTATTAGTCCTATCATAGCTTGGCAAATCATCATGTTTAATAAGATTTTGAATGTAAGTATTTGCAAGGCAATCTTTAGCACAATAGAGAAGACAACCACAAAGGGTGCTATTAATATCAACCTCATTCATGTCTACCAAAGCAATCTTTCTAGATATCTCTTCACAATTCAAAAACAAAGTAAGCTCATCATACTGATTGGAAGTAATCTTATCATCACAATACAAATCTGCGGTACTCGTTCGATTAATTGGGCATTGAAAATTAAAGTGACCTTTTTCACCGCAAAATTCACAAAGAAAAGGATAAAGCTCACAAACCCATTCACCAAGCACATCTAGATCCTTGAGCCACATGCTGGTTTCTTCATTTGCGTGGGTGATGCAATAATCTTCCTTGTTGTAACTCTGTTCACAAGGTCTATGTATTCCACAAAAATTAACATGCTTATAAGAAATAGTACTTTTAGAAGTTTGCGCATGTTTATTGCAATCATCAATAACAATATCACTTTCTATGCAAGTGTCCTTAAAAGGTTCATGATACACGTCCCCATTTCCTTTAGGAACATTCATATGGGAAGCAAAGGCTTTAAAGCAATCAACCATAATTTGAGGATCAAGACCATATTTAGCACTAAGCTCTTGAAAATCAGCAGTTTCAGCGAAAGACTTAATGCAATCAAACTCGTAATTCATACCTGATCCTTTACCTTTGTCGTTTTCCCATCCTTCAGCATTCTCTTGTATACGGTCAAGAAGTTTCCACTTAGCATCTTCCTTCATATGAGTGAATGATCCAAAGCAAGAAGCATCCAAATAATCCTTATCAGGAAGAGTAAGCCGTGCATAAAAATTATCAATAACAATATTACGGGGAAGATCATGAATAGGACATTTATGCATTAGTAACTTCAATCTTCCCCAAGCTTGGGCAATGCTTTCTCCCTCATGCGGATGAAAATTATAAATGTAATTTCTATCTTTATAAACCTGACTAGAAGGATAGAATTTAGAATAAAAGAGATGCACAATTTCCTCCCAGTCAATAGAGGGACCATCTTCAAGCAGCCGATACCACTCCTCAGCTCTGCCTTTCAGTGACAAGGAGAATAGCTTCTTCTTAACTTGGTTCATTGAAATACCTGCACACTGGAACAACTCGCATAATTCATGTATAAAAAGCAAATGATCACCAGGATGGACAGTTCCATCTCCAAAATAGCAGTTATTCTTAATATGATCAACAATTTCCATAGGTATTTCAAAAGGATGAGGAGCACAAGCATCATTAGAAACATCACATGTGGGAGATAAAATATCATCAGAGCAAACTTTCTCCACTAAAGCTGGGGGACTAAAAATATCATACTCAACAAAACTAGCTTCCCCAAGCTTAGACTTTTCTATAGCATTAGCATTAACGGTATTCAAAGCATTTGTACTAATAACATTGCTATGCGAAATAAGCTCCAAAGGTTTTTCAATTTTCTCTTCAAACACTTCATATCTAAACTCGGGAAAAAGACTACAAAACTCATTGTTTTCCATTAAGCCTAACTAGTGAAAATAAAAACAAGAAACAAAAAGATGCAATTGCAGAATCTAAAGGAAATAACTCCGAGCACTCACACAGGAGGATGCGAGTACCTTTTACCTTACCTCCCCGGCAACGGCGCCAGAAAAGAGCTTGATGTCTACGCACTTCTATTCTTGTAGACACTTGTTGGGCCTCCAAGTGCAGAGGTTTGTAGAACAGCAGCAAGTTTCCCTTAAGTGGATCACCCAAGGTTTATCGAACTCAGGGAGGTTAGAGGTCAAAGCTATCCCTCTCAAGCAACCCTGCAATTACGATACAGAAAGTCTCTTGTGTCCCCAACACACCCAATACACTTGTCAGATGTATAGGTGCACTAGTTCGGCGAAGAGATAGTGAAATACAAGCGGTATATATGATTATAAGTAGCAAACGTGATGTGAAATAAATATCGCTGCAAGCAAACAAGTAACAAAATAGCAAGTAAACGGTGTGCAATGCTTGGAAACAAGGCCTAGGGATCATACTTTCACTATTGGACACACTCCCAACAATATAACATGAATGAACAAGTAACTTCTCTTGCTAAGGTACTCTAAATTACTCTCCTATTGAATAACACTAATCATTGTGTAGTGGCTAGAGAAGCACCCCTTAAAGTTCATCAAGTACTTGACAAACACCACTCAAAGAGATATCCAAATCAGATCACAATTCAAGATAGAAATCATTGCAACTCAGACCAAGTACTAACACGGTGCACACACTCACACCTTTACACCATGAAAGGAGGAATAAATCACTCAAACTATCATAGCAATAATTATTCTCATAATCCACAAGGGATCACAATCATAGCCTAAACCAAGTACCACCATGATGCACGCACTATCACCGTTACATCATAACAGGAGGAATAGATTACTTTAATAATATCACTAGAGTACACAAAATATCTGAATAATAACATGTACTTGTTCAACATGATACAAAGCTCACGATCACATAAAGATCATATCATGGGAGAGAGAGGTGAACCACATAGCTATCGGTAGAGCCCTCAGCCCCGGGGATGAACTACTCCCTCCTCATCATAGGAGACAGCAAGGTTGATGGAGATGGCGGTGAGGTCGATGGAGACGGCGGAGACGGCGATGGAGACCGATGGAGATGGCTCCGGGGGCACTTCCCCGTCCCGGCAGGGTGCCGGAACAGAGACTTCTGTCCCCCGAAATTCGTCGGTGGCGGCGGCGGAGCTACGGAACTCTTTCTGGAAAATTGCCAAATCCCTTAGGGTTTTCCGTCCCGAGGCTTTATATAGGCGAAGGGGCGATGTCAGAGGAGGGCCAGGGCCTCCTCACACATGGGTGGCGCGGCCAGGGGCCTGGCCGCGCCACTGTGTGTGTGGGGCCCCTGTGGCCCACCTCCTACTCCTCTTCAGATCTCTGGAAGCTTCCGGGTAAAATAAGACTTCAGGAACTTGTTTCGTCCAATTCCGAGAATATTTCCTGTGTATCACTCTGAAACACAAAAACAGCAGAAAACAGGGAACTGGCACTGTGGCACTTCGTTAATAGGTTAGTTCCAGAAAATGCATAAAAATGCCACTAAGTGTAACGAAACAATAGGCAAATGGTGTAAAAACAAGCATGGAGCATCAAAAATTATAGATACGTTGGAGACGTATCAGCAGCCCAGCACGCGACTGCAGAACATCACTGGCGTGGCCAAGACCAACGCCAGAACCCCGCGGCACTACGCTAGTTGGGCCCCTCTGGACCAGATTGTGGCCCAAAGGTCCATTTCGGAGCTCTGCAGCCCAGATCATGCGCTGTGCGAGCCAAGCGGCCGCATCGGTGGCACACCACCGCCTCCATGTCGCCGCTCTACTAGAGAGCCTCAGGCACCGGCGGGCCTGGCTACGCCGCCCTGTCCTTCGCTGGTGCCCAACCGCCACCCATGAAAAGCCGCCGTGAGGGACCTCCACTGCCCGCCATCAATTCGACAGGATGGGCGCCGCCACTACCATCGGCATCGGCAGCAGCGGCGGCCAGGATATCAGAGATGGAGGGAGGGGTTAGGAACTTAGGATTTGGGGTGGGGAGCACCTCCAAAGTCGCTCCTGAGGGATGGAGGCGATAAATAGGTCAGGCTAGTTATAACAATTTTTCCCGAATTAGTTTAGTTTGCAAGTAGAAATCTTAATCACAGCCAAACTAACTCTGCTGTACATATCAGACGACCGCAACAGATCTGTTTTTCTCCTCCGTCTCTTTGACCTAGCCACCGCCTCCAAGCTCCGCCTCCTCCATAGATCGGTTCCCCCTCCTCCGGCCGGCCTCGCCGGTGTCGGAAGGGGTGGGGAACCCGATCTATGGGTGAAGATTTCAATAAAAGTAGTATTTTCTAAAGATTAGGTTAGCGTTTTGGTAGTCATCTTCGTTTCTTCTATGTCTATGGAGATGTCACCGTTCATAATAAGTGATCTTCAGCTCTTCGTTCGGCGTCGAGATCTTCTTCCCGGCGTCAATGATGGTGCTGTAAGATTACAGTTTTTTAGGTACGGTCTTCAAGATCTTGCTTCGCCTGATCAGTTTTGGATTGTTTCTCCTGGTTGCCGCGAGGACAGTTATCCTCGCAATATTTTTCCCGACTGCTACGTCTTCGGCAATGGTGATTCGTACTCTCGGCTTTCCAGCGACGTTGACAAGGTTGTTCGGTTTCTCTTCCCTAGAATACTGGTGTTGGTACTCTTGCCGATGTTGTATGATTGCTTTAATGGTTACGTGCGTGCACGTAGCCTTGGCATTGCGGCTCTAATTAAAAAAAAGGGAGAACCATTGTTGGTATTTACAGGTTTATGGTTTGATATCTGTGCCATTATCTTTTGGCTGCCTTCAGAAAAATACAAGATTGTGTCATGCAAGAAGAAGAGTTTGAAGACCTCAAAGATTAGCTCGTTTTTTCTTAGACTTTGTTTTGTAATTGCTGAAGACAGCTTATGTATCTCTACCATGTACTGGTCATTGCTATAATATATCATGGTATTATTTCAAAAAAAAAAAAACTCTGCTGTACATATCCCTCCAAAAAATAAACTCAGCTACACATAACATAAACACAAGGTGTGTGATCCGTAGAAGCAAGAGCCAGCTATACATTGTGGACACACAGTTGACAATATGCACAATTATGATGCAATAAGCCAGAGCGAATCATGAGAGAGAATCTCATTTTCTCCAACAGTTAGACGAAGAATTATGTTTTGTCCCGCTAGCTATACCTAGCTAGCTTCGCGCGAGAGGAGGAGTGGACCTGGTGCTGCTGTGGCTCGTCGAGATGGACGCGACGGCGAACATCCGGAAGGTGGCGAGCATGCGGCAGCAGTCCAGCGGGTCCATCTGGCGGCGCGGGGACGAGATGTTCTCGCGGTCGCGGAGGGAGGACGAAGACGAGGAGGAGCTGCTGCGCTGGGCCGCGCTCGAGAAGCTGCCCACCTACGACCGCATCCGGCGCGCCGTCCTCCCGTTCCTCGACGGCGACGATGACGAGCCCCTCGCTGCCGCGAAGAAGGGGGTGGTCGACGTGCACGGCCTCTGCCCGCGCGAGCGGCGCGCGCTCATCGACCGGCTCGTGCGCGTCGCCGACGAGGACAACGAGCGGTTCCTGCTCAAGCTCAAGGACCGCCTCGAGCGGTGCGTGCGGCGTGCAGTTGTTCGCCGGCGGAGCGAGGAGCGACTTGATCGTTGCGGCGTTGGCTGATCGATGGTTTGTTTGCGCGTGCAGGGTCGGGATCGAGACGCCGACGATCGAGGTGCGGTTCGAGCACCTGGTGGCGGAGGCGGAGGTCCTCGTCGGCAACAGCGCGCTGCCCACCGTGCTCAACTCCATCACCAACGCGCTGGAGGAGGCGGCGAACGTGCTGCGCATCCTTCCGAGCAGGAAGCGGACCATGCCGATCCTCCACGACGTGAGCGGCATCATCAAGCCGGGCCGGATGACGCTGCTGCTGGGCCCGCCGGGGTCGGGCAAGACCACCTTGCTGCTCGCGCTGGCCGGGAGGCTGGAGAAGGACCTGCTGGTCTCCGGCAGCGTCACCTACAACGGGCACGGCATGGAGGAGTTCGTGCCGGAGCGGACGGCGGCGTACATCAGCCAGCACGACCTCCACCTCGGGGGGATGACCGTGCGGGAGACGCTCGCCTTCTCCGCGCGCTGCCAGGGCGTTGGCACTCGCTATGGTATGATTCGGGGGAAAATATCTGGTGATACCACAAGCTATATGATACCATGATATCACTCTTTAAAATTTGAATTTGCAAGCTTTTAAAAATTCCAAAAAAAAATTAGATCTTCACAAGATATATATTTACATTTTCTAGATTTTTTAGAACCAAATTCGAAATATACTAAGAGAAACAAAAAAGAAAACTTGCTATGTGAATAGTGTCATTTTGTATCTTTTGGTGACACTATTTATGTTGATTTTGTCTTCTTTGTTTCTCTTTCAATTTGGTTCTACAAATTCTAATAATTGTAAACACATATCTTATGAACATTCATATTTATTTGGAATTTTTTTGAAACTTGTAATTCGCATTTTGAAGAGTGGTATCATAGTATCATATAGCTTGTGGTTTCACTAGATATGTTCTCGACCCTCTCAACTTGTTTTCTGTGGGCGATTTTAGAGAAAATTTGTTACACGATACTATTATTATTTGGCGTTTACCGAAACATACTTCTCGATTATGTCTTTTCCATGTATCATTATAATTTTGTGACACATTTTCCAGAACACACCACAGTGCCATAACACATAGATGAAATTTGGGATGACCGGTTTTGAAGAAATTATGCTGAACTTTTTATTTTTGGCAATACGGTGGAAGGCAATGTGATCTATGTGTGCTGGGCCTGGTGAGCACGTACAGGATCCTGGTCCGGCCCATCCCAGCATTCTGAGAAACGCTCCTGGAAATTTCAGATCGCCCTCTTGGCGGCTCCCCTGCCCATCCCAGCGCCGCCACCCACCGTGCTCCTCCCCGCCGCCGGCTGCTGCCGCGGCGGCGGAGGACCGTCCTCCTTTGTTTCTCATGGTTTTCCCATGAGGTGGCATGCCACGTCATGGCCGCGCGGCAAATTAGACCTGCGCCGGCCCGGCGTGGCTTCCTGCGGTGGAGCGTCTCATCTGTGAGCAATTTGGTCATCTGGCTTAGCGCCTCCGACGGCATGGCTCTAGGTGATGTCTATACTGAATCCGGTGATGGTCAAAACGCACCCCGCATTGGTGCTCGGCCCAAATTGCCTCTGATTGCAGATCTGGCGCCTCAACAATTGCGCGGTGTGAGCGATCCAACACTTGCTCCATTTGGCTGTACACGTTGGTGGTAACAGCGACTTCATGGGATCGTTAGTGGCCGACTAGAACGGCGGGCATCCATGTTAATGCTCGTATAGTGTTATGCGCATACACGGTTCCGCTCGTGCGGTCATATCTACATCATGACCGTGCATTGGTGGCTGTCTTCAGGTGCATGCTCACTTGACGACTATGGCATTGCAACATCCACTTCGATGTTTTGTTGTTGTGAACAATAGCTTGTCTTGATGGGTCATGTTCTTCTTATTTTATATCTTCATTTTTTAATCCTATGGATGTGTGTATCCTTGATTAGATCCTGACATGCTGTAGTTGATATCAACTCGATATTAATACACAATATTACCTTTCAAAGAAAATTGATGAGCTGTGACTTTTTATGATTTTCTTTATATTACATTGATATGCTAGAAATTTAGGATTGGGCAGGTCCCACCCTCACGATTGGTCCTTGACAAGTTCCATTTTTGCTATGTTCTTAGATATGCTGACAGAGTTGGCGAGGCGAGAGAAGGTAGCAAATGTCAAGCCTGACGCTGATATCGATGCATTTATGAAGGTAAAAATTTGCAAACCTGAAGTACTGAATCAAGTAGATTCTATCTATTTCATCTTTGTTTTCATGATTAAATTAAAACAGTAAACACGTTATGCTAACGACATATAATTAGATTGAATATATTGAATAACATGACCAATCTAGCTAATATTGTTAGGATAAGCTAGATCATAATACACATGAATTTAGAGGAAAACAAAGGATCTAAACTGCTTATCGTGATGAGGAGAAGATGTTCATTAGGTCAGCAAAACATAAATGATGTACACAACCATTTTAACTGAACTAAAAATGGAATGTTAAATAAAATTTTAAAATTTAGTGCATAACTTTGATTTCGTTCTATAAAATGCAAAATGTAGTGATGCATGTATAAGATGTATGAGGCTTCATATTATAATAAAAGCAATCAGCATGAATTGAGTGAAGAAGAAAAAAAACATTCATGAATTTGTTTTTACCAACGTAGCTCACTGTGACATGAAGTGGTGTATTGTAAGTGGAAAACAACATAGTGTTTAGGACAGACACACACGAACCTTAGATGTTGGAGGCAACACATAATATCAGAAATTTTTTTAATTGTGCTAACCAGTGTCACATGATATACGAACAGAAATAAAAGCTATGGTGAGAGCAAAGGGTTAGACTTTAGAGGATGCTTCAACAGTGATCGCTAATTATGTTCTGATAAGTGCATTGCATCCATTGTGTAGACTGTATAGCGTACATAACATAGTAAATTATGATTGAGATGGACATGTACGCTAGTGTCTTGATGCATGAACTGCAATATCATTAATTATGATATCTATCGAGGAAAAGATTGAGTGTTTTTGTATATGAGCAATCAATGTTTTGATTTACGTTTTGGATGAACTTTCTATATATAATGTTTAGGAATCGGCATAGCAAGGTGTTTCTCATTTGGTACAAATAGATTTAGTATCATTTTATTCTTTACCACCGATTAGCTTTCATAGTACTATCATTTGTAAAACTACACAAGAATATTCTTTTTCTCGAATGGAGATTGCTAGAATTAGGACATGTATAAACCCTAGGCGAGCCATTACTTCGCTGGCTGAATTTGAACTGAGGACTTGCAAATTTCCTGCTCATCTTGGTTAGGCGTCTTCTATGGGTGGACTGGAAGCCAATGTGAATACAGATTATATACTGAAGGTACCTGCAGCTTTGAGCTATAATTCAAGTACCTTTAGACTGAATTACATAAAATATGTCTTGTTCATCCTTCCATAAATTAATACTCGGTGCAGATATTAGGACTAGAGATGTGCGCAGACACGATGGTAGGGGACGAGATGCTGAGGGGCATCTCTGGTGGACAACGGAAGCGAGTTACAACTGGTAAAATAGATAGGATTGAAGCTCTACTTACGATCATAGAGGTCAACTGTTAAAAACGGTTAATGTTAATGTTTTTACTTTGATTTTTCTCTCTAGGCGAGATGCTGGTTGGGCCAGCCAAGGCGCTCTTCATGGACGAGATCTCCAATGGGCTCGATAGCTCCACAACGTTCCAGATTGTAAACTCGCTTAGGCAGTCTGTCCACATCCTCGGTGGCACAGCAGTCATCGCTTTGCTGCAGCCGGCGCCTGAGACATATGACTTATTCGACGACATCCTCCTCCTCTCAGATGGACAGATCGTGTACCAGGGCCCTCGTGAGGACGTGCTTGAATTCTTCAAATCTGTGGGGTTCAAGTGTCCTGAGAGGAAGGGCGTAGCTGACTTCTTGCAAGAGGTATCTACATTGGCATGAGCACCATCTTCTTATTTATGTACACATGGGACTTTTATCGATAGCCTGTGTGCAAATACTGGACAGGTGACTTCCAAGAAAGATCAAAAGCAATACTGGGAGAGGCGCAATGAGTCCTACCAGTTCGTGCCGGTTTCGGACTTTGTGCGTGCATTCCAGTCATTCCACACAGGGAGATCTGTAAGAAACGAGCTCGCTGTGCCATTCGACAAGAGCATGAGCCATCCAGCAGCTTTGACAACTGCCAGGTATGGCGTGAGTGGTAGGGAGCTTCTAAAGGTGAACATTGACAGGGAGATCCTCCTCATGAAAAGGAACTCTTTTATCTACGTGTTTAGAGCTTTCCAGGTAATATATAAATTAATATGAAAAGTTATATTGCTTGGTATAGATGGAATAAAAATCAACATAGGCATAACGAATTCCTCGGTGTTCTATCATTACAGCTGATCATCAACTCATTTATTGTAATGACGCTCTTCTTCCGTACGAATATGAAGCATGACTCCGTGGCCGACGGGGGCATCTACATGGGGGCACTCTTCTTTGGTGTGCTCATGATCATGTTCAATGGCTTCTCTGAGCTAACACTCACTCTCTTTAAGCTGCCTGTGTTTTTCAAGCAGAGGGACCTTCTTTTCTATCCAGCATGGGCCTACACAATACCCTCGTGGATCCTCAAGATCCCAGTAACATTTGTTGAGGTCGGTGGCTATGTTTTCATAACGTACTATGTCATGGGGTTTGACCCAAATGTAGGCAGGTGAGATTTGGTGGGAATCTATTTTGTTTTAACAACTGTGTATCGTCACTTTCCTATTTAATTTGATACTGTTCTACAACGTTCTGAGTGTACTTGTGGTCACTAGGTTCTTCAAGCAATATCTGCTTATGTTAGCAGTCAGTCAAATGTCGGAGTCACTATTTCGATTCATCGCCGGGGCAGCGAGGAGCATGACCGTTTCAAATTTCTTTGGACCATTCGTTGTTCTAATTTTTATGGTACTAGGCGGGTTCATTCTAGTAAGAGGTAAATGCTCACCCTTTTGGCCCAATAGTCCTTGATGATGCACCTTTTTCAAAACTAAATATTCATTCTCTTTGAACCTGCAGAACAAGTGAAGAAATGGTGGATTTGGGGCTACTGGATATCCCCACTAATGTACGCGCAAAATGCCATCTCAGTGAATGAGTTTTTGGGTCACAACTGGGACAAAATCTTGGATAGCACCGCCTCTAACGAGACCCTTGGCATACAAATCCTCAAGTCCCGTGGAGTGTTCCCAGAAGCGAGGTGGTACTGGATCGGTTTGGGTGCATTGGTCGGATTCACCTTGTTATTCAACGCTCTCTTCACACTTGCCCTTACATACCTTAAGAGTCAGTACACCTATTAGTATTAAACTGCTCAATTCTTGGATTTTGTTATTTGTAATTCATCCTAAGAATAGTTTATTCTTGTGATTTCTCAGCATACGGTAACTCACGTCCGTCAGTATCTGAAGTTGAGCTAAAGGAGAAGCATGCCAATATATACGGTCAGGTTATGAACGATGATCACTTGGATTCACTTAGCACTCATGGGCCAACGACAGTTGCTCCAGAGGATACTAGACCAATGGGAAGGGGAATGGTGCTTCCATTTATCCCGCTTTCACTCGTGTTTGATAACATCAGATACTCTGTTGACATGCCACTGGTAATTGATATAAAAATCTTGTGTTGAAGTATCATCGTTGGTTATTTTCCTAAGTTTGTAACCTTGCGTATGAAATTGGTTTCAGGAAATGAAAGCGCAAGGAGTAGCAGAAGACCGATTGGAGCTACTCAAAGGTGTTAGTGGATCTTTCAGGCCGGGTGTACTAACTGCACTGATGGGTATTAGTGGTGCTGGAAAGACTACTCTGATGGATGTGTTGGCAGGGAGAAAGACAACGGGGTACATTGAAGGAAACATAAGCATTTCAGGATATCCAAAGAAACAAGAGACCTTTGCACGTGTATCAGGATACTGCGAACAGAACGATATCCACTCTCCGCATGTCACCGTCTATGAGTCTCTGCTTTTTTCAGCATGGCTCCGTCTTCCTGAGGATGTTGATCTAAACAAAAGAAAGGTCAGTCAAACATAATAGCCATTATTATCTTCAATCAAGACCCAATAGATTGTTTCTTACCTATGTTCTATGTATGCAGATGTTCATCGATGAGGTGATGGAGCTTGTGGAGCTCAAACCTTTAAGAAATGCATTGGTTGGTCTACCCGGAGTGAATGGTCTGTCGACTGAGCAGAGGAAGAGGCTGACCATTGCTGTGGAGCTCGTTGCTAATCCTTCTATCATCTTCATGGATGAGCCAACCTCCGGACTTGATGCCCGAGCAGCTGCAATCGTGATGAGGACAGTGAGGAACACTGTTGATACTGGTAGAACTGTCGTCTGCACTATTCATCAACCTAGCATTGACATATTTGAAGCATTTGATGAGGTAAGTGAGATTTCACACATGAGATTTCTACCAACCACCCTGTGGATAACTGGGCTAAATGGTGAATTCTGCTTAATTGTCGCCGGGTGTCCAAATGATGAACTATGTCGTGAGGTCTGTACTGTCTTATCAATGTTTGCAGCTTCTCTTGATGAAGCGAGGTGGAGAAGAGATCTATGCTGGTCCTTTGGGTCATCATTCTTGCGAGTTAATCAAGTACTATGAGGTAAAGTGATACTGCAAGAATCTGAAATAGTCCAAATCAGTTTTCTTACTAATAATATTGTCAAGTCTATGTTTTTGTATTCTCCAGGGGATTCATGGAGTCAATAAAATAAAAGATGGCTACAATCCGGCAACATGGATGCTAGAAGTGACAACAGTTGGTCAAGAACATGTGCTAGGTGTTGATTTCAGTAACATATACAAGAAGTCTGAACTTTACCAGTGAGTTACTTGCTTTCCATCCTACTAATCAATTAGGCATTCTGAATCACCTTAGATTATTCAGCAAACAAAGTTTTTCTATTTATGTAAAAGAATACTACTTGAGTAGAACATAATTTTGTTTGCAATAGGTCAAATTCTTAGAAGTTTACTAGAGGTAACTCAGCATACTAGTACCACTATATACCACAACAGATTGAATGACTAGAAGTTTTGTTATACTAGTGCTCTTTGAGTTGGAGTCAGACTTTCAATATGCCAATTTTCGTTTCTTCAAAGAAATTCTGCAATGGCAGATGTAATATTGGCATCTTCATTTTGTAGGAGGAACAAGGCATTGATAAAGGAACTAAGCGAACCTGCGCCTGGTTCAAGTGACCTGTATTTCCCTATGCCGTACTCACAGTCGTCGATAACACAATGTGTGGCTTGCCTGTGGAAGCAGAACCTGTCATACTGGAGGAACCCTCCTTACAATGCCATAAGGTTCATTTTCACTACCATCATTGCACTTCTGTTCGGCACCATCTTCTGGGACCTTGGTGGCAAAATGTAAGTCATGAAACAAACATTCTATACGGCAAGCAATCAACCACAATGAATGAGAGCTTTATTTGTCTTATGTGCTTCTTGATCCAGACGGAAGGCACAGGATTTGTTCAATGCCATGGGGTCAATGTATGCTGCAATAATGTTCATTGGTGTCATGAACTGTAGTTCGGTTCAACCCGTGGTGGCTGTGGAGAGGACAGTATTTTACCGTGAAAGAGCAGCCGGCATGTACTCAGCTTTCCCATATGCATTTGGCCAGGTGAATGTTGTCCTCCTATAATTCAGTCAGTTACAGGTGGTAACTTTTCAAGTTGGAAGCTGCATTATTGATAGCCGAACTCTGATGAGTGTAAAATTTATCTGTTGCAGGTTGTCATTGAACTACCATACACACTTGTTCAGGCTACCGTTTATGGAGTCATAGTTTACTCGATGATTGGGTTTGAGTGGACAGCTCCTAAATTTTTCTGGTACCTCTTCTTCATGTACTTCACCCTACTCTACTTCACATTCTACGGCATGATGGTTGTCGGCCTCACGCCGCACTACCACATCGCCTCAATTGTTTCGTCCTTTTTTTATGCCATCTGGAATCTCTTCTCCGGGTTCATCATCCCTCGGCCGGTAGGTTTCATCACCTTTGGCAGTCTGTATCTACTTTTTTTTCAGCATTTCATAGCTGAATTATTTTCGTTGTTGACTGAAACAATGTACAGAAAGTCCCCATCTGGTGGAGATGGTATTGCTGGGTATGCCCGGTCGCATGGACACTCTACGGGCTGGTAGTATCACAGTTCGGCGATATCGTGACACCAATGGATGACGGCATTCTCGTGAAAGACTTCATAGAGGACTACTTTGACTTCAAGCACAGCTGGTTAGGTTATGTTGCTGCAGTGGTTGTGGCGTTCGTGGTGCTATTTGCCTTCTTGTTTGGCTTTGCCATCGCCAAGCTCAATTTCCAGAAGAGGTGATAAGTTTGGCGATGAGAAACATGGCCTAGAAAGTAATTGCATATCGTTTAACCACATTGAATGTATTAGGTTCATTAGTTATGTTGTACATCACTGGGCCTTTTTATTTTGGAAACATTGTACACCACATCATATATTTGAAGAACTATCTAAAGTTATACTACCTCTGGTCCGAAATATTAGGCGTATTTCATTTCAGTTGACCCAAGGCTATTCTCTCCCTATATAAATATGTACCACGAGGCCTGAAAGGGTCATCGTTTCGTCCCAAGTGGAATGTTCAACCTTCAAGCTAGTTGGCTAAGTCGGAGGCCCTCCTGCTTCTACATGGTGCGATCAGCTTGTCTCATCCCAAGTGGCGTTGTCCCCGGCGGCGATGCGGGTGCCCATGTTCTGAAGATCCAGTGCAAGAGCGTGGGAGAAGGATCCAATTGATTTTCATTTTCAATCTAGGGTCCTTTTTGTAAAAGTAGAGCAGTTATTTGCTTTTCCTATTTTATCCAAGGTCCTCTATGTAACTTGTAACCCCACTGATCAGGTTTAATGCAGCTTCAGGGCACTTCCCTTGTACAAAAAAAAAACTTTTATTCTATGGTTGTCGGCAAGTCAATTCTCTTTTGAGTCCACCTCCCTTAGATGCAATTCTCTTTTGCTGCCCTGCAATTCCCTTTCTTTAAAAACCGCATTGGATTTTTACAATTCCCTTTTTGGCGCAGTGGATATTAATGGGGGAAAACCACATGGGTGGGATATAGCAAAATCCAAATTTTCACTTTCAGCATGAATTAACTACTTTCAACAGTAGTAAAAGCCACAATTATTTGCTATACCTCTATTCCCTTTAAGATTTCCAAAGGACCAAAAGGTATAAAAAGCTATGGAATTATAAGTTGCCGCCCTAACAGCACCCTAGACATGGCACAAGACGAGGACATCACCAACGATGCAGAGGAAGCACGCGCGGGAAGAACGTTGTTGGACCGTGGACAGCCCGACCTAAGAGACTGAATGCAAAGTACATTCGCCCACATTGGATTTTTACAATTCCCTTTTGGGGCAGTGGATATTTAGTGAAAAACATAAATGGGTGGGATATAGCAAAATCAAAATTTCCACTTGTTGCTGCCCAATTTGTGTGAGGGTCCGCCCTAGACCTGGCACAAGACGAGGACATCACCAACAATGCAGAGGACGCATATTCGGGAAGATTGGGTTGAATCCAGCCCGACCTAGGAGACTGAATGCCAAGTACATTAGCCCACACTGTCTTCAATTGCCAGCTACTTATCCCCAAACATGCACCACGGCTCTCGGTCCCTTGTCCTTGCTTCTCTCCTTCCCAATCTCTCCTTATGGGACTTGAATCCACCATTGTATCTCATTCCGTACTTTGGATATTCCATCGCAGACAGCAAGGTACAGCCAGATGATCAAGCTGCTCTTTTTTTCAAGAATGCAATGATCAATCCGTTTATTGCCTACTTTTCTAGTCTAGCAAGTAGGGATTTAGAACTTTATAAACTAAAAAACAAACTATCAGATTTATATCACTGGATTGCTTCTTTCGAGTCCCTAATATCTAATTAGCTTTCCAAACTTTCATGTCTCAGTGCAAATGAAACTAATGCTCGCAAAACTCAGGAAAATGTGTTGTACGAATCATGAACAATATGAATAAAAAAGATGAATGCTAAGATAATTGGACATATATTTTTAATGCTGATGTTGATGTTTGCAGCCATAAATTTAAATAGCTTAAACCATGATCAAAACACACATGATTTGATAGTTGCAACCATAAATTGGTGATACCTCTCAGTTGTGCATACGAAAGTATGGAAATAACACTCGCAAAGTTAGACAATGATAGGCATCAATAAAATTCAAGGTAATGACATGTTTATAGAAATATGAGGAGGTAAAATCATGGGAATAGGTTAGAAATTACTACAAAGATATGATATAGAACAATCTTCTCCTACAGTATTTTTGTCAAACATTTTATAGGAAAAAAGCAAAGTAAGGATCCGTGGGATTAAAAAAGAGGGGGAGAGACAACACGAAGAAGAGGGGAATTACCCTAGCGTTGCCCTCATTCATCTCTATGGCGGCAGCCTGTGGTGTCTGTTGGGGTTCGCATCAGAAAACAAAAAATTTCCTACGACATTAACCCAAGATCTTTCCTATGCAGATGTATGGCAACGGAGGAGTAATGGTGTTCATACCCTTGAAGACCAGAAGCGAGATGAATGTTCCCGCACGAACGTTGCCGGTGAAGACACGCAAAGCCGACCTCAAGGTCGTGTAGATGAACAACTCGATGAAGACATGCGCCACAAATGGAAGCACCTCCACAGTTCTACACACGTCCGGTGTATAGACGTCTTCCAGGCTCTGATCCAGCAAAGCAGCGAAAGAAGAAGGACTCGGACCGTAAATCCAGCAGGGCAAAATCGTCTGGAGGGTGGAGTTACCTCTAGCTCACGAGAACGGCTCCAGACAGGTAAGCCAAGCCAGTGAAAAGAGGAGAGAATGAATGAATGAGCCAAGGGGTGGAGGGAAGGCCTTTATATAGAAGGCATGGGTAGGTGGCACCTCCCCGAGGGAGGCGCCCTCCCTTGGTCGCTAGGGGAAACCCTAGATGCCAGGCGCCCTCCCTTGGCCGCCAGCCCTAGGAGAAGCCCTAGGCGCCAGGCACCCTCCCTTGGCTCCCTTGGCCGCCGACCCTTCCTAATGGGCTGCTACATGGTGGCCATTAGGGGGTGCCATTTTAATTACTTATTTTTTAATATTTAATTCTTTTAATTAATACTAAAACATATTAACTAGTCCAAAGTGTTTGAAACGTACTAGAGAAAATATCGTGCGGGGGTAATTGAAACTATAGAGTTAAGGTAGATTAATCGGATGGAGTTGACCTAGGACAAACAAAGAGAAGAGGCTTGAGGGTGAGGGCTGGGCCGCTGCGGTTAGATGCTAGGGTGGTTGGCCAGGGAGTCATTGATCGGAGCTGCCCGCCTGCCTGCATAGCACCGTCGGCATGTCGGGGGTCGCCCGACGCGCGTCGCCTGATTTGCTAAGTCGTCGTGCCCTGCTAGCAGTTTTGGCTTCTTGCCCGGTGATTTTTGAATCCGTTGTCTCGAAATGGCTTTGTAATAAGAAATTCCTGCACTTTAATCTAGTTTCTTCTGTAGTCCTTCGGGGATTGTGGATAAATAAAAATAATCTGGTCTTTAACACGGTTACGTGGACCAATATTAAGCAGGTGTGAAGATTGGTTCTTTTATTCCTAAGGGAATGGAAAGTGCCATTTAAAGACTTGGAAGGGGAAAAAGAGAGCAATTTATGGATCTGCTGCTAGCAAAGCTCAAAAAACCTCTGGCACTCTATTACAGACACTATAGGAACAAGTCTTTGTGCCGACGGCCAGATGATACGCCGACGGCCAAATATCGGGGCCGTCGGCGTAGCCCGTCACCACGGACGCCTGACAAATGGGCCGTCGGGCCAGGATTGCCGTCGGCGTAGACCGAGCAGCCCCGACGGCATGCCGTCGGCACAAGCCGGCCGTCGGTTCAGCCACGCGCCGTGAGCCAGCCGTTCGGGCCCGCTCAACGGCGTTATCATGCAGGGCCTGACCCGACGGCATGCCGTCGGCTCAGCCTCTCATTTTTTTTCTTCAAAAAATCGTTTATTAATATGCATATTTTTAACTGATTATTTTTGTATTATTATAGTATAATTATATTTTTTAGGTATTTTTGTTTTCTGGGCCCCCGAAGCCTGTTCTGGGGCGAAACCCTAGCCAGCAGCACCCACGCGGTCTACCCCCCTAGATTTCTCCGGAGGGCAGCACTAAGGTGGGGTAGTGTGATCCTTTAGCTTTAGTTAGGACATATAGACATGGTAAGCATAGGTTTGGCCATTCCTAGGACAAGGTTCCCCTCGGTGAAACCGACGTGAGAGTTTACACCTCTAAGTCATGAGTCGGGAGCGATAGGTACGTAGGAGGCACGTGAGAGCGGCCGGGGAGCTATAGCTATTGAATCCCATCAACCCACCAACACACATGCACACACATGTTAGGTCCGCATGCATGCTCTGGGTAGCATGCGGGCCCTCGAAGCCCGATCTGGGGCGAAACCCTAGCCAGCAGCACCCACGCGGTCTACCCCCCTAGATTTCTCCGGAGGGCGGCACTAAGGTTTGGTAGTGTGTTCCTTTAGCTTTAGTTAGGACATATGAACATGGTAAGCATAGGTTTGACCATTCCTACAACAAGGTTCCCCTCGGTGGAACCGACGTGGGAGTTTACGCCGCTAAGTCATGAGTCGGGAGCGATATGTACGTGAGAGGCAGGTGAGAGCGGCCGGGGAGCTATAGCTATTGAATCCCTATATATATTGCATGTACCAACCTTGGGTCACACCTATACACATATGTTAGGGACACATGCATGCAAGTTTTCTAGAGTGGACGATGCTCCGGTGGTCTTTATCCGGCGAAACCCTAGACCGGGGGGGTCGGAGATCTACCCCCTATAGCTTTCTCCATATGAGGCCTCACCGATGGATCTTTTGCTTTATTTTGGTTTGTTTAGGACATATATACATGGAAAGCAATGGTTGGGCCCACTTTACCATGAAATAGGCTCCGATAGACCCGTAGCGGGAGTTTCCACGTACAGATCCTGGATTTCAGCTAGTGTTAACACCCCACGTATGTGAAGAAGGCCTTGCCCGGTCCCTATATATATTGCATGTACCAACCTTGGGTCACACCTATACACATATGTTAGGGACACATGCATGCAAGTTTTCTAGGGTGGACGATGCTCCGGTGGTCTTTATCCGGCGAAACCCTAGACCGGGGGGGTCGGAGATCTACCCCCTATAGCTTTCTCCGTATGAGGCCTCACCGATGGATCTTTTGCTACACTCGAGTACTTGAAGCTGTACCTGAAGAAGATCAGGAGATCCATGTGGTGATTTTTTAGATAAAGAATATATATTAATATCAAGATGATACCAATTACATCCAGCCTCTGCAACAACGTAGTGCCCTGGTGGCAATACGGATGCACACAGCCAAAAAAAGAAGAAGAATTACAGAAAAAGAAAAAGCCCCGCTACAGTGATAAAATCCTTATAGCATCAACACTAACACCACCAAGACAACACCAAAAGTCCAACATCTCTAAAAACAACGCCTCCAGGAAGGGAACAGTGCACTAACACTGTCGTCGTCCGATCATAGATCTTAGGTTTTCACCCTGGAGAAAAGTCCGCGCTCACAAAATAATGCCTTCAACAAGGCAATTGCCAGGCACAACCAATTAAGGCCAGACCTTGGGTTTTCACCCTGCAAGGTCAGACCTTGAACTTCTCCTGTACTGTCGCCCCCAATAACCATGTCGCTGCTACAAGTCACGAATCACGAAGCAAGCTCCTCTTTGCTGCAAAGACTCAAACCACCAATGCAATTCTCCTGGACTCGGCAGCCATGACATTCCCCGCTAGCTGACTTCACCATGAAACGAGAAATCACGTCACATGGTGGAAACAGTCAGCAGAGCTTCGCAACGCTCCCTCTGAAACCAAATGGTCAGATAAAAACATGGGTGCGCCCGACCGAATCCCATCCGATCCAGCAATCTCCAGGCATGATCGCCTAGTGGAGTTCGCCGGCGGAGCCTTCCGGCACACGCCACTCCTGCCAGATCCATGAAGAAGGACCTCTGGTAGATCCTCATCTTGGCGCGAGGAGGAACCATATGACCACCTCCTTTATTCATGCCGAACCAGGAGTCCCCACACCACCGGCCGGCTCCTGGCGAACGGATCGAGCGGAGCGACCTCCGGCTCAGACGAGCCTAAGGTAGCCCCAGATCAGGCCCGTGAATCGAGCCTAGGAGATGCAACGAGGCTGCCATGAAGGGCAGGCCACGCCGCCGTCTCTGGCCTTCTCCACGACCTTCTTTGCCTCCTCCGCGCCTCCCAACCGCCACGCCGTCCGCCACGCAGCCACCGCTCCAGATCGCCGCGGCTCGCGCCGCCGCACGCCGGAGAGCAGCCGCGCCATGGTGCCCGGCGGCCGCACCACGCCCACGCAATGAAGGAGACAGCCCGCGCCATCCCTAGCACGCGAGGGGACCAGCAGTCCCCGCCGCCGCCGGCAACAACCAGACTTTGACCGGCCGCGCCCTTGGGCGGCGGCGGGAGGAGGAGAAAGAGGTGGGGAGAGGGGCGGCGGCGGAATTAGGGTTCCCCCAGCCGCCACGCGGGGGCGAGAGGGGGGTGGTTGTTCTGAACGTGCTGGTGATGTAGATGTCAAAACGCTGTCCCTGTACGCAACACGCAAGCTCTCTAGAAAACATGGGGTGCAGAGAAGTCCTTTGATGCTTTTGCAATGGACTGAAGGATCTAAAAAGACGAGATGTTGCTCGTTCTTCTGTTTTGCCTGTCGAAGTCCGAAGTGTTGCCTGTAACTAGTCAGGCTTACTGTTTTCTTTAAGACTTTGTTCGTCTAGATTGTTGTTTAGCTCGTAGCCTTGTTTTTATTTTCTTAGCTTGGTGTAATCGAAAACTAATTGTTTCTTTTCTATAAAATGGAACCGGAATGAGTGCCCTTTACATCTAAAAAAACATATATGAACAAAAAAATAAAAATAAATTTTGTGGCTTAAGTTCTGTCTCAGCTTTTAATAACGCAACGGGTCATCTTAGTTGCCCTAAAATATAAGGAAGCAAGCGTCAAGCGAAGGCCCACGATCGCGAAGTGCAAAATGGGGTACAAGTGGGCCGGCCCACCTAATTAACGGACTAAACAACTTGTGAACCAGCAACCAAAATTCCCACGCAGACGCACTGCTCCTCCAGGGGGGTTCTAAAAAAAAGAGACGCTGCCTTCATTCTGCCTCGCCAGTCGCCAGGGGGGGTTCGAGGCGGCTGAGATCGCCGGCCGACGCCTCCGGCGTTCGCCGACGACGTGGTCCTCGGACCCAGTGGAGGCGCTGATCGTCTCCCTCCACGGCGGCCCTGTCAGGGACTAGGGTTATGGAATAGTGGGCCATTAGCTCAAGTGTAGTTTGGGTTAGGAGCTCAAGGGCAGTTTCATAATCTCAATCACCACAGTCTGTTCCGAGCAGATGGAACCGAGTGCATCTACTTTACTCTGTCGGCAGATTATCCGCTGGAGCGGACAACTACACCGATGTCACATTCAGCAGCACAAAGTGTCAGTGTTGCAGTTCCACCATTTGTAGCAGCACATACAGCAGCGCCAAAGACTACGCAAGATACCTCCAATGTATGCAAGGAAATGTCTGTATTTGATATTTATGATGAAGACCATTATTGTCTAAATGGCATGGATGAGCAGCTTGCCAAGTGTTTCCACAAGGCATCCGAGAATGCATGCAGTGAACAGCTTCTCAAGTGTTCGAGTAAGAAACTGAAAACTGAACAAACCATTGCTTGTTTGTATTATGCTCTTGAGCAACAGCAAAATGATGAGAAGGTGGCAGTATATGTACAACAGCGAAGAGACCCATCGTTGAAGGTGTTGGTTTTTTTTTTCGATAAAGGGCTTTTATTACTTAGTTTAAGCAATTACACCCGGCCTCTGCATAACAAGATGCACACAGCCGTCCGAAAGATCATGTCTCAAGATAAAAGGCAAAATACATATCGTTGCGAGCAATTGTAATTCGCCTAGTCAACTAAAGGGGGACCAATCCGAAGATTATGCGGCCACCCATGTGGGGAAAAAATATCCCTCGCCGTATCCTCCAGTCGTGTACAGACCTCTGTAAATAGGTCTCTGTTCTCCAGTCGCTGAAGAGGTGACCACAAACAGAGCGTAGCTGTACATCTGTAGATAACCTGCAAGAGAGAATAATTTTTATCATCAAAAACTTTGTCATTTCTACATAGCCAAAGCGACCAGATAACGGCTATCGCTCCCACCCTAAGTAGCGTTCTAAACCTGAGGTCAATACCATGAAGCCAATTTCCGAAGATATTGGCAACACTAGTCGGAGGGCGCAGGCTGAAAGCAGCTTGGATGATTGACCATATAGCTCTGGCAAAGCGGCATTGGAAGAAAAGGTGTTTGATAGTCTCGTCTTGAAGACAGAACACACATGTTTTACTTCCGTGCCAATTACGCCTAGCAAGATTGTCTTTGGTTAGGATCACTCCCCGACGCAAATACCAGGCAAATTTTTTATTTTTTAGCGGTATTTTCATCTTCCAAATCTTCTTGTTATTATCAACTGGGATATCGGATTGCATAATTGCTTTGTATAGAGAGTCTACCGAGAATGTCCCGTTGCTGTGAAGATTCCAACGGAATTCATCTGGGCCCGGTGACAACTGAATGGATTCCAAACGTTGTTGTAAGGTATTCCAATTAGTTAATCTATTACCCAATAAGACTCTTCTAAACGATACAGCCGGCGGTGAGGTTGCCATTACCTTAGCAATGGTATCACTTTTGAACCGGACTATACTGTACAATGCAGGATACTGATCTCGTAACGGGACATTATCCAACCAGGTGTCCTCCCAAAACCGTATCTGCGATCCGTCGTTAATAGAGAAAGTACCATGCGGGTTGGTAACTCATGAAATAAGAAAAGAATGGGATCCAGGAGTACATACAATTCTGAGTTCAACACCGACCAGAGATATTGTAGGTTCTCTTCAGACCTCGATACTACCAAGAAGTGGTATTTTTATACCCAAGGATGCGCTAGCAGTGAGATTCCAGTTTGGTGTACCCAAATGCTGTGTCCGACAACACTGCTATTGCAGAGTGCCGTCAAGGCTGATATATCATGTAATTCAATTTTTATGGGATCCAGGCATTTTGAACCAAATGCAAGTTAAGCTGGGAGAAACTACAGTTGCAAATATAGTTCATAGTATGCAGACACCATTCAACCTGTTAAGTTCTGTTGGGCAACCTATTGACCTGAATTGCAATTCTCTGAATGCTTTCCTCCAGGTAAAATATTGTTGTTTGCTGATTGTTTGGAACTGCCTATATTCAGAATCAGTCAGGCAGCTTGTCTGCTACGCTAGCTTATTCAGTTCGACTACGATGTCTGTCGTCAAACTAAATTTCACTTGTCCTAACGAAGCACTAGTTGGCAATAGTCTGGATGCATTGTTATGGTCACAGTGTCCAGTATTCGCCGACTTGCAATACAACAATATAGCTTTTTGTATTTGGGACCCTGGTATTGGAACATCATCTTCCATATCTCACTGGTTGCAAAATTTGACTGCTACTACTGATAATACTCTGTCCTCGTTACAAACTCCAGAACCAACAACATGGCTAAGTCAAGTGAGCAGTGCTTCTTATGCATGGGACCCCGGTACTATGTTACTTCTATACAAGTCCATCTGCTTGTTACTGCTCAGAGAAGAAAAGGAAAAGGCTACACTGGTTCCTGAACAATGGATCTTCTGGTTCAATGACGTGCACTATTGCCAGATTTTTCAGAAATGTCGTGAAATGAGTCCTCTGATGTATTGGCACCATGACATCAAATTCAGTGAAATTGCTCTTTGGCTGATCACCTTTAATCCTCCTTAGCACGGATGAAAGTTTCTGAAGAAACTTGTTTATCCATTGTTGGACAATGGTCTCAAGGGGAAAGGAATGTCAGGGACTAGGGTTATGGAATAGTGGGCCATTAGCTCAAGTGTAGTTTGGGTTAGGAGCTCAAGGGCAGTTTGGTAATCTCACTTAGTCCATCAGCCGCACTCCATATAATGCCTACCTTGTATCCTGTGATATCAATGAAGAGAAATATAAACCCTAATTCTTGCATTTTATCCTTCAATTTAATTCCAGCAATTTATCACTTTTTCTCCTAATTCCTCTCAAATTACTGTTCTTGATGATCCTATCTCGTCAGATCCAATTGGGGTCGTGACAGGCCCCTCCTCCAACGCCCCCACCCCTTCCGCATTATGCTCCCAATAGCCCTAAGTTCAGGTTTCCCGTGTTCGTTGGTTTATTCTGGTCGAATTGCTTTGGTAAATTGGTAGGGCGGCGTACCTAGTGATCTCACATGCCTTTGTTGGTACTCGGTCGATTTGTTTTACAGCTATACACCTGAATCTGTTGAAAGATTGTGGGGGGATGAAATGTTAACATCCTGCTTATAGTGTTCAGTCGGTTGAACAATTTCTGCAACTGCGGGACGAACTGTTTATTTTCCTCCTATTACTAGGTTGCATAGTTGATTCCCCTCTTCTTCCATATGTTAGACATGACACTCTCCACGGCGTTGATTCTGATTAACATATGTTAGCTCATCCAAAAAAAAAGCTATTGGATCTGTGTATTTGTCTATTTCATTCCATCGCATAAACACATGCACTGATACACATAGATATTGGTGAGACAATCATCGTTCTGCCTTCAGGTATTTAGCGCATATAACACATGGTGTTTCTTTGTAATCCAAATATTTTCGTACAATCGGAATAATTAGAGTGAAAATTAGTCGACACAAACTGATTTATGGCAAGAGTATATAAAGGGTTAATGTCATTGTCACTATAGTGATAACTGTTGTGAAGTATTAGAAACTTAGCAGTCATGCCAAGCAGCTTTGATCTACGATGGTAGTATCACATACTCAGCCTGTGTGGCTGTGTGCCTTTGTCACCTGGGTCTGTCCAAGATTCCACATATCTGATATTTTCTTATCTTTAACTTTGGTGCTTGGGACCTTGGCTTGCTGATTTTGTATCGTTATCTGAGAATGTCAAATGTGAGTGATAGATCGCATGGTTAGGGCGAGGAAGGACATGAGATGGTCGAGGGAGGAGGTGACCAGAAGTGGGTGAAGAAGACTCCGGCTGGCATAGCAAAAGAGCAGGTCCACTCAACATAGGGGGAGAAGCTGACCACCTCGTGGACTTGCTCCATTACAACGGGACATTCCTCAGCTTGAATAGGAAATTAGAAGGAGAAAAAACCCATGGAGGACCAAGGTATGTAGACAAGAACTATACCTTGTATCAGGCTATCTGATCTAAGAGGTTGTTACGCTTCAACAGAAATGTCTGTTCTTAGACAGAAAAATATGTGCATTATCATTTACCAACCCAAATATTGACATGGCATGCTTTAATATCCTTTGTACCAGTGACACTTAAGGTCAGCTCAAATCCAACAATCTATTTTTGTATTGAACAGTTGATTCATCTGTTCTTCTATATGTTACTCATGACAACATCCACGGCATTGCGATGTATTCTTCAGGTCTCGTCGGATCCTTCCGTTCACTCGCCAACTCTCTCTCGGCACATGAGTGGACGGTACGGCTCCGAGCTACTTGGTGTCATGGTCGTTCCGGAAGTCGCTGGCATGAGCTGTGACACGGCCTTATTGCTCTGTGTTGCGGATCCTCGCCATTGTTGGCTTTGGATCGGGCAAGTTGAGTCGTGTGTTGTCTTCGTTGTAGTTGCAGGAAGTGGTCTTTTCTCGGTTTCCCTCAATTAATCGAGAGTTGTATGGTTTTCGGGTCCGGTTTCCCTCATAAACTGGATCAATCTTCTTCGAGCTTAATACAATAACGCGCAGCTCTCCTGCGGGTTCTCGAAAAAAACATCCACGGCATTGTTCTGATTGACACATGTTATCACATCCAAAAAACACTCGGATCTATGAGTATTTATTTGTTCATTGAATAGTATAAACATATATCACATAGTTATATGTTCTTCACTGAATACAAATGGTAATGTTTAGCAGTATGATATACATTTTTGTTGGAAAACGATTCTTGTCCTTCATCTCAAGAATAGGAAGATTTCGCTCTTTCTCTACACGCTTCCCTTCTTTTTGCGACCATACTTTAGTACAGCTGGGACGTGGACGTTCAAGAGATATTGGTGCCAGTCCATAGTTTTGGCATCAAAGTTAAATAGGCTACCATCATTGCCATTCATCTTTACTTCCATCCTCAACCTTGTCAAGTTCGTGTCATCAAAGCTTCAGACACAGAACATCAAAGAAAAACGGGTCAACAAATATACATTACAATAAGTACATGAATACATTTGCACCACTTATCTTATATAAATTAACAGAATAACTAAGTCAGTTGATGCGAGTCAAATGTAGCGATTTGTGTATATTTACAATATGCTGGCCCATACCACTTTTCAGTTTGTCCAAAACCCTAATGAGAACCTTAACTACTAGTACCCATCTAAATCTAATCCGTGTGTATAAGCTCTAACAGTAACATAGAAGCTAGACAAATTAGGGGTCCAACAGGTTTATTACAGACTGACGGTGCTCAATGGCAAGTTATAAAGTACAAGTTATGGAACAGAAGCAGAAATTGGATCTCACCATCCTTTGAAGAAGGCATATGGTGCATACAGCTTGACCAAGAGCATTAAGAATGTGTATCTTCTGTTGTGCTTCTGATAATATTGTGAAAATAACCCACAAAATAACAGGCTCACTGCATGCAGCATCTGTTCAGTTGTAATTCAACATATGAAAAATATGTGAGTGACTTCATCATATAGACATCACAGTGGCATGTAAATCATATAATTCTGATTCTGTACCTCGAGTGGTAGCTTATACATCAGGGTCAGATATGCACGGAAGTAAGCGAATTTCTTGAACAAGTATGGCCTTCTGTTTTGGAGGGGTTTCCCATTCTCTAGTACACGAGGATGGATCGAGAAGTAATCCCAGCATGCATCCTCAAAAACATGACCGGTCAATGGATTTCGGAGTGCTGAGCTCACGTGGTAAATGACTTGCCCTTTCTCATTCCAGTGGACAGCCCCAGCTACCAGTGTTGCGTTTACCACCATATCAGCAGGAACCTATATTTATGGACTGTTAGTATCTATCAATTTTAACATGTTTCCTGTTACTCTCTACACCCTTGTATCTAGTACATATGAATATCATTTTGTATTACTCACAGCATCCATTGTGTCTTTGAGATCACCTACGAAGCAGGGGAACGCCTGCTCATCATAGGCGACAATGAGAGCATCAATTGTCCTGGTGATAAAATGGTAGCAAAACTTATTTTCTGTTGTGGTGATGTCCAGCTTGGATTTATGTATGTAGTTTAGTAACCCTACAGCAGTAATTACTGCACAAGATAGATATAACATTGATATATACAAATTGCTAGTATGTTCGATGTTGAGGGTACCTTGCCCCTTCTATCCACCCAGGAAAAGGATCTTGATACGTGCTGGTTACCATGGTGGGACGAATAATGACGACAGGAAGGTCTCCCCTCTGCTGCTCAAGTAACATCTCCCCCATAGCCTTGGTAAACGTATATACGTTTGGCCATCCAAAATGGCAAGCCCTTCAAATATTTACAAACAATTTAGATTTTGTCAAGCTGACTTGTCATGTATACCTTTTGATTAATATTAGATTCCTTTACTGTTTCATCAGCATTTTCTATAAGAAAGAATGCCATCGAGAGTAGTCAATGGGTAAAGTTCATCTAGTGTTAGTAAATTTTAGTGAATGTTTATGTGTTATCTATAATAGGTCAATCATATATATAGCTTATTTTTGTCATAAATCTATGTCAATCCTATAAGGCCCCTTCAACTTTAGACCAACCATTATAAATAAACCACCTCTTTAAGTTGGCGCGGGTCATGATCTAAAATAGTCCAAACTAGAGGTCTAAAGGAGGCAGCCTTTGATATGAGAGCTACCTTAGTAATGTATAACTATCACAATAATTTTATGTTTTTTAATTGTCACCTCTCCGTAAATAGTCACTCCATCAGAAAACCTCGACTACTAACACTTGAAAGGTTATTTACGTTGTCGTTGCTCAGGTGAAAGATGGTATGTTAGATTTTAATCATGGAATGTATTTTCTGAATTCAGATACTAGATTTTGTTGCAAGATAGCTCACAGAATTGCATGTTAAATAACATGCAGATGTGGAAAGTGTTATATTCTTAAAATACAGGGGCACATTAGATTGGTCAGACCTCTTTAAGCCAAGTTCTTTCATGATTGTCTTTTCCGATTGGTCTGAACTAACACTCTTTGCTGCAGTTAGTTCAGACTTGACCTTCTCCACCAACTGCAACTCAGCGTCAATGTCCAAGTGGTAACCCGGCCGTAGTGCTTCACCCATCTTAAGTGCTTTCTCCAGTAAAAGTCCTTCTTGGGTACCAGCTACAAAAGCTAATACAGACAAAAAACATGGTTATTATAGTTGATTGAGCATATATATTCTCATCATATTTTGTGATTCTGCTCCATTTATGATGAAGTAAGTACTGTGTGGACAACTGGGTATACATAAATACACTCGTACCAGTGGAAATATGAAGCAACAGTTTCAGATTAGGACACTTCTTTGCAAATTCGCATCCAAATTGGGCTCCTAATGCATTAGTTGCCAAAGAAACATCGTACCTGTACATGCAGTAAAATTCAAGAACATGCAAAACAATTAGCAATAAGAACTGCAATAGTATAACTGCTTGACTTCTGTCCTCCCAGCACTTCGACTTGCTTTTTATATTAGAGAGACAGCATGTATGTAGGCAGAGTGCAAGTCTCTAGATGATATTTATTATACATTTTTCAGTCCTGTTCATTTCTTTATTTGTAGTATCAGCAAGTTTTACATTTTTTTTGTGATTAGAATTTATTTTATCCTATGTCTTGTGCAGGTTCACCAACCGCTTGTTTGCTTGTCTAGTTTAGTAATTTTTGTTTAGGTGTTTATCTCGGTACCTTCTGTTGAATAATCTTGCCTCTATGTGTTTTAGTTGGAGTAGTATTCGAGTACTAGTAGGCTAGTCTTCTTAGGATGTAATCTGGCAAGCTTAGTTAATTAGGAAAGCTTAGAACGGGACTAGTACTAGTCCGGCTGGGACTAGTATTTTTGGTCTCGCGCTGTGTCTTCGTGTTAGAATAGGATTGGGCTGTTGAGTCGGTTGTGTTGGCCGTGTATTTATACACGGGTGTGTGCGTAAGATTGTAACACAGTGAGTCTAAAAGAAATAAAGAAAAGGCAAAGAACGGGTGCGACACGCGCCCTTGGCGATAAATCTAGTCTCCACGTGTGTTTGTCTAGTTTGATGTGATCGATCTGTCGGCGAATTCCAACAATTGGTATCAGAGCGAGGTTGAAGATTTGAAACTCCGCTTGCCCCGGGGAGGCGACTGCTAGCGCCTCGGGGCGGGCGACCGTCGGTCGGCGGAGTGACCGACTGGAGACGGCGAGCACGCCGTTATGAGCGATGCGGCGGGCGATAGTCGTTCGGTGGAGTGACAAGGAGGAGACGACGGGTACAAGTCGTCGGCAAGGCGGTGGAAGAGGATGATCGTTGATGGGAGAGGTGGTGCCGAGGTGCGGTACTGGGAGTCTCATAAAGATCATCGTTTGGGGAGAGAAGTGTGTGTGCGGGAGCGAGCGGAAAAAGGATACAATGTCCTTGCGGTTCTGTTCGTGGTGGATGAGTTTCGGCGAGTTCATGTACAGAAAGATGCGTTGCGCGTACATGACAAGTTGTGTTGCCGCCGAAGGTGAAGTGTTGTTCGGTAAGATGTGTCACCGACAACAAAGATATGGACGCGAACCGGTTAAGATGAGTTACCTACATGAGGCTATGCGTTTAGTCGGCATGTGGCACGCTAAGATGCGACAGCGTGGACCGGTAGTCCGAAGTGGTGTGTGGAGGCGTTGTTGTGTCCAAGTGCTGGTCTACGAGACGTTGCAGTTGAAGCGCGTCATGATCGAGGGGTCCAGTGAGTTGTATCACAAAGGGCGAAGACATGCGCAAAGACAAGGTGGCGAGGTGGCCATCTGCGTGTCTCGGCATGAAGATCAAGCTCGGCGTGTAGTGGGACAGTGACCAGTTAAGTTTGTTACGACGTGAAGACTGAAGATGCGTCCAGTCTTGCACGTTGCACACGAAGATGTGACCGTGTGGGCTGGTAGTCCGGATAACGCGTTTGAGTTGAGTCGACAAGCCGCGAATCTGCATGGAGTCAAGACCGAGAGAAGCACAAGGAGACGACAAGTCAAGATTAGGGAGAGATTGTTGAATAATCTTGCCTCTATGTGTTTTAGTTGGAGTAGTATTCGAGTACTAGTAGGCTAGTCTTCTTAGGATGTAATCTGGCAAGCTTAGTTAATTAGGAAATCTTAGAACGGGACTAGTACTAGTCCGGCTGGGACTAGTATTTTTGGTCTCGCGCTGTGTCTTCGTGTTAGAATAGGATTGGGCTGTTGAGTCGGTTGTGTTGGCCGTGTATTTATACATGGGTGTGTGCGTAAGATTGTAACACAGTGAGTCTAAAAGAAATAAAGAAAAGGCAAAGAACGGGTGCGACACGCGCCCTTGGCGATAAATCTAGTCTCCACGTGTGTTTGTCTAGTTTGATGTGATCGATCTGTGGGCGAATTCCAACACCTTCGGTCCCTTAAACATACAGGGTAATATCAAAAATTAAGTCATATAACTAATTTAAAAATACGTGAACACATAGGTGTGTTCAGTATGACTACTTGGTATGAGGAGATTCGATTTGATGGTGCTAAAGGTGATTGATTATTTGATGGATGTGTAGATAGAAATGATTAAACGTAACAAGTATTTGTGATAAGTGGTCGCACAACTCTTGTACCTTTCATAAAAGCTAGTTGTTGCTGCCCCGTGGATGATAACATCGATCTCCTCACACAGGTCCTCAAGTCTGGAGCTATCGAGCCCGAAGTCACGAGTCCCAACGTCTCCAGCGAGAGGAACTATCTTCTCTTTTATAAGCTTCTGGAAGCCAGCAAGCCCACGCTTTTCTCGTAGGGTGTTAAACAAATCCTTCCCCAGAACCTGCATGCAGGAAATTAAAACCAATGGACTAAATGAATACCGAAGGATGCGATGAACTACTAACTATGAACGCAAGTCTGCACCCTGTTTGTATGAGGTCTAACATTTGTATCCGAGGACTGGTCGTCGAAAGCAATGGCATGGCTTTGACTTACCTGTGACAGGATACGCTGCTCGGCGGAGGCTGCATCCGGTGCGCGCACCAACAGGTAGAGCTTCTTCACATCCGGCTGAACCCTCAGTATCTTCTCCACCAGCACTGCATGTATATGTGCATGCAGATAAGGAATTTATGTAAATATACACATGTCGCAACTATTTTTTTGTTTGTATGTTGGCTTACATTTTCCGAGGAACCCAGTTGAGCCGGTGATTAGGATGGTCTTGTCCCGGAAGCACCCAGCCACCGCGACAGCGTCCATGGCAAGCTACGTACCGCGATATGTGGGTCGAGATCGAGGAACCTGAAGATATAGGAGATGACTGGGTTTTCTTGGAAGCTAGAGCAGTGGACACAAGCCGGCCAGGTCGTGGCTGTGCTTGTGTTGGGGTAGCTTAGGTCATGTGGATCCATGTTGTTGCTACTTATACTATATCCAGGAGCTGCCTGGATCATATTTTTAGTTGGGCTTTGAGCTGTAAGCAGTCAAGAGACAAGTTTCTGTCACTATTGGAATGAGTGAGAGAATGAATGCCTCCCTGTAGACAGATGCATGTCTTAGTCCTAGACTTTATAGCATATGTTAGCATGGGCTCCCCAGGAGGTTACTAAGTTAAGCTTGTAGTTTTTTGCTAAGTATGGGTGCTTGTTCATACGTCACGGACTTGTGGACGGATGGAGTCAATAGAAACAACTAGCCATGATGGGTCACTACTGGCGGACAGGACTTACAGGTGCTCGATTAGGCTTATCAGTGGTTTCTCGCGGAAGAGAAGCTCTGTCTCTGTGCAGGTACCACTCAAAGGGAGAAGTTCGGTTCGTCCGTAGTGTGAGGATAACTGGACTTTGCTCGAATTCCTAGTGACGGCTAGGTCTCAGTATAACGAGCGTATGCGCTGTCATTTTACTGGTGAAAGAGGTTTGAAGTCCTCATCCAGTCTCATACTCTATAATAGCACTACCATCTAGGGGAAAAAAAAAACTCCCTCCATTCCTTTGGGAGGCATGAAACAACAACGAGCATGGTAAACCTAGCTAGATATTACTACTGTCTTCATCAAGCAGCGCCCCGATTGCCTCTCGCCATCCACACCCCGACCGATGGGGTCACCCAAGGCGAAAGAGAGAAGAGGCTGGGAATTACATGCAACTCTCAAGAATGTGGAGGGTAAGGGGTGAAATGAGAGTGCTTAGATATATAAACTTAGGCATCTACTTTAACTTGCTATGCAAAGGCGCGTACATACGGTTCCATGAAGGATAATACATAACTGTAGAGTTAACTGAGTTCCAATATAAATTTTGTGTGGGAATAGGAAATCTCATAAATTGTCAACTATAAATGCATGTATAAGTGAAGTACATATAATTATGACCATGATGAAGAGAAAATGTGGATGAATAGAGATTACAGTTATATAAATTATATATGCTTAGTGTCAACCCCTATGTCCTAATTGATTATCTATGATAATTATGAACAAGAGATGAGCTAACAGTAATACAATCAAAAAAAGTTGTACGTTGGAAACACTACCATCGCCAAAACATAATGATGAAAGAGATGATATAACATGGAACACATAAGTGTCCAAAAGTTAACATCTGGTTCAACAATGTTATCACGAGAGTGATGCATATGCTTGACACACAAAATTCATCATTAAAAATGAGATGGAATACAAAAACAACTATATGCCAAAACAGACAACATGAACTTCATACATGTCTAAGGCGTCCCAATGTGATCAGGGCGTTTGGCACACCATGATAGCCCATAATCAGATCCATGAGTCTAAGGTGCACCACAAAATTATTGTGAGGGCCTGCCAACGCTCGGAAAACCACATTATATCTAAAACCATATGGGAATGGCATTAACAACCCCGCGTCGCTCCTAGGGGGCAACTTGGAGGAACCATAGCCACCACCCCCTAACTATGCTCTCCTCTTACCACCGGCTACCGCTAGAGGACGCTAGCGGGAAAATCATCACGCGATGGTTGACAAGTCCTCATTTCATTTCTTCTCTCGATGGGAGACTTCAACCGTACCGCGAAGGTCGACCTTGGAAGGCACGCATGTGTATCGGAATATAGACTCTAGGGCGGTAGCCCTGAGACCGGGGATGGATGTGGTTTCACGGGAAGCCTATATCACGGCGGTGCTATTGAGGTGGTTGCAGCCTAGTTCTTCGAGCCGACACTGGAGAGGGGTTGGCAGCAGGATGTGACAGGACAGTGGTGGTATCCATGACTGTTGTTGTTGGCAGCATGGTAGCCAGTGGTGTAACTAGCGGCAATTTGTTCACTGCAATGTTAGCCGATGGCGGAGTAGGATTTTGGCACTAGCAGTGGCAACCCATGTTCTTTGATGAAGGTAGCCTCCGTGGTAGTGTGGATGATGCAGCTGCTTGATCTCAATATGTTTAGTCTTTCCAAGACCGGCAGAAGTATGGGACACCCCATCTACCTTTACATTGGGTCTGATCCGTCTCGCTAGGTGCTACAAACAATGTTTCTTCTGGCAGCTTCAAGTCATGTATGTCGTCGGTAGGTGTTACATAATTCGTCTCATAAGGAGGCATCAAGTCATTCCCGTGGAGGTGTCAACTCATTTATGTTGCCGCTGGAGTGGTTCGAAACTCAGTTTTGGGAGCGAAAATCCCAAGATCAACCTACGGTTGGACTAGTCGGTCGTTACCATCAGCGCATGTGCGATGTTTTCTTCTTGAAGTCTTAGCCTAAGTGATGTGTACTTTTTTCTGTCATTTATCATAGGGTTAGTGGTTTTCGTTTGGAGTTACTGTCGCGAGGCATACCTCCTCGAGTTTTCTTTTTCAGGTTGTTTTTATTCGGCGGTTGTATTTTGCATTATGTATAATATACTTATGTGAGTGTATATGAATCGAGGCAGAGGTAGGAGGTTATCCTCTTTTTTAAAAAAATACAAAAATTAACAGCAGATAGAGATAAATGACTGATTCAAAAAAAGAAAGATAAATGGACCACAATATAAATACAGACAACATCGGATATAAGTAACTATTGACAACCTGCCTACCACATTTCCACCATAGCTTAACTGTATATCGATACCTATCGTTATCGACCCATGCTGAAAAACGCCGGTAATTGATCTCCTAGAAAACAACCGTATATACTCTATTAGCTGTGACACTAATTAACACGCTACAGTTATTTGCACGAGACAGCTACCCATTACCCAACTCTAGTTAATAGAGGATTGGCGGATTTTGTTATGCACGTGACTGTCGTGCCTTTTAATTACGATGTGTGCGCCCTGCTGCCCTAGAACCGACTCACCACGTACTGGATTCTAGGCCACAAGTTGAGTTGGTTGCTTGACCTGCCGTCGTCGCCATCATGGAGGTTATGCCTCGCCATCAGTCGTCCTCAGCATTTGCTATGTTGCCGCTGCAGAAGCTGTGACATGTTTCTGGCCAGCATTTCTGGTCTATACAGCTCTCAAAAATGGTGTATTTCTTTCGCTTTTCCGGTGGCGCAAACTGTTGTCGATCTTGTTTCTTTTAGAATGTATACATGCGCTGGTTGACGGGTAACGAGCCATGTGGCTTGTGTAGAACAGCTGCGTATCGCCGGGGGCTGGCTGCTGGCTAGCACACACGGGACTATCTTTTTCTAGGTCGCTGGCTTGTGCTAGTTGCGGACGAAGCCACCCAGGATAGGTGGAACCTCCTCATCAATGCCACCTGTAGCTCAACTGTGTACAGTTCTATTTTATTTTTTGGGATCAAATCCAAAGATGATTCTTATTTGAAGCTTGTTGCGTCGGTTAGCGACCCAGCACGTACCTTCTTATTTAACACCACGGTTAGATGGGCCGGTCTGTTAGTGGTGTCGGGGAGGAAGAAGGTCACTGGGAGGAAGCAGAAGACCATGCCTGCCTCGCCGGAGACGGAGAAGACACGGCTGGCCACGACGTCGCAGGCGAGAAGGTAGACCCTGGAGGTAGAGGACAAGAAGCTTAAACACGATAAGAGGTATACTAGTAGGACACCAGGACGTATTGTACATCCTAGCTAATCGCATGCATGCAAAGCTCTGAACGACACATGCAGCACCATTTTAACACTACTAGCTAGTAATCATTCATAGCACCTAAATCAGATTAACTTGCACATTTATCAGCTCCTCTAATTTTTATTCCATGCAGATATTAACATCCAAATTAAACACTGGATCTTTAACAAAATTAAGGTATCTAGACTCGGGAGCCAAAACTGCATCCCCCTACAAAGTGAATGTATTCATTTACGTGTATCAATGAGCACCGCAATGACCAGCGCTTCAACCCCAACAACAATGACACATGGGATGACTTATTTCGATGCCGGGAGCACCGAGTAGCTAGGGAAGGATGTGGCCGAGGCTGCAAGCTTTCAATTGACAATCCGTGTCGACCATCTATGAAGGGGGCAAAACTAGGACCCAGTTCAGCCAGGTTCTAGGGTTCACCCGAGGATCGGTAACCAAGGGGAGATGCGAGATATCACGCATCACCACCCATAGTTGATGTGCATGGAGCTATTTTCCTTGTAAAATCTTTTTTATTAATAGATTGCGACAAAGTTTTTGCTCCTGCTTTAAAAACAAAGATGGGAATGCAGACTTCATATATTTTTAGATAAAGAGAATATACTGGTATCGCGGAGATACAAACATATCTAGCCTTAGCACAAACAAGATAGCCGAAGACATCAATAATGCACGCAACCAAAAAAATAAAATAAATGAGACCCCACCATAATGAACAATCACTCGCAGCAGCAACACTCAAGCCTCCACCGAAGACAATACCTAGACTACAAAATATAATTTTCATTAAAAGGAATCAATGCAGAAGCGTTATCGTAACGACGCAAATTTTGAACACCCGTATCTATGGGGTTTAGTTTTGAAGCAGTTGTTCTAACAAAAAGTTTACAATCATTTTATATACACGTAATTCTTACCACATGGTTGAGATGATGTGTTTCTTCTGCTTCCGTGATACTGATTAACAAATACAAGAGATAAGGTCATAGGATTTGATGACTTTATATTCTTTTTTGGAGCTATGGAATATCTTGTGGTAGGCTAATCACCGGTTTGTCCACACCACTGTTCAATGCGAAAACGTGTGCACACCTACCGTGCGCTGATAGTGTAGTACCAACGGACTGATCGAGATTTGTGTTGAAAAAGAAAACAGACTGATTGAGATGGACGAAACTTGTCTATAAACAAACCATCGCCATGCCCACAGTAGCGTATCCGTCTATCCACACTAGTGATAACCATGTCGATTTCATTGTTGCAAGGGCTACTCATCTCCACGCTCGTGCTACTAGTTCCCGTGTACTTGTACTTCAAGCGGCCTAGTAGCAGATCAAAGCTCCCAACAAACTGGCCAATACTGTACATGTTTCCTTCCCTCCTAACCAACCTCCACAGATTGCATGACTATCTCGCCGTGGTCCTCGCCGGATCAGGTCTCAGCTTCAGGGCGCATGGCCCGCCGGGGACTGGGATGCGCCTCTTCTTCACATGCGACCCCGAGAACATCCGGCACATCTTCACGATGAACTGCCCCAACTACCCCAAGGGCCCGGAGTTCGCCGAGATCTTCGACATCATGGACGGCGCCCTCTTCACCCTCGACGGAGATCCATGGCGTCGTCCACGCGCAAAAATCCAGAGCGTGCTCAGCAGCCCGCGGTTAGTTCTCCATATGGCGTCTTGCTGCCGCGACATGTTGGAGAACAATCTCCTCCCTCGGTTTACAGAGATGGCAAGCAACGGAAGTCCGTTTGACATGCAAGAATTGATGGCAAGGTTTATGTTTGACCTGACCGCCACGACGCTCATTGGCGTGGACCCTGGCCTCATGTCTTCCGACATGCCTTCCATGGATGTCTCGGCCGCCATGGACATGGTGATGGAGGTTGCATTTGTCCGGCACATGATGCCGGGCTACTTTTGGAAGGCGATGAGGTGGCTAAACATCGGCCCGGAGAGAAAGCTTGATGTGGCGCACAAGGTGCTACGAGGGTTCGTCTCAGAATTGATGGAGAGGAAGAAGAAGTCGATCGAGGCAGGCCATGTTGGTAACGACAAAGAACAAGAGGGTATGTATATTTTGTCTTCTTACATCACTGACCCAAACTACGCTGGAGATGATCTATTCCGTGCGACATTCCTTGGCTTCATGCTTGCTGGGAGGGACACAATAGCCACGACCCTGCCATGGATCTTCTACATCCTCTCCCAGAGACCCGACATCGTGTCCATCATCCGCAATGAACTCTCCCCTATTGCATCATGCAAAGTAGCCACCAATAAAGGTCTCATGGCGATCTTTGAGCCAGAGGAGACCAAATCTCTGGTATACCTCGGAGCTGTCTTGTACGAGACACTTAGGTTGTACCCACCAGGACCTTTCGTGCGCAAGACAGTGGTTGCGGATGATACCATGCCGAGTGGTCATGCAGTGCATGCAGGCGACACAATTATTGTATCTTTTCACTCCATGGGGAGAATGGACGACGTGTGGGGTAAAGACTGCCTTGACTATAACCCATATAGGTGGCTCTCGGAGGACGGAGGCAACAAGCTCATGTACGTACCATCTCACAAGTTCCTGGCCTTCAACTCGGGACCGAGAATATGCCCTGGAAAGGATATCGCAGTTATGCAGATGAAGACAATTGTTTCCGCAGTGGTGTGGAACTTTGATTTGGAGGTGGTGGAAGGACAAACCATCCAGCCCAAGTCATCTTGTTTGTTGCAGATGAGGAATGGGCTCACAATGAAGCTGAAGAAGCGAGAAATGTAACACTAGGGTCCCTGCTCATTATTTGTAGATGTACTTAAGTATTTTGCGTGCCTCTTTCAAGGTTTGGGGACTCACTGCTTATTCATGTATGTGTCTTTTTGATAAAGGGCATTTTATTATTAATAAGTATCATAATTATGAGGATACAATTAGTAGAGCTTAGACCCGACCTCTGCATAATAATAAAAATGAACACTACCGCAACAATGAAATTAAAATGCCTAATGGAAAGAACCATATTGTTTTCATGATTCGATCTCGTCTTGTGGAGACCCAGTCACATGAAGATGCGCACTGATAGTACTATAAAAAGAGGGGTAGAATGGATACACTACCAGATTTCCTTCTTTATTATATGCCAAATTAATTTTTGTTCACACTCATCAAACACTACTGCTCGACATTTGGGTACGGATGAAGATGACGGCAGCTGGTTTGCACATTTTAGGCATTGAACGAAATTATGAGACATGCTAGAGTTGCCACATTATTACTATTTAGACAACTAACAACATTCATACCGCAACATTTTTCTACATACGCAAGTAAACTGTTTTATAGATTCTTTTGATGGTTACGCTTACACACATCGCAGTTACTTCACAGGACAGCTGCCGCAACCCCTATGTATAGTAGCTCGTTTCTAAGTGCACCCGTAACTTGTGCGTGAGATTTATCAACCTAGTGACTGCTAATTAAGCATTGGGACCTGGGTAGTTTAAACCTGAACTAGTATCATCGGTGGGCAACTGGGCATGCATGTTTTTTGTTGTCGGTACTACATGCTTGTGTAGACCACAAATTCAGTTGGATGGTTAAGGCTTGGCATGCGTGTAGAATGCCTCGTATAGAACAAAAGTATTTCTACCGAACCCGCCCCCGCGTCGCCCTCCTCTGGCAACACGGGGAAAACCTAGCTGCCGCCACTAGGACCTCCTCCCACCCACCCCCACATCGCCGCCGCCGGAGGGGACGCCGACGAAGCCCGCACGCCCTAGGGAAGGTGGCGGCGGGGCGATGTTCTTTTCCAGGCGTTTTTTTCTCTACTTCAGGCGGGGCTCGTCCATGGTGGCGGGGCGGGTGCGGTGCAGGCGGCGGGGGCGGGTGCGGTGCAGGCAGCGGGGCGGGTGCGGTGCGTTTTTTTTTGTATGTTGGCTTACATTTTCCGAGGAACCCAGTTGAGCCGGTGATTAGGATGGTCTTGTCCCGGAAGCACCCAGCCACCGCGACAGCGTCCATGGCAAGCTACGTACCGCGATATGTGGATCGAGATCGAGGAACCTGAAGATATAGGAGATGACTGGGTTTTCTTGGAAGCTAGAGCAGTGGACACAAGCCGGCCAGGTCGTGGCTGTGCTTGTGTTGGGGTAGCTTAGGTCATGTGGATCCATGTTGTTGCTACTTATACTATATCCAGGAGCTGCCTGGATCATATTTTTAGTTGGGCTTTGAGCTGTAATCAGTCAAGAGACAAGTTTATGTCACTATTGGAATGAGTGAGAGAATGAATGCCTCCCTGTAGACAGATGCATGTCTTAGTCCTAGACTTTATAGCATATGTTAGCATGGGCTCCCCGGGAGGTTACTAAGTTAAGCTCGTGGTTTTTTGCTAAGTATGGGTGCTTGTTCATACGTCACGTACTTGTGGACGGATGGAGTCAATAGAAACAACTAGCCATGATGGGTCACTACTGGCGGACAGGACTTACATGTGCTCGATTAGGCTTATCAGTGGTTTCTCGCGGAAGAGAAGCTCTGTCTCTGTGCAGGTACCACTCAAAGGGAGAAGTTCGGTTCGTCCGTAGTGTGAGGATAGCTGGACTTTGCTCGAATCACTAGTGATGGCTAGGTCTCAGTATAACGAGCGTATGGGCTGTCATGTTACTGGTGAAGTGGTTTGAAGTCCTCATCCAGTCTCATACTCTATAATAGCACTACCATCTAGGGGAAAAAAAACTCCCTCCATTCCTTTGGGAGGCATGAAACAACAACGAGCATGGTAAACCTAGCTAGATATTACTACTGTCTTCATCAAGCAGCGCCCCGATTGCCTCTCGCCATCCACACCCCGACCGATGGGGTCACCCAAGGCGAAAGAGAGAAGAGGCTGGGAATTACATGCAACTCTCAAGAATGTGGAGGGTAAGGGGTGAAATGAGAGTGCTTAGATATATAAACTTAGGCATCTACTTTAACTTGCTATGCAAAGGCGCGTACATACGGTTCCATGAAGGATAATACATAACTGTAGAGTTAACTGAGTTCCAATATAAATTTTGTGTGGGAATAGGAAATCTCATAAATTGTCAACTATAAATGCATGTATAAGTGAAGTACATATAATTATGACCATGATGAAGAGAAAATGTGGATGAATAGAGATTACAGTTATATAAATTATATATGCTTAGTGTCAACCCCTATGTCCTAATTGATTATCTATGATAATTATGAACAAGAGATGAGCTAACAGTAATACAATCAAAAAAAGTTGTACGTTGGAAACACTACCATCGCCAAAACATAATGATGAAAGAGATGATATAACATGGAACACATAAGTGTCCAAAAGTTAACATCTGGTTCAACAATGTTATCACGAGAGTGATGCATATGCTTGACACACAAAATTCATCATTAAAAATGAGATGGAATACAAAAACAACTATATGCCAAAACAGACAACATGAACTTCATACATGTCTAAGGCGTCCCAATGTGATCAGGGCGTTTGGCACACCATGATAGCCCATAATCAGATCCATGAGTCTAAGGTGCACCACAAAATTATTGTGAGGGCCTGCCAACGCTCGGAAAACCACATTATATCTAAAACCATATGGGAATGGCATTAACAACCCCGCGTCGCTCCTAGGGGGCAACTTGGAGGAACCATAGCCACCACCCCCTAACTATGCTCTCCTCTTACCACCGGCTACCGCTAGAGGACGCTAGCGGGAAAATCATCACGCGATGGTTGACAAGTCCTCATTTCATTTCTTCTCTCGATGGGAGACTTCAACCGTACCGCGAAGGTCGACCTTGGAAGGCACGCATGTGTATCAGAATATAGACTCTAGGGCGGTAGCCCTGAGACCGGGGATGGATGTGGTTTCACGGGAAGCCTATATCACGGCGGTGCTATTGAGGTGGTTGCAGCCTAGTTCTTCGAGCCGACACTGGAGAGGGGTTGGCAGCAGGATGTGACAGGACAGTGGTGGTATCCATGACTGTTGTTGTTGGCAGCATGGTAGCCAGTGGTGTAACTAGCGGCAATTTGTTCACTGCAATGTTAGCCGATGGCGGAGTAGGATTTTGGCACTAGCAGTGGCAACCCATGTTCTTTGATGAAGGTAGCCTCCGTGGTAGTGTGGATGATGCAGCTGCTTGATCTCAATATGTTTAGTCTTTCCAAGACCGGCAGAAGTATGGGACACCCCATCTACCTTTACATTGGGTCTGATCCGTCTCGCTAGGTGCTACACACAATGTTTCTTCTGGCAGCTTCAAGTCATGTATGTCGTCGGTAGGTGTTACATAATTCGTCTCATAAGGAGGCATCAAGTCATTCCCGTGGAGGTGTCAACTCATTTATGTTGCCGCTGGAGTGGTTCGAAACTCAGTTTTGGGAGCGAAAATCCCAAGATCAACCTACGGTTGGACTAGTCGGTCGTTACCATCAGCGCATGTGCGATGTTTTCTTCTTGAAGTCTTAGCCTAAGTGATGTGTACTTTTTTCTGTCATTTATCATAGGGTTAGTGGTTTTCGTTTGGAGTTACTGTCGCGAGGCATACCTCCTCGAGTTTTCTTTTTCGGGTTGTTTTTATTCGGCGGTTGTATTTTGCATTATGTATAATATACTTATGTGAGTGTATATGAATCGAGGCAGAGGTAGGTGGTTATCCTCTTTTTTAAAAAAATACAAAAATTAACAGCAGATAGAGATAAATGACTGATTCAAAAAAAGAAAGATAAATGGACCACAATATAAATACAGACAACATCGGATGTAAGTAACTATTGACAACCTGCCTGCCACATTTCCACCATAGCTTAACTGTATATCGATACCTTTCGTCTCTACTACCCATGCTGGAAAACGCCGGTAATTGATCTCCTAGAGAAAACAACCGTATATACTTAGGGGGGCTATTAGCTGTGTGACACTAACATGCTACAGTTATTTGCACGAGACAGCTACCCGTTACCCAACTCTAGTTAATAGAGGATTGGCGGATTCTGGGCATATATATATATATATATATATGTGTTGTTATGCACGTGACTGTCATGCCTTTTAATTACGATGTGTGCGCCCTGCTGCCCTAGAACCGACTCACCACGTACTGGATTCTAGGCCACAAGTTGAGTTGGTTGCTTGACTTGCCGTCGTCGCCATCATGGAGGTTATGCCTCGCCATCAGTCGTGCTCAGCAATTGCTATGTTGCCGCTGCAGAAGAAGCTGTAATAACAGTTGTGATGTTTCTGGCCAGCATTTCTGGTCTATATAGCTCTCAAAAATGGTGTATTGTCGATATATTTTTAACCGTCGCGTGCGCTGTGTTGTAGGCAAACTGTTGTCGATCTTGTTTCTTTTAGAATGTATATATAGATGCGCTAGTTGACGGGTAACGAGCCATGTGGCTTGTGTAGAACAGCTGCGTATCGCCGGGCTGGCTGCTGGCTAGCACACACGGGACTATCTTTTTCTAGGTCGCTGGTTTGTGCTAGTTGCGGACGAAGCCACCCAGGATATAGGTGGAACCTCCTCATCAATGCCACCCTGCAGCTCAACTGTCTAGGGTTCTATTTTATTTTTTGGGAGCAAATCCAAAGGTGATTCCTGTTTGAAGCTTGCTGCGTCGGCTTCGATCGTACAACGGCACGTTAGATGGGCCGGTCTGTTAGTGGTGTCGGGGAGGAAGAAGGTCGCCGGGAGGAAGCAGAAGACCATGCCCGCCTCGCCGGAGACGGACAAGACACGGCTGGCCACGGCGTCGCAGGGGGTTCAACGGCGAGAAGGTAGACCCTGGAGGTAGACGACAAGAAGCTTAAACACGATAAGAGGAAGGAGGGGTACACGTATCCTCTCAAACTGGCGCAAAGAGTGTCAAATAGGGGACCCAAATCCAAACCAGTGTCTAAGCTCACTGCAGGAACTCTCAATCTAACTTGGATTCAGGATGCGCGGCCTCCTATGTTATTACAGCCCATCATTTTGTCGGACATCTTTTGTTGTGTGTGGGCTACCTTGTAACAGAACAAACAATTCAACACTCTTTTAGAGCCTCTTTGATTCAGCGTAGTTTAAACCCATTTAAGGCCCATATTGAATTGAGGAGGCTAGAAACAATGTTTTCCTTTCAGAACATTCTAACTTGACTAGTTTTCTAAGAAAGTGGATTTCTCTAGGATTTTCTCATATTTGTATTTTCTTCACACATCACACATATTTGCAAATTTTGACAAATTTATGGATTTCCATATAAAGTTTTCAAAACTTTCAGCTAGATTTGAAGTTTGGCATTCAAGTTATTTTCAAGAAACAAAATTATGATATGAAGAAATCAAACATAGAATATGTGAGACAACTACAGCCAATGTTGTACAGCGAAGTGCACCATTTCGTATTCAAATGTACTATCTTGGATTAATTAATATTTGACTGAAATTTTTGACCAAGATTATACTCTCTCTCCCCTTACGAAAATCGCATATGTTGCCAAATTTTATCCTGAAATTCCAATGAGGCTCCCCCCTAAATTCCTCCTTATTTTTCACAGAATTTTTTCCTCAAATATCTATGATTTTCTAATTGATTACCCCTTATTTCCATTTGGAGGTCTGAAAGACCGACAAGATACACTACAACAACGCGTGAACCCTCCAGTTGTTGGGCTCGCACTGACCCGACACTTTAAAGCCGTTAGAGATAACTGGGTTGGGATAGTGCAAAGCCTATTTTTTCTCATACCACATCTCGATACGCCGAGCTAGTTCTAGCGCTGCACAAAAATGAAAATGCCTTGGTACCTTAATGGCGGCAAAAAAATTATTGTTGTGATACAGATTAGTGCTACACATATTTATTCCATGTCTGATGTATCTTTTAGGGCAGAAAAGATAAGTCATAATTCATGATAACAAATTAGTTCTCCATTTCATTCAGATTGTGATTTCCATTTGATTAACATATAAAACTCCATTTTATAAAGACCTAAAATTTCATTACACATACAATGGATGATCTATCAGGTGTTTTTATTGTGTGCTACTCCATTTATTGGCTAACAAGAATAGCTTCCAAAAAAGGAATTGATACACAAAATGTTGGGGTTTGATGCAAATAACAATTTTTTTATTTATACGCAATCCTGAATTGCCCAAGGATCTATCTATTAGTAATTTTGTAACGGTAAATGGATGCTCGACGACATACCCTTGAAGACCGAACACGGGGATTATGCTCCCGCACAAGCGTTGATGATGAAGACGACGTAGCCGACCTCAAGGTCATGAAGATCTTGGTGCAACAACTCCGGCACCACATGAGCAGCACCTCCGCGTACTTGCACACGTATGGTGATCACTATGACCTCTGGAATCTTCGATCCAGCCGAGATTGCGGAAGTAGACGGCGTTGGATTGAATCCGGAAACTCTACAGCACAACGGCGTGTAGCGGTGGCATGATCTCTATACTGCGCAGCCCTTCGGGAGGCCACGTGAGAGAGAGAGAGAGAGAGAGAGAGAGAGGAGGGCGGCGGCCAAGGGTAGGCCGGCGCACCAAGGAGGTGGATGAGCTCAAGGAACAAAGAACTCATGATGGAATTGTGTGTAGAGCTCCTCCCTTGGGGTCCCTTTATATAGTGGGGAGGGGGTGCACCTTACCCCTCCCCCAAGCTACCTAGGGCGGCAGCCAGGAGGAGGAGCTGGGCGACGGTGGCCAGGGCTAGAGCCGGACGCCCCCCCCCCAAAACCATAACCCTGGACCCCTAGCCGGCTTGGGCCAAGGGCCCATGGCGCCCTAGCCCTTGGTCCTACAAGGGGGGCGCTTAGCATTTATTGGGCTTCTCCTCCGGGAGGAGCCCATTAAGGTATTTAGCATTTTATTAATTATTTAATCAATATTAGTTCATTTAATTAATATTAATTAACCTATAATTAATTCCCCGCTACTCAACCATTCTGGACTCCACCGAAACTATTTTGGATTCCGCCAAAACTATTTCGAACTTCATTGGAACTATTCCCTCCTCATATATCATAACACGATGTTTCCGAATATTACCAAAACCATCTCAAGCATCAAGATCCCTTAAGTGTGTTACCCGACAGTTCGAGAACACTACAGACATTACCGAGAACTCTCTCCCATAAATGATCATCAATCAGATCTGGATATTCGTGATGATCCCTCTATATTCTACTAAGTTCTTTTAGTTGTTGAACCGTAAGCGTCGATGTACCTTTCCCTTTGTTTCGCTGATACTAACATAGTCAAAGATCTGATCGTCGGTATTCCTATACCTCGTTCAATCTTCTTACCGACTAGTGCTATTTAACTCGTACCGTGATATTCCATCCCCGTGACCTAGTCACACGTTACGCAGCTATGGATGTAATCTCACCGAGTCATGCGGATGAACAAATCCCGCTCTTGGTTCATACGCCTCAACATACTCTTCGTGACAAGGGTATAGCTATTAAAGCCCATTATCTTAGTACCCCCAGGGCCCGATAGATAGGCCCAAGCATAGATGTAGTAAAAATACGAGATGATATCGTATGCAGACATTGTAATTTGTGTTGAACTCGACAGTATCCTCGAGACCTAGCCACCTATATATAGAGGCCAGGAGAGGCCGGCCAGAGACAGATCGAGATTGAGCCAATTGATTGCCCGCTTATTCTCACCACATATTACGTTTCGCCTAGTTTGTCTGATCTTTAACCTTTGAGTTCATCTGATGCCCTCTTCCCCTGATCCTAAGTCCTTCATCTAGGACATTTACCGAGTTAACCCTTGTCAATTGGCGCCGACCGTGGGGAGCTTGGGCGTTGGAATCATGCATTCGATGGCTTTTTCGCTTTCAACCAACAGCAACCCAAAAGTCGACAGGAAATCAGGTCACCCCTGAAGCTGTAGATTTTCAACCTCGTCCACCAACCATCAATCCGGTCTTCGCAAGCTTAGATCAGGAGATGGATCTGACGATCGGAAGCATCAACTTCCGTGTTGGATCTTTGGGAACAACTCGCCTTTCAGATCCGACGAAATTGGGTCCGTCGACGGAGAAAATTGCATCCACAACAATGTCAGAATCATCGGTTGGCTCTTCCAGCGAGATAAACTCGCCGGTCAGCCTCACACGAACGGAGAATATTGGAGACGCAACTGAGGAGCTCGATGAAATCATGGATAACCTCGACTTAGGAGAGCCACCGGGAGACTTTACGATCTGCCGCGACAGCACCTCAGACAAATCCACACATACGTGGAAAACAGGGTTAGAACTTCATAAAGATGACAAAACAATCTTCTCAAGTTTCAGTAGCCAAACCAACCACCAGTACCAAGTGTTTGCAATCATAGGAGACAACTCAGAAGAGTTCAACGACAACAACAACCCAGTACTCAACCCAATAAATATAACTATAGGAGCAAACCACCTGGCAGAAGGAGATACCGTGGATTCATTCACAAATGACAACCAGAGTAAAAGTTTGACTATCAGCCGATGAGTGGAACATAATCAGAGCAGCAATCGATAACGGTGCAGCCATCCCAGTAGACGCAAGCAAAGATGTACTCTCAGGTTACCACTATGCCCTGCATCGACAAGCAAGACAGCTAGCAAAAGAGAAAAGCGAAATAAGAAAAAGGAGGGAATCAGTAAGCGCAGCGAGCAAAGCAATGCACGAAGCATGCAGCAACGCGTCATATACAAACAACAGAAGGCACAACAGGCACGGTTCACGACTGGAGAATCTCGAGCACTCAGACAGAAGAAATCTTTCAAAAAACCTCGACTCATCTTTCCTATCAGTCGATAAGCAAGGCAACATCATGCCAAAGACACCCGAAGTAGCACGACTTAATGGTATTTGAAACAAAAATTAAAGGGATGCGCGGACCTAGCTTGTACGACTTACCTCGATCGAACGGAAAATCAGCTCATTTTTCTATTCACCTTTTACTGTGCATATAAAACCATTTTCAAACTCTACCGAGCAAACAAAATAAATAGATGAGTTATATATTAATTAGTTCTATAATGATTGAAATCAAAGATTGAAATTACCGAAAATGAACGAAAGAGACCGATATAGTGCGGTAATGATTGAAATTACCTCTCGATCATATCAATGATGCTTTGGTATTCATTAAGAGTTTTTTTCAACGAGTCAAAGATTTCAACCCTTCCGTAGTCAGATTGAATCTTTAGCAAAATCCAGTGGTACCTGCACGCAAGTTTAATTATATACGTCAATAACTCATCAATTACACTTAACATCATGTAAGGAAAAGTAAATATGTACAAGATAGTAACACTCACTTCAAGTTGTATGAAAACAGTATTTTACTTCTGTATTCATGCATAAGTAAGAACTCTAGCAACATATCCTCCGTCTCCTTGGGGTTGTCACGTACCGTCACTTCATTAACTAAATTTGGATCAATGAATCCAATTTGGAAGTCGTTCCTCCGCTTACATTCTAGACTTTTTAGTCTGCATAATATATAGCGTAGTGAGGATAATTACATGCAAAGAATGAGCTGAGCTAGAGACTTAATAATTATAGAAATAAATGAATCACTTACAGAACATAGGAACTGACGAGACTTCTGTCGAGGGCGTCTTGATTGAATAGCTGAAAGATTTCTTCAAATTCAATATGGATCAAGTCTTCACCTAAGAAATGCTCCTTTGAGATTTTTAGAAGGAGAATTTCTCACTCGCCCTTTGCGACATCCATGTAACACTCATGCAATCTTCACATTTGTGATGGTAGAGTCTTTTCCTTCCTAGGTGGGATCAGACTCTTTCCCTTTTCATATTTCCAAGCTAGAGGCGCCGTTGGGATATCTTCAGACATTAATTGAGAAAGAGTCAAACCAACCTTAGTAGAAAAGTCATAGGCATGGTCCTGACTGGGTTGAGCAACACTCCCACCAGCATCACTAGCAAAGACATTTAGCGGGAAGACCGATTGTTTTGCCTGTTCTCCGAGCTGGGCAACGTATCTTTTCCCGCTTGCATGCCGTCTCTTCTTTTCATACGGTGCTGGTCCTGACGTGCTTCCGGTGTATCTTTTGTCTTTTCATACAAGCCCAAGAAGTCTAGTAGGTTTACGCAAAGATTCTTTGTCACGTACATCACATCGATTGTAGAGCGAACCTCTAGGAAATTCCAATAGGGTAGCTCCCAAAATATAGATTTCTTCTTCCACATGGGTGCGTGTCTGCTAGCGTCATTCGGAACAGATTGACTGCTAGGACCCTTTCCAAAGATTAATTTTTAAATCTTTGACCATATCAAATATATCATCACCAGTATGGCATTTAGGCTTGCCCCGGACTTTTGTCTCACCGTTGAAATGCTTGCCTTTTTTTCCTTAATTGATGTTTGGGCGAAAGAAATCGACGATGCTCCAGATACACCACCTTCTTACTTTTATCCAAATATATACTATCGATCTCACCTAAACAGTGCATGCATGCATTGTATTCCTTGTTTGTCTATCCTAAAAGATTACTAAGAGCATGCCAATCATTGATGGTCACGAACAACAACGCTCGTAGATCAAATTTCTCTTGTTTGTACTCATCCCACACACGTACACCTTCATTCCGTCACAACTATAGAAGTTCTTCAATTAATGTCCTTAGGTACACATCAATATCATTGCCGGTTTGCTTCGGGCCTTGGATGAGCACTGGCATCATAATAAACTTTTGCTTCATGCACAACCAAGGAGGAAGGTTATAGATACATAGAGTCACATACCAGGTTCTATGACTGTAGCTCTGCTCTCCAAAAGGATTCATATCATATGTACTTAGACCAAACCTTAAGTTCCATGCGTCGTTCGTAAAGTTCGGGAACTCTCTCTCGATTTTTCTCCACTGCGACCCATCAGCGGGGTGTCTCAACATCATGTCACTCTTACGGTCTTCTTTGTGTCACCGCAACAACTTGGCATGCTCTTTGTTTCTGAACAAACTTTTCAACCATGGTATTATAGGAGCATACCACATCACCTTGGCAGGAACCCTCTTCCTAGGGCGCTCGCCCTCAACACCACCAGGCTCATCTCGCCTGATCTTATACCAAAAAGCACTGCACATCGGACATATATTCAAATTCTCGTACTCCTCACCGCGGTAGAGGATGCAGTCATTAGGGCATGCATGTATCTTCTGCACCTCCAATCCTAGAGGGCAAACAATCTTCTTTGCTTCATACGTACTGGCAGGAAATTCGTTATCCTTTGGAAGCATCTTTTCAAATCCCTTGTCAGATAAACTAGTCTCTGCCTTCCATTGCAGCAATTCCAGCGTGCTTCCCAGCTTTTTCTGGCCGTCTTCGCAATTTGGGTACAAATTATATTTGTGATCATCTAACATGCGTTCCAACTTCTCCCTCTCCTTTTCACTTTTGCAGTCTATATGTGCATCAATAATGACCTGACCAAGATCATCAGCGGGCACATCTGATGCCTGTTCTTCACCTTCTTCTTCTTCATTATCTTCCGCTGTGGTACCAGTGGTTTCAGGAACTCAGGATAGTTGTCATCATTCTCTTCTCCATCGTTGTCTTCCATCATAACCCCTCTTTCTCCATGCTTGGTCCAACAATTATAGCCGGACATGAAACCGAACCGGAACAGGTGGATGTGAAGGGTCTTTGAGGAAGGGTAATCCTTCTCATTCCAACAAACACTGCATGGATAACACATAAAACCATTCTGCTTGTTTGCCTCAGCCACATTGAGAAAAGAATGCACGCCTTTAATGAAATCTCTAGAGCATCGATCAGCGTACATTCATGCCCGACTCATCTGCATTATATAAGTATATATCAAACGCAAATCAAATACATAATTTCTATTTCTATTTCTATCTCTAATTTTATTTCTATATCTATTTCTATATCTATCTCTATTTCTATTTCTATCTCTATCTGTATTTCTATTTCTATTTTTATTTCTATCTCCATCTCTATCTCTATCTCTATCTCTATCTCTATTTCTATTTCTATCTCTATTTCTATGTCTATGTCTATTTTTATTTTTATCTCTATCTCTATCTCCATCTCTATTTCTATTTTTATCTCTCTATCTCTATTTTCTATTGACGAGGTTCAACCCCGGCAATGCCCATGCTTGAGGGCTTTCGAAACATGGAGCGCTTGTGGGATCCGGCGAACTCGACGACGATCAGACGACACAGGGAGACACAGGTTTTACTCAGGTTTGGCCCCCTTATTGGGTAAAGACCTACGTCCTACTTGTCTGACTTTATTGATGGAGTGGTTACAATGGTGGTGTTACAGCGATGGCGTAGTTTGGATCTAGCCGAAGGTGGAAAGCTCTCGAGAATTCGAGCGCTCGGGTGTATGATGGCGAAAGGTGTCTAGCCGCTACAGGACCTCCCTCCCAACCTTTTATATGCGAAGGTTGGGTCTCAGGATTATCCTCCAAGCAAAGTACAGATAGAATCGGTTTGAATAAACCCTAGCCGAGCCCTAATCCAACTTGGTCTCCTTGAATCCTTGCCTTGTACGCCAAGTCTCGCTCCTAGGCCGCGCCAGGCTATCATCTTCGTGGGCCTTGCTATCCCTTCGGTACATGCTCTTCCTGGACCGAAAACCAGGTAGGCTAATAACGAGGACCCACAGGTCATTCCTTCGTCATCTATTTTCCATTTTCTATTTATGTCTCTATATCTACCTCTATATCTACCTCTATATCCATCTCTATCTCCATCTACTTCTACACATAATCAAATAAACATCTAAATAATTGCTCCATAATAAATTCACAAATCCTCCTACTTCTAGAGCATTAAATGAGCTAAATTAGCAATGAAAGATAAAAGCTCTAAGTTGTACACCTTTTGGAACACTTAGATAGAAGTGGGGACACCAAATTGTGACAAAAAATGGAGGCAAATGTGGATGAAATCGAGCTTGTTGCATGAAGAACACTTGGAGAGTGGAGAGGGGAATGGCTGGCTCGGGGAAGAAGAAGCAGATTTTATATAGGAAACTCATTAGTCCCGGTTGGTATCATCAACCGAGACTAAAGGGTGGTAATACCAACCGGGACTAATCATCCTGGCAACGGCCGGATTCGATCCCAGACCCTTTAGTCCCGGTTAGTATTACGAACCGGGACTAAAGGTTGAAAACAAACCGGGACTAAAGGTTCTGGGGTCCTGCGGCTGTAAAAAAGAGTGGGGCCTGGGGCATCAGTCCCCGTTCATAAGGCAACCGAGACTAATGCCCCAGGATATTAGACCCGTTTTCCACTAGTGACACCACAGAGTGATACACATTACATGTGTACTACTATTGATATTAAAAGACAGCTCCATTCTTCCAAAAGGAAATAAACACAAGCAATTGTACAGTACATGGTTTAACGGTGAAATAAAAAAATGACAGCATAAAGATACAGTGAGCCATAAGGCAATTCGTTCGAGCGATGATAAAATTACTCCCGGGAGAGCCTACTCCATTGGCAGCTTGGTGGTGGTGAGGGCCTCCACCTCCTTGTTGAACTTTGCCGTGCAGTCTCTAGGGATGTAGATGGCCCCGAACGTCTCGTCTTGGCCCCTGTTGTTCTTCCGCCGCCGGAAGAAGTTGGCGCCGCCGGGCAGTTGGTAGAGGGCGTACATGGGGGGGCCGCCGTAGACCGCCTTTCCCCACCCGAAATCGGCGTCGTGGAGCCCAACATGGCTGAGGTCCGACACGGTGAACGTGCGCTTGCCTGCGGGCACGTGACGGCCCGCTAGCACTATCCTGTCGGCACGGACTGCATGTACTCGTACGTGACCATCGCTTTGGCCTCCACGAAGACCACGCCCTGTCCGGCGCAGTCCACCACCAGCTTCCGTCCAGCCTCCTCACGCAGACGGCCGGCCAGAGGGTAGTAGTGCACCAGCGCCTCCGCTAGCGCGGACCTCAGCACCGCCGCCGGGTCGATGCCTTGCTTGCATGCTTGGGCACGGTAGGCGTAGATCCCCACGACGTAGAACCGCATGCAATTCTGGTCGTCGATGTCCGACAGTGGCTTACTCTCTCGCGGTGTCGCCCGTGCCGGCGCTACCAGTGATGGCGCGCCCCGCCGCACCGTCATAGCTATTCTAGCAATACGGCGGCTAGTGAGGGAGCTGGGGTGGAGTACTGGTGAGTACTCTTTTTTAGGGAAAGTACTGGTGAGTACTTGTGTGAGCATGCATCATGTGGTACTGTCTATTTATAAAGCAATATACATGCATTGATATTTGATAGCACAGCACACACCAGACGTTTATAGCCTTTATTTATTAAATGATGACTAATATGAGACTTCAGACCGTCAGGAAGAAACATCACTACTGCACATTATTTTGCCCTGTATACAGGTTTGCCGAGTATCTTTTAGTTTGGAACTCGGCAACCAAATTACACAAGATTTTTAAAAAAATATATATACTCCAAAAACCAATACTCTCGGCAATAACCTACGGCAAACACAAGAGACACGTGGCAACCGTGGTCCCATCTAACAGCCATGTGAAAGCTTGGGCCTTTTTCGCCCAGTGCATACCCAAATGTCTCTCGGTGAAGCCCCTTAGCAGGGTGTGTTTGGTAGCCCGGTCCAATTGAGAATCACTATCCCACCTCATACATGTTCATCCTAGACAAGCTGACATGAGATATTCCTGTGTGTTTGGTAGCCCGGGTTAGTTCAAACTAGTTGAGGTGAGATGTTGTTTGGTTGCATATCTGACTTGAGATTCGAATTTTTATACATAGGTCCTTGAATGGAATATAGAATAGCAATCAAGTACCAAAATAGAAAATAGGAAAGCAATCAAGTCCCTAAATAAAAGGAAAAAGCAATCGGGTCCCTAAACAAACAAGCAAAAAGCAATCGGGTCCTTGGGGCGGCTCGCCGGCCGGCCGGACGCCGGCGCCGCCGGCGCCGGCGAGAGGAGAAGCGCGGCGCGTTGACCCGTAGCAGAGGCGAGCGGCGGTGGATGCATCGTCGAGGAAGGGCGGCGGCGGCCCGTTGCGCCTTGCCAGGAGCGTTGAGAGGAGGGCGGCGACGAGAGGAGCAGCGCGGCGAGAGCGAGCGGGGGGGAGGACGGCGTCGACGAGGCAGTGGCCGGCGTCGACGAGGCAGTGGCCGGCGGCGACCCGTCGCAGAGAGAGGAAGGGCGGCGGCGACCAGGTTCCTGCGGGGAAGCGAGAGGAGCGGACCGCGGGGGGGGGGGGGGGATGAGGCTCGGGGTCTTGACCCCTGTGGCTCGGGCCTAGGCGCGCGGACGCGGGGGGGTGTTTTTCGGGCGAACTCAGCCCTGCCGAGTAGCGAAGCCCGATTTGAGCTTCTCTGTCGGGCAGGGCTGAGAGGCCTTTTTTGTGCGAGGTGGGCAGTGCCCAGTGGCGAAAGCCGACCTACCAAACACCCGAATTGCTAAAATTCTCAGTTGGGATGGGAATATCTGGACTGAACCGGGCTACCAAACACACCCTAAGTGTATTCACATTAGATACTCGACAAAATTCTTTTTTTGTCTTTTTCATATTTGTTGCATGATTCATTATAAAAGTGCCAAAATTATCACACATGTGCATCTTGCCAATTCAAATAATATCGTCAAATGGAATTTTCATATTTTTGTGCCAAAAATTATTTTGTAAGTAGCAAAATGTGTGTCTTTTTGTGAATTTATTCTCATGGCAAATTAGCTAGGTCATGAAATTGACCATGACATTTTTTTTGGAACAAGACCATATTATGCACCCACGTTCATATTGGAATGGTGAACGATGTTGTCAAAACAAATTTCCAATTTCTTTGCACACAGAAAATGTTTTCAGTTTTGGAGTGGCAAAACGGGGGTTTTCCAAGAAAGTGGCTACAAGAGCGGTAATATGGACTTGTGCAAACCCTATCTATAGAATTAGTATACCTGCCAATGATATTAGCTTCCTGGAAAATTCTAGTAATTTCTAGGGTTTCGTACCGATTTAGGAGGAAGTGGCCCAAATATGAACTATATGTCATTTTTGCTTGTTCTATTTTTTTTGTAAAAATCATATTTAGGTGGAAAATGAGTTATCAATGGAGGTATGATGTTGGTTTTGCGAGATTTCCTCTTGTATGCCACGCAGCGCCTATTATGGCAAAACATCATTTCTAGTGAGAACAAATATGAGCACAACTAATTCAAAAAATCAGAAAAATAAAGACCTTTAGACATTGTAATTTTATGTAGCCTGGTTGCGGGGAAAAAAATACTCCCTCCGATCAGAAATAAGTGTCGATAATTTTGTACTAGCTCAGTATAAAGTTTGTACTATGTCCCCAATAGTTATTTCTGATCGGAGGGAGTAGTAAACTTGACATAGATAAGTTCTTCTAAAATATCCTTTACATAACTGAGCTATCATCTACGAACATATATACAAGTCTGTCGGGGCAAACAATTGTTTTAATATCTCCCTACTTCCAGTCTGTGTATTGTTATACTTTAGAGATATTTCCAACCCTATGAATACTTTTAATTTTGTAATTTTATAACAGGGATGTTATTTCCGTAACACTGCATAAGAAAAAGCTAAGGAAAGATGTGCGACGTTGTGTTCATGCTATGACTTTCTATCATGACCTCGCGATTTCCTGATACGTCCACTAATCAGTTGAACTCGACTAGGGCTTCCCCATTTCAATAAAAAATTTTGAACTCGACTTATGTAAGTTTTATTTTTCTATTAGCTGTTTCTCACATTCATAATATCTTAGTGCACAACATGTAGGGCCTTATCATGACTGCAAGGGAAAGAAACACCGGGCCATAAAAAATAAAGCTATACACCTCAAGGCTCAATCATGGAAGTTTTTTAGTTGTACATGTTTACGACCTTCTTTTACCTTCTCCCGTAGCATCCGCACTTCCACGTAATGGACTAATTCTTTCAATTTACACATTTAGTAATTTTTTCTATTGAAGTTCACAAATCAGACGTTGAAGAAAATTGTTTACAATACTCTTAGATCCTTTGAGCAATACTTGGATGACCAGAAGTCCCTAGCTACAACGAGTCGTGCCTACCTGTGGGCGAGGAAGTATCAGACGTACACTAATATAGACATGGTCATTGGTAGTGTGGCGATTTTGCCTTTGCTAGCGCAGGATCGCCACGCCACCAAATACTCGCCATAGTTGTGCTGTAATGATGATGTGGTTTTGCACACCACCATTACCCCGAATTCTTGTGGCGTGGTGCATGGCCAACGTCACCATGTCATGTGTTTGCTGGCGTTCGGGCCCACGCCATCGTTCCATTTGTTTGATGGCGTGCGGGTACACGCCACCATCGCATGTTTTTCAGTGCGCTGTTTTGGCTTCCAGCCGGTAACATTTCGATTTTCCGGGGCGGGAAAATGAAAAGGTCGTTCTAAAATTAAATAAAAAGTTTGATTCAAATTTATAATTTCATTTAAATATATGAGATACATGTAATTACCAAACGGTACGGGGACGATTGCATAAAATAAAAAGAGTGGCGGTTTCCCCTTCGCGTGGGCGCTGGCACCACCAGCGTCGTCATCATCGATGATGACGATGCTAGACTCTGCCATCAACAGCCGAACATCGCATTGTACCCCACCCACTATGCGTTGCTAGGGCGCCGGTAGCCGGAGAAACAGAGAACGCGGCCCTCCAAGGCTCCGACGATGGTGGCGCGACGACGTCTCTGTCCTCGCCTTCTTCATTGGGCGTCTGGCGGGGAGCTGACCGCGGGGAGGAGAAGGCGGCTCGCCCTTCACCTCCAGCGTCGCTTCCTGCTTTAACTCCATCTTCACGGCCAGCTCTGCCTCCTGCTTAACCTCCTCCTTCACCACCACATGCACGGCCGGAGTGTGGAAACTTACACCCCCAGAGGAGGCGCGGCGTGAGGTCGCCGACCTTGAGGACAATGATGATGCCACTCTCGTCTCCATCGGCGCATAAGAAGCTCTCGGCATCAAGAACTCGCGAGGCATTGGCACTTGGCGGCCAGCGACGGTGGTGACCGCCCAGTATCCTCGATGGCCGCTAGGCGCTCGTCAGAGAGGAGGGAGGGCTAGAGCTCAGAATTGGCCACAAAGTTGGGGTCGTTGTAGTCCTCCTCCGAGAGCTCATCGCGGAGGCGTTGGATGACGTTCTTGAGGTCGATGCCGACCATTAGTGGTGGCATGGCGTACCCGCCGATGCTGATCTTCCAGCCTTTGGGAAGCCAGCAGTCTGGCGGCACAAGCAGACCGAAGCCCGCCAGCACGTACATCAACGTCACCGTTAGGGAGTGCGGCCATAGCACTATCACCAGCGGTTCACCACCACCGCTTCTAGCGCCGCAACCACGATCGCCACAACTTCCTCCCGCTATGTATCTGTTCGCCATCTTCAAAGCTCGCATGCTTAGAGGGGCAGGCTGTGGTGCCCTCGTCGGAGGACCTACTTAAATAGGAGCGGCATTTACTCCAACATGGTGAAGATGCAGCACCATCGCTTGGGAAAGAGGAGAGGGCGCAGATGACGGCTCGGCGGCCTTGTTGAATTCAAGGCGAGTCAATTAAACAATGCTGACCGCCGGTTCGTTTTTGGCCACTGACAAGAAGGGCCAGCTCTGCAACGCGCCAGTCTTTTGCACGGCCCGAATGTGGAGTGGCAGGCCGTGACGTGACACTGAATTGTTTTGCAGTATTACGCACAATACGCGCGCCACCATATGGGTCGTACTCGTGGTGCAGAGTGCACACAACGCCACCATTATGACCATGCCTCTAGCATGGCAGGCCCATCATACGCCATGATTTCGACCCGGATTTGGCACATGGTCGGGCCCACTAACTAGCGGCGCGGTTCGTAGTGCTGTCACACCACCGACACGTATACAACAGTGGTGCGACAGTATTTACCACGCCGCTGTCAAGTGCAGCGGCGTGGCGTCAAAACAGTGCGCCACCAAAAGGTTGATCCCTACGAGTGTTTTCTTATTAGTGCTAGAGTATGTATACGGATGGTTACAAATGGATAAGTGGAGAAATATAACTTCGTCACCGTTCACTTATGAAGTGTTCAAGCTGTAGCGTGTTACACCACGATGGGTATGCAAGGATAAGTGAAGAAACCTATTTTTATCCTTGCAAAGTATATTAGTCATAGTGACAAAGACATAACCAAGAATAACTAAATGTTCTTTTATTTTATGTATCATTCTTGTTTGTCAGAAAATGTATGTATATATATGATGTATCAGCTGTGCAATAAAAATTACATTAGAGTTGTTATTGTTTTTGCATGCAATGTTGAGGTATGGGTTACTGGTATATATATACCAGCTATGTGGCTCTAGCGATAAATGATACTCCCTCCGTTTCAAAATATAAGATGTTTTAGGTTTGTGAAATAAATGTATCTAGATACCTTTTAGTGTGTATATTCGAGTGAACCTACACACTAAAAGATGTCTAGATATATTTGCTTCACAAAGCTAAAACATCTTATATTTTAAAACGGAGGGGGTAAATTGTGCATTATAAAAAATATATGTAATGTTGGCAATAAGCAGCAAACATAAAGTTTGCAACTAAAGTCTGCGAAATGAGTTTAACACACGACTCGTTCAACAAACATTTAGGATCTTCTCATACCACCAATGAAGCAAAGTCCCTCGGTTTTCTAAATATTTTACCGGTAGGAAGCGTGTGCGTTGTAGGGGCCTCTTCAATTAATCATTCAGCACAACTTACTTAGTCAACGCACCTCTGTGAGCAAATTCATTGTGGAATTGCACACCTGCACCACCACCTTTGGCGTATCGATCAATCATGCTCAGACGTATCCATATGACAACTTCAATTAATTACAAAGAAGGATCAATTAGTTGAGAACTAACAAAGCACGCAAATCGCGAGCACGTACCTACAGTTCAGCTATAATACACTGTGCGGAATTATTATTACAATATGAACTGTACTACATCCTTCCCAGCTGGTCTTATTTGCAGAGTACATTATCCATGACGTTTTAGAATTCCCCATCCAATCAAGGCGCTGCGATTGGTTAGGTATAGAAGATTTGCATCTGATATCGTTCTGAGGTAAACATTACTATCAATGATAGCGCCAACGCCAGTGCCAGCGGCACCCCTTGCCAGATATGAAATCGGGTCAACTTTGGAAGGCAGTGAAGCACCACAGACAGGTTGGCACTATCTTCTGGGGAAATTCTGAAGGCTTATACCAGAGAGACAGTCTATGAAAGGTTCATAAACATAGTCATAGAAATAATAATTCCAGGTAACCGTCTATTGGCACCAGTTTCTGATTCCCCAGCTAAGTCGGGTATGTCGTAAACGAGTAGTACATAGATGGGCTAAATTTGGAACATAGCTTTTTTTTTCTATTGGGTGTATATGCATCTTTTATTTGAAATGTCAAAAAATTCCAAAAATATATATTTTATGTATATATTTGTGTCCACCAAGTCATTTTCGGATATACATTTTCTACTGCACATACCGTTTATTTAACCCAGGCGATGGGGGGAATATTTACAAACGATTTCCTGACTCCGAGCATATGCGAAAGGAGAGGGCTTCACACAGGCTTTGTCCATGGTTCGCTCATGTGCGTTACAACAAATGTGATATTATATGACGCTCATTATGTAACAATTTAGCAAAAAAGTCAGAGAATCACACAACTGTGACGTTTTAGTGAAAAAATGTGACGTTTTTTACCACATCGTTGTACAATGAGCGTCATAGAATATCATACTTGTTTTGGTGGTTCATGTGCGTTCATGGTTGATGTGATAGGGTTTTTATTTGTTGGTCGTTTGTGTTTTATGGTTCATACAGTTTTAGAAATCTGATCATGTGAATTTATATGTGTTACCATACAGTGAGTTTAAGCCAATCTCCCATTTTTAAGTAACATCGTAAACAGTTTTAGTCTGCTAGTGAATTTGCACTGGTATTACACCTATGTATTAGTAGTACTTTCATCCCCAACTTTACCATCAACCCATGCAACATTTTATCAAAGCTAATTTTGATTCTATTTGATTGTACATTTTGATGCACTTCATGCATATAGGCACATTCTCTATTCAATTTCCACCCATACAAATGAGTATTCTTTTGGTTACATCTTATTCTTCAGGCTTGTATTATTTCTTATACCTCGTCCCAAAGCCTTGAGCCGAAGAAAATGGAGAGGATCTTGGAGGACGACATAATCCATATTGGGTTCCCTAATTTATTAAAGAAAAAAGGAGCAATCGAAGAATTAGAGAAAGATCTACAAAAGGAAATTCACTCTGTAAACCAGAGACTTAATATTTCTATCGAAAAAGTTAAAGAGCCTTATAGAGAGCCTAACATTCCTGCAGAGTGTGTAGAAATAAGAAGTGAATTAGTGATATGATTGAAGAAAATAGAGCAATTACAAGTTTTCACTGTAGATACTTACTCTTTTATTAGCACAGAAGGGGCTTGCAATTGACAAGGGAGACACTTAGGTCCTTCTCGTGACCATGTCGTGCTATATGAAAGAAAGATACTTGACCCTCTTGTAACTCACAATATTCCAATTGCATGACTTGACGCCCTAGCCACAAAATTGTAAAATGTACAAAATATTTAGCATGTGAGAATAATAACACAACAAGCTGGTCGAATTAGAAAATTCCAATTGATATTATTAGTGGACTTCCTCCCGTGTATGTGTGGGTGATGGTGCGGTGTTGATGATGTAAACAACCGACCAGTTGGGAACCCCAAGAGAAGGTATAATGAGCACAGCAGCAAGTTTTCCCTCAGTTATGAAACCAAGGTTATCAATCCAGTAGGAGAAAGCCAAACTTAAAAAGGTAATGCTTGCTAGCTTAGTGACACCCCGGACAATGGCGCCAGACAACTTGTTGGTGTGTCTTCACCTAGCAGCAACGTGAAACCTGCAGACAACACAAACAAATACTTTGTCCCCAACTTACGATGAGGTTGTCAATCTCACCGGTTTGCTGTAAACAAAGGAATGAGCGTATCGAGTGGTAAAAGGATAATAGTTTGCAAGTAAAGTAAACAGTGCGAGTAAAGTAAAATGGTGTAACAATGTAAAGGTAATTAGACCGGGGTCCACAGTTCACTAGTGATGTCTCTCCATAAGATAAATAAAGCTAGTTGGGTAAACAAATTACAGTTGGGCAATTGATAGAATAAAGATAACGTACATACATCATGAGGATCACTATGAGGCTTACTCTGGGCATTATGACAAAATACATAGACCGTAATCCAACTGCATCTATGACTAAAAATCCACTCGCGGGGATATCATCCAAACACCCCTTGAGTATTAAGTTGCGAACAACAGATAATCACATTAAGCAAAGTGCATAATGTAAACAAAGCAAATGTCCTTAGACACAAGAATGTTGTTTTCTCCCTAGTGGCAACAGCACATCTACAATCTTAGAGGCAACTGTTACTTCCCTAGATTAAATAGAGGCATGAACCCGACTATCGAGCATAAATACTCCCTCTTGGAGTTACTAGCATCTACTCGGCCAAGATAGCTACTAGAAACGGAAAGCATGCAAGATCATAAACAACATAGAGATAACATAAGATAATATTCAGCATATCAACTTGACATAGTACCAATACTCATCGGATCCCAACAAACACAACATGTATGATTACATAAAGATGATCTTGATCATGTAGGGCAGCTCACAAGATCTAAACATGAAGCACATGGTGGAGAAGACAACCATCTAGCTACTGCTATGGACCTGTAGTCCAAGATAGACTACTCACACATCACTCCGGAGGCGACCATGGTGGTGTAGAAGGCCTCTGGCAGGGTGCCGAGAAGAGCTCCTAGATCCTCCCAATCTTGATTCGACGACGGCGGCATCTTGCAGTATGTTTCTGGGAAAAGCGATCCGTCCCTTAGGTTTTTCCCGACGAGGGGTCTTTATAGGCGAAGGGGCGTCGTCAGGAGGTGGACTAGGTGGGCTCACCATGGGTGGGCACAGCCAGGGGCTGGGCCGTGCCCCCCCTGTGGTGTGGCCATCCTCTGGCCCCCCTCCGTCTCATCTTCGGTCTTCGTGAAGCTTCGGTAAAAATAGGAGGTTCAGCTTTTGTTTCGTCCAATTCCGAGAATATTTCCTATGTAACTTTTCTGAAACACAAAAACAGCAGAAAACAGGGAACTGGCACTGTGGCATCTTGTTAATAGGTTAGTTCTGGAAAATATATAAAAACGCCACGAAGTGTAATAAAACACAAAGCAAATGGTGTATAAAAGCATGGAGCATCAAAAATTATAGATACGTTTGAGACGTATCAAGCATCCCCAAGCTTAACTCCTGCTCGTCCTCGAGTAGGTAAGTGATAACAAAAGAATAATTTTTGAGGTGACATGCACCATCACAATCTTGATCATCTAAGTAAGCATTGAGTGCGGGGATCAAAGAACTTAAAACATGGGCATAAAAGACATAATCTTGATAGAAGAAACTTAGCAACCATGTTATAACATGAAAAGAAACACAAACGAAAGATCATGAATAATGAAACAATGAAGGTCAAACGTGTGTTCAAATCATATGGAAAAACATATGAAATGGTTTTCAACTTGTCCTTCATGGAAGAGCAAAACATAAATGCATAGGACACCTTCAAGGTTAAAAGGGCGACTAGATACAAATTATTTAAGAACAAGTGAAACCAAAATCATGAATCAAACAATGATAAATTTGGGACAATACACATTAAACTTAGAATGGCAACTATGCTCTCTTAGACGGTGTATAAAGGTAGAAGGTGGTGACTCAACATAAAAGTAAAAGAAAGGCCCTTCGCAGAGGGAAGCAGTGATTGCAAGTTTTATAAATCTTAAAAAATTATGGTACTTACTAGCTTTGAGATCTCATTGCCCCCATCATAGGCATCTTGAATGGTTAAAGTAAATTCAAGAACGTTTATGAGTATATGCTTGACAAATTATAAGTTGAAACCTCGTGTCCCGTGAAGTACGAATACCCAAACCTCATGCTACTCGACTTAGAGTCCTAAGCAAGCTCTTGTCATTGTAAGTATACACGTATCATCGAGAACCGCCAACGGGGTACCTCTGTGCCCGATGACATGGAACAAGCCCACATCAAAATGATAGGGAAAACAGGCAATGAACACCTTGGCATCTCTTTTATTTACCATTGGTATAGCTTTTTATTTTGAGATGCGTCATCGAATGTCCATTATGGGTATGCTATAAATTTCCATCATGAATTATGCATGGCTTAGATTGGCGGCCCAGACGTTTCTCTAACACGTATACAAACTTCATGATCCCACAAGATTCCCAACTTATTTCACATCGCGAGTATCCATAAACAAAAGATCACGATATCAACTCAAATAAGAGAAGTGAAATGTTGAAAGCCCCATGACGACATGGTTTGGCTAATTTCCAACCTACAACTTGCAAGCATAACGTTAACATAAAAGAGCCACAATGTCAAAATTATTAAAAACGAGAAAAGTAAAGTGTGCCATCAGGTTCGTGAGAGATTTACTGACTAATGTTCGCATAACACCAAAAGAGTTTAATTTGAAGGATAGATAAAAGCAAGTCAAATGTACTTTGGAATAGCAAATTGCTAATAGGTATGTATAGTGGACACATTGAAATAACTTGGTTTTTGGGAGTTGGATGTACGAGTAGAGCTCATACTCAGTACAAAATGAGGGCTAGCAAAAGACTGGGAGCGACCAACTAAGAGAGCAATAACGGCCATAATCATGCATAGTGACAAAACATCATTTAGAGAAGCATAAAATGGCATCAAAAGTCAAAAACTAAATGATCATAGAGGCTTATGGCGACTTTGTATGAGTCAAACATGTTGTAAGCATGCGCCAAGTCAACCCAAATAAAGCATCAAGGAGAAAACCAAATTAATGCTTCCAAATAATAACAACAACACATGATTTTTTTAAAGGCTCATTAAGCAATCTCAGTTATTTGAGACAAGTCATGCTACAGCAAAATCACTAAGCATACTATCAAAATGACATCAAGCATGGCATGAAAAAGTCTAAGCCGCAGTCTAAACAAGCTCCTTTTTGGACCACTTTTTTCATGAAATTTTTTCTCCTTTCCAACACCATTCAAACCTTTTTGAGACAACTCTTTTGATGAATACCAACATAGACCAGAGGTCCAAATACACCTTGATGCAAAGATAAAACAAGATCTGAACAAAATCAAGGCGAAAAATGAAAGCTAAACGCAATTTTAGAAAAAGAGAACACTCGTTGAACGATAAGAATGAAAAACATAGTGTTCTTGGCAAATCAAAAGCAAGTAAATCTTCTCCAAAAGATATTTGTTGGGGTCCAACCATTTATTGCAGCAAACAAAACAAAACAAAACTAAAAGCAAAAGTAAAGATGCTCCTAGAAAAATGCATAGTGCATGAAGCAATAAAAATATAGTGTTTTGAAAGGTGACCTGATTTTTGCCGATGAAGAAGGGGTGCCTCGGGGGCATCCCCAAGATTTGATGCTTGTATCTCTTGGATATTTCTTGGGGTGCATGGGCATCACCAAGATTGAGCTTTTGTCCATTCTTCATCTCATCTCATCATTCTCCAATCCCTACACTTGAAAACTTCCTTCATACAAAACTTCACACAATTCTATTAGCAACGTTAGCATAAACATAATAATGGATCAACCCCTTTTTGGTTCATGTTTCAACTCAAAACCACCACATATAAAGCATATACTACTGTAGCAACTTTCCCAAAAGTTCCGTGATCAAAAGAACTCAAAAAGAAAGCGATCGAGAGGCAAACACAAATAGTGGCAGAAATCTGTCAAAACAGAACAGCTGGCAAAGGTCGATTTTTTCGAGGACTGTCTGTTGCTCAAATCAAAAAGTGTAAAAATAATGAAAGTTTGGGTATAACCTGGGGCATATGCACAACAAATCGTAGGTCAAAAAGATATTCTGAGAATGTTCACGAATTTTTACGGTGCAGCACCGAAATCTGTTTCAGGACAGCAACTTCCCCAAATCTTACCTCACTCAAATTAGAGGTTTCTCTTGGCACAACAACGAAATAAAAAGGATAAGGAGCAGTTATTACAGTAGTAATAACTTCCAAGACTCAAATAAAAGAAAAAGAACTGAAAAGAAAACAATGGGTTATCTCCCAAGAGTGCTTTTCTTTAATGCCTTTGAGCTAGGCGCAGAAAGTGCGAATTAAGTAATATCAAGTGATGAAGCATTAGGGTCAACGGGTGCATTACGTCTTCCTCTCTTACCTTTGCTCTTAACTTTAGGAAACACATGATTATTGCAAGGTGGATAGATGAATCTTAAGGTGCCTTTTCCCACATCTATAATGGCGCCCAGGAGCTTTAGTAGAGACCTTCCAAGCGTGATTTGTCATTTTCCTACACATTCAATAACAAGATAATCAGTAGATACCTTTTTTCCTAGGACTTTTGTATAAACTCCTTCAGCTATTCCAATGGGAAATATAGTGGCATTATTAGTAAGAGAAATTTCTTCTCCCCCCTCAGAAAGTTTCCAAAGACTCAAAGATTTATAAATATCCTTTGGCATAAGACAAAATTCAGACATAATATCACAACGAGCATGAAAAATTTCACCACTAATGGTGATTTTTACCGTAGGGTACCAACTTGATGGTTCAGAATTTATTGGCACATAATTAAAATGCTCGCGCAAAGTACTATAGCAATTACCCAAACAAGTAGTGCGAGTCTCAAGAGTATTAAGTCTATTAAAAATGCTCACAAGAGAGGAATCAAAATCAGCTGGCATGCTATAAATTGTAATCAACTTTTTTATAATATTGAAAGCTTGATCTCCATCACAATGAAGGAAATCTCCTTCTGCTGTAGCATCCAAAGCATATCTATAACTAAGAGCAAGTCCAAAGTAAAAGCTACTAAGAAGCAAACTCAAAGTCATTTTCGGTTTAGTTTTTCCATGCCAATCATAAATTCTAGACCAAGCTTCTTTGAAACTTTCCCCACTCTTTTGTTTGAAAGTGAGGATCATTTCTTTGGGCGACATAGTAGCATCAACTAAACTAGATATAAAAAGCAACTATAAAGGAAACTAATTTTTTTTGTATTTTTGATAAAAAGATGCAAGCAAAAATAAAGTAAAGCAAAACTAAAAACAAAGTAAAAGATTGTGCATGCGAGACTCCCCTTGCAGAAGTCTTCTTTCTCCCCGGCAACGGCGCCAGAAAACTTGCTTGATGGTGCGATGTTGATGATGTAAATAACCGACCAGTTGGGAATCCCAAGAGAAGGTATGATGAGCACAGCAGCAAGTCTTCCCTCAGTTATGAAACCAAGGTTATCAATCCAGTAGGAGAAAGCCAAACTATAAGAAGGTGATGCTTGCTAGCTTAGTGACACCCCGGACAATGGCGCCAGACAACTTGTTGGTGTGTCTTCACCTAGCAGCAACATGAAACCTGCACACAACACAAACAAATACTTTGTCCCCAACTTACGATGAGGTTGTCAATCTCACCGGTTTGCTGTAAACAAAGGAATGAGCGTATCGAGTGGTAAAAGGATAATAGTTTGCAAGTAAAGTAAACAGTGCGAGTAAAGTAAAACGGTGTAACAATGTAAAGGTAATTGGACTGGGGTCCATAGTTCACTAGTGGTGTCTGGTGGCGCAGGTGTTGATGATGTAAATGACCGGCCAGTTGGGAACCCCAAGAGAAGGTGTGATGAGTACAGCAGCAAGTTTTCCCTCAGTTATGAAACCAAGGTATGTCAATCCAGTAGGAAAAAGCCAAACTCAAGAAGGTGATGCTTTCTAGCTTAGTGACACTCCAACAAGGGCGCCGTTAATGATTCTTGTTAACGCGTCTTCAACTAGTAGCAACGCGGAACCTGCACACAACACAACCAAGAACTATGCTCCTAACTTACGATGAAGCTGTCAATCTCACCGGTTTGCTGTAAATAAAGGAATGAGCGTATCGAGTGGAAAGCAATAGTAGTATGCAAGAAAGTAAACAGTGCGAGTAAAGTAAGCAGGTAATAGCAATGTAAAGGAAATTAGACCAGGATCCACAGTTCACTAGTGGTGTCTCTCCATAAGATAAATAACAACATGCTGGGTAAACAAATTACAGTTGGGCAATTGATAGAATAAAGATAATGTGCATATGTCAAGAGGATCACTATGAGATTTACTCTGGGCATTACAACAAAATACATAGACCGCCATCCAACTGCATCTATAAATAATAATCCACCCACGGGGAATCATCCGAGGACCCCGTGAGTATTAAGTTGCGAACAACAGATAATTGCATTAAGCAAAGTGTGTAATGTAAACAAAGCATATGTCCTTGGACATAAGAATGTTGTTTTCTCCCTAGTGGCAACAGCACATTTACAACCTTAGAGGTTTCTATCACTCCCCCAGATTAAATAGAGGCATGAACCCAACTATCGAGCATAAATACCCCCTCTTGGAGTCACTAGTATCTACTTGGCCACGATAGCTACTAACAACGGAGACCATGCAAGATCATAAACAACATAGAGATAACATAAGATAATATTCAGCACATCAACTTAATCATAACACCAATATTCATCGGATCCCGACAAACACAACATGTAGAATTACATAACGGTGGTCTCGATCATGTAAGGCAGCTCACGAGATCTAAACATGAAGCACATGGTGGAGAAGACAACCATCTAGCTACTGCTATGGACCCATAGTCCAAGGTAGACTACTCACTCATCGCGCCGGAGGCAAGCATGGCGATGAAGAAGACCTCCGGTGGCGATTCCCCTCTCTGGTAGGGTACCGGGAAGAGCTTCTGGACCCTCCCGATCTTGGGTCGACGATAGCGGCAGATCGCGATGTGTTTCTGGAAAAGTGATCGGGTATTTCGGTTTTTCCCGTCGGGGGGTCTTTATAGGCGAAGGGTGATGGCTGGCATGTAGTTGATGATGATGATTATAATCAGTCAGTTGGGAACCCCAAGCGGAAGGTGTGATGAGCACAGCAGCAAGTTTTTCCCTCAGTTAGAAACCAAGGTTTATCGATCGAAGAAGAAAAAGCCAATACGACTGAAGGTGATGCTTGCAAACTTCGCGACAGCTCCGGACAATTTATATGGCGCCTCGTCCAAGCTTTGCTTTACGAGCAGCAACGTGGAACCTGCACACAACACAACCAAATACTTTGTTCCCAACTTACGATGAGGTTGTCAATCTCACCGGTTTGCTTGAAACAAAGGGTATGAGCGTATCGAGTGGAAAACAGTAGAAGTATGCTAGTAAAGTAAACAGTGCGAGTAAAGTAAACAGGTGATAGCAATATGATGGAAATAGGACTGGGGCCCACAGTTCACTAGTGGTGTCTCTCCATAAGATAAATAACACATGCTGGGTAAACAAATTATAGTTGGGCAATTGATAGAATAAAGATAATGTGATATGTCAAGAAGATCACTATGCGATTTACTCTGGGCATTACAACAAAATACATAGACCGCCATCCAACTGCATCTATGACTAATACTCCACTCACGGGGATATCATCCGAACACCCCATGAGTATTAAGTTGCGAACAACAGATAATTGCATTAAGCAAAGTGTGTAATGTAAACAAAGCATATGCCCTCGAGCATATGAATGTTGTTTTCTCCCTAGTGGCAACAGCACATCTACAACCTTAGAGGTTTTTGTCACTCCCCCAGATTAAATAGAGGCATGAACCCAACTATCGAGCATAAATACCCCCTCTTGGAGTTACTAGAAACTACTCGGCCAAGATAGCTACTAACAACGGAGAGCATGCAAGATCATAAACAACATAGAGATAACATAAGATATATTTCAGTATAGCAACTCAATCATAACACCAATATTCATTGGATCCCAACAAACCAAACATGTAGAATTACATAATGGTGATCTCAATCATGTAGGGCAGCTCATGAGATCTAAACATGAAGCACATGGTGGAGAAGAAAACCATCTAGCTACTGCTATGGACCCATAGTCCAAGGTAGACTACTCACTCATCGCTCCGGAGGCAAGCATGGCGATGAAGAAGACCTCCGGTGGCGATTCCCCTCTCCGGCAGGGTGCCGGGAAGAGCTTCTGGACCCTCCCGATCTCGGGTCGACGACGGCGGCGGATCACGATGTCTTTCTGGAAAATTGATCGGGTCCTTAGGTTTTTCTCATCGGGGGGTCTTTATAGGCGAAGGGGCAGCGTCAGAAGTGGACCGAGGCAGCCTCACACATAGGGGGCGCGGCCAGGGGCTGGGCCGCGCCGCCCTGGTGTGAGGGCCCCTCGTGGCCCCACTCCGTCTCCTCTTTGGTTCTCTAGAAGCTCCGTGAAATATCTGGACGACTGGCTTTGGTTTCGTCCAATTCCGAGAATATTTCTTGTGTAGCTTTTCTGAAACACAAAAACAGTAGAAAATAGGGAACTGACACTGTGGCGATTTGTTAATAGGTTAGTTCCGGAAAATACATAAAAGTGCCACAAAGTGTAACGAAACATTAGGCAAATGGTGTAAAAACAAGCATGGAGCATCAAAAATTATGGATACGTTGGAGACGTATCAGCATCCCCAAGCTTAACTCCTACTCGTCCTCGAGTAGGTAAGTGATAACAAAAGAAATAATTTTTGAGGTGACATGCACCTACACAATCTTGATCACATATGTAAGCATTGTGAGCTGGGATCATAAGAACTTAAAACATGGGCATGAAAGATATAATCTTGACAATAAAAACTTAGCAACCATCTTATAAACATAAAAATGAACACAAACAAAAGATCATAAAAATTAAACAATGAAAGTCAAACGTGTGTTCAAATCGTAAGGAAAAACATATAAATGGTTTTTAGCTTATCCTTCATGGAGAGCAAAACATAAATGCATAGGACACCTTCAAGTTTAAGAGGGCGACTAGATACAAATAATTTGAGAACAAGTGAAACCAACAATATGAATCAATCAATGAAAACTTTGGGACAATGCACATTATACTAAGAATGAAAACTATGCTCTCTTAATGGTGCATAAAGATACAAGGTGGCGACTCAACATAAAAGTAAAAGAAAGGCCCTTCGCGGAGGGAAGCAGTGATTGCAAGTTTTATAACCGTCAAAAATTATCGTACTTACCGGCTTTGAGCTCTCATTGCCCCCATCATAAGCATCTTGAATGGTTAAAGTTAATGCGAGAATAATTATGATGTATATGCTTGACAAATCATAAGTTGAAAACCTCGTGTCCCGTGAGTACGAGTACCCAAACGTCATGCTACTTTACTTAGAGTCCCAAGCAAGGCTCTTGTCATTGTAAGTATATGCGTATCATCGAGAACCGCCAACGAGGTACCTCCGTGCCCGATGACATGGAACAAGCCCACATCAAAATGACAGGACAAGCAGACAATGAACACCTCGACATCTCTTTTATTTACCATTTGTATAGCTTTTTATTTTGAGATGCGTCGTCGAATGTCCACTATGGGCATGCTGCAAATTTCCACCATGAATTATGCATGGCTTAGATTGGCGGCCCAGGCGTTTCCCTAACACATATACAAACTCCATGATCCCCGCAAGATTCCCAATTCATTTCACACCGTGGGCATCCATAAACAAAAGATCACGATATCAACTCAAATAAGAAGTGCAATGTTGAAAGCTTGCCCATGACGGCATGGCTGGGCTAGTCTCCAACTTACAACTTGCAAGCATAACAACTCAACATAAGAGACCACAATGTCAAATTTTTAAGAATGAGAAAAAGTAAAGTGTGCCTTTCGGTTCGTGAGAGCTTTACTGATCAATTTTCGCATAACACTGGTAAGAGTTTAATTTGAAGAGAAAATAAAAGCAAGTCAAATTTACTTGGAATAGCAAATTGCTAATAGGTATGTATGGTGGACACTTTGAAAAACTTGGTTTTTAGGAGTTGGATGCACGAGTAGAGCTCATACTCAGTACAAGGCGAGGGCTAGCAAAAGACTGGAAGCGACCAACTAAGAGAGCAATAACGGCCATAATCATGCAACGCGACAAAGCGACATTAAAAGAAGCATAAGATGGCATCAAAAGTCAAAAACTAAATGATCATAGAGGCTATTGGCGACTTTGTAAGAGTCTAACATGTGTGAGCATGTGCCATGTCAACCCAAATAAAACATCAAGGTGAAAACCAAAATAATGCTTCCAAATAATTAAAACAATGCATGATTTTTTCAAAGGCTCATTAAGCAATCTTAGTTATTTAAGACAAGTCATGCTACAGAAAAACCACTAATCATACTATCAAAAAGACATCAAGCATGACATGAAAAAGCCTAAGCCGCAGTCTACACAAGCTCCTTCTTGTACCACTTTTTTGCATAAAGCTTTTTCTCTTTTCCAACACCATTCAAACTTTTTATATCCAACTCTTTTGAGGAAAACCAATGGTCCAGAGGCAAAAATACACCTTGATAAATAAATATAAGAAGATCTGAATGCAAATCAAGGCGAAAATGAAAACCAAAAGCAGTAGCAGAAAAAGAAGAACACTCGGTTTTTGATAAGAATGAAAACTAGAGCGTTCTTGGCAAATGAAAAGCAAGGCAACTTCTCCAAAAGAAATTTGTTGGGGTCCAACCATTTATTGCAGCAAACAAAACAAAACTAATAATGAAAACTAAAAAAACTGACGCTCCAAGAAAAACGCATAGTGCATGAAGCAATAAAAATATAGTGTCTTGAAAGGTGACCTGATTTTTGCCGATGAAGAAGGGGTGCCTCGGGGGCATCCCCAAGCTTTGACGCTTGTACTTCTTGGATATTTCTTGGGGTGATGCATGGGCATCCCCAAGCTTGAGCTTTTGTCCATTCTTCAACTCATCTCATCATTCTCCAATCCCTACACTTCAAAACTTCCTTCATACAAAACTAAACACAAATCTATTAGCAACATTAGTGTAAGCATAACATATAATCAACCTCTTTTGCTTCCGTTTTCAACCTAAAACCACCACATATAAAGTATATAATACTGTATCAACTTCCCCAAAAGTTCCGTGATCAAAAGAACTTGAGAAGAAAGCGATAAAGCGGCAAAAATGAATAGTGGCAGAAATCTGTCAAAACAGAACAGCTGATAAAGGCCGATTTTTAAAGGGGTTTTTTGTTGCTCAAATCAAAAAGTGTTCAACTAATGAAAGTTTGGATATAACACGGGGCATATGCACAAGAAATCGCAGGTCCAAAAGATATACAGAAAAGTTTTACGAATTTTTACGGTGCAGCACCGAAAACAGTTTCAGGACAGCAACATCCCCAAATCTTTACCTCGCTCAAATTAGAGGCTTCTCTTGGCACAACAACAAAATAAAAATGATAAGGAGAGGTCATTACAGTAGTAATGACTTCCAAGACTCAAATAAAAGAAAAAGTACTGAAAAGAAAACATTGGTTTATCTCCCAAGAGTGCTTTTCTTTAATATCTTTGAGCTAGGCGCAGAAAATTGCGAATCAAGTAACATCAAGAGATGAAGCATAAAGCTCATAATTTGCTCTAAGAATAGAGTCAAAAAGTAATTTATTTCTTTTCCTAGGGAAGTGTTCCATACCTTTCTTTAGTGGGAATTGATATTTGATGGTGCCTTCTCTCATATCAATGATGGCACCTACAGTTCGAAGAAAGGGTCTTACCAAAATAATAGGACATGAAGCATGGCATTCAACATCCATAACGAGAAAATCAATGGGAACAAGGTTATTATTAACCACAATAAGAACATCATTAATCCTTCCCAAAGGTTTCTTCTTAGCAACATCAGCAATAGGAAGATCATAATAACACTTTTCAAGTGGTGGTAAGTCAAGCATGTCATAAATTTTTCTAGGCATAATAGAAATACTAGCACCTAGATCACATAAAGCATGGCAATCAAAACCATTAACATGCATATCAATGATGGGTTCCCAACCATCTTCTAACTTCTTGGGAATAGAAGCTTTTTGTTGCAACTTTTCATCCCTAATTTTCATGAGAGCATTGGTAATATGCTTAGTAAATGCAATATTTAAAGAACTAGCATTGGGAGTCAAAGCAAGCTTTTGCAAGAACAAAATTACTTCAGATATATTGCAGCCATCAACATCAAAATCATTAAAGGAAATAGATCTATCATCTCCTATACTCCGAAAAATTTCAGCACCCTTTTGAGAAAAAGTTTTGGCAGTTTTAGGCTTTTTAACACAAGGAGTGGGAGTTTTCTCTACACCAATCAAAGTAAGAGGATTGCTAGCATTTGGAACAACATCATTAGAGGTAGTAATAGTACAAAATTTCATATTCCTAGCAATCTCATCCTCTCTTTCCCATCTAGAATGCAATTCTGCTAACAATCTAACATTTTCATCAATTCCAACTTGGATAGCATTAGCAGTAGCAAAAACATTATTCTCTTTCACATCATTAGGCAACACTTTTAATTTCAGAAGTTCAACATCGTGAGCAAGGCTATCAACTTTAGAAGCAAGAATATCAATTTTGCTTAACTTTTCCTCAACAGACTTATTAAAAGCAGTTTGTTTTAGCATGAAGTCTTTGAGCATGACTTCAAGTTCAGAGGGCGCGGCCCTAGTGTTGTTGGAGGAATTACCATAAGAATTACCATAACCATTACCATTGGTAGAAGGATACGGCCTATAATTGTTAATAGCAAAATTGTTCCTATAAGCATTGTTATTAAAATTATTGTTTCTAATGAAGTTCACATCAACATGCTCTTCTTGAGCAACCAAAGAGGCTAAAGGAACATTATTAGGATCAACATGAGTTCTATCATTGGCAAGCATAGCCATAATGGTATCAATCTTATCACTCAAGGAAGAGGTTTCCTCAACAGAATTTACCTTCTTACCTTGTGGAGCTCTCTCGGTGTGCCATTCGGAATAATTTACCATCATGTTGTCAAGTAGCTTTGTTGCGGCGCCCAAGGTAAGGGACATAGAAGTGCCTCCAGCAGCTGAATCCAATAGGTTCCTCGAAGAAAAATTCAGTCATGCATAAAAAGTTTGGACAATCATCCAAGTAGTCAGTCCATGAGTGGGGCAATTCTTTATCATAGATTTCATTCTTTCCCAGGCTTGAGCAACATGTTCATTATCAAATTGACTAAACTTCATAATATTGCTACGCAAAGATATAATTTTAGGAGGGGGATAATATCTACCAATGAAAGCATCCTTACACTTAGTCCATGAATCAATACTATTCTTAGTCAAAGATAGCAACCAATCTTTAGCTTTTCCTCTCAAAGAAAAAGGAAACAACTTGAGCTTAATAATATCACTTTCTACATCCTTATATTTCTGCATCTCACATAGCTCAACAAAATTGTTGAGATGAGCTGCAGCATCTTCAGTACTGGCACCAGAAAATTGCTCTTTCATAACAATGTTCAATAAAGCAGGCTTAATCGCATAAAAGTTTGCAGCAGGAGCAGGTGGTGCAATAGGAGTGTAGATAAAATCACTATTGTTCGTGCTAGTAAAATCACACAACTTGGTATTTTCAGGAGTAGCCATTTTAGCAAAACTAAGAGCAAGAAAATAAAAGCAACTATAAAGTAAACTAATTTTTTTGGGTTTTTGAAAAAAAAAACAATGCAAGTAAAAATAAAGTAACGTAAAGGAAAACAAATAACAAAGTAAAGGATGTGCGTGCGAAAAACTCCCCTCGCAGAAATCTTCTTTTTCTTCCCCGACAACGGTGCCAGAAAAGACTTGATGGCTGGCGTGTAGTTGATGATGATGATTATAACCAGTCAGTTGGGAACTCCAAGCGGAAGGTGTGATGAGCACAGCAGCAAGTTTTTCCCTCAGTTAGAAACCAAGGTTTATCGATCGAAGAAGAAAAAGCCAATACGACTGAAGGTGATGCTTACAAGCTTCGCGACAGCTCCGAACAATTTATATGGCGCCTCGTCCAAGCTTTGCTTTGTGAGCAGCAACGTGGAACCTGCACACAACACAACAAAATACTTTGTTCCCAACTTACGATGAGGTTGTCAATCTCACCGGTTTGCTTGAAATAAAGGGTATGAGCGTATCGAGTGGAAAACAGTAGAAATATGCGAGTAAAGTAAACAGTGTGAGTAAAGTAAACAGGTGATAGCAATATGATGGAAATAGGACCGGGGTCCACAGTTCACTAGTGGTGTCTCTCCATAAGATAAATAATACATGCTGGGTAAACAAATTACAGTTGGGCAATTGATAGAATAAAGATAACGTGATATGTCAAGAAGATCACTATGCGATTTACTCTGGGCATTACAACAAAATACATAGACCGCCATCCAACTGCATCTATGACTAATAATCCACTCACGGGGATATCATCCGAACACCCCATGAGTATTAAGTTGCGAACAACAGATAATTGCATTAAGCAAAGTGTGTAATGTAAACAAAGCATGTGCCCTCGAGCATATGAATGTTGTTTTCTCCCTAGTGGCAACAGCACATCTACAACCTTAGAGGTTTCTGTCACTCCCCCAGATTAAATAGAGGCATGAACCCAACTATCGAGCATAAATACCCCCTCTTGGAGTAACTAGCAACTACTCGGCCAAGATAGCTACTAACAACGGAGAGCATGTAAGATCATAAACAACATATAGATAACATAAGATATATTTCAGTATAGCAACTCAATCATAACACCAATATTCATCGGATCCCAACAAACCAAACATGTAGAATTACATAACGGTGATCTCAATCATGTAGGGCAGGTCATGAGATCTAAACATGAAGCACATGGTGGAGAAGACAACCATCTAGCTACTGCTATGGACCCATAGTCCAAGGTAGACTACTCACTCATCGCTCCGGAGGCAAGCATGGCGATGAAGAAGACCTCCGGTGGCGATTCCCCTCTTCGGCAGGGTGCCGAGAACAGCTTCTGGACCCTCCTGATCTCGGGTCGACGACGATGGCGGATTGCGATGTGTTTCTAGAAAATTGATCGGGTCCTTAGGTTTTTCTCGTCGGGGGTCTTTATAGGCGAAGGGACAGCGCCAGAAGTGGACCGAGGCGGCCTCACACATAGGGGGCACGACCAGGGGCTGGGCCGTGCTGCCCTGGTGTGAGGGCCCCTCGTGGCCCCACTCCGTCTCCTCTTCGGTTCTCTGGAAGCTCCGTGAAATATATGGACGACTGGCTTTCGTTTCGTCCAATTACGAGAATATTTCCTGTGTAGCTTTTCTGAAACACAAAAATAGTAGAAAACAGGGAACTGGCACTGTGGCGACTTGTTAATAGGTTAGTTCTGGAAAATACATAAAAGTGCCACGAAGTGTAACGAAACATTAGGCAAATGGTGTAAAAACAAGCATGGAGCATCAAAAATTATGGATACATTGGAGACGTATCAAAGGGGCAGCGTCAGAAGTGGACCAGGGGGGTCTTACCATAGGGCGGCGCGGCCAGGGCCTGGGCCGCGCCCCCTAGGTGGTGAGACCAGCCTCTGGCTCGGCTCCGTCTCCTCTTCAGGCTTTTGGAAGCTTCGTTTAATATCTGGATGTTCGGCTTTTGTTTCGTCCAATTCCGAGAATATTTCCTGTGTAACTTTTCTGAAACACAAAAATAGCAGAAAACAGGGAACTGGCACTGTGGCATCTTGTTAATAGGTTAGTTGCAGAAAATGTATAAAAATGCCACGAAGTGTAACGAAACACTAAGAAAATGGTGTAAAAACAAGCATGGAGCATCAAAAATTATAGATACGTTTGAGACGTATCAAGCATCCCCAAGCTTAACTCTTACTCGTCCTCGAGTAGGTAGGTGATAACAAAGAATAATTTTTTACGTGACATGCACCTTCACAATCTTGATCATCTATGTAAAGCATTGAGTGCTGGGATCAAAAGAACTTAAAACATGAATATGAAAGATATAATCTTGATAGAAGAAACTTAGCAACCATGTTATAACATGAAAAAGAACACAAACAAAAGATCATGAAAATGAAACAATGAAAGTCAAACGTGTGTTCAAATCATAAGGAAAAACATAGCAAATGGTTTTCAGTTTGTCCTTCATGGAATAGCAAAACATAAATGCATAGGACACCTTCAAGTTTAAGAGGGCGACTAGATACAAATAATTTAAGAACAAGAGAAACCAAAATCATGAATCAATCAATAAAAACTTTGGGACAATGCACATTATACTAAGAATGAGAACTATGCTCTCTTAGACGGTGCATAAAGATAGAAGGTGGTGACTCAACATAAAAGTAAAGAAAGGCCCTTCACAGAGGGAAGCAGTGATTAAACATGTGCTAGAGCTTTTCATTTGTAAAATAGAGAGATAAAAATTGGGTTTTGAGAGGTGGTTGTCTTTGTCAACGACTGGCAATGGGGTTCTTACTATCTTCCATACAAAAATGAAGCAAGTTTTTGAGAGAGAGATTGGCACTTTTGTGCTCTTTTATAAAGCTTGGCACTCCTCCCCACCTTTTTTCCTTTCTCAAACCATGGCTAACCGATTCCATCGGGTGCCCACCAACATTCACATACCATGGAGGAGTGCCTTTTTTCTTTTCTTTTTCCTTTTTTTTATTTTTGGAATGAAACAATATGGAAGATAGCAAATCCGACCACTACGTCCCCATGAGCTAAAAACAGTGTCACAAAACGAGAAGTATTTTGAAGGTTTTTTCAAAGGTAGCACATGAAAATTTACTTGGAATGACTTGCAAATACCATGCATTGGAATTTATAGTGGACACATTGGAACAACTTGGTTTTTAGGAGTTGGATGCACGAGTAGAGCTCATACTCAGTACAAAATGAGGGCTAGCAAAAGACTGGGAGAGACCAACTAAGAGAGCAATAACGGCCATAATCATGCAAAGCGACAAAGCAACATTAAAAGAAGCATAAGATGGCATCAAAAGTCAAAAACTAAATGATCATAGAGGCTTATGGTGACTTTGTATGAGTCTAACATGTGTGAGCATGCGCCAAGTCAACCGAAATAAAGCATCAAGGAGAAAACCAAAATAATGCTTCCAAATAATAAAAACAACGCATGATTTTTTCAAAGGCTCATTAAGCAATCTCAGTCATTCGAGACAAGTCATGCTACAGAAAAATCACTAAGCATACTATCAAAATGACATCAAGCACGACATGCAAAAGCCTAGGCCGCAGTCCAAACAAGCTCCTTTTTGTACCACTTTTTTTGCATGAAATTTTTTCTCTTTTCCAACACCATTCGAACCTTTTTGAAATAACTCTTTTGATAAAAACCAACATGGACCAGAGGTAAAAATACACCTTGATGCAAATATATAACAAGATCTGAACACAAATCAAGGCAAAAAACAAAAACTAAACGCAGTAGTAGAAAAAGAGAACACTCGTTGAACGATAAGAGTGAAAAATGGAGTGTTCTTGGCAAATGAAAAGCAAGGCAACTTCTCCAAAAGAAATTTGTTGGGGTCCAACCATTTATTGCAGTAAACAAAACTAAACAAAACTGAAAACTAAAACAACTGATGCTCCAAGAAAAACGCATAGTGCATAAAGTAATAAAAATATAGTGTGTTGAAAGGTGACCTGATTTTTGCCGATGAAGAAGGGGTGCCTCGGGTGCATCCCCAAGCTTTGACGCTTGTACCTCTTGGATATTTCTTGGGGTGCGTGGGCATCCCCAAGCTTGAGCTTTTGTCCATTCTTCAACTCATCTCATCATTCTCCAATCCCTACACTTGAAAACTTCCTTCATACAAAACTAAACACAATTCTATTAGCAACATTAGTGTAAGCATAATAATGAATCAACCCCTTTTTGCTTCAGGTTTCAACTCAAAACCACCACATATAAAGCATATACTACTGTAGCAACTTCCCCAAAAGTTCCGTGATCAAAAGAACTCAAAAAGAAAGTGATCGACAGGCAAACACAAATAGTGGCAGAAATCTGTCAAAACAGAACAGCTGACAAAGGTCGATTTTTTAGAGGGTTTTCTATTGCTCAAATCAAAAAGTGTATAACTAATGAAAGTTTGGATATAACCTGGGACATATGCACAAGAAATCGCAGGTCAAAAAGATATTCTGAGAATTGTCACGAATTTTTATGGTGCAGCACCGAAATCTGTTTCAGGACAGCAACATCCCCAAATCTTACCTCACTCAAATTAGAGGCTTCTCTTGGCACAACAACAAAATAAAAATGATAAGGAGAGGTTATTACAGTAGTAATAACTTCCAAGACTCAAATAAAATAAAAACAACTGAAAGTAAACATTGGGTTATCTCCCAAGAGTGCTTTTCTTTAACGCCTTTGAGCTAGGCGCAGAAAGTGCGAATCAAGTAATATCAAGTGATGAAGCATTAGGCTCAACGGGTGCCTTACGCCTTCCTCTCTTACCTTTATTCTTAACTTTAGGGAACACATGATTATTGCAAGGTGGAGAGATGAATCTTATGGTGCCTTTTCCCACATCAATTATGGCGCCTAAGAGCTTTAGTAGAGACCTTCCAAGTATAATTTGTCCTTTTCCTTCACATTCAATAACAAGATAATCAGTAGATACCATATTTCCTAGGACTTTTGTATAAACTCCTTCAGCTATTCCAACGGAAAATATAGTGGCATTGTTAGTAAGAGAAATTTCTTCTCCCCCCAGAAAATTTCCAAAGACTCAAAGATTCATAAACATCTTTTGGCATAAGACAAAATTCAGACATAATATCACAACGAGCATGAAACGTTTCACCATTAATGGTGATTTTTACCGTAGGGTACCAACTCGAAGGTTCAGAATTTATTGGCACATAATCTAAATACTAGCGCAAAGTACTATAGCAATTACCCAAACGAGTGGTGCTAGTTTCAAGAGTATTAAGTCTATTAAAAATGCTCACAAGAGAGGAATCAAAATCAGTTGGCATGCTATAAATTTTAATCAACTTTTTTATAATATTGAAAGTTTGATCTCCATCACAATGAAGGAAATCTCCTTCTGCTATAGTATCCAAAGCATATCTATAACAAAGAGCAAGTCCAAAGTAAAAGCAACTAAGAAGCAAACTCAAAGTCATTTTCGGTTCAGTTTTTCCATGCCAATCATAAATTCTAGACCAAGCTTCTTTGAAGCTTTCCTCACTCTTTTGTTTGAAAGTGAAAATCATATCCTCGGGCGACATAGTAGTAGCAACTAAACTAGACATAATAATCAACTATAAAGGAAACTAATTTTTTTGTGTTTTTGATAAAAATGATGCAAGCAAAAATAAAGTAAAGCAAACTTAAAACAAAGTAAAGGATGTGCGTGCAAAACTCCCCTTGCAGAAGTCTTCTTTTTCCCCGGTAACGGCGCTAGAAAACTTGTTGGTGGCGCGGTGTTGATGATGTAAATGACTAGCCAGTTGGGAACCCCAAGAGAAGGTGTGATGAGTACAACAACAAGTTTTCCCTCAGTTATGAAACCAAGGTATGTCAATCCAGTAGGAAAAAGCTAAACTCAAGAAGGTGATGCTTGCTAGCTTAGTGACACTCCAACAAGGGCGCCGTTAACAATTCTTATTAGCGCGTCTTCAACTAGTAGCAACGCGGAACCTGCACACAACACAACCAAGAACTTTGCTCCCAACTTACGAGTGGAAAGCAGTAGTTGTATGCAAGAAAGTAAATAGTGCGAGTAAAGTAAACAGGTAATAGCAATGTAAAGGAAATTGGACCGGGGTCCACAGTTCACTAGTGGTGTCTCTCCATAAGATAAATAACAACATGCTGGGTAAACAAATTACAGTTGGGCAATTGATAGAATAAAGATAACATGCATATGTCAAGAGGGTCACTATGAGATATACTCTGGGCATTACAACAAAATACATAGACCGCCATCCAACTGTATCTATGACTAGTAATCCACCCCCGGGGAATCATCCGAGGACCCCGTGAGTATTAAGTTGCGAACAACAGATAATTGCATTAAGCAAAGTGTATAATGTAAACAAAGCATATGTCCTTGGACATAAGAATGTTGTTTTCTCCCTAGTGGCAACAACACATCTACAACCTTAGAGGTTTCTGTCACTCCCCCAGATTAAATAGAGGCATGAACCCAACTATCGAGCATAAATACCCCCTCTTGGAGTCACTAGTATCTACTTGGCCAAGATAGCTACTAACAACGGAGAGCATGCAAGATTATAAATAACATAGAGATAACATAAGATAATATTCAGCACATCAACTTAATCATAACACCAATATTCATCAGATCCCAACAAACACAATATGTAGAATTACATAATGGTGATCTCGATCATGTAAGGCAGCTCACGAAATCTAAACATGAAGCACATGGTGGAGAAGACAACCATCTAGCTACTGCTATGAACCCATAGTCCAAGGTAGACTACTCACTCATCGCGCTGGAGGCAAGCATGGCGATGAAGAAGACCTCCGGTGGCGATTCCCCTCTCCGGCAGGGTGCCGGGAAGAGCTTCTGGACCCTTCCGATATTGGGTCAACGACGACGGCGGATCGCGATGTGTTTCTGGAAAAGTGATCGGGTATTTAGGTTTCTCCCGTCGGGGGGTCTTTATAGGCGAAGGGGCAGCGTCAAAACTGGACCAGGGGGGTCTCACCATAGGGCGGCGCAGCCTGGGCCTGGGCCGCGCCCCCTGGTGGTGAGACCAGCCTCTGGCTCGGCTCCGTATCCACTTCGATCTTCTGGAAGCTTCGTTTAATATCTGGATGTTCGGCTTTTGTTTCGTCCAATTCCGAGAATATTTCCTATGTAACTTTTCTGAAACACAAAAATAGCAGAAAACAGGGAACTGGCACTGTGGCATCTTGTTAATAGGTTAGTTTCGGAAAATGCATAAAAACGCCACGAAGTGTAATAAAACACTAAGCAAATGGTGTAAAAACAAGCATGGAGCATCAAAAATTATAGATACGTTTGAGACGTATCAGTGTCTCTCCATAAGATAATTAAAGCATGCTGGGTAAACAAATTATAGTTGGGCAATTGATAGAGTAAAGATAACGTACATACATCACGAGGATGACTATGAGGCTTACTCTGGGCATTACGACAAAATACATAGACCATAATCCAACTACTTCTATGACTAAAAATCCACTCGCGGGGATATCATCCGAACACCCCTTGAGTATTAAGTTGCGAACAACAGATAATCGCATTAAGCAAAGTGTGTAATGTAAACAAAACAAATGTCCTTAGACACAAGAATGTTGTTTTCTCCCTAGTGGCAACAGCACATCTACAACCTTAGAGGGAACTGTTACTCCCCTAGATTAAATAGAGGCATGAACCCGACTATCGAGCATAAATACTCCCTCTTGGAGTTACTAGCATCTACTCGGCCAAGATAGCTACTAGCAACGGAAAGCATGCAAGATCATAAACAACATAGAGATAACATAAGATAATATTCAGCACATCAACTTGACATAGTACCAATACTCATCGGATCCCAACAAACACAACATGTATGATTACATAAAGATGATCTTGATCATGTAGGGCAGCTCACAAGATCTAAACATGAAGCACATGGTGGAGAAGACAACCATCTAGCTACTGCTATGGACCCATAGTCCAAGGTAGACTACTCACACATCACTCCGGAGGTGACCATGGTGGTATAGAAGGCCTCTGGCAGGGATTCCCCTCTCCGGTAGGGTGCTGGGAAGAGCTTCTGGATCCTCTCGATCTCGATTCGACGATGGCAACGGCTTGCAGTATGTTTCTATGAAAAGCGATCCGTCCCTTAGGTTTTTCCCGGCGAGGGGTCTTTATAGGCGAAGGGGCATCGTCAGGAGGTGGACCAGGTGGGCTCACCATGGGTGGGCGCGGCCAGGGGGTGGGCGCGGCCAGGGGCTGGGCCGCGCCCCCCTGTGGTGTGGCCAGCCTCTGGCCCCCCTCCGTCTCATCTTCGGTCTTCGCGAAGCTTCAGTAAAAATAGGAGGTTCGGCTTTTGTTTCGTCCAATTCCGAGAATATTTCCTGTGTAACTTTTCTGAAACACAAAAACAGCAGAAAATAGGAAACTGGCACTGTGGCATCTTGTTAATAGGTTAGTTCCGGAAAATACATAAAAACGCCATGAAGTATAACAAAACACAAAGCAAATGGTATATAAACAAGCATGGAGCATCAAAAATTATAGATACGTTTGAGACGTATCAGTGGGGAATCCATTGCAGAGGAGCGCAGTGGAACTATTGACATACCTTCTAAGCATATGCAACATGATGCACCACCTCGCACACATTCACTCCTGGCTACGTCTTTGTCTATTTAATCTTAACAGATGCTAAGGCCATGACATAAGGTACTACAGATAAAATGCTAGCTACAAATAATATATATTGGATCACATTTGTATATATTGGATCCTATGAATATAACACAATCAAGTAGATCTAGGTAACACATTCGTTCATCCATCTTGAATAAATATTAATTGGATCCTATCAATATAATACAATAAGGTATATCTAAGTAACACATTTCTACATCTTCCCTACATAAACAATGGACCAAACTAATGAATAAATAATAAATCTCATGACTAAATAATGGATCTAACTCATCACTAAATAATGGAGTGCAGTGCGAGATGGTGAGGCGGAAAGCATGTTACCTTCAGGAGGGCGAGGAAGAGTTTACAACCACGGCTTGACTACAAGTGTCAACAGTGGAGTCTACGGAAGACGTCCCGCTAGGGACCTCATCGGCTAGATCCTCTATCTAGAATCTAGCTTCCGCACCAGTTGAGTTTTTAGGGGATCACGGTGTCTATGAAGAAGGGGCGGCTATGGAGTGGGGTGAGACCGGATAAGGCTTCTGATCTGAATATATACAAGAAAGTTGGTAGGGTTACTCGCTTGATTCATAATATGCATGTTTGCCACACGATAATTATATATGCATGATCCATTGTTGTTAAGTGCTTGATTTGTTATATCATTCAAATGATACGTTTCAAATTATTTGACAAAGGACAATATAGTTTCATTATCTGGTCTCCTGTTAAAACCTTTTTTCTTGCCTTAGTTTCAAACTGCTTATTTGTTATATCAGGCAGAAGGAAGCACCCGCAGTATCAAGTGTTAAGGTCTTTTCACAGAGCAGCAACTCTGACACTGGTATGACAAGTTTTAAAAAAATTCAGTTTCACTAATAGCATAAAGATAGGTAGCCACTCTGATGTCTTGCTGATTCAGTTATGCAGAAAAGAGAGGAATCATCTGCACAGCTCAACAAAATAACCGATGGCTTTGCATGGAGCTGTCACCTGGAACACTTCAGTTGTGGAGTGAAGCACTGCACTGCTATGATATTTCAAGTACATTTGCTTTTGGTTTTAATATATTTGCAATATGTTTATCATGTTGAATCAACACGTGTTTATGAGTGGGCATATCATCAGTAGAGCATCATAAATGAATCTACCAACAAAATGAGATTTGTTCAGACATGACAAAGGGCTATTGTAAAGTTCCCAGTTTAATTCTGATGATCTTAGATATATAAGGCACATGATAGTTGAACTGCTTGATTGTCTGTGGCACTGTCTTTGTTGGCTGATGATTAGAGTAATGATATTTAATGATAGGACCCCACATATATTAAGATGTTAAGCAATTTTGTGCCATTCCTCTGACTATCTTTAGGATATTTATAATGAATTTCTCATTTCATTATGCAGGTAATTTTGTATGTTGCACAATATGCTAGTTCACAAGTGATTATATTTTTCTGTGCAATCTGGTGCTTCAAAAGCTGGTCACACTTATTGTTTTCTCTTACTTTGCCTAGAGCTCACACCTGGAACATTAAAAAATGTAGAGTAAGGCACTAGTTTTCACTGTAGTATCTTTTAAGTACATTTCCATTTTGTTTTGCTCTATATACAATCTATTTATGATGTTTTGTGCTTACGAGTGGCCAAACCATTGTGCTGAGCATCTTAAATGAATGTATCAATAACAAGGTGAGCTATGTTGAGACTCAAGAAAGAGCTACTATAAGTCCCTAGTTTTATTACAATATGCTTGGCATAATGAAGCGCCTATACAATGTGTTTTTCTACTGTAGCTTTCGGATGGCGACATAGAATATTTTTATCATCGTGCAAGCTGTTTGTGCTTATGACACGCTGGAACGGTATGCAGAAGTAGAAGTGCTATCTTTCCCTTTACCGACGTCTTCAACATTTTGCCTACAAGATGAGCTGCGGTAAGACAACACAAAATGCTACCACTATTGTAAGTCCCTTATTTTAGATTGATTTGATTGGTTAAATTGCTTGTTTGTCTGAGGCATTATCTGAATTGGCCTAGGAGGATGGACTCTTATCTCCATGATACCCATGTTGAAATGATTTAGCGTTTATACGAGGAACAAATTGTTTAGTTAGTTCGTGGTTGTCATTCATCCTTTTTCTGTCTAGATATTTTACATGATTAGCACAATGGTTCACTTACTTGTTTGTCTTATGATGATCTCATGATATGGCCGACGAGTAAGACAATGCCACCTATGGCAGTTGGACATAAACTGCCCATAGTGTTGCACTTTTGACTGTCAGCAATTTTTTAACTACAGAATGATCTGGTAGTATATATTAGGCAAACGTTGTTAATTGCTCATTTCATCATGTATTTATTCTATATTATGCGTACAATAGTTCAATTGCTTGTTTATACTTTGCTGCATCTCAGCTTCCCCATGATTAAAACATTAAAAAAATTGTTTTTTCCATTTCCAAACTTTCAAAAATAAATACAATTTCTGACCATGGTAGGATGAATCTTATCTCTAGGATACCCATGTTGAAATGGTCTGGAGTATATTCAAGAAATATATTGTTAAGTTGATTGTGGTTCATTCATTTTCTATCTATCTAGTCAACATGATTAGAATGGTTCACTTGCTTTTTTATCTTAGGATCTTCTGATTTTGGCTTATGAGTGAAACAATGCCACCCTTGGCAGTTGGACATCCAATTATTGTAGGCTGCACACACGGTTACACTTTGACTGCCACCAAGTATTTTTTTCTCCAACAGCTGAATATTCTTGAAGAATATATCAGGCAGACATTGTTAATTGCTTGTTTTATTATGTATGTAACCTATATTATGCTTACAATCATTCAATTGCTTGTAACCTATATTATTCTTGAAGAATATATCAGGCAGACATTGCAATGCTTGTTTGTTTGTCGTTTCCATTTTGTGATAGTCTATTTTAGCCTCAGACTGCAGTTGCTTTATTCTCCTTTTTATTTATGGAGTTAGACAATGATTAAACCAATTCTCCCTTTAGCAGTTCATCATGCAAAAGATGTTGTAATCTACTTTTGACTGCATCTCCGTCTATTTTATGTCTAGCTGCACACGTTTCTGTACAGCTTACTAGGCACATAATCTGAACTTCTATAGTCTCTTTATTCGTTATATGCATGTTTGCCACGTGCTCAGTACATTAGTCTGTATGAGCCTCTGCTGTTGACTACTTGCTTTCTTATATCACTGCCAATGATGTATTCCAAATTATCTGACAATGAACTGTATAGAATGTCTAATCTCCTGTTAAAACTTGTTTTGTCTTAGTTTTAGAATGCTCGCTTTGCTATAATATCAGGCACAAGGGAGTCCCCACAATATCAATTGTTGAGGTCGTTTTACAGAGCAGCCAGCCGTGTTACTGGTTTGTCCACTTGCGATTGTTTTTCAATCTCGCTACCAGAAGATAGGTAGGTAGCTACTCTGATATTTTGCTGATTCAGTTATACACAAAAGGAAGGAATCAACAGCACAGCTTAACAAAATAAATCGATGGCTTAAAAATGTTATTGTCCTGGATGATTGTCTGCGAACCTGATCCTTTTGAAGCAGCGGTTCTATTTTCGTTCTGTCTTCTAGAACCCCTCTGCGAGTGTATTGTTGTAGCTAGTTCCCATTTAATTTGTCAGAAGCATGTAATATTATTTCTCAAACTGTGCGGTTTGTGTAATATTCAGTTACTTTTACTCAACCGCTATATTTACATGTTACTTGCTTCTCGATAGTAGAGGTTGATTCTGATCCTGTCGTGATAGGACCTAGACGGGCCAAATATATAGGCCTTTACGGGTTGAGACAATGTGCACAGTAATGGGCCTAGGTGGGCCACGTTAGTGGAACGACATGGAAAAATATAATGAGCAGTAATGGGCCTTAGCAGGACCGACTAACGGGCTATTGGCCCAGTGGACAGAGGATTACTGGGCCTACAGAAGGCCCAAACTCTTATGGGCCTTATATGAGAGCCTTCCTCCAACGGGCCCTAATTGGGCCCAAAGTTAAATGGACTGGATAATTGGCAGGCCTTGAATGGGCTGTTTGGTCTGGATAATGTAAAACCTTAATGGGCCGTTATTAGGCCTAAGATTGAACAGGTTGGACATTTAGTAGGCCTCCTGTGGGATCTTAAACGGGCCGATTGTCTGAAGGCCGGAAAGCTTAATGGGCCTTTAAATGGGCCGGCCTATTTGTACCAGCTAAACGAGGTGGACCATCCCACCACCAGTAGCAGGCTTTAGATAGGCCAGCCCGCTAGTATTACATGGACTTTCTGTGCGCTGACCCGACAGAAGTAGATGGGCTTAGATGGGTCGGCCCATCCTATCTTTCCAATGTGACATGGGCCAGCCCACCAACAGTAGCAGACCGTAGATGGGCCATGCCTTTAGGTTTTGTCAACCTTAGGTGGGCCGACCCGCTTAATATGTAGCAGGCCTTGAGTGGGCCTGCCATCTACCATGACTGCCATGTGACGATTAGGATGATGTCAGTATTTTGGTGGCCCGGTGAAACCCATCTACCATGAAACCGATTTTCGTGGCTAAAGACTTGCATCTACCACGGTCGTCAAAAACTGTGGCAGAAAGATCCGTAACGGTCGATAGAACACAGTAGGCAAATCATGGTTAAAGAGTCATTAACCATGAAAAATGATCCTTTAACCATGATTTTCGACCCTGGTAGATGAACACTTTTCTTCTAGTGACTTGCATGATTTTTGTTTAATATTGCCATCAGTTTCCTATAAAATACATTGAGTGATAAGCATCTATATATTATTTCTACTATTTCATTACAATATCTAAAGTTTCACCAATGAGAATTGTTCAGAAACCTCTACTACTTGCACCTAGATAAACATTAAAATGCTATTTCAATACCTATTAGGATTAGAACAAGAACCAAAGCACAATGCAGAATATTTTCCATGTCATGGGCATATTGTAGAACCTTCTTCATCTTCAACTTGTTTGCCTTCATCATCTGTCTATCGACAATATCAGCAAAATGCAGTTTCATCTTCAGCTTTTCTCTAAAAAAACTTATTCGCTTTTTGCTCTGCTCTCTTTCTCTCCTTAAATAGGCATTTACATCCTCACAGTTGAACATCTATACCAATTCGATGCCGTAGTCTCTATAGTCATAAAACCATAGATCCATCTGTAAACCTCCTCGGTTGCATCTATAAGCCCGTCGAGTTCATCTTGTAGTATTGTACATTATTCTGGATCTATTGATAATAAAGTCTGCGAGAAGTTCTTGGTCTACATTGTGTCTTTGATCCAAATTTGTTGCCCTGTACCCCTATTCAAAACAAATAAATTCACCACCGAACTTCAGAGTGAGATTGCCATGGATCATGAAAAGTATCCTTAGTCACATTAGTCACCAGTGTGCAATAATTCAGCCGTTTCTTGTAGCACATGTAAAAGAGAGGCCCTTAGCCATACTATAGGCACGTAACTATGGCCAGTGATCTTCCACGAGTGGTTTTTTGTTTTCAACATGACAAGCTTCCACTAAACAAGGAGTAGCTGGCCACGAAGATGACTACCAACGCAGATGAGAACTTCGAGTGTAAGCCGGTGACAAGGGTGAACATGCAAACACAGAATCAATCCGATACCAATTGTTATGGCGGGGGCGCCTATACAAGCCAACATGAGTTATGAGTTATAGTTGGGGCGCCTATACCCCGCCCTTTGTGGGACGAAGTCCTTCACGCTCACAAGGCACGCTAGTTGGACCCGATCAAGGTAAGCTTTTTTCTGCAATTTTTTCATTTTTCTTTTTTTAGAACAAAATTTGTTTAGGCTGAAAAAACATTCAGATTTGAAAAATATTAAAAATTGATTTTTTTTAATTTGAACAAATGTCAAATTAATTTTGTTTAAATGGTTCAAATTTTACTCGAATTTGAAAATTATTCAAATATAAAAATTGTTTAGATTTCTAAAAAAACAGAAAAAGAAACAAAAAAAAGGAAAAACCAGAAAAAGTCCTAGAAATAGGAAAACCACGGGAAAACTAAGTGCTCATTGTGTCAATGGGCCGAGGCCTAACCGCTAGCCGTGCGGATGGGACGCCCGAACTGAGCGGGAAAGATGACTTATCAGTGGCGTTTCCTATTTGACGCCCGTAGTGTCCGCTACGGGCTGGACGCGTACCCCTCGTAATGTTACGATCTAAACTGGGCCGGCCCAAGTTGATTTTGGTTCTCGCCGGTTTCGGGATTCTTTTTTTGATTTTTCCGTGATTTGTTTCCTGTTCCGATTTTTTCAAGTCTGTTTGGTTTGGGTTTTTTTTCCAGATTTTATATTTCATATTCGTTTTTAAATTTGAACATTTTCAAATTGGAACAATTTTAATTTTGAACATTTTCAAATTGGAACAAATTTTAAATTTCAGCATTTCCAAATTGGAACAATTTCAAATTCGAACATTTTCAAATTGGAACAATTTTAAATTCGAACATTTTCAAATTGGAACAATTTTAAATTCGAACATTTTCAAATTGGAACAATTTTAAATTTGAACATTTTTATATTTAAGCATTTTTAATATGTACAAGTTTTTAATTTAAACATTTTCAAATTTAAATATTTGTAATCATCTGACAAGAAGAATGTAATGAAGCGAACGAACTGAAGGAATTGGGCAGGCCCACCGGGATTTCGCTTCAGGCGTCGGCGCCGTAACCGACGCAAAGAGCGCAGAATAGGGACACCCCTTATCAGTTATAGCTAGGTGGTCCTATTTAGTGCTCAATGTATCATGAGGAAACCGGACGTGTACCCCGCGCCCTCTCGTTCGCTAGCCAGGTGGGCTGGCCCATTAACTCTATCGCTCTTTCTCTCATGTCTGTGATTATGCTAAATTATAATTCGCTTTTTGTGAAACAAAACTGTACAAAATTAAAATTGTTCAGATTAGAAAAATGTACAAATTTTAAAAATGTTCAGATTTAAAAATTGTTCAGATTTAAAAAAGTTTCAAATTTTGAAAAATGTTTTGAGAGAACCGCCACACGAAGAAGAAAAACGAAAACCAGAAAACCTGCCGGCCTTGTCAAAAAAACAACCCGCCGAAAGTCTCTTGTTGGGCCAGCCTGTTTCGCATCGTTAGCTATAAATACGACGCGCGTCAAGTGGTAACGGGCGTGTTAGAGCATGTCCAACGGCCGCGCTATATTTCGACGCGATATACGTCGCTGCAAGTGCGCTGTAAACGTATATCACGCGCTGCCACGAATTTTTCCCCACCGGAGGCGGTAAACTGGAGCGAGTTCGCGAGCGCTAAAAACGTTCCTTCGCCGGACGCTCCATTATATAGCGCCATAAACACATTTGATAATTTTTTTAACATTGCAAATATCTAGAAAATACAATGCCACCGCCACAAACTCTAAAACTACACTACTACACTACTCCTCGTCGAAGGAGTCCCAGAAGCTAGACGACACGGTCGTCGACGACCAGTCGAAGGAAGAGGAAGACGACACGATGATCGTCGACGGGCCGGCGCCGTTTTTCTTCTCCTCCTTCTTCCTTGCCGCCTTCCTCGCGGCCTTCTCCTCCCTCTTCTTCTTCCTCGCCGCCGATTTCGCCCGGCGCTCCTCGCGGTCGGCCTTCTTTGCCGCCTTCACCGCCGCCTTCTCCCCAGCCTTCTCGGCGTAGAAGGCCTCCATCACGTCGACGTCCTCCGGGAACTGCTCGCGCCACTCGAGGCGGAGGCACTCGTCGCGCTCCGCGATGACGAGCCGCTGCTCGAGCTCCCGCTGGCGCTGGCGCTGCTCGCGTGTGACGGCCGGCGGCGGTGGCGCGAGCATCTCCGCCTGTTGGCGCGTCGTCACATCGTCGAACTTCATCGACCAGCGCGAGCGGCGAGGCGCCAGGCGACCGCGTTGTACGCGCGCGCCGCCTCGTGCGCCGTCTCGAACGTGCCGAGCCCGATGCGCTCGTCGCCGCTGCGGATCTCGGCGTAGAAGGTGCCGTTCGGGCGCGCGCGGACGCCGCCGTAGCCGGAGCTTGAGCGGCGGCGGGGCGGCATCTCGTCTGTGGAGAGGTGGGCGGCGGCGGGGGAGAGGTGGACGGCGCAAGGAGAGCGAGCGGTGGCGCGAGGTGGGCGGCGCGGTGGTGAAGTTTCCATGGCGGTTGGATTCGCGCGGCGCGTGGTGTTAAATAGTGCGCGCGGCAGCCGGAGCGGCAACTTTCCCGCAGGATGGCGCAAAAGCGCGCGTTGCAAAAGTTTCCCACGCCGCGGCATTTTCCCGTGCCCGCTGGAGGAGCGCGTGGGCTCTCCCGCGCGGCAAACCGGCGGTTAATTTGCTGCGCGGGGGTTTTGGCGCGTCCGTTGGAGATGCTCTTAGGTGCTAAATAAGATTTGCCATTATAGCTCGAAAACGAGAACTTCCGGACGCTAGGGCGCCCGGTCCCTATCTTCAATCGAATAGACCTGTTGGAGATTCATGTTGGACAGTTTTGCAAAAAAGTCCCTTCACTTTAAACAATTTAACCCGCAGTCCACTGAGTCCATAGTATAAAAAGAAATAGGTGCACTGAAACCATAGCTAGGCGTCATTCTCCTCCCAGGCAGTATGGCCGCCGCCGCCTCAGCTCCACCCCGATGTCGTTGCCACCGCCTCGTAGCTCCACCTCGATGCCGTCGCCGCCTCGCTGGTCCACCCCGACACCGCCACCGCCTCGCCGGTCCACCCCAACACCGCCGCTGCCTCGCCGGTCCACCCCGACACCGGCGCCTCGCTGATCCACACCGACACCGCCGCCTCGCCGGCCGCCGGCCTCGAGATCTAGCCGGACAGCCACCGGCCTCGAGATCCGCCCGGACGGCCGCCGGCCTCGTGCTCCCCCCACGACGATGCTGCTGGCGGCGAGCTCCTCCGCGACGATGCTGCCGGCGGCGACGAGCTCCACCATGGCCGGATCTGGGCCTGATCTACCGGATGTGGGCCTGATCTGCCCAGATCTGCTATATTTGTGGCTTTTGTTTTGTTTCATTTTGGATCTTGGATCTTGCTGGACTGCGTGTATGTTTGCAGGGATCTTTTCATACGTATATAGGGTTTCGTTTGAACGAATGTGAAGAACTATTCGGTCGGTATGGATTTGATGCCGTTTTGTAAGGATTTGCTGGATCTATATATATGAATCTGTGGTTCTTTTGAGTTTTCACTGCAGAACTTTGTGATTCATTATATGTTTAGTGTGAATTTTTAGAGATCTTTATACAGAGAGGCATGTTCTTTATGATTCTATAGAAAGAACTTTACTGGCTGCTGCTGTCTACCGAATAAATGTAAAGAACTTAAAAATGAATCAGATGGGTCCAAACTAACGTTCATACAGAACTTTTTGCAAGTTCATTGTGTGACCAAAAACCTAGAAGGACCTTGAAATAAAAATCCGGCCATATGTAGGGACTTTTTTGTCAAAACCGCTACACCAATCTTGATGCACTGACGGATTTCGGCGGTTGGCGATAAGGTCCTGGCGCCATAAGGTCCGGACAAAATCCGGGTTTGTTATAGCTTGGTTTGCTAGACGAGCGGAACCGTTTGGACTCTAGCCGGCCTGTTACTTGGCCCATAACAGCCTGGAGAGTGGCTTGCTTCATCGCCAACAGCCCAACAGCTTGCTGATGGTTGGTGTCGCTGACAGACATCTTAATCCAAAGCCTGATTGCCTATACGCCTAACCTGTGGTTGGTGATAGGTTTGTTCTCTATCCATGTTTAAAATTTCTCTACGTGATTGTGGGTAATACATGAAAAAAATAGAGATGAACCATATATAATTTGAGCTGATTATGTACATGCTGGTGCCTGGTGGTGCTGCTGCTCCATAAATAGAGAGAACCGCATATCGATCACAGGCAGCATAGCAGCAGCAGTCCTCCACCCATCTCTCTCTCTTTGCCGCGAAATTTCTAGAATAATGGCTATGACGGCGCTAGATAAGTTGACCGTGCGACGGGGCACGCCATCGCTGGTGGCGCCGGCGCGGGCGACACCGCGGGAGAGCAAGCCTCTGTCGGACATCGACGACCAGAACTGCACGCGGTTCTACAGCACCGCAATCCACCTCTACCGCGGCCACCCGAACAAGCAGCGTATCGACCCGGCGGCGGTGGTGCGGTGCGCGCTGGCGGAGGCGCTGGTGCACTACTACCCTCTGGCCGGCCGTCTGCGCGAGGAGGCTGGCCGGAAGCTGGTAGTGGACTGCGCCGGACAGGGCGTGGCCTTCGTGGAGGCCGACGCCAACATCGCGCTAGATGACCTCGGCGACGTGCGGTACCCACCATTCCCGCGATACAAGGAGTTCGTCTACGACAACCACGTCTACATGGCCGACGGCCCGCCTGGCCTGCTGCTACACGAGATCATCGAACAGCCCCTGCAATTCATTCAGGTAACACGCCTCACGTGCGGAGGCTTCATCGTCGGCAGCCGGACTTGCCACTGCATTGGCGACGCCCCCGGCGTGGCGCAGTTCATCAAGGCTGTCGGCGAGATCGCTTGCGGAGCCGAAGCGCCGAGCGTGCCGCCCGTCTGGGCCAGGGAGATATTCAACGCGCGGCAGCCGCCATGCCCTTCCTTCCCGCACCACGAGTACCGGGAGCCGGACGGCGGCCACGACCAGCTCGCGTCCACGCCAGCGAGCGAGCAGGCACGCGTTCAGTTCTCATTCGGGCCCTCGGCCCTCGCCGCGCTGCGCAGCCGGGTCGCGCCGGGAACGGCGGCGTCCCGGTTCGACCTGGTGACGGCCTGCGTGTGGCGGAGCCGCACGGCGGCGCTCGGCTACGCCCCGGGAGACGAGGTGCGCCTGATGATCGACGTGAACGCGCGCAGTCGGCGCTCGGCAGACTTCGGCGTCGAGATCCCCAGCGGATTCTACGGCAACGCGTACGCCTTCACGGTGGCGCGCTGCACGGCCGGGGATTTGTGCGGCCGCGACCTGGGGTACGCGGTGGGGCTCATCCGGGAGGCCAAGGAGAGGATCACGTACGAGTACATGCAGTCCGTGGCCGACGTGCTTGTGCTGGAGGGCCGTCCCGCCTACGCGTGGAAGCGCACCTTCCACGTGTCTGACCTTGGCCGTGCGGGGTTCGACGACGTCGAGTTCGGCTGGGGAAAGGCCGTTTACGGCGGCGCCGCCGATGACGCCCTCAACGAGTTTCCGGCCGGCGCCAACTTCTTCCAGCGGCGCAAGAACGACAGGGACGAGGATGAGACGTTTGTGGGGATCTACCTCCCTGAAGATTGCACGGCAAGGTACAAGAAGGAGGTGGAGGCCCTCACCACCACCACCACCAAGCTGCCCGTGGAGTCAGCTCCTGTTCCCGCCTTGCGTGCCCGTTATTAGTTCTTAAACACGGACTAGTAATTTTAGCTGGTTTCCAGCTTACTCTACCATCCTAAAAAAATTATTTACTTACTGTTTTGATTTTATTTTCCTACAAATTTTCCTTTTGGCGCACGCGTGTGTACAATTTCTTTTGTTTATTTTCATTCTAAAATTGAAATGTGTGTTGTAATGGTAATACAACATGTGAATCAACACGCAAAATTATTTGCTTCTTGTTTAGCAGCATTTAATCTTTCTCAATGAATGAACATGCAAATAAGCGTGGTTGTTTGATTCAGCTTACACATACATACTCAACCTTCTAATTCGATTTATCAATGGGGAAATACTAGGAAACATGGTACTTCAATTTAGTGCGCGCTTTTTAGACAAAAATTAATGATGACGACACTTAATACCCGTGTATGGTGATAATTCCAAGTATAAGAAGTTAAGAACATATGATATCACAACCTAGGAGATTGTCACTAGCAGGGGCTGAGGTCGCAAAAACGCCTCTACCGGTTTACCCTGGTGTGGTAATTCAGCGTGGCCCTGAAAATGTGGCACTGGCAGGCAGTCATGATATCACATCCTTTGAATATGACATCTCTCAAAGTAGTGCCTCCCAACATTAACATAAAAGTAGTGTGAAGATCATATCCTTGTAGGTTGTTCGATATGACAAAACATCATCTACGGCATGTACATACAAAACATTTATGTTGTAAGTCATGACAAAAGAAATTGGCCACCCTTGATTGCTGAGCCAACTTAGTTAATTGGCAGGGATGAAATTTGCATACAAAATGTGTTTACAACATGAGACTATGTGGATGTGATTTGATGAAGAGATAGTACCAAGGGAGTATACTAATGCAAACCATGTCTCTAACCATACGATGTAGATTAAGTGGAAACTAACTCAGACCCATGATATTGATTATTCTACAATTAATGGAACGAGTAGAATGATTTTTTTGGATAGTTCATATATCTTGCATATCTCTTTGATCCATGTTGCAAGCGAGTGGTCCCTCTTGATTGCGAGAAGTGTGCGGGGTTATTATTTTAAAAATATTTTATCTTGTGAACCACAATTTGAAGAATTCATTTGTTTTCATAGATGGCATTATCGTGGTGAAATCTTTCAAACTAGACACCATGCTTATAAGTTATGATAAATGTTTTTGACACTGGTCTCAAGATAATGATCACTTGGTAGCCAGAATTGGTTACGAGGTTAACTATAGTCAAATGGTTACGAAGATTTCCAAACTTCGCTCGTCACCAATGTTTGCCTTACATTATGGTAATGTCATCTTTGAAGTGCAGAGTTAATCTATTACTCATTCTATGACTATGAGAAAAATGTAAAATTTATATGGTAACTATGCATTGTGTTGGTGGTAACTGTTAACTATTAATATGGTAGCTACAGCTGAGATAGGATCCTATTTTAAAGTTCTCGAGATGAACCCATTGTTGAAAATGGCTCATCAATTGGATTAACGATGTAAGGGATTATTTACTTAAAAATAATCCTTACGTGCACACATGTGTGTGTCCCTCCGCCCTTATAGGACCAAAGGCTAACACTCATGCATAGGAGTAGTTTGTTGCACATGTTCCCTTAATAGAATAATCAGATATATTTAGGAATATAATTAATTTTATGACATATACATACACTCCCTTCATGGAATTTATTAGGATTACTATGGAATTAGGAAAATTCTGAGAGTCGGGCTCAAATTAGCATTAAATAGCCACACTTGCATAAACATCGTCCCCTTCACGTATTGATTAATGCCTTGGCTTAAATCTAGGAGCCTGATTGGGGTTGGACATGCATCCCCTGATCCATGCAAAACTAGGAGTCGTCATGCTAAGGCCCCGAGGGACCAGCGTACAAGAGCAGCAACCGTCACCGATGAAGAGAATGGTAGATCCGAAGGAACACTGCCCAAACCCATCGAGTTCCACTAGAAACACACCTACACACACCCTTTGATGATTCGAATCACCACTAGTATGGGGGTTCGACGGTGAGGAATTTATTCCATCTTCAGGGAGCCGCCACCATGCATTACTCAGTAGGGCACAAATCCTAACCAAACTCAAAAAATAATATGAAACATAGCCCTCCCGCCGACAAATACTAGGATCCACCGCGCCTCCATGGCCCTAGCACCATGGGAGGACAGATAGATGAGCTTCTGCTCCAATGGGAGACAGGGAACCCTATCGCAATGTCTCTCAAGAGTTGTGAGCGAATGGTCATAAGAATAAATGTAGATTAATAAGCGGACTTTGTTTTGTAGACCGAAGGGCCAAGGTGGACTGGGATTCAAAGTTTTAGAACTAAAAAAACAAACTCTTGCTTAGTAAATGTTCATTCAAGCATCTTAATGAGGAGGGTATGTTGCAAGAGATTATCCAAAACAAAATACCGCAAGTCTAAAACTCTATCTCAGGTTTCAACTAAACCAACCGACTCATCTTTTTTTGAAGGGTTTAATGAAATTTAAAGATGAGTTCTTCAAAAGAGGCTCTTTCAAAATTGGTAATGGGTTCAAAAAAAAGATTCTGGGAGGATACATGGTTAGGTGACATGACTCTAGCTACCCATACCTTTATGATATAACTCGTTGGAAAATTTTACCATTGAAGATCTATTGTCATCGACTCCTCTGAACATAGGTTTCGGGATGACCCGTACAGAAATAAATGGGAAATATGAGAACAAATGCAACGTCTCATGCAAGTCGACCCGACTATGCATGAGGATGTTTTTAAATGGATCTTAACAATGACTGGGCAGTTCTTGGACAAATCACTGTACCTAGACATGATAAATGGCCATACGAGGTTTCTTCGTTAAATATATTTGGAAAATTAGATTCCTAGATAAAATCACGATTTCTATATGGTTCTTGCATCAAAAGGTAATCCTCACTAAGGATGATATAGAAAAACTTAATTTGAACCATTACATGGAATGTTATTTTTGTGATCACAATGAGTTTTTCAAGATTTATTAATCACTTGTCATTTTGCAAAGGTTTTGTGTAGGATTATTATATGGCTTTCAATATCTCCCCTGTGAAAAACATCACAAACATATTTTAATTATGGTTAAATGGGGTACTAAAAAGACAAATCTCACACAAGCATGGGATGTGGTTTACTATGTGCTATGTGGCATCTTTGCAATGATTTTATCTTTCACAATGCAAGATTCCCTTCTATCCTACTAGTTATTCCTTGGCTATCCATGAGTGGGGAGAAGAGGAGTACAAAGCTGTGATGTCAATTTGAATTTGTGATGTCAAATTTATATATTTGTATTAATTTTGTATTTGTGAAATTTTGCCAAGATGTTGTGTAGTCAATTTCAACATATAGCTTCGGCGTGGCGCCTCAACTGGGATTCGTACATGGTCCTATCTGCAACCTATGGAGGAGACCAAGCCATGGATTTTAGGATCTACCGGTTATACCTCCAATCCGGCGCGGTTGGCAGTTTGATTGATGACTAACCTATTGATGCATACGAGTGTCATGTTGCTCATTATTTTTAGATGGCTGGTTTTTCTCCCAACTTTATGTGATCAATGATAATAATCTATAAGAAAAACTTCTAATAAATAAAATAAAAGGCCGCATGCATCGATGGCTGGTGCATTTTCCCCCATTTCGAAAAAAACGAATTGTAAGATTAGGTCCTATCGAGTTATGGCCTTGCTTGGAATCTACTTAAATTGATATGAATAGAACTACAAATATATAACTTGTGTTGTGATTTTATACTCTACAGAGGATTTCTTTTACTTAAATATACGTATGGATGCATTATAGATGACAAAAAACATATCAAAATCCGCACATACCAACTAGACGGTGAGTTGTGATTGTGTTCAGTACAGAAAAAATTCCTCGATGCATGCAATTCAACGGTCCGGGCTGTCGAACAACAGATTGTTGACTCCAGATGTTTTAGAAAACTCCAGATGTGTACGCGTCTTCTTTAGAAAACAAACTCATGAAGAGGATGCTGGATCATTGGCAGGTTGCATCCCATCCAGAGAAGGACGACGTGCAATATCTTAAATTTTTTTGCATATCATAATTGTGTACTCCATAGTGCTGGCATTCTCCTGTCGGCGGCATCCCACCGCTTAATTAGATATCTAATGATGGATGATATAATTGAATGAGTCCGATCTGGGTAAGCGTTGCCTGCAGGGTCAACGGAATGCTATTTGATCGAGTAAAATCGGATGGAGTTTATGCTGCAGATTCGTTGTCTCCCGGATTCGGTGACCAGAGGAAGACACGATTAATTATTGGTACTAACAGAATATGATGGCGGAACGGAATGATCCAAATTGATTTTTTTTTTCAAAGGAAGGCAAAAGCTTTGCCTTGTTTATTAATTAAGAAGAAGGTGTCCAGTTAATTAGCGTAAAACTGGGCAAAAATCATACAACAATGCCAGCATCACTTGGCCACGCCCACACTCACCACGAAGCCAAGCCCACGAACGAGAAACACCCAAAGCCAAACTCGAAACACTGCTCCGTCAAACAGACGCCCTTTCACCACGGCTTGAGAGAAGATGCCCTAACCACTACGAGAGGAGCAGATAGGGGACGCGCAAACGTCGATCAAGAAGCCATCCCTTTGAAGAGCCCTCAACACCGACAAAGTTTCAGGGCTGCCGCCCCGACATCCACCTACTCCGCCACACACCCAACGGACCGCCAACACCACCTTCCGGGACCGCCATCCCGACATACCACCGCTTGTACTCGAGCCATGATGCTGCATGACACAGTCATCCTTAGCCCAAGCTACACAGTGCCAACCACTCGCAGACCACGGCCGCCGCACCAACTTTCTGGGCCGCCACCCCGGCCTAAAAGTCAGACCGCCTCCACTGTGACGTGTCAACCGAGCCGACAACCTCGCCGCACTGACGACACAAAATTGTCACCCTCTGCCCTGCAAACACGATGCTTCGCCCCATGAAGCCGCTGCTCGCCAAGGTTCCCGAGACCGCTGTCTCGACATACAATCATCATCTGTCCGGGGCCGCTGTCCCGACATCCAACACCCTAACGCCAAGAGAAAAGCACGCAATAGGTGAATGCAAACCCTTCAAGGCAATGATCCAAATTGATGAACTAGCATTTTTTTGTGAGAAGCGCTAGTTCAAGGGTGTCTTTCTAAGAGACTGATTTTTTTTGACAATTTTCTAAGAGACTGATTTATTATTCTACTGCACGACATGCAGGGCGAACAACGACGTGCCACCTGCGACATTGTAGTTAACCCCACCACCCCTCGGTAGAGAAGGTGCAGATGGATATAGGTCACTATTTCTCTTTTTCGTAGGTTTGAATAAAAATAAAAAATATTATGGACAAAAGATTATCAATAACGATCCGTTTTCATGATACTTAATTAATATAAATATAAATAAACTTTATTTTAGTAATAGATATTATTTCAAACCACATGTTTTCTATAATGTCTCGATATAATTTAGGTTGGGAAAATTGATGTCGTAGTGTCTAGCTCTTTCCGAAGAGCGATCAATAGGAGAGTGGACTTTATGAGTTCACAGCTCCTATGGGTTGTTCGTAGGTGCATTAAGTTCCACACTAGCTTTTGTTTGTCCTCTCAAACAACATTTTTTATTGTATCTCCCACACCATGCAACATAGGGATCCAGAACTTTGCATTTAACTTAAACATTTGCTATAGAATGTGAGGAAATTGTTCAATGTTTTCTAACATTATATATGTATTTTATAAATATGAATTTTAAATATATTTTTAAAATAAAACGCATATCAAAATTCTACTATTTTCCCCACATTCTACCTCAAATGTTGAGTGAATTGCAAAGTTTTAATTTCATCTATTATATTGTTTGAGAGATACACGGTTATGTAATTAATAATGTTTCACTAAATCATAGCCCACAATTTTAGGTCAGACTGTTAAAATAATGTAGATAATGTGGATTAATGTGATGACTCTATTGGACATCCACATATATTTTTTGCTAATTTTATTTTATACTTATTCATGTATAGCAATTTTGAACATGTAGCTAGCATGTCAGATGGGGCAGCGTGTTAGATCCTGTGTAACTTTTCTACATGCACATTGTATGTTATGTACGTAGATGTCCAACCTGGTGTGGGAGAAACAATATAAAAAGGAGGATTAGCTTAATTATTACTGTATAATATCCGAATTCTATCAAGTTGATCAGAGCACGCGACGGTGGTGCTAAGCTACTTAAAGAATCGGGGCTGATCAAGAACTTCTTAACGTGATATGACTAAGCTGATAAGTTCCTCTCAGAAATGATTAGCATGCTTAATCAGGGGTGGACGCAGCGTGTTGGCTGGGGGGGGGGGGGGGGGGGGCAGCTGCCCCACTCAATTTCTTGTTCTCTTTGCATTATCAAGCTTAAACAGTGATTTGCCTCCACCTAGATCCTCCAACTAGCATGTTTTGCCCCCTCTCAAATTTGACCCTAGATCCGCCCATGTGCTTAATCAGTTATGATATTCCACGTTTAAAGGGAAACTATGGACAAATCTCCTCTAGATATAAACCATGTAAAATTGGAACTACCTGGTTATGTAACCAATAATTTTTCATCATATCATAGACACTAAATTTAGATCTAACTATTAATATAGTTTTGATGATGTGAATTAACATGGTGACTATATTAGACATTCATATATTGTTGTTAGTATATAATAGATTTTTTGTTTGAAAGAAATGGAATTTCAATATGAATTCCTCATCTATCTTTGTCATGAGAATGTTGTTATAGTCTAAAAACATGCACTTTTGTCTATATTATATATATATTTATTTATTAGTCCATGAGAAGTTGACCAAGGAAATAATATGTGTCGTTGGAGCATGCACAAAATCGGAGCATGCATATTTGTCAAGTCATGGGTTTTAGATAAAATAGCTAATTACGAATCTACTATAGACACCATGAGAATTTTTTGTGTGACACATTTTTCAGCGGCTCACGTTACCGTCTTGGAGAAACTTAAAATAAAGCACATGCAGATCTTACTTAGCAAATCAATGTTCATCCCTGCCCCTTTTGGAACAGGGTACATGCATGGTATGAAATATAGTTCTTATTTGGACATAAAACTCCAACTTTTGCATTTTTTTGCATGGTTTTTTAAGAAACAAATGAAATTTGATTGTAAGTTGTATCTATGCTTCTATTGGAAGTTCACAATGATAGAACACCATTAAAATGTGATAGAATGGAAATATAGCATAATTACATATTTGAATTTATGTTATGATATAGGTGAAAATAAAATATTTGATATACAAAACAATAAAATTTGTGTCATATACTCCTCTAATTCACGGGTATACATATGAAAAATTTCCAATGGTTACACAGACTTGTATTTAAGAGGAATTAAATATAGGGTGTCTTTATAAATTTAAACAACAGAATCGGTAAGTGTTGAGTAATCACGACCAAACAGACACCTGAAGTTTAATCTCCATAATTTCTGTTGCTAAAAAGGACCACATAATATCCTAATTAAGTAAAGTGTCCAATTTTAAAAATTATGTGACACCATAATTAAGATAAATTATTTGTTAACTATGTGAAAAATCAGGGTGTGATACAGACGTATTGCATTTCATAGCCCACAAAAAAAACTACTATCATAGATGAGGCGAACTTGGATTAATTCTTTTATCAATTTGGTGGTTGTATCAAGCAATCCATTGTCTTAACTTGTGCCTTGCGAGATCGCTCAATTTCCATTTATTGGCCAAACCACAATGAGTTGGCTGGAGACACCGCGTATGTGACAAAAAAAAATTAAATTAAAATAGTATGATCGTATATTGTTTGGAACCTTGGATGATTAGGACAATGACGTTAAGACAACCTATATATTGAGTTTATTTATATATATATACAAGTCCTCCCGCGATCTTCATTCCTATTGGCCATAACCTGTGTTGTTGACATTGGCAATGGTTTAGAGTTTCCTTAATGAAAATTAATAAGGTTGTCCCTTCTATGAAAACAGTTAGGTGTATAATATAGAAATTTGAAAAACAAGATCGTGATAATGTATAATTTCATGACAACTAAACTACCAGGGGTTGTGGCCTCCATGTATTAGTTTGATGTGATGAGAATTGAAGTACCATTGGAATGTGAGAACTGTGGTTGGTGAGTTCTGACTTTATCATGTACAGAAAATTCCTTCTACACATAGGCTGATAGGCATATATATCCAAGTCCTGATAATGGGTAGCATTACATCATCCATCTGCATAATGCGCAGCCTGCAATGTATCCAGCCAACATCGTGCAGTCTACCCAATATTGTTACTAAATGTACTAGTATCATTATCAGGTCAGTGATTATGTTAAAGTTGGAGTGTCCGAACGGAACATACATGCGTGCATGCATAGACACCCGTAGAGTATGCTTAATGACAATCCAGCTACTGCTGAAATTAAATAGCAGACGATAAAAAGACAGCAGAATACTACAGCAGCTCGCAATGTTGCTCCGGAGTTAGTCTAGCTAGGCCACATGGAAGCCTAGCCATCTAACGGGTCTATAACTGAAAAAGGCTGGACTTGCAAAACTCTCGTTCTTCGCTCGTTTAGGTCGGTAAAACTATCAACATCATAGCTTGTCTATATAATTGTTTCTAATTATTTGGAATTGTATGATGCAATCATCAGCACAATATATAACATTATGACACCATTAAGTAATATGTAGTCAATAAACTACAATAACCAGAAACAATTTTTCACATGGATGAAAGATTTAGTGCTAACTCTATACCTTACCGAGTTAAATGAGATAACTTGCTAACTTGTCTGCGCTTTAGTTCGTATAACGTCTAAAACTAAAACTTGGTTCGACTCATTTTACGCCAATTTTGAGTGAAGCCGGGTCAGAGTTATGAGCTACTCATTTAGCTTGCGAGTTTCGAGTTTAGATTTCAGCCGTAGGATGGTAGAATTGCATCAAAGTTGATGAACATGAAACACACAAAAATATTTCGCTTTTCATTTTGTTTGGTTACATCCAAGGTCTCCAATGCTCAACTATGATCTGTCGGAATGACTGAATGTGCCATTACTCCTCAAATATAGGTAAAAGCAACACGGAGACATTAAGGGCGCGATTGATAGCCCGCATGAAGGCAAACCAGGCCCTGGGGAGGAGAAATGCGTTGATTGGATTGCTCCGCCGAGTCTGCGTTGGGGCTCGCATGCGCGTCAAAGCAGCCTTGGCCCAGGCCCTGGGGATACCCTCGAATCGGGAGTTTCCCTAGGACCACCCTCTTCTCTGGCCCCCGAGAGCCAAAAGTGGTCAACACCCGCACGAGCGGCTGTGACCATGGAGATGGCGCGAGCTCCCGCATGCAAGAAAAAAAGTGGCGGGAGGATTCCGTCACCTCCCGCCGAGACCACCACGCTATTTCTACCCCCTCCTCTCACCACCGAGTTTGAAACCTCCATTTCCCCCTTCAAGCTCTCTTCTCCCGCGCCCAAGGAAGGTAAGTAGGCGGTGTGGGCGGTGATGACGGCTGGGCTACTCCGACCACTTCATCAACCAGGATACTCCTCCGTCCACCTCAAGCCATGACTGTAAGTACCAACACCATCACATCTCAAGCACATCCATGTTGTTAGGTTTAGATCTGTGACCGGTTTTGCTTAGATATATCCCTGCTATAAGCTTGTAGCTAAGAACTGTGCATGATTAAGCTTAGATTTGTTGATGTTCAATGTTAAATCTGTGAATCTTAACCTAAATGAGCATGCCTTTTGTTCTTGTTCTTTGTATGCCTACTATTTGTTGATGTAGGCTTGCATGTTTAAGCTTAGATTCGTTGATGTAGGCTTGTAGTCATGATCTTCTTCTTTGTATGCCTACTATCATTTCACTAGCTTGTACATCCCATCATGTAGTTCTTGCTATTCGTGATCTAGTTAATTGTACCATCGTTTCACTACCTTGTACATTGTGTGGAATGTAGGATTTGTTGTGCCAGGAATTCCTTAGCCAGGCTCTTGTCCCTATTGAGGAGTTGCAGATCCCTTCATTTGTCGCCGATTCGCAGCCTCTCGTGGGTGACAAGCTTGTGGATGTGGAGGTTGGGCAGTTTTTCAGAGCAGCCTCAGTTTGCGCAGCTTGGATCATCGTCCTAGAGCATAGTGCAGAGCCTTGTCCAGAGTGTGGCATCGAAGGTTGCCCTGAACATTGCAAAGGCAAGGAAGGAGAAGGACCTGATTGATGCTAGCGCAGCCCACAAAGCGCACACTGCGCAAATGAAGGGCACCATGAAGTGGCTGCCATTTCAGTCCTCCTTTATCCTCGAGAAGATGTGTGAGCTCATCTGAACCGGTGTTCGTACTGACAAGGACTTCAAAGAGGTCCACCTCACTGCTGTTTCCAAGGCGCTCTTCGAGCATTGTGGAGCGGAGGTGACTTCTACTTAGGTGTACAACCACCTAAGGAAATGGAGGACGAGGTGGATCCATATTAGCAAGTTGAGAGATCTGAGCGGTGCTCAATGGGATAAGGACAACTGCAGCACCGTGCTACCAAGGACACGTCACGGTTAGCACCTCTATTACATTGCACTGTCCTTTGATCATCCATGCCCACTGCTAATAGTCGTCGTTCTCATCCTTGTTTAGGATCACCCCAAGGATGCCGAGTTCCTCAACATGCCCATCTTGAACTACCATGAGATGCACACCATATTTGTTGGTGGTATCGCCATGGGCTCCAATGAGCCCCTGGGCGCACCTTCACCTCCTACTGCAGAGTATGAGACCGACTCGCAGGAGTTTGAGACCATCATCATCGATGGCCCAGAGAAATCTTCCCCCGCACCTGGAGGAAAGGGAAGAGAGGTGGGCTGGCTGAGGATGAGCTCCATGCCTTCCGCAGCATGACTGAAGCCGTCAAGGACATCGCGCAAGCGATCAGGGACAACAAGCCTACCGACGTCCACCTAGACCTCTACAAGGCTGTCATGGACATGCTTGAGTACTCCCTGATGCTCTCATGGCGGCGCTTAACCACCTTGTCGACCACAAGGCCCAGGGCATCACCTTTGTTGCCATGGGAGAGTCCCACAGGTCCCTCTGGCTCAGGAGTTACCTGGCCAAGAACTACTATAATGTGTAGTGGGTGCCCTAGAGCATTGTGGGGCTGGGGAGGGCATGCTTGCTTGCTTCTGATGGCTGATGATGATCTACGATGTATATTTTGGTGGTAGCTAGGATTCATAAACTTCTTATGTCCTGTAAGTAACATGAGGTGGTACATACTAAACCCCTCATGTGATGAAGACTTTGCGGTGGTAGGACGACACCCACTTTTGATGTGGTGCTAGGTTTACATCTTAGTGCTAGGATGAACTTGTGATCCCCTTTTGGTAACTATGATGCATGCTCCCCTTTAGTTCATAAGCTTGTGCAATTGTTCACTTTCTTGGATGATCTTTGCTGACTAGATTTGTTACCTCATCATATACTTACCTTTGTTGTTTCTGTTTTGTGGTTAGTGGTACGTCTTCTTCAGTGAGAGGCAGCCAGGAGTCTACAGTTCTTGGAGGATCTGCCAGGCTCAGGTCAATGGTTTCCCAAACAACAGCTCTAGAGGATACCAGACTCTGGAGGAGACAGAGGAGGAGTTCCACCAATTCCTGGCTGATGAGGCAATAACTTATCAAGGTATGGTTGTTCAAGCACTCCCTGCTTAAGGAATGGCTCTTCAAGTCCTGCCTGTTCAATGCAGGCTTGTGCAAGCTATGCCTCTCCAAGCAATGGCTATTGAAGCAATGCCTCACCATGGCGGACACAGGTTTAGAAACTTCATCATCCTTATACTGCTGGTGGTGATCGCGAGGCTGCTGTTTTTCACGTAGGTGATGTATGATCGCATGTTGTGATAACCTTACCAATTTTTGAAAAGGGTAACTGTTAGAACACTAAGATGGTTAACCAAACAGCTTGACATTGTATCTGTGGTGCTACAGATTGAGTTTGCAGGCATCCAAACAAATTGGCCAAAGCTGACACAGAGACACAGCTAAATCCCTCGTGGGCGACCAAATGAAACATCTAAAATGATTTTTAGGTCGCATCATGCGATCCTAGCTCCCTAGCGGGGAGCCAAAAAAGACCTACGAGCAACCAATCGCGCCCTAATAGTCACTACCATGCATCTTGTATCTTCCTCTAATTAAGACTGAATGTATTACTAGGATGCAAGCAAAATTAAACGCTACTCCCTACGTCCCGGTTTATTTATCCTACACGTATCTTTAGATCATTAATTTTATCAATTTATAATAAGATATATATTACAAAAAAGATATCATTAGAAATTTTAGACATTATATTTTCTAGTTATATAATTTTATGTTATATAATTTATATTATATATATTAAATTGATGAGCTAGCAAACCGTAGGGAGTAAGACATGCAGGTCTACCAAGTACCAACCCCCTCTACATTAATTAAATTGCATCTCCACTCGCATATATTCTGCGGTGCAATTACATTAAAGGATGCATATCAAGGTCTAGTGACATTTCCCTTTCAAGAAACATATATACTATACTACTCTACTCAAGTCTTAGGGTCGGCCGTGATTTCACCAACTTCGCAGAAGGCATTATAAATTAGGCCTCTAGCCAAGCTCTCTGCCGCACACAAACACAAGTGCTAGGGTTAGAGAGAGGAACTAGAGCTAGCTACTAGCTAAGTGAGAGGGACGTCATGGATATGTTGCCAAAGCGCGATGGTAACCACGTTCCTCTGAGCCCCATCACCTTCCTGTCGAGGGCCGCCTCTGCCTACGCCGAACGCACCTCCCTCGTCTACGGCAGCACCACCTTCACATGGAAGCAGACGTACCATCGCTGCTGCCGCGTCGCCGCCGCGCTCCAGGAGATGGCCGTCTCCAAGAACGACGTCGTACGTTCAGTGTCTAATTCCTTTGTCTCTTAAGATTAACTGGATACTAGAGTATAACTAACAAATCCTGGCATTGCAAGGTGTCGGTCCTTTCACCCAACTCGCCGGCGATGTACGAGTTGCACTTCGCCGTGCCGATGGCCGGCGCGGTTTTCAACGCCATCAACTCGCGTTTGGACCCGGCCGGCTTGGCTGCCATCATCGGCCATGCCCAGCCCAAGGTGCTTCTTGTGGACTACGAGTACACCGGCGTCGTCACCGCGGCGATCAAAGCCCTGAGCACCGACGCGCCGAAGCCGGTGCTCGTGGTGATCGACGACCATAACAAGCCGACGGGAGCCCGCATGGTCGGCGCTGACCTCGAGTATGAGCAGCTGGTGGCGGGCGGCAACCCGGCGAGGTACCCTCCCCGCGACGTCGAGGACGAGTGGGACGCCGTCACCCTTAACTACACCTCCGGCACGACGGCGGCGCCCAAGGGCGTCGTGTACAGCCACCGCGGCTCCTACCTCAGCACCGTGGCCAATATCATCCAGTGGGGCCTCGTCCACGAGGCCGTCTACCTGTGGTCGCTCCCCATGTTCCACTGCAACGGCTGGGCCTGCACGTGGGGCGTGGCGGCGTGCGGCGGCGTCAATGTCTGCATCCGCTCGCCCACCGCCGTTAACATATACACGGCAATAGACAACTACGGCGTCTCCCACATGTGCGTGGCGCCGGTGCTATTCAACGTCCTGATAGAGGGCCGGCGTGAGCCGCTGCCCCGCCCCGTGCAGGTGCTCACCGGCGGCGCGCCACCGGCGGCGGCTGTCCTCGACAGCGTGGAGAAGCTCGGGTTCAAAGTCACACACTCCTACGGCATGACGGAGGCCACGGGACCTGCTACGTATTGCGAGTGGCGGCCGCGGTGGGACGCCCTGCCGGCGCCAGAGCGCGCGGCGCTGAAGGCCCGGCAGGGCGTGAGCGCGCTCTCCCACGCCGCGGTCGACGTGAAGGATCTCAACACCATGACGAGCGTGCCTCGTGACGGAGCCACCCTCGGCGAGATCGTGATCCGCGGGAGCGGCGTCATGAAAGGGTACTACAAGAACCCCGAGGCCACCGAGGCGGCGTTCCGCGGCGGGTGGTTCCTGACCGGCGACGTCGGGGTGGTGCACCCGGATGGGTACGTGGAGATCAAGGACCGGTCCAAGGACGTGATAATCTCCGGCGGAGAGAACATCAGCAGCGTGGAGGTGGAGTCGGCGCTGCACGGCCACCCGGCGGTGCTGGAGGCGGCGGTGGTGGCCATGCCGCACCCGCACTGGGGCGAGACGCCGTGCGCGTTTCTGTCGCTCAAGGAAGGCGCCTCGCAGGTGAAGGAGGAGGAGATCGTCTCCTTCTGCCGTGGCAAGATTGCGCGCTTCATGGTGCCCAAGAAGGTGGTGTTCGTGGATCAGCTGCCCAGGAACTCCACGGGCAAGGTGCAGAAACTTGTGCTCCGCGAGAGGGCGCGTGCGTTGGCTGCCAACAAGGAACAGCACTTGGTCACCGGGTCTAGGCTCTGACTTCGCTTCCGAATTAATGCCCGGCCTCCAAGTACTTGTGGATTTCTTTTTATATCCTGATCAATATTCCACATACTTTTCTATGTACTACTACTCCTTTACCGATATGTAAATCTTATCTGTCTAATCTGTAAGTCGTATTTTCTTATGTTCAATCAATATTGTGGAAACATATATCTCTACAAATCTATTGCAATACGACTGGTCCGTGGCGGTTGTAAATACGTCTTCAATCCGCTCATTACGTTTTCGTCTAACATGTTATTTCCGGTTTTCGTCCAACTACCCATAGAGCATCTCTAGCTAAGACTATAAAAGGCCCCAAAAAAACATAAAAAGTCCGACGAGTTTATAGTTTCATGGAAAAATAGGCGCAAATCAGAGCCTGTATACGCGGCCCGGCCCATAAATCGTTTTAAGGCCCCCGTACTCGAGCAGCCGTGACCCAGATATATAGCGGCCGGAGGGCATTTTATGGGTCCAAACCCTACTCCCTAAGCCGCTCTCCTCCCGCTCCGCCTCCTGCCGCCGCTCTCCTCCGGCGACAAATCGCCGGCGTTCCGCGCATGAATCGGCAGATCCTTTTGCGGCGATGGCTTCCCAGAGCTCTCGTGCAGGTCTAGGTGGCGGCCACATCGGCGGAAGCGGCGGAGACGACGACCGAGCGGCACCAGAGACCCTCGCTCCGTACGCGAACCATGGCGGGGGATCGTTGTCCTCGTGTCGTCGCCCCTGCTCTCCGACCTTGCCTCCTTCCTCCTACTCCTCCAACGAGGCCGAGGAGGGGCACGTCATCGGCTGTGAGAACTATGTCAAGAACGAGACGGAGGAGGCGCGCACACTGGCGGATGTGTGCTGGCCAAAGGCGGCCGCAACGGAGAAGATGGCGAAGGAGGTGGACCATCGCGCCGCGCTTCAGGCTGACATGGCCTTCCAGGAGAGGGAGGCTGCCCGCGAGCAGAGATTGGCGGCGGCCGCACACGCTCTCATCCCCCCACCCCCGCCGCCTGTTCTAGGTCACCACCACCGCCATGGACAGGCCCCGTGAGTTCTCGCGGGGCCACATTTTGTGTAGTATGATCGGCGTGCGTGTACCGTGGTGCTTTTGTAAAGAACTATGGTTTAATTTTAGTGAAATATGCTCGTTTGCGATGAACTGCGATGATCTCCGACAAACTAAAATTCCGCGCGAATGTTTTTTAAAATATTAGTTTTTGGGCTATGGGTTCTGATCTGCGCCGACAGCAACATGAACTACAAACTCATTTTCGGTTTCCCTTACTCGCATTTTTATGGTTTTGGATATACGGGGACTACTAGAGATGCTCTTACCGCTTCGCTATTTTGCATGACCTTATTACCGACCCACAGCGGCCCACGAGTGGACTGCCTCTGTCTAGGTCCTAACCTAGTGATGCACCGTCGAGAAGCCGAGCACGCGATCCCCCTTCTGTCGCGATATCATTGGCCCGCAATTAAAGACATGGCGAAACAATTCTGGTGAAGGTATAGGGTGGAACGATTCAGGTGAGGGCATGACGGTGAAGTTGAAGTTCATGGCAGCATGGGCATCATCATGTCCGTACCGGCGGCAGTGGTCATCAGTGACGATTGAAGGAATCGAGCAAGGTCCCACCTCACCGATGAGATGGCATCTACCCAAAATTATTAAATATAGATACAACCCTTAAGAAACAATGCATTGTGTTTGTTGTATCTTTTATCTAGGATAATATGTTAAGAAATAATGTATTGTGAAAGGCCTTATGCAATGCATGCAGCATCAAATTTCTTTTATCAGTTTCCAATGCCTTCATTTATTTTGAGCTTTGTTGGGTGGGGTCAGTCAGATGGCATCCAATCAATGGTGTTCTGGAGGTTCCCGGTAATTATGTAGCATAATTTTCGTGTGATTATTATCACCACGCTCTTTAACATCACAGGAAGTATTCACATCATGTGGACGTGTAGGTATTCATTCTTATAACTTGAGAATGTGTACAGTGTAGAACAGAACGGAGTATTGATTGACCAATCCAGATGGTCCACATAAATCCCTACAAACATAGTTATTTGTGTAATTGTATTTATTGAATGCAATATATATTACATTTACACTGCTAGAAAACAGAAGGTGCATATGAATTACGAGCGGGTGGAAGGGGAGGAAGCTTACTTTTTTTAATCCACCGCCCTCTTGCCCAACCCGACGCGAACGCCGATCAAATTTGATGGGAATTTATCGGCAAAACCTTAGCGTCGTTTGTGTTGGAGTGGTCAATTGAGAGGCCTAACGCATCTTCATCTCGCCCCTCCCTTATTGATTTATTAATATTCATTATCTTACTCTACTCCGCGACCCCGAGGTGTTGAAGGCCTTTGTGAAGTTGGTTGAGGTGGCAATGGCAGCACATAGCTCTGTTTACATTCTTCTATTTTTCCAAACTAAGAAGTATGTGGTGCATTGGTGCATAAGGGAGAGGTGAATGACTAAGAAGATTTCAACGCTTGAAGAAACAATTATAGATTTTGAAGAGAATTTTTTACCCATATTCATGTCTGACTCAGAATTCAAAAGGTCCATTATGTAGTATATCTTAATAGATAATGGAATGTTCAGTTTTCTTGGTGCTATATTGCAACACCCCAACTTTTGTATTCAAGTTTAGGCAATGTTTAGTGAGGCAAAAATGAGGGACAAAAAAGACTTTTTGCAAATAACCAAATAAAATAAAGTCCATGCATGTTTGCCTTGAATTTTGTGTTAATAGATAATAGAAACTTTTTGCAACAAACTAAATAATAAAGTTCTTGAGAAAAATGGTTGTTGAGACAAACCATCGACTCATTCTTTTTAGGAAAAATTCTTACTACATCACTCTGTACTTGGAGTCCCAACAACTGATAAATTTAGAAAGTAGAATTGCTACCATCAGCAGATGCTGCATAGGCGGAGCAAGCGCAATGGTGGCGAAGGCGGCCGCCGAGATTAGTGGTGGGCATGGTCAGCGGAGCTCCTGGCGGCGGGCATGGTCGAGTCATGAGGATATCCAAGCTAGTCAACATGGGATAAAGTAGATTTTTTTAATTGAGCGAACATGTTCGCCCAGTGCACGTCAGCCTAGAGAGTGGGTCCCACTGTTAGTCTGGCCATTTGTTTGTTGTCAATTTTATTTTGGCAGACATTGCATAAAATTCTCAAATACATGTGATATTGTGATATTAGTAAACCGTAAAACTCACTTAGCTAGGAGCCTCCACAGTGTTTAGATGTCTTGGGCTGTCTGATCTTGTCGTTCCTATTTAAAGTAAAAGATTGAGAGAATGAACAGTTGCTTTCATTGATGAATAAGGGGGTATTTATACCCCTGGAACAGGTGCCAATCAAAGGCGGTTTACAAGGTTTGCGCCCTTTCGGAGGGACGCGGCGTTTGGCCAAAACTAACTGTCTACTTAGCTTAGGATCTAAGCTAACCTAACTAATAACTGCCTAGTTAACTTAGGAGATAAGCTATTTTATTTCTAACACTCCCCCTTGGACAACGCCATATCTTGAAAATCCTTTGTATAATCTTTAGGATATTCTCGGATAGTCTCGAAAGTTTTCTTGCATATCCATGAGGACGCCCTTGTAAACAATGCTGCTCTTTATAAATTCTGTCATCTTGAAAGTCATCATCTTTAGAATCTCTCCCCCAAAAACCCTGTGGGAAAAAATATGAGGAGAGTTGTATTTGGTATGTTGTTAAAACTCCTTTAAATCCAGTGGGAAAAACAAGGAGAAAATGATACAACATATAGTGATTGTTATCTCCTTAATAACTCATATGAGAAAAACCTTGAAAAGGAAAAATCTCATTAGTGAGTTTAGAGAATAACATATATGCCATGTGTACTTCCTTCTAAAAACCCCGATAGGGAAAAATAGGAGGTATGGCATATATCTTATGAAAATAATGCAAAGAGTGCAATACGATATGCCACTAAAAACTCCTTTAAACCCAATGGGAAAAAGAAGGAGAAAGCGATATGGCATATCTAAACACTTGTATTTATATTGTCTCATTAAAAACCTTTATGAGAAATCATCAGGAAAAACTCATCAAGGGAAAAAGAGTACAATACATATGATCTGAAGATCATCAATGGGTTAAAATTAGGGAATTTACTCCCCCTGAATTGTGCAAATCTCAAAATTGTCTTATACCAATTCCATGACATAGTTATGAAATACAAAGTTGGTAATTAAAGACATTGTGAATAAATCTATTAGATTTTCACAATATATGTTTGCAAGAACAATATCCCCACTTTGGGAAATGCTATTTTACTAGCAATACTTTGCACTATTGTTCTCTATATAACCCACATGTATTTGAGTAATACAAGTGTGCATTATCTTGATAGATATGGTAGATGATTCTGTTGAATCCTAACCATGTCATTTTGAATGTGGTTAATCATTCTATGAAGCCATATAAATTTTATGATGCTTCGAAGTATAGTAATTATTCTAGAATGATTAATGAGGGTAGAATTTAGAGTCTATTATGAAGATATCCTTGAGATGGATCTTCTATTGAGTTCAGTCTATGATATGGCATTTATTGGGATCAGATGATTATAGCCAATATATGTATATCACATGATGGTCAAACCTTGATGTTCCAGAAGGAATTATCAAGATATATATATATATATATGTATTTAGTGCCTTGAAGATACCGAAGGATATTACTTCACTCATCGTTTGGTTGGATGTTGCACTTTAATAAACTGACAACAAAAATGTTGTCACATATGATGTAGTTTGTGAGGTATGGAACTATGGGTCCCAATATCACTTCTTCATTGATACCATTAATGAATGATTTGTACCTTGATAGGGATAGTATGACCATATGTGTTGATATGGTTTATCCATATTTACTTTCTACCACATTTTATGGATACATGAAGACTGATAATATGTATTCCTGAGGGGATATACTCAGGTTGTGAACTTGATTGGTATTTGGTTTAATCCAAATCTCCATCATAAGATGATTATAAGCACCTTTCATGTATATAATTTGATGATAAAGTCATCTACATGTATAAAGGTCATGTATAATCCAGTAAAGGATTTTGTTTATGACTATATGTAAGCAATCATCATTATTTGAGTAATCCCTTTGAAGAAGGAATTCTCTTGGTCGGTTGTACCATATAATTTTTCCGACTATCTCTTCAAGTCATAGAGTGACTATTGAAGATTTACACAAATATATGTTGCGATTTTCTTCTGGATATAATCCCTCATGGGACTTTAATATAGGTATCCAAAATGAGTGATCCATATGCGTATGGATTCATCAATTGCATGAATAGTTTATTTGTAACTGCCAATAATATTAATATCGAAACTTAATCCATATATACCAAGAGGGTATGTTACATCATAATTGATGTCGGGTCTCTGCGTGAACCCTTGTGCTACTAGCCTCGCTTTTTCACCACCTCATTGTTTTCGTTATTAACAAAAATTTATTGATCTTTCAAAGGAAAGATCCTTATGACGAGTAGGAATTACTGAGGTAGATACCTCTATTTTGTTGAGCGAATGCTATTCTTATTTAATTGCTTCCTTCTAGTTGAACCAATATACAAGTGCATGAGGCACTTTGCCATGGACTTTGGTTCAGGGCCCTAAAGGTTTTAGCAATATTTAAGAATAAATATATGTCGACAAATGTAGGCTTTTATGTTATATGATTCTGTTGAATCAATGGATTTGTGGAAATATTATTTACATCATTTAACTCCTCATGATTTCCCATAACAACGGAGTCAACGTGTTTCGATGTCCAACACTTAAAATTGTGTGCACATTTGTGTTGGTTTGGATGGTGAGCATCCATTTTGTGTTATTCAACTTGAGGTTGAATTACATTTACAGTTTGAGGATAGCATTTCCTCTATGTCCGCGGAAACATATGAGAATTTAAATCCCATGTGACAAGATTTCTCCCCCTTTTGCTCTCATTTGGGGAGAAAAGTGGTTGAATTAGGTACCTCCACTTATGTTGCATATTGGTTGCATGAATAATATGATGTAGTGACATCTTTATTCTCTGTAAATGAATGTGGCAGATTTGCAATGTGTTGCAAATTTATGATTGAACTTAATGTTCAAATTTTCAAGTACGTGAATATGAGGACTGAATGTCTATGACATTTCTACTTTATTTATCGGCATTATTTGTGGTACTAATCTCCCCCTAATACCGAAAATGTCCATATTGCAAATGCAATCAACATACGGACTATTAATAACTCCCTTGTTAGGGTCAAGTATTTGACGGATAATACCTTAGTTATTTCTCACATAGATCCCAGTTTGATGTGAGAGCCCATGTTGTACGTTGGGGTGGTGATATCGGTATATAACCGAATTATCGCAGATGGGAAATACTTGTTTGATTTCCATGTACTTACTGCAAGGGGAAGCAGTTTGATATGCAGTTATTATGATCTTGATCAGATCTCCAACAAGAGGTTGGTATAATTAAATTTTCTTGATGTGGTCATTTAATTAGTTACACTTTTGATAAAGAGTTTAGTTGCAACATTTTGGGTATGTACATGAGGTACTTAGTGAAATCATAAATGCTCATTAAGATGACATTCATATGGTTTTAATCCATATCTTACAATAATTTGCTCTAATTTAATAATTGAGCAATTAATTTAGTAAGATCATGAGTTTGTGAAGATTAGAGACCCACATAAGGACATCTATAGGATGCGCCTATGGATACCATGAAGTACTAATATGACACATATAATGATTGAATAGTCCACCTATATATTCTTGTATATGTTCAAGAATTTGAGTGGCTCATTTCTAATTTTAAGGTGAGAGAGCCTTAAAATAATAATTTTCTCATGGCACATGTGGTGCACATAAAATCTGATGACTTGAGAATTTTGCAACTTTTAAGTTGTGACCAACAAGATTTTATAATTTTTCGTATCATCCCTATGATGGGATGACTAAGGCCATAATGCCAAATGTTAAATTTATTAACATTTGAAAAATTACTTTGTACGCAACAAAATTTGTATGAATTTGGTTCATACATTGAATTGTAATGTCTAAAGAACATGATATTATTGGACAACATACCACATGTAGTAGTATAATTATAGGCTAAGTGATATAATGGGATAGTTATAAGACCAAATATGGTCACCAAAATGTCTTGGGAATTTTATTCCTCAATCAAATTATGATTGCGAAGGAGTGGATCTCCTACCAGACTATACTTGCGTTCTCTTTCTGATGAAGACTATAAGTATAATCAGCAACCATATTATATTCTGATGCTTATCGAAGTGAGCTTCGACGTTATCCCATTGAACTCATATTAATTGATGCATTTGTTGCATAACCTAACCAATGATTTTGGGAATTGGAAATGCATATGTATGATGATTCATACAATAACATATGTGATAAACTTGATAGTTAGCTTATCCCTTTTAATAAGATTAAATTTGTTTTTGTTTGTCATTTTACCTCAACTTTACATTAATTTCTCATGGTTTATTTTGAGACCAACGAGATTTGTAGCTCATTGACTACTAGTATGAATTTTAGGTAATTGCATATCACCATAGGGTGTATTTAATGATTCTTCAGAAGAAGATATCATATATTTTTAACCTAAAATTAAGACAATAATGCTGATGCATTATTATCAAAGGAGGGTGTAAAGTACATTAGAGGTTTTGATCAGATCTTTATAACATTTTTCTGATCACAAAATATCAACTTTTGAGTTGATTATCTAAACAACAAAAAGAGAAAAAATCTGCAATGTAGTAGAAGTCCTCAAAAATGTTTGAGAAACACTATTACCATTGCGTTTATGCATCATATATCTCCTTGATGAAGATTTAGAGCAAAATCGATATTTAATCAATTCTCTCATGTAATGTGAGTTCAGCGATTTCCACGAATGGGAATGATAGCCATGTCCTACATGAGATGATCATGTAACTCATTTACTATGTTAGTAAATTTAAATTGATGAAAAATACTCTGAATGAGCATATGTTAATGGTCAAGGTGATTCCTTAATGACCATATGGTAGACATTCAATGTTGATACATTAAATGGTATTTATATCAATGTTTTGGACTTTATTCCTAAAGTGATGGGTGATATTATATTTTGCGCCAAAACATGGATATATACTTTTAACATTGGTATTCGCGGTGAATATAATTATCATCATATGATATATAAATAGTAGTATATGGGAAATAATGGACTATGTCTTGATAGACATTAGAGCCATGTCCAATAATTATAGATCCCACATCTTACCAATGTAATAGAAGCATGAAATAACCATGCATGAATTGTTTTTACTATGCTGGTAAAATTTATTTTGGTAAACAACAAGCATGTTTTAGAGGAACATTTTGAAATTTAAGCAGATGCTTATAAGTCATATATGTGTAGATCTTCGAATTTCAAGTTAACACGTTGTAGATAATCTCCTTTTTTATAGAGTACATCTCTCAGTAGTAGGAAGCATAGTCTGACATGTGCCAGTAGATGCCTTATCCTATTACCTTGTGTTATACTTTGACATTGACTTATTCGGAAGAGCACTTTGTAGGTAATCTTATTGTCGTAATGACGAATAAGTATGGCTCGTAGTAATGGATAATCTGCATTTTATGCAGTAGATGCCATCACCTTGTGTTTCACGAATAATATTCGAGATAGTCACATATATTTTTATCTCATATTTTATTAATGAGAAATTTTGCAAGAAAATTAAATTTCAAGTGCAAAATTAAATTGTTGTACCAAATTTAATGTTATAAAATGCTAAAGGCAAATATATTAATGACATTTCATATTACATAAATACTAGACAGAAGGTCTAGAATCTTTATGTCATTGTTGATTTTACCTCATATTTTGAGTGAGAATTTTGCAATGAAAAAATAGCTTCCAATTGCAAAATATAACGTGTTTAAGAATGAAAGAATGAGAATCCAAAGAGTAATTCTATTGATTGAGTGTTGGGGTATATATATCCCCCGTACAGGCGCCTCAATGGCGGTTTACAAGGAAGCGTCTGTTCGATGAACAGACGTGATTGGTGTTTGGACAACGCTATATGTTAACTGCAAGGTAGTTACCTTAATGACTAAGCTAACTGCTTGTTAGGCTAATTCTAATACTAATTTAATTCTAACACTCCCCCTTGGACAACGCCATTTCTTGAATATGTCTTGTATAATCTTCAAAAATCTTCTTGTATGTTATTGAGAGTGTTCTTCCACAACCTTGAGTATGTCCTTGTAAACTCTTGAGATTCTCTTTGATCTTGATATCTTGGTAATATCTCCCCCAAAACCCAGAGGGGAAAAATATGAGGAGAGTAGTATTTGACATGTTGTTAAAACTCCTTAAAACCCTATGGGAAAAATAAGAAGAAAATGATACAACATATAATGATTGTTGTCTCCATGAGAACTCATATGAGGAAAACCTTAGAAAAGGGAAAAACCTCACAGATGAGTTTAGAGAACAATAAATATGCCTTGTATACTTCCTTATAAAAACCCCAGTGGGGAAAAATAGGAGGTACGACATATATCTAGAGTAAATATTGCAAATAGTGCAATATGATGTGCCAATGAAAACTCCTTTAAAACCCAATGGGAAAAATATAAGGAGAAAACGATATGGCATATCTAGCACTTGTATTTATATTGTCTCATTAAAAACCTTTTATGAGAAACCAAAAGGGAAAACTCATGAAGGGAAAAAGAGTACAATATTATATGATCTGATGATCCTCAATGGGTTATCTCATATGGGAGTTTACTCCCCCTGAACTTTGCAAATCTACGAGCAATTTGCTATGCAATATTGTTCCATATATAACCCATTTGCATTAGAGTAATACAAATGTGCATTATCTTGATAGATATGGTAGGTGATTCTGTTGAATCCTAACCACATCATTTTGAATGTGGTTAATCATTCTGTGAAGCCATGTAAATCTTATGATGCTTCAAAGTATAGTAATTATTCCAGAATAAATAATGAGGATAGACAATAGAGTCTATTATGAAGATATCCTTGAGAAGGATATTCTAGTGACTTCAGTCCATAATATGGCATTTATTGGGATCAGATGATTGTAGTCAATATATGTATATCACACGATGGTAAAACCTTGATGTTCCTGAAGGAATTAATCAAGATATATATTTAGTGCCTTGAAGATACCGAATGATATTACTTCACCCAATGTTTGGTTGGATTTTGCACTTTATTAAACTGACAACAAAAATATTGTCACATATGATGTAGTTTGTGAGGTATGGAACTATAGGTCCCAATATCACTTCATCGTTGATACCATTAATGAATGATTTGTACCTTTATAGGGATAGTATGACCATATGTGTTGATATGGTTTATCCATATTTACTTTCTACCACATTTTATGGGTACATGAAGATTGAAATATATATTTTCCCAAGGGGATATACTCAAGTTTTGTGAACCTGATAGGTATTTGGTTTAATCCAAATCTCCGTCATAAGATGATTGCAAGAACCTTTCATGTATTATATATAATTTGATGATAAAGTCATCTACATGTACAAAGGTCATGTATAATCCAATAAGGAATTTGTTTATGACTACATGTAAGCAATCACCATTATTTGAGTAATCCTTTTGAAAAAGGAATTCTCTTGGTCGGTTGTACCATATAAATTTTCCGACTATCTCTTGAAGTCATAAAGTGACTATTGAAGATTTACACAAATATATGTTGTGATTTTCTTTTGGATTTAAGCCCTGAAGGGACTTTAATATAGGTATCCAATATGAGTGATCCATATGTCTATGAATCCATCAACTGCATGAATAGTTTATTTGTAACTGCCAATAAAACTAATATCGAAACTTAATCCACATATACCAAGAGGGTATGTTGCATCATAATTGATGTCGGGTCTCTGCGTGAACCCTTGTGCTACAAGCCTCGCTTTTCCACCACCTCATTGTTTTCATTATTAACGAAAAGTTACTGATCTTCCAGAGGAAAGATCCTTATGAGGAGTAGGTATTACTAAGGTAGATACCTCTCTTTTATTGAGCGAGTGCTATTCTTATTTAATTGCTTCCTTCTAGTTGAACCAATATACGAGTGCATGAGGCACTCTGCCATGGACTTTGGTTCAGGGCCCTAAAGGTTTTTAGCAATTTTAAGAATAAATATATGTCAACAAATGTAGGCTTTATGTTATATGATTCTGTTGAATCAATGGATTTGTGGAAATATCATTTACATTATTTAACTCCTCGTGATTTCCCATAACAATAGAGTCAATGTGTTTCGATGTCCAACACTTAAAATCGTGTGCCCATTTGTGTTGGTTTGGATGATGAGCATCATTTTGTCTTATTCAACTTGCGGTTGAATTACATTTACAGTTTGAGGATACATTTCCTCCATTCCGCGGATTCATATAATAACTTAAATCCATGTGAGAAGGTTTCTCCCCCTTTTGCTCTCATGTGGGGGAAGAGTGTTTGGATTAGGTACCTCCACTCTTCTTGCATATGGATTGCATGAATAATACGATGTAGTGACATCTTTATTCTCAGTAAATGTATTTGGCAGATTTGCAATGTGTTGCAAATTTATGATTGAACTTCATGTTCAGATTTTTCAAGTACGTGAATATAAGGACTAAATGTCTATGGCATTTCTAATTTATTTATCGGCATTCATTGTGGTATTATCTCCCCCTAATACCGAAAATGTCCTTATTGCAAATGCAATCAACGCATAGGGCTATCAATAACTCCCTTGTTAGGGTCAAGTATTTGACGGATAAATAATTATACTTAGTTATTTCTCACATAGATCCCAATTTGATGTGAGAACCCATGATGCACGTTGGGGTGGTGATATCGGTATATGACCGAATTATCGCAGATGGAAAATACTTATTTGATTTCTACGTACTTACTGCAAGGGGAAGCAGTATGATATGTAGTTATTATGATCTTGATCACATCTATGCCGTGTAAGGACGCATATTGCCAACAAGAGGTTGGTATAATTAAATTTTCTTAATGTGGTCATTTAATTAGTTACTCTTTTGATAAAGAGTTTAGTTGCACCAATTTAGGTATGTACATGACGTACTTAGTAAAATCATAAATGATCATTAAGATGACATTCACATGGTTTTAATCCATATCTTGTGATAACTTGCTCTAATTTGATAATTGAGCAATTAATTTAGTAAGATTATGAGTTTTTTGGGGATTAGAGATCCACATAAGGCCATCTATAGGATGCGCCTATGGATACCATATTCTTATATGACCCATATAATGATTAAATAGTCCACCTGTATCTTCTTGTGTACATTCAAGAATTTGAGTGGCTCATTTCTAATTTTAAGGTGAGAGAGCCTTATAAATAAATAATTTTCTCATGGCACATGTGGTGCACATAAAATTTGATGACTTGAGAATTTTTGCAACTTTTAAGTTGTGACCAACAAGATTGTTGATAACTTTTTGTATCATCCCTATGATGGGGTGACTAAGGCGATTATGCCAAATGTTAAATTTATCAACATTTTGATCAATTATTTTTTACGCAACAAAATTAGTATGAATTTGATTCATACATTAAATTGTCATGTCTGAAAAACATGATATTATAGGACAACATACCACATGAAGTAGTATATTTATAGGCCAAGTGACATAATGGGATAGTTATGAGACTAAACAAGGTCATCGAAATGTCTTGGAAATTTTATTCCTCCATCAAATTATTATTGCGAAGGAGTGCATCTCCTACCAGATTATACTTACGTTCTCATTCTAATGAAGATTATAAGTACAATCATCAACCATATTATATTATGGTGCTTATCGAAGTGAGCTTCGAAGTTATCCCATTGAACTCATATTAATAGATGCATTTATGGCTTAACCTAACCAATGATTTGGGAATTTGGAAATGCATATGTATGATGATTCATACAATAACATATTTGATAAACTTGATGATTAGCTTATCCTTTTTAATAAGGTTCACTTTGTTTCTGTTTGTCATGTTACCTCTACTTTACATTAATTTCTCATGGTTCATTTTGAACCAACGAGATTTGTAGTTCATTGACTACTAGTATGAATTTCAGGTAATTGTATATCACGTAGGGTGTATTTAATGATTCTTCAGGAGAAGTTATCATATAGTTTTAGCCTGAAATAAAGACAATAATGCTGATGCATTATTATCAAAGGATGATGTAAAGTACATTAGAGGTTATGATCAGATCTTTATAACATTTTTCTGATCAGAAAGAAATAGAGAGATTGATGCGAATGATTGATTCTATTGATTGAGATGTTCCGGTATTTATAGTACCGAATAGTCGGATTACAAGTCGGTTACAGTGAATGGCGTCGTTTAGAACAGACGCACGACGGTTCCCTGCATGTAGCGTTTGGACAACACCAAACATCCTAACTGCTAAAAGGGAATATTCCATAGAATATTCTTAGTTAATACTAACTGATAATTTAGCCTAAATAAAGCGCTAATTAATCCTAACACTCCCCCTTGGACAAACGCTTCCTTGGTAATCTTCAATGTCTTGAAATTGTCCATAGCGTCTTGAGTGCTTGAAAATCTTGATAGTCGTCAATCTTGAAAACTTGATCTTGTACAATATATGTTCTCCAAAATCCTATGGCAAAATATAAGGAGAAATATAGGAATCCGATATACCGTTGGTATAATAATTGTACCATTAAAACCTATCTGAGAAATCCGTTGGAGAACTCATAAGAAGAAAGTACAATATATTGTTATCGGATGGTAAATACTAAGTTCAGTTCTAGGAGATTTCTCCCCCTGAACTTTGCAAATTTCGAAGTCGTCTCATACCAATACCATGAATGCATTTTTGAAATGCAGCTGTTGGTAAAGACTTAGTGAACAAATCTGCAAGATTGTCACAAGATTTTGTTTGCATAATATCAATTTCTCCATTTTTCTGTAATTCATGAGGAAAAAACAGTTTTGGAGCAATATGTTTTGTGATATTACTTTTAATATATCCCATATGCATTTGAGTAACACATGCGGCATTATCCTCATAGATAATAGTTGGTGATTCTAAAGAACCGATACCGCATGATGTTTGTATATGATTAATCACTCTGCGAAGCCATACACACTCTCGTGAGGCTTCATATAATGCAATTATTTCAGAGTGGTTAGTGGAAGTTGCTACTAGAGTCTGTTTTGTAGACTTCCATGAAATAGCAGTTCCACCATATAAAAATACAAATCCTGTTTGTGATCTAGCATTATGGGGATCTGAAAGATAGCCAGCATCAGTATAGCCAGTCAAAGTCATGTCTTGATTTTTCTGATAGAATAAACCAAGATCTTTAGTACCCTGTAAATATCTGAAGATATTCTTTACTCCAGCCCAATGGTGTTTTGTTGGAGCTGCACTATGTCTAGCCAGTAAATTTAATGCGAAGGCAATATCTGGTCTAGTACAATTAGCAAGGTACATTAGAGCTCCTATGGCACTAAGGTATGGGAACTCAGCTCCCAAAACATCTTCGTTATCATCCCTAGGTCTAAAAGGATCTTTTTCCATATCAAGGGATCTGACGACCATGGGTGTTTTGGATGGATATGATTTATCCATATTGAATTTTTCCAAAACTTTCTGAATATATGCGGGCTGATAAACGAGTATTCCTGAGGGAAGGTGCTCAAGTTGTAGACCTAAGCAAAATTTGGTTTTTCCCAAATCCTTCATCTCAAACTCCGTCATTAAATGATTGCGTGCTACAGTTATATCTGCTGCGTTACCAATAATGTTGAGATCATCAACATATACTGAGATGATGCAAAATCCTTTTGAGGATTTCTTTATGAATACGCATGGGCAATCATCATTATTCGAGTATCCTTTATGGATAAGGAACTCACTAAGCCGGTTATACCACATTTTACCCGACTGCTTTAAGCCATAGAGTGACTTTTGTAATTTTACACAATACATGTTGCGATTTATGTCTGGATTCGGAATTTTAAGTCCATCAGGGACTTTCATATAAATATCCGCATCGAGTGACCCATATAGATAAGCGGCACTACATCCATTAACTGCATTGATAAATTCATTTGTACTGCCAATGATATTAAGTATCGAAACGGCTTAAATCCAAAAGAAAATCGCAACATATATTTGTGTAAATCTTCAATAGTCACTCTATGACTTCAAGAGATAGTCGGAAAACCGAAAATGTCCTTATTGCAAATGCAATCAACGCATAGGGCTATCAATAACTCCCTTGTTAGGGTCAAGTATTTGACGGATAAATAATTATACTTAGTTATTTCTCACATAGATCCCAATTTGATGTGAGAACCCATGATGCACGTTGGGGTGGTGATATCGGTATATGACAGTACTATAAATTTCTGTTTAGACATTATATTTGTCTATATTCAGTGTAACAGCCTATTGTGATGTAAATATATTTAGACCTTATGTCTATTAGTAATATAACATGTTATTATTATATTTGCCTTTAGCACTTTATAACATGTTATTTGGTACAACAATTTTATCCTGTGCTCGAAATTTAATTTTCTTGCCAAAATTTCTCATTCATAAAATATGAGATAAACAGCCAAAATAAAATATGTGACTATCTCGAATATTATTTGTGAATCACAAGGTAATGGCATCTACTGCACAAAATGCAGATTATCCATTACTGTGAGGTGTACTTATTCGTCATTACGACGATAAGATTACCTACAAAGTGCTCTTCTAAATAATTTAATTCAAAATATAACACAAGGTAATAGGATAAGGCGTCTACTGACAAATGTCAGACTATGCTTCCTACTACTGAGAGATGTACTCCATAAAAGTGGAGATTATCTACAATGTGTTAATTTGAGATTCGAAGATCTACGCATATATGGCTTAAAATTCATAATTGTTCCTCTAGAACAAATTGTTGTTTACCAAAATAAATTTTACTATCAAGTAAAATTAATTAAATGCATGACCATACATGCAGGAAAAATGAGTGGCATCAATAAAAAAGAGTTCCAAAAACTGCAAATTGATGGAAGTAATTATCTATCATGGGCCATGGATATGAAGATAAATTTAACTGGATGTAACCTTGGCCCCACGATAATCACACCTCCCGAAAATGCCCCGGAAATACCCCAAGTGGTAAAGTATGCAGCATTACATTTCATAAGGCACCACCTCCATCCTGATTTAAAAAATGAATATATGATGGAGGAGGATCCACTAGCTTTATGGGACTCCCTCAAGGAGAGATACGACCAACAAAGAGCGGTTATGTTGCCGGAAGCCGAGAGAGAATGGTCTCTTATAAGGTTCCAAGACTTCAAGTCTGTTGCGGCATATAATTCTGCCGTGCATAAAGTTAACTCTAAACTGAGATTTTGCAACAAGCAAGTTTCAGATGCGGACTTAATAGAGAAAACTCTATGCACCTTCCACCCCTCGATGAGGATATTGCAACAACAATATCGTCAACAGAAATACACAAAGTATTCTGAGCTTATATACACATTACTTCAGGCTGAGAAGCATGATGAGCTTCTCATGAAGAATCATAATTCCCGCCCAACGGGCGCGACGCCAATTCCTGAAGCACATGCTAATGCTCATTTTACAAATAAATCTGGAGGCCGTAAAAGGAGCTTCCGAAAATTCAAGGGAAAGTGGAAGAAGAACAATGGTCAAAAGACTAATGGTCAATTTAAGGGGAAAGGTCATTTCAAGAGAAATGATCAAAATGACAACTCTCAAGCTTGTCAAAGGTGTGGATGTGCGAATCATCGTACTAACAAATGCCGTATTCCCAAGCACCTCGTGGATCTATACATGAAGTATGGAGGGAAAGGCAAGCAAGTTCATGGAAATAAGGCTGAAGCTCACTTCAACGCCATTGAAGACAACCCTCAAGCTGGTCCTTCTCAAAGTGCTATTGAAACTTTCAAGCCTAAGGACGACATCATCCTCGATGAAGACATGCTTGTGGATTACACCCAAGATGTTTTTGGAGACCTCAATTGATCTCCATAAACAATAGATGCCATCTAGTTATTTAAATACTACAAAATGTTATATATTGTATAACAATAAGTAGAATAAAGTCTTTCAGACTATGTGTACTTATTATGTGAATCAGACATAATATTATAATGTATTTATATCTCAAATTTGTAATATAAATACTATGTATGTAATTTGATGAATATTTGAATAAAATAAATTTATTCTAAAATATATTCTCTCTCTCTATTTTAGAGATTTTACGGGAAGCAATCCGATGGAAGAAGAATTGTGTTTAGTGGATAGTGCTACCACTAATACAATTCTAAGGGAAACAAAATACTTCCAAACTCTTACGAAGAGAAAGGAAGATGTTATGACTATAACGGGGAGCAATAAAGCAATAATTGGTTCAGGAAGAGCCACATTCACACTCCCTATGGGTACTACTATAGTAATTCAGAATGCACTCTTGTATCCTGAATCTACACATACCCTTATAAGTTTCAAAGATATCCGATCAAATGATTTCCATCTTAAAACCGTAAAGATGGATAAGAAGGAATATTTGCTTTTAACAAAAAGCGACGGATATGAGGAACAAACTCTTGAAAAATTTCCTTCATTTTCTTCCGGATTATACTTTACATACATCAAACCCGTACCTTATGTTGCGTACAAAATAATTTTTCAAAATCTTGATAAATTCAAGACTTGAAATGATCCTCATCAAAAATTGAATCAGCGTACCGGGCTGTAAACAGGTCCCCTGTAAGGGGTTCTAAATATTTAATAATTGACGGAGAATTATATCCCACATAGATTCCTAATTTTCTATGGGGGCCCATTGAGGTACGCTGCGGTGGTGATATCGGTACGTATACAGCGCAACCGAATTTTCGCAGGTGGGAAATACTTGGCTGATTGCCTCGTACTATTTGAAATGGGGAAGTTTCATGATATGCAGTTGGTCTGACTTGTATCAGATCTGCGGCGTGTAAAACCGCATGTCCCCAACAAGAGGTTGGTAAATTGCAATTCTGCAATAATGGTCTAGCAATTAATTTTACTCTTTTGATTAATGATTCAGCCAACCCATTTTGAGTATGCACATAAGGTACGGAATGTTCTAGATGAATACCTAATGCCATAAAATAATCATTAAATGCGCGTGAACTAAATTCAGCTGCATTATCCATTCTTATTTTTTTAATCCTGTGTTCAGGATGATTTGCTCTTAATTTGATAATTTGAGCAATTAATTTGGCAAAGGCGTGGTTACGTGTTGATAATAAACACACATGTGACTGACAAGGGTATAGTTAATAGAGCCCGTTAGTTAAGTACCCCTAAGGCCCGTTTAGCTAGGCCCAATTGTAATGATAGTCGAATACGAGTTATTACCGTATGTCGATATTTGTAATCTGTATCGGACCCTACCCGATCCTCGAGACCTGGCCACCTATATATAGGGGTCAGGAGGGGACGGTGTAGGGCAGATTGAAAGCAAGCCAGGTTGAACACCCAATTTTACTTTCGATACACACCTATTTCGACTAACTTTACCTTCGAGTTCATCCGACGCCCTATCTCCCCGATCCTAAGTCCTTCATCTAGGACATTCGTCGAGTTAACCCTCGTCAATTGGCGCCGACCATGGGGACCTTGGGCGTTGGAATCATGAATTCAACGGCTTTTTCGCTTTTAGCCAACAACAGTTCTGTGACGACCTCAAATTTGATACAAATTTGAAGTGCCCGTTATGTAATCCATCACAATCCCAGGATCTTTGTTGTGATTTACATAACGTAGTTGATACCACAGTTCCATAGACATTACAATACGAGGGTTCAAATACAATGGTCATACAGACCAAGTCATATTACAACACAATATAGCAGCGGAAATAATGTCTTCGGGTCCTTGCCTTCACCCTACAGGCAATGGCGACTCATGGAGACGAGCTTAGTTCTGGTACTCTTCTTCATACCCTTCCTCCTGGTATTCTTCCCCATAGTCTGGCCAAGTTGATAGCCAGGGACACAGCCATGAGTACATTGGATGCACTCGCAAACCATCGTATAATTGAAATGATGAAATAGGTATGCAAGTTTGGTATAGTGGACTAAGCACTAGGTTTATTTGCCAAAGCTAGTTTTATTTCCCAAGAATGATCATTGGTAGAAAAGAGGTTTAGTTCTCTAAGTTCAATCTAAAGAGGAAGTTCAAGTGTGTCAACATCAAGGTCAAGTCAAGTCATTCACCAAGTTCACCATAAGTTGTTGTTAGTTTTTGACAAAAGCCAAGTACAGCTTGCCAACTGTCCATGACCGCGGACGCGGCTATTCGAATAGTTTGAAAACCTCTGCAGAGGGGTACACTTTACCCACAAGATTCGATACATCTGCCGGGAGAAATCCACGGATCGTCATACACAAGTATGCGGGGTTCAGATAACCAAACAAACTCTTTCACTTGCTCACCCTAGTATAGGATCCTTCCCTAGAGCCCGGGGTACGGAATCCCCGCTCCGGCGCCTCTAGTTCTGGCCATCCCGGAGTGCCGGGTTAGTGGAATCCACTTGGTTCAGAAGTAACCGCTCACTGTGTCCTTCCATAAAGATTTGTTACAAGGCCTCCCATACTAAGATAAACAAGCTACGGACTAAGCCCCTTCCCATATAGGGGTAATGTGGTTGTACGGTAGGGTTGGCTCCCATGGTACATCACTCGTTGTCATTGAGAAATACATTTCATAGTTCTTAGTCAAGATTGTTTTCTTTCATAAAGCCATTGTGTAGGAGCAATCTCCAATTCAAGTTTCAAGTTCAAGTCACCACTTTTCAAATAGAGTTCCCCTTATAGATGGCCTCAATATTATTAGCGACTAAGCAACTACATTGAGTGATGATACTACTAAATAAGATTGGATAAACTCATCTTGATGCTCTTGCTAAGCAAGATATCACTATACTTCTATCATGCTACTCTAGCAATTCAATCATGCAATTTACCTAACAAGTAGAATGCAATATTAAAACTAGGTAGTGGGAGTATGAATCAAAAGATGGCTTGCCTTGGTTGGCAAAGTGTCCGGGGTATTCTTCTTCTTCTTGATAATAATCCCCTCCAAAATCCTCCTCGGCAATACTAGCGTCTAATAACGAATAAACACAAAGCACACCATCACTACACAATGCTAACAACACACCAAACACACATCTTTGTTTGCTAACAATAGCATTCATGTCGCATTTTAGGGTGTTGGATTGTAAGTTTTGCTTCTAAGTTTCCATCAAGTGTGCAAGCTAGAGTTTCTAATAAGTGTCCAATGTTGTTCACTTTCTAAGCATTGGTATTGGTTTAGGGGTGCTAATACTAGTTCAAGTGGGAGGGATCAACTAAGTGAATTGGTAAGAGGGCAAATTAATTCTAAGTGTGCAATAGGAATCTATCATTTTATGTTACTAACTAGAGTTGGGGTAGGATCTACTTGATAACACTAACCAGGTTTGAGTTGATTAAAGTTGACTAACAGTAAGGGAGGTCATTGGTGAGTTCACAATTTAAATTTCATGAATTTAGGAGGCTTAAACAATTTTCTAGAATTCATCTATGTTTAATAAAGCTATGGTCACACTATTCATATCTAATTAAATTCCTAATTCAGATGGAATTCTAATCAGTCCTACAGTGTAGAGTATTTTACAAGCTTTCCAACGCATATTCATTTGCTAAAAATGGATTTGTAAATCTCTTGGAATTTTAGTTTGAAAATCATATCTGAAACATATTTGAATTAATTCGAAAACGAGCGGGAAATAAAGAAAACGAAACGGACCGGATTCGAAACCAACTGGGCTGATTTCGAACGAAACCCGAACGGGCCGGCCCATACTGCTTCGCTCCGGGCGGGAAAGAATAAAAACTAAACCTGACAGGTGGAGCCCACCGGTCAGGTCACTTAACTCTCCCGAAACGGTATGCTACCGCTGGATCGAGATCGAACGGCTCTGGTGCATCGTGTTCGTCGGAGACGGAGGTGCTCACCGGCGTTGCAGGGACGACTGTTCGACAGCGAGGGCGTGACGGAGAGGATGCAGAACTCGACGGCGACGTGCGGGATCGGCTGCGGCGATGCTCCTCCGCCGATTCCCAGCGGCGGCTTGCTCCCAGGTGGTCGAACGCGGCGGCGCTCTCCACGTCCAGTACCTCGCCGGCGGGGCTGGCGTCGTCGAGCTAGAGCAAGCGGGGCGATACGAGTGTGTCTGGGAGGTAGCTGGGGACGGGGCGAGTCTCTCCGTTTGATCGGCGGGGGTATTTATAGGGCGGAGCGACGAGGGCGAGGGTGTCCAGAAGCTCGCCGGCTCGGGGGCCCTGGCAACGTTCGAAGGTCGAACCGGGCACGGCGGCCTCGGGGGCATGCTGGGAGGGTGCTGGCTCGGCTGCGGGAGGCTGCGGGTCGGCTCTGGCGCATCCAGGGCGGTCGGCATCGTGCAGGAAGAAGAAGGTCTGGGAGGGGGCCCTGGGCGCAGTTCTCTCCTTCCCTCCGCTTCTCATGGCTTGGGTCGGGGCAGGGGGCGCTGGGGTCGACCGAGGCACCGTCCAGGAGCATGGCGACAGGGATTGAGCGAGCAAGAACAGTGATCTTCACAGTGAATCAAGATTTGCTCGATTTCATCTGCCAGGTGCTCGACGAAATGTTCGCAAGAAGTTTAAATTCGAATTTTTGAAATTTTCCACTTTGGGTGATTAACATATTGGCCAAGGTATCCAGTGGTATTTTTGTTCTGAAGAAAGGATGAGTTTTGCAGAAATCTTATTTCAAATTTTGTTATTGTCTCTGTTTCAGATTCAAAGTTTGATTGATGTTTGAGTGATGTTCTGATTTGAATTTTGAGTAGCAACTTCTTGGTTGAGTTTATATGTGACTTGGTGAAGCTCAACTAGCTGGCCAAACACTGAGGTGAGTTGTAGATTTCTTAATCCAAGGGCTCAAAGTAGGGTAGTCAAACAGATTTCCTAGATCATCTTATTCTTCTCTTTTTCTTTAATATTTTTATTTCTGGTTTCTTTGGTTCCTATAATTCTTCTCAATTGCTTCTGTTGGTTCACTTAGAATTAACTAACCAATGCACAATCAAAATTAACACACATGAAATCATAGAATACATATAATAGAAAATACATGTATGCATGAAATAATGGGTAAAAAGTTTTATCTGGGTCCAAAATTTGGGTACTTTATTTAATAAGAAGTGGATTACAATTTCTGAGTTGTTACAATCTTCCCCCCTTAAAAAGAATCTCGTCCCCGAGATTCACTAATTAAGAACTGAAAATATTGGGAAACTCTTTCTGAAGGTAATCTTCTCGTTCCCAAGTGGCTTCATCTTCGGTGTGATTACTCCACTGAACTTTCAGAAATTTGATGCTTCGGGTTCCAGTGGTTCTATAGGCTTCCTCGAGGATACGGGTAGGCATTTCACGATAGGTCAAATCCTTGTTGATGTCCACAGAACAATGATCAATATTCTTGAAGAGTTCGGGCTTCTCCGGAACTTCAAGACATTTCCGAAGCAAAGACACGTGAAAGACATCGTGTACTTCAGACAATTCAGGGGGCATTTCCAACTGATAAGACACTTCTCCTTTACGGTCTAGTATCTTGAAGGGTCCAATATATCTGGGTGCAAGCTTTCCTTTTACTTGGAATCTTTGCATTCCCTTGAGAGGTGACACTCTGAGATAAACAAAATCTCTGATCTGGAAGGTCAGTTCTCTACGTCTCTTGTCGGCATAACTCTTCTGTCTTGACTGGGCTGCCTTGAGGTAGTCACGAATCATGCGAACTTTCTCCTCGGCTTCTTGCAGAATGTCAGGTCCAAATATCTGTCTGTCTCCGGTTTCTGACCAATTCAAAGGGGTACGGCACTTTCTTCCATACAAAGCTTCAAATGGGGCCATTTGCAAACTGGCTTGATAACTGTTGTTGTAGGAAAACTCCGCGAAAGGCAGACAATCTTCCCACTTAGCTCCATAGGCTAGAACGCAGGCTCTCAACATATCTTCAAGTATTTGATTCACTCTTTCAGTCTGTCCATCAGTCTGAGGGTGGTAAGCTGTGCTAAAGGCTAACTTGGTTCCCAAGGCTTGATGTAAACTTTTCCAGAATCTTGAGGTGAATTGGGTTCCTCGATCGGAGACTATGGTTTTAGGGACTCCATGCAAACTAACAATTCTGGCTAGATACAGATCTGCTAGCTGTCCCGAGTTATAAGTGGTCTTGACAGGAATAAAGTGGGCTACTTTGGTCAGTCTATCCACAATGACCCAAATAGAGTCATTTCCACGGCTAGACCTTGGAAATCCAGTGATGAAATCCATTCCAACAGATTCCCACTTCCATTCGGGAACTTGCAAAGGTTGCAACAGTCCAGCAGGACGTTGATGTTCAGCCTTTACTCTTTGACAAATATCACACTTAGAGATGAACGATGCAATCTCACGCTTCATTCCATGCCACCAAAACTGTTCCTTCACATCTTGATACATCTTAGTTCCACCGGGGTGAATGGAGTAAGGTGTCTCATGGGCTTCCTTCATAATAACTCCCTTCAATTCTGAGTCGGCAGGCACACAAATACGTCCTTTATACCAAAGGACTCCTTGATCATCTTCCTCAAATCCCGACACCTTGCCGGAACTAATTCGGCGCTTAATTCCGTCGATACTCTTATTTCCCTTCTGGGCTTCTTTGATTTGGCTCATCAAGGTGGGTTGAAACTCAAGGTTGGCTAAGAATCCTTGACTGACTAGTTCCAATCCAAAATTTTCAAACTCTTGGTGCAACATAGGTTGCTCCTCTTTGATCGTCATATTCAACGAGCACGGCTTTCTACTCAATGCATCGGCCACTACATTGGCCTTACCGGGGTGATAGTGAATTTCCAGATCATAATCCTTGATCAACTCTATCCATCTTCTTTGCCTCATGTTCAACTCCTTCTGGGTGAAGATATACTTCAAACTCTTGTGATCCGTGTAGATCTCGCAACGGTTGCCCATCAGATAGTGCCTCCAGGTCTTCAAAGCTAGAACCACGGCTGCTAACTCTAGATCATGGGTTGGATAATTTTCTTCATGAGGTCAAAGCTACCGAGAGAGGTAAGCTATGACCTTGCCTTCTTGCATCAATACACAACCAAGTCCAAGTTTGGAAGCGTCGCAATAGACATCAAAGTTTTTGGTGATATCGGGCATGGTTAGGACGGGGGCGGTCACTAATCGCTTCTTGAGCTCTTGAAAACTCTCTTCACACTTAGGGGTCCATTCAAACTTCTTGTCTTTCTTCAACAGTTGGGTCATTGGCCGGGCAATGCTTGAAAACCCTTCAACAAACTTGTGGTAATATCCTGCTAATCCGAGAAAACCTCTAACTTCAGTTTGAGTGGTAGGAGCTTCCCATTCCATGACTGATTTGATCTTCTTGGGGTCTACGGATATTCCTCCCGCTGATAATACATGGCCTAAGAATCCAACTTCCTTCAACCAGAACTCACATTTACTGAACTTGGCATACAGCTGATGCTCCCTTAAGGTTTCTAAGATTAATCTCAAATGGGTTGCATGCTCCTCTTCAGACTTGGAGTAGATAAGAATGTCATCAATAAAGACAACCACAAAATTATCCAAGAACTCCATAAAAACCTTATTCATGAGGTTCATGAAATAAGCAGGAGCATTGGTTAATCCAAATGACATTACGGTGTACTCATACAATCCGTATCGGGTAGTGAAGGCTGTTTTGGGGATATCCGTTGCACGGATTTTCAATTGGTGGTATCCAGTTCTAAGATCTATCTTCGAGAAGACTCTAGCTCCAGTCAATTGGTCAAACAAATCTTCAATCTTTGGGAGAGGATACTTGTTCTTGATGGTCACATCGTTTAGCTTGCGGTAATCAGTGCACAGTCGGCTAGAACCGTCACTTTTATCCACAAACAGAACGGGTGATCTCCAAGCAGAAGAACTTGGCTGAATCAATCCTTTACTCAAAAGGTCATCCAATTGCTTCTTCAACTCTACTAGTTCAGCTGGGTTCATATGATAGGGTCGTTGGGCTATAGATCCAGTTCCGGGGATGAGCTCAATGATAAACTCGATATCCCGATCCGGTGGCATTCCGGGTAGCTCATCGGGAAAAACATCTGGGTATTCACAGACGATGGGAACTTCCTTTATGGTTGGCCCTGAGATACTCTTATGACATCGGGTGGTTTGGGGTGGTTTTACGGATACATGCTTGACTATGATTCCAGTGCTACTCTTCATGGTGATGGTCTTCTTGGCACAATCTATTACTCCTTGATGGGAAGACATCCAATTCATACCAAGAACTACTTCCAAACCTTTGGTTCCCAACACTATCAAATTGGCTAAGAAAGCTATTCCATGAATTTCTATGGGCACTGCCAAGCAGGTACAACTGGCTTTGGTTACTGACCCGGGAATTTGCACAGACATGATATCTTTCAAGGGTGTGGGTTGAAGTCCACAAGCACAACGTCGGTTGCTTCCTGAGCTTCTTCAACATTCATGTGATTCAGACGGCCCCGAGAGTGAGGCGGGTTCCTTGGTGGATAGTTCTTGCCATTTCCCACACGGCGCTGCTGCTGCGCAGGAGCAGTGGTCTTGGATGCCTCATTCAGCTTCTTGGGGCACTCATTGGAGTAGTGCCCTTTGAGTCCGCACTGATAACAGGTAACACCAGACTTGTCACCAGGCTTGGGTAACACAGGGGCGCCATTTGGCCTTGAAGTATTGGTGTTGAAGTTGTTGCCACTAGGTCTTGGAGGGGCACGGTTGAAGTTGTTGCCGGGTGGACGGTTGGGATAGTTGGGACGTGGAGAAGGTGCAGATGGCCTCATAGGTCTTGGGGCGAAACCCATAGGTGCATTTCCCCTTGGCTTCTGCGAGTTGCTTGAGTTGCCTTGATACATCATACGGCGCTTGCGGTTCTCGGTAGCTTGCTTGAGTTTGCCTTCCATCTGAATGGCAGAGTCAACCAGTGACTCCAAGTCGGCAAAGTGGATACTGACCAAGACACATTGCATCTCATCATGAAGTCCATCCAGAAACCTTTCTTGCTTCTTCTCAGTGGTGCTGGTGTCATTGGGGGCATACCTAGATAAGGTCAGGAACTTGTCACGGTAATCCACCACAGATAGGGAACCTTGCTTTAGATTTCTGAACTCATCTCTCATCCTTTTAACCAATCCCAAAGGAACATGGGCCTTGCTAAATTTGCTCTTGAACTCCTCCCAAGGCATCACATACCCTGGGGCTTGCATTGCACGGGTGCTATCCCACCAAGCTCTTGCGGCTCCCGCAAGGTAGTGGGTGGTGTACAGAACCTTCTCATTTTCACCAACTTCGGCGACTGCCAAATTGTTCTCCATAGTGCGAAGCCAGTCATCGGCATCTAAGGGTTCTTCAGAATTAGTGAATATAGGTGGATTGGTGTTTTGAAAATTCCTTAACTTGGATCGGTGATCACCATTGCCATTGTTTTCTCCTTCACCATTGCCATTGCCATTGTTGTGGTTCATTGCCATCTGGGTTATCTGCTGAAGAGTGGCCAAGTTAGCTTGGCGCTCAGCTCGGGCTGCTTCCCGATCTTCCATGATCAACCTTAGCAGTTCGGCCATTTCCGGGTTCGGGGGTGGGGGTGCTCGCGGCATCTGAAGATAAGGTGTGTAAGACAAGAGGGAAAAGCTAATTTGCTAAGATTTAAAGGTAACATGGATGATGCAAATTTTGTCTTACTAAGGCCTTAAGGGCCAAATTCATATTTCATTCAACACTCATCAAATATATCATACATACGAGTTCACACATTACAAATGGTTTACATCAAACCATTGCGACTTGTCTACTAGAGAGGGGGATACAACTCACACCTACACGAAGTGACTCAAGGTGAACTCATAACTAGATAACACGGAAGTCTCCAATCTAAACATCAGGCTCCTCGGGGTCTTCCTCTCATCACTCACAATGAATCCATTATGCCCACCATCTTCCGGATCATCAAGGTCCTCCATGAAGTCATCCTCATCACTAATGAGGGCATTATCCTCCTTGCGGAGATCAATGCCTTCCTCCTCACCAAGGTGATCCTCAAGACTCTCAATGTACTCAGTCAGCTCAGCCACATTGGCCTTCAACTCCTCAATGTCCTGATCCTTCTCATCGCGCTGGCGACGAAGGCTCTTGCGCTCCTTCGCAAGTATCTTGATAGTGCTCCTCGCCTCCACCAGTGCGAAGTGCTCCAGGTTGGCCTTGGTACGGGCACGATCGGCCTCCTGCTGAGTGGAGTACAGCAAGAAGTCCATGTGATCGATGTAGGTACTCGGCTCATTCTGCCCGGGCATGTTTGCGGGACGTCCATCCGCATCACGCCGAGCAAAGTTCCTAAAGTGCTCTCCCTTAACCTCCTCCACATGCAGTCCGCAGAAGCGGGCGTGCATCTCCTGCATCGCTCGGACCAAACCATCGGCCCAAGTGTTCTCCACAAGCTCAAACTTGATCCTTGGAGAACCCAAATTCCCCTTCTTGCCACGGCAACTGGCCCTGATAAGCCACCGTAGCTCTCCTTCCGGGTGCTCATTGAGCACGGCTCCCTTGAACTCCGGATACAAACGATCCAAGAACAAGGTCAGGGTGGTGAGGTCGCGCTCGAAACAAAGGCTGCCACCATGGCCCAACTGGTAGTGCTCAACGAATACCGGGGCCATCTACAAAATTTTAGATTAGCTTAAGTTAGTGATCAACTCACGTGTGCAAAATTTTAAGTAGGGAAAAACTGAAGTATGTATGAAACTTTGCAAATAGAGGGGAAGGACTAAGCAATTTTGCAACCATCACTTATATCTTTGCTTTTATCAAGTTTTCGTTTACGCCCATTCTAACTAAGGTCTCCTAAGGTCAGCCTAGGCTCTGATACCAACTTGTGACGACCTCAAATTTGATACAAATTCGAAGTGCCCGTTATGTAATCCATCACAATCCCAGGATCTTTGTTGTGATTTACATAACGTAGTTGATACCACAGTTCCATAGACATTACAATACGAGGGTTCAAATACAATTGTCATACAGACCAAGTCATATTACAACACAATATAGCAGCGGAAATAACGTCTTCGGGTCCATGCCTTCACCCTACAGGCAATGGCGACTCATGGAGACGAGCTTAGTTCTGTTACTCTTCTTCATACCCTTCCTCCTGGTATTCTTCCCCATAGTCTGGCCAAGTTGATAGCCAGGGACACAGCCATGAGTACATTGGATGCACTCGCAAACCATCGTATAATTGAAATGATGAAATAGGTATGCAAGTTTGGTATAGTGGACTAAGCACTAGGTTTATTTGCCAAAGCTAGTTTTATTTCCCAAGAATGATCATTGGTAGAAAAGAGGTTTAGTTCTCTAAGTTCAATCTAAAGAGGAAGTTCAAGTGTGTCAACATCAAGGTCAAGTCAAGTCATTCACCAAGTTCACCATAAGTTGTTGTTAGTTTTTGACAAAAGCCAAGTACAGCTTGCCAACTGTCCATGACCGCGGACGCGGCTATTCGAATAGTTTGAAAACCTCTGCAGAGGGGTACACTTTACCCACAAGATTCGATACATCTGCCGGGAGAAATCCACGGATCGTCATACACAAGTATGCGGGGTTCAGATAACCAAACAAACTCTTTCACTTGCTCACCCTAGTATAGGATCCTTCCCTAGAGCCCGGGGTACGGAATCCCCGCTCCGGCGCCTCTAGTTCTGGCCATCCCGGAGTGCCGGGTTAGTGGAATCCACTTGGTTCAGAAGTAACCGCTCACGGTGTCCTTCCATAAAGATTTGTTACAAGGCCTCCCATACTAAGATAAACAAGCTACGGACTAAGCCCCTTCCCATATAGGGGTAATGTGGTTGTACGGTAGGGTTGGCTCCCATGGTACATCACTCGTTGTCATTGAGAAATACATTTCATAGTTCTTAGTCAAGATTGTTTTCTTTCATAAAGCCATTGTGTAGGAGCAATCTCCAATTCAAGTTTCAAGTTCAAGTCACCACTTTTCAAATAGAGTTCCCCTTATAGATGGCCTCAATATTATTAGCGACTAAGCAACTACATTGAGTGATGATACTACTAAATAAGATTGGATAAACTCATCTTGATGCTCTTGCTAAGCAAGATATCACTATACTTCTATCATGCTACTCTAGCAATTCAATCATGCAATTTACCTAACAAGTAGAATGCAATATTAAAACTAGGTAGTGGGAGTATGAATCAAAAGATGGCTTGCCTTGGTTGGCAAAGTGTCCGGGGTATTCTTCTTCTTCTTGATAATAATCCCCTCCAAAATCCTCCTCGGCAATACTAGCGTCTAATAACGAATAAACACAAAGCACACCATCACTACACAATGCTAACAACACACCAAGCACACATCTTTGTTTGCTAACAATAGCATTCATGTCGCATTTGAGGGTGTTGGATTGTAAGTTTTGCTTCTAAGTTTCCATCAAGTGTGCAAGCTAGAGTTTCTAATAAGTGTCCAATGTTGTTCACTTTCTAAGCATTGGTATTGGTTTAGGGGTGCTAATACTAGTTCAAGTGGGAGGGATCAACTAAGTGAATTGGTAAGAGGGCAAATTAATTCTAAGTGTGCAATAGGAATCTATCATTTTATGTTACTAACTAGAGTTGGGGTAGGATCTACTTGATAACACTAACCAGGTTTGAGTTGATTAAAGTTGACTAACAGTAAGGGAGGTCATTGGTGAGTTCACAATTTAAATTTCATGAATTTAGGAGGCTTAAACAATTTTCTAGAATTCATCTATGTTTAATAAAGCTATGATCACACTATTCATATCTAATTAAATTCCTAATTCAGATGGAATTCTAATCAGTCCTACAGTGTAGAGTATTTTACAAGCTTTCCAACGCATATTCATTTGCTAAAAATGGATTTGTAAATCTCTTGGAATTTTAGTTTGAAAATCATATCTGAAACATATTTGAATTAATTCGAAAATGAGCGGGAAATAAAGAAAACGAAACGGACCGGATTCGAAACCAACTGGGCTGATTTCGAACGAAACCCGAATGGGCCGGCCCATACCGCTTCGCTCCGGGCGGGAAAGAATAAAAACTAAACCTGATAGGTGGAGCCCACCGGTCAGGTCACTTAACTCTCCCGAAACGGTATGCTACCGCTGGATCGAGATCGAACGGCTCTGGTGCATCGTGTTCGTCGGAGACGGAGGTGCTCACCGGCGTTGCAGGGACGACTGTTCGACGGCGAGGGCGTGACGGAGAGGATGCAGAAATCGACGGCGACGTGCGGGATCGGCTGCGGCGATGCTCCTCCGCCGATTCCCAGCGGCGGCTTGCTCCCAGGTGGTCGAACGCGGCGGCGCTCTCCACGTCCAGTACCTCGCCGGCGGGGCTGGCGTCGTCGAGCTAGAGCAAGCGGGGCGATACGAGTGTGTCTGGGAGGTAGCTGGGGACGGGGCGAGTCTCTCCGTTTGATCGGCGGGGGTATTTATAGGGCGGAGCGACGAGGGCGAGGGTGTCCAGAAGCTCGCCGGCTCGGGGGCCCTGGCAACGTTCGAAGGTCGAACCGGGCACGACGGCCTCGGGGGCGTGCTGGGAGGGTGCTGGCTCGGCTGCGGGAGGCTGTGGGTCGGCTCTGGCGCATCCAGGGCGGTCGGCATCGTGCAGGAAGAAGAAGGTCTGGGAGGGGGCCCTGGGCGCAGTTCTCTCCTTCCCTCCGTTTCTCATGGCTTGGGTCGGGGCAGGGGGCGCTGGGGTCGACCGAGGCACCGTCCAGGAGCATGGCGACAGGGATTGAGCGAGCAAGAACAGTGATCTTCATAGTGAATCAAGATTTGCTCGATTTCATCTGCGAGGTGCTCGACGAAATGTTCGCAAGAAGTTTAAATTCGAATTTTTGAAATTTTCCACTTTGGGTGATTAACATATTGGCCAAGGTATCCAGTGGTATTTTTGTTCTGAAGAAAGGATGAGTTTTGCAGAAATCTTATTTCAAATTTTGTTATTGTCTCTGTTTCAGATTCAAAGTTTGATTGATGTTTGAGTGATGTTCTGATTTGAATTTTGAGTAGCAACTTCTTGGTTGAGTTTATATGTGACTTGGTGAAGCTCAACTAGCTGGCCAAACACTGAGGTGAGTTGTAGATTTCTTAATCCAAGGGCTCTAAGTAGGGTAGTCAAACAGATTTCCTAGATCATCTTATTCTTCTCTTTTTCTTTAACATTTTTATTTCTGGTTTCTTTGGTTCCTATAATTCTTCTCAATTGCTTCTGTTGGTTCACTTAGAATTAACTAACCAATGCACAATCAAAAATAACACACATGAAATCATAGAATACATATAATAGAAAATACATGTATGCATGAAATAATGGGTAAAAAGTTTTATCTGGGTCCAAAATTTGGGTACTTTATTTAATAAGAAGTGGATTACAATTTCTGAGTTGTTACAAGTTCAGAAGTCGACGGAAGTCAGGAGATGGAGTTGACAATTGGAAGTTTGAGCATCCTCATCGGGCCGTCGGGTTCATCCCACCTCTCGGATTCGACGAAACCAGATCCGTCGGCAAACGAACCCGACACAGAGGAAACATTGAAGTCATCGGAAGGCTCTTCCAGTGAGGTAAACTCGCCGGTTAGCTTAGAAAAAGCATCAATCACAGAAGGCGACAAAATTCAGGAAAATTTCGACTCAGAGGAAAGAGTGTATCAGCCGCATAGCAACGCAGAGGACCTCGCCGTAGGAAGTAGCGGCGTCTCCAAAGTGCATCAATTATGCGTCATTATCACCGAAGCAGAAGAGGAAAGTAAGAGCGAAAGAAGTAAAAGGGTCGACAGGCAAGTCGACAAAGTAAAAGAACACAACAAAAGGGAAAAGGAGAAAGTCCACGCCTCGGCTGGCGAATGGAGAATGATCAAATCGGCTATCAGTAACGGTACAGAGGTACCCGAAGGATCGAGAAGAGAAGTTCTAATGGGATATCAGTATGCATTATACCAACACAGGAAGAAACTAAGGGAGGAAAGAGAAATGGTGTTTCAAGACAATAACAGTATATCAAGGGAGGAATACTGGGAAGACTATAGTGAAGATTCAGAATATAGCAGAGAGAGGCGCGGAGACCCAAAACACAATAGGGGGGCGACAGCACGCGGCAGAAAAGAAGGGTACTCAAGGAGCCCCACCCCGCAGCTAGAAGAGGAGGAAGGTGACTTGATACAAAAAACGCCAGAGGCAGCATTAGCAGCAGCACAAGCGTATTTGCTAGCTACAAGACCAGAACATGGAGACCCGCGAGAAGATATGCACTGAGCCGCGATACGAAGCCTCGGAATAGTAGAAGATAAGATCAGGGAACAAGGTCCAGAGACGAAGTCGACAAGCTACAAGGGAAATCGAAAGGAGAAGTCCAGATACAATTGCGCAGATAACGAGTATAGCGAGTCATCAGAAAAGAAAAAGCAACAGAAAAGGAAGGAGGACGCAAGAAGTATAATAGCGCAAGCTCGAGTAAATAAATCACGACATGCTTGGAGGGAAGAGAATTATGAGGACGACAACAAAGATATGGGTGCGTTATGCTTTACCCGCAGGGTTCGCAAAACGCGGGTACCCAAAGGATTCAAATTACCGCACGACCAGAATAAGTACGACGGGTCGCAAGAACCTACCTTATGGATATCAGATTATCTACAGGCAGTGCAGATATTAGGAGGAACAAAAGCGACCGCAATGCAAAGTTTACAGCTGCACCTCACCGGCGCCGCACGGTCCTGGTTGAATACCCTACCCGACGAATCCATTGGAAGTTGGGGGGAACTCGAAAGTCAATTCACAAGAAATTTTCGTTCCACCTATAAGCGCCCAGCATCACTGGAGGAAGTTAAAGCATGTATGCAGAGAAAAGGCGAAACGCTGCGTTCCTATATACAACGCTGGAGTATAATAAAAAACTCAGCAGAGGACGTCTCCGACGAACGAGCAATAGACGCCTTTTCGGAAGGACTTCGTCGCTCAGATCTTGTGGAAGAAATAGGAAGAACAAGACCTACGACAGTAGCTGAGCTAATGGAACAAGCCAACAAATTCGCTGATGGAGAGGACGCGTATAACAACAAAAGAGGACGTTCACCAGAAGTCGACAGAATAAGTCGACAGAGGAGACGACATCGCAGCAGGGATGATCAAGGAAGGCGAAATCAGGTAGCCGCGGGTTATATATTAGAAGAAGAAGAAGAAGAAGGGTATGAAAGTAGGAGGTTTCAGACAAAAGGAGTGGAAAAATCGAGATACTCTGGTCCTTCGGCCGAGGATATGTTCTACGGACCTTGTCGAATCCACTACGCGTATCTCGATGGGAAAAGGGTCTCAAATCATCAGATGAAGGATTGCAGAACATTCCTAAGGTTGCAAAGCGCCGTGGGCTCAAACCAAGAAAGGAGGCAAGGAGAAAGACACAGAAGTCAAGGATATCAAATGCAAAGACTAGCAAAGCACCTAGAGTCGAAAATATACATATCAGCCATGATTCAACCAGTGCCAAAGTCAAAGAAAGAGCGAAAGAGCATATCCAGGCAAGTAAACTTAGCAATATCATCACCACCAGCTACCACAGAGTACCTACGGTGGTCAGAGCAACCAATCAAGTTTAGTAGAGCATACCACCCAAGAAAGGTTCCCAGGCCGGGCCACTCGCCTATGGTTCTAAAAGCGCAAATAGAAGGATATGACATCGGAAGAGTGTTCATGGATGCAGGGAGCGGCATAAACTTAATATATGCTCGAACACTAAAGGCAATGTGCATCTCGCTGACGAGTCTGAAGCCAACAGATTGCTCTTTCCACGGAATAGTACCAGGAGCAGCAAACTACCCGCTGGGAAGAATAGAACTCGACGTCTGCTTTGGCAGCAGCGGAAATTATAGAAGAGAGAAACTGGAGTTCGAAGTTATGGATTGGCCTTCACAATATCATGCAATCCTGGGGCACCCAGCATTTGCAAAATTCGTGGCAGTACCACACTACGCGTATCTGACGTTAAAAATTCCAGGGCCCAAAGGAACAATTACAGTACAAGGGAGCTTTGAAGTAGCCAATATATGCGACAGAGAATTCAACAGGATGGCGCAAACCTTCGGCATGACAGCAGAATATGAGAGGTTAAAAGGAGAAACATATCATAACGTGCTACCCGACGTTGAACGATCCCTGCCAGATAAGGCTTTCGACACAACGCAGGACTCAAAGAAAATTCAGGTCCACCCTACTGATCCAAACAAGACAACATCAATTGCGGTGAACTTGGATCCCGCATAGGAAGGCGCACTCATCGAGTTCCTCCGTGAGCGCTGGGAAATCTTCACCTGGTGTCCATCCGACATGCCAGGGGTTCCCAGGGAACTCGTCGAGCACGCATTAAACGTAGATCCCAAGGCAAAACCAGTCAAGCAACCATTGAGGCGATTTGATGAACCTAAAAGGAAGGCGATAACGTCAGAATTGCACAGACTAGAAAATGCCGGATTTATGTGGCCATCATGCTAGCAGCAGAGCAATAGCGGCAAAAGCTTTCCGAGCAGGATTCTATTGGCTAACAGCCATCGAGGACGCAAAAGATATAGTTCGAAAGTGTGAAGCATGTCAAAGGTTTGCATCTAGGCCGCATGCACCAGCAGCGGAGCTACAAACAATACCATTATCTTGGCCCTTCGCGCAATGGGGCCTCGATATGGTGGGAAAGTTGCACAAATCCTGGCCAGGAGGGCATGTCTACATGCTAGTGGCAGTCGATAAATTCACCAAATGGGTAGAAGCGGCCCCAGTAACAACTCAAGATTCTACAGCAGCAATTAGCTTCATCAAGTCAATAGTTTTCCGTTTTGGTGTACCACACAACATCATCACAGACAACGGGACAAATTTTACTTCAAAGGAATTCAAGAGTTACTGCGAAGGATTGGGAATCAAGCTCAAATTCGCATCTGTGGCACACCCGAAAACAAACGGGCAAGTCGAAAAAGCCAATGGCCTAATATGTAGTGGAATAAAAAAGAGGCTCTTATCACCTCTTGAGAAAGCCAAGAGCGCTTGGGTAGAAGAATTGCCCTCCTTTCTTTGGAGTCTAAGAACTACTCCTAATGCAGCAACTCAAGAAACTCCTTTTTTCCTGGTCCATGGCGCCGAAGCCGTGCTTCCAGTCGAAGTGACGCACGAGGCTCCAAGAGTAACAGCGTATGACGAGACAACGTCAAGAGAGGCATTGCAAGATGATGTCGATGCACTAGATGAAGCAAGAGACAAAGCATTAGAAAGGGCTACGCAATATCAACAAAGCTTACGAAACTACCATAGTAGTCGAGTTCGTCCACGATCCTTCGTGTTGGGAGACCTTGTTTTGCGACTCAGGCAAGACAGCCACGGCAAATTGGAGTCCCCTTGGGTGGGACCTTACATCGTCACCGAAGTAATACCAGGAGGAGCATATCGACTACAAGATAAGAAGACTGGGAAGGACGAGAGCAACCCGTGGAATGCAGAACAGCTACGACGTTTTTACGCGTAGACTAAATATAGAGGTATCAATATATTCGAGTTAGCCTTCTGAACCCAGAACATGAGGCCACAGGTCGGGGTCTTTGGGTTGAACTCGACAAAATTGCACGATTCTTTTGTTACTTCTCCGCTCGGGGGCTTCAACCCCTGGGTCGTACGAAAAGAATTATTATGGCAAGATGGAGGCTTTTCTTCATTGTAAGGTTGTTTAGACAACCCGATGAATATTGAGAGAACTTGGTTCATAAGAAGAACCCGATATTATTCCTACCTTTTTTGGTTCGCAAAGAGCCCGATATATGGAAAACATACCTCAGAACATGACTTGTTCTCATGGTACTAGCAAAAGACATCGACATCAAGTACGAATATTCATTACAGATAAGCATGGTAGCAAGGACATGATAAAATGAAATTACATAAAAAACACAACAAGTCCTAATGGAAGCAGACTTCAAGCTTCATACTCCTTCTGGCAAAGAGTGCCATCGTAGATCTTCACGTCAAACTTTGACGTACCGATATGGAAGTCGAAGGCCATGAAGAAGCCTTGGTGGATGTCGTGGTCCTCAGCAAACTGCGACCAGCCACCCCTGAAGTACTGCTCGCCGTTGCCATCATACCACACCTCCACCTCGTATGGGATGCCACCGCCAGACTGTTCACGGAGAACCGCCTCTCGCAGTTCGCGGCCATCCATAAACTTCGTGAAATTCAGCGGCAGGCGCTGAATCTCACGACACTGCGCCATGGCAATGCAAAGGAAGGAAAAGATCCGGGCAGGCGCAGCTGGAGCAGCTGGAGCAGCAGGAGGAGGAGTGATTGGACCTGAAGCGACGATAGTCACTTTGGGTTTGTTCTTGCTACCAGGTGGGCGGCCGGGACGACGCTTAGCCGGAGCGTCTGAAGAAGTTCCTGCGGCGGCCGGCGTGGTGTTCTTGTTCTTACTTCCACGAGGGCGACCCCGACCTCGTGGCGCCACCGGGAAGCCAAGGGTCAGACGAGAACCTTCAGCATCAGCCATGAGCACAACAGAAAAATCTCGGAAAAACCCTAGATGGAGGAAGAAGATGATGCGGCGGAGGAGTCTGATTAGGGTTTTTTACCTTAATCAGCAGGCGCTTTATTTATAAGCACGTACTATTGGGCCTTCGGGCTACAGCAAAGCCCGCGAACATAATTTACAACAGGAGTTAAATTCTGCGCACATCAGACGATAATACCAAAGAAGAAGAATAAGAAAAGGAGATTATGCGATATCAAAACCTCGACTTGGACTCGGGGGCTCGTCAACAGTAAGATGTTCACAGAAGAAAGAAGAGCCGAACTTTGAGCCTATGCTTGACCACAAGTCGCCAAACATAGCCTCGGGGGCTACTCCCATCGGGAGCGCTGAGCGCGCACCCACCCGATAGAGATAAGATAATCAATATTGGAGAGGCAGAAGGATAAGCATACAAACTTCGACTACGTAGTCGACAAAATGAAGAGAGATTACTCCTATCGGGAGCGCTGAGCGCGCACCCGACGATATTCATTGGTAAAGCATTGGAGATTGGAGAAGTGTTACTCCCATCGGGAGCGGGCTTTATGGTTGTAGAAACCCGAATATTTTCAGTCAAAATTTGACTGCGACATAAGATTCTCGAGTTGCGTTATCGCAACGAAACTCGAATGCCGTGACTTGTCACGAAGGTAAGACCCCGGGATCCGTCCTGTGTGGCCTGGTATACGCACATGGATGCGCTCTGCTGGTATGTATCCGTGTCTACGACGCGAAGAAAATCCTGGTTGACGCACTGGGTACCCTGAGAATCACTGGGATTCATTCTTTGTAAGTCCTAAATGCGGCAAAAGAGTGGGTTTGACCGGTATCCCGAATTCAAGTCCAAGGGGATTGAATTTGAAGTAGGTGACAAGTATCTGCTCCGGCAGTTAACTGACCTCTAGATCCGTCAGAGTTGTCAGGCTTGTTCATCAACCCCCCTTGCGAAAAAATATCACGAAAATAAGTCAAAAAAGACCAAGTCAAAGATTTGAAGATATGAAGAAGTCGAAGAATTAATCAAGTTGAAGATTTGAAGATTAGAGATTCAACCTGAATCTGCAATTCTGGTAGAATCTCAGGGGCTACTGACAAGGGTATAGTTAATAGAGCCCGTTAGTTAAGTACCCCTAAGGCCCGTTTAGCTAGGCCCAATTGTAATGATAGTCGAATACGAGTTATTACCGTATGTCGATATTTGTAATCTGTATCGGACCCTACCCGATCCTCGAGACCTGGCCACCTATATATAGGGGTCGGGAGGGGACGGTGTAGGGCAGATTGAAAGCAAGCCAGGTTGAACACCCAAGTTTACTTTCGATACACACCTATTTCGACTAACTTTACCTTCGAGTTCATCCGACGCACTATCTCCCCGATTCTAAGTCCTTCATCTAGGACATTTGTCGAGTTAACCCTCGTCAGTGACCATCTAGTAGATGCATCAATTAGCACCATAAAGTACCTAAATGGTCCAGATAGAGGTTGTATTGGACCACATATATCTCCTTGAATTCTTTCAAGAAAATTAAGTGACTCATTTTTAACTTTGAGGTAGGATGGCTTTATAATTAATTTCCCAGTAGCACATGCGGTGCATATAAAGTCTGATGACTTAGGAAATCTTTTGATTGGTAAATTATGACCAACAGAATTGCTAATAATTTTTCTCATCATACCTATTCCAGGATGACCAAGGCGATCGTGCCAAGTCTTGAATTTATCAAGATTTTGAAAAATTATTTTGTACGCAACATAAGGTACGGGTTTGATGTATGTAAAGTATAATCCGGAAGAAAATGAAGGGAATTTTTCAAGAGTTTGTTCCTCATATCCGTCGCTTTTTGTTAAAAGCAAATATTCCTTCTTATCCATCTTTACGGTTTTAAGATGGAAATCATTTGATCGGATATCTTTGAAACTTATAAGGGTACGTGTAGATTCAGGATACAAGAGTGCATTCTGAATTACTATAGTAGTACCCATAGGGAGTGTGAATGTGGCTCTTCCTGAACCAATTATTGCTTTATTGCTCCCTGTTATAGTCATAACATCTTCCTTTCTCTTCGTAAGAGTTTGGAAGTATTTTGTTTCCCTTAGAATTGTATTAGTGGTAGCACTATCCACTAAACACAATTCTTCTTCCATCGGATTGCTTCCCGTAAAATCTCTAAAATAGAGAGAGAGAATATATTTTAGAATAAATTTATTTTATGCAAATATTCATCAAATTACATACATAGTATTTATATTACAAATTTGAGATATAAATACATTATAATATTATGTCTGATTCACATAATAAGTACACATAGTCTGAAAGACTTTATTCTACTTATTGTTATACAATATATAACATTTTGTAGTATTTAAATAACTAGATGGCATCTATTGTTTATGGAGATCAATTGAGGTCTCCCAAAACATCTTGGGTGTAATCCACAAGCATGTCTTCATCGAGGATGATGTCGTCCTTAGGCTTGAAAGTTTCAATAGCACTTTGAGAAGGACCAGCTTGCGGTTTACAAGGTTTGCGCCCTTTCGGAGGGACGCGGCGTTTGGCCAAAACTAACTGTCTACTTAGCTTAGGATCTAAGCTAACCTAACTAATAACTGCCTAGTTAGCTTAGGAGATAAGCTATTTTATTTCTAACAGTTCCATCGCGTAAACAACATCGCTCTGTGATGGCTGCTACTCTCAGCATCGAGAGGGCGCCTATACACCACCCTGGATGGAGAGCGAAAATGTAAAAGAAAAACAGAAAATCTACACCTAATTCAACCACTCTTCTCCCCAAATGAGAGCAAAAGGGGGAGAAATCTTGTCACATGGGATAACTAAGTATAATTATTTATCCGTCAAATACTTGACCCTAACAAGGGAGTTATTGATAGCCCTATGCGTTGATTGCATTTGCAATAATGACATTTTCGGCATTAGGGGGAGATAATACCACAATGAATGAGACGTGTTTTAAGTGGGAATTGAGAGACAATCCAGAGACAAAGACAAATGATTGAATCCGTTCTTTATTGATGATTGATACAGGGTATATATACAATCTGAAGAGGTGGTTCCCTGGAGGCGTCGTTCCGTATCGATGGCGGCGATCGTGGCGGTTCCACGATCGAAGGCGTGGATATGCCCAGGAGGGAACCGTCGGGAGCGGGGGTCGGTTCCCATGAGTGGGAACGTAACTCCTGAGATTAAGTGGAGATTTTCCTTAATTATCTGAGGATAATTATTCTTAACACTCCCCCTAATCACCGCTTAATTGTATAAGTACTCATCATCTTGATTAAATCTCCTCAAAAAACCCGGTGGGAAAAATGTGAGGAGTATGATAGGATATGCTGTTAATACTCCTTCAAACCCAGTGGGAAAATAAGGAGAAAATGATACAGCATATTATGATTATTTCCTCTGTTAACTCAATATGAAATAGATCCATAGAATATAGAGGTCAATAAATATGTCGTGTATACTTTCCTAAAAACCCCGATGGGGAAAAGGGATAGTATGACATATGATCTTATGTTGATATTACCTCATTAAAAACCTTAATGAGAACCTGTAAAGTAAACTCATCAAGGGAAAAAGAGTATAATATGATGCTTTGAACAGGAACAGTTCAGGAAGATACTCCCCCTGATTCTTGCAAATCTCGAAGCCGTCGCATACCAATTCCATGAATGTATTTCTGGAATGTTGAAGTTGGTAGAGACTTCGTGAATAGGTCAGCGAGGTTATCGCATGATTTGACTTGCAAGATGTTTATTTCCCCACTCTTTTGGAGCTCATGAGGATAAAACAATTTAGGGGCAATATGCTTAGTGATATTGCTCTTGATGTACCATGTTTGCATCTGCGCAACACAAGCTGCATTATCTTCATAGATAATGGTAGGTGATTCGATAGAACCAATGCCACATGACTGTTGTATGTGGTTTATCATTCTGCGAAGCCACACGCTTTCGCGTGATGCCTCATATAATGCGATGATTTCAGAATGATTGGTAGAAGTTGCAATCAGAGTCTGTTTCGAAGACTTCCATGATATGGCAGTTCCACCATGAAGGAACACAAAGCCGGTTTGTGATCTGGCATTATGGGGATCAGATAAATAGCCAGCATCGGTGTATCCAATCATATCAGAGTCCAGATTTCTCTGAAACTGAAAGAATAGGCCAAGATCCTTTGTGCCTTGGAGATATCGAAAGATATTCTTGACCCCCGACCAATGTCGTTTGGTGGGAGCTGCGCTGTATCTAGCAAGTAGATTCACTGCAAATGCGAGGTCAGGTCTCGTACAGTTTGCAAGATACATGAGCGCTCCAATGGCACTGAGATATGGAACCTCGGGTCCCAACAACTCTTCTCCATCATCCCTTGGCCTGAACGGACCTTTCTCTACGTCTAGAGAACGAACCACCATGGGAGTCTTAGATGGATAGGATTTGTCCATATTGAATTTCTCCAATATTTTCTGGATATAGGCAGCTTGGTGTACCATTATTCCTGAGGGAAGGTGCTCGAGTTGAAGACCCAAGCAAAATTTGGTTTGACCCAAATCCTTCATCTCAAATTCTGTCTTTAGATGATTGCGTGCTTCATCAATATCTTGAGTGTTACCAATGATGTTCAGATCATCGACGTACACTGAAATGATGCAAAATCCAGATGAGGACTTCTTGATGAAGACACATGGGCAGTCATTACTGTTGGAGTAACCCTTCTGAAGAAGGAACTCACTAAGTCGGTTGTACCACATCCGTCCCGACTGTTTCAAGCCGTACAGAGACTTGTTCAGTTTTACACAATACATGTTGCGTTTTGTGCTTGCATCCGGTACAGAGATTCCGTCAGGAACCTTCATGTATATGTCCGAATCTAGTGACCCATAAAGATATGCGGTCACGACATCCATCAACTGCATGGATAGACAATTTTGCACTGCCAAAGATATTAGATATCGGAAGAAACAGAGAGACTGATGCGAATGATTGATTCTATTGATTGAGATGTTCCGGTATTTATAGTACCGAACAGTCGGATTACAAGTCGGTTACAGTGAATGGCGTCGTTTAGAACAGACGCACGACGGTTCCCTGCATGTAGCGTTTGGACAACACCAAACATCCTAACTGCTAAAAGGGAATATTCCATAGAATATTCTTAGTTAATACTAACTGATAATTTAGCCTAAATAAAGCGCTAATTAATCCTAACACTCCCCCTTGGACAAACGCTTCCTTGGTAATCTTCAATGTCTTGAAATTGTCCATAGCGTCTTGAGTGCTTGAAAATCTTGATAGTCGTCAATCTTGAAAACTTGATCTTGTACAATATATGTTCTCCAAAATCCTATGGGAAAATATAAGGAGAAATATAGGAATCCGATATACCGTTGGTATAATAATTGTACCATTAAAACCTATCTGAGAAATCCGTTGGAGAACTCATAAGAAGAAAGTACAATATATTGTTATCGGATGGTAAATACTAAGTTCAGTTCTAGGAGATTTCTCCCCCTGAACTTTGCAAATTTCGAAGTCATCTCATACCAATACCATGAATGCATTTTTGAAATGCAGCTGTTGGTAAAGACTTAGTGATCAAATCTGCAAGATTGTCACAAGATTTTGTTTGCATAATATCAATTTCTCCATTTTTCTGTAATTCATGAGAAAAAACAGTTTTGGAGCAATATGTTTTGTGATATTACTTTTAATATATCCCATATGCATTTGAGTAACACATGCGGCATTATCCTCATAGATAATAGTTGGTGATTCTAAAGAACCGATACCGCATGATGTTTGTATATGATTAATCACTCTGCGAAGCCATACACACTCTCGTGAGGCTTCATATAATGCAATTATTTCAGAGTGGTTAGTGGAAGTTGCTACTAGAGTCTGTTTTGTAGACTTCCATGAAATAGCAGTTCCACCATATAAAAATACAAATCCTGTTTGTGATCTAGCATTATGGGGATCTGAAAGATAGCCAGCATCAGTATAGCCAGTCAAAGTCATGTCTTGATTTTTCTGATAGAATAAACCAAGATCTTTAGTACCCTGTAAATATCTGAAGATATTCTTTACTCCAGCCCAATGGCGTTTTGTTGGAGCTGCACTATGTCTAGCCAGTAAATTTACTGCGAAGGCAATATCTGGTCTAGTACAATTAGCAAGGTACATTAGTGCTCCTATGGCACTAAGGTATGGGAACTCAGCTCCCAAAACATCTTCGTTATCATCCCTAGGTCTAAAAGGATCTTTTTCCATATCAAGGGATCTGACGACCATGGGTGTTTTGGATGGATATGATTTATCCATATTGAATTTTTCCAAAACTTTCTGAATATATGCGGGCTGATAAACGAGTATTCCTGAGGGAAGGTGCTCAAGTTGTAGACCTAAGCAAAATTTGGTTTTTCCCAAATCCTTCATCTCAAACTCCGTCATTAAATGATTGCGTGCTACAGTTATATCTGCTGCGTTACCAATAATGTTGAGATCATCAACATATACTGAGATGATGCAAAATCCTTTTGAGGATTTCTTTATGAATACGCATGGGCAATCATCATTATTCGAGTATCCTTTATGGATAAGGAACTCACTAAGCCGGTTATACCACATTTTACCCGACTGCTTTAAGCCATAGAGTGACTTTTGTAATTTTACACAATACATGTTGCGATTTATGTCTGGATTCGGAATTTTAAGTCCATCAGGGACTTTCATATAAATATCCGCATCGAGTGACCCATATAGATAAGCGGTCACTACATCCATTAACTGCATTGATAAATTCATTTGTACTGCCAATGATATTAAGTATCGAAACGTAATTCCACTCATTACAGGAGAATATGTATCGTCGTAGTCGATACCGGGTCTCTGCGTAAACCCTTGTGCTACTAGCCTCGCTTTATATCTCACCACCTCATTGTTTTCGTTCCTTTTTCGAACAAAAACCCATTTAGCTCCCACAGGGAAGACTTTATGAGGAGTAGGTATTACTTTAGAGAATACCTCTCTTTTGTTAAGCGAGCGCAATTCTGCCTCAATTGCCTCCTTCCATTTAGGCCAATCTGAGCGCTTCAGGCACTCTTTCATAGATTTTGGCTCTGGATCCAGTTGAAGGGTTTTAGCAATTTTAGAGGAGAAATATGTGTCGACAAGTGTAGTCTTTCTATTATATGATTCTCCCGAATCGATATAGTTTGTGGAAATTTCATTAACTTCTTCAGGCTCCGTGTGATTTCCCATAACAATGGAGTCCGTTTGTTTCGATGTCCCAGCATTAGAATTTGTGTGCACATTTATGCTAGGTTCTTGATGTTGAACATCATCTTGGTGTCTATCAACTTCAGGTTGATTTGTATTTACCGTCATAGATTTTCTTTGTTTCCGCGGTGGCTTTAGAGAAGCCTTTTCCCTTGAGACCAGATTTCTCCCCCTTTTATTTGCAATTGGGAGTTGAGTAGTTTTATTTGGTACCTCTACTCGTTCTGGTGCATTAACTGCAGGGATATATGATTTAGTGACACCTTTGTGATCAATAAATGCATCTGGCAAGTTGTTTGCAAAGTGTTGCAAATCTATTATTCTCTGAACTTCAGATTCAGATTCTTTAGTACGTGGATCTAAGGATTGGATGCCTGTTACATTCCAATCTATTTCCTGGCATTCTTTGTGGTATGTTTCTCCCCCTAATGCCGGGAAATGATCCTCATCAAAAATTGAATCAGCGTACCGGGCTGTAAACCGGTCCCCTGTAAGGGCTTCTAAATATTTAATAATTGACGGAGAATTATATCCCACATAGATTCCTAATTTTCTATGGGGGCCCATTGAGGTATGCTGCGGTGGTGATATCGGTACGTATACAGCGCAACCGAATTTTCGCAGGTGGGAAATACTTGGCTGATTGCCTCGTACTATTTGAAATGGGGAAGTTTCATGATATGCAGTTGGTCTGACTTGTATCAGATCTGCGGCGTGTAAAACCGCATGTCCCCAACAAGAGGTTGGTAAATTGCAATTCTGCAATAATGGTCTAGCAATTAATTTTACTCTTTTGATTAAAGATTCAGCCAACCCATTTTGAGTATGCACATAAGGTACGGAATATTCTAGATGAATACCTAATGCCATACAATAATCATTAAATGCGCGTGAACTAAATTCAGCTGCATTATCCATTCTTATTTTTTTAATCCTGTGTTCAGGATGATTTGCTCTTAATTTGATAATTTGAGCAATTAATTTGGCAAAGGCGTGGTTACGTGTTGATAATAAACACACATGTGACCATCTTGTAGATGCATCAATTAGCACCATAAAGTACCTAAATGGTCCAGATAGAGGTTGTATTGGACCACATATATCTCCTTGAATTCTTTCAAGAAAATTAAGTGACTCATTTTTAACTTTGAGGTAGGATGGCTTTATAATTAATTTCCCAGTAGCACATGCGGTGCATATAAAGTCTGATGACTTAGGAAATCTTTTGATTGGTAAATTATGACCAACAGAATTGCTAATAATTTTTCTCATCATACCTATTCCAGGATGACCAAGGCGATCGTGCCAAGTCTTGAATTTATCAAGATTTTGAAAAATTATTTTGTACGCAACATAAGGTACGGGTTTGATGTATGTAAAGTATAATCCGGAAGAAAATGAAGGGAATTTTTCAAGAGTTTGTTCCTCATATCCGTCGCTTTTTGTTAAAAGCAAATATTCCTTCTTATCCATCTTTACGGTTTTAAGATGGAAATCATTTGATCGGATATCTTTGAAACTTATAAGGGTATGTGTAGATTCAGGATACAAGAGTGCATTCTGAATTACTATAGTAGTACCCATAGGGAGTGTGAATGTGGCTCTTCCTGAACCAATTATTGCTTTATTGCTCCCCGTTATAGTCATAACATCTTCCTTTCTCTTCGTAAGAGTTTGGAAGTATTTTGTTTCCCTTAGAATTGTATTAGTGGTAGCACTATCCACTAAACACAATTCTTCTTCCATCGGATTGCTTCCCGTAAAATCTCTAAAATAGAGAGAGAGAATATATTTTAGAATAAATTTATTTTATTCAAATATTCATCAAATTACATACATAGTATTTATATTACAAATTTGAGATATAAATACATTATAATATTATGTCTGATTCACATAATAAGTACACATAGTCTGAAAGACTTTATTCTACTTATTGTTATACAATATATAACATTTTGTAGTATTTAAATAACTAGATGGCATCTATTGTTTATGGAGATCAATTGAGGTCTCCAAAAACATCTTGGGTGTAATCCACAAGCATGTCTTCATCGAGGATGATGTCGTCCTTAGGCTTGAAAGTTTCAATAGCACTTTGAGAAGGACCAGCTTGAGGGTTGTCTTCAATGGCGTTGAAGTGAGCTTCAGCCTTATTTCCATGAACTTGCTTGCCTTTCCCTCCATACTTCATGTATAGATCCACGAGGTGCTTGGGAATACGGCATTTGTTAGTACGATGATTCGCACATCCACACCTTTGACAAGCTTGAGAGTTGTCATTTTGATCATTTCTCTTGAAATGACCTTTCCCCTTAAATTGACCATTAGTCTTTTGACCATTGTTCTTCTTCCACTTTCCCTTGAATTTTCGGAAGCTCCTTTTACGGCCTCCAGATTTATTTGTAAAATGAGCATTAGCATGTGCTTTAGGAATTGGCGTCGTGCCCGTTGGGCGGGAATTATGATTCTTCATGAGAAGCTCATCATGCTTCTCAGCCTGAAGTAATGTGTATATAAGCTCAGAATACTTTGTGTATTTCTGTTGACGATATTGTTGTTGCAATATCCTCATCGAGGGGTGGAAGGTGCATAGAGTTTTCTCTATTAAGTCCGCATCTGAAACTTGCTTGTTGCAAAATCTCAGTTTAGAGTTAACTTTATCCACGGCAGAATTATATGCCGCAACAGACTTGAAGTCTTGGAACCTTATAAGAGACCATTCTCTCTCGGCTTCCGGCAACATAACCGCTCTTTGTTGGTCGTATCTCTCCTTGAGGGAGTCCCATAAAGCTAGTGGATCCTCCTCCATCATATATTCATTTTTTAAATCAGGATGGAGGTGGTGCCTTATGAAATGTAATGCTGCATACTTTACCACTTGGGGTATTTCCGGGGCATTTTCGGGAGGTGTGATTATCGTGGGGCCAAGGTTACATCTAGTTAAATTTATCTTCATATCCATGGCCCATGATAGATAATTACTTCCATCAATTTGCAGTTCTTGGAACTCTTTTTTATTGATGCCACTCATTTTTCCTGCATGTATGGTCATGCATTTAATTAATTTTACTTGATAGTAAAATTTATTTTGGTAAACAACAATTTGTTCTAGAGGAACAATTATGAATTTTAAGCCATATATGCATAGATCTTCGAATCTCAAATTAACACATTGTAGATAATCTCCACTTTTATGGAGTACATCTCTCAGTAGTAGGAAGCATAGTCTGACATTTGTCAGTAGATGCCTTATCCTATTACCTTGTGTTATATTTTGAATTAAATTATTTGGAAGAGCACTTTGTAGGTAATCTTATCGTCGTAATGACGAATAAGTACACCTCACAGTAATGGATAATCTGCATTTTGTGCAGTAGATGCCATTACCTTGTGATTCACAAATAATATTCGAGATAGTCACATATTTTATTTTGGCTGTTTATCTCATATTTTATGAATGAGAAATTTTGGCAAGAAAATTAAATTTCGAGCACGGGATAAAATTGTTGTACCAAATAACATGTTATAAAGTGCTAAAGGCAAATATAATAATAACATGTTATATTACTAATAGACATAAGGTCTAAATATATTTACATCACAATAGGCTGTTACACTGAATATAGACAAATATAATGTCTAAACAGAAATTTATAGTACTGTCATATACCGATATCACCACCCCAACGTGCATCATGGGTTCTCACATCAAATTGGGATCTATGTGAGAAATAACTAAGTATAATTATTTATCCGTCAAATACTTGACCCTAACAAGGGAGTTATTGATAGCCCTATGCGTTGATTGCATTTGCAATAAGGACATTTTCGGTTTTCCGACTATCTCTTGAAGTCATAGAGTGACTATTGAAGATTTACACAAATATATGTTGCGATTTTCTTTTGGATTTAAGCCGTTTCGATACTTAATATCATTGGCAGTACAAATGAATTTATCAATGCAGTTAATGGATGTAGTGACCGCTTATCTATATGGGTCACTCGATGCGGATATTTATATGAAAGTCCCTGATGGACTTAAAATTCCGAATCCAGACATAAATCGCAACATGTATTGTGTAAAATTACAAAAGTCACTCTATGGCTTAAAGCAGTCGGGTAAAATGTGGTATAACCGGCTTAGTGAGTTCCTTATCCATAAAGGATACTCGAATAATGATGATTGCCCATGCGTATTCATAAAGAAATCCTCAAAAGGATTTTGCATCATCTCAGTATATGTTGATGATCTCAACATTATTGGTAACGCAGCAGATATAACTGTAGCACGCAATCATTTAATGACGGAGTTTGAGATGAAGGATTTGGGAAAACCCAAATTTTGCTTAGGTCTACAACTTGAGCACCTTCCCTCAGGAATACTCGTTTATCAGCCCGCATATATTCAGAAAGTTTTGGAAAAATTCAATATGGATAAATCATATCCATCCAAAACACCCATGGTCGTCAGATCCCTTGATATGGAAAAAGATCCTTTTAGACCTAGGGATGATAACGAAGATGTTTTGGGAGCTGAGTTCCCATACCTTAGTGCCATAGGAGCACTAATGTACCTTGCTAATTGTACTAGACCAGATATTGCCTTCGCAGTAAATTTACTGGCTAGACATAGTGCAGCTCCAACAAAACGCCATTGGGCTGGAGTAAAGAATATCTTCAGATATTTACAGGGTACTAAAGATCTTGGTTTATTCTATCAGAAAAATCAAGATATGACTTTGACTGGCTATACTGATGTTGGCTATCTTTCAGATCCCCATAATGCTAGATCACAAACAGGATTTGTATTTTTATATGGTGGAACTGCTATTTCATGGAAGTCTACAAAACAGACTCTAGTAGCAACTTCCACTAACCACTCTGAAATAATTGTATTATATGAAGCCTCACGAGAGTGTGTATGGCTTCGTAGAGTGATTAATCATATACAAACATCATGCGGTATCGGTTCTTTAGAATCACCAACTATTATCTATGAGGATAATGCCGCATGTGTTACTCAAATGCATATGGGATATATTAAAAGTAATATCACAAAACATATTGCTCCAAAACTGTTTTTTCCTCATGAATTACAGAAAAATGGAGAAATTGATATTATGCAAACAAAATCTTGTGACAATCTTGCAGATTTGTTCACTAAGTCTTTACCAACAGCTGCATTTCAAAAATGCATTCATGGTATTGGTATGAGACGACTTCGAAATTTGCAAAGTTCAGGGGGAGAAATCTCCTAGAACTGAACTTAGTATTTACCATCCGATAACAATATATTGTACTTTCTTCTTATGAGTTCTCCAACGGATTTCTCAGATAGGTTTTAATGGTATAATTATTATACCAACGGTATATCGGATTCCTATATTTCTCCTTATATTTTCCCATAGGATTTTGGAGAACATATATTGTACAAGATCAAGTTTTCAAGATTGACGACTATCAAGATTTTCAAGCACTCAAGACGCTATGGACAATTTCAAGACATTGAAGATTACCAAGGAAGCGTTTGTCCAAGGGGGAGTGTTAGGATTAATTAGCGCTTTATTTAGGCTAAATTATCAGTTAGTATTAACTAAGAATATTCTATGGAATATTCCCTTTTAGCAGTTAGGATGTTTGGTGTTGTCCAAACGCTACATGCAGGGAACCGTCGTGCGTCTGTTCTAAACGACGCCATTCACTGTAACCGACTTGTAATCCGACTGTTTGGTACTATAAATACCGGAACATCTCAATCAATAGAATCAATCATTCGCATCAATCTCTCTGTTTCTTTTCACGTTAAAGTAAAAGATTGAGAGAATGAACAGTTGCTTTCATTGATGAATAAGGGGGTATTTATACCCCTGGAACAGGTGCCAATCAAAGGCGGTTTACAAGGTTTGCGCCCTTTCGGAGGGACGCGGCGTTTGGCCAAAACTAACTGTCTACTTAGCTTAGGATCTAAGCTAACCTAACTAATAACTGCCTAGTTAGCTTAGGAGATAAGCTATTTTATTTCAAACAGTTCCATCGCGTAAACAACGTCGCTCTATGATGGCTGCTACTCTCAGCATCGAGAGGGCGCCTATACACCACCCTGGATGGAGAGCGAAAATGTAAAAGAAAAACAGAAAATCTAAACTGAAAAAAGGAAAACTAGAAAAAGAAAAAAAAAAGTAAAACAAACGTTAAAAACGGAGACACGGCCAGGTTGGTGCTACTGGGCCGGCCCACACCTGCACGAGCGTGTGCGGCATATAGGAATTATGGTGATTCCTATACACCGACCAGGTCGGCGTGAATGGGGCGCCGCACACCCCCGCGTGGGTGTGGCCCGGCCCAGTAGCGCCGACCTGGTCGTGTCTCTTTTTTTCCTTCTTCTTTTCGTTTTTTCTCCGTTTTCTTTTCCTTTTTTTTATCGTGTATACAGTTGTCCTAAATTATCGGCATCGAGTTAGGATCCAACTGGTTGATTGGGAGGTAAAACTGTTAAATGAGCCTCGCTTGTAGGCTGTTGGGCTCTTCAAGGCGGATCCTATACGCCGCCCAAAGCGGCACTATCTCCTCGCGCCGCTCACCCCTCTGCGCAGCGTTTGCTTTAATTTTCGAGTTATGGGCTGGGCCTATAGTCCAATTGTTAAAGCAAATGCCTGCTTCTTTTCCATTTCCTTTCCATTTCTCTCCCTTTTCTTTTTTTGCTTTATTTTTTGTTTAGTTCTGAATTTTGTTCAAAGTACAAAATTTGTTCAGATGTCAAATTTTATTTAGATTCCAAAATTTATTCAAAATTCAAAAAAAATCAAATTTGAAATTTTGTTCAGATTTCGAATTTTGTTTAGATTTTGAATTTTCTTCGGATTTTAATTTTTTTTAGATTTCGAAATTTGTTCAAAATTTCGATTTCCTTTGAAATTATAAATTTTGTTTGAATTTCGAATTTGTTAAATTTTAAAATTTATTCAGATATGATTTTTTGTTCAAACTTTGAAAAGTAAAACAGAAACAAAAAAGAAAAAAAGAAAAAGGAAAAGGGGGTACCTGGGCCGCGGCCCACTAAACCGCCGCGTGGTAGGCGTTGTGCGGTGCTTCCGCCCCGCGCCGCTTTAAGCGGCGTACAGGAGCTCCCTCTCTTGAAAACAAGCATTAAAGAAAAAAGGGAAAAGATAGGGTGAAGCGCCGCACCGAAACGCCCCTGTGCGGCGGTTGTTGGATATTCGTGTCCCTCCATCTAAGCGAAACGGAGCACCGTCCTATCCAACCTTATCCTTATCTCCCGACACCTCCTGGCCACAAAAATTGGGAGCTCTTCTCTCTCCCCGATCGGACATACCAACCAAAAGCAGAGCCACCCGCGGGTCGCCGGGGAGGAGCATGAGGAGGAGGATACTGCAGGAGAGGCAGAGAGCACGCCGTGGGGCTCGCTGCCGCGGGTCGCCGCCATCGGAGAGCACGCTGCGGGGGCGCCCATCGGAGGCCGCCGCCGGAGAGCATGCTGCGGGGGGGCGCCCATCGGAGGCCGCCACCGGAGAGCACGCTGCGGGGGGCGCCCATCGGAGGCCACCGCCGGAGAGCACGCTGCGGGGGGGCGCCCATCGGAGGCCGCCGCTGCGGACTGCAAAGAGGAGCCACATCACGGTGAAGGCTCCACCAGCACCAACGAGCTCGAGTAGCCACGAGTGCGACGCGGGAGGTGCTCTGCCATGCCGACATCAACGGCCGTGAGCCTGACCGGCGCTGCCGAGCGCAAAGAGGTGCTGCGTCACGGTGAAGGCCCCGCCACTGCCAACAAACTCGAGGAGGAGCCGCGAGCGCGGCGCGGGAAAGGGCTCCGCCAGACCACCATCCACGGGCGTGAGCCAGGCCGCCGCCGACGAGCACGAGGAGGAGGCGCGACGCGTCCTAGCCTGCCGCCGATGAGGAGAAGGAGGAGGAGGTTGGGATGGTGCACGCAAGGAGGCACGACGCTCGAAGGGCTCCGCCGAGCCGCCACCGCCGAGCGTGACAAGGAGACGCGGTGCTGGCAGGGCTTCGCCACGAGCACGAGGAGGAGGCGCAGCGAACGGACGTCTTCCCTACCCGCTGCCGACGAGCGCGAGGGGGCGCGACGCACAGAGTACTCCAAGCCCGCCGTCCACGAGCGCGAGGAGGAGGCGCGGCACACAGAGGTCTTCCAGGCTACCGTCAAGCTCGAGGAGGCCACCGACAACGAGAACGAGGAAGTTGTGCCTACGATGGCGATTCTGGGCTTCCGGCGACCGACGTCTGTGCCTGGGAGTTCTTCCTCTTCCCCTAATCTGTTGTGTTCTTAAATTTTTCCTAGATATACTCATCGAATTTCTGCATGGTTCTCTAATTCCACGTGCCTCCATTTTCTTAAGGACGATGGATCCGTAGAAATTTTGAAGTCTAGGAATAATCAACTGGTAATTATACCAATTGAGTATGGTAATTAAATCTAATTAATCAGGAAATTACGTTTAATTAATCATGCAATTAGGTTAATTTAATCTGGTAAGTAGAACCTAATTAATATGGCAATTGAACCTGTAAACTAGGTATACTTAATTTGGCAATTAGGGCTAGTTAATCTGGCAGCTAGTATAGTACTCATTTAACCTGGAGTGATGTCTAATTGCATATGCCTCCATTTTATCGAGACACCTAGAGATGAAGTAGTACTCCTATATAGTGTAAAAAAGCTTCAATTATGATGTATGTGTGTCCGTTTTCTGTTTTTTTTTTGACATAAGTCCGTTTTCTGTTGAGATGAAGTAGTACTCCTATAATAACCTGTCAACCATGCAGTAATTAGACTCAGAATTAGTAACAATTAAATCTGGCAGCTACTCCAATCTCGTGACCCGGAGTACATCTAATTAATTTGGCAAGTATGCGAAATTAATATGGCAATTACTAAGGTAATCTGATGGTACTCCCTCTGTCCCGGTGTATAGGTCTTGCGCGTATCTTTAGATCGTCATTTTGACAAATATAATATAAATTTTACAATATAAAAATTATATCATTAGAAAGTAAGTAATCTGAAGTTTCTAGTGATATATATTTTATATTATGTATCTTATATTACATTAGTCTAAATTACAACCTAGAGATACGCGCAAGACTTATACACGGGACGGAGGGAGTACTACATTGAGATATGCATGCGATAAAGTCTGCATCAGCTCGAGTATTATATTTTGTAGTGACCTGAGTTGTGGTTCTACCTGAATAACATACTAGTTGGGCTGCAGTAAATAATGAAAAACCATGTCACAGACTTTACTGTCTTCTAACATATATGGATGGAAATTCTTCTAGCTACTTTATGGTCTTGAGAGAGACCCGTACAGATAGCATGGGCAAAAAGTTTAAGAGTGACCACACTGGGTACTGACACGTCCCGTTCGGTTCCCGACTCCTCACGTGGAATAAAAAAAACATATATGAACCGCCGCACGGGAGGAATTTTGTGCGGCGCCGCCATATAGCAACATCCAAGAAAAAAAGGACACAACATGTCTCGTTCTTTCTCCTCATTCCGTCTCTATGCGGCGGCGATGCTTTGTTTGCCTCGTCGCCAGTGGAGGCAGCGCCTCCCTTCCCCTTCGCCGAAGGCCATCGCCACCGCACTCTCCATGCCACTGTTGCCTCCAGCCGCTAGCAGAAGCAGGGGTGATTTACTCTGCCCATTGTAGATCTCGACAGACATCCGGAAATTAATTAGCAGTCTAATCGATCCCAAACCGCCGCCGGAAGAGAGCTGCACCACCGATGGGTTCCTGAGGCGGCGGCGACCATTGGTTTGAGGTGGTGGAAAACTTGGTCGAGCCAGGAACATTGGCTGATCTCCCTCTCTTGTCTCCAATCTCGTGACCCCCAGGCCCAGCTCCTCAGTCCTGACTACCTGCGGGCATCAACTTTTGCCTTCCCACAACGCTTGACAACCCCGGCGCCTCCATCATGCCCGTGAACTGGAGCTGGTAAGATTATGTGCAACGCCTACCTGATCTTCCATTCCTGGTTGATGTATCTGATAGCGCTATTTTGAATCATATTTCATCTTTATATGGTTCGGGCTTCATGGTATTTGTGAATCCCCTGGCATGCACTGATGCCCCTGGCATATTTCTAGGAGAATAAAGTCTTTTGGATTCAATCCTCAGAGATATGCACGTTACTGCTGGTAAGAAAAACTGAGTGATGACTGTATTAGTTAGTAGTTACAGTACCTACCCACCTTCTTGACTGAGCGTGGTCTTGAGAAAATTGGACAATTAGAGCAGATCGGAGTTTGATATGATGGTAATCACACATCAGTATCGAAAAATATAGTATGGTTGCGATTTGGGAATCTGAATTTAGGTAGTACTTACAGTTGACATCAAGATAAATCTATATTATGGATAATGTCGAGCATTGCACCTCAGAACAAATCTTTTAAAATAGTCGGCTATGGAAAATAGCGGCAGCCCTCCAAAAGAGCTATAGTGGGGCTAGGGCGGAGAAATGAGGCTATAGCGCACAAGTATACATGATTTTATTTAGTGGCAACATGCTTAAACAGCTATAGCGGGACTATAGCTGGCTATTCTCCATAACACATTCTCCAACTGTATATGATGCCATCAGCTTGGGCTATGTGCATCATAGTTATGCAGAGGCTGGGTGTAATACTTAAACTTTAAGTAATAAAGCGCTCTTTACCAAAAAAAAATGATGCCATCAGCTCCACGATGAGTGCCATCGGCCCTCCTTATGCTACCAAACATCTATATGGAAGGTTAGTCAATTAAGCTTTCCTTATATACCTTCTACTATCTTTTCACAATACAATATACTCAGAGATATTGTAGCAAAATACTGATGTATTACATGAAAAACTGCTATTATGCTAGTCACATTATAGTAAGGTTCAGTTGGAAGGCATGTGAAGGCGTCAGGAAGCCTTAATTTTTTTACTATTGTCTATCGAACATATATGAAATCCCATGGATTTTGCATTATTTTATTATAATAGTTATAAGAAGGTGGACTTGTTATAATACGTCATGTTACTCATATATGTATGTACCTGTGTCGAACCTGAACTATGTTATAGTGCTTCATGTTGCTTCTACAAGAAGTTGTGCGGAATTGCCAATTTTTATATCACTGCCTGTTGTACGTACGGCTATGTCGAGTTACCTTGGTCTATTATAGCATCACAATTCTTCTGCTTGTTGGATCTACGGATAAGAACATAAATGTGCTGGCTTTGTCTTAAACACACGTGGCATAAGTTTTTTTCTTCTGATAATGGGCTTTTATTACTTAAAAAGTCTTAAGTAGCATTACACCCATCATCTACATAACAAGATGCACACAACCGCACACACAAGTTTCATGAGGTAAAAACTAAAAGTAGGCGAATTACATATCAGAATGAGAAATTGTAATACGCCTAAGCTAGCGGAGGGCCAATCCGTAGATTATGCTGCCATCCATGACGCGAGGAGAGGTCTCTCGCCGTATCCTCCAGGCACGTACACACCTCCGAAAAGAGATTGTGATCCTCCGTGCGGTGAAGGTGTGATCATAGACGGAGAGTGCCCGTACATCTGTAGATTACCTGCAAGAGAGAACAGTTTTTTATATCAAAAACTTTGTCATTCCTATATAGCCATAGCGACCAAATTAATGCCATCGCTCTCATCCTAAGAAGAATTATGTACTTGTAATCAATATCATTTAACTAGTTCCCAAAGACATTGGCAATGCTAGTTGGTGGATACAAGCCAGAAGCTGCTATGTATTTTTGTCATTCCTACATGGCATAAGGTTAGCTATGTATTTTGTGACATTTGTGCGTGTGGAATAATCATTTTACTGACTCTAATAATAGCAGCTTAGTGATATTAACAACCTATCCAGAAATATTATGTGATACTCATTCAACTATCAACTATTCTGCGAAAAAACAAAACTGACTTAGTTAGTTTTCACATATTTCTACTCCCTCATACCATTAATTATTGATTGGTTAGTTAGATACACAACTTTAATTAGCTCAAAGGTGCTTCATCAATCATTTCATCAGGAATATTCGAACTGAAGTTAACATGATTATGCAGTATAACTATTTTTTTAGCTATGGTGATTAATCATTAGAGTATGTGATCTGTGTTGAAGTGTATAAGTGTTGAAATATATAAGTGAATTGCCTAGCCCTTTCCATCAGTTCGGACTTTTGGTTGCGTTGGCTAGTGCATGAAGTTTAACATGGTATCAGAGTCCAGGGTCTCGAGTTCAAGTTCTAGTTTTCGCAATTTATTGTAAAATTGTTGTTGCCCCCCTTTGTGTCCACGTGTTGACTTTCTCTTCTCCCGTTTGTGTCCACGTGTTGATTTTATCTTCTCCTGTCTGTGTCCACGTGTTGACTTTCTCTTCTCCCGTCACACGTGAGTGGGGGTGTTGAAATGTATAAGTGAATTGCCTAGCCCTTTCCACCAGTACGGACTTTTGGTTGCGTTGGCTAGTGCATGAAGCTTAACAATCTGAATCCCAACTTCCCAAGAAGATGTGGTCAAGATGAGGGTAGAGAAGAAAGAGCCATGGTGCTCGGCAAAGCTGTAGCTCTGGATGGACCAACTAATACCGGTGAAAAATAGTAGTCAATCCAGTTTAAAGTCACCCCTTCATTAATTTATAAGCTCTATAACCAAAAATGTGCAGGTACCTTCTCCATCGCCTTGATTGAGCACTGCTTGCAAGCTTATTCACTTATTCACAAACTGGTGAATAATTTTCTCATGCACAATAAGTTTCTCTTGAAATGTATATGTACAGGATTACGGATTCACAGGTTGATGGATGATTAAGTCTTCTATTGATTAATAAGTGCTTAAAATGAGGGAGTGGTACTATTGCTGGTTGGATTGATTTTGGGACATTCTACCTCTTTGCTTCTGGATACTTTTCTTGAACGATCAGTTGCATCATGGCCCACCTTTTTATTTTGTGAATTTTCACTCTCCATCCATGGATATATTTCAACTTCCTAATATTTGCAGTATGTTAAACAAATGCATATTCAGGAGGATGAATTATATGAACCATTGGTGAGGCAAAGGTAGAAGCAAAAGAGTTCACCGTGGAAGCAGTTAAAAGTTACCAATGCAGGCCCTGTTCCTTTGAGGTGTGTAGACTGTAGAATTTGTTATGTTTGCAATTCATCTAAATATCCAACCATCTATGGTTTTCCTAAAACTGTAATATATTAGATAACTCAACCTGCATTGAGAACAAAACGAGGCCCATTTTTTATATTCTTCAGTTTACAACTTCCTGCAAGTATATAATGAGCTGATCAATGCCCTAATGGAGTGTGAATATTTTTGTGGATTAGGGCTAATGGAGTGTGAATATTTTTGTTGATTAGGGTAGCCTCGGTGCATAAAGCTCTCGCTTTGCGCGGGGTCCGGAGAAAGGTCGGACCACTTGGGGTCTTTGTAAGCAAGGGAAGCTGATCTCAGAGAAGCAAAATCAAATATTTATGTGGATTGTTTCAGAAAAATCAAATATTTTTCAGTTTTTCTCAGAGAAGCTGATCTGACGTACCATTACTGAAATGTAGGTTGGTCTGTGCGCGTGTCTGTTTTGGCTGCCTCTGGTTCAAACAAGACATGGTGCGTTGTTTTTAACTTCCTTTCATATATATGACACACTAGACTTGCCGATTCTTTATACCCATGGCTCATGTTTCTATCTATTTGTTTCTTTTTTCAAGAGCCAAAATTTATTTTATGTTGAAAGCACAATCACTTAAAATGAACACTAAAACAAAAAAAAGTTCTGTAGTTTCATAAACCATAGTCATGTACTTAGATTAAAACGGTTTGATTTTGCAATGTCTTTAGGGGGCATATCTTATAGCATGCCTTACACCCTTAAGTTATTAATAAATCAGTAATTATTTCCCTCAATCTACAAAGAAATACTGGTATAGCTTGATCTCCTTTTGACTTTTTAGGTCTAATTTATCGGGATATCCTGGATTTCACGATATTAATGTATCTGTAAAATATTGGCGGACAGTCCATGCAACTCCTGGTTCTGCCGCTGCATTCTGTTCCGTTACACAAATCTAGCTCCTATTTTTTTCACTACCTTTTATGTAAAGAAATATAGGAAATAACATTATACAGGCAACAGAACAGTTTGAACATATTTAGGATGTGTTTTCATCGACATGATGCACCTTTTGCATCATTGAGTTAACCGTGACTTAGTTCACACGTCATAACCTCTTAAGCTGTCTCCAATGTTTATTTCGCATATAGACCATTAGCTGGGTCCCATCTCATCTCTTATGGCAAACTAGAAACTCCACAATGCTTATCGTCTATAGGTCTTAAGGTGGAGCCCATAAGTACCACTAGTGGAAAACGGGCCTTTGGTCAGGCCCCTTTAGTCCCGGCCGTTATCTGGGCTGGGACTAAAGGCCTAGCCACGTCGCCCCAAATTTACCCACCCGCACGGCAGCCTTTAGTCCCGGTCCGTTACAACCCTTTAGTCCCAGTCTGAGACACAAACCGGGACTAAAAGGCTATGCGGTGAGCGGTCCGCATGTGCACCCCCTTTAGTCCCGGTTTGTGTCTCAAACCGGGACTAAAGGCTTCTGCCTATATATATGGCTGCAGTCCCTCTCCCCTCTCCCTTGTATTTTTCTTGGATGGAGGAGTGTGGGTTTGTGCTAGTTTTGTATTTTATTCCTATGCACTAGAGGTGTTTGTTGAAATGTTTGTTAGAGCGATGCCACTTAAGTTCACCGAACACAACTACGATATGAGGTGCCCGAGCCACGCTTAAGCCTCTTCCTCTTTATTTCCACTTGTTCTAAAAGGTTAGCAACTATATTTTCTCGTTTAGACCGTCTGGTACTAATTTTAGGGTCGTGATTGCGTTTGATATACTGTTGTATAACGTAGATGAGCCATTCATGGATGTACGGTGATCGACGCACAGCCGCTTACAGAGAAGGCGTGCATTCTTTTCGAGATGCGGCCGAGGCGAACAAGCATGGTGGTGGCTTTATGTTTTGTCCATGTGTTGAATGTCGGAATGAGAAGGATCACACTTCCTCAAGAGTCATTCAGAGCCACCTGTTTCGGTCCGGTTTTATGTCTGGCTATAATGTTTGGACCAAGCACGGAGAAAGAGGGGTTATGATGGAAGACGACGATGAAGAAGAGAACGATGATGACAACTACCGATCTATATTCCCTGAGTATGCTGATACTGCAATAGAAGACAATGAAGAAGAAGGTCAGGGTGAAGAACGGGCACCAGATGAGCCCGCTTATGATCTTGGTCGGGTCATTTCTGATGCACGGCAAGGCTGCGACACAGAAAAGGAGAGGTTGCAGTTCGATCAGATGTTATAGGACCACAACAAATTGTTGTATCCAACTTGTGAAGATGGCCAGAAGAAGCTGGGTAGCACACTGAAATTGCTGAAGTGGAAGGCAGAGACCGGTGTGACTGCATTCTCTACCGCGGTGAGAAGTACGAGAATATGGATAAATGCCCGGTATGCACTGCATTGCGGTATAAGATCAGAAAAGATGACCCTGGTGATATTGAGGGCGAGCCACCCAGGAAGAGGGTTCCTGCCAAGGTGATGTGGTATGCTCCTATAATACCACGGTTGAAACGTCTGTTCAGAAATAAAGAGCATGCGAAGTTGTTGCGATGGCACATGGAAGATCGTATGAAAGACGACAAATTGAGGCACCCTGCTGATGGTCGGTAGTGGAGAAAAATCGAGAGAGGGTTCCCGAGATTTGCAGGTGACGCAAGGAACTTATGGTTTGGTCTAAGTACAGATGGCATGAATCCTTTTGGGGAGCAGAGTTGTAGTCACAGCACCTGGCCCGTTACTCTATGTATCTACAACCTTCCTCCTTGGTTGTGCATGAAGCAGAAGTTCATTATGATGCCAGTGCTTATCCAAGGTCCAAAGCAACCCGGCAATGACATTGATGTGTACCTAAGGCCATTAGTTGATGAACTTTTATAGTTGTGGACCGAACCAGGTGTACGTGTGTGGGACAAGCACAAACAAGAAGAATTTGACCTTCGAGCGTTGCTTTTTGTAACCATCAATGATTGGCCTGCTCTTAGTAACATTTTAGGACAGTCAAACAAGGGATACAATGCATGCACGCACTGTTTGGATCAGACAGAAAGTATATATCTGGACAAATGTAGGAAGAATGTGTACCCATACAATCATCATTTTCTTCCGCCCAAGCATCCCTTAAAGAAAAAAGGCAAGTATTTCAATGGCAAGGCAGAAACCCGGGGGAAGCCTGTCACCCGTACTGGTGCTGAAGTATTTGATATGGTCAAAGATTTAAAAGTAATCTTTGGAAAGGGTCCTGGCAGCCAACCTATTCCTAACAGCCCTGATAAGCGCGCACCCATGTGGAAGAAGAAATCTATATTTTGGGAGCTACCCTATTGGGAAGTCCATGAGGTCCGCTCCGCAATCAACGTGATGCACCTGACAAAGAATCTCTGCGTGAATATTCTAGGCTTCCTCGGCTTGTATGGGAAGTCAAAAGATACATCGGAAGCACGAAAGGACCAGAAACATCATAAAGGACGAGACATCATGCATCCAGGGCAGTTTCAAGGGCGTGCCAGCTACGCTCTTACCAAGGAAGAGAAGGAAATCTTCTTTGAAGTCATTTTCAGTATCAAGGTCCCGACTAGCTTCTCGTCGAATATAAAGGGAATCGTAAATATGAAAGACAAAAAATTCCAAAACCTAAAGTCTCATGACTGCCACGTGCTTATGACGCAATTGCTTCCGGTTGCATTGAGGGGAATTCTACCAGAAAATGTTCTCCTAGCAATTGTGAAGGTATGTGCATTCCTCAATGCAATTTCTCAGAAGGTAATCGATCGAGAAAGTCTATCAGGGTTACAGATTGATGTGGTCCAATGTCTAGTCAGCTTCGAGTTGTTGTTCTCGCCATCCTTCTTCAATATAATGACACACCTCCTAGTTTACCTAGTCGAAGAGATTAGAATTCTCGGTCCCGTGTTTCTACACAATATGTTCCCCTTCGAGAGGTTCATGGGAGCCTTAAAGAAATATGTTCGTAACTATGCTAGGCCAGAAGGAAGCATCTCCAAGGGCTATGGAACAGAGGAGGTCATTGAGTTTTGTGTAGACTTTCTTCCTGACCTTAAGCCGATTGGTGTTCCTGAATCTCGGTATTAGAGTAGGCTGACAGGAAAAGGCACACTAGGAAGGAAAGCAAAAGGTGGGGGGTATATAAGCCCCTCCTTCTTCCCTGGTCGGTTCCACCGACCGGGACTTAGACATTTTCTGCGCGCGAGGAGCCACAGCGACGCCGTCAGGCTGCCGGACCGACGCGCCGCTGGCGCCTCTGCCCTCGCCGCCGACGCTGCAGCGCCCGAAGCCCTGCCGCCGCCCGCACCCAAAGCACCGCCGCCGTCCGCGCGCGCCGCCCGCTCCCAGCCACTCGCCGTCGCCTGCAAGGTAACCGCCGCCGGCCAACCCTAGCTTTCTAGGTTAAGTTAGTTACTTAGGTTAGTTAATAAGTTAGGTTAGTTTAGTTAGCTAGGTTAATTAGATAATTAGGTTAGTTTAGTTAGCTAGGTTAATTAGTCAGATTAACTATTTTAGTTAGCTAGTTTAGTTAGATAATTAGGTTAGTTTAGTTAGATTAAGTTAGATTAATATTTGTTGTATTTTAGTTAGATTAAGTTATTTGTTAGTTAATTTTAGTTAGATATTAAGTTTTTTTAGTTAGTTTTTTTTAATTATTTTGTTAGTAGATTTTTAGGTAGATTTAATTAGCTTTTTGATAGATATTTGTAAGTAAATTTTTTAGGGATTTCTATTTTCGTGCCCCTGGTTCGTTAGTTGTACTCAGTTTTCCCCAGCCGCTTAACTTTTCCTCAGTTTTCCCCTCACTCTAGTTTGAAACCCCTCGCAGACGCTCGGACGGGAGGGTTGCGGTCTGGTCAGAGGCCTTAGACCGTTACCGGTGACGGCTAGGGAGCCGCGGTGGTTGTGAATGGACCGTTGCTTTTGAATTGTGTTGACTGTTGACCCAATGAGACACGTCGGACTAGCGGTCTGTCACTCACCCAAAGCTTTCCCCTCCGCCCGAGACTGGAAGAGCTCACACACCGCCCCTCCGCCGCCACGCCGTCCTGCCCTCCTACCTTATGGCGTCGTCCGCTACCGGGTCGCCCCCGCCCCCACCACCACCCCCGGGAGGCGGAGAGGGCTCCGCCTCCACTAGATCTAGATCTACCCCTATGGTGGTAGAGTTTGTACATCCATCTAATGTGTCGATTATGCCCCTCAACAGCGGAGAAGATTGGGAATCGGAGGGATCTAACGCATGGATTTCATCTGGGTAAGCATCGTCTGCCTATGTGAATTAAGAGTATGCAGTTTTTGAGCGCGAATTATTGTTGCTCAACTAACTGCGTTGCTTTTCGAATAGGATTGATCTAGCGCTGGCTTTTCGGCTGGTGGTTAGGCTGGATACTAGCTTTTTGCGTGATTCTGAACGCAATGTGAGCGGATTTTACATCCCAGCGGTGGTTGCAACTACCATCTCGTTGAGGGATTTAAAAGATAACATCTGCGCTCGGTACCCCTGGGGCGCTGGCGATTCAGTTGATTTCCAATATTTCAACAGTACGGAGGGGAGATTTGTTCCACTAATTTCCGACGACGATCTGGGAATTCTTTTTGCTTTAAATGATTCTTGTCGTGTCGGTAAAATTCGAATCCATGTGGACAGGGTCCAGGCATCATCTGGTGTTGGGGCATCATCAGGTGGTCGGGCATCATGTCTCTCTAGTGTTGCTGCCTCTGCTAATCGTGTGCGCTGCCCCGCTCCTTGTAGGTCCACAGCAGCACCATCTGTCCCCAGTGCTAGTGGTAGCCAGATTGTTCCTGCGGTCGATGTGGAGGATGATGCAGAGATTGAGGATCCGTCTCCTCAAGATGATGATGATGAGTTGATGTTTCCTAAATTGGTAGATCGATGCAGTAAGCAGGCAATGGAGGATCAATACATGGAAGATATTGCACAAGGTGCCAGATTTGATGACACTGATGATGAAGAGAAGGATGAGAACAATGACAGCCTTGTTTTAGCCGATTACGAAGATGATGACTTGCCAACAATTGAGTGGAACAGGGAGGATCCTCAGCTTGCAGAAGGCACCGTATTTCAAACGATGATGGACTGCCGTAATGCAATTACTACATATTGCATTCTCACCAAGAATGATTATGAGGTTATTAAAAGTGAGCCAGGTAGGTTCACAGTTAAGTGCCCATACAAGAGGTGTAGGTGGAGGCTGCATGCATCCACAATGCTCAGAAGCACCGTGGTTCAGGTACTACGCCAACCAGTTGTGTATTTTAGATCACGGTGTAAAATTTGTTAACTATTACTGACATCCCTTATAATTATGTTTCAGATAAAGAAGAACTCGATCGACCATACTTGTCCACCTCGAGCGGGAGCGCCAGAGGAGAAATCAAAGCTAGCGAAGACTAGGTGGTTGGCAGATGCAATCATAGATTGGCTGAGAGAAACTCGAACACTTGGTCCAACAGCACTCATAAAATTGATATCTGATAAGTTTACTATAAACATACCTTACATGAGGATGTTCTATGCAAAGGAAATGGCTCTTGACAGGATAAATAGTCCATGGAATGAAAGCTTTCAGTTGCTTTACACTTTCAAAGCGGAAGTGAAAATGGCTAGTCCAGGCAGTGTTGTAGCGATAGACAAGCATACAGTTCCCTACAAATTGAAAAGCGGGAGGATGATGCAGAAGGAATGTTTTAGAAGGTGTTTTGTTTGTTTCAAAGCTTGCTGGAAAGGCTTTCTGGACGGTTGCAGGCCTTATTTGGCCGTGGATGCAACAACTCTTCATGGCAGGTTTAAAGGATAGCTAGTTGCTGCTACTGCAATTGATGGACACAATTGGATGTTCCCTATTGCTTATGGAGTTTTGGAGGTTGAGTCAGAGGAAAGTTGGACTTGGTTTCTGCAGAATTTGCGCGACCTTATAGGTCATCCACCAGGACTTACTATCCAGACAGACGCTTGCAAATGTTTGGAGAGTGCAGTAGAAACAGTATTCCCTGGAGTGGAGCATAGGGAATGTATGCGACATTTGGTACAAAATTTATAAAGAAATTCAAGGGTAAAGTTTATACTGATAACCTATGGCCAGCTGCATACACATGCAGCATTAGGAAGCATCTGTTTCATTTGGAAGTGTTGTATAAACAAAAAACTGGGGTGAAGGAGTACTTGGATGAACATCATGGTAGGGTGTGGTCAAGAAGCTAATTCAATGAAATTTGCAAGGTAGACTATGTAACAAGTAACCTTGCGGAGAGTTTCAATGCAAAGGTCAAGTCATTGAAAGGGCTTATGCTGTGGCAAATATTTGATAAGATTAGGCAGATGATCATAATAAAAATCGATCTGTGTCAAAGAATTGCAGCCACAAAATATGTTGGCCATCTCATGCTCCCATCTTTGATTAAGTCTTTGCATGCCAGGGCAAAACAATTGAAGATGAAATGCATCAAAAAAGGAATGGAGGCTGAGGTAACCTACACTGACAGTAAAAACAGGCAGTGGAGGTATCCACTGAGTTTGGTTGATAGGACATGCCATTGTAGGCGATGGCAGATCCGTGGGATACCCTGCATACACACATTGTTTTTCATGAGTGTTATAGCGGGTGCAGAAGGTGAAGTTGATCAGTATGTGTCAGAGTATTTCTCTGTTGCCAAATTTAGGGCTGCATATGCTATGAATGTTCCTACCTTGTTGGGAAAAGACCAATGGATGAAAGTCGATCCAGGCTTCAAACTGTACTCTCCAGTTTTGACTAGACCGGCAGGTAGGCCGAGGAAGAATAGGATCAGAGCTAGTGCAGAGGGTGGTCCACCGATTCGACGACGTAAGTGGAAACGTTGTGGAATCCCTGGACACATTGCTAGGCTTTGTAAAAATCCAGTTGACCCAGCTTTTGGAATGGAAGATCAGGCGGGAGCAGCAAATGCAGAGGAGAATGAAGCAACAATTCAACATGAGGAGATTGAAGCAATGGATCATGAGGAGATTGAAGCAATGGATCATGAGCTGCTTGAACCGATGGATCCAGAGCAGATTGAACCGATGGATCGAGAGCTGCTTGAACCGATGGATCAAGAGCTGCTTGAACTGATGGATCGAGAGCAGAGGGAACAGATGGATCGAGAGCTGCTTGAACCGATGGATCGAGAGCAGAGGGAACAGATGGGTCGAGAGGCCTTTGAAGCAATGGATTGAGAGCTGCTTGAAGCATTTGAAGAAAATGCATTAGAAGAAAGAGCACAAGCTTCGTATGATATGGTTGTCTCGGTCTTGGCACAACCTGAAGAGAAGAAGAACAAGAAAGATGGCAAAAGGAAGGTAGACACCGGTAATATCCCTGGTAGGGTTACCCGGAGTAAGGTGGTGGACCCAGCGAGTCACACCAGGAGCAAGAGAAAGATTGTATTTTGAACAATTAATTTGAATTTGTATGAACAATTTGTATTGGGGATCCCTTTGTATTGAATTCGAACTAGTGTGATGTTCCCAAGTTTGTATGTTGAATAATCACAATAATGTATATGTTATTTGCTTGAATAAGTTTCTAGTCCATGAGCTACTAGCTATAGTTCATCACTTGAGGTTTCCTCACTTTTCCCCCTCTTAGTGACTAAACTCAAAAAATATAGTTTTGGGTTTATTTTAATTCATAATAATTCAAAACATGGTGGAACCTTCCCATGGAGTCTTGTTATGTTACCTACAACCTAGAGAAATAATAATGGAAAAGGAAATATAGAGATATGAAGTTTCCCTTTCCCAAAACCACGTCCTAGTCCATGAGCTACTAGCTATGAAGATGCAGGGCTTTCTACTCAACACACCTCCCAAATGCCCACAATGCTTACAAACTTTGTCCAAATGAGTCCAAATTCGTCACACTTGTGTATCTTTGAATTGCAAACAATATCACGTCGGCCAAAATGTACTATATTGTTCAAATAACACAATCTAACAATTTTTATGCCAAAAGCTTCAATTTCCCTTACTCCCTTTATTATTTGGGTGCCCCTGTTTTACTTAGTTTTACTCAGTTTCCCCCCTCCAGGTCCACTTGTTTTATTCAGTCCTACTCAGTTTTGCCCTTCCGATAAACATTTCCTCACTTTTCCCCCTCTTAGTTCTACTCAGTTTTCCTCCCTTGTACTCACTGGCTGATGTCTGATTGGTCGAGATGTATTTCACACGAATCTTGGTTGGTTGATAGCTCAACGCACGCTTGCACCGTTGGATCATTTATGATCGGACGGCCTGTCAACCCTGGCGGTCGCGGCGGTGCGGATCTGCAGAGCACATACCTACCAACCCTGGCAGTCGCATATTCCAGTCGCATCTTCCTCTCTTACTCTGGCGGTCGCGGCGGCGCGGATCTGCAGCGTGCGTGCGGCGGTGCGGATCTAACCGTGCGTGCGGCGGCGCGGATCTAACCGTGCGGCGGCGTGGATCTAAGAGTGCTGGTGAGGATCTAACCCTCAGAAATAGTTGAAATGTCTCTCTCTGTCTCACTTTCGTTTATCTTCTCAGATCTGTTGATGATGAAGAACACCAAGACGGTGGCCGTGCCGACAGTACTCACCGATGCCAAGACGATTGAAGCCATCGCCTATAACATCGCTGCGACGGCGCAGATCCAGCCTTCAATGTTGGAGCCTGCCGATGTCTCACTTCCGTTACCCTCCTCAGATCTGTTGCTGATGGACACCAAGACGGCGGCCGTGTCGACAGTGCTCATCGATCATCTTGAAGCCATCGCCTACAACATCGCTGCGACCTACAACATCATTGCGACGGCGCAGATCCAGCCTTCAATGTTGGAGCCTGCCGATGTCTCACTTCCGTTACCCTCCTCAGATCTGTTGCTGATGGACACCAAGACGGCGGCCGTGTCGACAGTGCTCATCGATCGTCTTGAAGCCATCGCCTACAACATCGCTGCGACCTACAACATCGTTGCGACGGCGCAGATCCAGCCTTCAATGTCGGAGCCTGCCGATGTCTCACTTCCGTTGCCCTCCTCAGATCTGTTGCTGATGGACACCAAGACGGCAGCCGTGTCGATAGTGGTCATCGATGACAAGACGATTGAAGCCATCATCCACAACATCGCTGCGACGGCGCAGATCCAGCCCTCCTCCATGTCCGAGTTTGCGGATGGCGCAGATCCTGCCCCCTCAGCCGCCCGTCGTCCAGGCCCTTCTAGCCCATCGGTGCGCGGCCGTGTTCGACGCCGCAAATTGGGATAAATTATGATAAATTTGTATTTTTCAATTTCAATTTGGGATAAAATTGTTCGAACTACTACCTCCGTGTCAAAAAAAGCTTCTCCACTTTCTCGATGTGTCCCTGTACATCCGAATGTATGATTTGAATTCTATCCCAACTTGATTGGGAAGATTGATATGTATTTGATCCGAGAGGCTGGTACATGCTTTCACTTTTGGGATCCCTTCACTTTTATAAGATGTTCATGCATGAAAATTATCGCGCGCATTACTTAGCACAACTAGGAAATTGTATGAAAAAATACAGTGGTTAGAGCCACACCAAAATACAGTGGTTAGAGCCATCTACTGAATAACAATTCTATACTATCTAAATCATCTACCACAACCACATAACTGCTAGGACAGGGATGACACCTAATAAAACTGCCCAGATGAATCTACTTTTCGCCTCTCCCATCACTTGAAGTTCATTTTCTAGATTTTCTACCACTTGATCAAATACGGCAAGATCTGTCTCAAGTATCAACTTCTCCTTGCGAATAAGCTCTGAATTCTTCTTTTCTTCCTCCACAGTACGCTTCAGCTCGAATATCATCAGGTTTTTACGGGCCAATTCATCACCTAAATTGGCCACCTTCTCCTCCAAATCCATCCTCTGGCTACACCACTGGGTTGATTCATCTTGGTATGCAATGTACCATGGATCATCGGCTTGCCTGGCGAACTGTAACAATAATGGAAAAAAGAACAACTGAAATCACTCCAACAGGCCATGGCGGCACTTCAAATTCAACGGTAGTATAGAGAGCAGATGCTAGATACCTGCACTTCCGACGAGGTAGGAGAAGTAGAACGTGGCTACGACATGATCGAATCCCCACCCTCGCCGGTGTACCCGCTACGACCAGACATTGAGGACTATTTCGCACCTGCAAACTCCAAATAAATTACGGGAACCAAATCGATTAGGGGGCGGGGGAGGCGGAAGCGGAGGTCGTCGTGGGCGGCGGATCTGCTTGCGGCGGAGCAAATCCCGGTCGTCGTGGGCGGCGGATCTGCTTGCAGCGGACTTTCCTGCGGTGGGTACAATGCGTGCGGACGAAACAAGTGCTGGAGCCGTGGTTGACGGGCAGCGCCGCAGTCTGTCCGACGCCGCCGGGGAACAGAGCCGGCGGCGCGACGAGGTGCCGGCGATGGCTGCTCCGTCCGAGGGTGGGGAACGAGCTGCCAGCAGTTCTTCGATGACTAATGAGATGCACAATACTAGGTTCCAGCCATGTTTAGCACAAGATTCACTTTAGATTAAGCTGCAAAAATAGTCACCTGCTGGGTCTAGCTTAAGAAAAATTAATTAGCGAACTTGTTGCTTCTCTCTAACTAAAAGCAGGGATATATGCCTTTTCACTAAGGGCGACCCCAGCGGTCATTGGCTGAGGCGGCCCCACAGAGCGGCTCTATATGATTTTCTCTAAATAAATAGACGACCCCAGCGGTCATTGGCTGCGGAGGCCCCACAGAGCGGCAATATATGATTTTCTCTAAATAAATTGACGACCCCACTGGTCATTGGCTGCGGCAGCCCCACAGAGCGGCAATATATGTCTTTTCCTGAAAATTATACGACCCCACTGGTCATTGGCTGCGGCAGCCCTATAGAGCGGCCCCATTTGTCATTGGCAGCACCGCGTATACAATCAGGAAATAAAACGGCCCACACATCAGCGATAGATGGATGGCTGCTGTGACGTGTCTCCTGACCCTACCCGTCAGCACCATTCAAAAGCATCGGTCAATTCACATCCACCGCGGCTCCCTAGCCATCACCGGTAACAGTCAAGGCCTCTGATCAGACCGCAACCCTCCCGTCCGAGCGTCTGCGAGGGGTTTCAAACTAGAGCGAGGGGAAAACTGAGGAAAAGTTAAGCGGCTGGGAAAAACTGAGCACAACTAAGGACCCGAGGGCACAAAAATAGAAATCCCAATTTTTTATGTTAGCACTTTACATGTTGGAAGTTTAAATGAGATATTTGTAAGTAAATGGTTAGGGAGTTAGTATTTGTTAGGTTAATTGTTAGGTTATTTTGTTTGGTTAATTTGTTAGGTAAATTGTTAGGTAGTTAGTATTTGTTAGGTTAATTGTTAGGTTATTTTGTTAGGTTAATTGTTTGTTAGGAGTATTTAGTTTAGAGTTAGAAGTTAGATATTAAGTTATTTGTTAGTATTAAGTTATTTGTTAGTTAGATTAAGTTATTTGTTAGTATTAAGTTATTTGTTAGTTAGATTAAGTTATTTGTTAGTTAGATTAAGTTATTTGTTAGTTAGATATTCTTCCATATAATCAAGGATAGAACTACATGGCGGCGCCGCATAGAAGTCGATGTGTGCGGCGGCCCATATACGCAGTGGTCCATGTGGGGGACAGCCCAATGTGTCAGTATCCGGTGTGGCGTGACTTTCTTTTCATCCATCATCGAACATGCACATATAACTGCAATTGTCAGGACCAAAAAAGCAAATGCGAAAAGTTCCAGAGACATCAGACATGTTTGCTTGCGGCCATGGTCAAAATTTCTGACATGTCTTGCATCATTAGCTCCAACACGCTAGTGTGTATCACACGCCACTATAAAAAATAATCCTAGTTGCTAGATTAGTGGTTGCCAAATTAAGCCTAATTGTCAGCTTCAATTGTTACTAACTGACAATTACTGATTTTGATGTTAATTCGGCCTATTTGACAGGTTAAACTGTTACTAATTGCCAGATTCAAATTGTCCATTAGTACTAATAACTGCCATATAATTATGGCTAGTTGCCTGATTAATCCCGGGCGACTGCCAGATTAATTTTGTTTAATTGGCAGGTTACGGGTTAATTCCAAATAATTGCAAGGTTACTAAATTACCAGATTAATTAGGTTATAATTGCCTGATTAATTTTGAGTAATAGCTGGATTAATTTTGAGTAATTACCGGATTAATTATGAGGAGTAATTGCCAGATTGATTCCAGTTAATTGCCAAACTAATCTCGAGTCATTGCCCAGAATACTGAAGATAAACACTACGTATCAACTGAATACAGGAATGGCGCATGTTATTCCAAGATGAGAGCGCGGCAGGGCCGTAGGGCTTACACACCGTGACCTCATCGGACGGGACAGAGGTGATGCGGCCTTCGCACATGTCGGCATGTCGCCCTTCTGCATTTACGCTGTCGCCGCCATACTTTCTCCCTCCTACGCGCCAGCCGAGTCTCGCTCTTCCGGCGCTCGTCGACGGTAGCCAGGCAGAGCCCTCCGGGCGCTCATCGGCGGTGGCTTGGTGGAACACTCCCTGCCACCGTGCGTCTTCCTCAAGCTCGTCGGTCGCGGCCTGGTGGAGTTCTCCGAGTGCGCGCCACCTTCTCGAGCTCGTCAGCGGCGGCCTAGCGGAGCCCTTCGAGCGCCGCGTCTCCTCCTCGAGCTCATCGGCGGCGACCTGTTGGAGCCGTCGAAGCGCGCCTCCTCCTCTCGCTCCCGGCGGCGGCCTGGCGGAGCCTCCAAGCGTCGCGCGTCCTTCTCACACGTGGTGGCAGCGGCGGCCTGGCGGAGCCTCCGAGCGTCGCGCGTCCTTCTCACACTCGGCGGCGGCGGCGGCCTAGCGGAGCCCTCCTTGCGCAGCGCGTCCTCCTCGGTCCTCACGCTCGTCTCCCATAGCTCTGCTATGGTGAACTGGTGAGGGAGTGAATCGGTGGACACGAGCAGCCGGGAAGAGATAAGAATGAGGGGATAAGGCTGGGGGTCGCTGGAGAACGCGATATCCTTTCGCGAATCCTAATGCACTGCCGCACCGTGAGTGAAACGTGCGGCGCCTGTAGGTATATTTTCCCTATAATCAAATGTCGGTATTGTTCCATATAGCATCCATAATTGAAATACAAATATCGGTACTTTGCAGAAACTATGGATCCACATAGCAGGAACCTAGCAGAGGGAGAAATTCTTGAGGATATAATCAACGACGCCTCCGATGTTGAACCACCTGAATCTCCATCGTCATATCTAAACCCCTTCGGAGATGGAATGGAGGTCGACCGACATGAAGATGAAGCCGACGGGGAAGGCGATAGCTCCGATGATGGAGAAGGCGATAGCTCCACTGATGGAGAAGCCGGTGGACAATTAACGAAGTCCGGCGAGGTATATATATGAAGTTCGGCAATCACTTGTAATATTTGAAAATATTGGAGATAGCTGTATATTGTATATATATACATTGACGAATGTTTCTCCTCTTAGGCCTCCACATCGAGCAAAGCTACAAAACGAGGCCCGACCAAAAAGTTGGATGCACGAACGTATTACACCTTTGAGGTCATATTGCCTATGGGCGAACCCAAGCTTCCTAAGAAGGCTGCCGACACATTCAAGAAACAATGCGGAGTTCTGGTTAGGGATCACGTCCCGATCAGCGTTTGGGAGTGGAACAAGCGCAGAGGGGCAGACGATAGTGAGTATGTCGCTGAAAGGTACAAAGAGAGTCTTTGGAATGATCTCATGGCACATTTCAACCTGCCAGAATATGAGGATGAAGTCGTCGCAAGACAATTGAGGGCCACAGTCAAGCAGTGGACTCTAAAGAAGATGGCCGAACTGTTCCAGGTGTGGAAGAAAAAATTATGGAAAAACTATCTGAAGACAAAGAAAGTGCCAGTATTCGAAGGGTATCTAGCGAAGCAGGCGAATCACTGGAAGGCATTTCAGAAGTACAAGGAGTCAGAAGATGCCAAGGCATTATCAGAAAAGAACAAAAAAAATGTCGACAAGAAAAAATATCACGACACACTGGGGCCAGGGGGCTATGAGACTGCCATCCCAAAGTGCAATAAGAAAGAGCAAGAGATGATTGCTAAAGGGATCACACCTGAACCCATCCGTGATGAGTGGGAAATGAGAGCAAGAAATTGGTTCCTTACGCATGGTGGTTCGTACAATGAATTAACAGGGGACCTTATCTGCAGTGACGGTCTTAGGATACCCAGGGAAAATTGGAAAAAAATAGTGAAAGAAATTAAAGAGGGAAAGAGAAAGTTCACTCTAGATAGAGAGAAAGACTTGCTCACACTGGTCCTTAGGAATGACGAACACGGAGGACGAACGCGAGGCTTTGGTCCTTCTTACCCGTGGTGGCTTGGGTTTCCCAAAGACCAAGAGACCTACAGAAGCCGAGCAAGAGCAAAGAAGCGACAGCAGGATGAGGAAAATGATAAGTTCAACCAGTTGCTTGCCAGACTTAACGAGCAACAGCAGCAGATTGACAAACTTAGAGGAGTAGTGCGCCAGCAAGATCCTGCACTCGATACTATCGCTGACCCATCTAAGCGGAAAAGCAGCGTGGCTGAATCAGAGGCCCCGACTGACGATGCACGATGAATGATAGAGGGTGGTCCCGGCTACCCGTGGATGGAATCAAGGAGTCAATATCATGTGAACTCTATCAGAGAATGAAGAACATATCCATGAAGGTGGCCGTCGGACAAGCTTTACCTTGTCCACCTAACGCACGCTGGCATGGCCGTGAGATTCCAGCTGGCTATGCTAAAGTCGGGGTGGATGAAATCGTGATGGAGTTTCATGATATGGAGCTTGACATCGCTAGACCCGAAGATGAGAAGACACTCGGAGAAGTACTGGGTGGAGTCATTCCATGGGACAAGAACTACATCAAGCTTCCAGGCTCGGCCCCAAGGACAACACCGCATCCGAGTCGTCGCAGGTCACCTACACCTCCATCACCTCCAACAAGCCCTCCACATGACTACGGCCACTACAACACGAGTCCATCTCGATCACCGCCACCGCACTTGGGTCAGCCGTCTCCGCCGCTGGCAGCTAAAGAAACTAAGCGGAAGCATGCCAGCAAGAATGCTCCATCGATGAGTTCTAAGCGACGGAGTCCCCCAAAGCGTAAACTGTCGCCCCTCCCAAAGGTACCTCATCCTAATCTTCCCATCAGACCTTATGATCGTACCCCCGAGGAAAACGCCAGGATCGCAAAGGAACATTATGATGCGCAGATGAAAAAGAAGGAACCCGAGCCCCACCCGGGATACACCGAGAAGCAAAAAGAATATGCAAAATACTTACTGACCCTTCCATCGCAGTATGACTTGCACCATAAGCCTGATGACTATCTACGCACATTCCAGAAGGAAGGGAAAAAGAGCAGATCATGTCACTACAAGAAATCTGTTGACTAGTGACCCTTCATTTTGGTCACTAGATGGTCATTGTTGCTCAATTTATGACCCTCTTCTGATCAAAAACAGTTGGTCAGCAGTTGAGCGTCACTGACCGCCTACGACGACCAATTTTTCTAATTGGTCATAGACGATTATGACCAAACTAGATGGTCATAAGCATTATGACCAAAAAATTGGTCACTAGCAATTTGGCCAGGCCACGTCGGATCCTACGTGGCCAATCCTACGTGGCAGGATTGTGACCAAACCAAATGGTCGTAATTCGAATTTAGCCCAGTCCAGTTCAACGCTTTAGATGGGCCAAGCCTAAAAATCAGCCCATTTATTTATTTTTTTCATAAAATTCTAGTCAGCTAGCTAGGCCAAGCCTAAACTTTTGGCCTCTTTATTTCTGGGCCGTGGCCTCTTATGTCCAGCAGGCCATGGCCTTTTATGTCCATCAATTTTATGTTTTCTTCTTTTTTTATGATGGGTCCCAATCATCAGTTTCTAGTTGATGGGTCCTACTTGTCAGTATCTAGTAAATGGGTCGCATTTGCCAATATCTGGTCAGTCAGTCCCAGTTTTCTTCTATATAATTTCCAATAATCTAATAAATAAATAACACATATTTAAATCAAAATACAGAAAATACATGTAGACTTCAATTAATAGCCACAATCGGTCTATTACACCATATACATGATCTTACAACGACAATCACAGTACAAATCTACATATATGGCAACTATTCAAATTTTGCTGAGTGTCTTCACACTTCAATCTGGAGCTCTGTTTGATAGCCATCACCATCCTTGTTGTGCACCCGCAAGCACCTTGCCAGAGATCTTGTTCCTCCACATGAAGAGATCGGCAGCTGCAAGCAAGAGCCATAATCCATAAGCAAAAGTGCAGGAGTCGCACACAAAATACCTCCTTTAGAGGCTTATCCAAATATACAAAGCAGATATGGGAACACTACTGATTAAACTAGGCAGATTATTTGGGTGATACTAATATCTTAAGCTCCTAGCAGATCATGAAATTCAACATTAATCAAATAGCATCAACATGCAAATGACAAAATGGTTTGTGACAGCAGAGACAATGAGGTAATGCCTGCAATATATTTTTAAGAGAAAGAAAATATTACGGCAGCAGATTGGGAACAGTTTGCATGAGCTCCAGAATTATAAAACATGCATTACTCTCTGTCATGAGGATGATATTCTTATAAACAAACTGTAAGCAGCAAAGGTTGACACTATTGTCATAAGGATTATATTTAATTTTAGGCTGAAAGAGAATGCAACTAGATGAAAGCCCATTGCCTTACCGTTACTGATCCTGCACCTTGAGCGACAACCGCTTCACTGCGATCTCCTGGCTGCTCTCCAACACACCTTGCAGAGAAGAGAGACCAAGCTCGTTAGAAGTTGAAAGTAGTGCAAGCAGGAATAAACAAGCAAAGTAACATTCTGGGATCATACAAACAGTGATCAGTGAACTACTGTATGCTACACAAGCAAGATTATGTTTAGCACACATGTCTAATGTTAGAACACAGAAGTTTCACACTTTGATTACAGAAACCACATATATGTTTTCATCTAACAGTCAGCAAGAAATGTTGCTTTTCTCTGCTTTTCATCTAACAGTCAGCAAGAAACCACATATAGTTAAGTTCTCTAAAAATAGATCAAAATACTTGCAGAACCTTGGATCATTATGGCAGACAACTAGTAGGTGTACAGAGACAAACTGTCCATTACTTGAGAATGCAGCAAAAGATAATGAGCATATTATTCAGTATCACACAAATACTAGCATAGCATATATGCAATGCATCAGATACTAGGCCAACAAAAATTTATACATTACCTTCACAAAGTACTTAGAACAGACGTTTTAATAAAATTGCTAGAAAATAGTAAAGTAGTGAACAGGAGATGAACAACTACAGGTCAACTACCTCAAGTAAATCTGAAAACATTGCTAAGAAACAATAGACCTGCCAATCTATAAATAATTAAATATATGGCATCTCTAGTTTCACATCTCATAAGGATCACGGCCCAACCAAATAGAATGTAATACTTCATAACTTCAAAGACATATTCAAGATGTAACGGAACTACAGAAGGAATGCCCCAAGCTGAAGTTGTACCTTCTTCATGGAATGTAATTCCCGGCCAAATGGTTCGAGGAACTTCATCTCTATATCTAGAGGCCAAACCTGCAAAGAGATAACAACATAGTACAATATTAGTGAAATGGCTTTGAGTTCTCATAATCTACAATATTCCAGCCTAGCCATATCAACTGGTTGACATTTAGCCAACTATTAATGCTATACAGATCTAGCGTGCATGGAGAAACTACAAGTTATGCAAGAACAAAAGCCAAGCACTGTATTTGTAAATACAAAAACTGGACAGGTTAAAATCATAGGAAACTGAAGTACTCAAACTCCACACCATATATGGAACCAGTTTATATAGTAATTTAGTTACAAGCTTCCAGCAATCAACAAGATGATGAAATGAGCTATGGTATCAGACTATTAGTTTCAGACTCGTGATCAGTAACATAAACATACACAAAATGGCTTCTATTATCTGATAAACCATGCTGTTAATATGAACCATACGGTGGCAATTTTGCGACCGGTTCCAGCTGTTCCTCCTGATCGGCGCAAAGCTCGGCCGGTTCTCGACAGCCGCCAGGCTGACTCTCCTGAGCGGTAGCAAAAAAAACATGGTGGGGGATCAGAGAAACCCTAGGACCGACCAAATCCCCCAAGGTCACAGCGAACCCGGCACTTACGCATCCAGTTTCTCTGCCTCGACGCCTCCTGCGCCCGGCGGCGCACGTACACCGCGCGGATTTGAGCCCCCCCGCCGCCACTGGCCAAGATCTCCGACCACACGTCGTCGCCTGCGGGGAGAGAGCGTGGTTGGGTCAGAAAGGGGTTGGCGGTGGATGGTTGGCGCGGCCAGGGTTTGGGGTTCGTACCTTCCCGGGATTCCATGGCCATGGGGATGCGCCTTGAAGAGGAGAGGAGAGAGCAAGGGGACTGGAATCGAGGCCCGGCGGCGCACGTACTACCATCATAACGTCCCCCGGCATCTCCCCGTTCTGCGCCTTTGGCGGCGCGGGCTCCACGGCTGGGGACTCTCCCTCCCGCGCCAGCAGCAGCAGCACCGGCAACGCGCTAGGACGTCAATGGGAAGCGGCGGCGGCGCCCGATCGCATCGGCTGCCGGTCGCCGGCGATGGGCGGGCGGGGCGAATGGGGGCCTGGGCGGAGGGGAAAGGTGGGTGGCGGCGGATCTGATCTGATCTGGGTGGAGGGGGGAGGGGGCGGGGAATATCGGCTAGGATTTCTGGCTAGGGTTTCGATCCGGTTTTGTTCGGTGGGTGGGGGAGCTCGGGAAAGGAGGATAATATGGGCTGTTGGATGGAGATCATCTGACGGTTCAGGCATGCTCGGTGGGGTGATCCGTGGGTTGACCGGATCTGTTCTTGGATTGGCTAAAAACAAGTTTCCAGATTTCACTATATCTTCTTATAAACGGCAAAAAAGACATGAAAATTAGGGTCTTTCTAGCTTATAAAAGGATCCTATATTATACAAAATTATGCGACTTGGAATGACAAACAATCTTGTTGAAGGAAGTTTTCATTTTCTTTGCACGAAAAAGTCATTTTTTATTTTCTAAGTGCCACAAATCGATGTTTTTGTGAAGGAGCTACCAAAATTCAATTTGAAAATTGGACCAAAACAATCTCCAAAAATATTAGGCACTTAGGGTTTACAATTCAACATTTGGTTGAGCAATAACCTATTTTTAGGTATTTTTTTAATTTTTGTCAACTTTCTGTCGATTCAGTTGGAAACGAGCCAAATTTGAACTACAAGTGCTTCATAGTTTCCTCATGATTTTTTCTAAAAATGATTTTTAGGTACACAACATGCTATTTCATCATAGATCTAACAAAAACTTCACAAGATCCAAAACTATCCAGGAATAATCGTTCCCACCGTTTTGACCGCCTTTTAATATCAACATACGAAATTCAAAAAAATCAAAAAAATAAAAAATCTTTGCATTGCATCATGTTATGTAACCTGGTTGCAAGGAAAAATAACAAACTTGGAATATTACAATTTTTTTTAAAAGTGTTCCCAAAACAGAGCTATCATGTATGAAGATTCCTAACTTTTAAGCCAAACTACCAATATTATGGCCACAATCATGACATAGTTTGTTCAAATGATCCTATATTGTGCAAAACTGTTCGAATCGGAATGACAAACAATATTGCAGAAGGAAGTTTTCATTTTTTTTTGCACGAAAAACTCAATTTTCATTTTCTGAGTGACACAAATCGATGTTTTAGTGAAGGAGCTACCAAAATTCAATTTGCAAATTGGGCCAAAACAATCTCAAAAAATATTAGAACACTTAGGGTTTAAAATTTAGCACTTGGTTGAACAATACACCATTTATAGGAATTTTTTAATTTTCTGACAACTTTCTGCCGATTCAGCAGGAAGTGGGCCTAATTTGGACTACAAGTGCTTCATAGTTTGCTCATAATTTTTTTTAAAAATGTTTGGATACACAAGTTGCTATTTTATCAGAGATCTACATAAATTTTTGCAAGATTCCACCCATATATACAAAAGAGCTACTATGTACGAAGATTCTTGAGTTTTAAGCTAAACTACCGATGTCATGGCCACAATCATGGCATAGTTTGTTCAAATGATCCTATATTGTGCAAAAGTGTTCGACTCGGAATGGCAAACAATGTTGCAGAAGGAAGTTTTCATTTTATTTGAACGAAAAACTCATTTTTCTATTTTCTAAGTGGTGCAAACCGATGTTTTAGTGAAGGAGCTACCAAAATTCAATTTGAAAATTGGGCCAAAACAATCTCAAAAAATATTAGAATACTTAGGATTTAAAATTCAGCACTTGGTTGAATAATAAACCATTTATAGGTATTTTTTAATTTTCTGACACTGTTCTGCCGATTCAGCAGGAAGCGGGCCTAATTTGAACTTCAAGTGCTTAATAGTTTTCACATAATTTTTTAAAAAATTCATTTTTAGATGCACAAGTTGCTATTTCAATAGAAATCCATAATTATTTTCGCAAGATTAAACCCCTAGCTAAGTGTGGTCATACCCACCATTTTAAAGATATTTTGGAAACAACATAAGAGAATTAATAAAGATAAAAATAATACATACATATATGAATAACTCACCAACATGAAAATTATGAGCCTAAGCGAGTTGAACAAATTTGCTTTTTGGCTCATCTCAATCCGAGCTTATATGCAAATTTTGTGGTCCAATTACTCAATTAGTTTTTAAATTATTCCTAAAAAAAGGTTTTTTCGAAAGCTATTTGTGCTGAAACTAGGGAGTCCCTGGTCATCGCTTCGGGCGTCGCTTCGGGCGTCGACGCCCGAAGGCGCTCCGGGTGGGCCGGCGCAATTAGGACGAGTTTTTTTTCTTTTTTCTTCTATTTCCTTCTTCTGTAAATTTTGAAATATTAGGTGAATTAAAAAATGCTCAGATTCGAAAATTTTATTTTGAAAAACTGTTCAGATTAAAACTTGTTCAATTCGAAATCTGTTCAATTTCGAATTTCATGTTCAAATTCAAAAAATATGTTCAAACTCGAATTTGTTCAAATTCAAATTTGTTCAAACTCGAATTTGTTCAAATTCGAATTTGTTCAGATTCGAATTTGTTCAAACTTGATTTTGTTCAGATTTGAATTTGTTCAAACTCGATTTTGTTTAGATTTAATTTTGTTCAAATTTGAATTTGTTCAAAAATAAAACTATTCAAAATTTGTTCAAAAATAAAACTGTTCAGTATTTTTAGAAGAAAATAAAAATAAAAAATTAAAGCAGAAAAACCCAAGGAAAACCGATAAAATAAAATAAAAGCAAAGAAACAAAAAACCTGAGAAAACTAGAAGCAGAAATCAGGAAACTAAAAAAAAACAAAAAATAATAAAATGTCTAATGGGCCGGCCCGCGTTGGAGAATAGAGAAGGAAGGGGTGTGCGTCAACTCGAAATTCATCACAACGAGCGTAGACTAGGGATCACCCTGAAACTATCTGGCAGCCCGTATCATTAATTGGAAATAGTTGATGGGCCGGCTAAGCTGAAGGTACTCCTAGGCCCAATAGCTTCGGGTTAGGGATATAGTGCCCCAAACGCATAAGTTGACACATGTGAGGAGTTGGTCTAGTGGTAGGGGGAGAAAGGGATGGTTGGGAGGGGAGAAGTCATGAGTTCAAGTCCCATTGCACACGTATTTTGCGAGCGAATTTTCATTGTCCTGTTGGTGGTGGGACCCACCTGCCAGGTGGGGTAGGGTGGGTGGGACCCACTTGCTAGGTCGGGTAGGGCGGGTGTGGGGCCAGTGGGACCCACCTGAGGGGTGGGGCGGGTGTGGGGCCAGTGGGACCGACCTGAGGGGTGGGGTAGGGGTGGGGCGGGTGGGACCCACCTGAGGGGTGGGGTGGGTTAGGTCGGGTGGGACCCACCTGGCAGGTGGGGTAGGGGTGGGGTGGGTCCCACCTGACAGGTGGGGTAGGTGTGGGGTAGGGCGGGTGGGACCCCTACCTGTCAGGTGGGACCCACCTGTCATATTAGTCAAAGAGTCAATATTACAATGGGTCCCAGTTGTCAGAGCATTGACATGTAGGCATCAATGCCACCTAGACGTTGACATGTAAGTATCGATGACACCTAGACGTTGACACGTAGGCAAAATTGCTGAGATGGACATCTAGTCACACTGGTTATAGTGGTATGACCATTTAAATTGGTCGTAATCGGCATAAAATCAATTAAAAATAATGTGCTAAATTCGATTATATCAGTTATGACCATTTCGTGTTTGAGCATTATGACCTTTTGGACTAAATTGGTCATGAGGATTAAGACCTTGAACCCTCTGAAATGGCTTACGACCATGTGATCTGAGTTGGTCATAAATCTATGACCAATTTTTCTGTGGTCACTATGAGTTGGTCACTAGTCAACACATTTCTTGTAGTGTCTACAAGTGTAAGTGGGAACAAATCAAGTACAAGTACAAGCAAGAAAAGATCAGACGTTCCTCAGCTTGGACAACAGGCCAAACAATCGATCCCACCCCTCAGGGTGTTATCCGAGAATGTTCCCTCTTGGGTGCAGGGGCAAAGTTTGGAAATAGCACAGAAGTGGGCGGATAAATGGGGTATGAGTCTTGAAGACGTTCTGGCTTCCCAAGATGAGAGGTTTCCCAAGGCTGTTGTAGCCCCTAAGCCTAAATTTGTCATGGGGGGGCCTTTGGTCAGCAAAGAAAGGTTGGAAGATCTCCCAACAAATATGCGTTACTTGCATGCATGGTACATGAATGAAGCAAAGAATGGGAGAATAATGATCATGGAGCGTGTCCCACGGGAGTACTACAGCCGACCCGAAGAGATCCATGTCGACTTTGACGAACTCTTCCAGATGTACAATTGCGACGCCCTCGACAAATCTCTCATGAGTTGCTATTGTCTATAAGTTTTTAAATATGTTGTCTCCATATAACTTGTTCAGTTATTTCAATTCATTGCATGTAATTATCATCACTATATCCTTTTGTACTCTATTATGCAGAATGAAGATCCTGGTCTGTAAAAGTAGGAACATCATAAATATTGGGTTTATTGACCCAGATAAAATACATATAAAGACGCTAACTGATAAACCCAAGGAGACGGAGGAAAACATTCTAAGGTTTCTAACGGATTAAAATTTCTGTGACCACATAATGTTTCCATACAACTTCAAGTGAGGGTCTTACTCTGTTGTGTCCATTCACTTATAAGTGTAATTGATAAGTTACTAACATATTATACATGTGCAGCTACCACTGGATTCTGTTGGACATTCAAATTGATAAGGGAAGAGTTGATGTCTTCGACCCATTATCGAGAAACATGGAACAGTGATACGTCCATTTTGCATCACTATTTTGTATCATAATTTACTATTATTCATTGATATATTTCACATTTAGAGATGATACTTATGTTATTTCCTCTATTTTTACATGTTTGATGATCATTGGAGGATTTGCTGCCGGAGTCAGGATTCTGCTAGAAAAAGGACCATCAAGGCACCATATTTTGAAGATCAGGAAAATTCCATAAAAATACCAGAAAATTATATTTTACCAGAAGACTAAAGAAACCGGAAGGAGAAGGCGAGAGGGGCCACAGGGCAGCCTCACCACTAGGGGGCGCGGCCCAGCCCCTAGCCGCGCCGCCCTATGGTGAGAGCCCCCTGGCCCACTTTTGCCATCGCCCCTTCGCGTATTTCATCATCCCCGAAAACCTAAGTTGAGGGGTGGGTTCAGAGATAGACACTGCCGCCTCTGCGGGGCGGAAAACACTAGAGAGAGAAAAGCTCTCCGGTAGGCAGAAATCTGCCGGGGAAATTCCTTCCCGGAGAGGGGAGATCGTCGCCATCGTCATCACCATCGCACCGGACTTCATCGGGATCATCATCATCATCATCTCCATCACCAGAACCTTCATCTTCACCATCACCACGCCATCCCGCTGTAACATCTTGAGTTGGATCTTGTTAAATTCTTAGGGGAAACTTTCCCGGTGTTGATTACTCTTGTGGTTGATGCTATTGAGTGGAACCGTTGAATTAAGGTTTATGTTCAGATTGTTATTTACCATTATTTCACCTCTGATCATGATCCATATGATGTCTTGTGTGTAGTTCATTTAGTTCTTGAGGACATGGGAGAAGTCAAGATGTTAGTAGTGAATTATTGTTGAGTAATATTTAATGGTTTGATATTTATTTATTGTGGTGTTATTTCACTAGTGGTGTCATGTGAACGTTGACTACATGATACTTCACCATTTATGGGCCTAGTGAGATGCATTATGTATTTGGCTACTAATTGTGGGGTTGCTGGAGTGACAGAAACCTAAACCTCCGTTAGGAAACCATTACACCAGGGAGCGTAGGATCTTAGAGTTTAAGGTTGTGGTTAGATTTATCTTAATTACTTTCTTGTATTTGCGGATGCTTGCAAGCGGTATAATCACAAGTGTGTATTTATCCTAGTAAGGGTAGTGCGCTAGCACAGGTTCACCCCCATAACACTTATCAAAGCAATAAAGATTATTTAGCGGCATGAAGCGAAAGCTCTTGACAGAAACTCCCGTGTGTCCTCGAGAACGTTTGGTTATCATAAGTTACACAACCGGCTTGTCCTTTGCTAAAGAAAGGATTGGGCCACTTGCTGCAATTATTATTACTGTCTTTTATTTACTCGCACTTTATTTATTTGCATTACCAAATACCCCTGAAAACCCGTTTGCTAGTATTTACAGTGAATCCTTGATCAAAACCACTTGTCAACACCTTTGCTCCTCGTTGGGTTCGACACTCTTATTTATCGAAAGTACTACGATACACCCCCTATACTTGTGGGTCATCAAGACTATTTTCTGGCGCCGTTGCTGGGGAGTGAAGCGCTATTGAAGAGTGGATTTGGTAAAGGTAACCGTCGCTGTCAGTATTGTTTTTATTTTTTATTTTTTGTCTTTTACTTTTATTTTATTTTGCTATGGAGAATTCTCCATTTGGTTTCCTATTCAGGAACACTACTACCACTGCTACACATGTGGATGAACCACCACCACCACCCGCTCAATTAGATCCTTTTAAAATACCTATGAAAATTGTTGAACGTGTTATGGATAACTGCTATTCAGGAGATGGAACTGTCCATCCGGGTGATCACTTACTTTTTATACATGAATTATGCGAGTTGTTCAAGTATGCAGGTATTTCGCCGAGCCAGGTTAAGAGGAAGCTATTCTTTTTATCATTGAAAGGCAGAGCTGAGGAGTGGTATCGGCTGCTTAAAGATGGTCCATCTATTGCATGGGAGGAAATTGTGCCTCTCTTTTATTCCAAGTTTTATCCTCCAAGTGAAATTCATAAAGATCGTAATCAAATATATAAATTTTGGCCTCATGATGGAGAAAGTATTGCCCAAGCGTGGGGGAGATTGAAGTTACTAATGCTCAAATGCCCCATTCATGAGCTCCACAATAATATTGTTATTGATAATTTTTATGCGAGGCTTACCCTTCCTGATAAGGATTATTTGGATGCTTCCTGTTTTGGATCATTTACTCATATGAAGGAAGATGCTAAGTGGAATCTCCTTGACCGTATCCAAGAAAATGCTGAAGGATGGGAAAACGACAAAGGTAGGAAGTCAGGTATAAATTATGATTATAAATGCATTAAAACTTTTATGGGAACCAATGACTTTCATAATGTTAGCACTGCTTATGGTCTTGATTCTCAAATACTTGCTAACTATTTTAAGGCCTTTGCCTCTTATCTTGATGTTCCAAAGAAAGATTGGAACAAATATCACGCGCCTTATAAAGATTCCATTAGTCATATTCCTGCTGCAGCTACTGAAGTTTGTACTGTTGATAGCATTTTGCCAGAACCTTATTTTGAGAAGACACCTTTCCCTGCTAAGGTAAAAGAGCATTCTACTTTGGTAAGTGTGTCTAATAAAAGTACTAAGAAAGCTGTAGAACATGATGAGCAAATTACTATTAAATCTCCTGTGGCCATAGTGAAGGACCTTGTTACTAAAGATGTAGGGGATGAACATGTTATCTTTTGTGAAGATGCTACTAACATTATTTCACATCCTAATAGGCGTAGGAAAACAAGTGTTCCGGTTATTTCTGTCAGGATTGGAGATCACTGCCATTATGGTTTATGTGACATTGGTGCGAGTTCAAGTGCCATTCCTTTAGAGCTTTACAAAGAAATTATGCATGAGATTGGCTCTTGTGAACTAGAAGATATTGATGTCGTTGTTCAACTTGCTAATAGAGAGACTGTTTGGCCTCTTGGTATTGTTTGAGATGTGGAAGTTCTATGCGGCAAGACTAAATATCCCACTGATTTTCTAGTACTGGGTAAGGTAGCTAGTAAAACTTGTCCTATTATTTTTGGTAGACCCTTTTTGAATACCTGTGGTGCTGTGATAGACTGTAAGAAGGAGAAAATATTCACTAAGTTTAATGGAGAATCTTATGAGTTTAATTTTTCTAAGTTTGCTAAGACTTCTTATGAAAATGAAATGCCTAATGAAAATTTTCGAGTTGAACAGCTTGCTTCTATTGCTCTTGCTCCTAATAATGCTTTGTAGCAATTCATGGAAGACCATGAAAGTGATGTTTTCAGGAAGAAAAGAGAAGAGATTGACAATATTTTTCTTCGTCAACAACCGCTGATTAAGCACAATTTACCTGTGGAGGATCTTGGTACCACTTTGCTGATTGCTGTTTTATGGTGCCAAGTTGACGGGGGAAAATATAGTTGATGTAGGAGTTTCTTCTTCTTCAATTCCCCGGCAACGGCGCCAGAAAACTTGATGGGGCCGAGTTGATGGTGCCAGAAATCTTGTTGGCTTGTAATAAGTGACCGGCCAGTTGGAAAACCCAAGAGAAGGTTTTGATGAATATAGCAGCAAGTTTTCCCTCAGTTAAGAAACCAAGGTTTAATCGTTCTTGGAGAGGAGAGACAAACAACTAAAGGTGATGCTTGCTAGTGTGCGATAGCTTCGGACAATTTATATATGGCGCCTCGTCCAAGCTTTGCTTGCTAGCTGCAACGCGGAACCTGCACACAACACAGCCAAGTACTTTGTTCCCAACTTGCGATGAGGTTGTCAATCTCACCGGTTTGCTTGAAACAAAGCTTATGAGCGTATCGAGTGGAAAACAATAGAGTATGCGAGTAAAGTAAACAGTGCGAGTAAAGTAAACAGGTGATAGCAATATGATGGAAATAGGACCAGGGTCCACAGTTCACTAGTGGTGTCTCTCCATAAGATAAATAACACATGCTGGGTAAACAAATTACAGTTGGGCAATTGATAGAATAAAGATAAACGTGATATGTCAAGAAGATCACTATGAGATTTACTCTGGGCATTACAACAAAATACATAGACCGCCATCCAACTGCATCTATGACTAATAGTCCACTTTAGGCGAATCAATCTAAGAACTCCACAAGTATTAAGTTGCGAACAACAGATAATTGCATTAAGCAAAGTGTGTAATGTAAACAAAGCATATGCCCTTGAGCATATGAATGTTGTTTTCTCCCTAGTAGCAACAGCACATCTACAACCTTAGAGGTTTCTGTCACTCCCCCAGGTTAAATAGAGGCATGAACCCACTATCGAGCATAAATACCCCCTCTTGGAGTCACTAGCAACTACTCGGCCAAGATAGCTACTAACAATGGAGAGCATGCAAGATCATAAACAACATAGAGATAACAAAAGATAATATTCAGTACAGCAACTCAATCATAAACACCAATATTCATCGGATCCCAACAAACCAAACATGTAGAATTACATAACGGTGATCTCAATCATGTAGGGCAGCTCATGAGATCTAAACATGAAGCACATGGTGGAGAAGACAACCATCTAACTACTGCTATGGACCCATAGTCCAAGGTAGACTACTCACTCATCGCTCCGGAGGCAAGCATGGCGATGAAGAAGACCTCCGGTGGCGATTCCCCTCTCCGGCAGGGTGCCGGGAAGAGCTTCTGGACCGTCCCGATCTTCGGGTCGACGGCGGCGGCGGATCGCGATGTGTTCTAGAAAAGTGATCGGGTACTTAGGTTTTTTCCGTCGGGGGGTTGCTGATCCCTTGCAAATGTCGAGCAGACTGTCCTTGTGCGTGGTGAATTACCAACCCGTTGGGAACCCCAAGAGGAAGGTATGATGAGTGTAGCAGCAAGTTTTCCCTCAGTTTAAGAAACCAAGGTTATCGAACAGGAGAGGAGAGACAATGACGACTGAAGGTGTTGTGGAACCTGCACATACACAAACAAATACTTTGTTCCCAACTTGCGATGAGGTTGTCAATCTCACCGGTTTGCTTGAAACAAAGGTTATGAGTGTATCGAGTGGAAAACAATATAGTATGCGAGTAAAGTAAACAGTACGAGTAAAGTAAACATGTGATAGCAATATGATGGAAATAGGACCGGGGTCCACAGTTCACTAGTGGTGTCTCTCCATAGATAAAATAACACATGCTGGGTAAACAAATTACAGTTGGGCAATTGATAGAATAAAGATAACGTGATATGTCAAGAAGATCACTATGAGATTTACTCTGGGCATTCCAAAAAAATACATAGACCGCCATCCAACTTCATCTATGACTATTAATCCACCCCCGGGGATATCAATCCGAACACCCCAAAAGTATTAAGTTGCGAACAACAGATAATTGCATTAAGCAAAGTGTGTAATGTAAACAAAGCATATGCCCTTGAGCATATGAATGTTGTTTTCTCCCTAGTAGCAACAGCACATCTACCACCTTAGAGGTTTCTGTCACTCCCCCAGGTGAAATAGAGACATGAACCCACTATCGAGCATAAATACCCCCTCTTGGAGTCACTAGCAACTACTCGGCCAAGATAGCTACTAACAACGGAGAGCATGCAAGATCATAAACAACATAGAGATAACAAAAGATATAATTCAGTACAGCAACTTAATCATAAACACCAATATTCATCGGATCCCAACAAACCAAACATGTAGAATTACATAACGGTGATCTCAATCATGTAGGGCAGCTCATGAGATCTAAACATGAAGCACATAGTGGAGAAGACAACCATCTAGCTACTGCTATGGACCCATAGTCCAAGGTAGACTACTCACTCATCGCTCTGGAGGCAAGCATGGCGATGAAGAAGACCTCCGGTGGCGATTCCCCTCTCCGGCAGGGCGCCGGGAAGAGTTTCTGGACCCTCCCGATCTTCGGGTCGACGGCAGCGGCGGATCGCGATGTGTTCTGGAAATCTGATCGGGTACTTAGGTTTTTCTCGTCGGGGGGTCTTTATAGGCGAAGGGGCGTTGTCAGAGGAGGGGCCAGGCGGCCACACACGGGGGTGGCGCGGGCCAGGGGCTGGCCGCGCCACCTGTGCATGTGGGCCCCTGGTCCCTCACCTCCTACTCTCCTTCGGATCTCTGGAAGCTTCCGGGTAAAATAAGACTTCAGGAACTTGTTTCGTCCAATTCCGAGAATATTTCCTGTGTATCACTTCTGAAACACAAAAACAGCAGAAAACAGGAAACTGGCACTGTGGCACTTCGTTAATAGGTTAGTTCTGGAAAATGCATAAAAATGCCACTAAGTGTAACGAAACAATAGGCAAATGGTGTAAAAACAAGCATGGAGCATCAAAAATTATAGATACGTTTGAGACGTATCAAGCATCCCCAAGCTTAACTCCTGCTCGTCCTCGAGTAGGTAAGTGATTAGAAAAGAATAATTTTTTAGGTGACATGCACCTACACAATCTTGATCATATATGTAAGCATTGCTGAGCTGGGATCAATAGAACTTAAAACATGGGCATGAAGATATAATCATGACAATAAGAACTTAGCAACCATGTTGTAAACATGCAAATGAACACAAACAAAGGATCATGATAATGAAACAATGAAAGTCAAACGTGTGTTCAAATCATAAGGAAAAACATACAAAAGGTGCATAAAGAAAGAAGGTGGTGACTCAACATAAAAGTAAAAAGAAAGGCCCTTCGCAGAGGGAAGCAGTGATTGCAAGTTTTATAACCTTCAAAAATTATGGTACTTACCGGCTTTGAGCTCTCATTGCCCCCATCATAAGCATCTTGAATGGTTAAAGTTAATGCGAGAACAATTATGATGCATATGCTTGACAAATCATAAGTTGAAAACCTCATGCCCCGTGAATACGAGTACCCAAACCTCATGCTACTTTACTTAGAGTCCCAAGTAAGGCTCTTGTCATTGTAAGTATATGCATATCATTGAGAACCGCCAATGGGGTACCTCCGTGCCTGATGACATGGAACAAGCCCACATCAAAATGACAGGACAAGCAGACAATGAACACCTCGACATCTCTTTTATTTGCCATTTGTTTAGCTTTTTATTATGAGATGCGTCGTCGAATGTTCACCATGGGTATGCTGCAAATTTCCACCATGAATTATGCATGGCTTAGATTGGCGGCCCGGCGTTTCCCTAACACATATACAAACTCCATGATCCCTACAAGATTCCCAATTCATTTCACACCGCGGGCATCCATAAACAAAAGATCACGATATCAACTCAAATAAGAAGTGCAATGTTGAAAGCTTGCCCATGACAGCATGGCTGGGCTAGTCTCCAACTTACAACTTGCAAGCATAACAACTCAACATAAGAGACCACAATGTCAATTTTTTAAGAACAGGAAAAAGTAAAGTGTGCCTTCCGGTTCGTGAGAGCTTTACTAACCGAATTTCGCATAACACTGGTAAGAGTTTAATTTGAAGAGAAAATAAAAGCAAGTCAAATTTACTTGGAATAGCAAATTGCTAGTAGGTATGTATGGTGGACACAATGGAAAACTTTGGCTTTTAGGAGTTGGATGCACGAGTAGAGCTCATACTCAGTACAAGGCGAGGGCTAGCAAAAGACTGGGAGAGGCCAACTAAGAGAGCAATAATGGCCATAATCATGCAAAGCGACAAAGCGACATTAAAAGAAGCATACGATGGCATCAAAAGTCAAAAACTAAATGATCATGAAGGCTATTGGCGACTTTGTAAGAGTCTAACATGTGTGGGCATGCGCCAAGTCAACCCAAATAAAGCATCAAGGAGAAAACCAAAATAATGCTTCCATACAATAAAAACAACGCATGATTTTTTTTCAAAGGCTCATTAAGCAATCTTAGTTATTTGAGACAAGTCATGCTACAGCAAAACCACTAAGCATACTATCAAAAAGACATCAAGCATGACATGAAAAAGCCTAAGGCGCAGTCTACACAAGCTCCTTCTTGTACCACTATTTTGCACAAAGCTTTTTCTCTTTTCCAACACCATTTGAAACTTTTATAAACACCTCTTTTGATGAAAACCAATAAAGATCAGAGGCAAAAATACACCTTGATGAAAAGATATGACAAGATCTGAACGCATATCAAGGCGAAAACGAAAACCAAAAGCAGTAGCAGAAAAAGAAGAACGCTCGATGAACGATAAGAGTGAAAAACTGAGCGTTCTTTGCAAATGAAAACGAGTACATCTACTCCAAAAGAAATTTGTTGGGGTCCAACCATTTATTGCAGCAAACAAACAAACTAAACCAACTAAGAAAACTAAAACAACTGACGCTCCAAGAAAAACACATAGTGCATGAAGCAATAAAAATATAATGTTTTGAAAGGTGACCTGATTTTTGCCGATGAAGAAGGGGTGCCTCGGGGGCATCCCCAAGCTTTGACGCTTATACTTCTTGGATATTTCTTGGGGTGATGCATGGGCATCCCCAAGCTTGAGCTTTTGTCCATTCTTCAACTCATCTCATCATTCTCCAATCCCTACACTTGAAAACTTCCTTCATACAAAACTAAACACAAATCTATTAGCAACATTAGTGTAAGCATAACATATAATCAATCCTCTATTTGCTTCAGGTTTCATCTCAAAACCACCACATATATAGCAAATAATACTGTAGCAACTTCCCCAAAAAGTTCCGTGATCAAAATAACTCAAAAGAAAGCGATAAAGTGGCAAACACAAATATTGGCAGAAATCTGTCAAAACTGAACAGCTGACAAAGGTCGAATTTTTGAGGGATTTTCTGTTGCTCAAATCAAAAAGTGTTCTACTAAGAAAAGTTTGGATATAACCTGGGGCATATGCACAAGAAATCGCAGGTCCAAAAGATAAACAGAGAATTTTCACGAATTTTTACGGTGCAGCACCGAAAACAGTTTCAGGACAGCAACATCCCCAAATCTTTACCTCACTCAAATTAGAGGCTTCTCTTGGCACAAAAACGAAATAAACAAGATAAGGAGCGGTAATTACAGTAGTAATGACTTCCAAGACTCAAATAAAAGAAAAAGTACTGAAAAGAAAACATTGGGTTATCTCCCAAGAGTGCTTTTCTTTAACGCCTTTGAGCTAGGCGCAGAAAATTGCGAATCAAGTAATATCAAGTGATGAAGCATCAAGATCATAATTTGCTCTAAGAATAGAGTCAAAAAGTAATTTATTTCTTTTCCTAGGGAAGTGTTCCATACCTTTCTTTAGTGGGAATTAATATTTGATAGTGCGTTCCCTCATATCAATGATAGCACCTACAGTTCGAAGAAAGGGTCTTCCCAAAATAATAGGACATGAAGCATGACATTCAACGTCCATAACAAGAAAATCAACAGGAACAAGGTTATTGTTAACCACAATAAGAACATCATTAATCTGTCCCAAAGGTTTCTTCTTAGCAACATCAGCAATAGGAACATCAAAATAACATTTTTCAAGTGGTGGTAAATCAAGCATGTCATAAATCTTTCTAGGCATGATAGAAATACTAGCACCTAGATCACATAAAGCATGGCAATCATAACCATTAACATGCATATCAATGATGGGTTCCCAACCATCTTCTAACTTCTTGGGAACAGAGGCTTTTTGCTTCACTTTTCATCCCTAATTTTTATGAGAGCCTTGGTAATATGTTTAGTAAAAGCAATATTTAAAGAACTAGCATTGGGAGTCAAAGCAAGCTTTTGCAAGAACAAAATTACTTCAGATATATTGCAGCCATCAACATCAAAATCATTAAAAGAAATAGAGCTATCATCTCCCACACTCCGAAAAATTTCAGCACTCTTTTGAGAAAAAGTTTTGGCAGTTTTAGGCTTTTTAACACAAGGAGCGGGAGTTTTCTCTACACCAATCAAAGTAAGAGGATTGCTACCAGAAGGAGCAACATCATTAGAGGTAGTAATGGTACATACCTTCATCTCTCTGGCCATCTCATCTTCTCTTTCCCACCTGGCATGCAATTCCGCTAACAATCTAATATTTTCATCAATTCCAACTTGGATAGCATTAGCGGCAGCAACAACATTGCTCTCCTTCACATTATTGGGAAACACTTTTAATTTCAGAATTTCAACATCATGAGCAAGGCTATCAACTTTAGAAGCAAGAATATCAATTTTGCCTAACTTTTCCTCAACAGACTTGTTAAAAGCAGTTTGCTTACCGATGAAGTCCTTGAGCATTACCTCAAGCTCGGAGGGCGCGGCCCTAGTGTTGTTGTAGGAATTACCATAAGAGTTACCATAACCATTACCATTGGTAGAAGGATACGGCCTATAATTGTTACTAGCAAAATTGTTCCCATAAGCATTGTTGTTAAAATTATTGTTTCTAATGAAATTCACATCAACATGCTCTTCTTGAGCAACCAGAGAAGCCAAAGGAACATTATTAGGATCAACATGAGTCCTATCATTAGCAAGCATAGCCATAATGGTATCAATCTTATCATTCAAGGAAGAGGTTTCCTCAACAGAATTTACCTTCTTACCTTGTGGAGCTCTCTCGGTGTGCCATTCAGAATAATTTACCATCATGTTGTCGAGTAGCTTTGATGCGGCGCCCAAGGTAAGGGACATAAAAGTGCCTCCAGCAGCTGAATCAAGTAGGTTCCTTGAAGAAAAATTCAGTCCTGCATAAAAAGTTTGGATAATCATCCAAGTAGTCAGTCCATGAGTGGGGCAATTCTTTATCATAGATTTCATTCTTTCCCAAGCCTGAGCAACATGTTCATTATCAAACTGAGTAAACTTCATAATATTGCTACGCAAGGATATAATCTTAGCAGGAGGATAGTATCTACCAATAAAAGCATCCTTACACTTAGCCCATGAATCAATACTATTCTTAGTCAAAGACAGCAACCAATCTTTAGCTTTTCCTCTCAAAGAAAAAGGAAACAACTTGAGCTTAATAATATCACTATAAATATCCTTATATTTCTGCATCTCACATAGCTCAACAAAATTGTTGAGATGAGCTGCAGCATCTTCAGTACTAGCACCAGAAAATTGCTCTTTCATAACAAGGTTCAATAAAGCAGGCTTAATCTCATAAAATTTTGCAGCAGGAATAAGTGGTGCAATAGGAGTGCAGATAAAATCACTATTGTTTGTGCTAGTAAAGTCACACAACTTGGTGTTTTTAGGATTGGCCATTTTAGCAAAACGGAAGTAAACAAGTAAAAACAACTACCAAGGATTCTAATTTTTTTTGGGTTTTTGATAAAAAGCAATGCAGGTAAAATAAATAAAGTAAAGCAAAACAATAAAACAAAGTAAAGAATGTGTGTGCGAAGAACTCCCCTCGCAGAAGTCTTCTCTCCTCCCCGGCAACGGCGCCAGAAAAAGCTTGCTGATCCCTTGCAGATGTGGAGCAGACTGTCCTTGTGCGTGGTGAATAACCAGCCCGTTGGGAACCCCAAGAGGAAGGTATGATGAGTGTAGCAGCAAGTTTTCCCTCAGTTTATGAAACCAAGGTTATCGAACAGGAGAGGAGAGACAATGACGACTGAAGGTGTTGTGGAACCTGCACACACACAAACAAATACTTTGTTCCCAACTTGCGATGAGGTTGTCAATCTCACCGGTTTGCTTGAAACAAAGGTTATGAGTGTATCGAGTGGAAAACAATATAGTATGCGAGTAAAGTAAACAGTACGAGTAAAGTAAACAGGTGATAGCAATATGATGGAAATAGGACCGGGGTCCACAGTTCACTAGTGGTGTCTCTCCATAGATAAAATAACACATGCTGGGTAAACAAATTACAGTTGGGCAATTGATAGAATAAAGATAACGTGATATGTCAAGAAGATCACTATGAGATTTACTCTGGGCATTACAACAAAATACATAGACCGCCATCCAACTGCATCTATGACTAATAATCCACCCCCGGGGATATCAATCCGAACACCCCAAAAGTATTAAGTTGCGAACAACAGATAATTGCATTAAGCAAAGTGTGTAATGTAAACAAAGCATATGCCCTTGAGCATATGAATGTTGTTTTCTCCCTAGTAGCAACAGCACATCTACCACCTTAGAGGTTTCTGTCACTCCCCCAGGTGAAATAGAGACATGAACCCACTATCGAGCATAAATACCCCCTCTTGGAGTCACTAGCAACTACTCGGCCAAGATAGCTACTAACAACGGAGAGCATGCAAGATCATAAACAACATAGAGATAACAAAAGATATAATTCAGTACAACAACTTAATCATAAACACCAATATTCATCGGATCCCAACAAACCAAACATGTAGAATTACATAACGGTGATCTCAATCATGTAGGGCAGCTCATGAGATCTAAACATGAAGCACATAGTGGAGAAGACAACCATCTAGCTACTGCTATGGACCCATAGTCCAAGGTAGACTACTCACTCATCGCTCCGGAGGCAAGCATGGCGATGAAGAAGACCTCCGGTGGCGATTCCCCTCTCCGGCAGGGTGCCGGGAAGAGCTTCTGGACCCTCCCGATCTTTGGGTCGACGGTGGCGGCGGATCGCGATGTGTTCTGGAAATCTGATCGGGTACTTAGGTTTTTCTCGTCGGGGGGTCTTTATAGGTGAAGGGGCGTTGTCAGAGGAGGGGCCAGGCGGCCACACACGGGGGTGGCGCGGGCCAGGGGCTGGCCGCGCCACCTGTGCGTGTGGGCCCCTGGTCCCTCACCTCTTACTCTCCTTCGGATCTCTGGAAGCTTCCGGGTAAAATAAGACTTCAGGAACTTGTTTCGTCCAATTCCGAGAATATTTCCTATGTATCACTTCTAAAACACAAAAACAGCAGAAAACAGGAAACTGGCACTGTGGCACTTCGTTAATAGGTTAGTTCTGGAAAATGCATAAAAATGCCACTAAGTGTAACGAAACAATAGGCAAATGGTGTAAAAACAAGCATGGAGCATCAAAAATTATAGATACGTTTGAGACATATCAGGGGTCTTTATAGGCGAAGGGGCGATGTCAGAGGTGGGGCCAGGTGCCCTCACGCCAGGGTGGCGCGGCCCAGGCCCTGGCCATGCCAGCCCTACGTGTGGGGCCCTGGTGGCCCCCCTCCTACTCTCCTTCGGATCTCTGGAAGCTTCCGGGTAAAATAAGACTTCAGGAACTTGTTTCGTCCAATTCCGAGAATATTTCCTGTGTATCACTTCTGAAACACAAAAATAGCAGAAAACAGGGAACTGGCACTGTGGCAACTCGTTAATAGGTTAGTTCCAGAAAATGCATAAAAGTGCCACGAAGTGTAACGAAACATTAGGCAAATGGTGTAAAAACAAGCATGGAGCATCAAAAATTATAGATACGTTGGAGACGTATCATTTTCCACCTAAAGAAGATCTTGTTTTTGAATTAAAACCTTTACCTGATGATCTTAAATATGCTTATCTAGATGATAAGAAAATATATCCTGTTATTATCAGTTCTAAGCTTTCAGGAAAGGAAGAAGAAAGGTTATTGGAGATATTGAGGATATATCGAGGAGCTGTGGGATATACTCTTGATGATTTAAAAGGGATTTGCCCCACTTTATATCAGCATGCTATTAATATGGAGGAAGATGCGAAGCCAGTTGTGGAACATCAGTGCCGCTTAATTCCCAAGATGAAGGATATGGTAAGAAATGAGGTATTGATGCTCCTTGATGCTGGTATTATTTATCCTATTGCTGATAGTAGATGGGTTAGCCCTGTTCATTGTGTTCCTAAGAAAGGAGGTATGACTGCCGTGCCTAATGAGAATAACGAGCTTATTCCTCAAAGGGTAGTAGTTGGTTATAGGATGTGCATTGACTACAGAAAAGTTAAAAAGGCTACTAAGAAAGATCATTATCCTTTACCGTTTATAGATCAGATGTTAGAGAGGTTGTCTAAGAAGACTCATTTTTGTTTTCTGGATGGTTACTCTGGTTTCTCTCAGATTGCTGTTAGAAAGGAAGATCAAGAGAAAACCACTTTTACTTGTCCTTATGGAACTTATGCTTATAGACGTATGCCGTTTGGTTTATGCAATGCTCCTGCTACTTTTCAAAGATGCATGTCTGCTATTTTTCATGGTTTTTGTAAAGAAATTGTGGAGGTTTTCATGGACGATTTTTCTATCTATGGAACTTCTTTTGATAATTGTTTGCACAATCTTGATAAAGTTTTGCAGAGGTGTGAAGAAACTAACCTTGTTCTTAATTGGGAGAAATGCCACTTTATGGTGAATGAAGGAATTGTCCTTGGACATAAAATTTCCGAAGGAGGTATTGAAGTTGACAGAGCAAAAGTGGAAGCAATTGAGAAAATGCCCTGTCCCAGAGATGTTAAAGGTATTCTTAGTATTCTTGGTCATGCTGGTTTCTATAGGAGGTTTATTAAAGATTTCTCTAAGATTTCAAAGCCTCTTACTAATCTTCTTCAAAAAGATGTACCATTTGTCTTTGATGATGATTGTAAGGAAGCTTTTGAAACTCTTAAGAAGGCTTTAACTACTGCTCCTATTGTTCAACCACCTGATTGGAATTTACCCTTTGAAATTATGTGTGCTGCTAGTGATTTTGCTGTTGGTGCTGTTCTTAGACAGCGCGTAGATAACAAGTTGAATGTTATTCATTATGCTAGTAAGACTCTTGATGCTGCTCAGAAGAATTATGCTACTACTGAGAAAGAGTTTCTTGCTGTTGTTTTTGCATGTGATAAGTTTAGACCTTATATTGTTGATTCTGAAGTTACTATTCATACTGATCACGCTGCTATTAGATATCTTATGACTAAGAAGGACGCTAAGCCTAGGCTTATTAGATGGGTGTTGCTTTTACAAGAGTTTGATTTGCATATTGTAGATAGGAAGAGTGCTGAAAATCCTGTGGCTGACAACTTGTCTAGTTTGGAAAACATTTCTTTTGATCCTATTCCTGTTAATGATAGTTTTCCAAATGAACAGTTGGCTTCAATAAATGTAACTTCGCGAGACCTTCCTTGGTATGCTGATTATGCTAACTTTATTGTTTCCAAGTATTTGCCTCCAACCTTTACAGCTCAACAAAGAAGAAAATTCTTCTATGATTTGAGGCACTATTTTTGGGATGACCCACACTTATATAAAGAAGGAGTTGATGGTATTATGTGAAGATGTGTACCAGAGTATGAGCAACAAGAAATATTGAGGAAATGCCATGGAAGCGCTTATGGAGGACATCATGCTGGAGATAGAACCGCACAAAAGGTTCTACAATCAGGTTTTTATTGGCCAACCCTCTTTAAAGATGCTAGAAGGTATGTTTTATCTTGCGATGAATATCAAAGAGTTGGTAATATTTCTAGACGTAATGAAATGCCTATGAGTTACACTCTTGTTATTGAACCGTTTGATTGTTGGGGATTTGACTTTATGGGTCCTTTTCCTCTTTTAAAAGGCTATACTCGCATACTTGTTGCTGTTGATTATGTTACCAAGTGGGTAGAAGCCATACCTACAAAGAGTGCCGATGGTGAGACTTCGTTAAAAATGCTTAAGGATGTTATTTTTCCTAGGTTTGGTGTGCCTAGATATCTTATGACTGACGGAGGTTCTCATTTTATTCATGGTAGTTTTAGAAAAACTCTTGCTAGATATGACGTTAATCATAGAATTGCTTCTGCTTATCATCCCCAAACTAGTGGGCAGGTAGAGCTTTCAAACAGAGAGATCAAGTCTATCTTGCAGAAGACTGTCAATAGATCTAGGAAAAACTGGGCTAGCAAGTTAAACGATGCTTTATGGGCTTATAGAACTGCTTATAAGAACCCCATGGGCATGTCTCCTTATAAAATGGTTTACAAAAAAGTGTGTCACTTGCCCTTAGAATTAGAACACAAAGCTTTTTGGGCAGTGAAAGAGCTTAATAGAGATTTTAAACTTGCCGGTAAGAAAAGGTTGCTTGATTTGAGTACCCTAGATGAGTGGAGAAACGAAGCTTACGAGAATGCCAGACTTTTCAAAGAGAAAGTTAAGAAATGGCATGATAAGAGAATTCTTAAAAGAGAGTTTCATGTTGGTGAAAAAGTTCTATTGTATAGGTATCGTCTCAGATTTTTTGCAGGGAAATTACTCTCTAAATGGGAAGGACCATATGTTATTGTGGACGTGTACCACTCAGGTGCGATAAAGATTGCTTCGTTGAAAGATGACACTACACAAGTGGTGAATGGGCAAAGACTCAAACATTATATTGCTGAAGATTCTTATAATGAAGATGTTGATGTAATTGAAACAGTTTCTCCGGAAGAATTCATCTAGGACAATTTGCAGGAACCTGCAGAGTTCGTTTTCGAATAGGTAACAGTTCTAGTCAAAAAAGGTTCGCGAAAAACTTTTCCATTAATATTTTTATTGTTTTTACTAAATATGAAAAATCATGAGACGAAAACGGGGAGGAGACGGAGTCCGGTGGCTCCTCACCACCAGGGGGTGCGGGCCCACCCCAGGCCGCACCACCCTGTGGTGAGTCCACCCCGGAGCTCGTTTCCGTCCCGGTTTCCTCCTGTGATTCTGCTTCGATGTTTAATTTTTGCCTATATAACCCCCGGAGTCCCCGAGGTCTGTATATCGTTTTCTCGTCGTGTTTTGTTTCGAGCTGTTTCTGTCAGGGGATTGTTCTCATCTTTGGAGTTGCAATGTCTTCGTCCAGTTCATCCGAGGAGAACCCTCTTGCGGATATCATTAATCCGTATATGAGGGAGTTGAAGATGCATCCGAAGGAATTGTTGCTCAAAGATGGGGAGTTGCAGATCAAAGATATCCAAGTCTCAAAGGGAGAAGGAAGTCTTGAAGCCAGGATGGAAGCATTGGAACAAGAAGTTTTTAAATACAAGAAGATGGTGGAACGCGAGGTGGACATCATCCATAGGATTAATCAAGAGCTTGTTACCAAGTACAAGAAGGAGACTACAGAACTCTGGAAGGACATCTTTTCGCTCCATGAGACCACTAACCAATTACAAGTGCAACTCTACGACTTGCAGAACCAAAACTGTGAGTATGAAGCTAGATTTCAACAAATGAGTGCTGCTGCAAGTTTTAGGATATTGGAGACCAAGACATCCTTCCTTGACGGGGGACCTCTGCCTTGGAAGTACGATGATGATAAAGACTACCCACCACCGCCAAAGGAGTAATTCGTCGTCAGTATAGGCATCCCCTTAGCTTGTTCCAAGCTTGGGGGAGTGCCGCGGTATCACATTATTATCTTTTACTCATTTACTTTTCAAGTAGAGTCATATCATGAAAAGAGAAGTTATCATATAGAATAGTTTGCAGCGTGGAAGTATCCTCCTTAGTTGGTTATCTATGTATCCTTTGGTGTGAGTTGCGGTAATAAAATATTAATGAGAAGTTTTATCATTTACTTTTCGCACACTTTATTTTAGTTTGCAATGTTTCTTATATGATTAGTCTTGTTGATTAGTATTAGTATCACTTTGGGAGCATGAGTAAATTTAGTTGATTTTGGCAAACTTAGCTTGGTCAGTAGCAACTTTACCTTGAGGTTTGAGTAGAAAAGAAGAAGAAGTGCTTGTAGTTACATCACTTCAGTTTTCCTTCATGTTTGGCTTATAAGCATTTTTATTCTCAAAGTTAAAATCGTTGTACCTTCAAGGAAGTTTGCATGATTGTTCCTATTATATGTATGTTTGTTTGTTTCATGCAACTCTTATGCTTGATACCCTGCCTTGCTAGCCAAAAACCTGTACTGAGAGGGAATGCTTCTCGTGCATCCAACTCCTAAAAACCAAGTCACTTCCAAAGAGTCCACTACAAATTCCTATGCATGGTATTTTAAGCCATTCCAAGTAAATTTTCATGTGCTACCTTTCAAAAACCTTCAAACACTTCTCATTTTGTGCCACTATTTTTAGCTCATGAGGACGTAGTGGATGGGTTTGTTATCTTCCATACTAAATTAAGTACCCCTCGACTAGGCAGCTTCATCTGCTCGTCATTAATTTTGCAAGGGAGCTGGTCAGACCATTATAATCTTAAAAAGAAAAGAAAAAGGCACTCCTCCATGGTATGTGAAAGTTGGTCGGCACCCGATGGAATCGGTTAGCCATGGTTTGAGAAAGGAAAAGGTGGGGAGGAGTGCCAAGCTATAAAAGAGCATCAATGTGCCATTAATCAAACATCTCGAAACCGCTCTCACTTATTTAGTATGGAAGATATCAAGAACTCCGTTGCTAGTCGTTGACAAAAGCAACCACCTCTCAAAACAACTTTTACCTCTATTTTTACAAATGAAAAGCTCACTAGTGGAAAAAAGGCTATTGGTGGCGCACCATTTTGGTCTATGCGTGGCGCATATGGGATGCGCCACCAATGCCACGCCACTAGTAACGGTTTATGCGTGGCGCATCTCAAAATGCGCTACGCATAATTTGCCTATGCGTGGCGCATATTGCTATATGCACCACTAGTAGCCTTTGAAAATTCAAAAAAATTCAAAAAAAATTAAAAATCGAAAAAATCAATTTTTTTTTTGAAAATCATAAAAATCGAAATAATGTGAAAAATCTATTTTATTTTAATTTTTTGAGGATTTGTATATGTGTGTATATGTGTATGTATGTCCATGTATATGTGCGTATATGTGTGTATATGTGCGTATATGTGCGTATATATGTGTATATGTGTATATATATGTGTATGTGTGTGTATATGTATGCATGTGTGCATATATATGTGCGTATATGTGCATATATGTGTGTGTATGTGTGTGTATATGTGCGTATATGTGTGTATATGTGTATATATGTCCGCGTATATGTGCGTATATGTGCGTATATGTGTGTGTATATATGTGTATATATGCGTATATGTGTGTATATATGTGTATATGTGTATGTATGTCCATGTATATGTGCGTATATGTGTGTGTATATGTGCGTATATGTGCGTATATATGTGTATATGTGTGTATGTGTGTGTATATGTATGCATGTGTGCATATATTTATGCGTATATGTGCATATATGTGTGTGTATGTGTGCATATATGTGCATATATGTGTGTATATGTGTATATATGTCCGCGTATATGTGCGTATATGTGTGTGTATATGTGTGTATATGTATGCATATGTGCATATATATGTGCGTATATATGCATATATGTGTGTGTATGTATGCGTATATGTGTGTATATGTGTGCATATATGTGTGTGTATGTGTGTATATGTGTATATGTGTGTATATATGTGTGTATATATCTACATGTGTGCTATATGTGTGTATATATAACTAATCCAAAAGTTTAATTCAATATAAATTTTGATCTAAAAATAAAATAAAATAAATTTGAAAATATAAAAGTGCGAAAAAGTCTATTTTCCCTTTTAAATTTTGAGATTCTAAAATTTGTCGAAATGATCGTAGATGTAACTTTTCGTGTAGATACTTTTTCATATAAAAAACTTTTTAATCCGACTTCGTATGCAAAAGTTATGGCCGTTTTACCGAGACATAAAGTTTTTTTGTAAAAAATATCAAAATTCATTTTTATTATTTTTCTTACTTACTAGATCACATAACATAACTAAATCTGATTTTTTGAATTTTTTCGAACCTTTTATTATTTTATTTTTTAAAAGACTAAAAAGGCGACCCACGGGGGGGGGGGGGATTCCCGCCAGTTATGCGTGGCGCATATTGTATATGCGCCATTGATATTTGAGTTATCAGTGGCGCATATTTCTATATGCGCCACTAATAGGTCAAATATGCATGGCGCATATAGCAAATGCGCCATTGATAAGGCAAGATATTTTGTCGATGACCCTTCTGGTGGGTCCCACATGAATATTGGTGGCGCATTTTGAGCAATATGCGCCACTAGTAAAAAAAATATCAGTGGAGCATATTTGAAAATGCGCCACTAGTAAATACTAGTGGAGCATATTGAATAATGTGCTCCACTAGTAAAACATCTATCTATAAGTCTTTTCCCACTAGTGGCTCTAGCACATGTTTAATCCCTGCTTCCCTCTGTGAAGGGCCTATCTTTTACTTTTATGTTGAGTCAACCTATTCCTTTCTATCTCAAGCAAGCATTTGAGTTGTTATGTTTCACTCATCCATATATTGATCCGTTTAATCATGTCTACTTACTTCTTTTGTTAGTACAATGCTTTTGTCTGAAGGAATATATCTTTGAAAGCTTTCCATGATTACAAAGAGTTTGTTTTGTTGAGCATATATAGTTTTTGCTATATTAGCTCTGTTTTAAAAAGGCTCCATTCAAAAGCTAGTATAGTTTGTTCATTGTTCTCTGACCAAGAACTAAGGTTTGCCACCACCAATTATAGTTTACCTTGTGCATCTTTATTTGTGATTCCCTTTTACTTATTGCAAGCCTATATCATATAAAGGGAAGTTGATGTCTATTATGACTTGTGCCTTGGTAAATGTGATGCTTCTTGTCCGTATTTTGATTATCGACACTTCACTCCATAAACCTGTGGTCATGTTTACCGAGTTTAGTTTTTGCTTGGGGACAAGCAAGGTCTAAGCTTGGGAGGGTTGATACGTCTATTTTACATGACTATTTTGTATCATAATTTACTATTATTCATTGATATATTTCACATTTAGAGATGATACTTATGTTATTTCCTCTGTTTTTACATGTTTGATGATCATTGGAGGATTTGCTGTTGGAGTCAGGATTCTGCTGGAAAAAGGACCATCAAGGCACCATATTTTGAAGATCAGGAAAATTCCATAAAAATACCAGAAAATTATATTTTACCAGAAGACTGAAGAAGCTGGAAGGAGAAGGCGAGAGGGGCCACAGGGCAGCCTCACCACCAGGGGGCGCGGCCCAGCCCCTAGCCGCGCCGCCCTATGGTGAGAGCCCCCTGGCCCACTTTTGCCATCGCCCCTTCGCGTATTTCATCATCCCCGAAAACCTAAGTTGAGGGGTGGGTTCAGAGATAGACACTGCCGCCTCTGCGGGGCGGAAAACACTAGAGAGAGAAAAGCTCTCCGGTAGGCAGAAATCTACCGGGGAAATTCCTTCCCGGAGAGGGGAGATCGTCGCCATCGTCATCACCATCGCACCGGACTTCATCAGGATCATCATCATCATCATCTCCATCACCAGCACCTTCATCTTCGCCATCACCACGCCATGCCGCTGTAACATCTTGAGTTGGATCTTGTTAAATTTTTAGGGGAAACTTTCCCGGTGTTGATTACTCTTGTGGTCGATGCTATTGAGTGGAACCGTTGAATTAAAGTTTATGTTTAGATTGTTATTTACCATTATTTCACCTCTGATCATGATCCATATGATGTCTTGTGAGTAGTTCATTTAGTTCTTGAGGACATGGGAGAAGTCAAGATGTTAGTAGTGAATTATTGTTGAGTAATATTTAATGGTTTGATATTTATTTGTTGTGGTGTTATTTCACTAGTGGTGTCATGTGAACGTTGACTACATGAAACTTCACCATTTATGGGCCTAGTGAGATGCATTGTGTATTTGGCTACTAATTGTGGGGTTGCTGGAGTGATAGAAACCTAAATCTCCGTTAGGAAACCATTACACCAAAGAGCGTAGGATCTTAGAGTTTAAGGTTGTGGTTAGATTTATCTTAATTACTTTCTTGTATTTGCGGATGCTTGCAAGGGGTATAATCACAAGTGTGTATTTATCCTAGTAAGGGTAGTGCGCTAGCACAGGTTCACCCCCATACCACTTATCAAACCAATAAAGATTATTTAGCGGCATGAAGCGAAAGCTCTTGACAGAAACTCCCGTGTGTCCTCGAGAACGTTTGGTTATCATAAGTTACACAACCGGCTTGTCCTTTGCTAAAGAAAGGATTGGGCCACTTGCTGCAATTATTATTACTGTCTTTTATTTACTCGCACTTTATTTATTTGCATTACCAAATACCCCTGAAAACCCGTTTGCTAGTATTTACAGTGAATCCTTGATCAAAACCACTTGTCAACACCTTCTGCTCCTCGTTGGATTCGACACTCTTATTTATCGAAAGTACTACGATGCACCCCCTATACTTGTGGGTCATCAAACAGTTCCAAAGCCTGCAGGACATGCTCCAAAGGTAATGCGCTATATCGGTCTCTTTCGATGATTTTCTGAGATATCAAGTAATGAAAAACTTAGCAAATCATTTTCCTTGTCGGGCAGGGTTTGGAAGCGGTTCAAGTGCGTGACTGACGGTATCTCTCATGAGAAGCTGACCTTTACGACGGTTAAGGTAAGTAGTACGAGATACTTCTATTTTCAAATCATTTATGATGCTAGATTATTATTTTGATTATATTCTATTCTCGTAAAGTGCGACCAGCAGCCACATGGGACGCATCTATGTGGATACTACGTTTGCGAGTTCATTTTCACGTTTACCTCTGAGCACAAGGATTATAGATACGATGTAAGCAATACACATTCACACCTCTATTTTTACCCGTCATTCTTTGTTATCATGATTGACATTCATATTGATCTCCTTTTCTTATATAGTTCGAGGCCATGCGGGAGAAGTACCTACCAGAGCAACGCGCGATTGCTGTTGCAGAGGAGCTAGCGGCCTTTTTGAGGACAGAAGCTGTAGATGATAAAGGAAGATTTAGTGTAGCTAGGGGCCATTACTAATGTTGGTCCATGTAATCGAATAGATGGGCTCTAGTCCCGGTAATTGTGATCTCCATATAATTGTATATATATACTCAATCGTAAGATAAGTTATCTTATATATATATGCACTAACATGTATGCGTAGAATTATATGAAAAGTGTTTTTAAAATGAAGAAAGAAATAAAATAAAATACAATAAAAATAATTCCCCCGAACACCTAAACCCTAAAACCCTAAAATAAAACAAAATCTGTAGATGCTCTTTAGTCCCGGTCCGTGTTAAAAACCGGGACTAAAGGGCCTGTCCCTGAGGGCGCTCCGAGGCGCCCACGTGGAGACCCTCTAGTCCCGGCTCGTAACAGGGCCGGAACTAAACGTTTAGCCTTTAGTCCCGCCTCTGGAGTCCCAGTTGGCAAACCGGGACTAAAGCCCCTTATGGGCCGGGACTAGAGGCCCTGTCCCCACTAGTGTACTACTTTTTCTCATCAAACGATTCGTCTTGTCATGGGAACGCCTGTGGTTCTTAGCGTGAGGTGAGAGAGAAAATTGTATTCTATTGCTTATGACCGGGTAGTATATGGGTGTGGTGGACCTAAAGATTTCTCTGCTTATGGCCGACCTCCACAATGCTTAATTCGTGCTATGGTCGACCTTAGATGCTTATGGCCGATTCTTATTTCTACATTGGAGACATCAGTAATGTAATGTTCTTGCTTTCATCCTGGACCTGAACAACATGGTCCTGCGAGAAGTATGTTCCTATTTCACATGCCCACCTTTTTTTTTACTGTGATCAAGTCTTGTTGTGTTCACTGTGGTGTGGTATATGGATGTCTTTGATGACCTTCTAGCTGCTAGAATGCAAGACATCAGTTGCAAACAGAACAGCCTAGAAGGATGTAGATATTTGTGGTCGGGAATAAAGTTGAGTTTGATTACCTCATCAAGGCATGGATTTTGTTGGCAGGGAAAATAGGAAATATAAATAGTTGCTCCATTGACTTTATGTACTAATATTTGTAGTAATTTCCCTAGATTTCATATACACAGTTAAATCCATGGGAAATGATTAAATTGTAGTTTTTTTGAAACAAGGCAAAAGACTTGCCGTTTTCATTAATAGAGAAGAAGTACAGAGTTTGGCCGGTTTATTAACGGGAAACCGACCGAAACCGGTACACAAGCCCTCGACGACCATCATGGAACACGATCGTCGCGAGGGCGAACTCAGCCATCCTGGCTACCCACAGAAGCTCCTCGAAGCTCAAGTCGGCCTATGCCAAACAGACGGCTCGTCCAGAGGGCCGACAGCTCCAATTTTGAGGAGAAGCTCCGGAGAGGCGATGCGCAAAGCCAGCGCCGAAGAAGAGCATCACCATCGAACCACCCCTTGAAGGTCATCGTAAACCGCTCATCCTAGCAGCTTTGACTTCACAGCAAAAGGAGGCTGACAAGAAGCCACCCGAACACGCCAGAAACGGAGCCGACTAACACGATCTTGCCACAACTAGACCCTTGCTCATCACCATTGTCGTTGCCACACTAGCCTTCACCTGGAAGACTCGCATCTCCTGTTGGCCTCCTGCCAACGTCGATGTCGTGCATGTCCAACCCGCCGGAGCGCGCGAAGAGGATCAGAGTCTTCAAGACGACGCCCTCAAGAGGGGAAGCGATGAAGGATCGACGTCGTCATCCGATTCTGCTGAGCAAAGTCTTGTTCTTCACCCGAAGACTTAACCCAGAGGGTGGAGAAAGGTCGGTGAGCTCCATGATGGCCCCCAAGGAGGACAACGACATCCACGGACGTCGTGCCGTCAGGCTTTCACTGGAGAAAAGCCGACCTTTACACCACACAGAGCCGGACAGCGACGGCGGAGACCACAGCGCTGCCGACCCACCCTCTGGTGGCCCACACACCTCCTGCACCACGCGGAGACGAAGAGCCGAGCAACCAGACCTTCTAGCAACCGAGCTCGGAAGTAGACCACCACAGACACCTCCAACCACCACAGAGAGGGGGCACTGGCTGGCGCCAACACGGGGTCAGACAGGAACCAGCGGTCGTAGGCGCGAGCTGCCAGCTCCGGCCACCGGGCCACCCACACAGCCGCCACGGCCGCCCGACCACCCAGGGATCCCGGGGCCACCGCCCCGGCGTCCGGCTCCGCCGGAGAACCACGCCGTCCAGGGCTATCGTGCCACTCCGGCCGGAGTTCCCGCCGCGCAGGAGGAGGTGGCCCCCGCCGACGCAGCTACACGAGGAGATGAAGGGCCCGCTGCCGCCGTCTGCCGTGCGGGCTTAGCCTGGCGGTGTCCTCCGACGGCAGCGGGGGTGGGAGATGTGGAGGAGGGAAGATGCGGCGGCAGACCTAGGGTTCGCCCGAGCCGCCCCTGGAAGCGACGTGGCCGGGGACGAGTGAGTAAATGCCTTTTCTTAGGGGTGCAATTTTAGTGTAACATTTGTAGTGTTAATCTAGGACTTCTGAAAAACATTAGTGCGTAATTTTCAAATGTTTGTATGCCACATGTAATGTTTCTTCAAATAAAACACTATAATTTGCAAATGTTTGTATGCCACATGTAATGTTTCTTCAAATAAGGGCGGGCGCACGCTCTTATGGTCTAGTTCAACTTAAAGTCGTGGTTTTTTGAAATTTAAGCATAAACATTATGGTTTTATGCTAACAACTCCACCTAGCTCCTTAAACTATGTAATACATCTTGGTGGCTTGGGCTGCTTGTCCACGTCGGCTTTTCATCGGGATCTGATTTGATATGATATTACAAAGCTAAATTCACATTTCAATTGTGAAAAAATAATTTAAAAATATCAGAAATTCCTTGATTTAATGCGAAGTTACTCAGATTATCAAAAAAAGCTGCACCGTACGTTCTCAGTGCATCAGTGCATGATGCCTTCCCCGTCGACCAATCGCAACCTAGCTAGCTACATATGTCCGTCTAAATTAACGAGACACTGACATGTGCAGTTGACAATCACATCGACTTGGTCCGTCAAACGTGATTGGTGCGTGCACCATGAGGCCCTTTGCTCCACACGATAGTGCCCTGAAACGTGGACAGGGAAAAAGGAACATGTCCTTCTCTTGGAGTTGATTGATTAGGTATTCGGATTTGCTAGAAATCAGGCGCGTCGTTTTTCTGCTCTAGCTTTTTTCCACCTCTATCTCCAGATGCTATGGGTGACGACCTCGCCGGAGCCGAAGACGGCGCGGCTAGCCACGGCGTCACCGGCGGAGACGAGGAATGGACCTCGCCGGAGCCGGGGACGGCGCGGCTGGCCGTGGCGTCACCGGCGGAGGCGAGGAATGGAACTTAGGGTTTCGGGTGCTGGGGGTTTTAGGGTTTAGGGTGCGGGGGTTCGCCAGAGTTTGTTCGCCGGAGTTACAGGAGGTATAGAGGAAGGTCGGGGCAGGTTTTAGGGTTTAGGGTGTGAGGGCCGCCAGAGTTAGAGGCGAGGGGCTGGAGGAGGAAGATCAGTCGCCTGAGCTCGACAGCGGCCAATATATAATCTACTTTATATATTAGCCATTGTCGTTTAAAATATAGACACATTTACTGGAATATTTGCGAAAAATGCATAAGCAAGCTGTTTATAGTCAATGTCTTAAATGTTTAACCCTCACCTTTTTTTTCCAAATCAACTACCTATAAGCACCAGATTACAAGATGGACTATTTCAAAACAAACTCTTTAATCGGCTACTTGTGTTACATCCAATTAAACAAGAAAAAAAGGTTTCAGAGGTATACATGTGACACCATATATCCTATAATTTTAATAAAACACAGAATATATATTACAGACACACTTACCACATAATAACGCGAAGACCATAAAAAACATAATAACGTGAAAAAAAAATATTGTCTGCAGGTTGCTGAAATAGAGCTTTACAATACTCTATGTGCTTTCGAACTGCCATCAACGATACGTCCTCTCTCGATAAAAAGACAAATATGTTTTGGTGACAGGACACTGAAGTCGTTAAACTTGAGATTCTATCTTTTGTGTGTAGAATGTGAAGTAACTAGCACTATGTATGTTACCATCCGAGTTTAACAAAAACTGTCATATCTACTTTTGAAGAACGATCCACCTTTCTTAAGTAATTTGAAAAATCTGCATCAGGTCGAATAAACTAAATAATTCGCACCCATCACCAATGAACATATCGGATCAGACTAAAAGTGACATCGATCATAGTCGTTCATAGTATTGCTTCTAGATCCGTAATATTGCAGTGGATCTGCGAACCATCGCTTTGTTGATGTACTACGAGGAAGAACATTGAGAAAATTTTGAAATGGAGGAGGACCATTGAAATAAAACTTTTAAACACGCCTACTGCCGCCACACCTCCATGACATGCCGAATATTTGTACAATAATCCACCGGATCCAGACTAATTAATTAAGTTTCATGCATTGACATGGTAACTCATTCGAGAGCGGAAACACAAAAGATAACAATATTTCCCTGATGGCTAGGATTTCAAGCATAAATTTGCCTGATTGAACTAACCAGTTTGAACAACGGTAATTGTATTACTACCATTTGGAACAATTTTACCATACTTATTTCAAAGAAACGAAACAAAAAAAAAATCCCAATACATCTTATAAAATTTGTCTCTCTCTGTCCAATGGAATGTCATAAGTAATGTAATTGCAATAATATGATATTCATTTTCAGCATTTTCAGACTCTCGTATTCAAAGAGTGATACAAATGGTTCCAGGGTTTGTAAGTTCTATGTCTCAAGTTTGCCAGCAGGTTTTAGGTGGATCTCCACTTTAAGAAGCAAACCTACTAGATTTTCTTTTAGCTTCTTTGTTTCATCTTGGAAAAAAATCTCGTTAATAAAACTACTTGCTCTTTTCTCTAATTTTACGCTACACATCATAAAAATGGTTATGACAAATGAGAAATACCAGATGTGTAATATTGGAGGTTGTAGTCAGGGTTGACAATTTCGCGGCATGGAGCAGATGCTCCAATTATGAACAATATTGTCCCGAAACATATTTAAATTCAAAAACATTCTTACTTTACTGAAGGTATGCATGTCTCTGTACTGCTTTATTGAAAATTATTTTGATAAATTTCAAGGAGAAAAGAATATATGGGTGCCAAACAAAACAAAAAATGGAGCACCACATTTACATTTTTTAACGTAGGCCACAAAGCTTGGCTTCTTTCCCATGGAAACTTACATGTGCGAAAAAAAGGACGCACATACATGTGCAAAAATCTTTAAGAAATTTACATAACATCAACTTGTTCAAAGACGATGAATACCACTATTTTTCGTGTCACATATAATACTTTTCGTACCGTTGCCTTTGATTACATATATAAGTTTGAGCTGCCACCCGCCATGCATAACTAAACCGGACAGAAACAAGAAACTGATTAAGCAAACAAGAAAAGCTAGGATGGTGAACTTCGTACAAGTGCTAAGGAATCACTTCGTCGACCGTCTGGGCAAGAGCGCCGGCCTCCGGCAGCACGCCATGGCCGTCGACGATGCCAGCACCATCATCAACTTCTGGGTACCGAAGCAGAAAAAGGCACCGGAGGAGAAGCGGAAGCACGCCGTGGTGCTGGTGCACGGCTTCGCCGGCGACGGCATGATGACGTGGGGGTTCCAGGTGGGCGCCCTCGCCAAACACGGCTACGACGTGTACGTCCCTGACCTGGTCCACTTCGGTGGCTCCTCGTCGCCGTCGCCGGACCGCTCCCTGGCCTTCCAGGCTCGGTGCATCGCAGCGGGGCTGCGGAAGCTAGGTGTGGTGGAGCGGTGCACCGTCGTAGGGTTCAGCTACGGCGGGCTGGTGGCGTTCGAGATGGCGGCGGCGTTTCCCGGTCTGGTCCGCTCCGTCGTCGTTTCCGGCGCGGTGGTGACCTACACTGCCTCCATCAACGACGCCCTGCTGGCGAGGTTCGGCGCTGGGTCCATGACGGAGCTTATGCTGCCAGAAACTCTAAGAGGTGTCACCCGGCTCCTCACCACCGCCTTCTACAAGAAACCGTGGCTTCCGCGTCGCCTCCTCAAGGATTTCCAGAAAGTAAGTACTTGTATGTGCATTCGAGATATACAAGAAGCCATCGCAAATATTTTTTCATTTAAACGGCCAGAATTTGTTTTCCAAATTATAAAAAAAAGAATCATCCAAGTTATGTGTTTATGCAGGTGATGTTTAGCAACCGAGAGGAGAGAGCCGAGATGCTGGAAGATATGATTGTCAGGGACAAACCAGTGCTTACAACCCCTGATTTTCAGCAGGTTACACAGCAAATCCTTTTTCAATTCTGCAAATAAATTGAAGAAAGGAACCTAACAAAGCTACCACATTTTTTTCAGGTTACAGAAGTTATTATTATTTGTTTGCCACTCATACGTAGCATGATTTTTATGAGAGTCAACGATGTTGCACATCATTGATTTTTCTTTTGAAGTTGCACTGCATCTACTTTTTTTTTACTAGTCGATCTCACGGTTTATCGACTTGCATGCTTGCAGAACATACTTCTGTTATGGGCAGAGAATGACAACTTCTTTCCTTTAGAGATTGGGAAGAGACTAAAAGAGTAAGAAACTGGCTGATTACCTAGCTAGCTATGTACTCTATACACAAATGTTTGATGGTAAAAAATATATATAAATGCAGGGATCTGGGAGAGAAGGCGACGCTTCGAACCATAAAGAAAGCAGGGCATCTGGCCCACCTAGAGAGGCCATGTGTTTACAACCGCTGCCTCAAAAAGTTCCTGGATCACGTTGACGCCCTACCCTCTCTGGATTAAATGTTGGACCATGCATGCATGCGTGGATCCATCATCTCTGCCTATTATTGCTATTAAATTTGTTGTGCTCTCGAGAATGAAAAATGATGAAAATAAGGGTGTGTTTGGCTTGCCGTAGCTCTTGATCAGAAAGCAAATGTATAATTGAGGAATGAGTTTCTACCATTCATGGTAGATGGATCCACAGTGTATCAAGCATGGAGATTCGTGCAGTTTCCTGGAATATGATGATATTGAGGTTTGCTTCGGTGCAACCCTCTCTCCCAAACTCAACCAAACCGAAACGGCGGCGTCCAATCCCATGTACGAACCTATATCCCAAACCTAGTATCCCACACATAGGTATACCATTCTTTTCAACTTTTGTCCCATATGAGCGGTACAACCCCGACCCAACTCACATACATGTCGGCGCCGATCACAACCACCGTCGCCGCCCAACTGCACGATCATGGCCGTCGCCGTCCAACCTCGCGACCGCCGGTGCAGTCCGGCGTGGGTTCCGCAAGACAGTCCGACGGGTGTTCAGCGAGACTGTCAAAAAGGATGCTAGACAGCCCGGGAAGTCTTGCGACATACAATATGTCGAAGAAATAAGCCCACCCAGAGCCACTGAATCGTGGGACCGATATGCTTTACCTAACCTACCATGATTCGTTCCCAATGCATCGGATTGTCCACCCAGAGCCACTAAATTGTCCGACAAATTGCCGCTAGACTGTCAAGCCACTCATCGTGTCGCCGTGCCTCCATGTAGCCTGCACGCCACCGCCAACCTGGCTGGCATACACCTACGAGGCATTACCGAGGCTCCTGTCAACACCACTTTCCTGTATGACAATGCCTCGTGGCTGGCCAACACCACCTGCCATCCCTTCTCCCGCCGTCCACCGCGAGGAAGAGTCGCCGCCGATGAGTCGGCATACATACATTCTCGTATCTTTACGTATGCTACATATTCTTACAATTTAGTTGGGTTATACACAGCGTCCAACAGAAAATCTACACGATAGTGTATAGCCCACACAAAAAAAGGAGGATTAGATCCATCTACATGAGGTCAACCAAAGTCACAAATCTCTTTGGGGTGGCCAGATAATTGGTGAATATCGAGAGTGGATATATGGAGCTCGTGCTCCATGTAGCTCTTTTTTTTTGAAAAAAATCGAAAATGATGTTATTCAGACACCTTGTCACCTCGGGATCCCTCCTATTTAAGGTTCCACACCGCTGGGTCAAGTAGCATGCTTGGTCGGCGCAGTCGAAATTGACAAAACTAACTTCGCACAAAATGAACTCATTCAAAAACTATTTCACAAACTAACCTTTTTTTAGTAGCGCCCGCACCGGCGGCGCTATGCTCAGTTTCATAGCGTCGAGCTCTAGGATGCTATCCTTCCAGCCAGGGTTCAATATTTCTTTTCTAGAAAATTTTTGTCCTTCATAGAGATTCACGAATTTCAAGAAATTAACGAAATTTCGTCAAAATATTTAAAATGTTTCGACCAAATTTGAAGTCTAGCTTTCAAATAATTTTGAGAAATAAAATTAAATCTTGAGGATTCGAACTCAAACCTATCTACCAACTACATAGACGCAATACCAATGCAGTACTAGCAAGTTCTTGCAAAGGACTACATAATACATCTCAAACGTATCTATAATTGTTGATGCTCCATGCTTGTTTTTACACCATTTGCTTAGTGTTTCGTTACACTTTGTGGCACTTTTATGCATTTTCCGGAACTAACCTATTAACAAGTCGCCACAGTGTCAGTTCCCTGCTTTCTGCTATTTTTGTATTTCAAAAAAGCTACACGAGAAATATTCTCGGAATTGGACGAAACAAAAGCCGAACGTCCAGAAATTCACCGAAGCTTCCAGAGAACCGAAGAGGAGATGGAGTGGGGCCACAAGGGCCCCACACAACAGGGCGGCGCGGCCAGGCCCTGGCCGCGCCCCCTATGTGTGAGGGGGCCTCGGCCCACTCCTGACGTTGCCCCTTCGCCTATAAAGACCCCCCGACGGAAAAAACCTAAATACCCGATCACTTTTCCAGAACACATCGTGATCCGCCGCCGCCGTCGACCCGAAAATCGGGAGGGTCCAGAAGCTCTTCCCGGCACCCTGCCGAAGAGGGGAATCGCCACCGGAGGTCTTCTTCATCGCCATGCTTGCCTCCGGCGCGATGAGTGAGTAGTCTACCTTGGACTATGGGTCCATAGCAGTAGCTAGATGGTTGTCTTCTCCACCATGTGCTTCATGTTTAAATCTCATGAGCTGCCTTACATGATTGAGATCACCGTTATGTAATTCTACATGTTGTGTTTGTTGGGATCCGATGAATATTGGTGTTATGATTGAGTTGATGTACTGAATATTATCTTATGTTATCTCTATGTTGTTTATGATCTTGCATGCTCTCCGTTGTTAGTAGCTATCTTGGCCGAGTAGTTGCTAGTGACTCCAAGAGGGGATATTTATGCTCGATAGTGGGTTCATGCTTCTATTTAATCTGGGGGAGTGACAGAAACCTCTAAGGTTGTAGATGTGCTGTTGCTACTAGGGGGAAAACAACATTCATATGCTCGAGGGCATATGCTTTGTTTATATTATACACTTTGCTTAATGCAATTATCTGTTGTTCGTAACTTAATACTTGTGGAGTTCTCGGATTGATTCGCCACAAGTGGATTATTAGTCATAGATGCAGTTGGATGGCGGTCTATGTATCTTGTTGTAATGCCCAGAGTAAATCTCATAGTGATCCTCTAAACATATGCACGTTGTCTTTATTCTATCAATTGCCCAACTGTAATTTGTTTACCCAGCATGTATTATTTTATCTTATGGAGAGACACCACTAGTGTACTGTGGACCCCGGTCCTATTTCCATCATATTGCTATCACATGTTTACTTTATTCGCATTGTTTACTTTACTCGCATACTATTACTATTATCCACTCGATACGCTCATTCCTTTGTTTTCAGCAAATTGGTGAGATTGACAACCTCATCGTAAGTTGGGAACAAAGTATTTGGTTGTGTTGTGTGCAGGTTCCACGTTGCCGCTCGCAAAGCAAAGCTCGGACGAGGCGCCCTATAAATTGTTCGGAGCTGTCGCAAGCTAGCAAGCATTACCTTGCTGCTATATTCATCATATATTCATCATACCTTCCTCTTGGGGTTCCCAACTGGACGGTGAAAAACTATCAACACCGTACCGCATCAAGCTCTTTTCTGGCACCGTTGCCGGGAAGGAAGAAGAAGACTTCTGCGAGGGGAGTTTTCGCACGCACATCCTTTACTTTGTTTTAAGTTTTGCTTTACTTTATTTTTACTTGCATCGTTTTATCAAAAACCCAAAAAAATTAGAATCCTTTGTAGTTGTTTTTACTTGTCTGCTTTTAGTTTGCTAGAATGGCCACTCCTGAAAACACCAAGTTGTGTGATTTTACTAGCACTAATAATAGTGATTTTATCTGCACTCCTATTGCGCCACCTGCTCCTGCTACGAATTTTTATGAGATTAAGCCTGCTTTGTTGAACCTTGTTATGAAAGAGCAATTTTCTGGTGCTAGTACTGATGATGCTGCAGCTCATCTCAACAATTTTGTTGAGCTATGTGAGATACAAAAATATAAGGATGTTGAAAGTGATATTATTAAGCTTAAGTTGTTTCCTTTTTCTTTGAGAGGAAAAGCTAAGGATTGGTTGCTGTCTTTGCCTAAAAATAGTATTGATTCATGGGCTAAGTGTAAGGATGCTTTTATTGGTAGATACTATCCTCCTGCTAAGATTATAGCTTTGCGTAGCAATATTATGAAGTTTACTCAGTTTGATAATGAACATGTTGCTCAAGCTTGGGAAAGAATGAAAGCTATGATAAAGAATTGTCCCACTCATGGACTGACTACTTGGATGATTGTCCAAACTTTTTATGCAGGACTGAATTTTTCTTCGAGGAACCTACTTGATTCAGCTGCAGGAGGCACTTTCATGTCCCTTACCTTGGGCGCAGCAACGAAGCTTCTCGACAATATGATGGTAAATTACTCCGAATGGCACACCGAGAGAGCTCCACAAGGTAAGAAGGTAAATTCTATTGAGGAAACCTCTTCCTTGAGTGATAAGATTGATGCTATTATGCTTATGCTTTCAAATGATAGGACTCATGTAGATCCTAATAATGTTCCTTTGGCCTCTTTGGTTGCTCAAGAAGAGCATGTTGATGTAAACTTCATTAGAAATAATAATTTTAACAACAATGCTTATAGGAACAATTTTGCTAGTAACAATTATAGGCCATATCCTTCTACCAATGGTAATGGTTATGGTAACTCTTATGGTAATTCCTCCAACAACACTAGGGCCGCGCCCTCCGAGCTTGAGGTAATGCTCAAGGACTTCATCGGTAAGCAAAATGCTTTTAACAAGTCTGTTGAGGAAAAGTTAGGCAAAATTGATATTCTTGCTTCTAAAGTTGATAGCCTTGCTCATGATGTTGAACTTCTGAAATTAGAAGTGTTGCCTAATGATGTGAAAGAGAACAATGTTTTTGCTACTGCTAATGCTATCCAAGTTAGAATTGATGAAAATGTTAGGATGCTAGCAGAATTGCATGCCAGATGGGAAAGAGAAGATGAGATGGCTAGAGAGATGAAGGTATGTACCATTACTACCTCTAATGATGTTGTTCCTAATACTAGCAATCCTCTTACTTTGATTGGTGTAGAGAAAACTCCCACTCCTTGTGTTAAAAAGCCTAAAACTGCCAAAACTTTTTCTCAAAAGAGTGCTGAAATTTTTCGGAGTGCAGGAGATGATAGCTCTATTTTCTTTAATGATTTTGATGTTGATGGCTGCAATATATCTGAAGTTATTTTGTTCTTGCAAAAGCTTGCTTTGACTCCTAATGCTAGTTCTTTAAATGTTGCTTTTACTAAGCATATTACCAATGCTCTTATGAAAATTAGGGATGAAAAGTTGATGCAAAAAGCTTCTATTCCCAAGAAGTTAGAAGATGGTTGGGAACCCATCATTGATATGCATGTTAATGGTTTTGATTGCCATGCTTTATGTGATCTAGGTGCTCGTATTTCTATTATGCCTAGAAAGATTTATGATATGCTTGATTTACCACCGCTTGAAAAGTGTTATTATGATGTTCCTATTGCTGATGTTGCTAAGAAGAAACCTTTGGGAAGGATTAATGATGTTCTTATTATGGTTAACAATAACCTTGTTCCCGTTAATTTTCTTGTTATGGATGTTGGATGCAATGCTTCATGTCCTATTATTTTGGGAAGACCCTTTCTTCGAACTGTAGGTGCCATCATTGATATGAGGGAAGGCACCATCAAGTATCAATTCCCACTCAAGAAAGGTATGGAACACTTCCCTAGGAAAAGAAAGAAAATACTTTTTGACTCTATTCTTAGAGCAAATTATGAGCTTGATGCTTCATCACTTGATGTTACTTGATTCGCATTTTCTGCGCCTAGCTCAAAGGCGTTAAAGAAAAGCACTCTTGGGAGATAACCCAATGTTTTTACTTTCAGTTCTTTTTCTTTTATTTGAGTCTTGGAAGTTATTACTACTGTAATAACCTCTCCTTATCCTTTTTATTTCGTTTTTGTGCCAAGAGAAGCCTCTAATTTGAGTGAGGTAAGATTTGGGGATGTTGCTGTCCTGAAATAGTTTTCAGTGCTGCACCGTAAAAATTCGTGAAAATTCTCTGTATATCTTTTGGACCTGCGATTTCTTGTGCATATGCCCCAGGTTATATTCGAACTTTCATTAGATGAACACTTTTTGATTTGAGCAACAGAAAACCCCTTTAAAAATCGGCCTTTGTCAGCTGTTCTGTTTTGACAGATTTCTGCCAATATTTGTGTTTGCCGATTTATCACTTTCTTTTTGAGTTCTTTTGATCACGGAACTTTTGGGGAAGTTGTTACAGTAGTATATACTTTATATGTGGTGGTTTTGAGTTGAAACATGAAGCAAAAAGGGTTGATTGTATGTTATGCTTAAACTAATGTTGCTAATAGATTTGTGTTTAGTTTTGTATCAAGGAAGTTTTCAAGTGTAGGGATCGGAGAATAATGAGATGAGTTGAAGAATGGACAAAAGCTCAAGTTTGGGGATGCCCATGCATCACCCCAAGAAATATCCAAGAAGTACAAGCGTCAAAGCTTGGGGATGCCCCCGAGGCAACCCTTCTTCATCGGCAAAAATCAGGTCACCTTTCAAAACGCTATATTTTTATTGCTTCATGCATTATGCGTTTTTCTTGGAGCGTCAGTTGTTTTTAGTTTTCAGTTTAGTTTTGTTTTATTTGCTGCAATAAATGGTTGCACCCCAATGATACGTCTCCAACGTATCCATAATTTTTGATGCTCCATGCTTGTTTTTACACCATTTGCTTAGTGTTTCGTTACACTTCGTGGCACTTTTATGCATTTTTCGAAACTAACCTATTAACAAGTCGCCACAGTGCTAGTTCCCTGTTTTATGCTGTTTTTGTGTTTCAGAAAAGCTACACAGGAAATATTCTCGGAATTGGACGAAACCAAAGCCAGTCGCCCACAATTTCGCCGAAGCTTCCAGAGAACCAAAGAGGAGACGGAGTGGGGCCACGAGGGCCCCACACACCAGGGCGGCGCGGCCCAGGCCCTGGCCACACCCCCTATGTGTGAGGGCGCCTTGGTCCACTCCTGACGATGCCCCTTCGCCTATAAAGACCCCCCGATGGGAAAAACCTAAAGACCCGATCACTTTTCCAGAACACATCGCGATCCGCCGCCACCGTCGACCCAAAGATCGAGAGGGTCTAGAAGCTCTTCCTGGCACCCTGCCGGAGAGGGGAATCGCCACCGGAGGTCTTCTTCATCGCCATGCTTCCCTCCGGAGCGATGAGTGAGTAGTCTACCTTGGACTATGGGTCCATAGCAGTAGCTAGATGGTTGTCTTCTCCACCATGTGCTTCATGTTTAGATCTCATGAGCTGCCCTACATGATTGAGATCACCGTTATGTAATTCTACATGTTTGGTTTGTTAGGATCCGATGAATATTGGTGTTATGCTTGAGTTGATGTACTGAAATTTATCTTATGTTATCTCTATGTTGTTTATGATCTTGCATGCTCTCCGTTGTTAGTAGCTATCTTGGCCAAGTAGTTGCTAGTGACTCCAAGAGGGGGTATTTATGCTCGATAGTGGGTTCATGCCTCTATTTAATCTGGGGGAGTGACAGAAACCTCTAAGGTTGTAGATGTGTTGTTGCTACTAGGGGGAAAACAACATTCATATGCTCGAGGGCATATGCTTTGTTTACATTACACACTTTGCTTAATGCAATTATCTGTTGTTCGCAACTTAATACTTGTGGAGTTCTCGGATTGATTCGCCACAAGTGGATTATTAGTCATAGATGCAGTTGGATGGCGGTCTATGTATCTTGTTGTAATGCCTAGAGTAAATCTCATAGTGATCCTCTCATCATATGCACGTTGTCTTTATTCTATCAATTGCCCAACCGTAATTTGTTTACCCATCATGTATTATTTTATCTTATGGAGAGACACCACTAGTGAACTGTGGATCCTGGTCCTATTTCTTTTATATTGCTATCACCTATTTACTTTACTCACACTGTTTACTTTACTCGCATACTATTATCACTTTCCACTCGATACGTTCATACCCTTTGTTTCAAGCAAACCAGTGAGATTGACAACCTCATCGTAAGTTGGGAACAAAGTATTTGGTTGTGTTGTGTGCAGGATCTGTGTTGCAGCTAGCAAAGCAAAGCTTGGACGAGGCGCCTTATAAATTGTCCGAAGCTGTCGCAAGCTAGCAAGCATCACCTTCAGTCGTATTGCTCTTTCCTCTCCTGATCGACATACCTCGGTTTCTTACTGAGGGAAAATCTTGCTGCTATATTCATCACACCTTCCTCTTGGGATTCCCAACTGGCCGGTCATTTACTCGGCATCAAGCATATTTTCTGGCGCCGTTGCCGGGGAGGAAGAAGACTTCTGCAAGGGGAGTTTCGCACGCACATATTTTACTTTGTTTTAAGTTCTGCTTTACTTTATTTTTACTTGCATCGTTTTATCAAAAATACAAAAAAATTAGTTCCTACTATAGTTGTTGGTCTGTTATTAGCTTGCTTTATCATGCTTTCTATCAATGGTTGGTTTCTTTGAAACTAAATCTTTTTGGCAAGGTGGGTTCACGAAAGAGCAGCAAAATTATTATGAGGAACACCGCTTGTCACAAAAAGGGAAACACTTATGGGAATAAATCAATAGATTGTATATCATTGCTAGAAATGTGTGCTCTACTTATAATGTTACTTATTGCTTTGATAGATCTTGTTGCTGTAGGAGGTATAAACACCTCCCTTTTCAATGTGAGTATAATGATGATGTTACCATATCTTCTTATATTAATGGAAATTATGACTTTTATGATGTGGAACAAATTGAAGAATTTATTGCTTGGAAGGGTGCATTCGAACTTTCTTATTTGCTTGAAAATACTAATGATGCACCTTATAAATATGAGGTTTATGATATACTCACATTTGCTTTGATAATTACAAGGAAGAAAATGGCTATATTCTTAAATATCTTAATAGATGCTCTCCAACGGAAGAGACTAATGCCTTGAAGGAGCCTATGGAAGAAGAAATTGCTAAAACTGGAAGCTCACTAGATGAAAAAAAGGAGGAGAGTGATGACTGATACATCTCCAACGTATCTATAATTTTTGATGCTCCATGCTTATTTTTGCACCATTTGCCTACTATTTCGTTACACTTCGTGGCACTTTTATGCATTTTCCGGAACTAACCTATTAACAAGTCGCCACAGTGCCAGTTCCCTGTTTTCTGCTATTTTTGTGTTTAAGAAGTGCTACACACGAAATATTCTCGAAATTGGACGAAACAAGTTCCTGAAGTCTTACTTTTCCCGGAAGCTTCCAGAGATCCGAAGAGGAGTTGGAGGGGGGCCACGAGGGCCCCACACACCAGGGCGGTGCGGCCCAGGCCCTAGCCGCGCCCCCTATGTGTGAGGGTGCCTCGGGCCACCTCTGACGATGCTCCTTCGCCTATAAAGACCCCCCGACGGAAAAACCTAAGTACCCGATCAATTTTCCAGAACACATCGCGATCCGTCGCCGCCGTCGGCCCGAAGATCGGGAGGGTCCAGAAGCTCTTCCCGGCACCCTGCCGGAGAGGGGAATCGCCACCGGAGGTCTTCTTCATCGCCATGCTTGCCTCCGAAGCGATGAGTGAGTAGTCTACCTTGGACTATGGGTCTATAGCAGTAGCTAGATGGTTGTCTCCTCCACCATGTGCTTCATGTTTAGATCTCATGAGCTGCCCTACATGATTGAGATCACCGTTATGTAATTGTACATGTTTGGTTTGTTGGGATCCGATGAATATTGGTGTTATGATTGAGTTGCTATACTGAAATATATCTTATGTTATCTCTATGTTGTTTATGATCTTGCATGCTCTCCGTTGTTAGTAGCTATCTTGGCCGAGTAGTTGCTAGTGACTCCAAGAGGAGGTATTTATGCTCGATAGTGGGTTCATGCCTCTATTTAATCTGGGGGAGTGACAGAAACCTCTAAGGTTGTAGATGTGCTGTTGCTACTAGGGAGAAAACAACATTCATATGCTCGAGGGCATATGCTTTGTTTACATTACACACTTTGCTTAAAGCAATTATCTGTTGTTCGCAACTTAATACTCATAGGGTGTTCGGATGATATCCCCGTGAGTGGATTATTAGTCATAGATGCAGTTGGATGGCGGTCTATGTATTTTGTTGTAATGCCCAGAGTAAATCGCATAGTGATCTTCTTGACATGTCATGTTTATATTTATTCTATCAATTGCCCAACTATAATTTGTTTACCCAGCATGTGTTATTTATCTTATGGAGAGACACCACTAGTGAACTGTGGACCCCGGTCCTATTTCCATCATATTGCTATCACCTGTTTACTTTACTCGCATACTTCTACTGTTTTCCACTCGATACGCTCATACCCTTTGTTTCAAGCAAACCGGTGAGATTGACAACCTCATCGCCAGTTGGGAACAAAGTATTTGGTTGTGTTGTGTGCAGGTTCCATGTTGCTACTAGCTGAAGACGCGCTAACTCATTTTATCATGAAACAGCGCCCTTGTTGGAGCGTCACTAGGTTATCAAGCATCACCTTCAGTTGTTTGTCTGCTCTTCTCCTGATCGACATACCTTGGTTTCTTACTGAGGGAAAAGACTTGCCGCTGTGCTCATCATACTTTCCGCTTGGAGTTTCCCAACTGCCTGGCCATAATCATCATCAACTACACGCCAGCCATCAAGCTCTTTTTCTGGCACCATTGCCGGGGAAGAAGTGGAAGACCTCTGCAAGGGGAGTTTTTCGCACACACATCCTTTACTTTGTTTTAAGTTTTGCTTTACTTTATTTTTACTTGCATCGTTTTATATCAAAAACCCAAAAAAATTAGAATCCTTTGTAGTTGTTTATTATGTCTAGTTCAGTTGCTACTACTATGTCGCCCGAGGATATGATTTTTACTTTTAGACAAAAGGATGAGGAAAGTTTTAAAGAAGCTTGGTCTAGAATTTATGATTGGCATGGAAAAACTGAACCTAAAATGACCTTGAGTTTGCTTCTTAGTAGTTTTTACTTTGGACTTGCTCTTCATTATAGATATGCTTTGGATGCTACTGCAGAAGGAGATTTCCTTCATTGTGATGGAGATCAAGCCTTCAATATTATAAAAAAGTTGATTACAATTTATAGCATGCCAACCTATTTTTCCTCTCTTGTGTGCATTTTTAATAGACTTGATACTCTTGAGACTCGCACTGCTAGTTTGAATACTTGCTACAATACTTTGCGCCAGCATTTTGATTATGTGCCAACAAATTTTGAACCTTCGAGTTGGTATCCTACGGTAAAAATTACCATTAGTGGTGAAACTTTTCATGCTCGTTGTGATATTATGTCTGAATTTTGTCTTATGCCAAAGGATGTTTATGAATCTTTGAGTCTTTGGAAGCTTTCTGAGGGGGGAGAAGGAATTTCTCTTACTAACAATGCCACTATATTTCCCATTGGAATAGCTGAAGGAGTTTTTACAAAAGTCCTAGGAAGAATGATATCTACTGATTATCTTGTTATTGAATATGTAGGAAAAGGACAAATCACACTTGGAAGATCCCTACTGAAGCTCCTGGGCGCCGTCATTGATGTGGGAAAAGGCAATATAAGATTTATCTCCCCACCTTGCAATAGCCATGTCTTTCCTAGAGTCAAGAGCAAAGGTAAGAAAGGAAGACGTAAGGCACCCGCTGATCCTAGTGCTTCATCACTTGATGTTACTTGATTCGCAATTTTCTGCGCCTAGCTCAAAGGCGTTAAAGAAAAGCACTCTTGGGAGATAACCCAATGTTTTATTTCCAGTACTTTTTCTTTTATTTGAGTCTTGGAAGTCATTACTACTGTAATGACCTCTCCTTATCCTTTTTATTTTATTGTTGTGCCAAGAGAAGCCTCTAATTCGAGTGAGGTAAAGATTTGGGGATGTTGCTGTCCTGAAACTATTTTCGGTGCTGTACCGTAAAAATTCGTAAACATTATCTGTATATCTTTTGGACCTGAAATTTCTTGTGCATATGCCCCAGGTTATATCCAAACTTTCGTTAGTTGAACACTTTTTGATTTGAGCAACAGAAAACCCCTCAAAAATTAGACCTTTATCAGTTGTTCTGTTTTGACAGATTTCTGCCACTATTCATTTTTGCCGCTTTATCGCTTTCTTTTGAGTTCTTTTGATCACGGAACTTTTGGGGAAGTTGCTACAGTAGTATATACTTTATATGTGGTGGTTTTGGGTTGAAAACTGAAGCAAAAGAGGTTGATTATATGTTATGTTACACTAATGTTGCTAATAGATTTGTGTTTAGTTTTGTATGAAGAAAGTTTTCAAGTGTAGGGATTGGAGAATGATGAGATGAGTTGAAGAATGGACAAAAGCTCAAGCTTGGGGATGCTCATGCATCACCCCAAGAAATATCCAAGAAGTACAAGCGTCAAAGCTTGGGGATGCCCCCAAGGCACCCCTTCTTCATCGGTAAAAATTAGGTCACCTTTCAAAACACTATATTTTTATTGCTTCATGCACTATGTGTTTTTCTTGGAGCGTCAGTTGTTTTAGTTTTCTTAGTTAGTTTAGTTTTGTTTGCTGTAATAAATGGTTGGACCCCAACAAATTTCCTTTGGAGAAGTTGCCTTGCTTTTCATTTGCCAAGAACGCTCTAGTTTTCATTCTTATCAAAAACCGAGTGTTCTTCTTTTTCTGCTACTGCTTTTGGTTTTCGTTTTTGCCTTGATTTGCGTTCAGACCTTGTCATATCTTTTCATCAAGGTGTATTTTTTCCTCCGATCTCTATTGGTTTTCATCAAAAGAGGTGTCTTTAAAAATTTCAAATGGTGTTGGAAAAGAGAAAAAGCTTTATGCAAAAAAGTGGTACAAGAAGGAGCTTGTGTAGACTGTGGCTTAGGCTTTTTCATGTCATGCTTGATGTCTTTTTGATAGTATGCTTAGTGGTTTTGCTGTAGCATGACTTGTCTCAAATAACTGAGATTGCTTAATGAGCCTTTGAAAAAATCATGCGTTGTTTTAATCATTTGGAAGCATTATTTTGGTTTTCTCCTTGATGCTTTATTTGGGTTGACTTGGCGCATGCTCACACATGTTAGACTCTTACAAAGTCGCCAATAGCCTCTATGATCATTTAGTTTTTGACTTTTGATGCCATCTTATGCTTCTTTTAATGTTGCTTTGTCGCTTTGCATGATTATGGCCATTACTGCTCTCTTAGTTGGTCGCTCCCAGTCTTTTGCTAGCCCTCGCCTTGTACTGAGTATGAGCTCTACTCGTGCATCCATCTCCTAAAAACCAAAGTTTTCCAAAGTGTCCACCATACATACCTACTAGCAATTTGCTATTCCAAGTAAATTTGACTTTCTTTTATTTTCTCTTCAAATTAAACTCTTACCAGTGTTATGCGAAAATTGGTCAATAAAGCTCTCACGAACCGGAAGGCACTTTACTTTTTTCTTGTTCTTAAAAATTTGACATTGTGGTCTTTTATGTTGAGTTGTTATGCTTGCAAGTTGTAAGTTGGATACTAGCCCAACCATGCTGTCATGGGGCAAGCTTTCAACATTGCACTTCTTATTTGAGTTGATATCGTGATCTTTTGTTTATGGATGCCCGCGGTGTGAAATGAATTGGGAAACTTGCGGGGATCATGGAGTTTGTATATGTGTTAGGGAAATGCCTGGGCCGCCAATTTAAGCCATGCATAATTCATGGTGGAAATTTGCAGCATACCCATGGTGGACATTGGACGACGCATCTCAAAATAAAAAGCTAAACAAATGGCAAATAAAAGAGATGTCGAGGTGTTCATTGTCTGCTTGTCCTGTCATTTTGATGTGGGCTTGTTCCATGTCATCGGGCACGGAGGTACCCCGTTGGCGGTTCTCGATGATACATATATACTTACAATGACAAGAGCCTTGCTTGGGACTCTAAGTAAAGTAGCATGAGGTTTGGGTACTCGTATTCACGGGGCACGAGGTTTTCGACTTATGATTTGTCAAGCATATGCATCATAATTGTTCTCGCATTAACTTTAACCATTCAAGATGCTTATGATGGGGGCAATGAGAGCTCAAAGCCGGTAAGTAACATAATTTTTGAAGGTCTATAAAACTTGCAAACACTGCTTCCCTCCGCGAAGGGCCTTTCTTTACTTTTATGTTGAGTTACCACCTTCTATCTTTATGCACCATTAAGAGAGCATAGTTGTCATTCTTAGTATAATGTGCATTGTCCCAAAGTTTTCATTGATTGATTCATATTGTTGGTTTCACTTGTTCTTAAATTATTTGTATCTAGTCGCCCTCTTAAACTTGAAGGTGTCCTATGCATTTATGTTTTGCTCTCCATGAAGGACAAGCTGAAAACCATTTGTATGTTTTTTCTTATGATTTGAACACATGTTTGACTTTCATTGTTTCATTTTCATGATCTTTTGTTTGTGTTCATTTGCATGTTATAACATGGTTGCTAAGTTTTTATTGTCAAGATTATATCTTTTATGCCCATGTTTTAAGTTCTTATGATCCTAGCTCACAAATGCTTACATAAATGATCAAGATTGTGTAGGTGCATGTCACCTCAAAAATTATTCTTTTGTTATCACTTACCTACTCGAGGACGAGCAGGAGTTAAGCTTGGGGATGCTTGATACGTCTCCAACGTATCTATAATTTTTTATGCTCCATGCTTGTTTTTGCACCATTTGCCTACTGTTTCATTACACTTCGTGGCACTTTTATGCATTTTCCAGAACTAACCTATTAACAACTCGCCACAGTGCCAGTTCCCTATTTTCTGCTGTTTTTGTGTTTCAGAAGTGCTACACAGGAAATATTCTCAGAATTGGACGAAACAAGTTCCTGAAGTCTTATTTTTCCCGGAAGCTTCTAGAGATCCGAAGAGGAGTTGGAGGGGGGCCATGAGGGCCCCACACACCAGGGCGGCGCAGCCCAGGCCCTGGCCGCGCCCCCTATGTGTGAGGGTGCCTCGGGCCACCTCTGACGATGCTCCTTCGCCTATAAAGACCTCCCGACGGAAAAAACCTAAGTACCCGATCAATTTTCCAGAACACATCGCGATCCGCCGCCGCCGTCGGCCCGAAGATCGGGAGGGTCCAGAAGCTCTTCCCGGCACCCTGCCGGAGAGGGGAATCGCCACCGGAGGTCTTCTTCATCGCCATGCTTGCCTCCGAAGCGATGAGTGAGTAGTCTACCTTGGACTATGGGTCTATAGCAGTAGCTAGATGGTTGTCTCCTCCACCATGTGCTTCATGTTTAGATCTCATGAGCTGCCCTACATGATTGAGATCACCGTTATGTAATTGTACATGTTTGGTTTGTTGGGATCCGATGAATATTGGTGTTATGATTGAGTTGCTATACTGAAATATATCTTATGTTATCTCTATGTTGTTTATGATCTTGCATGCTCTCCGTTGTTAGTAGCTATCTTGGCCGAGTAGTTGCTAGTGACTCCAAAAGGAGGTGTTTATGCTCGATAGTGGGTTCATGCCTCTATTTAATCTGGGGGAGTGACATAAACCTCTAAGGTTGTAGATGTGTTGTTGCTACTAGGGAGAAAAGAACATTCATATGCTCGAGGGCATATGCTTTGTTTACATTACACACTTTGCTTAAAGCAATTATCTGTTGTTCGCAACTTAATACTCATGGGGTGTTCGGATGATATCCCAGTGAGTGGATTATTAGTCATAGATGCAGTTGGATGGCGGTCTATGTATTTTGTTGTAATGTCGAGAGTAAATCGCATAGTGATCTTCTTGACATATCACGTTTATCTTTATTCTATCAATTGCCCAATTATAATTTGTTTACCCAGCATGTATTATTTTATCTTATGGAGAGACACCACTAGTGAACTGTGGACCCCGGTCCTATTTCCATCATATTGCTATCACCTGTTTACTGTACTCGCATACTTCTACTATTTTCCACTCGATACGCTCATACCCTTTGTTTCAAGCAAACCGGTGAGATTGACAACCTCATCGCAAGTTGGGAACAAAGTATTTGGTTGTGTTGTGTGCAGGTTCCACATTGCTACTAGCTGAAGACGCGCTAACTCATTTTATCGTGAAACGACGCCCTTGTTGGAGCGTCACTAGGCTATCAAGCATCACCTTCAGTTGTTTGTCTGCTCTTCTCCTGATCGACATACCTTGGTTTCTTACTGAGGGAAAAGACTTGCCGCTGTGCTCATCATACTTTCCGCTTGGAGTTTCCCAACTGCCTGGCCATAATCATCATCAACTACACGCCAGCCATCAATGACCAAGAGGAGGAAGAATGGAGCTACCCATATCGACCTCCCAACAAGAGTAACTCTCTAACTAATACCTTATTTGATCGCCCTCCATGCTTAACAAAAGAGGGTGAGTGTGATATTTATATTGTTGAGTTTGTTCATGATGCTACTGAAAATTATTATGAGAGAGGAAAATATGGTTGTTGGAATTCTCATCTCTACTACTTATAAAAGCGAGAACTTGTTGGGATACATTTCATCTATGCCGTAGAACTATGTGGATCAAATGGCTGCAATCTCTCCAATGTTGAGCACCTCAACATGGTTAGCACTACTAATAAAAGCAGCAACCACTAATCGCTCCGCATTAACTATTCCTAATACACGCCCGTAGGCCGTAACAAACGCGCCCTCCGCGTAGCTGAGACGAGGAGGAGCATGAGCCTCTACCGGAGTGCGGGGGCGAGATGGCAGGGCTGCCGGAGGAGGCGGACTGCACGTTGCACCAGGTGTGCTGCTCCTGCCCCCATGGCGTTGCTGCGGGTAGACCTTGTGCGACGGGCGAGGCAGAGATGGTGCCGACAGCGGCAAGGTGATGATCGCGATCAAGGCCGTGCTGGCGAAGGAGGAGGCGGTGGGGCCTTAAGAGAGGCGCGGGCAGATGGAGGCCGCGTTAGAGCTTGAGAGGCAGATCATGGGCGCATCCCCTTCTTTGATCGGTTTTGGGCTTTTGGCATGACTCCAGCACTTTCCTCATCCGCAAGTCGAACAGCATCGACAGCTAACATCAGCTTCTTCCGGTCAAGTGTGCTTGTTTATTGTACTATTACTTTGACATCTTGTCATATTGGTATAGCATGCGATCGAAAAGAGCCTGAAATTACAAGATTTCTATGAGAAAACTAGAACTAATGGAGGATACCTACAACTGCAGGCAGCAACAGCTAATCAGTGACTGCAGAAAGGGTCATTCCTCGTTGGCTGTTTTGTAGGCGACCGCGGAACAGGCGACGGCGCAACAGGCCACTAATAAACAATGATGGATACAGCATTCCAGCGGCTGTAGCGGAACATGGACAGGCCTCTTCTCAGCCATGGCAGCCCTGTCTCTGATGTGGATGCAGACCGTGGATAGTGGCTATGAATTCTTATGGATTGGGAGTATGTACATCAGTAAGTTGAGATGTTATTACCCTGATATAGCAGTGGCTATTCAGATTGGTAGACATTACTAAGTCGGAGGTACATGGTTGTTTTTGTTTACTGAACCTTTTCGGCTGTAGGTTCATCTAGCACAATTTTCTAGACATATCAGAGCAGATGCAATTTCAGGTCAGGCTTCTATGCGTTTTGAAGCTGTAATTATTGTTCCTGTTAACAGATTGGCATCTGGTGGAGGATAGATAGTTGAGAGGGACTAACATGAATGACACTGTTGCTAAATCTTAATGCATGTTGAAGTGTCTGTGAAAATATTTTAATGGACAATGCATCCAATTTAAGCAATCATACTTGGTTGTACCTAGATTGTTTTATCTTGCTTTTCCCATTTACCTCCATTTTTTTTTGCGTTTTAGCAAGTGTCATTGGAAGGGAAGCATGGACAATGTGCGGTAAATCATGCGCTAAATTAGCGTTTTCATTCGTTTATCTTGATGTGTTTCGAGATTGTGTTTTCCTGCTTCTGTATCATGATTAATATTCTTGTTTTGATCACATCATATCAGGCAAAGGAACTGCCAAAACGATTGGTAGACTTAATTTGAGAGCAGAGGGCATGCGCTCTTGATGAAACTAATTTGTTTAGAAGTTGCAATATTGTTATCTTTTCTTGACTTATTTCGATTTTATTACCCAGACACGCCTCACAGTCCACACGTTTCCTTTTAGAATGCTTTGGGAGAAAATATTTTCAAATTTTACAAGCAATGCAAGTAATATGTGTACTTTTTTTGTGCTTCAAAATATTTAGTTACAAATATATTTTTCTATAACTTTACTATAACAAAAATAAAATCTGAATTATATGGTTAGTCATGCAACGTTGCACGTGCATGCTAACTATACTGTTTAGTTCGCATAGAGCTGTTGCATGTTGGAGTTCCTTCAAAATGCACATGCATGTAAACTGATATACCCCTATTCTCACTATGGTGTGCATGGAAATTTTGTCTCACTGTATAATATATGACACACAATGTTAATATAGGCATAAGTTATTTCGTTCATTTTCTCCGTACACTCTGTCCTCCTGCCATCATTCTTCACAACCCCTAATTTTTGGTGCTTAAGCAAACCTTGTTGTAAAGTACTCACATGAGTTTGGTTTAAAATGTCAATTCACCACTTAATTTCAAAGCATAGCTGAGAGATTTGGGAAGCCTAAGTGTGCAGTAATGATTGAGGTGATGTCTGCCTCTGAAATGGAACACAAATATGCATATTTTGAATTTTTAATTTGCAGTCTATTGACAAATGATTTTGATAAAATTTGTTTAACAAAAATTATGTCATTATGCCGTGGAAGCACCAGAGTATTTAGTTGCAAGAAAATTATTTAAAATACTATGTGATATCTTTTGAAAGAAAGCATAATTGATTAGTTGAGACGCGCGTGCGCGTGCATGGCTACTAGTGTTACTAAAACACCTCTCTTTATATTGGAAGTTCCAAAGTTGCTCTTGTTTTATCTACCCATACTTGTTACTATGTGCTTCTTTGATTTATTTTCTTACAAGATTCCTATGCATAGGAAGTGGGTTAGTCTTAAATGTGTTTTATATTTGCTCCTTGATGCTCTTTTTGGCTTCCATTCATATTTCTTATGTGAGCATCTTCTCAAATTACTGAGCCTAGCTCAAAGGCATTAAAGAAAAGCACTCTTGGGAGATAACCCAATATTTTTATATTCAGTTCTTTTTCTTTTATTTGAGTCTTGGAAGTTATTACTACTGTAATAACCTCCCCTAATCCTTTTTATTTCGTTTTTGTGCCAAGAGAAGCCTCTAATTTGAGTGAGGTAAGATTTGGGGATGTTGCTGTCCTGAAACAGTTTTCGGTGCTGCACCGTAAAAATTTGTGAAAATTCTCTGTATATCTTTTGGACCTGCAATTTCTTGTGCATATGCCCCAGGTTATATCCAAACTTTCATTAGTTGAACACTTTTGATTTGAGCAATAGAAAACCCCTCAAAAATTCGACCTTTGTCAGCTGTTCTGTTTTGACAGATTTCTGCCAATATTTGTGTTTGCCGCTTTATCGCTTTCTTTTTGAGTTCTTTTGATCACGGAACTTTTGGGGAAGTTTCTACAGTATTATATGCTTTATATGTGGTGGTTTTTATGTTGAAACCTGAAGCAAAAGATGTTGATTCAATGTTATGCTTACACTAATGTTGCTAATAGATTTGTGTTTAGTTTTGTATGAAGGAAGTTTTCAAGTGTAGGGATCGGAGAGTGATGAGATGAGTTGAAGAATGGACAAAACCTCAAGCTTTGGGATGCCCATGCATCACCCCAAGAAATATCCAAGGAGTACAAGCGTCAAAGCTTGGGGATGCCCCCGAGGCACCCCTTCTTCATCGGCAAAAATCAGGTCACCTTTCAAGACACTATATTTTTATTGCTTCATGCATTATGCGTTTTTCTTGGAGCGTCAGTTGTTTTAGTTTTCAGTTTAGTTTTTTTTTTGCTGCAATAAATGGTTGGACCCCAACAAATTTCTTTTGGATAAGTTGCCATGCTTTTCATTTGCCAAGAACACTCGTTGAACGATAGAGTGAAAAACAGACTTGATCGAGTGTTCTTCTTTTTCTAGAACTGCGTTTAGTTTTCGATTTTTGCCTTGATTTGCATTCAGATCTTGTTATATCTTTTCATCAAGGTGTATTTTTTCCTCTGGTCTTTATTGGTTTTCATCAAAAGAGGTGTTTATAAAAAGTTTGAATGGTGTTGGAAAAGAGAAAAAGCCTTATGCAAAAAAGTGGTACAAGAAGGAGCTTGTGTAGACTGCGGCCTAGACTTTTGCATGTCGTGCTTGATGTCCTTTTGATAGTATGCTTAGTGGTTTTGCTGTAGCATGACTTGTCTCAAATGACTGAGATTGCTTAATGAGCCTTTGAAAAAATCATGCGTTGTTTTTATCGTTTGGAAGCATTATTTTGGTTTTCTCCTTGATGCTTTATTTGGGTTGACTTGGCGCATGCTCACACATGTTATACTCATAGAAAGTCGCCAATAGCCTTTATGATCATTTAGTTTTTGACTTTTGATGTCATCTTATGCTTCTTTTAATATTGCTTTGTGGCTTTGCATGATTATGGCCGTTATTGCTCTCTTAGTTGGTCGCTCCCAGTCTTTTGCTAGCCCTCGCCTTGTACTGAGTATGAGCTCTACTCGTGCATCCAACTCCTAAAAACCAAGTTTGCCAAAGTGTCCACCATACATACTTATTATCAATTTGCTATTCCAAAGTACATTTGACTTGCTTTTATCTACTCTTCAAATTAAACTCTTACCAGTGTTATGCGAAAATTGGTCAGTAAAGCTCTCATGAACCGGATGGCACACTTTATTTTTCTCGTTCTTAAAAATTTGACATTGTGGTCTCTTATGTTGAGTTGTTATGCTTGCAAGTTGTAAGTTGGGAATTAGCCCAACCATGCCGTCATGGGGCAAGCTTTCAACATTGCACTTCTTATTTGAGTTGATATCATGATCTTTTGTTTATGGATACTCGCGGTGTGAAATGAATTAGGAATCTTGCAGGATCATGGAGTTTGTATATGTGTTAGAGAAACGCCTGGGCCGCCAATCTAAGCCATGCATAATTCATGGTGGAAATTTGCAGCATGCCCATAGTGGACATTCAACGACGCATCTCAAAATAAAAAGCTATACAAATGGTAAATAAAAGAGATGTCGAGGTGTTCACTGTCTGCTTGTCCTGCCATTTTAATGTGGGCTTGTTCCATGTCATCGGGCACGGAGGTACACCGTTGGCGGTTCTCGATAATACGTATATACTTACAATGACACGAGCTTGCTTGGGACTCTAAGTAAAGTAGCATGAGGTTTGGGTACTCGTATTCACAGGACACGAGGTTTTCAACTTATGATTTGTCAAGCATATGCAGCATAAGTGTTCTCGCATTAACTTTAACCATTCAAGATGCTTATGATGGGGGCAATGAGAGCTCAAATCCGGTAAGTACCATAATTTTTGAAGGTTTATAAAACATGCAAACACTGCTTCCCTCCGCGAAGGGCCTTTCTTTTACTTTTATGTTGAGTCACCACCTTCTATCTTTATGCACCATTAAGAGAGCATAGTTGTCATTCTTAGTATAATGTGCATTGTCCCAAAGTTTTCATTGATTGATTCATATTGTTGGTTTCACTTGTTCTCAAATTATTTGTATCTAGTCGCCCTCTTAAACTTGAAGGTGTCCTATGCATTTATGTTTTGCTCTCCATGAAGGACAAGCTGAAAACCATTTGTATGTTTTTCCTTATGATTTGAACACACGTTTGACTTTCATTGCTTCATTTTCATGATCTTTTGTTTGTGTTCATTTTCATGTTATAACATGGTTGCTAAGTTTCTTCTATCAAGATTATATCTTTCATGCCCTTGTTTTAAGTTCTTTCGATCCCAGCGCACAACGCTTACATAGATGATCAAGATTGTTTAGGTGCATGTCACCTCAAAAATTATTTCTTTTGTTATCACGTACCTACTCGAGGACGAGCAGGAGTTAAGCTTGGGGATGCTGATACGTCTCCGATGTATCCATAATTTTTGATGCTCCATGCTTGTTTTTACACCATTTGCTTAGTGTTTCGTTACACTTCGTGGCACTTTTATGCATTTTCCGGAACTAACCTATTAACAAGTCGCCACAGTGCCAGTTCCCTGTTTTCTGCTGTTTTTGTGTTTCAAAAAAGCTACACAGGAAATATTCTTGGAATTAGACAAAACAAAAGCCGAACGTCCAGAAATTCACCGAAGCTTCCAGAGAACTGAAAACTAAAAACAACTGACGCTCCAAGAAAAACGCATAATGCATGAAGTAATAACAATATAGTGTCTTGAAAGGTGACCTGATTTTTGCCGATGAAGAAGGGGTGCCTCGGGGGCATCCCCAAGCTTTGAAGGTTGTACTTCTTGGATATTTCTTGGGGTGATGCATGGGCATCCCCAAGCTTGAGCTTTTGTCCATTCTTCAACTCATCTCATCACTCTCCGATCCCTACACTTGAAAACTTCCTTCATACAAAATTAACACAAATCTATTAGCAACATTAGTGTAAGCATAACATAGAATCAACCCTTTTTGCTTCAGGTTTCAACCTAAAACCACCACATATAAAGTATATACTACTGTAGCAACTTCCCCAAATGTTCCGTGATCAAAAGAACTCAAAAGGAAAGCGATAAAGCGGCAAACACAAATATTGACAAAAATCTGTCAAAACAGAACAGCTGACAAAGGTCGAATTTTTAGAGGGTTTTCTATTGTTGAAATCAAAAAGTGTTCATCTAATGAAATTTGTATATAACCTGGGGCATATGCACAAGAAATTGCAGGTCCAAAAGATATACAGAGAATTTTCACAATTTTTTACGGTGCAGCACCGAAAACTGTTTCAGGACAACAACATCCCCAAATCTTACCTCACTTAAATTAGAGGCTTCTCTTGGCACAAAAACAAAATAAAAAGGATAAGGAGAGTTTATTACAGTAGTAATAACTTCCAAGACTCAAATAAAAGAAAAAGAACTGAATGTAAAAACATTGGGTTATCTCCCAAGAGTGTTTTTCTTTAACGCCTTTGAGCTAGGCTCAGTAATTTGAGAAGATGCTCACATAAGAAATATGAGTGGAAGCCAAAAAGAGCATCAAGTAGAAAATATAAAACACATTTAAGTCTAACCCACTTCCTATGCATAGGAATCTTGTAAGAAAATAAATCAAAGAAGCACATAGTAACAAGTATGGGTAGATAAAACAAGAGCAACTTCGGAACTTCCAATATAAAGAGAGGTGTTTTAGTAACATGAGAATTCCAACAACCATATTTTCCTCTCTCATAATAATTTTCAGTAGCATCATGAACAAACTCAACAATATAAATATAACACTCACCCTCTTTTGTTAAGCATGGAGGGCGATCAAATAAGGTATTAGTTAGAGAGTTACTCTTATTGGGAGGTAGACATGGGTAGCTCCATTCTTCCTCCTCTTGGTCATCACTCTCCTCCTCTTTTTCATCCAATGATCTTCCAGTTTTAGCAATTTCTTCTTCCATAGGCTCCTTCAAGGCATTAGTCTCTTCCGTTGGAGAGCATCTATTAAGATATTTAAGAATATAGCCATTTTCTTCCTTGTAATTATCAAAGCAAAATGTGAGTATATCATAAACCTCATATTTATAAGGTGCATCATCAGTATTTTCAAGCAAATAAGCAAGTTCGAATGCACCCTTCCAAGCAATAAATTCTTCAATTTGTTCCACATCATAAAAGTCATAATTTCCATTAATATAAAAAGATATGGTAACATCATCATTATACTCACATTGAAAAGGGAGGTGTTTATACCTCCTACAGCAACACGATCTAACAAAGCAATAAGTAACATTATAAGTAGAGCACACATTTCTAGCAATGATATACAATCTATGGATTTGTTCCCGTAAGTGTTTCCCTTTTTGTGACAAGCGGTGTTCCTCATAATAATTTTGCTGCTCTTTCGTGAACCCACCTTGCCAAAAAGATTTAGTTTCAAAGAAACCAACCATTGATAGAAAGCATGATAAAGCAAGCCAATAACAGACCAACAAAAATAACAACTATAGTAGGAACTAATTTTTTTGTATTTTTTATAAAACGGTGCAAGTAAAAATAAAGTAAAGCAAAACTTAAAACAAAGTAAAGGATGTACGTGCAAAACTCCCATTGCAGAAGTCTTCTTCCTCCCCGGCAACGGCGCCAGAAAATATGCTTGATGCCGAGTAAATGACCGGCCAGTTGGGAACCCCAAGAGGAAGGTGTGATGAATATAGCAGCAAGATTTTCCCTCAGTAAGAAACCAAGGTATGTCAATCAGGAGAGGAAAGAGCAATACGACTGAAGGTGATGCTTGCTAGCTTGCGATAGCTTCAGACAATTTATAAGGTGCCTCGTCCAAGCTTTGCTTTGCCAGCTGCAATGCGGAACCTGCACAAAACACAACCAAATACTTTGTTCCCAACTTATGATGAGGTTGTCAATCTCACCGGTTTGCTTGAAACAAAGGGTATGAGCGTATCGAGTGGAAAGTGATAATAGTATGCGAGTAAAGTAAACAGTGCGAGTAAAGTAAACAGGTGCTAGCAATATAAAGGAAATAGGACCGGGATCCACAGTTCACTAGTGGTGTCTCTCCATAAGATAAAATAATACATGCTGGGTGACGAGGGGTTAACTCGACAAATGTCCTAGATGAAGGACTTAGGATCGGGGAGATAGGGCGTCGGATGAACTCGAAGGTAAAATCAGTCAAACAAGGTGGCCATGAAAGTAAATGTGGGTATAAAACCTCGCTTGCTTTCAATCTGGCCTACACCGTCCCCTCCTGGCCCCTATATATAGGTGGCCAGGTCTCGAGGATCGGGTAGGGTCCGATACAGATTACAATATCGACATACGGTAAGAACTCGTATTTTGACTAGTATTACAATTAGGCCTAGCTTAACGGGCCTCAGGGGTACTCAACTAACAAGCTCTATTATCTATACCCTTGTCACTGGGTAAACAAATTATAGTTGGGCAATTGATAGAATAAAGACAATGTGCATATGTGAAAGGAATATGCCCGAGAGGCAATAATAAAGTTGTTATTATATTATTCCGTATTCATAATAGATGTTTATTTCTCATGCTAGAATTGTATTAATCGGAAACATTAATACTTGTGTGATTAATAAACTAAAAGGGTTCCTAGTAAAGCCTCTCTTTTATACTAGCTCGTTGATTAACCGATGATCAAGGTTTCCTGATCATGAACATTGGATGTTGTTAATAACGGGGTCATATCATTAGAAGAATGATGTGATGAACACTCACACCCATAGTACGAATAGCAATACGATCAAGTCATCAAGTTCATTGCTATATCAAACTCATACGAAATAGTTCTAATCCTCGGACCATGAGATCATGTTAATCACTGATGCCGGAAGAGTGCTTTGATGATATCAAATGTCACACCGTCACAGGGTGATTATAAAGGTTGATTTGGGTATTCTGAAAGTATTAGTTGAGGCTCATGGATCAAGAGTGGAATTTGTCCGACCCGATGACGGGAAGATATTCTCTGGGCCCTTCTCGGTGATATTGCATTAGAATCGCTTGCAAGCATGTGACTATGTCACAGGAATGCATTATCACAGAACGAGTAAAGAGACTTGTCGGGAACGTGATCGAACTAGGTATGGTTGATACCAAATGATCGGATCTCAGACAAGTAATAATATCGCGAGACAAAAGGAATTAACTATGTTCGTTATTGGTTCACACGATCACTAGTTCATCGTTGAGTAAGTGGGAGTCATCATGGATTTCCAGATCCCGCTGTTGATTATTGATCGGAGAGGAGTCTCGATCATGTCCACGTTATTCACGAACTGTAGGGTGACACACATAAGGTTCGCCGTCGTTTTTGAGTGGATACGATACTCCGATCGAATTACAGGACAGCATGAGGGTTGTTTCAGAAAAGCACCGAAACTGTTTCGGTATATCGAAATAACTCAAGGGGGTATTTGTTAATGTTTGTTAATTGATTGAATTAACAAATATTAAATAAATAAAAATGTTTTATTAAATCAATTAGTATGAATTTAATTAGCATGAATGTCATGCAAAATTAAATGGGGGGTTACCTCATGTTGATGAGGGGGTTACCACCATGAAGAGGGGGTTACCACAATGAAGAGGACCATGAAGAGGAGGAGAGCCTCTCCTTGGCTGGCCACCCCTTGGGGGCTGCCCATCCTCTCCTATAAAAGGCCCCCCTCTCCTCCATGTTCATGCTTGCTTGATCCTTCCCCTCTTCCGCAAAGTTGCTGCCCCAAATCCGTCTTGGCTTAGCGAAGCTCTGCCGGATTGTTAGTTCGAGTTTCACACACTTGGAGAAGTGAGTGTTGGAGTGTCCGGCGGATCCCTTCTTCTGCTGTCCCGCTGGACCGAGGGCGTGGAGGAGTCGACGTCGAGCTGTACGTGTGACCGAGCACGGGGGCGCTGCCGGTTGTGGCGCCGTGTACATGATCTCGTGATTGTCAAGTGAACCACTACGTCGACTACGTCAAGTGAACGACTACGTCGACTACGTGCGTCTTCCTCGACTCTCCATCGGCAACGTTTGTGCGGGAACGTAATCCCCGCTACCGGTCTTCGAGGGTTAGTCTCCGTTGCTACCATCTCGTAGATGTTCTTGGCTAGTTTATGTGTTCTTGCGTAGGAATTTTTTTTTCTATGCTACGAAACCATCAATATGATGGGAGGATCACTATGAGATTTACTCTGGGCATTACAACAAGATACATAGACCGTCATCCAACTGCATCTATGACTAATAATCCACTTGTGGCGAATCAATCCGAGAACTCCACAAGTATTAAATTGCGAACAACAGATAATTGCATTAAGCAAAGTGTGTAATGTAAACAAAGCATATGCCCTCGAGCATATGAATGTTGTTTTCCCCCTAGTAGCAACAGCACATCTACAACCTTAGAGGTTTCTGTAACTCCCCCAGATTAAATAGAGGCATGAACCCACTATCGAGCATAAATACCCCCTCATGGAGTCACTAGCAACAACTTGGCCAAGATAGCTACTAACAACGGAGAGCATGCAAGATCATAAACAACATAGAGATAACATAAGATAAAATTCAGTACTTCAACTCAAGCATAACACCAATATTCATCGGATCCCAACAAACCAAACATGTAGAATTACATAACGGTGATCTCAATCATGTAGGGCAGCTCATGAGATCTAAACATGAAGCACATGGTGGAGAAGACAATCATCTAGCTACTGCTATGGACCCATAGTCCAAGGTAGACTACTCAGTCATCGCTCCGGAGGCAAGCATGGCGATGAAGAAGACCTCCGATGGCGATTCCCCTCTCTGGCAGGGTGCCGGGAAGAGCTTCTGGACCCTCCCGATCTTCGAGTCGATGGCGGCGATGGATCGCGATGTGTTCTGGAAAAGTGATCGGGTATTTAGGTTTTTCCCGTCGGGGGGTCTTTATAGGCGAAGGGGCATCGTCAGAAGTGGACCGAGGTGTCCTCACACATAGGGGGCGCGGCCTACCCCTGGGCCGCGCTGCCCTGGTGTGTGGGGCCCTCATGGCCCCACTCCGACTCCTCTTCGGTTCTCTGGAAGCTTCGGTGAAATTCTGGGCGACTGGCTTTGGTTTCGTCCAATTCCGAGAATATTTCCTGTGTAGCTTTTCTGAAACACAAAAACAGCAGAAAACAGGGAACTGGCACTGTGGCGACTTGTTAATAGGTTAGTTCCGGAAAATGCATAAAAGTGCCACGAAGTGTAACGAAACACTAAGCAAATGGTGTAAAAACAAGCATGGAGCATCAAAAATTATGGATACGTTGGAGACGTATCATGGGCCCGCCCGGCTGGGTGAGCTGCTTGCGAGTAGGGCTCTTCCCGAAATCCTGTGGCCCCAGCCGGTTCTGGCGGTCTTTTTTCTTTTTACCTAGTCCGTGTGGGACCCAAGTTTAGGTAGCGCCAACTAAACCTGGGTCCCAAATGGCCGAGGTAAAAAGAAAAAAAGCTGGCCAGCACCGGCTGGGGCCATGGGATTTTGGGCAGAGCCCTACTCGCAAGCAGCTCGCCCAGCCGGATGGGCCCACAGATCAGCCAAGGTGGTGGGCACGGGGCCAGCCGCAGGGTGTGTGTGTGTGTTGAGATGAGCTTAAGAACTCTCTCACGCGCCACCTTATAAGGTGGTTTGCGCGGCCCTCGGCTTCCGAGGTGGGAATAAGCTCCCACCTCGATTAGCTCTGCACACGCACAGTGCTAGTGGGCCGGCCCATTAAGGACATAGCGCCCTGGGCTCCGGCACTATGGTGTTGGATATGCGGGCCTAGCGGTGCCACGTGGCTGGAAGGATAGCACCCTAGAGCTTGGCGCTATGGAACTGAGCATAGCGCCGCTGGTGCGAGCGCTACTAAAAAGGGTTAGTTTGTGAAATAGTTTCAAAATAAGTTTATTTTGTGCTGAAGTTTGCTCCAGAGGTCAGTTTTATCAATTTCGTCGTCGGCACAGCCGTTGTGGTCGACCGCTAGCGTGCTGGCTAGCTTCAGGTGCTTGCTCGGTAGTGCGTGACGTAGCCACCGTAGCCTGGGTCGTGACCGTAAACATGTAATCCATATGTTTATAAATATAAGATGTTTTAGCTTTGTGAAGCAAATGTATCTAGACATCTTTTAGTGTGTAGGTTCACTTAAATATACACACTAAAACTTGTCTAGATACATTTACTTCACAAATCTAAAACATCTTATATTTATAAACAGAGTATAGCCCACCAAACTTCTTTACAAGAACCATGTCGTACGACTCACACGTTTATGGTATACAACCTTTTTTGGACGAGATACCCCTCTCCACCTTTTCCTTTTCTTGGCCCAACATCCAACCCACTAATGTGTTGATGATAGGGTTAGCTTTCCAGGTTCCAGCTTAACCCAATACTATGGTACCTAGTTATGTCTCTGGATGTTTTTTTTATACCATGCACTTTGTTAAACCATAAATCAACAACCTCTTGTGCCTCGCACAATGGCACACTGTTGCTAAATGGTGCCTGAAAAAGAAAAACCGAGAGGAAACACTCAACGCAAGAATTGACAAGTTTCAACCAAAATATTTTGTGTTCTCAAGTTCAATCAACAACCTCCACTACCGGAAACGAAGCCTCTGCAACCACACGGCAGAGCGTTCTGGCGGCAGGCAGCCACGATAGCATTCGTTTTTTCCGGTAGTGCTCTCACTGCATTAATTATTCAATATTTTAGACTAACACAAGCTATCAGCTTTAGCTTGAAAAGGGCATACACCAACATGAATAAAGCTTTCAACTACCTGACGCACATGTGTTCTACTAGCTAGTTGGATGGACCTCTCAGCAAAATCTAACCAAAGCTCAGATTCGTACTCGAATTCCACTATGGAGATCTGATGTTTGTTACTTCACATTGCACACAAGAAATATGTATGTGGCGTTACTATTCCCCTCATAGCAAAATTTTGATTTCTCCAAAATACTTGCTCCATTTTCATCTACATGTTAGATCTTTCTACGCATGTGATGCTATCTTTTATGTTGTTTTATCAAATTATTATGCGATAATTTTGAATAAGACTTGTTTGCAATGTTCAAGAAACCGTTTATTGTTAACTTCTCAGTCAGCTTGAGATTTGAGATTAATCACTTATCGGCCAATTAATCAATTTTATCGGTCGACTATTTCTCGGCCAGTTTTTTCACAAAACCCAAGTTTTAGCACCAAAATTTCAAAAATATGCTATGCAAAAACAACATTGGAGTATTGTACAAAAGTGTTATTGCATTTAAATTGACAAAAATGGCAAAATTCGAGCTATTGTACACTTCTACTTAAGCGACGCCACCAGACCGGATGGACAGCAACAAATAACGTCGATTATATGTTAATAGAGGGAGTACAAGACTAATTAATGACCCAAAAATCTTCTCTCGGACAAATGAATCGGCTACCAAATCGTGGTAAGTGGCGAAATTCAGGATATTTTGGTAGATACATCGGCTAAATAATTGGTATATCGGCCTAGGCGATAAATCAGACCGATAAGCTATAATCATATCGCTAACCCAATGATTCACGATTAATCGGGAGATTAATCGGCATATCGGCCAATTTTTAGAACATTGCTTGTTTATGCGGTAGTTTTTATTTTTGTAAGGCTGAATTTGCAATTCCTAACTCGTTGCAATAGGCGGAGGTACTTGAGGACTTGGGTGTACAGATGTACACCCATTATTTTTTATAAAAAAGACTTGAGTACCTATGGTTAGAGCAATATACATGCACTAATCAGAAAAATCATGCAAAAACGTTATATCTTGCAGACCATGTACACCCATTCTCTAACTCTTGACTCCGCCAATTTGCATGCATGGGGACCGATGAGCTGATTTTGTTGAAATTTTGAACGTTATTTAGTTCGTTATCAAACGGTTAGCAGGACCATCGTAATGATGTTCTTTTAATTTTATTTGATATTTACGTGCTAGCTATATATAAGGCTAGCAGCTGGCTAACACATGTATATCGTCACCAACTAGCATCTCGATCTTCCAGCACGAGTCGCCGCGACACACATACTCCGATATAGACCACGCGAGTGCATAGCCATGGCGGGCTCCTCGATGGCGTTGAGGTCGTTCCCGGTGCGGAGGCAGCCGGCAGTGCTGGTGGCGCCAGCGACGCCGACGCCGCGTGAGCTGAAGCTGCTCTCCGACATCGACGACCAGGAGTCCCTGCGGTTCCACGTCCCCGTCATCCATTTCTTCCAGCACGGCGGCGACCAAGCCGCGATGGTGCTCCGGGACGCCATCGCGCGGGCGCTCGTGCACTACTACCCGTTTGCCGGCCGGCTGAGGGAGCTCGAGTGCCGCAAGCTCGCCGTCGACTGCACCGGCGAGGGTGTGCTGTTTGTCGAGGCCCAAGCCGACGTCCGCCTTGACAACTTCGGTGACACCGTCCAGCCTCCCTTCCCCGGCCTTGACCAGCTCATGTACGACGTCCCCGGCTCCGACGCCCTCCTCGACACCCCGCTCTTCCTCTTCCAGGTAGTCGCACATATAAGTATATAATTCATGGTTTTAAGTATTTTAGCAGCTAAAGAAGTGTCCAGAGTAATACATCCATAACCAATAAACCAGGCGAGTCTCACGGGCAGCGGCATGTGAGGGGTCTCCCGAACTTCATGGAAGACGCAGTGATGGCCAAATGACATAATCCACATCACAATGATCACTAAATTCAAAATAACAGAGTCTAGATCACAGTGATCACCACATAAATCCATAAACAAAGTTAAGAAGCACCCAACTGGCAACAAGCATGTAATTATTCAGATGAACTAGCTGCGACATGAGGCGGCGACTTGGCCGAGAAGACCGGTGTGTCCTCGAGGTGCTTCCCGCTTATGGTCAGGGACGTGTTGGGCGGAGGCGGACAGCCGGCCGGAGCGGGAAGAGATGGGTGTTGCAGCCTGCAGTAGCTGCCACCGTCGCGTGGGAATGGGGACGACCGATGGGCTGATGGGTTGCCGCTATTATCTTACGTCATATAGTGTACTTAGCGCCGCAAAAAAATGCTTAGCACAATAGCGAGCAGATTTTGCATAACTTAGCGTTCACCTTCCAAATTCTCTATAGGGGCGCTAAACGTCATAATAGCGCGAAACCATTCGGTTCAGTTAAGTAGGTACACACATATATAGTTTAAAATATTCACCATTATTAATTTATACTCCCTCCAAATAAGTGTCGGGACTTAGTACAATACAAAATCACCGACATTTATTTCCGATCAGAGGGAGTATAATATAAATTACATATCACAAAAATTATATCATTGATTTCATATTCAAAATAAGTTTATAATGATACTATTTTTATAACATTAGTTCATACTTTTAACAAATCAATGGTCCAAGTTTATACTATTAAAAGTGTGTGTCCACTTGTTAAACTGAATCCGAGAACGTTGGTTTCTTCTAACGGCTATATCAAATATACTTGTGACTTATGGATTGCAAGCATACATGCGGCATGCGGCATTAATGAAGGTACCGTGCAGGTGACACGGCTGGCATGTGGAGGCTCGGTGTTTGGGGTGCGGATGCAGCACACCATGGCGGATGGGGCCGGGATGGTGCAGTTCCTGGCTGCCGTGGCAGATCTGGCTCGGGGAGCAGCGATCCCCACGGTGCTCCCGGTGTGGAGACGCGACTTCCTGATGGCGCCGCCGCACGGCGAGCAGCCGCCACGGACTCGCTTCGTGCACCGCGAGTACGACGACTTGCCGCACACCGATGGCACCGTCCTGCCCGCCGATGACATGACGCAGCGCTCCTTGTTCTTCGGCCCTAGGGAGCTCGCCGCCGTCCGCTCCCACCTGCCGCCTTCTCTCCGGCACAGCGCCACCACATTCGAGCTCCTCACCGGGTGCCTCTGGAAGTGTCGCACGATGGCACTGGCCCCCACCGCCGACGAGAAGATGCGGATGATCTCCATCGTCAACCTACGCGGCCGTGGACAGGACGGCAACCTACCTCCTGGCTACTACGGTAACGCGTTTGCCTTCGCGGTGGCCATCTCCACGGCCGGCGACCTCTGCGAGAACCCCATGGGCTATGCGGTGGAGCTGGTGATGAAGGCCAAGAGGGAGGTGGACTTGGAGTACGTGCGCTCGGTGGCAAGCCTCATGGTGCGGCGTGGACGGCCGCACTTCGCGGTGGCGAACGGGTACCTGGTGTCGGACGTGTCCAAGGCTGGGATCCGTGACCTCGACTACGGCTGGGGAAAGTCTGTGTACGCCGGCCCGGCCAAGGGCGGCGTCGGCGTCGTCCCGGGGGTAGCTAGCTTCCTCATCGCCGTCAAGAACGCCATGGGCGAGGACGGAATTGCCGTGCCCGTGTGCCTACCAGGGCCCGCCATGGAAGAGTTCATGGAGGAGATGAACAAGCTCATGCGACCGGCGGCCGTCGTCGACATGTCTTCCAGGATCATATCTGCGATGTGAACTTGAATCGCCGCCACAGCGTCTGGCTATGCCGGTGGGCGTCCATTGAACAATTAATCGAGATGTCTGCTTGTACTGCGTTTTCAACTTCCACAATTACTGTTGAAAAGATATGTGTTGTATAATTGTACTATACCCATACCCAAGCGCCAAGATCAATATATACAGCAAGTTTGGTTCAGCTTTGAGTTGTGCGATGATCATCTGGTCGCAAATCACAAATGAACTTATTTATTATGTTTTAAACTTCGTTTGCAGAACTAATGAATCCGTTATGTACATGTAGTACTCTTTTGCGCCGTAAAAAAACTAGACTTTTCTTTAATTTTCCAACTGGCGCTCACTGCTCTTTCTGCATTGGCTACCGGGTCGGAATAATCACTTGTACCGCGGTTCCAAAATTTCATGTCCTGAGTAATCTTAGATTCCCTTAGTACGTTCTACCACGTGGTGAAAATGTTGTGTAATGGAACTTTTGTTTTAGCTGGTCGTGACCAAGATACTATCGGATTTACTTGGTTAATTGGCTAGGAATATCATAATATGGAATATTATTTTTAAGTGTTCACAGGAAGGAGCTAGGAAAAATCATGGCTTCCAAGCCAAATGAAACAGCCCATGGCATCGTATAAGATAGTGCCTGTATTATCCACATTGGCATGGAAAGCAATGTTGCCAAAGAGAGTTCCCAGTGTTTTTCAACATTTACCAGGCGCGCCAAGTGTTTGAGACCGCAAGGAAGGCGGGGAGGAGGAGGCAGCGGGGAGCAGGCCTTCATGCAAGCCATCAGTCTTCCTTGACCTTGGCGACGACAGAAGCAGATGTGAAGACTGCAAGGGCCCGGCACCGAGAAACCAGAAACTTAAGGGGTTCCTCATGCCATACAATTGGCATAGGCCCTCAAAGTATTTAGCTGAAGTATCTGCCATGCCAACGCTTAGGTCTACGTATAGTCCTTCAATTTAGTGAGTAGGTATTGTTCTTATTGCTATCATTTCATTTTGTCAATAACAGCATCGGTTTGTTACAAAAATAAAAAAACCAACAACGTAAGAGCAAGACATCCAGTCTAGCACACTGGACGTCTCACAAAAGAGCCGGTCTGGCCCATCTAATCTAGCAAAACAATCGACGCCAGTCATCGCATTCTTCATCTTCCTCCACTGCCCGTGTCAGTCCCCCCAACACCGGAGCAGCGCCGGACATTCGTGTCCTTGGCCGTCGACCGTGCCGTGCGCTCACGACGGACGGGTGGCCGTCGCTGCGGACAACTACAAACCCTCCACGGGGGCCGGCCAGAGGTCGAAAAACTACAGTCATGCGGCGGCGGCGAAACGTGTGGTCGCGCGGTGGGGAATGGCCTTCGTCAACATCCGGCCGCGACGACGGCGCGCCGGATCACCTCGAATTCCGTCCAGTTTCGTGGATGAAACTACTGATGCCACCTACTCTCTGCCCTCCAGAGTCCAGTGGAAGCCTCGGCTGCCTCGTCAGGTCAGCTCTTGCTTGCCTGCCGGCCTGCCCGCCTGCCCGCCAGGTGCTTGTGTTTATTCCCCGTCCGCCTCCTAACAAAATGTCTTCGCAGCTTTGACGCACTTCATACTCTGAATGAACCAGTTCATGAATGTAAGCTTAACGCTTGCAAACCAAGGTCGACACTCAGTATGGTAGCCCATGGCGATCACATGTGTGTCAATCGGTCTGCTCCATACTCTGTTCGGATTGAAGAGCCGCAATCTTTCTGAAGCTCGATTGTAGGGGTGCACCATTATGTTGCAGCTGGGCCTCCGAGATGCATTTGAATTCCTGTACACCAGAGTTGGATTACTTTCCAGTTTCCACTACTCTTGGCGTGTGCCTTTGTTGCTGCTTCCATTCCTGATGGTAGCTTCAAGGTGCTTTTCGCCACTAGAGGCTTATGTCCCTGAACGGCACCTCTCGCTCATGACTTGGTGTGGCAACTGACAAGCATACTGAGAGTGAAGAGTTGCCCCATGGTTTCCTGATGTATTATTTGTTTGAACCATTGCTGGATTTGCTACGTGATTCTGTAATGGTTCAGAAAAAAACATGTCTGCACTATCTGTTCTATTGGATGTTGAGATTCTGCGTCTGGTTCCAAGCACATGTCCATATTTTATGTTTCCATCTACTCTGTGGTTTGCCGTTGCTGCTGCTCAATTTCCACGTCAGCCAGAGGAGGGCGTGAATTCCAGGTGGTGGCGAAGGAGCACCACTAGGTCAGCTTGTGTTTATCCTAATCAGTTCCACTAAACTTGAGATCCCCCTCATGGCTTGCTTCGCTCCATGTATTTTGATTTATATATTCTCTTTGTGCACCTTTAATGCATGCTCCAATCCAGGATGATAGAAGCAAACCATGAATCATTCCTCACTGGTACACGTGGTAGGCCAACCATCAATTGCCCTCAGGCCTTAGCTGAGGAGCAAAAAGGATCAACACCGACCATCTCTGAGGTATGATTTAATATTATATTTACCAGTACATATTGACTTTACATAGATTATACATGCCATAATTTACCCCTTTACATAAAGAACCCCACCCATAAAACATTAAGTACACACCATATAAGCATACATGATTATATTAATATCACAAGAATAACAAAATAAATCATAACGCATAGTAAGATAGATACATGAGACCAGATGAGACTGCAGATACGTAGGTTCAGGGCCTAATTTCAGCCCTTCTTCATCAACTCCAATGCCGATGCGACGAGGGTGTGGACGCTGACGGCCCGATGGCCGAGCCCGACGCTCCCGGAGAAGACGTAGAAGCACTCGAGCTGCGAGGTGGTTGCAGCCACATGCCTCAGTTTGTCCTCCAGCCCATACTCCACGAAGAGGGCCACGTAACGCACATCTGACCGCATCATGGCAACGGCGAGCTCGATGGTGTACCGGCGGACCCGAGGCACGTCCATGGACGGGCAGTTATACTCCTGCAATATCTGCACCAGAGTCCTTGCCAGCATCGCGTCTACCACTCCTGCCACGGCGAGGCTCGCACGGAGCTCCCCTGGCTCCATGAACTGGACCATTTGTGCGGCAAGCCCAAGAAAGATGTTAAGTGTTTTCTCCTTCTCAAGCATGATGGTCCTCAGTACCTTGGTGGCGCCGGCAGTGACACCTTTCAGCGGGAGTTGCCACTCGTCGCCGGCGTAGGAGCATAGGTTGCGTAGGATCCTCGCGGCACCCATGATGACGGTGGGGTCGTTCAGCGCGGCGACAAGCCGTTCTACCCTTCCCCCGAGAGCCCTTATGATCGTGCCACAGTTTTTCTTGCTCTCAAGGGCCAACATCGCGAGCGCCTCACCAGCCTCCACCCGGATGGCGTTTGCCTGTCGACACTCCGTAATCGCCACCGGTGGTAAAAACATCGCGACTAGCACGCTCACCATGCCGCCTGTACCGCCGATGATCTCCCTAGCCTCCTCATCCATGGCCAGGCTCGTGAGTATCTCAATCGCCAACTGGTGCAGCTCAGACTGGACCTTCTTTTCTTGCCGCTGCAGCACATCCCTGATGTTGCTCACGCTGAAGACGATGCCGATGAGCTCCCTCCGGAGAAGTTTCCCTGTGTTCCCTGTCGTGCCGGCCAACCTCTTCACCACGCGGAGCGACTGCTTCACAGCCTTGAGCCTCATGTCCCTCGGTGTAGTGGGCGTTAGAGCATGGTCGAGGCTGGAGTAGGAGACGATCTTGTCTAGTAGTCCCCGCGTGTTGCCGATCTTGTCGCAGTTGTCGTGGTCATGTGCCAACTTGTTTAGGATGGAGAGGCCAAGTAGGTTGAGCTCGTCGAGGTCGGCGTAGAGCAGCGATGCCACAGACTCGATGGCTCCTGGGATTCCAGTGACACGGAGCGCGATGACCTTCCTCCCTGTGAGCATGGACACAACCACCGCCGCCGACCGCCGGACTTCCCTCTCCGACAAACCCTTCCAACTGAGCATCTCGATGAGGCGCTCGATGGTGGGTGCAGAGACGCCGATCTTACGGAGTGTAGCATCAGAAAAGCGGTCAGATTCAGCGAGCGCAACAAGGATAGCGGCGCCGAGGCTCTGCTCATCGTGGGAACCCGATGTGACGAGTCCGTCAGCGTAGGAGACGAGGTCCATGTGAAGGCCATCGAAAATGCTCCCATTGAGACACCGCGAGTAAGAGTCGTAGAAGAAGAGGCGGACGGCGACCTCGCCGTCTCCAGGCGTGAGGTTACAGTCGTCGGCCACACGCTCCAGGAGGTGGCGGTGACCAACCTTCCATTCCCACAGCGCCTTCTCGATGAGAAACAGGAGTGCCTCAGCGAACGCGAGGCCATAGAAGATGTTGAGCGCGGCGCGGCGGTTGGTCCGGGCTTCCTCGCTGCCGCCATAGTGCTGATGGAGGAGGCGGAGGAGGGAAAGAGACACACACGCCGATGCCGACAGCAGCTGCATCCACGAGAATGTGCGCACCGCGCGGGCGCAGGAGATGGCCTGGTGCTGCCACTCCAGCTCGTGGCTGCGGCCCAAGATGCGGGTGCCCTCGATGAGGAGGAGCCCCGTGATGCACCAGAAATCTGTGCGACCCAGCGTGATGGCGAATCCTCCCAGGAGCACCACCGTTGCCCAAATGAATGCCAGCGTGCCCAGACGGCTGGCCGCCTTCTCCAACAGCGCGAGCTGGAGGGCCAGCACGGTGAGGCGGCGCTCCGGCGATGCCCCGTCGTTGTTGGAGCCGATGTCCGCTTTCGGGTATGGTGTGGCCTTCTGTGGCTCGAACAGCGTCGGTAGCTGCTCAGGGATGCTCACGCGGATGCTCGGGACGGCGAAACTAGCTCGACGATCCATACCAAACAATCTCTATTGTTTAGCTATGTGCGATGTGTTTGTGTGTGCCTTACCAGCCCTGCATGCAGTTGGTATTTATAAAGCGTCTGCGAGCTATATGCAACAATGTACGCGAGAATATTTTGAGAATTTTGGACGTGTGTCGTTGATTTTCTAGCCTGTTTGTGGACATTATCAGGTGGAGACGTTTCTTCCTTTTGTTCTTGTTACAACAGAATGTTACTATTTAGGTATAGCAAACGTACATGGTGCCTTAGGCTAGATTTTCCATACATCGGGAGGACATGGCTCACACTGATCGACATCTTTTCATTCTTCTTCATTCTGCCCATATTAAGCCGTTACGTAGCTTCCATTTGTATCGTTTAATTTACATCCATTGACTCACACTACAGAAGCTTTATTTTAAATACTATATTAACCTTCAGTAGATATTGCTTCACACAAATTAGTATATCATGCATACTGTGAGAAACGTTAACCTATTCAATCTTTGACCACCAAGGCAACAACAATTGACCAATGTGATTGTCTGGCACAAAATGTTGCTATTAAGGCAGGTTGTTTGGACATTATCAGATGGAGTTCTCTTCTTCTTTTTCTTATTGTTGCTACAGCTGACGAACGCCTTCTGTTTCTTAGAGGGAGCGCACATGGCTCGGTCCAGTAAATAGTTGTGCATATTTTCTCTTCTATAGTTACATCAGCGGAGCTTTGAAGAGAAGTCGAGGGCAATGACTTTGAGAGTTTTGTTATGTTAGTTTTGGTTGGTATAATTCTTGTTTGTTTGTTCAGGGATATGATGCAATATTGCGATTTTTTTAATTAGTGAATGAAGTCGCATGGTATCTAGAAAAAATTACAACATAATAGGTTTACGGGCAAAACATAAACTCTGACTGGCAGAAAAGGAGCAATAACGGTGTACCTCTTTTATTGTGTCCTGGCCCCTCTACTGGGCGCGGTTCTCCACGGGCCTCTCTTCCAGAAGTAGCAGTAGTTCATGGAGTGTGGCAAAGTTTTGGGTACAATGATTAATTTCCTTACCCTGACATGCTCTAACGGCATCTGTTGCTAGAAAATCAAGTATGCAAATACCATTCAAAGAAACCCTGCCAGGAAATGTCATTTGTTGTGATTGATCAAGATTGCTGCATCACCGATCTCTCCTATCCAAGAAAAGGAAGCACCTTTGGTTAGGCCTAACTCGGCTTATCTCTCCTCGGTTCGCATGCTACAACTGATAGTCTCGCCTCTTTGGCTGCTTTTGTTCCGTTGATGTTATGACGATGGAATTATTGCCGTGAAGAAGGCAATATATGTATCGTTCAATATATGCATCCTTGATACATTTTTATGAAGGCATGACAGTCTGTTTTGACATTATATAAGATATAAGCCTTTTCTTTTCTTGTTACAACAGAATGTGTCTATAAGGCAGCAGGTTTCGGTGCCTAAAGCTTGATTTTTCGTTGATCATTCTTTCATTCTTTCATACTTCATTATGTTCATTAATTTAAGTCGATATGTAGTCTCGTTTTTACCGTTCAATTTACACTGTATGAGTGCAGATGCACAGTCACAACAGAATGTTGATACTGAGGAAGCCGATGTGGCCCCTAAAATTTCCTAAAGTAAGCGGGGATCGGGGTATGGCTCCACTGAGAAACTGTGCAGATTTTATCTTCTATAGCTACTTCACCAGAACCTTGAAGAGAAGTCGAGGCTAAGGACTTTGAAGTTTTCTTTTATGTATCTGTTTGTTGGATCAGTTTGTTGATGTGTTCTTCAGACATAGCGAAAATTCGTCTAACTAATGAATAAGGTCGGACCGTATCTAGAAGAACTTGATACACCACAGCATAAGATATTACTAACAGAACATTAACTTTGGAGCGAAGTAATGCACTACGAATGTACCTCTGCTATTGTGTTTGTACTTTCCAAGATGTCTCTCCTTGTCTCTCTTCCAAAATCGGTAACGCTCCAAGTTAACGGAGTCTGAACAGCCAACAAGCAAAGTTCTTGGTGCAATGATTAACTTGCTTAGGCAGTTACGCTGCCATGCATATGCTCTAACGGCCTCTTGCCAGAGAATCATGTGTGTGTGTGTGCATACCAGAGAATAAACCCAGCCTGCCTGTGTCATCCTTGTAGTTGATCAAACAGAGTTGCCGCATCGCTGGTCTCTCCTTCCAAAGAAGAGCGAATTAGAGTTTTCGGTTAGACGGAACTTGGGTTATCTCTTTTCGATTGGCTATATGCTACAATGGATGGTTCCGCCTCGTTGGCCTCTTTGTTCCGCTGATGGTATGAAGATGGAAATGTTGACGTGCATAAGTAGGGGGTGTACCCCACATATGCCAATGGGAATCGAATGCCACCCGGTCGAAATCGGGTTTCTTTGGTATACGTTTTATTCATTTGCAGTGTGTGACACCCCCAATTCATTTTATTCATTTGTAGGGTGTGACACCCCCATGTCTAGGTGAAAAAATGTACTCCCTCTGATCCTAAATAAGTGTGGTGGTTTTTAGTTCTAAAACCACGACACTTATTTAGGATCAGATGGAGTATGACTTAGGTCTAACCTGCGCAGAAGGCAATATATGTATCTGGTTTAATCGAACTATACATGTTTTCCTGATCACCGAAAACCATGCTGTTGGTAGTTGGGGTTTTTCTTTTCTTTTAGACAACCCGCTAGATCTTTATTGCTCAATCAAAGTGTTTACATGAATATAATCAATATGGGAACGGCGAGCCACAAGTGGCGCCCTAAACCATAGGGTAATGCATGTCTAGCTAGGCTGTGTACTTCAAAATTTGAATCCATTCCTTCATGAACGAAACTCGAAACTACACTTCTGAAACTGCGTAGCTCTGGAACGTATCTCACTGATGATCGATACATTTCTTCCCAAAGTTCCATCCCTTATCTTTGAAATAACTATCAAACAAACAGAGTCGACATGAACCCCCTTGTCAGTGCAAGGTCCTCTGCTAACGCCGGTGCCTCACGACACACCATTGCCTCCAGTGTTGCCGGGTCAATAATTCCTTTAAAACAACAGCAGATGCACCAAGATACTCCCTCCGTTTCAAAATATAAGATGTTTTAGCTTTGTGAAGCAAATGTATTTAGACATCTTTTAGTGTGTAGGTTCATTTGAATATACACACTAAAAGTTGTCTTGATACATTTGCTTCACAAACCTAAAACATCTTATATTTTGAAACGGATGGAGTAGTTACTAGCGTTATCTCTGATAATAGCAGCTGCTACTCCTCTTCCTCCCGTTTTAGGAACTGTAGTGTCCACATTGATCTTTACAATATCAACTGGAGGAGGAATCCATCTAGCATGTGCTCTTGCTGTCGTTAGACTACCAGCAGTAACATCCGCAGGTCTATGCAATGCTCAGTGTGTTCCTCAAGAAAAGAATTCACAAATGACAAATCCATGAGTAGAAAGTGGATTTTGAAAAATGTCTGCATGGATCCCCTTTCTACGTGTCGTCCAAATAGCGCACAAAGTAACTGCAATGCAAGTAACTAGGCATGAGAAAATGTTTTTTTTTTTCGAGAACTCGCAGGAGATCTGCGGGTAATCTATTAAGTGAAAAGGGAGGGGAGACATACAAAGTCCACCGGTTCCACGGCAGGATCCGCGAAACCGACACAACCCAAGCGCACGCAGGCGCAGATCAATGGAGATAGCCTCTAGAAGGTCTACCTCTACAAGCGATCCAACTAGCCCATTCATCCTTAATGCGAGAGACTAGGATGGGAAGGGAACAGCTAGCGTTATCGAACACGCGGGCATTGCGCTCAAGCCACACCGCCCGCATGATGAGAATACACAGGGAATTGAAGTCCTTGCGAGACTTCGTCACCACCGTAGCCGTCGCGGCCGGCCACCACTCTTTTAGCACGTCCAGAGGGCTAGGGGTTAGCCGTTGCAGCCCTTGCGCACGCAGGAGCCTGGACCAAACACCGCGGGAGAACGGACACTGGAGAAGCAGGTGATCGATGCTCTCGACCACGGTCTCGCAGAGAGGGCAAGTTCCGTGGTTCGGCAGACCCCGGCGGGCGAGCCTAATGGAGGTCCAACACTTGTCCTGGATCGCCAGCCACCCGAAGAACTTGTGCTTCAACGGAGCGTAGGAGTGCCAGACTTCTCGGGCCGCTGGCAATGCGGTGCGTCCCGCAAAACAAGCCAGGTAAGTATCCCGCGTAGAGTAAGCCCCTGACGCTGAGAATTTCCAAGAAAAGGAGTCCGGTTCGTCCGGGTCTAAGGCGATGGACTGCACCCGAGCCCAAAGCAGAAGAAACTGCACCACCGCGTCGACCGAGAGGGTGCCGCTGATGTCCAAAAGCCAAGCATTGTTGGCTAGCCCCTGCTGCACCGAGCGAGACCTGCGAAGCCCAGGCCGAACCAGCTTGAGAAGCGCCGGAGCGAGCGAGCCGACGGTGTGGCCGTGGATCCAAGGATCCACCCAAAAAAGCACTTTCTCACCAGAACCGACGGCAATGCGGGTAGCAGCTAGGAACAGCGCATGCGCATCGCTGGAGACACCGATCTCAAGCCCACTCCACGGCTTGCACTCGCTGGTTCTCTGGAACCAAATCCAGCGCGCGCGTAGCGACGCACTGAGCCAGCGCAGGTTGTGCAGCCCGAGCCCCCCGAGGGTTTTGGGCTGGCATACACGGTCCCATGCAACGAGGCAGCTCCCGCCGCGGGCGTCCTTCCGACCTGCCCACAAGAAACCACGCCGGAGCCGGTCGATGACTTGCAACACCCACGGGTCAACGTCAAGAGCGAGCAGGTGATAGATCGCCGATGCCGTCATGACGGTTTGCACGTAGGTCAGCCTTCCCTCCCGTGAGAGCAAGCGGGCTTTCCAGAACGGGAGCTTGGCTGCCAACTTGTCGACCAAAGGCTGGACGTCGGACTTGGTGGGCTTCGACAGCGAAAGAGGCAGCCCAAGGTAGCGACATGGAAACTGACCCCAGGGGCACGACAACAAGGGGGCAACATCGTCCATGGTGTCCTGGGAGCACCTGATGGGGATGGCGACGCTTTTGGCATAATTCACCACGAGCCCGGAAGCCAGGCCAAAACATCGGAGGATGGCGAACGCGGCTTCGAGCTCCATATGGCAAGGCTTGGCGAAAACGACTACGTCATCAGCATAAAGCGAGACGCGATGACGTATGCCGAGCTGCTTGAGGTCCGAGAGGATGCCGCGCTCCTCGGCGCGGGAGAACATCGCCGACAGGACGTTCATGACAACGATGAAGAGGAGTGGCGAGATGGGATCGCCCTGGCGTAATCCACGTCCATGCGTGAACGGGGCGCCTGGGCTGCCATTGATCAACACCCTCGTGGAAGCCGTGCTGAGGAGCAAGGAAATCCACGCAATCCACCGAGGCCCGAAGCCTCGCTGCCGCAGCACACTGACAAGGAAGGGCCAGGAGACACTGTCGAACGCGCGCGCAATGTCGAGCTTCAGCAGCAGAGATGGCACCTTCGATTTGAACAGCGCTCTAGCCGATTGTTGCACCAAAACGAAGTTATCATGGATGCAACGGCCCCTGACGAACGCGCTCTGGTTGGCATCGACCAGCTGCGGCAACTTTGGGGCAAGACGGAGTGCCAGGATTTTCGCGAGCAGCTTCGCAAAGCTGTGCACGAGGCTGATAGGCCTAAAGTCAGTCAGCTCGACCGCACCGTCTTTCTTCGGGAGGAGCGTGATAAGCGCCCCATTGACCTCCCCGAAGTGTTGGCTCCGACCAAGAAAAACAGCCTGCAGAGCGGCGAACACATCGGCCTTGACAATAGGCCAGCACGACTGGTAGAAATCCCAGGAAAACCCATCAGGGCCAGGCGCCCGGTTCGCCGGCATGCCTTTGATCGCCGTCCATGCCTCGTCGATGGAGAAAGTCGCCTCAAGATCGGAGAGATCGAGGGCGGGCAATCCCGCAGCCGCCAAGGACAGGTCATGCTCTCTGGTGCCGGCGCCACCGAAGAGGTTGGCGTAGAAGGAGGTGGCCAACTCCTCCATGTCATCCTGAGAGTGGGCCTCAGCAACCCCAAGCTTCAACGAGGCGATGTGGTTCTTACGCCGCCGGGAAGAAGCGAGGATGCGGTAGAACTGTGCGCTAGCGTCGCCCTCCTTGACGCCGGCCACACGCGCACGCTGCCGGGCGATGGTGCGGTCGAGGGAAGCGAGGCCGAGCAGGCGAGCTTTCACCGCTCGACGAAGCCAGGTTTCCACGGGCGTGAGCGGGCGGGAGTCTTGGGCCTTATCGAGCATGAGAATTAGCTCGTTGGCAGCCCGCAGCTAATCTCTGATGGACCCCACTTTCTTCTGGCTCCAGCTTTGCAGTCCGCGAGCAAGCCCACGAAGCTTGCAGCCGAGGCGCTGGATCGCATCGCCCTGCACCGGAGTGTTGTCCCACAGCTCGCGGACGACGTCAAGGAAACCCTCCATCTTAAGCCATACGCGCTCGAACCGGAAGCGGCGCATGGCGAAGAATTGCACACAAGTGGACATGAGCAGCGGGCAGTGATCAGATAGCGATGAGGAGCAAGCAGTGAGCGACGCATCAGGGTGCAGCTCATCCCACTCAACGCAGCCGAACCACCTATCCAGCTTGACCAACGTAGGCGACGCCCGCTCATTGCTCCAGGTAAACCGACGCCCGATCAGCGTGGATTCCTTCAGCTCGAGGTCATTGACGCACCGCCTGAAGCGTGCCATGGATCGGCGGATGAGGCGGTTGTTGCTTTTGTCGCTGGCCTCAAGAATCAGGTTGAAATCACCCGTGATGGCCCACGGCCCGACAATGGCGGCACGCAGCATGCGAAGCTCATCCAGGAACTCAGGCTTGAGGGCTTCGAACGTAGGGCCGTAGACCGCTGTGAGCCACCAGGCTTCACCACTACGAAGCGAGAGATGCACCGTGACAGAAAAATGATCAACACGCGACGCAAGCACACGCACATCCGGCGATTGCCATGCCACGATGATCCCGCCCGCAGTACCGACAGCTGGCAAGTAAGCAAACCCGTCGAAGCGGGCGCCGAACGATTCACATATAATGAACTGGTTTACAACATCAAGCTTGGACTCCATGACGCAAACGACGGCCGCCATAGCATCCTCAACCACACGCTTGACAGCAGTGCGCCTCGAGGGGTTATTCAGCCCTCTCGGGTTCCACGACAGAATGTTGGTGTTGGTGCACTCCATTGAGAAGGCCTACCAAACAACCAACCGGCGGTGGTTAGACCACCACGGAGTCCACATCGGCCAGCTCGGCCTCGCCAACAGCAGGGCAGTCGAGACCAAAAAGCGCGGCCAAAGCTGCGACCTGCTCCGCCCCCAGGGGTGACGAGAAGATGGCCGCGTACTCCCTGAGCTGATCGGCGGACAGCCTCGCCTCGTCTTGGCAAATCCCCAACTTCTGCATGATCATTCGCTGTGCCTTTTTAACGGTGGAGCCGGAGATGCCTCTGCTCTTGGCAGCAATGCGGCGGCTGCGGCGAACAGACGAGGGCTGCACCGAGAACAGGCGGCGACGCACCACACGCGGCTCCGGCATGGGCAGCAGCGGGTCCTCAAGCTGCAACCTGAGCTGCCTGAGGAGGGACAACAACACATTCCTATCATCAGGCTGGGCCACGAAATCCGCAGAGGCTGCGGCATCCCCATCACCAGACCCCACCGGATCGGCAGCCATGTGAGGTGACCATTGAACAACCGGATCATGCACCGCCGCCTGGCTGACAGGTGGAGGAGAGGCAACCTCGAGCTCATCATTGCCACAGGCGGCTTGTGACCCAGTGAGCATCACCATCGTGTCGCCATCCACAGCAGGGGACGCGCGTGCCCGAGAGGCAGGCGAGGAAACAACGGAGGGGCTCCCAGAAATCCGGCGGGACGCAGAGCCATGCAGCCACCCAAGCCCATACGGCGACGGAAATGGGGAGGGAGCAGGGGCGCATCCAGCCTCGGAGACCGCCCGGTACCCAGACAGGAAGGAGGTCGCCGCATCCAGGGCGACTCTGTCCCCTGCAAGGCACGCTGCGCTGTGACTGTCGCTGCAGCAACCAGCTGAATCAGCGCACCCGTGACCAGAACGTTGACGCCGCATGGGAGGAGTGGAAGCCACATGCAGCTCGCCACTAGATGCCACGCTCGGCAGACTGCGGTCAGACCTGGAGCCTGCATCGCCAGCGGTGGAGCTCACGGGTATACAATGGTCGGGGCCGAAAGTAGGGCTGAGCTGGCGGTCCTGGGAGGCCGCCAAATGGGTCCCCAAGGCAGCGTCAGGGCCCCACCATCCCGGAGACGGGGCATCCACGGCGGCGACGACGACAGCAGGAACCTGCACGACGGGAGGCAAGACGGAGGTGGCGGCGGCATGGTCGACCTCAGCAGGCTGGCCAGCGTTCCTCCCACCTCGCCCACGACGCCTCCTAGGACCCCGGCGGCGGCGGCGCCTGGCAATGCCGGCGCCCTCCTGATCCCCAGCGGCGTCGCCGGGCATCGAGCCATCACGATCGCCATCGCTCCAAGCGCCGCTGGAACCGCCGGACGAGGGGGCGGAACCGACGAGCCAACTGTTAACCCAAAACCTGATTCGGTACCACAGCACTTTTGGCGAGTCCGACCGTGGCCGCCGGCGGCCGGTCGACACCTCAAGCTTGTTGCCGTGGCCTGGCTCAGGAACCGCCAGCCACCTGATGGACGGAATGGCCGCGACATCATGCGTCCAAACGTCCACACGAAACACCGACATGTCGTTGCGGTTCGCCGTCGCCGGATCGACAGCATCGACGATGCCACACCCCTCCAGCAGCTTGATCGCGGTGCGCTCCGCCCAGGCATGAGCGGGGATGCCGCGGATGTCGAGCTGTGCGAGCAGGGGCGCGTCCCGCAGGAAAGCACCCACCTGGCGAGACCAGGGCGCCAAAGAGAGCGAGCACCTCTCCGAGGAGACGGAGGCCGCCAGCACCATGGTGTCACAGACGTCGACAGAGTCGCAGAGGACGAGGAAATCGGCCGGCTCGAATGCCCTGATGGAGAAGGAGTAGGGAGGGATGTCTAGCTGGGCATAGATGGTCCTCGCCGCGACATCCAGGGAGATCTCCTGCTGGTCACCGGCAGTGATTGTCACCATGATTGCGCGGTCGAGGTCAGCCTCCAGCTGGACCATGCCCGCCGAGGGCATCATGTAGCACAGGTCGAGACGATCCACATTCGTGGGAGGCGAGGCCACGGGCGGCTCGGCCGGGGAGGACGTAGGCGAAGGCGGCGCGAAGGAGGCCGAGAACTCTGTCCCGACCGAGCCCGTCGCAGCCCGCCCGTCAGCGACAACATCCCGCCAAGAGCGCTCGGACCCCGAGGAAGGGGCTGGAGGCCGCGCACCAGCCTGGCCACGCACGGCGTGAGCAGCAACCCCAGCCGAGGCGAGGCGGCGCGGCGGAGGCCCATCGGAGTCGCTGCGGGGACGTTTGTGGCAGTCCTTGGAGATGTGCTCCGTACCGCCGCACCGCACGCACAGCGTGGGGTTATCGCACTGGGAGGCGATGTGGCCCTCCTCACCACAGTTGTAGCAGCACCCGTGCAGCACCGGCGGGACGCGGGAAGACGCACCATTCGCGGGCGGCCGCGCCGCAGGCAGAGGCCGGGGAGGAACCCGACCGGCACGGGACCGAGGGGCAGCACGCGGGGCGCGCGGGGCGCGCTGTGCCTGTCGCCTGCGCGGACCTTGCGTCTGCCACGCAGCTTCACCAGCGGGCGGTGCGGGAGCAGCGCGGCTCGGTCCCGCCCCGGCGTCCCATCCCCTCGAACCCAGACCCAGGCCCGGCGGCGCGACGACCTGGGAGCGTAGGGGAGGGACGGGCACGCGCGAGGTGACTGACGAACCACTGGTGTCGGAGCCTGACAGCTCGACCTGGCTAACCATGGGGAAAGGCAGGGAGGGGGAAGGGCTGGGGAGGAAACGGTGGCTGTCGGGGCCGGAGTGGAGCCCGGCAGGTAGGGCAGGGGATGCCGGCGCCGTGGCGGCGGCGGCGCTAGGGCAGACGCTCTCTCTCTCTCACGCTCTCACGCTCTCACGCAGAAAATGTTTCCATCAGACCAAAAGGCCAATGCTTAGTGTTTGGTTCAACCATTGCCAATATATGCTCTACCATCAACTCATCAGGCAATGTCAACGGGCTCATAGCCATATTGCATTCAATAAGTGAGTGTAGCCATGAGTCAGTTGCACCACACAAAGAGCAAGTACTTGTTGTGGAAATGTTTTAGTAAGTTTGCCATGGGCAAAGATTGTTGGGCCAATCTCCAAAGAAAGACCCTGATCTTTGATGGAACTCGAGTTTTCCAAAGCGAGGACCATCCCTTCTCTTCCTGAACATTCTTTGAAGTACTATTGATCCCCTCCAAAGAGTTTCCTCTAGTTGTCATTGTATTAACCACCATGCGATATGCAGACTTTACATTGAATTACATTTTCGTTCACAATTTCAGCTCCATCTACCGTGTCCTTTTGTTGAACCTCTTTCAGCCCAAAATAACGGCTCTCCTCAAACTAGCTCACTCAGCTTCTCACAACCCAAATAGATATCTGTCCCAAAAAAACCCAGACGGATAAGGCCTCCTTCAACTATCATAGCCCAGTAGCCCACAGACACCAGCCCACTCGTCCATCCTCGCTCCTAAGAAGGCGTGAATCCTATACACCGCCCGTTAGCGGCGCGGTTCAGAATTCCGCGTACCCCTTCGGCCGTGATCGGATATATTATGCCAAGCCCACTAAGCAAGGGTTCCTGCACTGTTTTTTATTTTTCTATTTTTTATTTTCTTTTCTGTTTTTCTTTTTCTTTTTCTTTTTCTATTTTTATTTTTATGTTTATTTTTTCACTTTACTTTACCATTTCTAAAATCCGAGCGGATTACTAGTTTTGTATAATTTTAAAAAAAATTTAAATTTAATTTCATTCAAATTTTCAAAAAAAGTTCATGAGTTTTATTTCTGGTCCACGAATTTTGAAAAATGGTTCAAGATTTTATTGAATATTTTTGAAGATTTTATAAATCTGTTCTTTTTTTCAAAACTAGTTCATGAATTTAGAAAATTGTTTCATGATTTTTGAAAATGCTCATGATTATTTTAAAAAAATTGTTCACAGATTTTTAAAGAAGGTTCATGATTTTTTATCAATATGTTCATATTTTTGAATATTTGCTCATAATTTCAATTTTGCTTAGATTTTTAAATTTTAAATTTTTTCTAGATTTTGAAAATGACTTATGAAAAAATTTCAAAAATTAAATGTGTTCATGTTTTTATTTTTTTCAGATTTCAAAAAATTTAGATTACAAAAAATGTTCGTCCTTGAAAAATCATAATCTAAAATGCAAAAGGAAATATAAGTAAATAATAAAGAAAAACAAAAAGGAAAAAAAGAATAAATACCTGATGGGCCGTGGTCCATTGAGCCGTTTCATGGGCGTGCGGTAAGCGGCGTTGCCTAGTCACGCCACTAAGAGGAGGTGGCAAGGAGCTCCCCTAAGAGGGTGATTTTACTTGCGGTCACCGAGTTCCTTGGCACAGGCTCACAGGTACCTTTGTTGCTTGTAATAGACGCCATTTGAAAAGTTGGATAGGTAATTCCTCAGAGGGCCCATACTGAACGAAATGAGGGCAAACCAAATATTGCCGCGACTTCTCCTATTTTGGGCCCATTGCGGTCCCGCATGTCAGTATTTCTCCGTTTCATGTTAGTTCCAGCGTGTCAATCTGCGTGGTAATTCGATGTAATAGGGTCACTCCGCAGCGGTGTACAGTCAAGATCTAGTTCGTCCCTCCGCCATTAACCTTGTCTGAACCCTAGGACGGCGGTGGCGGCGACACAGACAGATAGCGCTGCTTAAAGCTCTCGTGCCCGCGCCCGACGGCCTGCGGTGATGCCGAATGTCGAGCGAGCCATTGCTCGGAGATAGATCGCCATCGCCGGGAGATGAGCTGAGCAGCACAGAGGATGGAAGGGCCCGCAACTCAGGAATCATATCTCACCCTGAGCAGCCGGAGGAGGTGAGCTTCTCTTCTCTTATGTATTTTACCCTTCTTCATCGGTATCTGCTAGCTGGATGTAGGAAATCAAGATATATTTTAGCGAGAGATGTTTGTTAGTCGAACACTAACAAGCATTTCTTATTTCCCCAACTTTGTGTCGAGTAGGATTCGGAAAGATTACAGCCTCCTACAAATTCATCAGTACGTTGCTATGTTTGACAATGGGAACTCTGTAGCTATGGAGGGTCGTATGGTAACCTTGCTCGTTGCAGAAAGAAGCTTCAAGTCTATATCTGGGATGGTTGAACTTGTTCGTGGAATTGTTCCAATGGGCTCCGCACAAACTGCAGAATTCGAATGGGTATCACCGTGGGGGGTTGTTACACCTATGGACATGGAAAAGATTGAAGATCAATTGGAAAGGTTTGCAGACTCTCCTGGCCACATTTTGCATGCTAAAATTATTGGTGGAACACGAGATGGTGTTGTTGCCCGGGCATCCAAGAAATTTCCTGCTGATATTGTTCGTCATGCTGGTAATCAAAGAAAATCTGCTGCTGGTGCTCAAGCTGCTACACATCCTAGCAGTAAATCTGCTGCTATTGGTAACCCTGCTCCTGGTAAACATCATCCAGCTGCTGAACCTCCTGCTAGTGTTGAAAAACCTGCTGCTGCTGGTGCTGAAAAACCTGCTGCTGCTGAACCTCCTCCTCTTTTGAGAATGGTGGCCACATTCGACCCCTACACTGCAGAACTGGATGGTGGCTCAGATGTTCTCGTTCCAAAACACGATGTTGATGTCTACGTCGATCGCCAGAAGGGGATACAAGTAGGTGAACTGATTGGAAAGTTTAGTGAGAATTTGCTGCTGGGATCTCACCAAAAAGTAAAATATGTGTGGTGGAATAGAAGAATCCATGATTTCATTGAGATTGGCGTTAACAGTCAACCTAATTTAGATGTGGCATTGGAGAAATATGGAACGGGCAACCATATACTGTTTCTCGGTTGCGTAGGCACCCGTGCTGATCCAGAGGGGGATGGTTTAACTGAAGGTAACGGGAACATTCCTAGTTCCATGAAGGATTGGATCAGCCCTAGTAAGGTTTGCACTCGAAATTTTAGTCCAAAGAATACTGCAAAGGTTACTCCAACAGATAGTCTGAGGCGGAACCGCAAGCTCCTATGCAAGAGGACCTGTCCCAGAAAGAATGCCTCCGCGCAGTCTATGGCAGAGTGATTGTTGACCACCGAGGGGGAGAACACCCGCGAGAAGTCAACCAGAAAGAAGACCACCGAGGAGAACACCCAGTCAACCACAAAAAAGTCCACCGAGGAGAACACCCCCTTAACCACAAAGAAGACCACCGAGGAAACCACCCCCAATAAGTCAACCACAAAGAAGACCACCGAGGAAACCACCCCCAATAAGTCAACCACAAAGAAGACCACCGAGGATAAGACCCCCAAGATGTCAATCACAAAGAATACCACCGAGGAGAACACCCCAAAGAAGTCTACCACAGAGAAGACCACCAAGGAAACCACCCCCAAGAAGTCAACCACAAAGAAGACCACTGTTGGGGATATACCAAATAGGTATACCAGCGACGTAGTCCTAAATTAGCAAGCCAGTGTGGCCCATCAGGGGTGGTATGGCGGATTCGCCATACCGGGCGGCCCAGTTGCTGAAGTTGCCACGACGGTACTGGACCCAGGCGCTTATGGCGGATCCTTAGACAGGTCCATGGCGGATCCGGAAACAGGCCCATGGCGGACCACTAACGACATGCCCATGGCGGGTCTGGAGACGGCCCATGGCGGGTTACCTTGTAGTACACGCATAGGACTTAGTCTAGGACTCCAAGTTGTATCCGCTCCGGTACCAACGTGTAGCCCACGCCAGACGCCTTTATAAGCCCGGCGTGGAGCAGCCCTTGAGGCACGTTCTAGTCATACGGCTAATCGCGTAGCGAAACAGCCAACCTCATCATTGTAATCGAGCACTTGTTGCCATATAGTGAATTATAGCAGCACGTAGGATCTCGCCACCGTCGTGGGATCTGAAGCTGGGTAAACTCGTGCTACCACCGTCCCGGATCGCTCCTCCGTGTTCACCCCCTTCCACAAACCGCCATACCCCTACCTCTATGGCAGATCTGTTGACGAAACCATGACAGTTGGCGCCCACCGTGGGGCGAAGCGCGTCTAGAGCGCGGATCCAGGCGGGATCCGCCTTTGCAGGCATCGGCGACACCGTCGCCATCGGGCGCGTCCTCTACGATTCCGGCTTCCCCATCGTCCCAGCGGATAACCTCTGGGTGCCGGCTAGAGAAGACCCTGCTCGATTCACTGTCATTCCGATTGGAGATATCCATATCTTCATTGGAGAGACAAACCCTACCCCCGCTACGGAAACCAATTTCCGGCGGATCGGTATGGCTGAAATCCCCAAACGGACCGCTTTCGAGCTGGAGACGGAGGAGGACTCATCTGACCTAGAACTTTCCAAGTTGCCCAGATCGGATTTGAAAAATAATCCCACCCAGCCCGCCCTAGAGGTAGAGGAAGTGGTGGAAGACCGCTGTGAATCCGCTATGAGTAATCTAGCGTTAGAGACACCACGGTACTGCCTTGTTGCGTTCGCAGGCATCACTTCGGTATCTACCTCCAATGGAGAAGATAGCCCAGGTGAATCCATCCTTGAGGCACTTAACGAAAGTGGTGAATCGGATGACTGGGACAACAAGGGCTATGATTCTGACCATTACGACGCCGCCATGAGAAAAATCGAGGTGGAATTAGCGCAGCAGGCACTTGAAGAATAGCAAGCAGCAGCCAAGCAGGTGTTGATAACCAATAAAGGAGATGATGCTGGGCAGACAACTGGTGATCCGCCATCTCAGGCAGTCCACGACGTAGATGCTGGCAAAGAGCAGGGCAACCCGCCACCAGCCGCCGATCCCGCCACGGAGCAACTTCCTGAGATCCACGGCAGACCCAGGCCTCTGCAACCCGCCATCCCCAAGGACCAGCACCCAGAAAACTTCACGACCCCGCTGGATAAGGTCGTCTACGGAACTCTAGCAGATCCAATCACCCCTGACTATGTCAGAGATGTGAACGATCTCGAGAAGAAGAGGCGAGCACTCCTCAAGGAAGCAAAGCGAGTCGAGAAGATGGGCCAGCAGCTTGATGGCGACATTGCTAAAGCTCAAGACATGCTGAAGTGCGCAAGGAACATGGAGGAGAAGTATGTTACTCTCATCCAGAACCAGATAACCGAGGGAGGCGACCCGCAGCTGGTATGAAACCTTGAGTTCACCGTACCAACAGCGGAAACTCTGGCCAAGATGTACATCAAGAATCCGCCATACGTGGATAAAAACCGCGATGAAGTCAGGGCTACGCCCATTGAAAATATCGTGGCTGCAAAGGAGCTATTGGAGCATAATAAGAGCCCAGCAGCCCTAGAAACGGCGGTGAAACTGATGACCAAAGCATTAGTGCAGCAGGAGAAGGCTACGTCGTCACGACGGCTCGAATCTGATCCCGCGCTATGCAGGTCCAGCACTGCCTCTAAGGCTCGGGGGGCTGGCAACCATGGTACGCGCCCTGACAACGAATCTCATACCGGATCCTCAGAAATCCGAAGAAGAGAAGCTCGCAACCGGGCGAACGCCATCCCAATATCCTCCGATGACAAACCAAATGGCAAAGGCCCACAGAGAAATCCATCGCCACCCCACAAGAACTACCCTGCCTATGGATACCACCAAGACAATGTTGCCCCTCGCCATAAGACCAACATGCCGCCACCAAAGTATAAGACGTTCGAAGTCCCAAAGGGAGGGATCGTCATACGTGACAATGATGGCAAGCGAGGACGAAGCTGTGACGCTGGACATAGAGACGATCCGCCATGACGGGAAACCAGCAGAGACAGCGGATCCAAGAGAAGGGACCGATCTCGCCATGACGATGGCGCGCACCGTGGCGGCGACAAGGACAAGCATCGCTCCACTCGCCACCACGATGACAAAGGGCAAGGCTCCCGCCGCCATGACGACCATCCATCTCCATGAAGAACAGAAGGAAGCCGTCGTAGCTACAAAGATCAGTCGCAGGACGGCGAGAGTAAATGACGACGTGACCCTTCGCCATCCCCACCAGGGAGCCCCCATGGCGGCGGCGGTGGTGGTGGCGGACCAGCAAGGTCACGCAACTCTCGTAAGGATCCGCCGGACCAGAAGCCCTACGACGCTCGTACCCATCTAAACGAGATTGCCAAGTCTCAAACAGCCTTCTTCCTCGGCCCAAAGTGCTTTGGACAACGGATTCGTGATGAGCCCATACCGCATGGGTTCAAGATCGAGAAAAATATCCGCCAGTACAATGGAGTCGATAGGCCTTTAACTTGGCTACAAGACTACTTCAACGCAGTACAGTTCGCCGGGGGATCACCCAACGTTGCTGTCCGCTATTTGCCCCTGATGCTATCCGACACTACGAGGCAGTGGATCAATGACTTGGCAGAAAACTCCATCCAAACCTGGTTTGATATGCAAACTGCGTTCACCGAAAATTTCGAGGGGACTTACAAAAGACCCCATAACATTGGTGACCTCCAACGGTGCCGACGGGCCGACGACGAGACCTCCCGAACTTTCCTCGCACGATGGCTAGATATGAAGAACTCCTATGAAGGGGTTACTGACGAATCCGCCATCCTCGCGTTTATTGACAGTTTGGAGAGAGGCCAACTGCTCCGCCATCGCCTGTTGCGGGAAAGGAACGAAGGGAAACTGACCCTAAATTCCATGATCACCATTGCAAGCAACTACGTGGCCACCGACGATGATGCCCGCGAATCTCTGAAGGCTTCCGCCATCCAGAACGCTGGAAAGCGGAATAGCAGCAACAAACGGAAGAATCCGCCAGAAGAGCAGCAGGCTCCGGACATGGTGGCCACAACCTTCGCTGACAAGGGGCAAAGCGGCCAGCGTGGAAGAGGACGTGGTACTAGCAGTGGCCAGCTGCGGAGTTCTGCAACTCCCGCTTCGGTGCCATCCGCCCCCGTGTCTTACGACGAATACCGCGATATGCCATGTTTCGCCCATCGCGATGCTTCGGGAAAGTGCAACCACACCAACCGGAACTGCAAGTTTGTCAACGACCTCAAGGCGGATCAAGAAGCTGGCTTCAAGCGCAGCCGGCGACAACGGCCTCGTGGCAAAGGGAAAGCGGACAAAGGCAAGGAGTCCAGGGATGGCAGTGACATGGACGAAGACCCTGCGCCCAAACCCGCCGAAAAGGCAGAGGGTGGCGCTGGCAAGGGCAACCCAATCAAGGACAAAAAAGGTGCCTTTCACACATTCCTTTGACCCCCCACGGCCAAGGCACAGAGAGCTGCTATGCTCTCACTCAATGCCACCGTGCCAAAAATCCGCCAGTACGTCCGATGGTCCGAAGTACCGGTGCACTGGAGCCGCGATGATCATCCAGAGCACATCCCAGATGGATATTACGCCATGGTGGTATGCCCTGTAATCCATGGCTATGAGTTCTCCAAATGCTTAATGGATGGCGGCAGCAGCCTGAACATCATGTACGTGGAAACTTTGACGAAGCTCGGCCTTACCAAGACCCAACTCCACCATAGCGCGGTCACCTTTTATGGGGTGGTTCCTGGTCGCCAAGCCAAGTCCCTCGGGTCCATCACACTCAAGGTTGCCTTCGGTAGCGAGGAAAATTACCGTGAAGAGCCTATAACCTTTGAGGTTGTCCCGTTCAAGAGCACATACCACGTGATCTTCGGTCGCCCTACCTTCCACAGCTTCCATGCCAGGCCATGTTACATCTACAATCAGCTGAAGATGCCAGGCCCGGATGGCATAATTACCATTTATGGCAGTTTCAGAAAGGCAAAGGAGTGCGAGGAAGGAGAAGCCGCCTTCGCGGAAGCAGTGTTCTTTGGTGAGGAGTTCAAAGAAATCCACGCCGCTACGGACCCCGCGGAGATGCCGACATCCAAGCAGGAGATTTCCGCCTCCCCGCCCACCTTTAAGCCTACAGTCGACACAAAACATGTGGAACTTGTCGCTGGCGATACCGCCAAGACCACCTCCATTGGGACAAACTTGTCCCCCAAATAGGAAAGCGCGCTCGTCGAGTTCCTCCATGAGAACCGGGACATCTTCGCATGGCAGCCATCTGACATGACGGGTGTACCCAGGGAACTCGCCGAGCACGCTCTGCAGATAATTCCTGGCTCCAAGCCAGTAAGACAAGCCATGAGACGCTTCGGAGATGAAAAGCGCCGCGCCATAGCAAAGGAAATTTCCAAGCTATTGAAAGCAGGCTTCATCAAGGAAGTGATCCATACTAAATGGGTGGCAAATTCGGTGCTAGTTCCTAAGAAAAACACAAAAGTTCTGCGCATGTGTGTAGATTACACTGGCCTGAACAAAGCGTGTCCAAAAGACCCTTTTCCCTTGCCTCGCATTGACCAAGTCATTGACTCGACGGCGGGATCAGAGCTGCTGTGTTTCTTAGATGCCTACTCAGGATACCACCAGATCAAGATGAAAAAGTCCGATCAGGTCGCTACGTCGTTCGTAACACCTTACGGCACATATTGCTATGTCACAATGCCATTCGGTCTGAAAAATGCAGGAGCAACGTATCAGCGCACTATGCAAAAGTGCCTGGCGGATCAAATCGGACGAAATATCCACGCATACGTGGACGACATAGCGGTTATGTCTAAAAAGCAAGATGGCCTTATAGCGGATTTGCAAGAGACCTTCGACAATCTTAGGAAGTACAACATGATGCTTAACCCCACGAAGTGTGTCTTCGGGGTGCCAGCTGGACAACTTCTAGGATTCATCGTCTCCCACCGCGGAATTGAGGTTAACCCGGAGAAGATCAAGGCAATCCTCGACATTTCCCGGCCCATATATCTAAAAGATGTACAGCGACTCACAGGTTGCGTGGCAGCAGTGAGCAGGTTCATCAGTCGTCTTGGCAAGAAGGCTTTGCCACTCTACAAGCTGATGAAGAAATCAGACGAATTCGTCTGGACCGACGAGGCAGACGCTGCACTTAAGGATCTGAAGAGAGTGTTATCCACTGCACCAGTCCTAGCGGCTCCCGAAGACCAGGAACCCATGTTACTATACATGGCGGCAACTAACAGGGTGGTCAGCATCGTCATGGTGGTAGAACGTAAGGAAGAAGCGCAGGAGTATGGTGTACAGCGACCAGTCTACTATGTCAGTGAGGTCCTGACGGAATCCAAGCAGCGCTACCCTCACTACCAAAAAATTGGCATATGGAGTTTTCCTAGCTTCTCGTAAGTTGAGGCATTACTTGTATGACCATAAGATCACAGTGGTGAGCAAAGCCCCACTGAAGGACATCATCAACAACAGCGACGCAACAGGACGAGTTGCGAAGTGGGGCATTGAATTGGCCTCTTTTGACATCGACTATAAGCCTCGCACCGCCATCAAGTCTCAGGATCTGGCGGAATTTATGGTGGATTGGAAGGAAGCGCAGGAAACTATGCCCATCCCATAACCAGAGCATTGGGTGATGCACTTTGATGGCTCGAAGTTGCTACACGGCTCGGGGGCTGGAGTGACACTCAAATCTCCCAAAGGAGATGAGCTAAGCTATGTTCTCTAGATCCACTTCCCCACCACCAACAACATCACGGAATATGAAGCTTTACTGCACGGGCTACGTGTCGCAAAGGAGATCGGCGTACAACACATCATGTGCTGTGGAGACTCTGACCTTGTGGCTCAGCAGGTGGCTGGCACATACAAAGCTCGGAACGAAGTTATGGCGGCATATAGAGACGAAGTGGATGAGATGGCCAAAAGTTTCCTCGGCTACGACATAAAACACGTACGACGAGAAGATAACATGGCGGCCGATACCTTGTCCAAACTAGGATCTAGCCGTAAGGCAGTTCTGCCAGGAGTATTCCTCGAGCATCTGCGCGTACCATCGGTAAAGATGGTGGACCCAGAAAATCCGAAACTAGCAAGCTCCCCCGTCATGGCGATTTTGCCCAGCAATCCACCATGGGCAGAGCCCTACCTGGAATTTCTGACGAACAAGAAGCTACCCAAAGACGAAGTCCAAAAAAGACAAATCGAGCATAGAGCCAAAGCGTACACCATCATAGATGGCCAGCTCTACAAACGAAGCACCTCGAGAGTTTTCATGAAGTGCATATCCCAAGTGGGTGAAATCGAAATACTAAGAGAGATCCACGAAGGCGAATGCGGGCATCACGCCGCCGCCAGATCCCTAGTAGCTAAAGCATTCCGCCATGGATTCTGCTGGCCAACAGCCAAGGCAGATGCAGACCGTATTGTAGAGCTCTGCCACGGTTGCCAGATGTACTCCAAGCAGACCCATATGCCCGCCACAGCACTGCATACGATTCCTATAACTTGGCCTTTTGCAGTTTGGGGGCTGGACATGGTGGGTCCGCTAAAAACAGCACCTTCGGGATTTACGCACCTCCTGGTAGCGGTAGACAAATTCATGAAGTGGGTGGAAGCTAAGCCCATCAGAAAACTTGATGGCAAAACTGCCCTCAAATTTGTCAAGGACATTGTGGTTAGATTCGGCATCCCACATAGCATCATCACCGATAATGGCACTAATCTGTCTCAGGGAGAAGTTGAAGAATACTGCCTTCACAACGGAATCCGCCTTGACCTAGCATCTGTGGCACATCCACAGTCTAATGGCCAAGTTGAGCGGACCAATGGACTAATCATATCAGGGATTAAGCCACGCCTAGAAGCACCGCTGCACAGAGCAGCTGGAGCCTGGGTAGAGGAATTGTCATCTGTGCTATGGAGTCTACGGACCACGCCAAACAGATCAACTGGCCTTACCCCTTTCTTCTTAGTCTACGGAGCAGAGGCAATCTTGCCAAGTGATGTTCAGTACGATTCTCCAAGAGTCGAGGCCTACAAGGAAGAAGATGCAGAAGCGTCCAGACAACTATCTGTGGACCTGCTGGAAGAAGAACGAGACCTAGCAGCCCAGAGATCCGCCATCTACCAGCAGAATCTCCGCCACTATCACAGCCGGCGAGTTCGCCAATGCTCATTTAAAGAAGGTGACCTAGTGCTACGCCTCAAGCAGCAGAAGTCCCACAAGCTATCCCCGCCTTGGGAAGGACCCTTCGTCATCAGCAAAGCTCTACTGAATGGTTCCTACTACCTCGTTGATATTCGCGAGCTAGATAAGCGACCAAGTAAGAAGCGCAAATGAAGAGACCCTGACGATATCTACGACGAGACAGATCGTCCATGGAACATCGCACAGCTACGTCCTTTCTACACTTAGCACTTATCTAGATATGTAATAGGCACCTCTATATGATCAATGAAATAAAGCATTTGGTTCACTCTTGATTTTTTCTGAGTCTTTTACCTCCTTTATTGTTCATTTAGATCGTATAGAACCTTTTTGCGCAATTGTGCTTTGCACTTGCGTCTCTTTTAAATCCGCCATAAGCGGTCTGCGTAGCTTTTTTATGTTTTGATCTTCATTCGATGTTTTCTGTGTGGATTCCAGAGTAGTGACTTTTTGACGATCTAAGCCGCCATCTGCTCAGGGTTTTGGACGGTTGCTATTAAGTATCGTCGCCCTAGCGGATTGTTCATACGAAGATTTCGCCATCTCACGAAAATTCAAGCACAGAGAGCCGGATGGAGGATCGCATAATCCTACGCGTGAAAAAAATTCAAAGTGTTGTTTTTTGGGCATGTCAAAAACTGCAAGTTGCATAAAACTAGGCCTGGCAGTTTCTTCGCACAATCAAACCACTTCATAAAAACAAGCTGCAAGAGTTCAAAAGCATTCCACTGATCCGCCACAAGCAGATCAGTCACAGTGCAGAAACATTCACACGCAGTTTAAGTTTAAATTACAGACCCACTCAGGGGTCGAATTGATGCAAAGTATTTTTTCCTGCCATATTGCAGGGCACGTCCTAAGAAGGCGGCGGAACCTTGGAGGACACCTCGTCACCGCCATCACCACCTGCAGTAGCCGCGGAGGCTGATGCCGAAGCCTGGCTTGGTGACCCTGGCAGCTCGTATGCTTCATAGTATACGTTCAACTGAGTGCCAAGGGCACACAATTGATCGTATCCAAGCATGCTCTGCCAGATGGCGGCCTCGTCCACCGGCGCACCGTCCTCGCCGCTCTCCGGGATGCCGGAGGTGAGCAGGTCCAGGTCCATATCGGCATAGTGGGCCTTCGCCAAGGTTAGAGCGGTCCTGGCACCACCCCGAGCAGAGGACTGTTTCCAGTCCGCCATGAGCCCTGGCACTAGCAGCAGCTTCTGGGTAAGCGCAATGGCTGAGAGGTTGGAAGAACCCGCTATCTGCAGGCTCCCGCACGCTTGGCGACCAGCGTTGAGAAGGCCATCAAGCTCCTTCTTCGCTGCGTCGGTGGCCATGCGCAAGCCTTCGGCGGTATCCGCCTCGCCCTGCCCCAAAGCGACTGCATTGTGGAAAAAGAAGATGCGTCACGCACGACATAGCAGAAATTGAAAAACTTTACGTTATAAGAAGAACTGGTACCTAGCAAGGTGTCCTGGAAGTGATGGAGGAGCTCGTTAAAGCCTTCACGCCGCTTTTCAAAATCAGCAGCGGCTTTGCGGAGATCCTCTATCTCCTTGTCCTTCTTGAGGTTCTGGCGCTTCTGGTCCTTCAGCTGCTCTTTGAGGAGGGTGTTTGCGGCCAGAGATTTCTGGAGCTGCTGCTGCAGCCCATCCATCGCAATGGCGTGGCTCTTCTCCACCCCCTCAAGTGTGGACTTGAGTTTGGCAACATCTGCATGGCGGAAGTATCATCACATCATTGATTGAATAAGCATAAGGGAATTAAAATTGGTTAAGTAAATTACCGCTATTCTCAAGCTGTTGCTGCAAATCCGCCACAAGAGCGCTTTTGGTTGCCAGCTCCTTCTCTTGCGAGCTGACAACCTGGACCAGGTCCTCTACCACCTTCTTGTAGTTCTGGCAAAATAATTTGAAGTGTTAGTCACTCTTAGAGCTTTATGCCGGATAGGTATCCGCCATAACGCTCGGGGGCTACTCACGATGATTTTTTAGTCACTCTTAGAGCATCATGATGAATATAATCCGCCATGATGCTCGGGGGCTACTTATGCTGATTTTTTGTCTTCCTAAGAGCTTTATGCCGAATAGTTATCCGCCATAACGCTCGGGGGCTACTCAGTATGAAATTTAAAAGTTCTCTATAGAGCACTATGTGAACTACCAGCGCTCGAAGGCTGTGCTATTCAAAAACTTACAGAAGTCACTCTTGAAGCCCCATAGCAGATCGAATTTACAAATCCGCCATGGCGCTCGGGGGCTACTGGGAGTACATACCTCTTTGACAAGACTGGTTCTCTGAACAAACGCTGCCATAGCAGATGACACATGGTTACTGGCCTCCTCTTGTAGATTGTCAAGGCGGAAAAGAGCTTCTGATTTCTTCTTCCACTTTGAGGCCTCCCCAGCTCCTGTGTCCGTTTGGACGGTTTTTCCGCTAAAACTCACCTTCTTGGCACCTTTAGCTGGGCGATCTGACGGTCCAACACTTTTCTCTGGAGCATCCGCCACTTTGCTAACATGCTGGGAAGAAGTGGAAGGCCCAGTTGGGCGAGCAGGAGCATCCGGTGTAGGTGGAATGGCAGCAGGAGATGGTTTGGCCCTTGGAGGTTTCTGGCCAGCAACTTTTCTTCTTTTGTGCGCAGCAGTCAGTCACAGATTAGAATAGTCAGGTTATACATGGTATGAAGGCAAGTTATGATTATCCTTACTTCCGCTCTGGCAGATTGATAGTGGCAGAATGCTCGGGCACGGTGTCCAGATGGCCGCGAAGAGCAGGGGATAGATGGTGAGAGAGGACTCTCTTCCGCCACTACCTCCTCTTCCGCCACTACCTCCTCTTCCGCCACCTTCTGTCCTTTGGGAGACGAGGATGTCTCGTCCTCATCATCAGTAAGCTCTTTCGTCCGAGGATAACGGACGAGGCGGCTCAGCTCGGAAGGTGGTAGGGAAGAAAGCTGCGGAGAAATACGAAGTTATTTAAGAAGAACCAGCTGTTATGGCGGAATAAGGAGGGACTCACCTTTGGACAACTGCCATTCTCATACATAGGGATCTTTAGCTTCAAAGGCTTATCCCGCCCCACCTTAATGATGTTGCGAATTCGAAGCTCGATCTCTTCAGCAGATAGTTCCTCCTTGGAATAGCGCTGAGGATCATCAACTCCGCTATATTCGCACATCAGGGATGGGCGGTATTGAAGAGGCTGAATCCGCCGTGAGATCCAGCAGTAGATGGTATCGGCACCTGTCAGTCCAGAGAAGACAAGTTTCGAAATTCGTCGTGAGCATAGCTGACATTCATCATCCATTGTAAAGTCGTCCATGACGCCCCAGCTATCCTGCTCCTCGGCGGGGCCATCAACAAAAGACCGCAGGCCGAACTTCCTTTCAGGAGGGGCCTGGTCAGCCAGATAGAAGAAGGATCCCCGCCATCCCTTTGCAGAGTCATGAGGGATAATGTAGGGGTAGGATTTCCCGCTCCGAGGAACAAAGGATATCGATCCGCAATTGCGAGGATCTCCGTTCGCATCCCGGTTGTGGCGGATATTAAAGTATAAGCGGAATAAATCTCCGCGTGGGCTGATACCCAGATACCCCTCGCATAGCTCGACAAATCCCGCTAGGGCAGTGAAGCTATTTGGAGCAATGTGGTGTAGCTGTAACCTGTAGTGCCAGAGAACGCCTTTCAGGAAGTAGGATGGCGGAAGACTGAGGCCACGATCAATGTGGGACTTCAGTATGACGACCTCTTCATCTGAAGGAGCTGGCATTGCTTCACCAGGTTCAACCCGCCATCTGGAGATCTCCTTAGCAGCTATGCGGCCTTCCTGCTCCAGGGAAGATAGAATCTCCTCATTTATGTTACAGGAGTCCCAGTCTCCTCCTGAAGTCTCGGGCATGGCGGACTCTGTATCAGAAGACCGCGCTGAGCCCTTAGCAACTTTGGACTTGGAGGCTTGGCGAGGCGATTCTGGTTCCATGGTGGCTAGCGGCGTGGCGGTAATAACTTCCAAGATTTCAAGCAAAGACGAGGAAGACGAGGCCAGCTTGTAGCGGAAAATGTCGCCGGCGGTGAGGATTTTCCGCGGCGGCTCGTCGGAGATGATGGAGCTCTCGTGGCAGCGCTAAAGAGAGAGAAAGCGACGGGGCGAATGAGGGGTAAACCGGCCGGGGGTGAGAGGCCGGGGTATATATAGACCCCGGGCCTCGAGATTCGTGCCCGCCATCACCACCACTCGTCCCGATCGCAGAAACCCTAATCCGATGACACGTGTCCAGGGGTAAAAAAGTAACTTGGCGAAAACAGTGCATGCACTGTAAATCTTGCCCTAGAAGGAACTACGTACCAAAATTTACGGCGGATTTCCACAGTATGATCCAATGGATCCCGAAAATCTCGCTAAGATAACTACGTCGCTTGATCCATTATTTACGGCGGATTAATAGATGGAAGAAGGAACATCAAGATGACCGCCATCCCAGCACAGAAGGGAAGAAGAGCTATGGCGGAAGTATTTCACCAAGAACATGCATGGCGGATGTAGATGGTAATCTTGAAGTTCCCTGGGGGCTACTGTTGGGGATATACCAAATAGGTATACCAGCGACGTAGTCCTAAATCAGCAAGCCAGGGTGGCCCATCAGGGGTGGTATGGCGGATTCGCCATACCGGGCGGCCCAGTTGCTGAAGTTGCCACGGCGGTACTGGATGCAGGCGCTTATGGCGGATCCTTAGACAGGTCCATGGCGGATCCGGAAACAGGCCCATGGTGGACCACTGACGACATGCCCATGGCGGGTCCGGAGACGGCCCATGGCGGGTTACCTTGTAGTACACGCATAGGACTTAGTCTAGGACTCCAAGTTGTATCCGCTCCGGTACCAACGTGTAGCCCACGCCAGGCGCCTTTATAAGCCCGGCGTGGAGTAGCCCTTGAGGCACGTTCTAGTCATACGGCTAATCGCGTAGCGAAACAGCCAACCTCATCATTGTAATCGAGCACTTGTTGCCATATAGTGAATTATAGCAGCACGTAGGATCTCGCCACCGTCGCGGGATCTGAAGCTGGGTAAACTCGTGCTACCACCGTCCCGAATCGCTCCTCCGTGTTCACCCCCTTCCACAAACCGCCATACCCCTACCTCTATGGCAGATCTGTTGACGAAACCACGACAACCACCGAGGATAAGACCCCCAAGAAGTCAACCACAAAGAAGACCACCAAGGAGAACACCCCTAAGAAGTCAACCACAAAGAAGACCACCGAGGAGAACACCCCCAAGAAGTCAACCACAAAGAAGACCACCGAGGAGAACACCCCCAAGAAGTCAACCACAAAGAAGATCACCCCCAAGAAGTATACCAACAAGGAGTCCACCCCCACCGGAAACACTAACAAGGAGTCCACCCCCAAGAAGGACTGGACGTTAGCAGACTCAGATAACGATGATACTTGTCAATGGGAATGCCAATTGGATGAAGATTTTATGGAACAAAGGGCAGAACCACCATCAGTAGTATAGACAGATGTGGGAGAAAATTTCTTAGCACAACAAGTAGATTGGCAGACTGTCAATGTCAAACCCATGGGAGGTGATGGCGTCGACGAACCCATGGCAGAGAAAATAATGTGTGATGTACTTGGCATCGCTAGTGAACCTAGTGATGATGATGTAGAGGAAGACAATGAAGGTCCTCCCGTTTCGGACATAGGGGAAGATGAGGACAGTGAAATAGAGGTGCTGGAACAAGAAACAGGTGATAATGTAATCGATGAATCACTAATGGAGGAAGCTGCCATCCCGGTAGATGATGAGGTCACTAGCGAGTTAGCGATAACATATGATCCAGTGGTACCTGTAATTATGGTGGGCACATACTTCACCAACATGGTAGAATTCAGGAAAGCATTTGCGCAATATTATATCATCGGAGAGTTTGACATCTTCAGAACTAGAAACACAAGGAAACGGTACGAGGTGAGGTGCAGATTAGACTACTACAATGGGGAGAGGATGAAGGATCAATGCCCATGGAAGATCTCCGTTAGGATACTTCCTGGTGGAGAAACAGTTAGGGTACTTACAAGCTTTCCTCGTACACAAATATCTATTTCTAACTGATGGGTTCGGGTTTTCATATGTGAAGCAAGTTTAGGAATTATTATGAAGCAACTAATGTATAAAATGAATGTTCCGATGCAGGTGAACAACATGGGACCTGCACAGAGGTGTCCAACAGGCTGCAAACTAAGATCTTCTTGTGCAACTCAAGAATGGGTTGAGAAGCATGCTTTGGCCATTCTTAAGAAAACGCCAAATGAGACTGCCAAGGCGATTCAGGTAAAGTTTATGACTGATTACAACGTCGAGCTACCGTATCACATAGTTTGGAAAGGTAAAGAGAGAGCTTTGCAAACACTATACGGGGACTGGGAAAATAGTTTCAGGCTGTTATACAGCTTCAAGGCTGAAATACAATCTAGGTCTCAAGGTAGTGTTGTCGAGATTGACACGAAAGAGAAGAAGGGGAACATATATTTTAACCGTTTTTATGGCCCTTGAGCCCTGTATTCAAGGGTTCAAGGAGGGTTGTAGGCCATATTTGAGTATAGACTCCACTGTCCTCACTGGCAGATGAAATTGTTGTCTAGCATCAGCGACAGCACTGGATGGGCACAACTGGATGTTCCCGGTGGCATTCGGCCTGTTTCAGTCGGAATGTGAGGCGAACTGGGAGTGGTTTATGAGGCAACTGCATAGATCAATAGGTGATATTTCACCACTGGCCATAAGCACTGATGCATGCAAAGGATTGGCAAATGCAGTTCAGACAGTATTTCCACATGCTGAACAAAGAGAATGCCATGCTCATTTGATGCTGAACCTGTACAGGCACTACTCAGGCACTGTATATCGCTACATGTGGACTGCTGCTAGGGCCTACAAGCCTGAGAGCTACAAATTTTTTATGGACATGATACATGCTGAGAACTCTGATTTTGCCATATACTTGGAAAGGAATCACAGCCTTTTATGGATGAGGAGTGCTTTTAATCCCGCAATAAAGTGTGATTACATAAACAACAACCTTGCTGAAACCGTAAATAACTGGGTCAAAGACTCAAAAGACCTTCTAGTTCATATGTTGATGGACACCATACGAGGTATGTTGATGAGGCTGATAAAAGTAAGAAGAGATATTGGGGATAGACTAAAAGGGCACATTCTACCCACTGTTATTCAGCAAATAAACCAGAGAAGTCGAGGTCTTGGTTACCTTAGAGTTGGAGAGTCTAACGACCACAGCTGTGAGGTCAGAGATTTGAGCCGGAATGGCCTAAGGCATGTCATGAAGATTGACAGTAGAGAATGCAGCTGCCTAGAGTGGCAGCATACTGGGAAGCCATTCCCACACGCGTTAATCTTCTTGGTTCACAAAAGAACTCTGCCACACCTTGATCAATATGTGAGTGAGTACTTCTCTTTGGCTAAATTTTGAGCTACCTACGCAGGTGCCGTCCCTCCTTGCACAGACCAGTCACAGTGGCCTGTGGTTCAACTACCTTTCAAGTTGTGCCAGCCAAATGTTAAAAGAGGCAAAGGAAGACCTCAGAAGAGTAGGTTCAAGAATTTCATGGAGAAGCAGGGCATGCCTTTTAGTGGTAGCAAGAAAGGCAAAAACATATGTAAGCAATGCAAATGTATTGGACATAGAGCAGCGGGGTGTCCTTTGAATGGACCAAAGCCTAGGTATGAAGTATTTGCGTGTATGATCTTTATTTATAATTAGGTAATATCTATGCTTACCTGGGGCTTACCTTCTTTCTAACATTTGTCAGGAAGCGCAAGACAAGGTGCAAGACTGCTGATGTTGTCTATGTGCTTCACGAGGAAGTTGAGTGGAGTGATGATGACACGGGATCTGATTCAGATTGGCCGGACATTCCAGAACCTTCTGATCCAACATACAAGAAGGCGAGAAAACTATCCCCAAATAGGAAGAAGACAGCTAGGTTGGAGTAAGACTAATTCAGTCTTTTTTCTGAGTGCTCTGTCTCTGTAATACAACAAAATTCTGAAAACTATTTTTCCGGAACATGTGTGTTTGTGGGTGCATTGTAAAACAGGGGCCCTAGACCTGCCCGAAATTCTGTCCGAACTGTATTTGTTATGGAATTTGTAATTTGTAAACTATGTACTCATTTTTAATAAGCCTTGTTTGACATTATGCATATGTTCTTATTCGGTGGTAATGTTCAGAGGGACAGTCAGAAAAGGCAGAATAAATGGCGCAGGATAATATTTCACATTACACAATATTTGGGTCCTTACAGTTCTGCTTTTCAGGTGCTAGACATCATAATACCAACATAAACTGCAAATGCCATGGAACATATCCATATGAAAAACAGATTGTTTCCACCATCTGCCCTAACCTTGATCTGCTCTATTTTAGCTGCTTGCTTCTACAACTGAGCATGCACACCACCACTCTGCTCGAGCTTCCGAAGTTGGTCCAGAAGCTCCTTGTTTTCATCAAGCAGCGCATGGTTCTCCTCCATCTTCTCCCATACAGCATCACGAAGATCACGAACAAGCTCTCTCTAGAAAACTGGCAGCGGGTCGTCCATCCACTCATACTTCTCACAGCCTCGGCCCTTACCTTCCTGCCAAAAACATAGTAAAGGAAGAGGAAAGATGTGAGAATTAAAATAACTAAACTGGCAAACAAACATGATTAGTTTACAATAATACCGCGCGGATGCCACAGTTGTAGAATCTTCTCCCAGTGTTTTCATCCGTCCACGCAATCCATCTCGGCATCTTTACTCCACAGTCACAGATTTTGTCCGGCGAATAGTCGTAGGGCTTACGACGGTACGGGATAGGGGGGCGTCGGCGAGCCGACCCTGATTCTGCCCGCGAAGAACTGCAATAGCTGCGAACCATTGCCTTGCACCCAAGGGAGAGCAGAGCAGAGGGACTAGGTGGGGAACTAGAACAGCAGATGTGAGCTAGCTGGAAAAGAATCGTAGGTGCAAGGGGGAGATGGGAAGAAGGAAGAATCGGAGTGACGACGCTGCTCTTGCATCCGGCAGTTATACCAGGGCGCCCCCCAGAATATGACCATTTGAGTATGACAGGTGGGATCGTGCAACACAACTATGCCACCAATGAAATTGCCATCATGGAGACAAAGAAAATGTATTGTTTACAAGCGTGGAAGCTATACACAGTCGCTGGGGGCATGTGCTTCCATGGAGAGCTACCCTGTCAAAAAGATCTGTTTCCCTCTGGGCAGACACCACGATCACTAGCCTCCGCCTCCTGTTCTTCACACGAGCGAGCCCTACCCATAGTTCAGATGCCTCGCACCAGCCGCTACAACACCTCCCGCGCACGATGCGGAAGCTCCACCCCAGGCCTCAGCCACGCCACCCCAGGCCTCAGCCACGGCGGCGGTACGTACTACCACAGCGGGAACTCCATGCCCGGTCGTGCACAGCGCGGCAGGTCAAGCCGCCACCGCATCAGATGGCCATGGTGGCTTGAACCGAGCAGCAATGCATCTACTCCAACTCCTACTTCTTCGACCTCGAGTAGGTCTGGCAGTGGCTCCAGCAGGCCTCGCAGTGTAGGCCGGTTCAAGACCGCCCTCAAACCCGTACCGTTCATCAATCTTGAATCGAACGATGAGGACGGCGGCGTCAACACTGAGCAGCCAAGATCCGCCGCCGCAAAGTTTGCGCGAGACATGAAGATGGCCATGACCAGGTCATTGGAACCCTAGGGCAGGGGGAAGGGCAAGGCAACCACGATGGAGGATGAAGCAGAGGGCAAGGACAAGGCCCCAACGGAGGTCGACTCCGACGACTCCGATGACGTCATGTACTGGGTTTAGCTAGTGGTTAAGTTAGTAATCTATGAAGAAAATGCAAATGGCATGCATATTAGCTAGCATTTTCTGTTCAATGCAATTTATCTTGCGTAAGATTTGACCCTTCCATTTTTAGTTAATATATAAAATATAATGCATTTTTTCTTCCGGCATGTCCTGGCATGCCTTCTCGTGTATGCGGACCGGTTCCTTCTCGTCGAAGGGTCTAGCCAGGACCCTGGCACTGGCACGATGGGACAGGGCAGTGACCGTCCGTTAATCGGCGCCACGTATCCACCCGTGTGCTAGGCGGGGGCTCTATTTTTTCATTTATGGAGGATATAGCTTGCATGAGAAGGCTAGAAGACAGAGAGCAGTGGTTGGACCACGGGCTGGGCTATTTGACTATCTTGCAATATTATTCATTCACCTACTTCCTTCTCCTTCCTCCTGCCCGGCCCCCCATCCGCCCTGTCTAGCCATGCCTCCAAAGAGAAACCGCCCCCTGACGACTCCGGAAGTGGAGAGAATGGAGAGAGCTCGCCACCGGAAGGAACTTGCTCCATCCATTAGAGAAAGCCCTCACATAGAGTCGCAATCTTTGCTCTCCCTGATGGAGAAGGCAAAACTTCAATCAGGCAAGGGCTCATCCGGTTACTGGGATGAATTCTTCTTCTTCTTCATCATCTTTATGTTCTTCTTCTTCTTCCTCCTCTATAACTCATTACCGTGGAATAAAATGTTCCAGAGCCGGCGGAGCCATGATGGTTTTGTAGGGTGTGCCTCTCTCCCAAAAAATGGCAGCGGTGATCCAGAACCCGATGCCCACATTTCCCCAGCTCAGCGAGGTAAGCACTCTCTAATTGTGTTGACATGCATTGGGGTTCTTGCGATTCTGACTTAGGTGAGTGTAGAGTGCTTTACCTGTAATGGGGTTTTTGCGAGGACGCCACTGCCACTTAGTTGGCGTCCTTGGTAGAAATAACCCTGTTTTTATTTTATACAGGAAAAGAAGGTGGGGCTGAACCCAGATATGGCGTCCTGACTTAATGAACGGATAGCCAAACAAAGGGAGAAAAATTGACCCAGGAAGTGGATATGGCTAAAGTCCTCTTAGTTGCCAAGTGCCTTGCTCGTGAGCGCAAGCAGCTTGTAAAGGAGAATCAAAAGTGGTCGGAACTGCACAAGGAAGCCAGAGCCTCGGCACATAAGAATACAGCCAGGATCAAAGATCTATTGGAGGAAAATTTGAAGCTAACAAACAGTACTGTCACCCTGGAGATCACATGCAGGAACCTGCTGGCTGAAAACGAGAAAGCACTCAGGGAGCTCGTGGATTCCAAAATGAAATACCTCGCAAGCTGCCAACTCGTGGCGTCTCTTGAGAAGGAAAATGAGCAGCTACGCGCCCGGCTTGAACCCTGATGTGTCGTGCTTTCGCAATAAAATTATGTAATGAACTGAACACATTGAAGTACTTTGTGTTTATTATGTTATGAACTGTTATGAAACCATGTCATGCAATGTTTGGAAGCACCTCTCTGTGAGAGAGTCCACATGTGAACCCTTGGGATAGCATGTTTGGTATTTTTCCTAGGTGATGCATCACTCACCATGACTCCATGCACTGTTTTTCCATTTTTTTGATTTTTTCTGAATTCCCTAGGCCCCCCTCCGAGATCTAGGTCAGACTCGCGGTGCCATCGATGTCTGCCAGGTGGGGTGGGAACCATGGTTTGGTCTCGGTTCTAGGGTCCCACACCCCTAGGGGACCTCCCTGTATTTTCCCCTAATTTTTCTGGTGTGCATTTCTTGTAGCCCCAGTGCAAAATTGGATTAAAAAGGATTTAGGGCAAAAATAATTCATTATATGACAGCAGGCCGAGATAATTCCTAGCCTCCTGGATGTGGCATCCCTGGCAGGTCCCCCACCCATGAAAAATAGAGTAGTCATGTTTTGCACACTGCCCTTGGTGGCCACTTCATAGAAAAGCACCTGTTTCGGCCCCTCCGGGCACCTAAAAAATGGGAAATGCATTTTTTATGTCGAAACTGAAAAAACACTAGTTGCAAAAGTGGTTGGGAATGCAAAGATGCACATCTCCACCAAAAATGGGACCATGGTTCCAAAGTTTGTTGTGGAACTTGCACAAACCATGGTCATCTGCCAAGGAAGACCAGGAGAACTCCTGCCTGGAAGCACCTCTCTGTGAGAGAGTCCACATGTGAACCCTTGGGATGGCATGTTTGATATTTTTCCTAGGTGATGCATCACTCACCATGACTCCATGCATTGTTTTTCCATTTTTTTTGTTTTTTTTCTGAATTCCCTAGGCCCCCCTCCGAGATCTAGGTCAGACTCGCGGTGCCATCGATGTCTGCCAGGTGGGGTGGGAACCATGGTTTGGTCTTGATTCTAGGGTCGCACACCCCCAGGGGACCTCCATTTATTTTTCCCCAATTTTTCTGGTGTGCATTTCTTGTAGCCCTAGTGCAAAATTGGATTAAAAAGGATTTAGGGCAAAAATAATTCATTATATGGCAGCAGGCCGAGATAATTCCTAGCCTCCTGGATGTGGCACCCCTGGCAGGTTCCCCACCCATGAAAAATAGAGTGGTCATGTTTTACACACTGCCCTTGGTGGCCACTTCACAGAAAAGCACCTATTTCAACCCCTCCGGGCACCTGAAAAATGGGAAATGCATTTTTTATGTGGAAACTGAAAAAATACTAGTTGCAAAAGTGGTTGGGAATGCAAATATGCACATCTCCACCAAAAATGGGAACATGGTTCTAAAGTTTGCTGTGGAACTTGCACAAACCATGGTCATCTGCCAAGGAAGACCAAGAGAACTCCTGCCTGGAAGCACCTCTCTGTGAGAGAGTCCACATGTGAACCCTTGGGATGGCATGTTTGTTATTTTTCCTAGGTGATGCATCACTCACCATGACTCCATGCACTGTTTTTCCATTTTTTTATTTTTTCTGAATTCCCTAGGCCCCCCTCCAAGATCTAGGTCAGACTCGCGGTGCCATCGATGTCTGCCAGGTAGGGTGGGTACCATGGTTTGGTCTTGGTTCTAGGGTCCCACACCCCCAGGGGGCCTCCCTGTATTTTTCCCCAATTTTTCTGGTGTGCATTTCTTGTAGCCTGATACGTCTCCAACGTATCCATAATTTTTGATGCTCCATGCTTGTTTTAACACCATTTGCTTAGTGTTTCGTTACACTTCGTGGCACTTTTATGCATTTTCCTGAACTAACCTATTAACAAGTCGCCACAGTGCCAGTTCCCTATTTTCTGCTGTTTTTTTTGTTTCAGAAAAGTTACATAGGAAATATTCTCGGAATTGGTCGAAACCAAAGCCAGTCGCCCAGAATTTCACCGAAGCTTCCAGAGATCCTAATAGGAGATGGAGTGGGGCCATGATGGCCCCACACAATAGGGCGGCGTGGCCAGGGGCTGGGCCGTGCCCCCTACATGTGAGAGTGCCTCGGTCCACTCCTGACGATGCCCCTTCGCCTATAAAGACCCTCCGACAGGAAAACCTAAATTCCCGATCACTTTTCTAGAACACATCGCGATCCGCCGCCGCCATTGACCCGAAGATCGGGAGGGTCCAGAAGCTCTTCCCGACACCCTGCCAGAGAGGGGAATCGCCACCGAAGGTCTTCTTCATCGCCATGCTTGCCTCCGGAGCGATGAGTGAGTAGTCTACCTTGGACTATGGGTCCATAGCAGTAGCTAGATGGTTGTCTTCTCCACCATGTGCTTCATGTTTAGATCCCATGAGCTACCTTACATGATTGAGATCACCGTTATGTAATTCTACATGTTTGGTTTGTTGGGATCCGATGAATATTGGTGTTATGATTGAGTTGATGTATTGAAATTTATCTTATGTTATCTCTATGTTGTTTATGATCTTGCATGCTCTCCATTGTTAGTAGCTATCTTGGCCGAGTAGTTGCTAGTGACTCCAAGAGGGGGTATTTATGCTCGATAGTGGGTTCATGCCTCTATTTAATCTGGGGGAGTGACAGAAACCACTAAGGTTGTAGATGTGCTGTTGCTACTAGGGGGAAAACAACATTCATATGCTCGAGGGCATATGCTTTGTTTATATTACACACTTTGCTTAATGCAATTATCTGTTGTTCGCAACTTAATACTTGTGGAGTTCTCGGATTGATTCACCATAAGTGGATTATTAGTCATAGATGCAGTTGGATGGCGGTCTATGTATCTTGTTGTACTGCCCAGAGTAAATCTCATAGTGATCCTCTTGACATATGCACATTGTCTTTATTCTATCAATTGCCCAACTGTAATTTGTTTACCCAGCATGTATTATTTTATCTTATGGAGAGACACCACTAGTGAACTGTGGACCCCGGTCCTATTTCCTTTATATTGCTATCACCTGTTTACTTTACTTGCACTGTTTACTTTACTCGCATACTATTATCACTTTCCACTCGATACGCTCATACCCTTTGTTTCAATCAAACCGGTGAGATTGACAACCTCATCGTAAGTTGGGAACAAAGTATTTGGTTGTGTTGTGTGCAGGTTCCACGTTGCTACTGGTTGAAGACGCGCTAACAAGTTATCGTTAACGGCGCCCTTGTTAGAGCATCACGCAGCTAGTGGGCATCACCTTCAGTCGTTTGTCTCTCTCCTACTGGATTGATAACCTTGGTTTCATAACTGAGGGAAAACTTGATGCTATATTTATCAAAACCTTCTCTTGGGGTTTTCCAACTGGCCGGGCATTTTTACTTCATCAACTCGGCCCCATCAAGTTTTCTGGCGCCGTTGCTGGGGAGGAAGAAGACTTCTGCGAGGGGAGTTTTCGCACACACATCCTTTACTTTGTTTTAAGTTTTGCTTTACTTTATTTTTACTTGCATCTTTTTATCAAAAACCCAAAAAAATTAGAATCCTTGGTAGTTGTTATCTCTTTAGTTCTAGTTCATTATGTTGTTCCCTAAGTACGTTCTGGAGGACCTCTCAGTAGGAAGTGGTTCAATTATTGGGAAAAATAACATTGAGGAGTTCTTTAATCATATTAGTATGCATAAAGAAGTTGAGGAAAAGTCTTTGGTTGAGCTTGCTCCTAATATTGAAGTTGCTTCTGCTTATTTAATTCACATGTTGGAAGCTAGGTTTGCTAGCCTTAATCCTTTTATGCAACACAAGTTCCTTAAGCTTCATGAAATTGAGGATCCTGAAAAGAAAGCTTTTATCTTGGAAACTTTGCGCTTAGAATTTAGAGATGTTGCCATTGAAGCTAGGAAAGTTCTTAAGCGCTTTAATAAACTTGGTTCACCTATAAAGGTTATTAGTACAAACAATGAAGGAACCGAAATACCTATACCTAGCAAGCTCTTGGGATTGTATGAAGCTTTTGAAAATAATTTTGATTGGATCTGTCCCAAAAATCTTTTTAGTGATTTGAGTGAACCAAAACGTGATCACAAAGGATCTTCAAAAACTTATGTGGATGAAATACAATGCCTTATTGATAAAACTTCTGCAGTTGATCTTAATGCTTCTTCTGAAAATACTTGATTCGCAATTTTCTGCGCCTAGCTCAAAGGCGTTAAAGAAAAGCACTCTTGGGAGATAACCCAATGTTTTTACATTCAGTTCTTTTTCTTTTATTTGAGTCTTGGAAGTTATTACTACTGTAATGACCTCTCCTTATCTTTTTTATTTCGTTTTTGTGCCAAGAGAAGCCTCTAATTTGAGCGAGGTAAGATTTGGGGATGTTGCTGTCCTGAAACTGTTTTCGGTGCTGCACCGTAAACATTCGTGAAAATTATCTGTCTATATTTTCGACCTGCGATTTCTTGTGCATATGCCCCACGTTATATCCAAACTTTCATTAGTTGAACACTTTTTGATTTGAGCAACAGAAAACCCCTTAAAAATTCGACCTTTGTTAGCTGTTCTGTTTTGACAGATTTCTGCCAATATTTGTGTTTTCCGCTTTATCGCTTTCTTTTTGAGTTCTTTTGATCACGGAAATTTTGGGGAAGTTGATACAGTAGTATATACTTTATATGTGGTGGTTTTAGGTTGAAACCTGAAGCAAAAAGGTTTGATTCTATGTTATGCTTACACTAATGTTGCTAATAGATTTGTGTTTAGTTTTGTATGAAGGAAGTTTTCAAGTGTAGGGATCGGAGAGTGATGAGATGAGTTGATTCTATGCCCATGCATCACCCCAATAAATATCCAAGAAGTACAAGCGTCAAAGCTTGGGGATGCCCCTGAGGCACCCCTTTTTCATCGGCAAAAATCAGGTCACCTTTCAAGACACTATATTTTTATTGCTTCATGCATTATGCGTTTTTCTTGGAGCGTCAGTTGTTTTTAGTTTTCAGTTTAGTTTAGTTTTGTTTGCTGCAATAAATGGTTGGACCCCAACAAAATTCTTTTGGAGAAGTTGCCTTGCTTTTCATTTGCCAAGAACACTCCGTTTTCACTCTATTCATTTCAATGAGTGTTCTAATTTTTCTAGAACTGCGTTTAGTTTTCGATTTTCGCCTTGATTTGCATTCAGATCTTGTTATATCTTTACATCAAGGTGTATTTTTGCCTCTGGTCTATATTGGTTTTCATCAAACGAGGTGTTTATAAAAAGTTTGAATGGTGTTGGAAAAGAGAAAAAGCTTTATGCAAAAAAGTGGTATAAGAAGGAGCTTGTGTAGACTGCGGCCTAGGCTTTTGCATGTCGTGCTTGATGTCTTTTTGATAGTATGCTTAGTGGTTTTGTTGTAGCATGACTTGTCTCAAATAACTGAGATTGCTTAATGAGCCTTTGAAAAAATCATCCGTTGTTTTTATCATTTGGAAGCATTATTTTGGTTTTCTCCTTGATGCTTTATTTGGGTTGACTTGGCACATGCTCACACATGTTAGAATCTTACAAAGTCGCCAATAGCATCTATGATCATTTAGTTTTTGACTTTTGATGCCATCTTGTGCTTCTTTTAATGTCGCTTTGTCGCTTTGCATGATTATGGCCATTATTGCTCTCTTAGTTGGTCGCTCCCAGTCTTTTGCTAGCCCTCGCCTTGTACTGAGTATGAGCTCTACTCGTGCATCCAACTCCTAAAAGCCAAAGTTTGCCAAAGTGTCCACCATACATACCTACTAGCAATTTTCTATTCCAAGTAAATTTGACTTGCTTTTATTTTCTCTTCAAATTAAACTCTTACTAGTGTTATGCGAAATTCGGTCAGTAAAGCTCTCACGAACCGGAAGGCACACTTTACTTTTTCCTGTTCTTAAAAATTTGACATTGTGATCTCTTATGTTGAGTTGTTATGCTTGTAAGTTGTAAGTTGGAGACTAGCCCAGCCATGCAGTCATGGGCAAGCTTTCAACATTGCACTTCTTATTTTAGTTCTAGTTCATTATGTTGTTCCCTAAGTACGTTCTGGAGGACCTCTCAGTAGGAAGTGGTTCAATTATTGGGAAAAATAACATTGAGGAGTTCTTTAATCATATTAGTATGCATAAAGAAGTTGAGGAAAAGTCTTTGGTTGAGCTTGCTCCTAATATTGAAGTTGCTTCTGCTTATTTAATTCACATGTTGGAAGCTAGGTTTGCTAGCCTTAATCCTTTTATGCAACACAAGTTCCTTAAGCTTCATGAAATTGAGGATCCTGAAAAGAAAGCTTTTATCTTGGAAACTTTGCGCTTAGAATTTAGAGATGTTGCCATTGAAGCTAGGAAAGTTCTTAAGCGCTTTAATAAACTTGGTTCACCTATAAAGGTTATTAGTACAAACAATGAAGGAACCGAAATACCTATACCTAGCAAGCTCTTGGGATTGTATGAAGCTTTTGAAAATAATTTTGATTGGATCTGTCCCAAAAATCTTTTTAGTGATTTGAGTGAACCAAAACGTGATCACAAAGGATCTTCAAAAACTTATGTGGATGAAATACAATGCCTTATTGATAAAACTTCTGCAGTTGATCTTAATGCTTCTTCTGAAAATACTTGATTCGCAATTTTCTGCGCCTAGCTCAAAGGCGTTAAAGAAAAGCACTCTTGGGAGATAACCCAATGTTTTTACATTCAGTTCCTTTTCTTTTATTTGAGTCTTGGAAGTTATTACTACTGTAATGACCTCTCCTTATCTTTTTTATTTCGTTTTTGTGCCAAGAGAAGCCTCTAATTTGAGCGAGGTAAGATTTGGGGATGTTGCTGTCCTGAAACTGTTTTCGGTGCTGCACCGTAAACATTCGTGAAAATTATCTGTCTATATTTTCGACCTGCGATTTCTTGTGCATATGCCCCAGGTTATATCCAAACTTTCATTAGTTGAACACTTTTTGATTTGAGCAACAGAAAACCCCTTAAAAATTCGACCTTTGTTAGCTGTTCTGTTTTGACAGATTTTTGCCAATATTTGTGTTTTCCGCTTTATCGCTTTCTTTTTGAGTTCTTTTGATCACGGAAATTTTGGGGAAGTTGATACAGTAGTATATACTTTATATGTGGTGGTTTTAGGTTGAAACCTGAAGCAAAAAGGTTTGATTCTATGTTATGCTTACACTAATGTTGCTAATAGATTTGTGTTTAGTTTTGTATGAAGGAAGTTTTCAAGTGTAGGGATCGGAGAGTGATGAGATGAGTTGATTCTATGCCCATGCATCACCCCAATAAATATCCAAGAAGTACAAGCGTCAAAGCTTGGGGATGCCCCTGAGGCACCCCTTTTTTATCGGCAAAAATCAGGTCACCTTTCAAGACACTATATTTTTATTGCTTCATGCATTATGCGTTTTTCTTGGAGCGTCAGTTGTTTTTAGTTTTCAGTTTAGTTTAGTTTTGTTTGCTGCAATAAATGGTTGGACCCCAACAAAATTCTTTTGGAGAAGTTGCCTTGCTTTTCATTTGCCAAGAACACTCCGTTTTCACTCTATTCATTTCAATGAGTGTTCTAATTTTTCTAGAACTGCGTTTAGTTTTCGATTTTTGCCTTGATTTGCATTCAGATCTTGTTATATCTTTACATCAAGGTGTATTTTTGCCTCTGGTCTATATTGGTTTTCATCAAACGAGGTGTTTATAAAAAGTTTGAATGGTGTTGGAAAAGAGAAAAAGCTTTATGCAAAAAAGTGGTATAAGAAGGAGCTTGTGTAGACTGCGGCCTTGGCTTTTGCATGTCGTGCTTGATGTCTTTTTGATAGTATGCTTAGTGGTTTTGTTGTAGCATGACTTGTCTCAAATAACTGAGATTGCTTAATGAGCCTTTGAAAAAATCATCCGTTGTTTTTATCATTTGGAAGCATTATTTTGGTTTTCTCCTTGATGCTTTATTTGGGTTGACTTGGCACATGCTCACACATGTTAGAATCTTACAAAGTCGCCAATAGCATCTATGATCATTTAGTTTTTGACTTTTGATGCCATCTTGTGCTTCTTTTAATGTCGCTTTGTCGCTTTGCATGATTATGGCCATTATTGCTCTCTTAGTTGGTCGCTCCCAGTCTTTTGCTAGCCCTCGCCTTGTACTGAGTATGAGCTCTACTCGTGCATCCAACTCCTAAAAGCCAAAGTTTGCCAAAGTGTCCACCATACATACCTACTAGCAATTTTCTATTCCAAGTAAATTTGACTTGCTTTTATTTTCTCTTCAAATTAAACTCTTACTAGTGTTATGCGAAATTCGGTCAGTAAAGCTCTCACGAACCGGAAGGCACACTTTACTTTTTCCTGTTCTTAAAAATTTGACATTGTGATCTCTTATGTTGAGTTGTTATGCTTGTAAGTTGTAAGTTGGAGACTAGCCCAGCCATGCAGTCATGGGCAAGCTTTCAACATTGCACTTCTTATTTGAGTTGATATTGTGATCTTTTGTTTATGATTACTCACGGTGTGAAATGAATTGGGAATCTTGCAGGATCATGGAGTTTGTATATGTGTTAGAGAAACATCTGGGCCGCCAATCTAAGCCATGCATAATTCATGGTGGAAATTTGCAGCATGCCCATAGTGGATATTCGATGACGCATCTCAAAATAAAAAGCTATACAAATGGTAAATAAAAGAGATGTCGAGGTGTTAATTGTCTGCTTGTCCTGTCATTTTGATGTGGGCTTGTTCTATGTCATCGGGCACGGAGGTACCCCATTGGCGGTTCTCGATGATACGTGTATACTTACAATGACAAGAACTTTCTTGGGACTCGAAGTAAAGTAGCATGAGGTTTGGGTACTCATATTCATGGGACACGAGGTTTTCAACTTATGATTTGTCAAGCATATGCAGCATAAGTGTTCTCGCATTAACTTTAACCATTCAAGATGCTTATGATGGGGGCAATGAGAGCTCAAAGCCGGTAAGTACCATAATTTTTGAAGGTTATAAAACTTGCAATCACTGCTTCCCTCTGCGAAGGGCCTTTCTTTTACTTTTATGTTGAGTCACCACCTTCTATCTTTATGCACCATTAAGAGAGCATAGTTGTCATTCTGAGTATAATGTGCATTGTCCCAAAGTTTTCATTGATTGATTCATGATCATGGTTTCACTTGTTCTCAAATTATTTGTATCTAGTCGCCATCTTAAACTTGAAGATGTCCTATGCATTTATGTTTTGCTCTCTCATTAAGGACAAGCTGAAAACCATTTGTATGTTTTTCCTTATGATTTGAACACACGTTTGACTATCATTGTTTCATTTTCATGATCTTTTGTTTGTGTTCATTTTCATGTTATAACATGGTTGCTAAGTTTCTTCTATCCAGATTATGTCTTTCATGCCCATGTTTTAAGTTCTTTTGATCCCAGTGCACAACGCTTACATAGATGATCAAGATTGTGTAGGTGCATGTCACCTAAAAAATTATTTCTTTTGTTATCACTTACCTGCTCGAGGACGAGCAGGAGTTAAGCTTGGGGATGCTGATACGTCTCCAATGTATCCATAATTTTTTATGCTCCATGCTTGTTTTAACACCATTTGCTTAGTGTTTCGTTACACTTCGTGGCACTTTTATGCATTTTCCGGAACTATCCTATTAACAAGTCGCCACAGTGCCAGTTCCCTGTTTTCTGCCATTTTTTTGTTTCAGAAAAGTTACACGGGAAATATTCTTGGAATTGGATGAAACCAAAGCCAGTCGCCTAGAATTTCACCGAAGCTTCCAGAGATCCGAAGAGGAGAAGGAGTGGGGCCATGAGGGCCCCACACAATAGGGCAGCGTGGCCAGGGGCTGGGCCGCGCCCCCTACGTGTGAGAGCACCTCGGTGCACTCCTGACGATGCCCCTTCGCCTATAAAGACCCCCCGACGGGAAAAACCTAAATACACAATCACTTTTCCAGAACACATTACGATCGGGAGGGTCCAGAAGCTCTTCCCGGCACCCTGCCGGAGAGGGGAATCACCACCGGAGGTCTTCTTCATCACCATGCTTGCCTCTGGAGCGATAAGTGAGTAGTCTACCTTGGACTATGGGTCCATAGCAGTAGCTAGATGGTTGTATTCTCCACCATGTGCTTCATGTTTAGATCTCATGAGCTGCCTTACATGATTGAGATCACCGTTATGTAATTCTACATGTTTGGTTTGTTGGGATCCGATGAATATTGGTGTTTTGATTGAGTTGATGTACTGAAATTTATCTTATGTTATCTCTATGTTGTTTATGATCTTGTATGCTCTCCGTTATTAGTAGCTATCTTGGCCGAGTAGTTGCTAGTGACTCCAAGAGGGGGTATTTATGCTCGATAGTGGGTTCATGCCTCTATTTAATCTGGGGGAGTGACAGAAACCTCTAAGGTTGTAGATGTGCTGTTGCTACTAGGGGGAAAACAACATTCATATGCTCGAGGGCATATGCTTTGTTTACATTACACACTTTTCTTAATGCAATTATCTGTTGTTCGCAACTTAATACTTGTGGAGTTCTCGGATTGATTCGCGACAAGTGGATTATTAGTCATAGATGCAGTTGGATGGCGGTCTATGTATCTTGTTGTAATGCCCAGAGTAAATCTCATAGTGATCATCTCGACATATGCACGTTGTCTTTATTCTATCAATTGCCCAACTGTAATTTGTTTACCCAGCATATATTATATTATCTTATGGAGAGACACCACTAGTGAACTGTGGACCCCGGTCCTATTTCCTTTATATTGCTATCACCTGTTTACTTTACTCGCACTATTTACTTTACTCGCATACTATTATCACTTTCCACTCGATACGCTCATACCCTTTGTTTCAAGCAAACCGGTGAGATTGACAACCTCATCGTAAGTTGGGAACAAAGTATTTGGTTGTGTTGTGTGCAGGTTCCACGTTGCTACTGGTTGAAGACGCGCTAACAAGTTATCGTTAACGGCGCCCTTGTTAGAGCATCACGCAGCTAGTGGGCATCACCTTCAGTCGTTTGTCTCTCTCCTACTAGATTGATAACCTTGGTTTCATAACTGAGGGAAAACTTGCTGCTATATTCGTCAAAACCTTCTCTTGGGGTTTTCCAACTGGCCGGGCATTTTTACTTCATCAACTCGGCCCCATCATAGCCCCAGTGCAAAATTGGATTAAAAAGAATTTAGGGCAAAAATAATTCATTATATGGCAGTAGGCTGAGATAATTCCTAGCCTCCTAGATGTGGCACCCCTGGCAGGTCCCCCACCCATGAAAAATAGAGTGGTCATGTTTTGCACACTGCCCTTGGTGGCCACTTCACAGAAAAGCACCTGTTTCGACCCCTTCGGACACCTGAAAAATGGGAAATGCATTTTTTATGTGAAAACTGAAAAAACACTAGTTGCAAAAGTGGTTGGAAATGCAAAGATGCACATCTCCACCAAAAATGGGACCATGGTTCCAAAGTTTGCTGTGAGATTTAGTAGAGGTTGGTGAAATTTTGAACTTAGAAAAAATTCATGAATTGGATGCAATATGAACTAACTAATCTGAAAACATTTGAAATAGTTTGGACTAGCTGTTCCAAAGTTTCATTAATTTCTGTGAGATTTAGTCAAAATGTGTGAAAATTTAAAAAATTTCATAAAGATCGAGACACGCTAAATGATATCATGTGTACATGAAATGCCACATCAGCACTGACTAGTGGGCCCCTAGCGTTAGATGTCTTGTTAATCCGCTTAAGTTGTGATTTAGACCTAGTTGCAAGCTATTAAACGAATAGTTGGTGGTTTGTGCAACGATGACAGCAATAGTTGGTGGTTTATGCAATTTCCTTCATTTATTCATTTGTTTACCCATGGAAGGGAACTCCTCCATCTACTGAACTAGTCGCCAGAGTAGAGTGAGCGATGATGATGCTACTGAGATCTCTTGAGCACGCCTTGTCAGACTGCGGCGTGTCTCATCAATTTACTTTCCTTTCAAATCTCGCTGCCCTGTCAATTCTCATCCCGCTGCTACGCACAATTTCCACTGGCCACGAATCCTAACCCTAATGACATGTGGCCCCACGAAGGCCTGGAACACTATTGACAAGTGGGTCCCCAGATACACGTCGGACCAAACCTTACCCAGACAAGTGGGTCCCCACACGCTTCGGATGCTAAACCTGGACTAGTTTGTCTCACTCGTTTGGCTCATGGAGCTGGTGACCACGATGAGAAGCATTTCAATGGTAAGATTTTGTTCTCTATTCCTTCCGCGAGTCAGACGAGAGCGGATTTATTCCCCCCTTGCACGCTATCTCCTTTTTCAGACTATCGCTCTGCTGCCTGTAGTTAAACAGCGAGGGGACCCAACAATGAGACTCTTTAATTGCTGCCTGGCGGTAAACGTACGTACATCCTTACCCACGTTACCAGCCTCTCACTTACAAGTGGGCCGGTGTACTGGGGCCCGCGGTGACACATCAGTCTAGCGCTCTCTCAGAAATGAAACGAAGTGACTGTTTCAATTTCCAAAGCGCTAGACTGGCATTTACCGCGGCGTGCCTGCAAAACAATTGCTTCCCCAACTTCCTCTTCTCTCATAAACGAAGCGACGGGGGCTCGCGTGGGGGGTTCAACTTCCTAAGCACCCCCAAAGCGCTACACTGCATTTACTTACGCGGTATGCCAGCGACCCGTCGCGCACTATTTATCCCACGATCTCGCGGCCTGGAAAACAATTGGATCCCCAACTTCGTCTTCTCCAGAGATAACCCCCTCCCCCCTCCACTCCCACTCCTTGCACCGCGGCCGTCATGGAGATCTACGGCAATGTCTTCACCGACTACCACAAGGTCCCTGCTCATGGTGACACCGTCCTCACGGTGATGCACAGAACCAACCTGAGAGAGGCGGCCAAGTTCATCGCCATGTTTGAGCGTTGGATCGGCGAGCGGGGCCAAGAGCGGATCGTCGGCCTCGACCTCGAGTACACCATCACCAAGCCTCACCGCGCCGCCCTCCTGCAACTGTGCATGCGCGATCACTACCTACTCTGGCACGAATCTGTGGCAACAAGGAACTGTCCTCAGCTCATACAGTTCCTCAACCGCCCCGACATTTCCTTCGCATCTGTGGACAAGCGCCAAGACACCAGCAAGCTTGAAGCCCTGGGTGCCCACATAACAAACCACGTGGACTTAGAAGATCACTTCAACGTCCCGTTCCAACCCAGGACCGGCTTGGCCAACATGGCGAAACTAATCATCGACCGCAAGTTCAAAGACTACAAGGAGGATTTCTGCAACAAGAAGCTGCACAACACCTGGCATCTTCGGGAACTAAAGCCGGAGCACATCCACTATGCAGCAAAGGATGCATATGTATGCTACGACGTGTACTGTAGAATTACTATCAAGAGAAGATGCCTGCTTCCTCTCCCTCCATACTAGATTCATGTACTGTTCGTTCCACCTATATATGTAAGTGTCCAAGAACCATCCTTATATATGATTTAGTAAGTGTGTTTTCCCTATGTACTGAAGTGTATCTATATAAGGGGCCGGAGATGCCCAGAGCACGGCCATGCCTTCCGTTGATGTCCAGAGCGTGCTCTGTGCGCGCTCTGCCGGAGATGCCCAGACATGCCGCATGAGTGTCGTTGATGTCCAGAGCGAGGCCCTGACTTGCCCACTCTAACTTGTCTCTGACTTGCCCTCACTGCATGCGGGCCCCATCACATGGGGGACCCATCTATCAATGACTCTCAAGTCACGCTTCGCAAGTCAGAGCGCCCGTCGTGTGCACCTTGTAAAATAATATACTCCCAACACTTTCAGAATTTTGAAAAGTTCATAAAAGCTGTATCATTGGATTCGACAAGGGATTTGGTGCAAATGGGCACCGATGCTCTATACAATTTCAGAATTTTTAAAAGTTCAAATTCTCAAAATTCTATGCTTTCAAAAAAATTGGCGTTAAATACATACAAAGATATGTTGAATTTTGGAAGATATAAGAAGATAAATTTGTGAATGTAAATAGTATTAAAATAGTAGTAAGAAAGTACATCTTTTTCTTAGGAATTTGTCTTTTTTTGTGATAGGAAATATTGAATGCTACAAACCGGTACTAATTACAATATGAAATTCTTTATATTCTAGGCTACACAAATATGGTCAAATCTAATAAAATTATATAGTGTTCAATCGTGTACTATTCACTATATAATATGTCAGATTTTTTCTTTTTTGTGTAGAATAGAATATAAAGTATTTCATATTGAGATTTGTACCGGTTTATAGCATTCAACAATGCCTATCACAAGAATTTTGTTTCGAATTTTTTTGAAACTTTAAAATACAAATTTCATGGCATAATTTGTTGGAGAAAAATGGACGTCAAACTAATTTTTGAACTGCGTGCGCATGCCTTGTACGGGAATTGCACTGGCGGGCAGGAAGCCTGCTGCAATGAGGGCCCACGGCGGAGATAAAATATTATTTCCACTCCTTGTACAGTAAACCGCCGCTGCCCCTCCCTCCCCTTCCTAACGCCAACTTCCACTTATTACCCTGCGCTAGGCAGTTCATCGTCTCATTCCCCATCTTCTCCACAACACCGCTGCGCCCTCTCGTTTCCATTCCACCACATCGCCGCTTCTCTTTCCATCATGATGACCCACAAGTATAGGGGGTGTATCGTTGTACTTTCGATAAATAAGAGTGTCGAACCCAACGAGGAGCAGAAGGTGTTGATAAGCGGTTTTGATCAAGGAATGACTGTAAATACTAGCAAACAGGTTTTTAGGAGTATTTGGTAATACGAGTAAATAAAGTGCGAGTAAATAAAAGACAGTAGTAACAATTGCAGCAAGTGGCCCAATCCTTTATTCAGCAAAGGACAAGCCGGTTGTATACTTATAATAACCAAACGTTCTCGAGGACACACGGGAGTTTCTGTCAAGAGCTTTCGCTTCATAGAGCCAATAGTATTTATTGGTTTGGTAAGTGTTATGGGGGTGAACCTGTGCTAGCGCACTACCCTTACTAGGATAAATACACACTTGTGATTATACCCCTTGCAAGCATCCGCAAATACAAGAAAGTAATTAAGATAAATCTAACCACAGCCTTAAAGTCTAAGATCCTACGCTCCCTAGTGCAATGGTTTCCCAACGGAGGTTTAGGTTTCTGTCACTGCAGCAACCCCACAATTGGTAGCCAAATACACAATGCATCTCACTAGGCCCATAAATGGTGAAGTATCATGTAGTCGACGTTCACATGACACCACTAGTGAAATAGCACCACAACAATATCAAACCATTAAATATTTCTCAACAATAATTCACTACTAACATCTTGACTTCTCCCATGTCCTCAAGAACTAAACGAACTACTCACAAGACATCATATGGATCATGATCAGAGGTGGAATAATGGTAAATAACAATCTGAACATAAACCTTAATTCAACGGTTCCACTCAATAGCATCAACTACAAGAGTAATCAACACCGAGAAAGTTTTCCCTATGAATATAACAAGATCCAACTCAAGATGTTACAGCGGGATGGCGTGGTGATGGTGGAGGTGAAGGTGCTGGTGATGGAGATGATGATGATGATGATCCCGATGAAGTCCGGTGCGATGGTGATGATGATGGCGATGATCTCCCCTCTCCGGGAAGGAATTTCCCCGGCAGATTTCTTCCTGCCGGAGAGCCTTTTCTCTCTGGTGTTCTCCGCCCCGCAGAGGCGGCTGTGTCTAACTCTGAGCCCCCACCTCACTTAGGTTTTTGGGGACGATGATGTATGCGAAGGGGCGAGACCAGAGGTGGGCCAGGGCAGCCTCACGCAGGGCCCGCGTGGCCAGGGGTGGGCCCGCGCCGCCCTGGCGTGTGGAGCCCCCCTGGCTCCCCTCGACTCCCCCTTCTGGCTTCCTGAGTCTTCTGGGAAAATATAATTTCTGGGTATTTTTCTGGAATTTTCCTGATCTTCAAAATATGGTCTCTCGATGGTCCTTTTTCCAGCAGAATCCTGACTCCGGCAGCAACTCCTCCGATGATCATCAAACATGTGAAATCGAAGAAAATAACATAAGTATCATATCTAAATATGAAATATATCAATGAATAACAATAAATTATGATACAAAATAGTGATGCAAATTGGACGTATCAACCCCCCCAAGCTTAGACCTCGCTTGTCCCCAAGCGAAAACTAAACTCGGTAAACATGACCACAGGTTTATGGAGTGAAGTGTCGATAATCAAAATACGGATAAGAAGCATCACATTCACTAAGGCACAAATTATAATAGACAGCAACTTCCCTTTATAAGATGTAGACTTGCAATAGGTAAAAGGGAATCACATGTAAAGATGCACAAGGTAAACTATAATTGGCGATGGCAAACCTTAGTTCTTGGTCAGAGAATGGAGAATAAACTATTCTCTCTTTTAAACGGAGCCTTTTAAAAAAAACAGAGCTAATATAGCAAAGACTATATGCTCAACAAGTAAACTTTTGCATTCAAAGAAAGCTTTCAAAGATATATTCCTTCAGATAAAAGCATTATACAAAACAAGGAAGATAATGAACATGATTAAACGGATCAACATATGGATGAGTGAAACATAACAACTCAAATGCTTGCTTGAGACAGAGGGAAATAGGTTGACTCAACATAAAAGTAAAAGACAGGCCCTTCACAGAGGGAAGCAGGGATTAAACATGTGCTAGAGCTTTTCATTTGTAAAACAGAGGTAAAATGTTATTTTGAGAGGTGGTTGCTTTTGTCAACGACTAGCAACGGAGTTCTTGATATCTTCCATACTAAACAAGTGAGAGCGGTTCCGAGATGTTTGATTAATTGGCACTTTGGTGCTCTTTTATAGCTTTGCACTCCTCCCCACCTTTTTCCTTTCTCAAACCATGGCTAACCGATTCCATCGGGTGCCGACCAACTTTCAAATTCCAATGGAGGAGCGCCTTTTTTCTTTCTTTTCTTTTGAGATTATAATGGTCTGACCAGCTCCCTTGCAAAATTAATGACGAGCAGATGAAGCTGCCTAGTCGAGGGGTACTTAATTTAGTATGGAAGATAACAAACCCATCCACTACGTCCTCATGAGCTAAAAACAGTGGCACAAAATGAGAAGTGTTTGAAGCTTTTTGAAAGGTAGCACATGAAAATTTACTTGGAATGGCTTGAAATACCATGCATAGGAATTTGTAGTGGACTCTTTGGAAGTGACTTGGCTTTTGGGGATTGGATGCACGAGAAGTATTTCCTCTCAGTACAGGTTTTTGGCTAGCAAGGCTGGGTAGCAAGCATAAGAGTTGCATGAAACAAACAAACATACATATAATAAGAACAATCATGCAAACTCCCTTGAAGGTACAACGATTTTAACTTTAAGAATAACAATGCTAAGGGAAAACTGAAGTGATGAAACTGCAAGCACTTCTTTATTCTTTTCTACTCAAACTTCAAGGTAAAGTTGCTACTGACCAAGCTAGGTTTGCCAAAACCAACTAAATCTACTCATGCTCCCAATGTGATACCAATACCGATCAACAAGACTAGTCACATAAGAGAGATTGCAGACTAACATAAAGTGTGCGAAAAGTAAACGATAAAACTTCTCATTAATATTTCATTACCGCAACTCACACCAAGGGATACATAGATAACTGACTAAGGAGGATACTTCCAACTGCAAACTATTCTATATGATAACTTCTCTATTCATGATATGACTCTACTTGAAAAGTAAATGAGCAAAAGGTAATGATGTGATACCGCGGCACTCCCCCAAGCTTGGAACAAGCCAAGGGGATGCCTATACCGATGACGAATTACTCCCTTGGTGGTGGCGGTGGGACTTCATCGTTGTCGTACTTCCAAGGCAGAGGTCCTCCATCAAAGAAGGATGTCTTGGTCTCCAAAATCCTGAAACTTGCAGCAGCACTCATTTATTGAAATCTAGCTTCATACTCACAATTTTGGTTATGCACGTCGTAGAGTTGTGCTTGTAATTGGCTAGTAGTCTCTTGGAGTGAGAGGACATCCTTCCAAAGCTCTGTAGTCTCTTTCTTGTACTTGGCGACAAGCTCTTGATTAATCCTATAGATAATGTCCACCTCGCGTTCCGCCATCTTCCTGTATTTGAAAACTTCCTATTCCAGTGCTTCCATCCTTGCTTCGAGACTCCCTTCTCCCTTGGGTCCTTGAACATCTTTAATCTGCAACTCCCCATCCTTGAGTGACAACTCCTTCAGATGCATCTTCAGTTCCCTCATATACGGATTGATGGAATCCGCAGGAGGGTTCTCTTTAGATGAACCAGACGAAGACATTATAACTTCAAAGCCGAGGGAAATTCCTGACAGAAACAGCTCGAAACAAAACACGACGAGAAAACGATATACAGACCTCGGGGACCCCGGGGGGTTAAATGGGCGAAAATCATACATCGAAACGAAGTCACAGGAGGAAACCGGGACAGAAACGAGTTCCGGTGTGTTCTCACACAGGGGTGGCGCGGCCAGGGGTGGGCCCGCGCCACCTGTGTGTGAGACACACACGGACTCTTTTTCCTCCCCATTTTCATCTCATGATTTTTCATATTTAGTAAAAACAGCAAAAATATTAAAAGAAGAACTTTTCACGAAACTTTTCTGACTAGAACTGTTACCTATTCGAAAGCGAACTCTGCAGGTTCCTGCAATTTATCTTGGATGTAATCTTCTGGAGAAACTGTTTCAATAACATCAACTTCTTCATTATAAGAATCTCCAGAAATATAATGTTTGAGTCTTTGCCCATTCACCACTTGTGTAGAATCATCTTTCAATGAAGCAATCTTAATAGCACCTGAGCGGTACACTTCCACAATAACATATGGTCCTTCCCATTTAGAGAGTAATTTTCCTGCAAAAAATCTGAGACGAGACCTATACAAAAGAACTTTCTCACCAACATGGAACTCTCTCTTAAGAATTCTCTTATCATGCCATTGCTTGACTTTCTCTTTAAAAAGTCTGGCATTCTCATAAGCTTCGTTTCTCCACTCATCTAGAGAACTCAAATCTAACAACCTTTTCTTACCGGCTAGTTTAAAATCTCTGTTAAGCTCTCTCACTGCCCAAAAAGCTTTGTGTTCTAATTCTAAGGGAAAGTGACACGCTTTTCCGTAAACCATCTTATAAGGAGACATACCCATGGGATTCTTATAAGCAATTCTATAAGCCCATAAAGCGTCGTTTAACTTACTAGCCCAGTTTTTCCTAGATTTATTAACAGTCTTCTGCAAGATAGACTTGATCTCCCTATTTGAAAGCTCTACCTGCCCACTAGTTTGGGGATGATAAGCAGAAGCAATTCTATGATTGACATCATACTTAGCAAGAGTTTTTCTAAAACTACCGTGAATAAAATGAGAACCTCCGTCAGTCATAAGATATCTAGGCACTCCGAACCTAGGAAAAATAACATCCTTAAGCATTTTTAACGAAGTCTCACCATCGGCACTCTTTGTAGGTATGGCTTCTACCCATTTAGTAACATAATCAACAGCAACAAGTATATGGGTATAGCCTTTTGAAGGAGGAAAAGGACCCATAAAGTCAAATCCCCAACAATCAAACGGTTCAATAACAAGAGTGTAATTCATAGGCATCTCATTGCGTCTAGAAATATTTCCAACTCTTTGACATTCATCACAAGATAAAACATACCTTCTGGCATCCTTAAAGAGGGTTGGCCAATAAAAACCTGATTGTAGAACCTTCTGCGCGGTTCTATCTCCAGCATGATGCCCTCCATAAGCACTGCTATGGCATTTCCTTAATATCTCTTGTTGCTCATATTCCGGTACGCATCTTCTCATAATACCATCAACTCCTTCTTTATATAAATGTGGGTCATCCCAAAAATAATGCCTCGAGTCATAAAAGAATTTTCTTCTTTGCTGAGCTGTAAAGGTTGGAGGCAAATACTTGGAAACAATAAAGTTAGCATAATCAGCATACCAAGGAAGGTCTCGCGAAGTTACATTAATTGCAGCCAACTGTTTATTTGGAAAACTATCATTAATAGGAATAGGATCAAAAGAAATATTTTCCAATCTAGACAAGTTGTCAGCCACAGGATTTTCAGCACCTTTCCTATCTACGATATGCAAATCAAACTCTTGTAAAAGCAACACCCATCTAATAAGCCTAGGCTTAGCATCCTTCTTAGTCATAAGATATCTAATAGCAGCGTGATCAGTATGAATAGTAACCTTAGAATCAACAATGTAAGATCTAAACTTATCACAAGCAAAAACAACAGCAAGAAACTCTTTCTCAGTAGTGTCATAATTTTTCTGAGCAGCATCAAGAGTCTTACTAGCATAATGAATAATATTCAACTTATTATCTATGCGCTGTCCAAGAACAGCACCAACAGCAAAATCACTAGCATCACAAATAATTTCAAAAGGTAAATTCCAATGAGGTGGTTGAACAATAGGAGCAGTAGTTAAAGCCTTCTTAAGAGTTTCAAAGGCTTCCTTACAATCATCATCAAAGACAACTGGTACATCCTTTTGAAGAAGATTGGTAAGAGGCTTTGAAATCTTAGAGAAATCTTTAATAAACCTCCTATAGAAACCAGCATGACCAAGAATACTACGAATACCTTTAACATCTCTTGGACAAGGCATTTTCTCAATTGCCTCCACTTTTGCTCTGTCAACTTCAATACCTCTTTCGGAAATTTTATGTCCAAGGACAATTCCTTCATTTACCATAAAGTGGCATTTCTCCCAATTAAGAACAAGGTTAGTTTCTTCGCACCTCTGCAAAACTTTATCAAGATTGTGCAAACAATTATCAAAAGAAGTTCCATAGACGGAGAAATCGTCCATGAAGACCTCCACAATTTCTTCACAAAAACCATGAAAAATAGCAGACATGCATCTTTGAAAAGTAGCAGGAGCACTGCATAAACCAAACGGCATACGTCTATAAGCATAAGTTCCATAAGGACAAGTAAAAGTGGTTTTCTCTTAATCATCCTTCTTAACAGCAATTTGAGAAAAACCAGAATAACCATCAAGGAAACAAAAATGAGTCTTCTTAGACAACCTTTCTAGCATTTGATCTATAAACGGCAAAGGGTAATGATCTTTCTTAGTAACTTTGTTTACCTTCCTATAATCAATGCACATTCTATAACCAACTACTACCCTTTGAGGAATAAGCTCGTTATTCTCATTAGGCACAACAGTCATACCTCCTTTCTTAGGAACACAATGAACAGGACTAACCCATCTACTATCAGCAATAGGATAAATAATACCAGCATCAAGGAGTTTTAATACCTCATTTCTTACCACATCCTTCATCTTCGGAATTAGGCGGCGTTGATGCTCCACAACTGGCTTCGCATCTTTCTCCATATTAATGGCATGCTGACATAAAGTGGGAGAAATCCCTTTTAAATCATCAAGAGTATATCCCATAGCTCCTCGGTGTTTCCTCAATATCTCCAATAATCTTTCTTCTTCTTTTCCTGAAAGTTTAGAACTAATAATAACAGGATATATTTTCTTATCATCAATATAAGCATATTTGAGGTCATCAGGCAAAGGCTTTAATTCAAACACAAGATCTTCTTTAGGCAGCACAGTGGTACCAAGATCCTCCACATGTAGATTATGCTTGAGTAATGGTGGTTGACGAAGGAGAATATCGTCAATCTCTTCTCTTTCCTTGCTAAAAACATCACTTTCGTGATCTTCCATGAATTGCTGCAAGGCATTATTAGGGGCAAGAGCAATAGAAGCAAGCTGCTCAACTCGAAAATTTTCATTAGGCGTGTCATTTTCATAAGAAGTCTTAGCAAACTTGGAAAAATTAAACTCATAAGACTCTCCATTAAACTTAGTAAAAAAATTCTCCTTCTTACAGTCTATCACAGCACCACAAGTGTTCAAAAAGGGTCTACCAAAAATAATAGGACAAGTTTTACTAGCCTCCTTACCAAGTACTAGAAAATCAGTAGGGTATTTAGTCTTACCGCAAAGAACTTCCACATCTCGGACAATACCAAGAGGCCAAACTGTCTCTCTGTTAGCAAGCTGAACAACCACATCAATATCTTCAAGTTCACAAGCGCCAATCTCATGCATGATTTCTTTGTAAAGCTCTAAGGGAATAGCACTTGCACTAGCACCAATATCACATAAACCATAATAGCAATGATCTCCAATCTTGACAGAAATAACAGGAACACTTGCTTTCCTATGCTTTTTTGGATGTGAAAGAATGTTAGAAGCATCTTCACAAAAGAGAATATATTCATCTCCTACATCTTTAGTAACAAGATCCTTCAATATAGCTACAGGAGACTTAATAGTAATTTGCTCATCGGGTTTTGCAGCTTTCTTAGTGCTTTTATTAGACACACTTACCAAAGTAGAATACTTCTTTACCTTAGCAGGGAAAGGTATCTTCTCAAAATAAGGTTCAGGCACAATGCTATCAACAGTACAAACTTCAGTAGCTGCAGCAGGAATATGACTAATAGAATCTTTGTAAGGCGCATGATATTTGTTCCAATCTTTCTTTGGAACATCAATATAAGAGGCAAAAGCCTTAAGACAATTAGCAAGTATTTGTGAATCAAGACCATAAGCAGCGCTAACACTATGAAAGTCATCGGTTCCCATAAAAGATTTAATGCATTCATAATCATAGTTTATACCTGACTTCCTACCTTTGTCGTTTTCCCAACCTTCAGCATTCTCTTGTATACGGTCAAGAAGTTTCCACTTAGCATCTTCTTTCATATGAGTAAATGATCCAAAGCAAGAAGCATCCAAATAATCCTTATCAGGAAGAGTAAGCCACGCATAAAAATTATTAATAACAATATTATTGGGGAGCTCATGAATGGGGCATTTGAGCATTAGTAACTTCAATCTCCCCCACGCTTGGGCAATACTCTCTCCATCATGAGGCCAAAAATTATATATCCGGTTACGGTCTTTATGAATTTCACTTGGAGGATAAAACTTGGAATAAAAGAGAGGCACAATATCCTCCCATGCCATAGATGGACCATCTTGGAGTAGCCGATACCACTCTTCAGCTTTGCCTTTCAATGATAATGAGAATAATTTCTTCTTAACCTGGCTTGGTGAAATACCTGCATATCTTAACAACTCGCATAATTCATGTATAAATAATAAGTGATCACCCGGATGGACAGTTCCATCTCCTGAATAGCAGTTATCCATAATACGCCCAACAATTTTCATAGGTATTTTAAAAGGATCAATTTCAGCAGGCGGTGGCGGTGGTGGTTCCTCCGCATGTGCAGCAGTAGTAGTAGTAGATGTGTTTCCAAATAGGAAACCAAACGGAGAGTTCTCCATAGCAGAGTAAAACAAAAGACAAAATAAAAACAATACTCACAGCGACAGTTACCTTTACCAATTCCACTCTTCAATAGCGCTACACTCCCCGGCAACGGCGCCAGAAAATAGTCTTGATGACCCACAAGTATAGGGGGTGTATCGTAGTACTTTCGATAAATAAGAGTGTCGAACCCAACGAGGAGCAGAAGGTGTTGATGAGCGGTTTTGATCAAGGAATCACTGTAAATACTAGCAAACAGGTCTTCAGGAGTATTTGGTAATACGAGTAAATAAAGTGCGAGTAAATAAAAGACAGTAGTAACAATTGCAGCAAGTGGCCCAATCCTTTATTCAGCAAAGGACAAGCTGGTTGTATACTTATAATAACCAAACGTTCTCGAGGACACACGGGAGTTTCTGTCAAGAGCTTTCGCTTCATAGAGCCAATAGTATTTATTGGTTTGGTAAGTGTTATGGGGGTGAACCTGTGCTAGCGCACTACCCTTACTAGGATAAATACACACTTGTGATTATACCCCTTGCAAGCATCCGCAAATACAAGAAAGTAATTAAGATAAATCTAACCACAGCCTTAAACTCTAAGATCCTACGCTCCCTGGTGCAATGGTTTCCCAACGGAGGTTTAGGTTTCTGTCACTCCAGCAACCCCACAATTGGTAGCCAAATACACAATGCATCTCACTAGGCCCATAAATGGTGAAGTATCATGTAGTCGACGTTCACATGACACCACTAGTGAAATAGCACCACAACAATATCAAACCATTAAATATTTCTCAACAATAATTCACTACTAACATCTTGACTTCTCCCATGTCCTCAAGAACTAAACGAACTACTCACAAGACATCATATGGATCATGATCAGAGGTGGAATAATGGTAAATAACAATCTGAACATAAACCTTAATTCAACGGTTCCACTCAATAGCATCAACTACAAGAGTAATCAACACCGGGAAAGTTTTCCCTATGAATATAACAAGATCCAACTCAAGATGTTACAGCGGGATGGCGTGGTGATGGTGGAGGTGAAGGTGCTGGTGATGGAGATGATGATGATGATGATCCCGATGAAGTCCGGTGCGATGGTGATGACGATGGCGACGATCTCCCCTCTCCGGGAAGGAATTTCCCCGGCAGATTTCTTCCTGCCGGAGAGCCTTTTCTCTCTGGTGTTCTCCGCCCCGCAGAGGCGGCTGTGTCTAACTCTGAGCCCCCCCTCACTTCGGTTTTCGGGGACGATGATGTACGCAAAGGGGCAAAACCAGAGGTGGGCCAGGGCGGCCTCATGTAGGGCCCACGCGGCCAGGGGTGGGCCCGCGCCGCCCTGGCGTGTGGAGCCCCCTGGCTCCCCTCGACTCCCTCTTCTGGCTTCCTGAGTCTTCTGGGAAAATATAATTTCTGGGTATTTTTCTGGAATTTTCCTGATCTTCAAAATATGGTCTCTCGATGGTCCTTTTTCCAGCAGAATCCTGACTCCGGCAGCAACTCCTCCGATGATCATCAAACATGTGAAATCGAAGAAAATAACATAAGTATCATATCTAAATATGAAATATATCAATGAATAACAGTAAATTATGATACAAAATAGTGATGCAAATTGGACGTATCACATCACGTCGCCACCGCCCACATTTGCCGGCACAGGTCATGTCTGGGTCTGGGTGGGACGAACCCTAGGGGGGAAGCGTCAGCGTTCGAATCCAAAAGAGCCCATTGTTGATCGTTACCACGAATCCATGGGGTGGGGTAATATCCACTACCCATCGGTTGAGAACATAGTCGAGCGAGTTGACATCTTAAGCGCTGCTCGCCTTGCTGTCGGCATGGTTGGCATGCGTCGTGCCATTCGAGGGACCCCGAATCTACCGCTTGATGCGTCGGGCCTGCTCCACGCCGACGAATCCTCGTGGCCACATGATAGCGATGCACAAGTAAGAGTAACTAGATTCAGTATTCTGTTATATATATATATATTGATCTCCTGTCTGTTTATGACAAGGGTATAGATAATAAAGCCCGTCAGTTGAGTACCCCTGAGGCCCGTTAAGCTAGGCCCAATTGTAATACTAGTCGAAATACGAGTTCTTACCGTATGTCGATATTGTAATCTGTATCGGACCCTACCCGATCCTCGAGACCTGGCCACCTATATATAGGGGCCAGGAGGGGACGGTGTAGCCCAGATTGAAAGCAAGTCAGGTTTTACACCCACGTTTACTTTCATAGCCACCTTGTTTGACTGAGTTTACCTTCGAGTTCATCCGACGCCCTATCTCCCCGATCCTAAGTCCTTCATCTAGGACATTTGTCGAGTTTACCCCTCGTCAATTGGCGCCGACCGTGGGGACTCTGGGTGTTGGCATCATGAACTCGACGGCTTTTTCGCTTTCAGCCAACAACAGCTCGCAAGTCAACGAAATTCAGATACCCTTCGGAACCGTCAATTTTCAACCTCACCAGTCAAGTTTCACGCAAGTATTCAAGAGTATGGATCAAGATATGGATTTGACGATCGGAAGTCTAAACTTCCGCGTTGGATCATTAGGTTCGATTCGCCTTTCAGATCCGACGAAAACGGATCCATCGGCAAGTGAACCCGAGACAGTAGCAATGTCGGAATCATCAGAAAGCTCTTCTAGCGAGGTAAACTCGCCGGTCAGCTTAGCAGAAGCAAAAGAAGGAAAAATCGCAGGAGGCGATGAAATCACGAAGAATTTTGACTTAGAAGTGCAACTCGAAGATCTCACAATCCACCACGATGACAACTCAGATCAATCAATAGACTCCTGGAAAACGGGACTAGAACTTTTTGAAGACGACAATTCGATCTTCTCAAGTCACAACAGCAAATTCGACAATCGGTGTCAGATGCTCGCCATTGCAGAAGATAACTCAGAGGAACTCGACGACAACAACAACCCAGTACTTAATCCAGCAAATATAAACAGAGGAGCGAATCATTTAGCAGAGGGAGAAACCGCTGACTCCCTCACAATGAGGGTAAAAGTTTGACTATCAGAAGAAGAGTGGAGAACAATCAATATAGCTGTGGAGCATAGCACGCCAATACCAACAAACTCTAGCCAAAACATGCTCTTGGGGTACCATTATGCCCTAAGGCAACAGGCGAAGCAATTAGCAAAAGAGAGGATTGAAATATAGAAAAGGAAGGACTTAGCCATTGCAGCAAGCGACGCTGCTCGCAGAGCACATAGTGATGCATCATATACAAACAGAAGACATCATCGACATGGATAAAGGTATGAGAATCTAGAGTACTCAGAAAGCCAAAGCATCTCAAAGAACCTCGACTTGTCCTTCCTATCGGTCGACGAGTAAGGAAATATTATCCCAAAAACTCCGGAAGCAGCATTAGTGGTAGATCAAGCGTACCTGCATACGACACGACCAAATCCAGGAGACCCGAGGGAACATATGCACCGAGCAGCGCTAAATGGACTGAAGATGGAAGGCAACAAATTATCAGCAAAAGAGGAGGAGGCATATCGCAACAAAGGAGCTCACAAACCTAGATCACCACGCCGTCACAGCAGTCCTCGGCACAGAAGTGAAAGTCGCCGATCTAGAACGCCATCACCTGGACGATACAATAGTCTAAAGAACAAAGGAACCCGACGATCCAGAACTCCCAACAGAACATATGACTATGAAGATGATGAAAAGGAGACGGGGGCGCCATGCTTTACCCATAGGGTTCGCATCACGCCAGTACCCAAAGGTTTCAAACTACCCCATGATCAGCAAAAGTATGATGGATCCCAGGAGCCACAATCATGGCTTTCAGATTATCTACAAGCAGTAAAACTATTAGGAGGAACCAAGGAAACATCAATGCAAAGTTTGCAATTACACCTCACCGAAGCAGCAAGGTCATGGTTAAGCAAATTAGAAAAGGAAACAATTGGAAGCTGGGAGGAGCTAACAAAGCAATTTACAAGTAACTTCAAGTCAACATACAAGCGACCAGCATCCATAGAAGAAGTCAAAGCCTGCGTACGGCAACGCGGGGAGACATTAAGGACGTATATCCAAAGGTGGAGTCTTATAAAAAATTCAGCAGTCGAAGTCTCGAACGAAAGAGCAATAGATGCATTCATAATCAGGTTACGACGAGGAGACCTAGTCGAAGAAATGGGCAGGATCAAGTCAAAAACAGTATCAGATCTAATGGATGTCGCAAATAGATTCGCAGATGGAGAAGATGCGTGCAATAATAAACACACGCGATCACCAGAAGATGACAGAGGAACCAGATATGGAGGTCAAAGGAGAAGGTCCCGTAATTACGACAATTACGGCTCCCACAGCCAAGTAGCCGCAAGATATAAAGATAACAGCTACCAAGGCAACGATCACAAAAGTTCGGGATACCGTAACTATGGGAGAGAAGAGTACAAAAAATTTCCGCCAAGCGAATCCAGAGAGTACAACCCATCACCAGAAGACATGCTCAACGGGCCATGTCATATCCACTCTGCGTTCGTCGATGGGAAATGAGTATCCAGACACGCAATGAAAGATTGCACAACGTTCTTGAAACTAGAAGAAGTAGCACTCAATAAGCAAGCCGAGGAAAAACGCCAGGGATACGAGGGAAACACAAACAACACGCTGGCAACCCAACAAGGAAATAGTGGAGTTCCCAAGGCTCAAGATCAGTCAAACCAGGGACGTGACGACGAGGAAGGATATGTTCCATCTAAAGGGCACATCACAGCAATGATACAACCAGTGCCCAAGTCGAACAAAGAGGAGAAAAGCATAACTCGACAAATCAATCTCGCAATAACTTCACCTCTAGCGACGACGGAATACCTACATTGGTCAAACCAACCCATAGAATTCAGCAGAGACGATCACCCAATAACAGTACCTCAGCCAGGAAACGCGCCCTTGGTACTCAAAGCCCAAATCGGGACCTATGATGTCGATAGAATATTCATGGATGCAGGAAGTGGGATAAATCTCATATACGCAAAGACCTTATGGGCAATGCACATTTCATTGGAGTTCCTGAAACCCACTGACTGCTCTTTTCATGGAATAGTCCCAGGAAGTGCTAATTATCCGCTCGGTCGAATAGCACTCAACATCTGTTTCGAAAATCGACAAAACTACAGAAGGGAGAAACTCGACTTCGAAGTCATGGACTGGCCATCACAATATCATGCGATCCTCGGGAGACCCGCGTTTTCGCGATTCATGGCAGTACCTCAGTACACCTTCCTGGTACTAAAAATGCCAGGGCCCAAAGGAATTATTACAGTAAAGGGAAGCTTCGAGTTATCAGACCTATGTGACAAAGAATTTCACAAGATGGCCCAAAATTTCGGCATGATGGCAAGTTACGGAGAACCCGACTGCAAAGCAAAAAGCACGATTATAGGAGTCACGCAGCAACTCGAAGGAAACCCCAAGGAACCAGAAGTAAAGAAACCTCGGGTACAGCACCAGAGCAAGAGAAGACTACAAGAGAAGAGGAGAAGTCGCAAGCGACATAGGCGAATAAATAGAATAGGAAAATAAGGTTGTAAAAGCCACGAGTTATTCCAGGGCAATGCCCTCTAGATCCAGAACACAGGTCATTGGCCGGATCTCTTGGGTCATCCCATGTATCTTACATTATATGCAAAGTAAAAGACAAAAGTTCCTCTTATTTGAGTTTATGTGTCTTCAAAAGTTGCAGCAAGCGCACCAACATAAACACAAAAGTGCAATGCTCTGAGGATAAAAAATTCTGGCACAAAAAGTTAGAAAACAACAAACTCTTGCATTATGTGCACACAAGTATTACATCAATGGATGATCAGAATCATCTACGCCCAAAGGATCTAGGTAGTGATGCTCGCGAAAGAACGCGACATCCTCTCGAAGGAACCTAGCTATGAGCCTCCTAGCTGGTTCAAGGGTAGCATCCATATGAACTCGTAGCTGAGCTCCTCCCGCAGGCAAGCTTAGTGACATGGAAATAAAATTGAGCCTCGGGTGCCACTTACGTGTCCAACCAAGTGCGAAATTGGCACCAGCCACTAAGTTAAGCTCTATCAGACGATGAATACGCTGAGTAGACCTAAAAACAGCAAGCAGCTGTGGAAAAGTCCCAGGAAGAGGATTATGAGGAAGCATCACAGAATGCATAGTAGTCAAAGCTTTTCGACAACCATCAACCGCTTCTTCGATATGTTAAGCACGATCTTGGAGAAGCACAATAGCATTGCGACGTCGGGGCTCGGACCAAAAAGTTTCGACTCCACCAGATGAACTCTCGAGAGCCGCAACCCGTTCAGAAACACGGCGAGCTTCATTGGCGAAGTCCAGGCAAGTACCTACAATAGCAAAAGTCATGGGCCAGCAGCGTTGCAGCAGAAAAGAAAAAGGAGAAAATTGCAGGAAAACTTACATCGCAGCAACTCACAAGCAGACTCGATAATACCAATGAGAAAGGAGTTGCACTCCTCCAAATGTACAATTTTAGCGGTCAGACTCGACACCTTATCCTCGAGTATGGATATCTGCTTTATAAAGCCGCAAGATTTGCTGGCTTTATCAATAGCCATTTGCACTTGGCGTTTAGACAAAGTCAAATGACTTTCAAGATCTGCAATCCTTGAGGAATACTCATCGCATCGACAAATAGGATGACGAGGTGACGAAACTCGAGAGTCGAGAGCATCAGCAGAAGATGAAGCTTGACTGCGACCAGATAATTTACCAGCACGCACAGGCTGGAAAGCAAAAGAAAAAGAAGAAAGGAACAACTTAGAAGGCAAACCAAACACGATATTTCACAAAAGAGGATATATTTACAAAAGCACAAGCCCTCTGACTAAGGTTCTTGGGCTACATGCAACTAGAGAGTTTGCTACATTAGAAAGAAACTAAAATTACAAGGGAGGCCAAGTCTACGCCACCTCGGCCTCACGATCCGTAGCAGAAGTGGGCATAGCAGAAGCAGTGCCAGTGTCAGGTAGAGGCACAGATCCACTTGTGGCCGGAGTCGAAGAAATCGGCGTCGTACCGGTCGTGGAAGCCGCTGAAGGGGAAATCATCGACATGATGCCTGGCGCATACTTTTTCGCCTTCTCGAAGAAGGCCTTCAGCTCCGAACGAGGACGACCGAGGGAAGAGCTCACCTTCTCCCAGTTCACCTCCTCACCATGCGCATATGCAAATGCAATGGCCCCCTCGGCACCCCTTTTCAAGGAAAGACCCTTCATAGTAAGTATGGGGTCATCGTCGGTGTCGAAGGCTTTGGCAAGATTCTTCAAGTCCGGTACATCGGCCTTCTTCTTGGGCCACAACCCGACAAAAATCCGTGCAAGAACGCGGCTAACCAACTCGAAGATTTCCCGGACAGATATCTAGTTCGCTTCCAGTAAGCTAACCGCGGCCAAGAGAGGATCATTGTCTGGTTGCAACATTGACGCAGACACTTCACTATATTCTGCAAAGCCAAGGAAACAGCAAACATCAGAGAAGAAATACATCAGCAAGCAAAAGAAGGACAAGGAAATTGGAAAAAGGCAAGAAAGTTATAGTATGTACCTCCAGCAGCAGCAGACATTTGGTTCAACCGCTCAGCCATGGCTTGTTCCCGCTGGAGGTGCTCCTTGTTGGCGTTAGATAGGTCCTTTTCTGCCTTTTTCGCCTTAGCCAATGCTGACTTAGCAGACTTCTCAGCATTGACCTTGGCAGCAGTGGCGGCATCAAAAGCTGTCCTCGAAGCATCGAGTTCAGCTTCCAGTGATGAAATGCGAGCATTGGCTGCCTTTAGAGCACTTGAGTTTGACAAAGAGGAGCAGTCAAGCAAAGAAGCAAAGTCAGGGATGCCAAAGATGAGCAAATATTGAAAATGAGACTTACCTTGAGAAGCCTTAGCAATTTTCTGATACTCGACACATTCATTGCCCAAGGCGACAAATCTCTTCATCAGATCATGTTCAGCAAATAAGACGTGAGTATAAACGTGCAAAAGCCGAAGTAAATATAATATAACAAGTATGTGCACGCACGTTGTCGAAAGAGCCTGTGGATTGATGGGCCTCAAGGATAGCAGTGGCGTCAGATGCTTTCTGTAAGCGCCCAGAATGACGAACACCGACTACCTTCTTGGCAGGCTTCTTCAAAGCTTTTTGAGGCTTGGTCGCCGGATCAACCTCTTGTGGCGTCGGCTCATGGATGACAATAGTGTCAATGACAGGGGCAGCAGCAGCAAGTCTCTTCGGGTCCTCCTCGTCACTAAGAAAAGGAGAAAAAGATAGAATCATCTATCAAGGATGACAATAAGAAACTAAATATATGAAAGCAAACAGATGAACACTCACGAGTCCATGAAATCGAAGAGTTCTCCGCCGTCCTCTGGCACGGAGGATTCCCCAGCCACAGTCTTAGAGGCAGAGGCGCTGGAAGAAGCAAATACTTCGGCACGTTTTCTCTTCTTGTCAACGACAAGATCTTCAGACAGCGCAGGAGGAGGTGATGTCGTCGAACTGGTCCTTTCCAGCGAATCTTCGCCGTCGTCTCCATCTTGGCTGTCCTCAGTCTCAGGGGCTTTAGAAGACGCGGAAATAGGAACATGTGGAATGGCCCCTCCCTCTGGGAGAGGGGGGGCGAGAAACGAGGAGTCGGTGATCCTAGAAAAAGAAACAACCCAAAAATTACAACGCGAACAATAAAAAGAGAAAGACAAGGCAAACAAAGACAGTAAAAGTTACCGCAGGAAGGGGATGATCGGAGTCGAAGTGGCTTGCGGCTAAATCCGCAACCTCATGGTCCTTCTTGAGAGTATTGAGAGCTCTCACACGCCTATCGAGATCCTTCTTCTCCATGAGATTTTCAGATACTCGAGAAGGATCTTCCAAGCTAGAAAAAGTCCACAACTTGGAGAGACGATGCTGCAAGGGCTGAACTCGACGTTGCAGGAAAAACGCCATGAGTTGTGTACCCGATAGCGCACCTCCTCTACCACTTTTCAGCTCTTGGATGCGGGCCAGTAGTGGCTTGATCTCCTCCACCTCAGCTTCCGTGGGAGGCAAATCGCACGAGCCCAATTTCTTCAATTCTTGCGAGGCATCAAATGGAGCAATGCCGTATTTATCGGAGGAGGAAATCTTTCGGTCCTTGATGTAGAACCATTTGGTCCTCTAACCTTGTATCGAGGTAGACATTGAAAACTCCAAATATTGCGATTCAAAACGAACAGAGATACAAGCTCCGCCCAGTTCAGGTTTTTTGGCCAATAAAATACTGGGGCGTAGCCGAAAGAGGGATCTCCAAAGAAGAAAGTGGGGATCAATCCCCAGAAACGACTCGCAAAGAGTTATGAAGCAAGCAATGTGCAAGATAGAATTTGGTGTGAGCTGGTGAAGCTGCACACCATAAACAAAAAGAAGCCCACGAAGGAATTCATGGGCAGGAAGGGAAAGACCGCGTAAGAGAAAGGTGAGGAATATCACCCGAAAACCATCCCTGGGCTAGGGGATCCGTTCAGTGCTTGGGAAGATAACCTTATTGTCATTGGAGATGAGACCCTCCGTTCGAGCCTTGTTCAGATCCTTCTGCGTGAAGACAGAAGGCACCCAGCTGGTCGAGGCGTTCGTCCCCTTGGTCATCTTGTGTTTCTGCGCTCGGTGCTTCATGCGCATCTACGATCTGCGCACGGGGGCTGAGCAGGAGAGCAATGTAGCGTAGAGATTGCAACAATGGTGGCGCCGGCGGAAGCAATGAACTGGTAAACAGTAAATCTCCCCACTCTCCCTTTATAAAGCTTCCAGGTAACGGAACATGGGCTGAGACGTGGCACAAAGAGCGGAAACGGTAGCCCACTAATGGGCAGAGAAATTGAGAAATTACCACGTTGTCCATGGGTAACGGTCAAAAATCTAGAGATAATTACGAACAGATTAATGACGTCACAAATCTACGAGTAACGAGAATTGCAGACTATGATAAACAGTGGACTAGTAGGATGAACGTTCCAAAGATGGTTCGAGTTAGTGAACCTGAATGAAGGAAGGATAAAGAAGCTGGCAAAAAGTGATCCTGGTAAAGGAGGAATCATTCTTTGAGTCTATACCCGAAAATATTCGGCTATAGCCTCGGGGGCTACTACCATCGGGAGCGCTGAGCGCGCACCCAATGATATTATCATTAATCAATATGAAGATTGCAGGAGAGTACAATGTACTTGAGTCTATACTCGAAAAATAAATTTTTGATTATAGCCACGGGGGCTACTCCCATCGGGAGCGCTGGGCGCGCACCCAATGATGTTTATGCATGAGTATTGGAGCAAGGAAGGTGAAGAGAGAATTAATGAATATCGTTACTACCATCGGGAGTGAGGTTTTATAAATCATGGTTGTATAACCTGAATATTTTATGCGTTGGATCAGTCAAACAAGGCTGCGACATATGATTCTCGAGTTGTGTCATCGTGACAAAACTCAAATGCCGTGATTTGTCACAAAGGTAAGACCCCGGGATCCGTCCTGTGTGGCCTGGTATATGCACATGGATGCGCTCTTCTGGTATGTATCCGTGTCTACGACGCGAAGAAAATCCTGGTGGACGCACTGGGTACCCTAAGAAGCACTAGGATTCATTCTTTGTAAGTTCTAAATGCGGCAAAAGATTGGATTTGACCGGTTTCCTGAATTCAAGTCCAAGGGGATTGAATTTGAAGTAGGTGACAAGTATCTGTTCTGGCAGTTAATTGGCCTCTTAATCCGTCAAAGTTGTTAGGCTTGCTCATCAAAACCCCTTGCGGGGTATTATAAATGAAAATAAGTCAAAAGACCAAGTCGAAGATTTGAAGATATGAAGAAGTCAAAGAGATGATCAAGTCAAAGATTTAAAGAGTAGAGATTCAACCCGAATCTACAATTCTAGTAGAATCTCGGGGGCTACTGACAAGAGTATAGATAATAAAGCCTGTCAGTTGAGTACCCCTGAGGCCTATTAAACTAGGCCCAATTGTAATACTAGTCGAAATACGAGTTCTTATCGTATGTCGATATTGTAATCTGTATCGGACCCTACCCGATCCTCGAGACCTGGCCACCTATATATAGGGGCCAGGAGGGGATGGTGTAGCCCGGATTGAAAGCAAGCCAGGTTTTACACCCACGTTTACTTTCATAGCCACCTTGTTTGACTGAGTTTACCTTCGAGTTCATCTGACGCCCTATCTCCCCGATCCTAAGTCCTTCATCTAGGACATTTGTCGAGTTTACCCCTCGTCAGTTTATGTTCTTGCAATCCACCGATCTCTCTGTCGAACACCTTGCATGCATCGACTTTTAAGATACAATATTTCCGAAAAATGAAGTTACTCCGCCCATGACGCCTTTTAGGGTTTCGGTTTACGGACTTAGTTTTCCATCTTGTATGTGTTTATGATATATTCAAGTATAGTTATCCTTCTGTCGAACATCTAGTAGGCACAACATTTTTTGGTATTTTTTTACCAAACAATGTTCTTGCAATCCAGTGAGCATTCTGTCGAATACCATGCAATGACTTTTTAAATACCAAAAATTGGAATGGAAAAGTTTTGTCTAAGCAGGGTCTCACCTACACTCCCATACTTTTTTGAATTTATCTTTGCAGATCGCTGTAATATTACAACTAGAATGTGGGAAAAATATTTCTGATTTTTATGTAAAATTTAACTTATTCAAATATTTAAAATTCAACAAAAATTGTTTTAAAAAGTATATACATAGTATAATAAAAATCCCGAACTATTTTTCCCACATTCCATCTCAAATGTTTGAGTAAATGCTACTTGTGTGATGATGTGGGAGCAGTGAGTCCTTGTGCGTGGTGATGACCAGCCCGTTGGGAACCCCAAGAGGAAGGTATGATGAGTGTAGCGGCTAGTCTTCCCTCAGTTAAGAAACCAAGGTATGTCGATCAGGAGAAGGGAGACGGTGACGACTGAAGGTGATGCGGACTGGCTTAGTGACACTCCAACAAGGGCGCCGTTTAACGATACTTGTTGACTCGTCTTCGGCCAGCAGCAACGCGGAACCTGCACACACACAGACAAATACTTTGTTCCCAACTTACGATGAGGTTGTCAATCTCACCGGTTTGCTTGAAACAAAGGTTATGAGTGTATCGAGTGGAAAATAGTAGTAAAATGCTAGTAAAGTAAACAGTGCGGGAAAAGTAAACAGGTGATTGCAATATGATTAAAATAGGACCGGGGTCCACATTTCACTAGTGGTGTCTCTCCATAGATAAAATAACATGCTGGGTAAACAAATTACAGTTGGGCAATTGATAGAATAAAGATAACGTGATATGTCAAGAAGATCACTATGAGATTTACTCTGGGCATTACAACAAAATACATAGACCGCCATCCAACTGCATCTATGACTAATAATCCACCCCCAGGGATATCATCCGAACACCCCGAAAGTATTAAGTTGCGAACAACAGATAATTGCATTAAGCAAAGTGTGTAATGTAAACAAAGCATATGCCCTTGAGCATATGAATGTTGTTTTCTCCCTAGTAGCAACAGCACATCTACCACCTTAGAGGTTTCTGTCACTCCCCCAGGTGAAATAGAGGCATGAACCCACTATCGAGCATAAATACCCCCTCTTGGAGTCACTAGCAACTACTCGGCCAAGATAGCTACTAACAACGGAGAGCATGCAAGATCATAAACAACATAGAGATAACAAAAGATATAATTCAGTACAGCAACTTAATCATAAACACCAATATTCATCGGATCCCAACAAACCAACATCATAGTATTACATAACGGTGATCTCAATCATGTAGGGCAGCTCATGAGATCTAAACATGAAGCACATGGTGGAGAAGACAACCATCTAGCTACTGCTATGGACCCATAGTCCAAGGTAGACTACTCACTCATCGCTCCGGAGGCAAGCATGGCGATGAAGAAGACCTCCGGTGGCGATTCCCCTCTCCGACAGGGTGCCGGGAAGAGCTTCTGGACCCTCCCGATCTTCGGGTCGACGGCGGCGGCGGATCGCGATGTATTCTGGAAAACTGATCGGGCCCTTAGGTTTTTCTCGTCAGGGGGTACTTATAGGCGAAAGGGGACTGTCAGAGGGGGTCCCACGCCCCCTCACACGGGGCCGGCGCGGCCAGGGGCCTGGCCGCGCCACCCCTGTGTGTGGGGCCCACGTGGCCCCTCTCCTTCTCTCCTTCGGATGTTTGGGAGCTCCCCGGTGAAATATGACTTCAGGAACTTGTTTCGTCCAATTCCGAGAATATTTCCTGTGTATCACTTCTGAAACACAAAAACAGCAGAAAACAGGAAACTGGCACTGTGGCACTTCGTTAATAGGTTAGTTCCGGAAAATGTATAAAAATGCCACTAAGTGTAACGAAACAATAGGCAAATGGTGTAAAACAAAGCATGGAGCATCAAAAATTATAGATACGTTTGAGACGTATCAAGCATCCCCAAGCTTAACTCCTGCTCGTCCTCGAGTAGGTAAGTGATAACAAAAGAATAATTTTTGAGGTGACATGCACCTACACAATCTTGATCATATATGTAAGCATTGATGAGCTGGGATCAATAGAACTTAAAACATGGGCATGAAAGATATAATCATGACAATAAGAACTTAGCAACCATGTTGTAAACATGCAAATGAACACAAACAAAAGATCATGATAATGAAACAATGAAAGTCAAACGTGTGTTCAAATCATAAGGAAAAACATACAAGTGGTTTTCAGCTTGTCCTTCAAAGAGAGCAAAACATAAATGCATAGGACACCTCAAAGTTTAAGAGGGCGACTAGATACAAATAATTTAAGAACAAGTGAAACCAACAATATGAGTCAATCAATGAACTTTGGGACAATGCATATCACACTAAGAATGACAACTATGCTCTCTTAATGGTGCATAAAGAAAGAAGGTGGTGACTCAACATAAAAGTAGAAGAAAGGCCCTTCGCAGAGGGAAGCAGTGATTTAATGTGCTAGAGCTTTTCATTTGTAAAACAGAGATAAAACTTGATTTTGAGAAGTGGTTGTCTTTGTCAACGACTGGCAATGGGGTTCTTACTATCTTCCATACAAAAATAAAGCAAGTTTTTGAGAGAGAGATTGGCACTTCGTGCTCTTTTTATAAAACTTGGCACTCCTCCCCACCTTTTCCTTTCACATACCATGGCTAACCGATTCCATCGGGTGCCCACCAACATTCACATTCATTGGAGGAGTGCCTTTTTTCTTTTTTTTCTCTTTTTTTTCTTTTTGGAATAGACAATATGGAAGATAGCAAATCCGACCACTACGTCCCCATGAGCTGAAAACAGTGTCACAAAACGAGAAGTATTTTGAAGGTTTTTGAAAGGTAGCACACGAAAATTTTACTTTGGAATGGCTTACAAATACCATGCATAGGAATTTATAGTGGACACAATGGAAAACTTGGCTTTTAGGAGTTGGATGCACGAGTAGAGCTCATACTCAATACAAGGCGAGGGCTAGCAAAAGACTGGGAGCGACCGACTAAGAGAGCAATAATGGCCATAATCATGCAAAGCGACAAAGCGACATTAAAAGAAGCATACGATGGCATCAAAAGTCAAAAACTAAATGATCATGAAGGCTAATGGCGACTTTGGAAGAGTCTAACATGTGTGAGCATGCGCCAAGTCAACCCAAATAAAGCATCAAGGAGAAAACCAAAATAATGCTTCCATACAATAAAAACAACGCATGATTTTTTTCAAAGGCTCATTAAGCAATCTCAGTTATTTGAAACAAGTCATGCTACAGCAAAACCACTAAGCATACTATCAAAAAGACATCAAGCATGACATGAAAAAGCCTAAGCCGCAGTCTACACAAGCTCCTTCTTGTACCACTATTTTGCACAAAGCTTTTTCTCTTTTCCAACACCATTTGAAATTTTTATAAACACCTCTTTTGATGAAAACCAATAAAGTTCAGAGGCAAAAATGCACCTTGATGAAAAGATATGACAAGATCTGAACGCATATCAAGGCGAAAACGAAAACCAAAAGCAGTAGCAGAAAAACTAGAATGCTCGATTTATAAGAGTGAAAACTAGAGCATTCTTTGCAAATGAAAACGAGTACATCTCCTCCAAAGGAAATTTGTTGGGGTCCAACCATTTATTGCAGCAAACAAACAAACTAAGCAAACTAAGAAAACTAAAACAACTGACGCTCCAAGAAAAACACATAGTGCATGAAGCAATAAAAATATAGTGTCTTGAAAGGTGACCTGATTTTTGCCGATGAAGAAGGGGTGCCTCGGGGGCATCCCCAAGCTTTGACGCTTGTACTTCTTGGATATTTCTTGGGGTGATGCATGGGCATCCCCAAGCTTGAGCTTTTGTCCATTCTTCAACTCATCTCATCATTCTCCAATCCCTACACTTGAAAACTTCCTTCATACAAAACTAAACACAATTCTATTAGCAACATTAGTGTAAGCATAAAATATATTCAACCTCTTTTAGCTTCAGGTTTCAACCCAAAACCACCACATATAAAGTATATACTACTGTAGCAACTTCCACAAGAGTTCCATGATAAAAAAGAACTCGAAAGAAAGCGATAAACTGGCAAAAACAAATATTGGCAGAAATCTGTCAAAACTGGACAGCTGATAATGGACGAATTTTTGAGGGATTTTCTGTTGCTCAAATCAAAAAAGTGTTCAACTAAGAAAAGTTTGGATATAACCTGGGGCATAAGCACAAGAAATCGCAGGTCCAAAAGATAAACAGAGAATTTTCACGAATTTTTACGGTGCAGCACCGAAAACAGTTTCAGGACAGCAATAACCCCAAATCTTTACCTCACTCAAATTAGAGGCTTCTCTTGGCACAAAAACGAAATAAACAAGATAAAGAGCGGTCATTATAGTAGTAATGACTTCCAAGACTCAAGAAAAAGAAAAAGTACTGAAAAGTAAACAATGGGTTATCTCCCAAGAGTGCTTTTCTTTAACGCCTTTGAGCTAGGCGCAGAAAATTGCGAATCAAGTAATATCAAGTGATGAAGCATTAAGATCAACAGAAGAGGTCTTGTCAATAAGGCATTGTATTTCATCCACATAAGTTTTTGAAGACCCTTGGTGATCATGCTTTGGTACACTATTCTCATCAAAAAGATTTTCAGGACAAATCCAAGCAAAATTGTTTTCAAAAGCATCATTCAATCCCATAAGCTTGCAAGGTATAGGTATCTCGGCCTCCCCATCATGTGTATCAATAACCGTTATAGGTGAACCGAGTTTATTAAAACGTTTAAGAACCTTCCTAGCTTCAATAACAACATCCTTAAATTCTAAACGCAAAGTTTCCAAGATAAAAGCTTTCTTTTCGGGGTCCTCAATTTCATGAAGCTTAAGGAACATATATTGCATAAAAGGATTAAGACTAGCAAACCTAGTTTCCAACATGTCAATTAATATAACAGAAGCAACTTCAATACTAGGAGCTAACTCAATCAAAGACTTTTCCTCAACTTCATCATGCATACTAATGTGATTAAAGAACTCCTCAATGTTACTTTTGCCAATAATTGAACCACTCCCTACAGAGAGGTCCTCCAGAACGAACTTAGGAAACGACATGATAAACTAAAGTAAAGAAATAACAACTACCAAGGATTCTAATTTTTTTTTTGGGTTTTTGATATAAAAAGCAATGCAGGTAAAATAAAATAAAGTAAAGCAAAACAAATAACAAAGTAAAGTATGTGTGTGCGAAGAACTCCCCTCGCAGAAGTCTTCTCTTCCTTCCCCGGCAACGGCGCCAGAAAATTAGCTGCTACTCGTGTGATGATGTGGGAGCAGTGAGTCCTTGTGCGTGGTGATGACCAGCCCGTTGGGAACCCCAAGAGGAAGGTATGATGAGTGTAGCGGCTACTCTTCCCTCAGTTAAGAAACCAAGGTATGTCGATCAGGAGAAGGGAGACGGTGACGACTAAAGGTGATGCGGACTGGCTTAGTGACACTCCAACAAGGGCGCCGTTTAACGATACTTGTTGACTCGTCTTCGGCCAGCAGCAACGCGGAACCTGCACACACACAGACAAATACTTTGTTCCCAACTTACGATGAGGTTGTCAATCTCACCGGTTTGCTTGAAACAAAGGTTATGAGTGTATCGAGTGGAAAACAGTAGTAAAATGCTAGTAAAGTAAACAATGCGGGAAAAGTAAACAGGTGATTGCAATATGATTAAAATAGGACCGGGGTCCACAGTTCACTAGTGGTGTCTCTCCATAGATAAAATAACATGCTGGGTAAACAAATTACAGTTGGGCAATTGATAGAATAAAGATAACGTGATATGTCAAGAAGATCACTATGAGATTTACTCTGGGCATTACAACAAAATACATAGACCGCCATCCAACTGCATCTATGACTAATAATCCACCCCCAGGGATATCATCCGAACACCCCGAAAGTATTAAGTTGCGAACAACAGATAATTGCATTAAGCAAAGTGTGTAATGTAAACAAAGCATATGCCCTTGAGCATATGAATGTTGTTTTCTCCCTAGTAGCAACAGCACATCTACCACCTTAGAGGTTTCTGTCACTCCCCCAGGTGAAATAGAGGCATGAACCCACTATCGAGCATAAATACCCCCTCTTGGAGTCACTAGCAACTACTCGGCCAAGATAGCTACTAACAACGGAGATCATGCAAGATCATAAACAACATAGAGATAACAAAAGATATAATTCAGTACAGCAACTTAATCATAAACACCAATATTCATCGGATCCCAACAAACCAACATCATAGTATTACATAACGGTGATCTCAATCATGTAGGGCAGCTCATGAGATCTAAACATGAAGCACATGGTGGAGAAGACAACCATCTAGCTACTGCTATGGACCCATAGTCCAAGGTAGACTACTCACTCATCGCTCCGGAGGCAAGCATGGCGATGAAGAAGACCTCCGGTGGCGATTCCCCTCTCCGGCAGGGTGCCGGGAAGAGCTTCTGGACCCTCCCGATCTTCGGGTCGACGGCGGCGGTGGATCGCGATGTATTCTGGAAAACTGATCGGGCCCTTAGGTTTTTCTCGTCAGGGGGTACTTATAGGCGAAAGGGGACTGTCAGAGGGGGTCCCACGCCCCCTCACACGGGGCCGGCGCGGCCAGGGGCCTGGCCGCGCCACCCCTGTGTGTGGGGCCCACGTGGCCCCTCTCCTTCTCTCCTTCGGATGTTTGGGAGCTCCCCGGTGAAATATGACTTCAGGAACTTGTTTCGTCCAATTCCGAGAATATTTCCTGTGTATCACTTCTGAAACACAAAAATAGCAGAAAATAGGAAACTGGCACTGTGGCACTTCGTTAATAGGTTAGTTCCGGAAAATGTATAAAAATGCCACTAAGTGTAACGAAACAATAGGCAAATGGTGTAAAACAAAGCATGGAGCATCAAAAATTATAGATACGTTTGAGACGTATCAGTAAACTGCAAAGTTTCATATTCAAATGTTATATAGAGTGAGAGATACAAAAAAGAGAAGTTGTTTGAGAGGGAAAAAAGACTAGCACGTATCTTGATGCACCTATTAATAGTTCAGATATAGGGTACAGCTGAGGCAGTGCTTAGAAAATGCTGTACAACTGTTACTCTGCCCACGACCGCTCTTTTTGTAACGGTTTACCTATATAGTTTTCCATCTATTCAAGCAAACTGTTCCTTCTGTGGAACACCTTAATTTTTATAAAGTTTCCAAACAAATTCAATTGCAGGGCATTGACGCCCTCTTCATGCCGTTAAACAAGAAGATGCTTAAAGCACACGTGCATTGCAATCACTCCGATGGAAGAGGGCATTGGGTAGGAAGTCACGGTGACTGGATGGCATTACTCATGAATAATGGCCTCCTGAAGATCCGCCACATGTACAGAGAAGTGACTCTGCCTCTCCCATTACTGGCTCATATTGGAGTTTTCCCTAGGTTTCGAACATGCATGTTTTCGTACAAGCAGTGTGAGTTACAGCTTCTGAAGATAAAGATTACAAAGACCCTTTACAAGGAAAAATGCTGTGATCAGTGGCATTATGAAGCAATCGTGATCTTTGACAAACTGATCGCCTATGTAGACAGTCACCAAGACAATGGCTGGGTCATCCTCAAAAATTACCACCTTGCACCTCGCAGGTATGTCGACGCCTGTGCAATTCATCTATTCGGTGATCGGACAGAACCATGAGGAGATGTTCTGGTTTGGGAACCACATACTTGGGGTGAGTTATGCCCTCTTTCTATCTGAATTTACAGGTAGCTCTACCTGCTTACTGCATTGTTGTATTGTGGCTAATCTTCTTCCGTACATAGGCACAGATGAAGGCCCGCGTCTAATACTTGCCCCGAACATCGAGGATCCAGTTGCAGGGGATGCGGCTGAAGGCACTGCAGTTGCTGGTGATGCGGCTCAAGCCGCTGCAGTTGCTGGTGATGCGGCTGAAGGAGATGCATTTCCTACCGATCCGGATGAAGACGTTGAAGAAGTTCTAGTGGTTAATTCACAAACTACCTGGTTCTTGGCATCCAATACCTACCATTATGGCAATTTTGATCTACTTTGGATTCAGATAGATGGTGATAGAAACAGCAATGCTCCTGCACAGTTTGAAGATGGGATACGGTTGAGCACTTATCCTAGTCTACGGTGCCACGTTTTTGCAAGGCATCCCTTTAATCTTCGCCCGGAAGCCGAAGATCCTATTGATGGTCCAGTGTGGATCAGGCAGGAGTGATACGTCCAAAACGTATCTATAATTTTTGATGCTCCATGCTTGTTTTTACACCATTTGCTTAGTGTTTCGTTACACTTCGTGGCACTTTTATGCATTTTCCGGAACTAACCTATTAACAAGTCGCCACAGTGCCAGTTCCCTGTTTTCTGCTGTTTTTGTGTTTCAGAAAAGTTACACAAGAAATATTCTCGGAATTGGATGAAACAAAAGCCGAACGTCCAGAAATTCATCGAAGCTTCCAGAGAACCGAAGAGGAGATGGAGTGGGGCAACGAGGGTCCCACACAATAGGGCGGCGCGGCCTGGCCCCTGGCCATGCCCCCTATGTGTGACGGCACCTCGGCCCACTCCTGATGTTGCCCCTTCGCCTATAAAGACCCCCCGATAGGAAAAACCTAAGGGCCCGATCACTTTTCCAGAACACATCATGATTCGCCGCCGCTGTCGACCCGAAGATCGGGAAGGTCCAGAAGCTCTTCCCGGCACCCTGCCGGAGAGGGGAATCGCCACCGGAGGTCTTCTTCATCGCCATGCTTGCCTCCAGCGCGATGAGTGAGTAGTCTACCTTGGACTATGGGTCCATAGCAGTAGCTAGATGGTTATCTTCTCCACCATGTGCTTCATGTTTAGATCTTGTGAGCTGCCTTACATGATCGAGATCACCGTTATGTAATTCTACATGTTGTGTTTGTTGGAATCCGATGAATATTGGTGTTATGATTGAGTTGATGTACTGAATATTATCTTATGTTATCTCTATGTTGTTTATGATCTTGCATGCTCTCCGTTGTTAGTAGCTATCTTGGCCGAGTAGTTGCTAGTGACTCCAAGAGGGGGTATTTATGCTCGATAGTGGGTTCATGCCTCTATTTAATCTGGAGGAGTGACAGAAACCTCTAAGGTTGTAGATATGCTGTTGCTACTAGGGGAAAACAACATTCATATGCTCGAGGGCATATGCTTTGTTTATATTACACACTTTGTTTAATGCAATTATCTGTTGTTCGCAACTTAATACTTGTGGAGTTCTCGGATTGATTCGCCACAAGTGGATTATTAGTCATAGATGCAGTTGGATGGCGGTCTATGTATGTTGTTGCAATGCCCAGAGTAAATCTCATAGTGATCCTCTCATTATATGCACGTTGTCTTTATTCTATCAATTGCCCAACTATAATTTGTTTACCCAGCATGTGTTATTTTATCTTATGGAGAGACACCACTAGTGAACTGTGGACCCCGGTCCCATTTCCTTTATATTTCTATCACCTGTTTACTTTACTCGCACTATTTACTTTACTCGCATATTACTATTGCTTTCCACTCGATACGCTCATACCCTTTGTTTCAAGCAAACCGGTGAGATTGACAACCTCATCGTAAGTTGGGAACAAAGTATTTGGTTGTGTTGTGTGCAGGTTCCACATTGACGTTCGCAAAGCAAAGCTTGGACGAGGCGCCCTATAAATTGTCCGAAGCTGTCGCGAAGCTAGCGGGCATCACCTTCAGTCGTATTTCGTCCTCCTACTGGATTGATAACCTTGGTTTCTTACTGAGGGAAAAACTTGCTGCTATATTCATCACATCTTGCTCTTGGGGTTTCCAACTGGCCGGTCATTTACTTCATTAATTACATGCCAACAAGTTCTCTGGCACTATTCATCACCGCGCCATCAACAAGTTTTTCTGGCGCCGTTGCTGGGGAGGAAGAAGACTTCTGCCAGGGGAGTTTCGCACGCACATCCTTTACTTTGTTTTAAGTTTTGCTTTACTTTATTTTTACTTGCATCGTTTTATCAAAAACACACAAAAATTAGTATCCTTTGTAGTTGTTTATTATGTCTAGTTCAGTTGCTACTACTTTGTCGCCCGAGGATATGATTTTCACTTTCAAACAAAAGGGTGAGGAAAGTTTTAAAGAAGCTTGGTCTAGAATTTACGATTGGCATGGAAAAACTGAACCGAAAATGACCTTGAGTTTGCTTCTTAGTTGCTTTTACTTTGGACTTGCTCTTTGTTATAGATATGCTTTGGATGCTACTGCAGAAGGAGATTTCCTTCATTGTGATGGAGATCAAGCCTTCAATATTATAAAAAAGTTGATTACAATTTATAGCATGCCAACCTATTTTGATTCCTCTCTTGTGTGCATTTTTAATAGACTTACTACTCTTGAGACTCGCACTGCTAGTTTGAACACTTGCTACAATACTTTGCGCCAGCATTTTGATTATGTGCTAGCAAATGCTGAACCTTCGAGTTGGTACCCTATGGTAAAAATCACCATTAATGGTGAAACTTTTCATGCTCGTTGTGATATTATGTCTGAATTTTGTCTCATGCCAAAGGATGTTTATGAATCTTTGAGTCTATGGAAGCTTTCTGAGGGGGGAGAAGAAATTTCCCTTACTAATAATGCCACTATATTTCCCGTTGGAATAGCTAAAGGAGTTTTTACAAAAGTCATAGGAAGAATGATATCTACTGATTATCTTGTTATTGAATGTGTAGGAAAAGGACAAATCACACTTGGAAGATCCCTACTGAAGCTCCTGGGCGCCGTTATAGATGTGGGAAAAGGTAATATAAGATTTATCTCTCCATCTTGCAATAGCCATGTCTTTCCTAGAGTCAAGAGCAAAGGTAAGAAAGGAAGACGTAAGGCACCCGCTGATCCTAGCACTTCATCACTTGATATTACTTGATTTGCACTTTCTGCGCCTAGCTCAAAGGCATTAAAGAAAAGCACTCTTGGGAGATAACCCAATGTTTTTACTTTTAGTTCTTTTTCTTTTATTTGAGTCTTGGAAGTTATTACTACTGTAATAACCTCTCCTTATCATTTTTATTTCGTTTTTGTGCCAAGATAAGCCTCTAATTTGAGCGAGGTAAAATTTGGGAATGTTGCTGTCCTGAAACAGTTTTCGGTGCTAAACCATAAAAATTCGTGACAATTCTCTGTATATATTTTGGACCTGCGATTTCTTGTGCATATGTCCCAGGTTATATCCAAACTTTCATTAGTTGAACACTTTTTGATTTGAGCAACAGAAAACCCTTTAAAAATTCGACCTTTGTCAGCTGTTCTGTTTTGACAGATTTCTGCCAATATTTGTGTTTGCCGCTTTATCGCTTTCTTTTTGAGTTCTTTTGATCACGGAACTTTTGGGGAAGTTGCTACAGTAGTATATACTTTATATGTGGTGGTTTTGAGTTGAAACCTGAAGCAAAAAGGGGTTCATTCTATGTTATGCTTAAACTAATGTTGCTAATAGATTTGTGTTTAGTTTTGTATGAAGGAAGTTTTCAAGTGTAGGGATCGGAGAATGATGAGATGAGTTGAAGAATGGACAAAAGCTCAAGCTTGGGGATGCCCATGCACCCAAAGAAATATCTAAGAAGTACAAGCATCAAAGCTTGGGGATGCCCCCGAGGCACCCCTTCTTCATCGGCAAAAATCAAGTCGCCTTTCAATACGCTATATTTTTATTGCTTCATGCATTATGCGTTTTTCTTGGAGCGTCAGTTGTTTTTAGTTTTCAGTTTTCTTTAGTTTTGTTTGCTGCAATAAATGATTGGACCCCAACAAATTTCTTTTGGAGAAGTTGCCTTGCTTTTCATTTGCCAAGAACACTCCGTTTTTCATTCTTATAGTTTCAACGAGTGTTCTCTTTTTCTAGAACTGCGTTTAGCTTTCAATTTTTGCCTTGATTTGTGTTCAGATATTGTTATATCTTTTCATCAAGGTGTATTTTTGCCTCTGGTCTATATTGGTTTTCATCAAAAGAGGTGTTTATAAAAAGTTTGAATGGTGTTGGAAAAGAGAAAAAGCTTTATGCAAAAAAGTGGTACAAGAAGGAGCTTGTGTAAACTGCGGCCTAGGATTTTGCATGTCGTGCTTGATATCATTTTGATAGCATGCTTAGTGGTTTTGCTGTAGCATGACTTGTCTCAAATAACTGAGATTGCTTAATGAGCCTTTGAAAAAAATCATGCGTTGTTTTAATTATTTGGAAGCATTATTTTGGTTTTCTCCTTTGATGCTTTATTTGGGTTGACTTGGCGCATGCTCACACATGTTAGACTCATATAAAGTCGCCATTGCCAATATGATCATCTAGTTTTTGACTTTTGATGTCATCTTATACTTCTTTTAATGTCGCTTTGTCGCTTTGCATGATTATGGCTATTATTGCTCTCCTAGTTGGTCACTCCCAGTCTTTTGCTAGCCCTCATTTTGTACTGAGTATGAGCTCTACTCGTGCATCCAACTCCTAAAAACCAAGTTTGCCATTGTGTCCACTATAAATTCCTATGCATGGTATTTGTAAGCCATTCCAAAGTAAATTTTCATATGCTACCTTTCAAAAACATTCAACAACTTCTCATTTTGTGCCACTGTTTTTAGCTCATGGGGACGTAGTGGTCGGAATTGCTATCTTCCATATTAAATTAAGTACCCCTCGACTAGGCAGCTTCATCTGCTCGTCATTAATTTTGTATGAGAGCTGGTCAGACCATTGCAATCTAAATTCTAAAAAAAGGAAAAGGAAAAAAGGCACTCCTCCATGGTATGTGAATGTTGGTGGGCACCCGATGGAATCGGTTAGCCATGGTTTGAGAAAGGAAAAAGGTGGGGAGGAGTGCCAAAGCTTTATAAAAGAGCACCAATGTGCCAAACTTTCAAAGAACTCGGAACCGCTCTCACTTATTTATTATGGAAGATAGTAAGACCCCATTGCTAGTCGTTGACAAAAGCAACCACCTCTCAAAACCCAAGTTTTATCTCTATTTTACAAATGAAAAGCTCTAGCACATGTTAAATCACTGCTTCCCTCTGTGAAGGGCCTTTCTTTTACTTTTATGTTGAGTCTCCACCTTCTATCTTTATGCACCATTAAGAGAGCATAGTTGTCATTCTGAGTATAATGTGCATTGTCCCAAAGTTTTCATTGATTGATTCATGATGTTGATTTCACTTGTTCTTAAATTACTTGTATCTAGCCGCCCTCTTAAACTTGAAGGTGTCCTATGCATTTATGTTTTGCTCTCTCTCATGAAGGACAAGCTGAAAACCATTTGTATGTTTTTCCTTATGATTTGAACACACGTTTGACTTTCATTGTTTCATTTTCATGATCTTTTGTTTGTGTTCATTTTCATGTTATAACATGGTTGCTAAGTTTCTTCTATCAAGATTATGTCTTTCATGCCCATATTTTAAGTTCTTTTGATCCCAGCGCACAACGCTTACATAGATGATCAAGATTGTGTAGGTGCATGTCACCTAAAAAATTATTTCTTTTGTTATCACTTACCTACTCGAGGACGAGCAGGAGTTAAGCTTGGGGATGCTTGATACGTCCAAAACGTATCTATAATTTTTGATGCTCCATGCTTGTTTTTACACCATTTGCTTAGTGTTTCGTTACACTTTGTAGCACTTTCATGCATTTTCCGGAACTAACCTATTAACAAGTCGCCACAGTGCCAGTTCCCTGTTTTCTGCTGTTTTTGTGTTTCAGAAAAGTTACACAGGAAATATTCTCGGAATTGGACGAAACAAAAGCCAAACGTCCAGAAATTTGCCGAATCTTCTAGAGAACCGAAGAGGAGACGGAGTGGGGCCACGAGGGTCTCACACAATAGGGCGGCACGGCCTGGCCCCTGGCCGCGCCTCCTATGTGTGACGGTGCCTCGGCCCACTCCTGACGTTGCCCCTTCGCCTATAAAGACCCTTCGACGGGAAAAACCTAAGGGCCCGATCACTTTTCCAGAACACATCGCGATCCATCGCCGCCGTCGACCCGAAGATCGGGAGGGTCCAGAAGCTCTTCCCGGCACCCTACCGGAGAGGGGAATCGCCACCGGAGGTCTTCTTCATCGCCATGCTTGCCTCCGGCGCGATGAGTGAGTAGTCTACCTTGGACTATGGGTCCATAGCAGTAGCTAGATGGTTGTCTTCTCCACCATGTGCTTCATGTTGAGATCTCGTGAGCTGCCTTACATGATCGAGATCACCGTTATGTAATTCTACATGTTGTGTTTGTTGGGATCCGATGAATATTGGTGTTATGATTGAGTTGATGTACTGAATATTATCTTATGTTATCTCTATGTTGTTTATGATCTTGCATGCTCTCCGTTGTTAGTAGCTATCTTGGCCGAGTAGTTGCTAGTGACTCCAAGAGGGGGTATTTATGCTCGATAGTGGGTTCATGCCTCTATTTAATCTGCGGGAGTGACAGAAACCTCTAAGGTTATAGATGTGCTGTTGCTACTAGGGGGAAAACAACATTCATATGCTCAAGGGCATATGCTTTGTTTACATTACACACTTTGCTTAATGCAATTATCTGTTGTTCGCAACTTAATACTTATGGAGTTCTCGGATTGATTCGCCACAAGTGGATTATTAGTCATAGATGCAGTTGGATGGCGGTCTATGTATCTTGTTGTAATGCCCAGAGTAAATCTCATAGTGATCCTCTTATCATATGCATGTTGTCTTTATTCTATCAATTGCCCAACTGTAATTTGTTTACCCAGCATGTGTTATTTTATCTTATAGAGAGACATCACTAGTGAACTATGGACCCCGGTCCTATTTCCTTTATATTGCTATCACCTGTTTACTTTACTCGCACTGTTTACTTTACTCGCATATTACTATTGCTTTCCACTCGATACGCTCATACCCTTTGTTTCAAGCAAACCGGTGAGATTGACAACCTCATCGTAAGTTGGGAACAAAGTATTTGGTTGTGTTGTGTGCAGGTTCCATGTTGCCGCTCGCAAAGCAAAGCTTGGACGAGGCGCCCTATAAATTGTCTGAAGCTGTCGCGAAGCTAGCGGGCATCACCTTCAGTCGTATTTCGTCCTCCTACTGGATTGATAACCTTGGTTTCTTACTGAGGGAAAAACTTGCTGCTATATTCATCACACCTTTCTCTTGGGGTTTCCAACTGGCCGGTCATTTACTTCATTAATTGCACGCCAATAAGTTCTCTGGCACTATTCATCACCGCGCCATCAGGAGCATCTGCACGGGCTTTCAGTATTTCTTGGAATCAACAACCCAATCTTCCACCGAGAACCCTGTTATGATGTCGCAAAAGCTGGTCCATCTGCTGGAAAAGGCATTTCCTTGTTACAAGAAGACTGTGTGTTTGTTGCATACCATCGAGCCCGTCCCTACACCCAGAGGCCAGTGCCAGATTGGAGCTGTATACACATCAATGGAGGAGCTCCGGCAATAGGATCACAACTGATATACGGACCAACTTATTACAATGAGTGGGAGGCGCCAATGTGGATCTTCCCAACAATGCCTGGGGCTCCCCCAACTCATCGTTGGGAATAGCCAGAAGACTAGTTACCTTGAAGTGTTCTATTTTTAAACTTTAGTTAACGAACACTAGTATGATGATGTGTAATGACTCTGTGATTGATTATCTGCTTGTAACAGACATATTTTGTTGTGTTATGTTTATCTGTATGACCAAGCAATGGAATAATCTTCTGTTGTTTGGATTTGCTAAATTGACATATTTTATCGTGTTATGATTATCTGTATTTTGCTGTTACTTAAAAGCTAGGTACTGCCAATTCCCCCTCTAGCCTTCTCTGGAAGCTGTCATGTTCCCTCTGTTCTTTGCAAGATTCAGAAAATGCACCATTTTTGTCGATTTTTATGTGCTAGTTTTCGTGCAAAGCATTGATGTTCAGTTGGTGGATTTGCTAAATTGACATGATCTTCTGGCTCCAGCATCAGAAAATAGTAAATTAGTTAATGATACACACATAGTTGACATCGACTGAAAGTTGATAGTACTAAACCTATATACTGATCACACAAATTTTGTGCAATGTTTGAGAAGTGATTTGCTCAAGCATGGAAGGGCACATGGGCCAGCAGTCAGACTGACCATCTACTTGGCAACATAATATCTACTGGATCACATCAGAGAAATAAGATAAATGTTCAAGGAATTGGTGTCCAGTAATATTTCACAGAAATCATGGAACTACTCAAGAACCACAACCACCAGTAGATATTCATACAAGTCATAGAACAGGACAAGAAACACAACCGGAAGCAGAACAGTCTACTTGTCAAGAAGGAGAAGCAGATGAGGATACTTGACAAAAAGATGCCGCAGATAATCACATTTGTAATGCTACAGTTGACAGAAAGGTTGATGATCATAACTAAGTTCAGGACATAGTAGAGCAAGAGGATGATGCTGTCTTGGAACATGATAATCTGCAATTCACCAGAGAGCAAGAGCAACATAATAGAATCCAGCGTTATATGTGCATATTCAGAGAGTATTCATCGTATATATTCAAATTCAGAGAGAATTCAGATTTTGCATACCTGTTACTTCTCCATTTCTCTTAGAGCTACTAGAATTGATGGAAGGCTAAGAACAACCTCCATTTCTCCAGTACGAGAACAACCTCCGCATGATCACTGCCTTCCACCCCAACTTCTCCAGCACGAGAACAGCCTCCTCCAGATCTTCCCAGTTCCCGATCCCGATCTTGCCAGATCCGCAGCGAGGAGAACCCGCTTTCAACCTCGAGGCCATGTCCCCTGCGTGGCGCCAGCAGCGCTGTGGTACTCTAAGATCTCGGTAGGCGAGCGGGACCAGGAGCTTGAAGAACAATGAGGGGAGAAGAGAAAGATTACATGGACGAGGTACGCCACTTGGCAGCCACGGTGGCAAAGCAATAACGGGGTATCCTGCCAAGTGGAGCGCCGAGTCGTCACCGTAACGGAGATATTTGTGTTCAAACAATTTCAACCGGTATTATTTGGGCTATTCGAATTTGACCCAGAAATGACCCTCTCAGTAATTGACACTATCAACTTGCGGTACCGCGATGTGATTGCAGCGAAGAAATGGAATTTTTGACGGATGAGACCACCTCTGCCAGTGAAATGCTAGAAAAGACCCCCTGCAAAATTTTTTGTCAAAAAAGACCCCCTGCTGCCGTTCACATCGCCGGCATGTGGCCTGGCATGGCCATGCCGCCACCGTCACTGGCGGCAGGGTGACGTGGCAGCCATGCCGCCTCCACCACTGGTGGCAGGGTGACGTGGCATGCTGCCACGCCACCCCCGTCCTTGTCTTTGCTGCTGGCAGGGTGCCGCCGCTCCCATTGGCGGCAGGGGGTGCCGGCACCGGGGAAGGCGGCAGGGCCCACCCGGCCGAACGGAGACGGACGTGCCGGCAACGGCAACGGCGGCAGGGGCACGTGTCGCGCCAGGGGGTGCCGCCACCCACAGGGGGTCCTTTTTGACAAAAATTTCCGCAGGTGGTCTTTTCTAGCATTTCACTGGCAGAGGTGGTCTGATGCGTCAAAAATTCCGAAGAAATGCACCTGTGAGCCTATGCCAAACAACTTGGTGACCGCAAACTGAATAGCCCCCCCTAAGAAGGGGTTGCCCTGCGGTGGTGCTATATCCCGCTCAGCCATAGCCCTTCGCCCATGCAACTCGCCATCATGAGCTGGCCCATTAAAGTTTTTCTACATTCATTTGAGCGCATGGTGGGAAAAAATGTAGGACTTCAAAAAAATGTTCACATTCAAAAATGTTTACATTCAAAAAATGTTCCGATTCAAAAAATGTTCTGATTTCAAAAATGTTCTGATTCAAACAATGTTTAAATTTCAAATTTTCATTATATTTAAAAATGATTTTTTAGAAAATGATTTTTTTTCAAAATTGAATTTTTTGAATTTGAACAAATTTTGAAAATGAACCACTTTTGAAGCAGAACTAAAATTCAAATCTGACAAAAAATCAAATCTAAACAAAAAATTGAATCTAAATATTTTTCAAACCTAAACAAAAAAATAGAAAAAACCGCAAAACCTGGCCAGAAGAAAACGGGAAAATTGAAAAACATAAAACAACTGAAGAAACTGGAAGGGACCCTGCTATTTGGGCTAGCGCACCGTTTCCCTCGCTTCATGCGGGAGCGTATCTCTCCTGCAATGAGCGGGAGTTAGGGTTTTCGGGTTGCCCCGTTTGACGCGTTTAGCGTTCGCTCCCAAGTCGACGCCTGAAGAAACCCTTGATGGGCCAAGGCCCAGCCGCACTCACGCCTGTTTCTGGCTTCCTTTTGGTTCGTTTGCTTTGTAAGTAATGGTCTCCATTACTGGTTTTTTTGAAAAATTGTTGAGAATTCGAAATATAGAGTTTTGAGAAAGTTATTTTTGAAAATGTCTAGGAATTGTTCAGATTTGAAAAGTGTTCACAATAAAAAATGTTTGAATTTAAAAATGTACAAATTAAAAAATGTTCATATTTAATAATTGTTTAGATTTGAAAAATTGTTCGAATAAAAAATAAATTTAAAAATTGTTCAAAACAAAATGCTCAAATCTAAAATGATTGAATTGAAAAGTGTTCCTATTATCCCGCTTCAAAACGCATAGCGATACAGGGTTGGCGTCCGCTTGCTAATTGGCGCAACGGGCGCTAAACAGGGTTCACCCCTATGCAGAGGCTCCAGGCGGCGGACGTTCCTCTCGTAATGGCGATCCGTGGTCGGAACCAAGGGCCGCCGCCGATCTGCAAAATCGCACATCAACGAAGCGCTCGTACCAGCTGGAGGGCGAGGAACTCCAGGCGGCGGCGAGGAGGTGACCTCGTCTCGTCAACGTCCAGCCGGGCGACGACGACGCGCCGGATCACCTCGCCGGCCAGCTGAAGTGCGCATGGTCCACGCCCGCCTCTCCTCCGCTCCGTCCCCTGCCATTGCCACCAGGTCAGCTTTTGACCGCCTGCCTGCCCGCCAGGTGCTTGCGTTTATTCCCATCCGCCCCATTGCGTCCTAGCTAGCTGGAGTAGCGAGCTATACTGACCTCTGACTGGCGTCTCGCGGAGCATGGTGGACACCCGCTCAGACCAGTGTGGCTACGCCATTTCGTGGCATCACGGTTGGGCTATCTGTGCGTGCATCCGGGAGGGAAAACATGTACTTACTAGTGAAATTTTAGAGGGAGAGAATGGGAGATTGTTCTGAATATTTTTTTAGAACAAAAGGGCCCCAGGGGAGCCCCGGTCCCATTTTTATTAATGAAACCAGGGTAAGTCAACAAAGGTCTGAAATTAAACAACAAGGAACTCTCATAAAGCTCAGTCTAAAAACTAAAAGGGACGAGACAAGATTTCACAGCGACAAACATCCCCAAGCTAAAGTAACAGCTAGACCATCTCCGAGTTGCCGCAGATTTGGTGCAGCTTGGCCTTCGTGTCTTCCACGGACAGCAACCCTTCCTTTTGGTGAGGGAGCTGTGCCCAGTTGCACAGCCAGGGGTGATCACCTTGAGATCTTGTCGGAGAGGAAGCCGAGATGTGCACCTTGGGTCTTGGCGCTTGTGCAATGGGTGGAGTGTGAGGAGCAAGCATCATCGCCAAGTTAGGGCTTCTGGAGCTCGGAGTATACCAGAGAGATGCTGAACGAACAGATCCATCCTCTTTGACATAGCATAGCCTCCAGATCAGCTTCCATTTCTTGAGAGTCTTCAAGATTAGCCACCAGACCTGTTTTGAGCATAGCCACATTTGACCGTCAAAAATCATAGCATTTCTAGTTTTCCAAATGCTCCATAGAACTGCAGCACAAATGGAGTTAGTAACCGAATGCTTTTTATTTGCCAACCAAAATCTGGCTACAGACTCAAAGTCTGATCCTAATTGAAGATTTAAAAAATTAGAGACAGAGGACCAAATTCTCCTCGCAACAATGCAGTCAAAAAACAAGTGAGAAATGGTTTCTGGCTCAGAACAAAATTCACACGAAATGGGCTTTCCCAGGTGTCTTTTTTCCAGATTATCTCTAGTCATGAGTTTATTATTGGACAGTAACCACAAGAAAATATGGACCCTGGGAGGAACTACTAGTGACCACACAGCAGGTACAAAAATGGGTGTAGATTGTTCTGAATATTTTCTGGCGAACTCAAGTTGAATAACAAAATATTCCCGTACGTTTGATGCTCTGGCCGGCAGTTGGCATAGATGTAAGTAACAGCCGTTAGTTATTTATCCGATCGTGTATTACAAGAAGTCAAGAAAAAGATTGCGCTCAGTCCAGCTAAATGTGATTAAACATGCTACTTTTCTCTGTAAGAGAATTAGAGCTGCTTCCACCCTAGCATACATTTAACTAATTATAGGATTCCCATAAGAATTTAAGGAACCCAGCTGCTGTTTTTGGCTGGATCAAGCAAAATCTGACCAAGTCCTGCCCAGCGCACGTACTGTCCGTCAGTATACACATGTAGACAAGATAAACAGCTAGGGAATTCGATGCAAATCAAGTTAAGATGCATGGAACCATTTGGCCAGGTCGAGCAAAATATTAAAAGATTCATCTAGCCCATCGACGTAAGCAAGTGATATAAGAAATTCATTAGGAAGGCATGTGACATTCCATAGTCACCTGAACAATCTGCATTCATGGGATGAACGGGCTGAGTTCAAAATGAATCAACCTCTCACTCTAGGTGTTTGTGCAAACTGAGTGAGCGAGAGTTGGAGAGCAGGCAAGGTCCAGAGATGGATCTCTCAAGTGCAGTGCTATATGGTGGGAGGAGTGGCAGCTGCGAATCCTCGTCCTGGGCAGCCTCTTCACCCAGTACATTCTGCTCTTTTCTGCTCCCCTGCGTAAGCGTGCTATTCCTTCCTGGTTCAGATCTATAATATGGCTCGCATACCTAAGCAGCGATGCTCTGGCTATATATGCCCTTGGCACCCTTTTCAACCGCCAGAGGAGGCAAGATTGTAGCTCTGGGCAAGGCAATAGTATTCTGGAGGTGGCATGGGCTCCAGTACTCTTGAGTCCTGATGCACCTTGGTGGGCAGGACAGCATAACAGCCTATAATATTGAGGACAACGAGCTATGGACACGGCATGTCCTCACAGCGGTATCTCAAATCACAGTAGCAATTTTTGTGTTCAGTAAATCATGGCGAGGTGGTGACAAGAGGTTGTTCAAGGCAGCAATCATGTTTTTCATCCCTGGTGTTCTCAAATGCTTAGAGAAGCCATGGATTCTCAAGAATGCTAGCATTAATAGCCTGGTCAGCTCTCCTGACGCTGCTCATGGGATGACAAGAAAGGTAGATGTAGACGAGGTCAAGACGCTTCAAGGCTACCTGCAAGAAGCAACAACTGATTGTGTCGAGACTCATGCCAATCGCGAATTACAAGAACAAAGTGATTCAGTGGACAGTCTATCCAAGATGCCACCTCATATTCTCCAGCCTTCTCGTCTATTTGTAGACGTTGCATCTTCATATGCTGATCGGCTTCGTATCCTAACATTTTTCAAGCATCTTCATGACGAAAAATGGTATGATTTGTTGCAAGAAGGTCTCTCTAACATGTTTGATTCTCTCTACACAAAGGAAACTATGGTCTCCTTTCTCACCACTTCTACTCCTCTGCGACACCCTTGGCTATCATTGTGTGGCTACTTTCTACGGGGTTGCTCTATGTACCTGCCAGCCACAGCCATTGTCCTCTTCCACAAGAGTCACCGAGCTTATAATGATATCGATGTCAAGATTACATATACCTTGTTCTGTTTTACTCTTGTGCTGGAGTTTTTTTCGATGTCTTTAAACCTCAGTCAAGTATCTAATTATTCTTTTATTATGCGTGGGAGAGAGGCTCTTCACTCAAGATTTGGAAAGCCAAGATTATCTGGCCTGGTTGCCCAATATAGCTTGATAGGGTTCTTTTCCCGTAACAAGAGGCACAACAAGAAGGTGTGCATAGTAAGTTTGCTCCAATGCAAGGACTTTCTTAACCAACGTTGGTGCATGAAGCCCTGTGACTCGTCCTTTTTCATTGCAAAGTTGGTCCTTCAGTACGTGAAGAGTGGGTGGAAATATCAAATTAAGAATGTTGACAGTTATTGGAAGTTTAATGACCAGAGAGGTCAGTGGACTCTTGAGAACAAGTGCAACCAAGATCTGATTTGGAGCTTAAGGAGGCCATTTGATGAGAGTGTACTTCTCTGGCACATCACCACAGATTTCTGCTTCTACTACATGGGGTCATCAGTTGATCATCAGTGTGCCATTGCTCGGTGTACTCAAGATGATGCCTCTGGTCAAGACCATGGGTGTGCTGCCTGGTGTGAATGCGCTGTACGGTGCAGAGAAATGTCCAATTACATGATGTACCTTCTCTTCGTCAATCCAGAGATGCTCATGGCTGGCACCAGACGGAATCTGTTCATAGCCGCCAATGCTGAAGTTGAGGAGCTCCTCAAGGACAAGAAGCCATTGCTCAAGAAGATTCTTAAGCGTAAAAATCTATCGCTCAAGGAAATCCTTAATGGAAGATTGTCACAGCTCAAGGAGATCCTCAGGAGCGACACTTCTATGCTAGAGATCATCAAGGGCAAAACGTTGAGGCTCAAGGAGATCATCAGGAGGAAAAATGGAAGGCCCGAGGCCGCAAGTTCAACAGATACGAAGATCCACATGGCTGAAATGAATTGCTCGAGGAGATCAAAGGAGGACTTGTACAGACAATAGTTGCAAGCTGCAGTCCACAGAATGCAGCGAACAAGTTGCATGCACAGAGTCACCGACGGCTGCGGAGAAAAATACAACTGCACAACAAGGTTTTGTCCGTGATGCCTTGAAGCTTCATAAAGGGTTGTTGGCATTAGGTGATGAGAGAGTATGCGATTGAAGGTGTGTGGGTGGAGATGCTCTGCTTCTCGGCTAGTAGATGTCGAGGGTACCTACATGCCAAGAGTTTGGGCACCGGTGGGGAGTTCCTCACCTTGGTCTGGCTCCTGCTGTCCCACATGGGTATGGAGACCTTGCCGGAGAGGCTGCAGAGGACAGAGCTCTCAAGTGCAGGAGGAAATGGCGGCGCCCCTGCGTCGACTTTCAAGGTTAGCACCGCCCTGGAGAACCTTTTTTTTCTTGGAAAATGACGGTAATGGAGGCCATTTATACTCTTTATTTCAACCTTAGTTGCGTATTTTCTTATCCATGAAAACATCTGTGTTACCTGTTCATTGTGATGTACTACCCATAATCGTTTGTTCCAGTATTATTCAGTGATGCCGGTTTGAGATTTGTAACTATGTGAATATGTGATGTACCAGATATATGGGATCGAATACCCCGTACACTTCGGACGCTCGAGGCCTCATGAAGAAGCTGCTGCTGCTACTGGAGCATCTACCTCTCAACTCTAAAGATGTACCTGCTGAATAAGCCAATAAATACCCGTTGAAGAGCCATCCGATGTCTGTATATGTGTCTTGTTACAGTGCCTACAAGTCTACCTCCACGTTTCATCATTATAAGAGAGTGGGACTGGTGTGAAACTGTTTTTGCATGTTCAGTTCAGCAATGCTGGTGAGTGATACATCTACGTCAGTTTACAATAAAATCAAAGCCCGTGGACAAGTACTCCTACCACCAGAGGCGAGAAACCTTGGTGTGGCAATTGGCAAATAGTCAGAATCTTCTGAATCGCGATACGTGGTTGCTTCACCGATCTTCTGAAACCTTGGGTCTTTTTGACAGAGTGGTTTGTTCCATGCTTTAGCAAAATGGTGTTAGCTACAGTAGTTTGTATGATTTGAACATTGTTTGCTTTGCTGCCTCCGTCGTGGGGAAGTTGTGATTCTGATGTTTCTGAAGCATACGATTGCCTTGCTGTTGCAGGTATGGACAATCGCCATGTGTATGTACTTGTGGGAAGTTGATTTCTGTGTACGGTCGGATAGCTCTTGGATACTTGAATACGTATGCTGTTTCTGTGTAGTTAATTTGGACCAGAGGTCAGAGTTGCACAATATTTCCGATGATGCATTATTACTGCCCAAAGGCCAAAGGCAAGCCTGTTTTTCTTCTACAACTATTATGGGTGCTTCCGTTATGTTGCTCCATCTCAACATAAGGAGCATTGCCTGACGCAAGGCTGGAGATATTATTATCTCTACTAATAATATTGCTATAGGTATGGTCCGTGTCCGTCGCAAATACGACCTAATACGTTTCCGTCCGCTCGGAACTCACCGCGAAACGTTTCGCCCCTTCCTTCGATCCCGGTTCGTTCACAGTTCATACCGGATTGAAAAAGAAGCCTGCGAGCGCCACCGCCTTCTTGGAGCAGAACCTTCCCTGGCAGCACTCCCCGCCATTCCCGCATGCAAGTCGCTGTGAGCAGCCGGTACCACCGGCGAAGCCGTCGCCAACGAGGCCGGGCGGGCACGCGCACCGCACGCCACCGCGGACTGCCGTGGCATTGACCGGTGTGGCGCCGGCGGCGCACGCAGCGAGGGCGCTGCCCCTCGGCACAGCCCACTCCACCTCGATCCCTCTCGTCACGCCTCCCGCCGATGAAGACGAGGGCGAGCGGTTCTTTACCGAGCTAGAGAAGCCGCGGCAGCCGAAGCCGGCAAACACGGCGAGTCCGTCCCCGGGCTTCCACACGCTGCTGTCCGAGAGCGGGTGGCAGCATCCTGTTGCGGCCGCCATCGACTTGTTCCCGCCGGCGCAGGACGTGACAACGTCGTCACAGCCGGCGCGGCAGAGCGAGGAGTCCTCGCACGCGTAGAGACGGAGGACGTTGCTCGGCGTGACCGCGAGGAACGGCCCGGCGGCATCCAGCTCGGCCGCAGGGGAGGACGGACGGGAGAACGCGGCGTAGGCCGGGTCGCAAGGCGCGGTGGCGGTGGACGCGTAGTCGAGCAGGAGCGACGTGCCCCCCGGGAGGAACTCCATGACGCGGAAGACGGAGGCGCCGAGCGGGAAGGTGAGTGTGGCCTTAACGCAGGAGATGCGGAAAATGGCGGATGAGTTAGTGTCGCCAGCGATTGAGCAGGAGGAGTTGATGTAGAACGGGAATGGGAGAACAAGCTCGCCGCAGCGGTCAGTCCCGCCGCCGCAGCTTGTGCTGCTGATTGGCTCAGCACTGGAGACAAGAACGAATAGGAGGAAGAGGTAGAGCGGCGGCGCAGGGGGAGACATGGCATGCAGAAGCGGTGGTCATGGCCGGCGCTATGGCGGACTGCTACAAGTAGTAGAGGCCTTGATGACGGAGGAGATCGGAGTTGGGAACGGTGAGCTCGATCGTACGAGTACGTTGGCTGCCGCGCGAAGTAGAGCAGCTTAGTGAGGCAAGTGCGTCGTTCTTCCTGTGACATCTGCATGGTTCTTCGTTTCTTTTGATTATCAGCTCACATGCGGGTTGATTATATGTCCCCTACAAGTACAACTCGAGGTATTATGCATAATAAGTGTAGCTAATTTAGTAGTAGTATAACTTCAAACTAAATCAGCAACCCTTATTATGAATCATGGATCGGAGGGTGGAGTACTTGTTAGAAAAAGAGTTGTTTTGTGGTACCCTCAAATAAACAATAGCCCTCCATTTTCATCCATCTAACAGTCCACAAGATTTCATACCGGTGTCTAAAACATATGAGAAGTACGATTCATACTTCTACCGATGTTGGCACCGCACTAGAAAAAGGCCGTGTACGGCCCCGGCCCAACATGTGCTAGGAGGTGGACTTGCCTAACCCTCTAATCTTCTTTCCTGACCTCCGGTAATCTAAGATCCATGGCTCGTCGCTGCGTTGCTTCCGGTGGTTCTCGTCCAACGACAGCGCGTCCAACAAAATCGCCCCTCCCTTTGTCCGCCTGGACGCCCGCCTCGGCCGGAGTCGCTGTTGGCCGGCAACAACTGGAAAGCCGTTACTGCATGCCCTGATGGAGTGATGGCAGATTGGCAGCTGTTGTCAAGCGGCACAAGAGAACACATCCTGAACTGAAGTAGTTGATTGCGTAGCGTTGATCAAAACTAGACAGACAGAGAATATTGAATAGTGATGTGCGCTTATCAGGTTTTGTAATTCTGAATGTGTGCAACCGGATGGAAATGCTTATACAGCGAGATCGCTGCTCCAGTCCAGGATAGTATCCATTGGCACGGCAAGCAATTTCACGCGAGCATAGCAATGATTTTGTCACGTTTTGAAGCTATCAAATATTCTGTCAGATGGCATGTTCGATGGGCCGTGGCACATTTTATACTCTATTCTCTGTGAGTCTGTGATATGAAGCGGCCGTACTTGAGTCGTCGAACATCAGCCATAGGGACGATGGAGTTAAGGGTTCCCAGACGGTTCGAGGCATATGTCCATGATCGATGCGGAACCAATGTAAGAAGGGGCATGAGAGTATGGGAAGAAAAAAATACGAGGAGAAAACGAGAACATCTTTGGAGGAGCGGCAGGTGAGGGCGGCGGCGGCGGCGACAAAAAGGAACTCCTACGTAGGGTGGGGGAGGAGGATACGAGGTACCGATCCATTGTTATTGGGCTTATGGGCCTCATCAATCTAAGAACGATCAACGGCTGGATTAGAATTCATACTTCTCCCGATTTGGTAGTAGTAAAAGGTACTGTAAAAGACACCTAGAAAAAAATCACAAGATATACTCTATATATCTATATCTATATCTATACCTAATAATAAAGGGAGTAAGGGTTTCATGGTTTGGTTCTTCCGTTTTTAAATACGCCTATTCTTCTATTATACCTATATATACCTACCTAATCTCTACTAATAATATTGCTACAGGTATGGTCCGTGGCGGACGCGAATACGCTTTCAATTCACCAAAATACGCTTTCAATCCACCCTTCGTCCCCCTCTGTCCGGCACATCACGTCCTTCAATTTTTCCGACCAGTTCGGTCGCGACTGCAGGCTCCTCGACATTCTCTCCGCCGCCGACGACGACCTGCTTCTGAACTCCTACCACCGCCCCCGGTTTTACCTTCCGGTAGGAGCCCCTCCATCATGCTAAGTATCAGCTCTGATGTGAATCATAGCTCCCAGTTAATGTGGGCATCACTAGATCTGCACGATGTGGAGGAGGGGAACGGAGGTCCACGACGCGCGCTCACGCATCGACATACTAGCTAAAAAGTAGACGGCAGATAGATGCTCGATCTGGCCGTGGTGGAGGTTTATTTGGTTGCCCGACGCTCGATCCCGGGATGGCGTGATGACCTGCAGCTGCCGGACCATGAATGTGGGTCTGTGGCTGTGCCGCACTGATCCATGCTGGAGCTGCTCGCGCCGATCGTAAAAGTTCAGTTCTTGCCAACACGAGCTCCACGCTGCCATCCATGCCCGCCACCAGCAGGCGTGTGCGTGTGGCAGACGCCCCAAACTCCTCAAGGGCACCAAGCCCCGGATTCCTTGCGGGTGCACGATGCTGGATGCCGGTGGCTTGGTGTGCTCCTCGCCAAAGCTGCTTGCATGGGTCGTCTATACTCAGTTCTGATGGTGACTTATCTGACGATGGTGCCGTTTCTATTGCGACACGGCATTTTTCCCCTGTCGAGCTTGTTCGTGTGCGTCTGCTATTTTTTTGAGCCGAGCAGCCCGGAGGTTACGATGTAGGTGGCGTCGCTTCGACGCCGTATGCAGTTGTGAACCCGACGAATTAGGCGTCGTTTTGCTATGTGTGTGGATCACGGAGGATCTGAAGCCGGCACAAGCACAGCGTCGTTGCCAACGGTACGAAGCTCTCTAATAGCGCCGCACGTGGTACGCCACGAAAGCTACTTCCGCCCTCACCCACCCCTGATTTTTCTTGCTGATGGTTGTACTGTGTCGTTGAAGCTAGCTCATCCAGAGCGATTTCAGATGAGCTCCATTTTCTGCTCCCAATTCTGACCCTTTGGTTCATGTTCGTGGTGATATTCCCATTTACACGTCTAGATTTGCTCATCTTTGTGATAAGCCAATATAAGATATACCAAGATGTAATCTGGGGAATGTTAGAATCTCTTTCACTATAGTTACTTGGTACCTTGCCAGATTGATTAACCAACGAAGAAACATGCGGAACTAGAGCCAGAAAACGGTAAATAATATGGGTACAAAATAGAAATAATAAATATGCAAATAGACAACCAGAATAAGAGAAAGATACATTAAGACAAATTATTGCTAACCATGAGTTTAGGCGAAAAACCATGCAAAGAACCAATTGCAGATGGTAAACCCATCATGTACTCCCTCCGATCGATAATACTCTTCTCTAATATAGATGTATCTAGACACATTTTAGTGATAGATAGATATATCCGTATAAGTGAAGAGTAATATGGGTTGGAGGGAGTATTAGAAGTTAGTACATCTACCTTTAATGTACACCAAGAGGTTATATAATTGTATCAACATATAATGTTTACCTACCTAGCTATTGTTGTTGCAGTCAACTTAATGTTTATCGGTAGAAAATTAAATTCTGTAGGTTTATTTGATTTTGAGGTAAAATTCTGGTTATGTTGATATTGTACGATCCAAATTTGATTCTTTCACTTCCATTGCAATGCACCGGAATATTTACTATGCTAATAAAAGAACACACGACGGTTTGCTAAAGTCGTATTTGTTTCCCTCGGTACAACGCACTAGCACTTTTACTAGCTCTTGAACAGGAGTTGCTTCTTGAAAAGAGTGTTTCATCCCCGCCAACAAGAACTAATTTCGAGTAGTCAAATTCTTTAAGAGCTTTGAGTAGTTTGAATATTTTTGTGAGCTAACTTTTTAAATAACATTAACCCGTAGCAACGCACGGGTATTATGCTAGTAACTTTATAATTCGTGATGATCTGCTCGATTTCTTCATTTCTTGGTTTAATCATTTGGAAGATAAAGATACCGTTGCGGATCAAAGTTTTCGCTTGGTATCCGTCAAGGTGTGTTTTTGACAAAAGATAATTTGGTTAGACGCAATTGGCAAGGAACTCCAAATTGTTGTTTCTGCCATCACGGCGAAACTATCAAACATTTGTTCTTTCAGTGCCAATTTGCGCGTTCTATATGGTGAGCCATTCAAGTAGCCTCAAGTTTATCATTGTGCACGCTTACTCCGGGAGTGGTCTACTCTACAGAAACCGGAACACCGCGACCTTTATATGGAGGTCTGTTCAAGGTTGGAGGAAGTGGCGAAAGAGGTTTTCACCTAACATGGGTAGCAGCATAGATTGCGGATTCAACCACCTCTACCATAGACGTCTTTAATAGATTTATGTATTCTATAGGAGTGCCTAGAAGATTGTACATTTGCATCATCTCCTCTTCTGATATCGGCTATGTGCATCTTTGATATGCAGCTGGGTGTGGCTCTCTTTGATTGTATCATCCTGATGTAAAAACATTGGAGTTCAATAAAAATGTCCTTTATCAAAAAAAATCTGCTGCTCTGTGCGACGTTTAACGCACTACTCCAGGTTTTTCTTTTTGCGGGTAACACGCACTACTCCAGTTTGATGCTGTCACTCTGTCAAGCGAAAAGCGAAACACAGGCCTGTCCAGCCCATCTACCCGGCCCTGCAAGAGCTACAGAGCAGCCCATTACAAATCAAAGCACCTCGCCCCCTCCTCTGCTCAGTCAGTACACATTCGCAAAACCCCCGGAGCAGGAGGGAGTCACCACCGCGGCCGCGCGCTCGTAAGGTGGAGCCAGACGAAAGTCCGTCCTTCCTCGTCGGCCGTGAGGGTGGTGGCGTGCGGACGAGTAACATCTGAATGTACGGGGCGCGAGACGGGCGCCGGCTCGCCAGCCGGATGGCACGAAACCCCTTGGCGGCGGCGAGGGCGACCGGCGACGCGCGGGGCGGAGATGGCATCGCCAAATTCCAGCCTCACCGGACCCACGTCGTATGCCGGGTGATCTGGGTCCCTGGAAATGCCATGGTCAACGCCCGATGCCCTCTCCTCCAATCCGGCAATCCCCCGTCCGCTGGAAGCGCCAACAGGTCAGCTGCCCGCCATGTGCTTGTGTTTTTTCCCCATCCGTTCCACTGCGTCCTAGCTCGAGTAGAGGTGCAAATGGCCCGGTAGGTGGCATGTTCACAAGCAAATGGCTCTTGTTAATTAATGCACACAAATCATATAATATGTGGAAGTCCACGATAATATTAGTCTTCATCAGGCGACATACCCAGTTGAGCCTGCATCTCGTCGCTTCAGGCCACTAGGGGCCGTAATGACCCCTTAATTTCGTTCATATACTTAAAGCGAATTGAGCTGCGCATTTAGGCAAGTCAAGAAAAATAATCAAGAAGTCCAGCCCGACGCACCTACAGCCAGGCAGCCAGTTGGTATACAGATGTACCACCATGAAACACTATCCCATTGATGAGATGCATGACTTAAGTTTCAGACAGAACCGTTCAGCCAAGTCAATACAAAAATGTGTTCATGGCTTTAAGCCAGCCTAGTTGATGTAAGCAATTCTCAAGGCATGTGAAACAAACCATGTGCATTCATATGTCTATATAGGATGAGTGAGTGAGTCGAAGCGAATCAGCCATTCACTTTGTTTACGCATGCGGCTCCACAGTAAGTTTTTTGGGTGAGAAAGGGCCTCAAGGCGAGAACTAGATCGAGATGGGTCTCTCAAGTGCTATGCAATGGTGGGAGGAGTGGCAGCTGCGCATCCTCGTCCTCGCCAGCATCTTCATCCAGTATGTCCTCTCTTTCTCTATATGGATGCGTAGACGTCCTAGCAGGTTCAGAGCGCTGGTGTGGATCGCCTACGTAGGTGGCGATGCCTTAGCGATCTACGCCCTCGCCACCCTCTTCAACCGCCGTAAGCAGACTTCCGATGGGGAAAGCAGCGCACTAGAGGTCCTATGGGCGCCTGTCCTCCTCATCCACCTCGCCGGCCATCCATTCATAACTGCGTACAGCCTCGAAGACAACGAGCTATGGAAACGGCATACCATAACCGTGGTGTCTCAGATTACGGTTGCCTTGTATGTCTTTTGCAAGTGGTGGTCCGGTGAGAAGATGCTGCTGGCTGCAGCGATCTTGCTCTTTGTTCTTGGCATCATCAAATTCGTCCAGAAGCCATGGGCTCTCAGGAATGCCAGCTTTAACAGCATACAGACCTCCAGCACCGTGTCCGTGTTGGCATTGGCACAAAGAGAAGAGCACATATACTCACTTGAAGAATATGTACAAGCAGCAAGGAAGTGTGTTCTGCAAAAGGGTTACCGTCAATATGGGGAATACGAGAGCGATTATATGTTCGCCGACCTGTCTGCACCATACTCTTTTCGGATTGCAGAGCTACCATCTTTCTTGATGCTTCCAGATAAGCCCGCATACAGTTTGCTGCAGGAGTGCCTCGGAGATACATTTGATAAACTGTACACCGGATCAGGAACTGGCAACAAAGTCTTCTTGTTCTTGCTTCCGTTCCTGGCCTTGGCTTCTATGGTGCTCTTTGCCACGAGCCACAAGGATGGTCAGAGTGAGAAGGATATCATGGTGACGTACATCCTATTCGGTTGCACTACCTTTCTGGAGTTCATATTTCCCTGCTTGGGTATCTGCTGGTTCATTATTCCAGGGGGCGAGAGTTTCCTTGACCAGTCTGTTGAGTGGGAAAGCACGGTTTTCCAGTCCAACCTCATCTCCTTCTGTGTTCGCAAGAAGAAGCCAACATGCCTGATGCAGCTTGCTACCTTCAACTTTCTAAGGGAGTTTATTAACCAGCATTGGTATATTAAAAACGAACCTATAGCTTTCCAGATTACAGAGGTGGTTCGCCAACACTTGGAAGATGGTTGGAAGAAGTACATACACGATGCTGCAAGTTACAGGAGATTCAGCGAGCTCCGAGGCCAGTGGGCTGTAAGGAGGCACCATCAGCTAGGATGGAGTTTGAAGATGCCATACGATGAGAGCGTCCTCATCTGGCACATTGCCACAGACCTCTGCTTTTATCACCCCAACACAGGCCCTCAAGGAGAAGCCACTCAACGCAGCAGGGAGGTATCCAACTATATGGTCTACCTGCTTCTCATCCATCCTGAGATGCTAATGCCTGGCACCAGATCAGATCTCTTTACCATGGTCAGCACCAACATTATGAAAAATTGCAAGGGACTATTCGACAAAGAAGAAATGCTTGTGCAGGAAATTCTTAACATGCCGATGCAACCATGTGCAACTAATATAGTGTCTGATGCATGCAACCTCGCCAAAGCACTGATGGATCTGGGAGACGAAAAGGAGAGGTGGACTGTGATCCAAGGAGTGTGGATGGAGATGCTCTGCTATTCCGCCAGCAGATGCAGGGGCTACCTACATGCCAAGAGCCTGGGTGAAGGTGGGGAGTTCCTCTCTACAGTCTGGCTTCTTTGGTCGTTCATGGGGATGGAGACCTTGGCGGACAGGCATCAGAAGTCAGAGCCTGCTCAAGAGGAGGAAGAAGAAGTATAAGCAGCATCGACGACTTCTCATTCCCAAGGCAAAGCCGGTTGATCTGAAGATAACTTCAGCCCAGTCTGAGAGATGACGCCTACGGAAATTATTGATCCCAAGTTTGATTTGTTTCATCGGCCCAAATCATGTTTACTTCCTTTGCATCATACAGATTTAATCAGTTTTAGTTTTACTATTGATGTGAGTGTGCTATTGTGTAATTTTTCGGTTAGTTTTAATCATAGAAAAAGTGAGGCTGGTTTTGCTTCCTGCTTCTATAAATGGTTTAATCAATCGCATGCATGCACTATCCCTTGTGGGGGAAGTGGAGATTCCTCCACATCTTGTTCTAAGATCCTTCGTCTCCCATCGGGTTGCTAAAGATGCAAATCTGAACATTTTGGTTACCCTGTTGATGTATTCCTAATCCTATTATCGTATCCAACCAACAGTCAACACTTAAGTGTTGTTTCTCTTGTGTAATTATCATCCGTGCTGTTGCAATGGCCCATCTCAGAATACGGAGAACTGGATTATGCCTGGGGCTTGAGATTTCTTCACATTCAGAGAAATCTAGAACTATCTGATGTAAACCACCGGATGTAGCATAGACCTTGTCCAGGAAGGAGTTGCTGCTGACTAATGTTCTTGCCAAACCCAAACAAGTAGTAGTATGTGAAACAGGATACTTTCATATACGGCTTTTGGTTCTCTAGTGTTTCCGGAGAGGCTTCGGAGAACAGAGACATCAAGTGATGGTTATGGAGACCATCCCTACCCTGTATTTCAACCTTAGTTGCTTGCTGGCTTACTCGTTATGAGACTTATTTGTTCATTGTGATGTGATGTTCGTCGATGTGGTCTAGTTTTGTTGTTCTTCAGTTGTATAATAAACATGTGATGTATGTATGTTTCCTGTAACACAGTGCCATGTTTTTAAGAGAGTGGACTTGGTGTCAGAACTGCAGCGTTGTTATCTTTCTTCCCTGAGCATTTGATTACCATGTTGATGTAATGTATTACTACAAAAAACTCTCACAACTGCAGTGCTTCCCTGAATCTCCATGACTATCTTGCTGCCTATGTGAATATGCGGCCAGATTTGTTAACCTGGGATGGGGTGGAAGATCTTTGGCCAGCAGGGTTCAGGCGCTGGCGCATCTAACATGCCACCCCAAGAAATGACAGCTGAATTTTTTGAGAGCTAGGAGTAATAACACTCTATGCATGGATATGATTCCTTGTATCGCCCATCTTCTGTACGATTCTTTCATTTCTTGATCCGTAACTGCTCTCTTTCATTAGCAGATCAGTTGCTTCAGATGAGGAGGAAAACAAGGATCAATGATTCTTTTTTTTTCTTGAAAACTGGGATGTGTATTACTTAACAAACAGAGTCAAAAACCCATTACAATCTCTCTGAACCCAATGATTCGAGTTCACGTTATATTTTGTTTAGCATATTCAAGTCACCAATTGTCTATCTCGATTTACAACAGAATCATGGTGAACAGCCATCAGGTATCCGAGGAACGCCAGATGGTATCCGATAGCATTGGTGTCTGAAAAATGATTTCAGATCAAGAATCAAGACTCGGCCCTTGAGCAGAGTAGCCCACAGCCCATCATTCCTCATTTCTTCCCCCCTCTCCTTACACTGAAAAAAAAACATTCTTTCTCCTCTCTTCTGCTACTGTGTCCACTCCAGGCGAGCAGGAGAGCCGCCATCCCTGCCAGTGCCCGCCGCGGCCGCGCGTCAGCCAGATGGAAGTTATTCACTCCGCGTCGGCCCTGCGTCCGGCGGCGTGGCGAACTGGCAACGTGACGCCGCCAACGAGCAACCTCAAATGCGCCCGGCGGCCGCGCTCTTTGCGTGGTCGCGTGGACGTCGTCAACGTTCTGCCGCGGGGAGACGCGCCGGACAACCTCGTCTTCAACCTGAACCGTGTTCACGGCCCGCCGTCCGGTCTCTGTGAGCGCCACCAGGTCAGCTCGCTCGCCCGCCAGGTGCTTGTGTTTATTCCCGTCCACTCCACTGCGTCCCAGACAGGCTCTTCTCGGCTTGCCAATGCTATCCTGTATCCTGTGGGCCCCATTATCCGGCCCTGCAATATCCTGCCTGCTTGCACCGCTGAGTCCTAGCTCGTGTGTCAGCTTGCTAAATGAGCTAGTATGTGTTCTTATGCTGGCTAAGGCGGAGGTGGTTTTTGATGCAGGGCGTGTGGGTGGAGATGCTCTGGACCTCTGGTTTATTGTTCTCTTTGTAAACGTGGAAATGCAACACTCTAGTTTGATGCAAATTATCAGCCAGATCAAGTCTTGCCACGGATGGCTTCAATCTTTAGCAACAGCCACTGAAACAAATTGAGCAGCGTGTGTCTGCGTCTGTGCGTGCAGGTGCTCTAGAGACAGAAAGCACCGGTCTCTGGAGTGCTGCTCAATCCTGAGTTTGGTGACCTTGAGGAACAAAGAAGATTGAAGGGAATTGCTGTAGCATCAAGTAATGGTTCAGATTCTTAGAAAAGCAAAAGGCAGAGAAGAGAGCATCAATCACGAGCAGGGGAAGAATAGTAAGTACCATAGACACGCAAGGCACACTGGCACAGCAACGTCAAAAGCAACATTGCACTCCCTTCCATTCAGAACCTAGCTAGCCTTCATTAGGGAACGATTCAGTCTCTTCTTTGATCCCAGAGAAATAAAAACTACTCCAACGTGCTCCAAGCGGACGAGGAAGCAAAGCACTGAATGCATGAGTCTCTCAGGTGCCGTGGGGTGGTGGGAGGAGTGGCAGCTGCGCATCCTCGTCCTCGCCAGCATCTTCATCCAGTACGTCCTCTCCTTCTCTATATGGATGCGTAGACGTCCTAGCAGGTTCAAAGCGCTGGTGTGGATCGCCTACGTAGGTGGCGATGCCTTAGCGATCTACGCCCTCGCCACCCTCTTCAACCGCCGTAAGCAGACTTGCGATGGGGAAAGCAGCGCACTAGAGGTCCTATGGGCGCCTGTCCTCCTCATCCACCTCGCCGGCCATCCATTCATAACTGCGTACAGCCTCGAAGACAACGAGCTATGGAAACGGCATACCATAACCGTGGTGTCTCAGATTACGGTTGCCTTGTATGTCTTTTGCAAGTGGTGGTCCGGTGAGAAGATGCTGCTGGCTGCAGCGATCTTGCTCTTTGTTCTTGGCATCATCAAATTCGTCCAGAAGCCATGGGCTCTCAGGAATGCCAGCTTTAACAGCATACAGACCTCCAGCACCGTGTCCGTGTTGGCATTGGCACAAAGAGAAGAGCACATATACTCACTTGAAGAATATGTACAAGCAGCAAGGAAGTGTGTTCTGCAAAAGGGTTACCGTCAATATGGGGAATACGAGAGCGATTATATGTTCGCCGACCTGTCTGCACCATACTCTTTTCGGATTGCAGAGCTACCATCTTTCTTGATGCTTCCAGATAAGCCCGCATACAGTTTGCTGCAGGAGTGCCTCGGAGATACATTTGATAAACTGTACACCGGATCAGGAACTGGCAACAAAGTCTTCTTGTTCTTGCTTCCGTTCCTGGCCTTGGCTTCTATGGTGCTCTTTGCCACGAGCCACAAGGATGGTCAGAGTGAGAAGGATATCATGGTGACGTACATCCTATTCGGTTGCACTACCTTTCTGGAGTTCATATTTCCCTGCTTGGGTATCTGCTGGTTCATTATTCCAGGGGGCGAGAGTTTCCTTGACCAGTCTGTTGAGTGGGAAAGCACGGTTTTCCAGTCCAACCTCATCTCCTTCTGTGTTCGCAAGAAGAAGCCAACATGCCTGATGCAGCTTGCTACCTTCAACTTTCTAAGGGAGTTTATTAACCAGCATTGGTATATTAAAAACGAACCTATAGCTTTCCAGATTACAGAGGTGGTTCGCCAACACTTGGAAGATGGTTGGAAGAAGTACATACACGATGCTGCAAGTTACAGGAGATTCAGCGAGCTCCGAGGCCAGTGGGCTGTAAGGAGGCACCATCAGCTAGGATGGAGTTTGAAGATGCCATACGATGAGAGCGTCCTCATCTGGCACATTGCCACAGACCTCTGCTTTTATCACCCCAACACAGGCCCTCAAGGAGAAGCCACTCAACGCAGCAGGGAGGTATCCAACTATATGGTCTACCTGCTTCTCATCCATCCTGAGATGCTAATGCCTGGCACCAGATCAGATCTCTTTACCATGGTCAGCACCAACATTATGAAAAATTGCAAGGGACTATTCGACAAAGAAGAAATGCTTGTGCAGGAAATTCTTAACATGCCGATGCAACCATGTGCAACTAATATAGTGTCTGATGCATGCAACCTCGCCAAAGCACTGATGGATCTGGGAGACGAAAAGGAGAGGTGGACTGTGATCCAAGGAGTGTGGATGGAGATGCTCTGCTATTCCGCCAGCAGATGCAGGGGCTACCTACATGCCAAGAGCCTGGGTGAAGGTGGGGAGTTCCTCTCTACAGTCTGGCTTCTTTGGTCGTTCATGGGGATGGAGACCTTGGCGGACAGGCATCAGAAGTCAGAGCCTGCTCAAGAGGAGGAAGAAGAAGTATAAGCAGCATCGACGACTTCTCATTCCCAAGGCAAAGCCGGTTGATCTGAAGATAACTTCAGCCCAGTCTGAGAGATGACGCCTACGGAAATTATTGATCCCAAGTTTGATTTGTTTCATCGGCCCAAATCATGTTTACTTCCTTTGCATCATACAGATTTAATCAGTTTTAGTTTTACTATTGATGTGAGTGTGCTATTGTGTAATTTTTCGGTTAGTTTTAATCATAGAAAAAGTGAGGCTGGTTTTGCTTCCTGCTTCTATAAATGGTTTAATCAATCGCATGCATGCACTATCCCTTGTGGGGGAAGTGGAGATTCCTCCACATCTTGTTCTAAGATCCTTCGTCTCCCATCGGGTTGCTAAAGATGCAAATCTGAACATTTTGGTTACCCTGTTGATGTATTCCTAATCCTATTATCGTATCCAACCAACAGTCAACACTTAAGTGTTGTTTCTCTTGTGTAATTATCATCCGTGCTGTTGCAATGGCCCATCTCAGAATACGGAGAACTGGATTATGCCTGGGGCTTGAGATTTCTTCACATTCAGAGAAATCTAGAACTATCTGATGTAAACCACCGGATGTAGCATAGACCTTGTCCAGGAAGGAGTTGCTGCTGACTAATGTTCTTGCCAAACCCAAACAAGTAGTAGTATGTGAAACAGGATACTTTCATATACGGCTTTTGGTTCTCTAGTGTTTCCGGAGAGGCTTCGGAGAACAGAGACATCAAGTGATGGTTATGGAGACCATCCCTACCCTGTATTTCAACCTTAGTTGCTTGCTGGCTTACTCGTTATGAGACTTATTTGTTCATTGTGATGTGATGTTCGTCGATGTGGTCTAGTTTTGTTGTTCTTCAGTTGTATAATAAACATGTGATGTATGTATGTTTCCTGTAACACAGTGCCATGTTTTTAAGAGAGTGGACTTGGTGTCAGAACTGCAGCGTTGTTATCTTTCTTCCCTGAGCATTTGATTACCATGTTGATGTAATGTATTACTACAAAAAACTCTCACAACTGCAGTGCTTCCCTGAATCTCCATGACTATCTTGCTGCCTATGTGAATATGCGGCCAGATTTGTTAACCTGGGATGGGGTGGAAGATCTTTGGCCAGCAGGGTTCAGGCGCTGGCGCATCTAACATGCCACCCCAAGAAATGACAGCTGAATTTTTTGAGAGCTAGGAGTAATAACACTCTATGCATGGATATGATTCCTTGTATCGCCCATCTTCTGTACGATTCTTTCATTTCTTGATCCGTAACTGCTCTCTTTCATTAGCAGATCAGTTGCTTCAGATGAGGAGGAAAACAAGGATCAATGATTCTTTTTTTTTCTTGAAAACTGGGATGTGTATTACTTAACAAACAGAGTCAAAAACCCATTACAATCTCTCTGAACCCAATGATTCGAGTTCACGTTATATTTTGTTTAGCATATTCAAGTCACCAATTGTCTATCTCGATTTACAACAGAATCATGGTGAACAGCCATCAGGTATCCGAGGAACGCCAGATGGTATCCGATAGCATTGGTGTCTGAAAAATGATTTCAGATCAAGAATCAAGACTCGGCCCTTGAGCAGAGTAGCCCACAGCCCATCATTCCTCATTTCTTCCCCCTCTCCTTACACTGAAAAAAAAACATTCTTTCTCCTCTCTTCTGCTACTGTGTCCACTCCAGGCGAGCAGGAGAGCCGCCATCCCTGCCAGTGCCCGCCGCGGCCGCGCGTCAGCCAGATGGAAGTTATTCACTCCGCGTCGGCCCTGCGTCCGGCGGCGTGGCGAACTGGCAACGTGACGCCGCCAACGAGCAACCTCAAATGCGCCCGGCGGCCGCGCTCTTTGCGTGGTCGCGTGGACGTCGTCAACGTTCTGCCGCGGGGAGACGCGCCGGACAACCTCGTCTTCAACTTGAACCGTGTTCACGGCCCGCCGTCCGGTCTCTGTGAGCGCCACCAGGTCAGCTCGCTCGCCCGCCAGGTGCTTGTGTTTATTCCCGTCCACTCCACTGCGTCCCAGACAGGCTCTTCTCGGCTTGCCAATGCTATCCTGTATCCTGTGGGCCCCATTATCCGGCCCTGCAATATCCTGCCTGCTTGCACCGCTGAGTCCTAGCTCGTGTGTCAGCTTGCTAAATGAGCTAGTATGTGTTCTTATGCTGGCTAAGGCGGAGGTGGTTTTTGATGCAGGGCGTGTGGGTGGAGATGCTCTGGACCTCTGGTTTATTGTTCTCTTTGTAAACGTGGAAATGCAACACTCTAGTTTGATGCAAATTATCAGCCAGATCAAGTCTTGCCACGGATGGCTTCAATCTTTAGCAACAGCCACTGAAACAAATTGAGCAGCGTGTGTCTGCGTCTGTGCGTGCAGGTGCTCTAGAGACAGAAAGCACCGGTCTCTGGAGTGCTGCTCAATCCTGAGTTTGGTGACCTTGAGGAACAAAGAAGATTGAAGGGAATTGCTGTAGCATCAAGTAATGGTTCAGATTCTTAGAAAAGCAAAAGGCAGAGAAGAGAGCATCAATCACGAGCAGGGGAAGAATAGTAAGTACCATAGACACGCAAGGCACACTGGCACAGCAACGTCAAAAGCAACATTGCACTCCCTTCCATTCAGAACCTAGCTAGCCTTCATTAGGGAACGATTCAGTCTCTTCTTTGATCCCAGAGAAATAAAAACTACTCCAACGTGCTCCAAGCGGACGAGGAAGCAAAGCACTGAATGCATGAGTCTCTCAGGTGCCGTGGGGTGGTGGGAGGAGTGGCAGCTGCGCATCCTCGTCCTCGCCAGCATCTTCATCCAGTACGTCCTCTCCTTCTCTATATGGATGCGTAGACGTCCTAGCAGGTTCAAAGCGCTGGTGTGGATCGCCTACGTAGGTGGCGATGCCTTAGCGATCTACGCCCTCGCCACCCTCTTCAACCGCCGTAAGCAGACTTGCGATGGGGAAAGCAGCGCACTAGAGGTCCTATGGGCGCCTGTCCTCCTCATCCACCTCGCCGGCCATCCATTCATAACTGCGTACAGCCTCGAAGACAACGAGCTATGGAAACGGCATACCATAACCGTGGTGTCTCAGATTACGGTTGCCTTGTATGTCTTTTGCAAGTGGTGGTCCGGTGAGAAGATGCTGCTGGCTGCAGCGATCTTGCTCTTTGTTCTTGGCATCATCAAATTCGTCCAGAAGCCATGGGCTCTCAGGAATGCCAGCTTTAACAGCATACAGACCTCCAGCACCGTGTCCGTGTTGGCATTGGCACAAAGAGAAGAGCACATATACTCACTTGAAGAATATGTACAAGCAGCAAGGAAGTGTGTTCTGCAAAAGGGTTACCGTCAATATGGGGAATACGAGAGCGATTATATGTTCGCCGACCTGTCTGCACCATACTCTTTTCGGATTGCAGAGCTACCATCTTTCTTGATGCTTCCAGATAAGCCCGCATACAGTTTGCTGCAGGAGTGCCTCGGAGATACATTTGATAAACTGTACACCGGATCAGGAACTGGCAACAAAGTCTTCTTGTTCTTGCTTCCGTTCCTGGCCTTGGCTTCTATGGTGCTCTTTGCCACGAGCCACAAGGATGGTCAGAGTGAGAAGGATATCATGGTGACGTACATCCTATTCGGTTGCACTACCTTTCTGGAGTTCATATTTCCCTGCTTGGGTATCTGCTGGTTCATTATTCCAGGGGGCGAGAGTTTCCTTGACCAGTCTGTTGAGTGGGAAAGCACGGTTTTCCAGTCCAACCTCATCTCCTTCTGTGTTCGCAAGAAGAAGCCAACATGCCTGATGCAGCTTGCTACCTTCAACTTTCTAAGGGAGTTTATTAACCAGCATTGGTATATTAAAAACGAACCTATAGCTTTCCAGATTACAGAGGTGGTTCGCCAACACTTGGAAGATGGTTGGAAGAAGTACATACACGATGCTGCAAGTTACAGGAGATTCAGCGAGCTCCGAGGCCAGTGGGCTGTAAGGAGGCACCATCAGCTAGGATGGAGTTTGAAGATGCCATACGACGAGAGCGTCCTCATCTGGCACATTGCCACAGACCTCTGCTTTTATCACCCCAACACAGGCCCTCAAGGAGAAGCCACTCAACGCAGCAGGGAGGTATCCAACTATATGGTCTACCTGCTTCTCATCCGTCCTGAGATGTTAATGCCTGGCACCAGATCAGATCTCTTCACCATGGCCAGCGCCATAATAGTGAAAAATAGCAAGGGTTTGTTCGACACAGAAGAAATGCTTGCACAGGAGATTCTTAACATGCCGATGCAGCCCAGTGTAACTAATATAGTGTCCAATGCATGCAACCTCGCCAATGAACTGATGAAGCTTGGCGACGAAAAGGAGAGGTGGACTGTGATTCAAGGAGTGTGGATGGAGATGCTCTGCTATTCCGCCAGCAGATGCAGGGGCTACCTGCACGCCAAGAGCCTGGGTGAAGGTGGGGAGTACCTGTCTACCGCATGGCTTCTTTGGTCGTTCATGGGGATGGAGACCTTGGGGGACAGGCATCAGAAGTCAGAGCCTCCTCAAGAAGAAGGAGAAGAAGAAAAAGCAGCAGCAGCAACATCGACTTCCAGTTCTCAAGGCATAGCCGATCAATCTGAAGACAACCTTAGCCCGGTTTGAGAAATGGTGCCAGCGGAAATTATTGGTCCCGTGTTTGTTTCGTTTACTCATATTGTGTTAGATCGTTTGGTTAGGTCTCGATTATTGCTTGGATTAGGTGGTGTGTTTTAACCATTTGTTGTTTGTGGTTGTGTGTGTTTCTTTTTCCTTTTTCTGATGCGAGTGTGCTCTTTATATCCTTGATTCAAAGCATACATTTATTATCCATCCATGTAATGTTTCCTATCCCTGGTGTATGTGTATGTCAGCCTTAGCCCAATCTAGAATATCTGTTATGCGAGAAGCTGAAATTCCCCACATACCCCTGGTGTATGTTTCCTTATACTCCATGTGGTTTTCTGCTGAATTTATCCGCTAGCTGCTGCAGGGTACATCTGGATCTCGAGAGAAACATCCCCAGAAATCATTTAACGGCAATTCTTGATAAGCACAAATCATACATCAAAGGAACTCCAGAAAAATATTATGCATAGTCAACCAATCAGCCTTGCGGCCCGTCTATGTCCACCACTAAGGGCAGCAAAGACTACTTAGGGGGGGGGGGGGGGGGGGGGGGGCTCCTCCCTGGCGCCCGCGCGATGCCATCGCGCATTTCTTCTGAGAATCGCTGAAGTGGGCACTGGCCCGTTAAAGAATCCTGTTGGAACACGCTGCATTGCTTCGTTTCACTTAAGTCATCCGTTGTGGTAGGGTTACCAACAGTCTGCGTGTTCGACTGTTTCAACGAGAAACTGCCATACGGGACAGATTCGGTCGGGGTATTTAAGCCGATGCGAAAACCATTGGCTAAGCCGTGTGGGACTAAATAATCTGCACACCTGCGAGCCAGCTCCCCCACGTGATGTGAGTTATCCTCGGTGCAGGTTCCTACGTTTACTGATGATTCCCCTGCTACTGCAGTATGCCGGTATGAGATCGTGCTAACAGAGCATGCATCCACATCCAGGTGGTAGAGTGCATGCAGGTGAATGGAGCATTATGTGCCTCTGACCTTGTGCTTTACACGCACATGCACCACCCGGTCCTACACGCATGTTGACACTTACTGAAAAATGCATGCACGAGCTTGATATACGGTACAGTGTAGTCTAACAAATTTAAAAATCTAGAAACAAAAATTACAAAAATCTAGAAACAAAAATTACAAAAATCCGGAAATAAGAAACACAAAAATCTGGGAATAAAAAAAATCTAGAAATAAAAATTACAATCCATGAACAGAAATTTAAAAAATCCAGGAACAAAAGTTACAAAAATACGGGAACAAAAATCCAAGAACAAAATTTTGAAAATCCGGGAACGAAAATTACAAAAATCTAGGAACAAACATTACAAAAAATCCGAGAACAAAAAGTTACAGAAATCAAGGAACAATAATTACATAAATTTGGGAAAAAATTACAAAAATCTGGGAACTAAAATTATATAAATGAGAAAAAAAAATTACAAAAATCCAGGAAAAACCTAGGAACAAAAGTTAAAAAATCCAGGAACAAAAATTTCAAAAATTTGGGAACAAAAATTATAAAAATCTTGGAACAAGAAATACAAAAATCTAGGAACAAAAATTACAAAAATCCGAAAAGAAAAATTACAAAAATCTAGGAACAAAAATTACAAAATCTAGAACAAACATTACAAAAAATCCGAGAACTAAATCCGGGAACTGAAATTACAAAAATTTAGGAACACAAATTACATAAATCCGGGAACAAAAATTTCAAGAATTTAGGAACAAAAGTTACAAAAGTCAAGGAACAAAAATTCTAATAATTATATAAATTTGAGAACAAAAATTACAAAACTCTGGGAACTAAAATTACATTAATTCGGAAACAAAAATTACAAAAATCTGGGAACGAAAGTTACAAAAATCTGAGAACAAAAATTATAAAAATCCAGGAACAAATTTTTTAAAAATCTGGGAACAAAAGTTAAAAAATCCAGGAACAAAAAATTCAAAAATCTAGGAACTAAAATTACAAAAATCCAGGAACAAAAGTTACAAAAATACGGGAACAAAAATCCAGGAACAAAAATTTTGAAAATCCAGGAACCAAAATTGCAAATATCTAGGAACAAACATTACAAAAAATCCGAGAACAAAAATTTGGGAACATAAATTACAAAATTTCAGAACACAAATTAAATAAATTCGGGAACAAAAATTTCAAGAATTTATGAACAAAAGGTACAAAAATCTAGGAACAAAAAATACAAAAATTTGGAAACAAAAATTACAAAAATCTGAGAATTAAAATTACATAAATCAGAAAATAAAAATTACAAAAATCTGGGAACAAAAGTTACAAAAATCTAGGAACAAAAATTACAAAAATGCAGGAACAAAAGTTACAAAAATTTCAAAAATCTAGGAACAAAAATTGCAAAAATGCAGGAACAAAAAATTAGAAAATTCCAAGAATAAAAGGAACAAAAATTAGCGACTAGGAACAAATTTTGATTTTGAGTCAGCCTAATTCGAACAATTTTAGATCCTAAGGAACAAAATTTGGACAAGAAGGAACAAAATTTTAGTGATCACGAAACAAATCATAAATTCACGTCACACTAATTGGACAAAAAACATTAGTTCCCCATGAACAAAAAGTTAAACTAGATGAAAAAATTAGCAACGTGCGTGAACAAATAATTGTTTAGAGTGTACCAATTATATTTATCAAGGAATACAAAATTGGACAAGAAGGAACAAAACTTAAGCGACCTAGAACAAATCATAAATCCAAGACAGACTAATTGGAATAATATTTTAGTTTCAATCCATGAGAAACAAAATGTGAAGTAGAAGAAAACATGAAATAATAGAAAATATATAAAGGAAAATGAAAAATAAAAGGAAAACATGCTTATAGAAAAGGAAGAAATAAAAGGTAACTAGAAAGTAGATTAAAAAGGAAAGAAAATAGAAAGAAAGAAAAGAATGCAAAAAATATACGCAGAAAAAATAACGGATTCGGGAAAAGACTGTGCGGCCTCCGTGTGTATGCTGATCCATGATGTGGATAGTCCACAGAGTCGTTCTTTTTATATCCACCGATCACGTTCAATCGACTGTGTGCTTTTGAGTTTCGTTCCCTTCTTTTCTTTCTTTTTTATTTTATTTTTTCTTTTGCCTATGTTCTTTTTGCTTGCTTCTCTTTCTTTCTATTTTCTTTTCATTTTTAATCTATTTTGATTTTTACCTTTTCTTTTTAAGTATTTTTTCTTTTCATTTTGTTTTTCACTTTGTATTTTTCTTCTATTTTAATTTTCTTTTTCCATCTTTTTTTTTCTCTAATTTTTTGTTTCTATAAAGCTAAAATATTGTTCTAATTAGGCTATCTTAAATTTATGATTAGTTCGTTTTCTTCCTTCTTGTTCCTCGGAAACTACAATGTTGTTCAAATTAGTCCAACTCGAATTCATGATTTGTTCCAAATCGCTAATGTTTTGTTCCCTGCCAATTTTTGTTCCTTGAGAACTAAAATATTGTTCCTATTAGTCTGACTTAAATTCATAATTTGTTTCCAACCGCTAATGTTTTGTTCCTTCTTGTTTAAATTTTTGTTCCTTGGTAACATAAATATTGTTCCAATTAGTCTGATTCAAATTCATGATTTGTTCTGCTGTAGCTACAGTCTTGTTTTTTTTGTCCAAAATTTTGCTCCTCGAAACTAAAATGTTGTTCTAATTAGTCTGATTCGAATTCATGGTTTGCTTCGTCTTAGCTAAAGTTTTGTTCTTTTTCAACTTTCCTCTTACTTTTTCTCTATTTTTGTAATTTTTGTTCCCAGATTTTTTTAATTTTTATTCCCGAATTTTTGAAGTTTTTGTTCCAAGATTTTTGTAACTTGTATTTCCAGATTTTTGTAATTTGTTTTCCTGATTTTTGTAACTTTTGTTCCCAGTTTTTTGTAACTTTTGGTTTTGGATTTTTTTTAATTTTTGTTCCCAGATTTTTATAATTTTAGTTTTCAGATTTTTCTAATTTTTGTTCCTCGATTTTTAAATTTTTGTTCCCAGATTTTTGAAATTTTCATTCTTGGGATTTGTTCCCAGATTTTTAACTTTTGTTCCTCGATTTTTGAAATTTTTGTTCCTGGATTTTTGTTCCCAGAGTCTTGTAACTTTTGTTCCCAGATTTTGTAAGTTTTGTTCCCGGATTTTTGTAATTTTTGTTCCCGGATTTTAGTTTTTGGATTTTTGTAATTTTTTTCCCAAATTTTTATAAATTTTTGTTCCCTCATTATTGAAATTTTTGTTCCCAGATTTTTTTTAACTTTTGTTCCTAGATTTTTGAAAGATTTTAGTTTTAGGATTTTCATAATTTTGTTCCCAAATTTTTTGTAATTTTTGGTCCCTGATATTTGAAATTTTTGTTCCCGGATTTTTTAAACTTTTGTTTCTAGATTTTTGAAATTTTTGTTCCCAGATTTTTAACTTTTGTTCCTCGATTTTTGAAATTTTTGTTTCTGGATTTTTGTTCCCAGAGTCTTGTAACTTTTGTTCCCAGATTTTGTAAGTTTTGTTCCCAGATTTTTGTAATTTTTGTTCCCGGATTTTAGTTTTGGATTTCTGTAATTTTTTTCCCAAATTTTTATAAATTTTTGTTCCCTGATTATTGAAATTTTTGTTTCCGGATTTTTTTAACTTTTGTTCCTAGATTTTTGAAAGATTTTAGTTTTCGGATTTTCATAATTTTGTTCCCAAATTTTTTGTAATTTTTGTTCCCTGATATTTGAAATTTTTGTTCCCGGATTTTTTAAACTTTTGTTTCCAGATTTTTGAAATTTTTGTTCCTAGATTTTTAACTTTTGTTCCTCGATTTTTGAAATTTTTGTTTCTGGATTTTTGTTCCCAGAGTCTTGTAACTTTTGTTCCCAGATTTTGTAAGTTTTGTTCCCGGATTTTTGTAATTTTTATTCCCGGATTTTAGTTTTGGATTTCTGTAATTTTTTTCCCAAATTTTTATAAATTTTTGTTCCCTGATTATTGAAATTTTTGTTTCCGGATTTTTTTAACTTTTGTTCCTAGATTTTTGAAAGATTTTAGTTTTCGGATTTTCATAATTTTGTTCACAAATTTTTTGTAATTTTTGTTCCCTGATATTTGAAATTTTTGTTCCCTGGTTTTTTAAACTTTTGTTTCTAGATTTTTGAAATTTTTGTTGGTCCTAGATTTTTGTTCCCAGATTTTTGTAACTTTTGTTCCTGGATTTTTGTTATTTTCTGTTCTCAGATTTTTATAATTTTGTTTCCCAGAGTTTTATAACTTTTGTTCCCAGATTTTGTAAGTTTTGTTCCTGGATTTTTGTAATTTTTTTTCCGGATTTTAGTTCTTGGATTTTTGTAATTTTTGTTCCCAGATTTTTGTAATTTTTGTTTCTGGATTTTTGAAATTTTTGTTCCTAGATTTTTGGTCCCGGATTTTTTTAACTTTTGCTCCTAGATTTTTGAAATTTTGTTTCTAGATTTTTATTCCCAGATTTTTGTAACTTTTGTTCTCAAATTTTTATATTTTCCGTTCCCAGATTTTTGTAATTTTATTTCCCAGTTTTTTATAACTTTTGTTCCCAGACTTTATAATTTTTATTCCCGGATTTTATGTGTATATAGCTAGCTCGATACTTGTATTATTAAAGCTTGCACAAACGAAAATTAATGATCAATTTTTCCTTAATGCTTCCGGTGTTATAAAGTACTAGTATACTGTACACACACGTGCAGGTTCGCAGTTTCGAATGTGGGGTGTGCCTGTACACTGCATGTGACACAGTACTCAGCCTGCGCGTTGAGACAGAGAGGCGACAGCGGCCAGCATGTACAGGCGATGCAGTTCAATTTTTTAGTCCCACCTCGCCACTTGACACAACGCAACACCAGTTTAAATACCAGCACAATCGTTTCGTTCACCGTACGGCGATTTAAACAAAAATAACCTAAACTAGAAACGATTTCAAAAAATAAACCATCGATGAAACTATTTTAAGCGAATAACCCCTTTTTGCTTCGCCATCCACGGTGGCGAGGCAGATGATGGTGCGTCGCCAATTGCAGTGGCGCGGCAGTGTATGTGCGTCGCCACCCACGCTGGCGATGCAGGCGTGTGTGCGTCGCCACTGGGAGTGGCGAAGCAAAATAGGGTTAGGAAACCCCCCCCCCCCCCGCGCCTGACCCGGCCCCTCTCTCCCTCACTTCTCCCTCCCCACCTCTCTCTCCCCATCCATGGCGGCGGCGGCTGGGACACTTCTCCCTCCTTCCCTTCTCTAAATCTCCAAGAACAAGATCTTCTCCCTCTTCCCCTTGCTCAAGATCTTCACCAAGGTACTCTCCCTCCAATCCCCTTGCTCTTCTCCCTCTTTCCCTTCTCTAATCCCCTTGTTTGATGGATGGATTAATATGGTTGATTCAAATGGATGTTTTAGATGGATGAATTTAGAAATCCTAGTTAGTGATTTGTGTGTTTGATTCATATGGATGGATTTGTGTGGTGGACTTGTATGGTAGATTCAAATGGATGGATATGTGTGTTTGATTCATAAGGATGGATTTGTGTGGTGGATATGTGTGATTGATTTATGTTTGTTGTTATTGAACTAGCAAATTTAGATTACTTGTGATGTCCAATTTGTGTGCTTCATCATATGTATAAAAATAGTAGAATTTTTATTTGCATATTATATGGATTTGTTGTAGACGAAATGTTTGATTATGTGCATATATGCTCACATATATGTTAATAGATGAATTTTATAGTTGAAGTTAATTTTAGATGAATTGTATAGTTGTAGATGAAATATTGGAGATATATTGTTATAGAAGAATTGTATGAATTATGTGCATATATGCTCACATTATAGTCGGATTGTTTAGGATGGAGGAGTTCAATAATGAAAGCATTCTCGAGGGTGAAGTTGATGTTCGTCACCGTGCCTATATGATGACCGAGAAGAAGGAGGTAATTAAAAAGCCAAGTACTCAAATGTAATATTGGTAAGCGTGAATTGGTATGTGACACCATGCATCTATGTTCGTCACCGTGCAGATTCTTGGACCATTGCGACTTAGGTACAACCAGATGACGTCAACGCCGATGAACTACGATGAGCGGTACACCCCCTACATCTGCAATCTAGGGCTTCTACCGTTCATCCATATGGTCACCCGGACGACACTCAACGTCAATCCTGCCGCGATCACTGCGCTTGTGGACCGGTGGAGGCCGGAGACCCACACCTTTCACCTCCGGACCGGCGAGATGACCGTACCTGCGACCATTTTCATCGTAGGCTCTTGCCCACTTTGTTCTATCTTGGATGTGCCTAGTGAGAAATGCTTGACCCTTAGCATTGAGCTTTCTGTTTGAGGTCAATTTGATGTACAAGTTTGCGAAACGCCGGTCAGTGAAAGCGAGACAACAATCTTGAAGATCATCAGTCAACTCCTTGCTACCACATGCCCTATAGAAGTTTGAACAGAAATGCCTCATGCACCATCTATGGTGCAAAGGAGCATGCCCTGGAATTTCAATATTTACCGCTGCGAGAATTCCTTGATGTCGATCTGAGATGACACAAATTTCCCTTTGTGGCGGTAATACCTTAGTCCTCAAAAGGTGAAAAAACCACTGCCAGTTATTGTTGTTCTCCGCCTCAACGAAAGCAAATGCCAAAGGAACCAAACGGTTGTTGGCATCATTTGCTATTGCAACCAAGAGAGTCCCCCTATATTGCCCGGTCAGAAATGTGCCATCAACGGAGATTACCGGTCTACAATGCTCGAAAGCTTTCACGCATTGCTGGAAAGCCCAAAATGCACGGCCAAATACTCGGACAGTTCTTCCATTGTAAATCCTTGTTTCCTGTCCATAAGGCTCTACCACATGAACCATGCCCGGGTTTGCATCGGCCATTGCTAACAACAACCGAGGAATTCGGTTGTATGCTTCTTCCCAATCACCATACAACATCCTGAATGCAGCTTGCTTTGCTTTCCATGCCTTGCCGTATTTCACATCATAGTGAAAGAGAGCTTTCACAAGCTCCATGACTGTTTTGATGCTCATTGTTGGAAGTGACGAGATTTGGTTGGAAAGTCTATATGCGATGAACTCGGAGGTGAGTTGTCGGTGATCGTGCTTTACTGCTTTGCCATCCACCCTCTTTCCGCGACACATGTGAGTTGGCACACAACTTGTTATGCGCCACTCGGGTCCTCCCTTCCATGGTCTTGCACGCACAATCCAAGGACATCGATCCTCCTCGCACTTAACAGTGTAACGCTTCTTCATGTCTGAGTGAAGCACCGTATAGGGACGATGATACTTAACCGAGAAGTCCTTGATCCATTGTTTAAATTCCAGCAAGGTTTTGAACATCAAGCCTTTTGATATACCATTACTCTCGTGATTGCCATCCCAGTAAGAAGTAGGCCTTGGTCCAAGCACTATACCCTCGCCGCCGTCAACCGTGGCTTCATCCGCGAGACTAAGATCACGGAACAATGGTATCCGATGATCTCGCCCCAATACCTCCTCGTGGACTTCGGCCTCATTGGCCGTGAACCCTTCCTCATCAACTTCTTCTTCGGGACCATCGTCATCCGAGTCCGATGCATAGCATCGCGAGTACGGGATGTCATGGTCCATGTTTTCTTGCGTATAGTACATATCCAAATCTCCAACATTGTGGTCATGAAGCTCAATATCATTGTCATCATCCCCGCACTCATCATCCTCCTCTTCCAATGCTTCGTCCTCCTTTGAAATTGGCCTTCCATCCGTCATTTCTTCTTGGTGGTTCGGTGGAGAATTCCTAGCATCAACCCGGGAGGCACTCCTATTCAAGTCCACATGCAAAGTACCACCAACCTTTTTGGTGGCAAATAACTCAAGAGCCTTGTCGAGAGATTCGGCCACCACCTCCTTGTATGCACCCCAACGTTGCTCGGAGTTGATACGCATTATCTTCCAACGGAAATGCATGCCAAATCCGGCGTTGTGCCTACCCTCCAACTCAACAACATCACTAGGGTCCATCCATTTCAACTCTATCCTAACTTGTTCCAAGACCTCGGCGTACGTAGGAGTACGCTCGAACACCAAGTCAAGCTCATCCGGGTCGGGCTCTAAATTGCCTTTCAAATATGCTTCCTTGTCAACATGATGAACATGAACAATTCTCGCCATACCTATTTTTTGTATAACAACAATAAGGTAAAAAAATTAATAAGTACCTATGCCAATATTTACTAACACATCATACTTCATAACAAGAAAACCCTAACCCTAACCCTAACATAACAAGAAAACCCTAACCCTAACCCTAACATAACAACAAACCCTAACCTCACAAACCCTTACCCTAACCTACCAATCTACACTAAAATACTTCATACACATCATACAAGCCAACATTGACCAAATTAACAAGAATCAACATTGCAATTTGGGTGAATCAATATTTCTAGGGTTTCCAAGATTTGGGGATTCAAAACCAAATTTGCAAATTCCAATGGGTCAAATGAATGGCAAATGAGGGAGAGTACCTTAGGAGACTTGGGGAAGGAGAAATCCACGGAGAAATGCTTCGATTTGAGTGGTTTTGGGTGGGAAGATTGAGAGGGGGAGAGAGAGCAGCCGCCTTTGCTGGAGATGAGGGAGGAAGTGAGGGAGGAGGCCAGCTCGGGGCTGGGCGGGAAACCCTAAACCTAAAGTGCTTCGCCACCCTCAGTGGCGAAGCAGGCACTTGTGCCTCGCCACTACCAGTGGCGACACACTAACATGGTGGGACCCGCTTATCTTACGTGGCAGCCACTGCCGCGCCACTGGCAGTGGCGTTGCACAACCTTCTGCGTCGCCACCGTGGATGGCGAAGCAAAAAGGGGTTATTCGCGTAAAATAGTTTCGCCGATGGTTTATTTTTGAAATCCTTTCAAGTTTGGGTTAATTTTGTCTAAATCGCCTCACCGTACAAGGTCGCGTTAGCTCGGCCACACAGAACGCAAGCGTACCGATAAAGCGATAGCTGCTGGATTACTTTAACGGACTTTGAATTTCTCAGCCCAACATTGTGAAAACCACGCGATAGGATCGCTCGGGCTCCACGGAGGAGGACCCCGCGCTACCGATCCTTTTCCACTTAGGGGGACTTCTTTTCAGCTTCAAGCTGGGCTTTGAGGACGTAGACCGCCCCAGCCCAAAAGAAGTCTCCGGCTTCTTGCAGACTTATTTCCACCTAGACGCCAGTCTGTAGTGCAATTCCAGAATCTGCCCGAGACCAGTTTCCCGAGCTTCTCAGTTAGAAACCGAAGCAGTAAAACCGATCACCCCTGCTTTTCTGTCCAAATAACGAAAGAATGCCACAAGCTGCTTTACATGGGTATGGCGCTCCTCTTGCTTAGAGCATCTCCAACAGAGGCGCTAAAATAGTGCCGCGCCCAAAAACCGCCGATATACCACGTGTAGGCATATTTTGGCCGCTCCAGCTCCAACAGCTCGCGCGCCGCTGCAAATAATATTTCGCGTGTGCCATTTTGCACAATCCCACACACGAAATATGCCACCCTCGCTCCAGCGCGCGTGAAAAGCCACAGTGAGCGCGTGAACGCCAACCGCCGGCTGAAAACTCCCCTCGCGCCCGCCCTCCTCCACTCCTCGCTCGCGACGGCCATGGACTCCGATGGCGCCGCTCCCTTGACCCCTCCGTACTCCACCCCCGGAGCCGTCACCGCCGGAGCCGCCGCCGCCCCAAACCCTAGCATGGCTCCGGTCCATAGCCTTTTCACCGCGCCGTGGCCGTCGACCGCGCAGGTCGCCGCCCTGCCGCAGCTGCCCGCCCCCAAGGCCAGCAAAAGGCAGGCCACCACAGTGGCCGCCGGCACTCAGAAGAAGGGGAAGACGTCCTCCGTGCACGTTGGCACGGGTAGGCCGGGCTTGTCCAAGGCCGAAGCCGCGCGGCGGGCAAAGCAGCAGGCACCGCCAGCGCCTCCCCAATTTGAAGCATCGCCGACGGCACCGCCTTCCCAGTTCCAAGTGCCGCCGCCACTGCCTCCGCCATCGCGTCCCCAAGCTTTCTCAACGTCGACCGCACATGAGGTGTTCGAGGAAATGTCGCAAAGGTATGACATTGCCTTGAACCTATTTTTTCGATGCATATGATTTGCAATAGGCGTGTAACAAATTGTGTCCGTACATATGTTGCATGGATGACGAGACTTTCATGGCCAATATGAATGTGAATTCATCTCATTCACAAGAATATTGGTCTCAATATGGGGCACCTCAACCTCACGAAGAAGATGATGAGTTAGACGACGATGGTGAAGGTTTGATGGATGGACCTAGAGTAAGAGCGGCGAATTACACAATGGAAGAGGACCAACTATTATGCAAGGCATGGTGCAACATTGGCATGGATCCAACAGTTGGCGCCGATCAAAAGCAAGAGACACATTGGGTGCTTATCAAGGAGTACTTTGATGGTGAGAATACTAGTGGCATTGAGCGCTTTGAGAGGTCTTTCCGCTCTCGTTGGGGGAGGGGGTGATCAATACCGATTGCCAAAGATGGGCGATGGTTCAAAAAGCAAGTGGATGATCTCAATCCTAGTGGCTACGGCAATGTTGATAGGGTGAGTTGTGTCCTAAGCCAAGCTCGGCAGCAATGCCTAATAAAAGACCAATGGGAGTGAAGCAAGCAAAAGAGTTGAAGGAGAGGAAGTCCGGAGATGATGATATCAAGAAAGCTATGGAGGCTATGGTGAGTGCATGCAAGGCATGCACCGAGGAGAAGAAGTTGGAGAAGGCCATGGTGTCGGCGGCCGAGGAGAGGAGGGCCGCCGCCGAGGAGAGGAGGTTGGTATTGGAGAAGAAGAAGATTGCTATGGAGGAATATGCGCGAGTATCGGCGCAAGAGAAAGAACTCTTCCTCATGGACACACCCAAACTCGATGAGAGACAAAAGGAGTACTTCAACCTTTGCCGTGATGAAGTGTTGGCAAAGAAGACAATGTTGGCATCTAGCTTTGCACCACCGATGAGTGGCTATGGTGGCATGGGAGGCATGTGTTGGAATTATGCCCTAGAGGCAATAATAAAGATGTTATTATTATAATTCTTGTTGATGATAATGTTTATATTCCATGCTAGAATTGTATTAAGCGGAAACTTTAATACTTGTGTGGTTTATGAACAACACCGTGTCCCTAGTACGCCTCTATGGACTAGCTCATTGATTAATGATGGTTAAGGTTTCCTAACCATAGACATGAGTTGTCAATTAATAATGAGGTCATATCATTAGGAGAATGATATGATGGACAGACCCAAATAAAGCAGAGCAATTAGATCGTGTCATCGTGTTCATCTTTGCGAAGCTTTTCTTATGTCATGTATTGTATTCCTTAGACCATGAGATAATACAACTCCCTGGTATCGGAAGAAAGCTTTGAGGTCATCAAATGTCATCCTATGTGAGGGTGATCATAAAGGTGTCTCTCAGGTGATCGGAAAGTACTTGTTGGGTTGTATGTATCGAGATGGAATTTGTCCCTCCCAAGTCGGAGAGATATACTTCGGGCCCACTCGGTAATCGATATCAACACCACTTGCAAGCATGTGGTTAAGGAGTTAATCACGAAGTGATATCGGATTACGAAACGAGTAAAGTACTTGATGTGAACGAGATTGAACTAGGTATGGCGATACTGACGATCGAATCTCGGGCAAGTAAAATATCGCGTGACGAAGGGAATACATATACAGGATTAATTGAATCCTGACATCGTGGTTCATCTGATATGATCATCGTTGAATATGTGGGAGTCAATATGAGTTTCCAAATCCCGCTGTTGATTATTGATAGAAGATCATGTCTGCATATTCTCAAACCCGTAGGGTCACACACTTAACGTGTATCGACGCTAGGATAGAATGGATAATTGGTTTATGAGTTTTTGGTCGGAGTCTCGGATGAGATCCAGGACATCACGAGAGATTCCGGAATGGTCCAGAGAATAAGATTCATATAAAGGAAAGCAGTTTTTGGATTCCGGAATTGTTTCGGAGTTTATCGGTATTGTACCGGAAGGTTCTAGATGGTTCCAGATTGGGACCAACGTGGGCCCACTTGTCGGAGGCCTGCATGGGCCTAAGGGGGAGTGCCCTGGCCACTTTGGGCCAGGCGCACAAGGCCCCTAAGGCCCAGCCGGCCAGCCCTAGGGGAAACCCTAGGGGAACCTTCCAGAAGAGGGGGGGAAGACTTGCCCCCTACTCTTCCCCCTAGCCGCCGCCATAGAGGCTTGGAGGAGGGGCCAAGGCAGCCGGCCAGCCCCCCATATAAGGGGGGCAGGGGCGCAGCCCCCTCCCACTCCAACCCTAGCCGTCGGCCAACTGCTGCCCCTCCACCTCTCTCTCTCTCGCGACTGTGCGTAGGCGAAGCCCTGCCGCAGAAACTCTCCACCATAAGCACCACGCCGTCATGCTGCAGATCCAACCTATCTCTCCACCATACTTGCGGGACAAAGGAAGGAGGAGACGTCGCTGCACCGTACGTGTGCATCTCTCGGAGGCGCCGCCACTTGCGGCGTTGGATCGGATCGGATCGCGAGGAGGAGACGGCGAGTACGACTACGTCAACCACGTTCTGTTGAACGTTTCTGCTGTGCGATTTCTTCAAGGGTATGAAGATCTCATCTACCTCTCTCGTTGATTACATCTCCTAGATTAGATCTTGGCTTTCTTGTTCGCATCCGTAGGAATTTTTTTGATTTACTATGCTGCGAAACCCTTCAGTGGTATCAGAGCTAGATCTATGCGTAGATGTGTTTCACGAGTAGAACGCAACATGCTTGTTGCAGGCGTTGATGTTTTCTATTGCAAACCTCTTTGTTTTGTACTTCTTATGGCGCGGCATAGTGAGATCGAAGCGGTCCAGGCCAACTTTACGCGACCTCGTTCGCGAGACCGGCTCCGCACTTGACGTGTGGCTTGTTCCACACATGCGGCTGGTGGATGCCAGTTTCTCTCACTATAGTAGTCATGAGATTTACAACGGATGTTAGCAACCATAATATCACCGTTGTGGCTTTCCGTAGGTAAGAATCGTTCTTAGCTTGTTACTCCCATAAGCCACGTAAAACATGCAACAACAAAGTAGAGGCGTCTAACTTGTTTTTGCAGGGAGTGTTTTGTGATATGGTATGGCCACAAGATATGATGTGATATATGTGATGTATGCAATGATCATGTTTTGTAATCTTTCACGACTTGCATGTCGATGAGTTCACAACCGGCAGGAGCCATATGGTTGTCTTTATAATTGTGTATGACCTGCGTGTCAACTTCTTATACGCCATGTAATAGCTTTACTTTATCGCTAAGTAGTTAGCAATAGTTGTAGTTGCTATTCGTGGTGGAGGCAATCATGGTGGAGTGATGGAGATCATGCCGGCGCGCACAAGATGGAGATCATTGCGCGGAGATTGGCTATACCATGTCACATAAAATTATATGCATGTGATGTTTATCCTTTTATGTATCTTATTATGCTTAGATCGCGATGGTAGCATTATAAGATGATTCCTCACTTAAAGATCAAGATAAAAATTGTGTTCTCCCCTCGTATGCGCCGTTGCGAAAGTTTGTCGTTTTCAAGCATCTCGTGATGATCGGGTGCTATAAACTCTACGTTCACATACAACAGGTGCAAGCCAGTTTTGCACACGCGGAAATACTTGGGTTTGACTTGACGAGCCTAGCATGTACAGACATGGCCTCAGAACACACGAACCGAAAGGTTAAACATGAGTCATATGAATGATATGATCGACACTTAGTTGTCCACCATTGAAACCACATCTCTTCTCGTGAAGATCGGATTAGGTGTGGTGAATTTGGATCGTGTTCACTAAACAACTTGAGGGATGTTGAATTTAGTGGGAGTTCATCTAGTAATTTGATTAAAGTTGAACTAGTTATCATGAACATAGTCTAAATTGTACTTGCAATGTTGTAGACCAAATGGCTAAGTCCAACTTCAGCTTCAACGTTTTTGCTGAGAAAGAAAAGCTTAAGAACAATGGGTCTAACTTCACCAACTGGTTCCGCAATCTGAGAATCATTCTCGCTGGCAGACAAAAAGCCTATGTACTTGAGGAAGCGTTAGGTGACACCCCTGCTGCAACAGCGAAAACTGAAGAACTTGCTGACTTCAATGCTCGCAGAGATGATTGTGATGCGATTATGAGTACCATGATGTTTTCTATGGAACCGGAACTTCAAAATCGTTTTGAGAAGTACCGCGGGCCTTATGAGATACTTGAGGAACTGAAAATCATGTTTCAGACTCAAGCCCGTTCTGAGAGATATGAGATCTCTGAGAAGTTCTTTAACTGCAAGATGGAGGAAGGGAGTTCCGTTAGTGAGCACGCCATTAAGATGGCAGGCTACACTCAACGCCTTGAGCAACTGGACTGCAAGATTCCAGAAGAGCTCAAGATTGACAGAGTTCTGCAATCACTCCCTCCTAGCTAGAAAGGTTTTGTAGTTACTCACAATTAAATTGGTTCCACTGATACGATCACTGAGCTCTTCGCTAAGCTGAAAGCTGCGGAGGTGGATATCAAGAAAGATAATCATGTGTTGATGGTCAACAAGACCACTAGCTTTAAGAAAGCTAAGGGTGCAAAGGGATCCTTCAAGAAAGGCAGCGGCAAGCGCGTTGCCCCTGCTGAGAAGAAGCTCAAGTCTGGACCTAAGCCGGACACTGAGTGCTTCTATTGCATGGACAAGGGTCACTGGAAGCGCAACTGTCCGAAGTACTTAGCGGACAAGAAGGCTGGCACCATTAAAGGTATATTTGATATACATGTTATTGATGTTTACCTTACTAGCGCTCATTGTAGTGCCTGGGTATATGATACTGGTTCAGTTGCTAATATTTGTAACTCGAAACAGGAGCTATGGAATAGACGGCGGCTAGCAAGGGATGAGGTGACGATGCGCGTTGGCAATGGATCAAAAGTTGATGTGATGGTCGTCGGCACGCTCTCCTTAGTTTTACCTTTGGGATTAGTTTTAAACCTTAATAAGTGTTATTATGTGCCTGCGTTGAGCATGAACATTATATCTGGATCGTGTTTATTGCAAGACGGTTATTCATTTAAATCTGAGAATAATGGTTGTTCTATTTATATGAATAACATCTTTTATGGTCATGCACCTGTTGTGAATGGTTTATTTCTTCTGAATCTCGAAAGCAATGAAACGCACGTCCATAACATTGAGGCTAAAAGATGCAAAGTAGATAGTGATAATCCAACTTATTTGTGGCACTGCCGTCTAGGTCATATTGGTGTAAAACGCATGAAGAAAATCCATTCTGATGGACTTTTGGAGTCTCTTGATTTTGAATCATTTGACACGTGCGAGCCGTGCCTCATGGGCAAGATGATCAAAACCCCGTTCTCTGGAATAATGGAGTGAGCGACGGACTTGTTGGAAATCATACATACCGATGTGTGCGGACCAATGAGTGTTTCGACGCACGGTGGATATCGCTATTTTCTCACTTTTACTGATGACTTAAGTAGATATGGGTATATCTATTTAATGAAACATAAATCTGAAACGTTTGAAAAGTTCAAAGAATTTCAGAACGAAGTGGAAAACCATCGTAACAGGAAAATTAAATTTCTGCGATCCGATCGTGGAGGTGAGTATTTGAGTTATGATTTTCTCACGCATCTTAAAGCAAGCGGAATCGTTTTGCAACTCACGCCACCCGGAACACCACAGCGCAATGGTGTGTCTGAACGCTGGAATCGAACTCTATTAGATATGATGTGATCGATGATGTCTCTTACAGATTTGCCGTTATCATTTTGGGGTTATGCATTAGAAACCGCTGCATTCACTTTAAATAGGGCACCATCTAAATCCGTTGAGACGACACCGTATGAACTATGGTTTGGTGCTAAACCTAAGTTGTCATTTCTTAAAGTTTGGGGATGCGAAGCTTACGTCAAGAAGTTGATGCCGGACAAGCTCGAACCCAAAGCGGAGAAATGCGTCTTCATAGGATACCCTAAGGAAACGATTGGGTATACCTTCTACCATAGATCCGAAGGCAAAGTGTTTGTTGCTAAGAATGGATCCTTTCTTGAGAAGGAGTTTCTCTCGAAAGAAGTGAGTGGGAGGAAGGTAGAGCTAGACGAGGTTATTGAACCTTCTCTCGAGTTGGAGAGTAGCGCAGCACCCGAAGTTGTTCCGGCGCCGCTTGCACCAACAAGAGAGGAAGCTAATGACGAGGATCATGAAACTTCGAACGATGCTACTACTGAACTTCGCAGGTCGACAAGGTCGCGTGCCACTCCTGAATGGTACGGCAACCCTGTCTTAACCGTCTTGTTGTTAGACAACAGTGAACCTGCAAACTATGAGGAAGCGATGATGAGCCCAGACTCTGAGAAATGGCTAGAAGCCATGAAATCCGAATTGGGATCCATGAGTGAAAACCAAGTATGGACTTTGGTGGACCCTCCTAGCGACCGTAAGGCCGTTGAGTGCAAATGGATTTTCAAAAAGAAAACGGACGCGGATGGTAATGTTACTGTCTATAAAGCTCGGCTTGTCGCAAAAGGTTTTCGGCAAGTTCAAGGTGTTGACTACGATGAGACTTTCTCTCCCGTAGCGATGTTTAAGTCCATTCGGATTTTATTAGCAATTGCTGCGTTTCATGATTATGAAATATGGCAGATGGATGTCAAGACTGCGTTCCTCAATGGCAACATTGATGGAGAGTTGTATATGATGCAGCCCGAAGGTTTTGTCGATCCTAAGGATGCTAATAAGGTGTGCAAACTTCAGCGTTCCATTTATGGGCTGAAGCAAGCATCTCGGAGTTGGAACCTTCGTTTTGATCAAGTGATCAAGAGTTTTGGATTTGTTCCAAATTGCTATGAAGCTTGTATCTACAAGAAAGTGAGTGGGAGCTCGGTGACATTTTTAGTACTATATGTGGATGACATATTGATTATTGGAAATGACATCGGTATGCTTAACGATGTGAAGAGTTATTTGAATAAATGTTTTTCAATGAAAGACCTAGGAGAAGCTGCTTATATATATTAGGCATCAAAATCTATAGAGATAGAGAAAGACGCCTAATAGCTTTAAGCCAAAGTACATACCTGGACAAAGTTCTGAAGAGGTTCAGAATGGATAAAGCAAAGAATGGTTCATTGCCCATGTTGTCAGGTAAGATATTGAGCAAGGCTCAGTGTCTAGCTACGGTAAAAGATAGAGATACTATGAGCAAAGTGCCATATGCCTCGGCCATAGGTTCTATCATGTATGCCATGCTATGTACTAGACCGGATGTGTCCAATGCTCTTAGTTTGACGAGCAGATATCAAAGTGATCCAGGACTGGAACACTGGACAGCCGTAAAGAACATCCTAAAGTATTTAAATAGGACTAAAGAAATGTTCTTGGTCTATGGAGGTGATGAGGAGCTCGTCGTAAAAGGTTATGTCGACGCTAGTTTCGACACCGACCCGGATGATTCTAAATCTCAGACAGGATACGTTTATATTTTGAATGGTGGAGCTATGAGCTGGAGAAGCTGCAAGCAAAACGTGATCGCGGGATCTACAACTGAAGCGGAATACATGGCTGCTTCGGAAGCATCAAGTGAAGGAGTTTGGATCAGGAACTTCATCACTGAGCTTGGTGTGGTTCCAAATGCCTTGGACCCACTGGAGATATTGTGCGACAACACTGGCGCCATAGCACTGGCTAAGGAACCAAGATATCATCCAAAGACCAAGCACATCAACTGCCGTTTCCATATAATTCGAGATTATATATCAGATGGAGATCTGAAGATTAGCAAAGTACATACGGATCTGAATGTCGCAGATCCGTTGACTAAACCTCTTCCACAAGCAAAACATGATCAGAACCTTAATGCCATGGGTGTTAGATTGTTGCCAGATGTAAACTAGATTACTGACTCTAGTGCAAGTGGGAGACTGTTGGAATTATGCCCTAGAGGCAATAATAAAGATGTTATTATTATAATTCTTGTTGATGATAATGTTTATATTCCATGCTAGAATTGTATTAAGCGGAAACTTTAATACTTGTGTGGTTTATGAACAACACCGTGTCCCTAGTACGCCTCTATGGACTAGCTCATTGATTAATGATGGTTAAGGTTTCCTAACCATAGACATGAGTTGTCAATTAATAATGAGGTCATATCATTAGGAGAATGATATGATGGACAGACCCAAATAAAGCAGAGCAATTAGATCGTGTCATCGTGTTCATCTTTGCGAAGCTTTTCTTATGTCATGTATTGTATTCCTTAGACCATGAGATAATACAACTCCCTGGTATCAGAAGAAAGCTTTGAGGTCATCAAACGTCATCCTATGTGAGGGTGATCATAAAGGTGTCTCTCAGGTGATCGGAAAGTACTTGTTGGGTTGTATGTATCGAGATGGAATTTGTCCCTCCCAAGTCGGAGAGATATACTTTGGGCCCACTCGGTATTCGATATCAACACCGCTTGCAAGCATGTGGTTAAGGAGTTAATCACAAAGTGATATCGGATTACGGAACGAGTAAAGTACTTGCTGTGAACGAGATTGAACTAGGTATGGCGATACCGACGATCGAATCTCGGGCAAGTAAAATATCGCGTGACAAAGGGAATACATATACGGGATTAATTGAATCCTGACATCATGGTTCATCCGATATGATCATCGTTGAATATGTGGGAGTCAATATGGGTTTCCATATCCCGCTGTTGATTATTGATAGAAGATCATGTCTGCATATTCTCGAACCCGTAGGGTCACACACTTAACATGCATCGACGCTAGGATAGAATGGATAATTGGTTTATGAGTTTTTGGTTGGAGTCTCGGATGAGATCCAGGACATCACGAGAGGTTCCAGAATGGTCCGGAGAATAAGATTCATATAAAGGAAAGCAGTTTTTGGATTCCGGAATCGTTTCGGAGTTTATCGGTATTGTACTGGAAGGTTCTAGAAGGTTTTGGAGTGGGACCAACGTGGGCCCACTTGTCGGAGGCCTGCATGGGCCTAAGGGGGAGTGCCCTGGCCACTTTGGGCCAGGTGCACAAGGCCCCTAAGGCCCAGCCGGCCAGCCCTAGGGGAAACCCTAGGGGAACCTTCCAGAAGAGGGGGGGGGAAGACTTGCCCCCTACTCTTCCCCCTAGCTGCCGCCCTAGAGGCTTGGAGGAGGGGCCAAGGCAGCCGGCCAGCCCCCCATATAAGGGGGGGCAGGGGCGCAGCCCCCTCCCACTCCAACCCTAGCTGTCGGCCAACTGCTGCCCCTCCACCTCTCTCTCTCTCGCGACTGTGCGTAGGCAAAGCCCTGCCGTAGAAACTCTCACCATAAGCACCATGCCGTCATGCTGCAGATCCAACCTATCTCTGCACCATACTTGCTAGACCAAGGAAGGAGGAGACATCGCTGCATCGTACGTGTGCATCTCTCGGAGGCGCCGCCACTTGCGGCGTTGGATCGGATCGGATCGCGAGGAGGAGACGGCGAGTATGACTACGTCAACCACGTTCTGTTGAACGTTTCCACTGTGCGATTTCTTCAAGGGTATGAAGATCTCATCTACCTCTCTCGTTGATTACATCTCCTAGATTAGATCTTGGCTTTCTTGTTCGCATCCGTAGGAAATTTTTTGATTTACTATGCTGCGAAACCCTTCAGCATGGGTGCAACATCGGGAAGCATGGGAGGTATGGGTGGCTTCGGTGTTTTTGGTGGTTTTGGAGGCATGGGTGGCATGGGTGCACCACCGGGAGGCTTCGACGGCCTGGATGGCATGAGTGGCATGGGAGCACCACCGGGAGGCTTTGGAGGCATGAGCGCACAACCGATGATGAATGTCTATGGAAGCATGGGAGCACCACCAGGTGGATTCATGGCCTCCATGGTAGCTCCATCTAGTGATGCCTACGGAGATTCTACCGGCAATGTGAACTCCGGCCAAGTCCCCAATGATGAAGAAGACAACAACAACAACCCAAGACGAAGCAATGCAGATGCCATTGACATAGAAAATGTTGATGTTTGAGATGTTCATGGTGATGATGTTGATTGGTGAGAACTTTTATTTTGTGTTGAACTTGCTTGTGTGTTGGTTATGAATTTGATGTTGCTATGTGATGTGATGAATTCTAGGTTAATTTATATGTGTTTGTTTGATCTTTTGTTTGCAAAATAGTGTGTATTTTGTGTTTGCCGCGGCAGGGCGTACTGTAAAATGAAGCGGCCGGTGGAGCACTATTTTTGCCGCGCCACAAAATGGAGCTCTATTTTACAGTGCGGCAAAAATAACGCTCCACCAGACGCTTCATTTTACAGCGTGCACAAACAGATCTCACATGCATCCATCACATGAAGATCAAACACACACAAATAAAATCAACAATAAATAGTTGAATTATTACAACACAACAAGGAATAGTTCAAATAAATAAATAGATGTCTAGTCTCTCTTCTCCCATAACAATACAATAAATGGTAAAATAAATTGACTTCATTGTTGCCCATGCCACTTCCACCACTCCTCGATGATATCAAGTTGAAGTTGATTATGCATTTCTCCTTGACGAATGGCATGGTATGAGGAAATAAATTGGGCTAGTCTGTCTTGTCTCCTACACACTTGGATGGGAACTCCCATCAAGTCATAGTGGGTGTAGTCCAATTCTTGTCCACGCTCATTCTCGATGATCAATTATGCATAATGACACAAGCCGTCATGATATACCAAAGGATATTTTGATCCAAAAATCTAGTCGGTCCCCTAGCAATAGAAAATTGGGCTTGCAAAATCCCAAATGCCCTTTCCACATCTTTCCTAGTCGACACTTGTGCATTATTGTTAGGGCATTTTCTAGCCTTACCTAGTTTTGTATGTTAGTTAACAACACTAGGATAATTTAACATTGTTTTTGCTGCAGATTGGTGGCCGGATATTTTAGATCTGGCCGAATATTTCGACCACCCCCAAAATCGGCTAAGAACCAGAGTGCGCGTCACCCAGATTGGTGGCCGGATATTTCAGATCTGGCCGGATATTTTGACCACCCCCGAAATTGGCTAAGGACCAAAGGGCGCGTCACCCAGATTGGTGGTCGGATATATGGCTAGATATTTCATATCTGGCCGGATATTTTGACCACCCCAGAAATCGGCTAAGGACCAGAGCGCGCGTCACACAGATTTCAGGCCAGATATTTCAAATCTGGGCCGGATATTCCGGCCACCCCTGAAATCGGCTAAGGACTAGAAGACGGCGAGGCGCGCATCACTCAGATTTTAGGCCGTATGTTTGGCCGGATATTTCCAGAAGTGGGCCAGATTATCCGGCCCTAACTTGCCCCGGATAATCCGGCCATGGCGGCTGCAACGGATACATTTCGGGGAGGGGTATTTATACCCCTTCCCCCCTCATCTTCTCCAGCTTGCTCATCCTCATCAAGAACAAGACACTATTTGGAGTCAACCTCCTCGCTAGATCTCCACCTTCAACCACCCAAAGTCCCAGATCTTTGGAGGATCGAAGGAGGAGGTCCCGATCTACATCACCACCGAAGGAATTTCTTTTCCCTCTCCATTTGCTTGGGGGATTCATTCCTAGTGGTTCCTTGGAAACACTAGGTGGTGTAATTTGAGATTACTCTTGTATTTGTGGTTTTCTAGCCTTCATGACATTCTTGGGAGCCTCCAATTGAGTTGTGGATGTGTGCCCCAAGCTCCGTGTAAGGGATTCGGTGTGTTCCCGTAATACCACCGTTTAGTGGAACGAGCTAGCCTCCGTGGCTTGCTCACCGGAGAATAAGGTGAGCCTCCGTGGCGTTGGTCGACTCTGTGTCACCACACCTCTCCAACGTAGACGTACTTCCCCTCAAAAGGAAGGAACTACAGGAATACATCCTTGTGTCTCCGGTCTCCGCTTCTCGGTTACTTCTTACCCTTACTCGCTTACTTGCTTACTTGCTTACTTGCTTACTTGTTTACTTGCTTGCTTGTCACTTAGGAAATTCACCTAGTTGCATATCTAGTGAATTTACATTGTGTCAACCCCTAAAATTGAAAAAGATAAAAAAATTGTGTAGCGCCTATTCACCCCCCCTCTAGTCGCCCCTTAAGATCCTTTCAATTGGTATCAGAGCAAGGGCTCTTTGATTGGGCTTAACCGCCTAAGAGATAATGGGCGACGAGGAGCCCACCACTAAGGCGGATCTTAATCACCTTATGGCTCGAATGGAAGCCATGATGGGTGCCATTGAAAGTCAAAAGATTCAATTCGATGCGCTCACTAGTGGGATGTCTAGTGCCACTCCACCAACTCCGGTTGAAACCTTGGATAAGGATAAGCCATCCCTAGACGAGGATGATTCGGACAAGGTTGGGGATGAGAGCAATGAGAACCCACCCAAGAAAGATGACACCTCTCAGGGACATAGCCCGGAAATTCCTCATCCTACGAGCTATGTCTCCGGGAGACACCTCCAAATGCCACACCTTGCTTCATGCGGCCCACCGCCACCACTTGATGCTTCTAGCTTTGCCAATTGGCAAGATAACATGCGCTCTCACATAAACTTTGTGTCTATTGAGCTTTGGAGAATCATTGAGCATGGTTATCATCCAACTTCCAAGGACTTGAGCAACTTGCTACCTTGGGAGCAAATCGACAAGCAACTCAATGCCTCTGCTTTGCATCTCATTCACATGTCTCTAACCGAGAAGGACAAGGCGTTCGTCCGCAACATCACCTCCGCCAAGGAAGCTTGGTATGCTCTCACCAATCTCTTCATCGGAAACAAGAGCATTCAAGAATCCAAGTTTGACGAAGCAACAAATGAAGCCGACAACTTTGCCATGTTCAATGGTGAAAGCCCCAAAAAACTTCATAGGCATCTCTTGGCTCTTAATGTGAAGTTAGTTGATATTGGATCTACTCAATGTGATGGGAGATGGATGAAGAGGAAGTTCTTCCAAGCTCTCTTGCCATTCATGAAGGAAATGATGAACTCCATCAAGGGAGATGCCAACTTCTAGAAGATGACCGCTCATGACATCTTGCAAGAGATTATGGCAAGAAAGATCTCTGAGAGAAAGGCGGATGATGCTTTAGCTCATGCCCGTGGTGTGCGTGCTCCCAACCTTGCTTTGAAGGCCAAAGTCTCACTTCATGAAGAAGCAAGTTTGATGGAAGAGGAAGAGACAATGAGTGGAAGTCCTGAGGACATGAAGTATGCCCATGCCAAGCACATGGCTCTCACTCAAAGGGCATTCATGAAGAAGTGGAAGTCATCTAGTCCCTCCAAGCCTAAGGCCAGAAGTAGAGTGAGGACTTGCTACAATTGTGGTAACCAACACCACTTTATTGCAGATTGTCCCCATAAAAGAGTGGAGGATCACAATGGAAGATTTTTCCGCAAGGAGATGAAGGCCAAGTCATACCCTCCAAGAAACTTCGACAAGAAGAAAGCCGTTCCAATACACGCCTTGACGACTCAAGAAGAATATCTCTCCGGTGATAAAGCAAGCGATGATGAAGAAGTAGGGAAGGCCGCCATCACCATTGTCAAGCCTACCTCTTCGTCATCCCTCTTCGCTTCCGCAAACGAGTCCAAGTGTACCAATTACAAGGGGACATGTCTAATGGCTCACGCTACAAAGGTACCACCTTCTCTCATACCCATCATACCTAGAAGCTTATCTTTGATGGATTGTGTTGACTCAAGTGGTGATAAGGATGAGCCTAATGAATTAGACATGTTTATATAAACTTTGCATGGGGAGACCAAAGTTTGCTTTGAGATTCTCCTAGATCAATATAACGAGTCTCTCCAACTTAATGATAAAAATGAGGAACGCATTTTTGAGTTAGAAGGGCATGCTCGTGAGTATGCCAATGAAATTGCCACACTCACTCAATCCCTTGAGGTTGAGCAAGACCTAAGGATGGCACTTGAGGCATCCAAGTTGGGTCTTGAAGAGTCATAATTTGGACATTGCTAGGCTTAAAAGTGATCGGGATATTGCTCAATCTGTTGCCAATAAACTTAGGTTGCAAAATGAAAAACTTAATCTTATAATTGCTAAAGAAGCAACCAAGTTTCCCTCTAGCACTTTTGTTGCAAGTACTTGTCACACTAACCATCTTTATAAGAAAGATCCCCCCAATGGTGACACAAGGCTTGATGAGCTTTTGAGTGCTCAAAAGCAACATGGTGACAAGACCGGGCTTGGTTTCATCGCCAAGTCTAAGAAGAAGAGGAACAAGAAGAACAACAAGAAGAAGAAGTTTCTTGTGCCTACTCCTCCTCCTAAGAAGCGCATCCCAAATGATATATGCTTTGATGAGGATGGCAATGTCTTTGAGGAGGAGGGTGAGCTAGTGAAGGAGGTGATTGGGAATGCTAAAAAGGCAATGCCTAATCACAACAACTTTGCGGGAAAATATAATCCTTCCTATGTTCTTTGTCATGCTTATGATGGGCATGTATATGCCAAATTTGTTGGTTCACCTAATGAACACATTGCTTGGTCCATTTGGGTTCCTAAGACCCTTGTCACTAACAAAAGAGGACCCATTGAAAAATGGAGACCTAAAAACAAGACTTGATTTCTTGTAGGGTTTTGCTTTCGGTGTGGGACAATGGATAATTGATAGTGGTGCTACCAATCATATGTCTAGAAGCAAAGAGTTGGTGAAGTAGCTTTGCATCGGTCCATCTAGTGCGGGCTACGTCACCTATGGAGACTCCTCTAGGTCAAAGGTATTGGGTCTTGGTAAAGTTGTCATTTCTCAAAATGTTACCGTGGAAGATGTCATGCTTGTTGAGACTCTCTCTTATAATTTACTTTCTGTAGCTCAACTTGCCGATATGGGCTTTGCAACTTTCTTTGATGTTGGGATTGTGGTTCTTTTGTGGAGCAAGTCTCTTAAAGTAGCTTTTGTTGGGCATGTCGAAAATGGCTTATATGTGATTGACTTTTCAGAGAAGGTCACTAAAGCCGCGACTTGCCTAATGGCTAAAGTTGACGTGGGATGGCTTTGGCATCGCCGGCTAGGCCACGTCAATACGAGAACTTTGCAAAGTCTCTACAAAGGTAACCACATCCTAGGACTAACCGATCTAACCTTTGCCAAAGATCGTGTGTGTAGAGCTTGCATTGAAGGAAAGATGCATGAACTTCCTCATCCTAGCAAGACGATCATTTCTTCTAAGAGGGTCTTAGAGCTCCTTCACATGGATATCTTTGGCCCTCCAACTCATGCAAGTCTAGGAGAAAAGAAGTATTGTTTGGTGATTGTTGATGACCACTCAAGATATACATGGGTCTACTTCTTCAAGCATAAATACGAGACCCAACAAACTGTCAAAGACTTCACCAATGAAGTTCAACGTCAATATGGCCAAGACATCTTGATGATTTGAAGTGACAATGGGACGGAGTTCAAGAACTACACATTGAATGAATTCTTGAGTGATGAAGGGATACATCATCAATACTCGTCTCCCTACACTCCTCAACAAAATGGTGTAGCCGAGCGGAAGAACCGGACTTTGATGGACATGGCGAGAACAATGTTAGCGGAGTTTAAGTCTCTGTATAACTTTTGGGCCGAAGCTATCAATACCGTGTGTCATGCGTCTAACCGGTTATACCTTCGCAAGGACTTGAACAAGACTTCATATGAGATCCTCACCGGCAACAAGCCTAACATCAAATACTTTTGAGTATTCGGTTGTACGTGCTTCTATCTTAAAAAGGGTGTCCATTTGTCCAAGTTTGATTCTAAAGCTCTTGAGGGTATCTTTGTTGGTTACGCCGCCAAATCTCATGCTTTTAGAATCTTTGACAAAGAGTCTGCTCGTGTTGTTGAAGTTTCTAACATGAGATTCGACGAGAATGGCGGCTCCCGTGTGGAGCAAAGTGGTGTTTGTGATATAGGTGATGAAATACCTCCTCAAGCCATAAGAAGAATGGGTGTGGGACATCTCATACCCATTGAGGAACACCTTTTGGTGGAAGGAGAAGGACTATGCTCTACTCAAGTGGAGTCTTCACCTTCATAAGCTCCACAAGCTTCACAAGGTCCGATTGATGCTAACCAAAGACAAGCTCTAGACCCTCACTCAAGCGAGCAAGGCCAAGATCAAGACCAAGTGGACGGTGGTGATTCTTCACCAATGGTAGATCAAGGCCAAGCTCAAGATGATGAGCATGCTCATGTTGATGATCAAGCTCAAGTTGAAGGTCAAGGCGAGGACCAAAATAGTGGTGATGACCAAGTGGCTTCTCAAGAGTATTTTGAAGAAGCTCAAGCTCGCTGTGCAAGGAAAGTGAAAGAGGTTCTCCATAAGGGGAGCCATACCATGGATAGTGTGATTGGAAGTGTGAGGAAAGGGGTTTCCATAAGGAGACAATTAGCCAACTTAAGTATCCATCATGCCTTCGTCTCTTGTGTGGAACCTCAAAGGGTGTATGAGGCACTTGAAGACCCGGATTGGGTAGAAGCTATGCACGAAGAACTCAACAACTTCAAGCGCAACAAAGTTTGGTCTTTGGTGGAGAAGCCCAAGGATTGCCGCAACGTCATCAGAACCAAGTGGGTGTTCAAGAACAAACAAGACGCCAATGGAATCGTTGTGAGGAACAAGGCTCGCTTGGTTGCTCAAGGATACTCTCAAGTTGAAGGCATTGACTATGGGGAGACCTACGCTCCCGTGGCTCGCCTCGAGTCAATCCGTATCCTCCTTGCTTATGCTTCTCACCATAATTTTAAGTTTCATCAAATGGATATGAAGAGTGCTTTTCTCAATGGTCCTCTACATGAATTAGTATATGTAAAGCAACCCCCGGGCTTTGAGGACCCTTATTTCATGACACATGTCTACAAACTCGATAAGGCGCTCTATGGCCTTAAACAAGCCCCACGTGCGTGGTACGAGCATCTTAAAGAGTTAATAGTAGACCGTGGGTTTGAAATAGGGCTCATTGATCCAACTCTTTTTACTAAGAAGGTCAATGGGGAGCTTTTCATATGCCAAATTTATGTAGATGATATCATTTTTGGCTCTTCTAACAAAATCTTCAATGATGAATTTGCAAAGCTAATGACAGACAAATTTGAGATGTCAATGATGGGAGAGTTAAAATTCTTTCTTGGCTTTGAAGTTCGACAATTGAGAGGAGGGACCTTCATCAATCAAGCCAAGTACATCCAAGACATGCTCAAGAAATTCAACATGGACTCCGGAGTTAAGGGAGCCAGAACCCCCATGCCTACTAAGGTTACTATTGATCTTGATCCTAATGGTAAAGAGGTGGATCAAAAGCTTTACCGTTCTATGATTGGCTCATTACTTTATCTTTGCGTATCTAGACCCGATATCATGCTTAGTGTGGGAATGTGTGCACGATACTGATACGTCCAAAACGTATCTACTTTCCCGAACACTTTTGCTATTGTTTCTCCTCTAATTTGTGTGTTTTGAATACAACTAACACGGACTAACGCTGTTTTCAGCAAAATTGCTCTGGTGTCTCGTTTTTGTGCAGAAATCTAACTTTCAATAAAAATTCAGGAAAAATCATCAAAAATCCTATTTCACCAGAAGACCTACGGAGCCAGAAGACGAGACGGAGTGGAGGCACGAGGCCTCCACACACATAGGGGGTGCGGCCCAGCCCTGGCCGCACCCACCTGGTGTGAGGGCGGCTCGGCCATCGCCTCGACCCCTCCTTCCGCCTACATATACCCCTTTACCTAAAAATATCGGGGAGATGGCATTTTTCCCAGATAGACTTCCGCTGCGCCACCGCCATCAGAAACCGCGATTCGGAACCAGAAACTCCATTCTGGCACCCTGCCAGGACGGGGATTTGGAGGAGATCTTCATCACCATCATCACCGACGCTCCTCCATCGACCATCCATGACTCTCCCATCCATGTGTGAGTAATTCCCCCGCTATAGGTGAGGGGATGGTAGGGATTGGATGAGATCGTTCATGTAATTTGATATGAGATTGTTAGGGCATAGTGCCTAGTATCTTTATTTAGTGCCTATGACATTGTTGCAACTTATTGTGCTTAATGCTTGTCACTTTGGGCCCGAGTGCCATGATTTCAGATCTGAACTTGTTATTATTTCTATGATGATACTTGTTGTTTATGGTCTTACCTACAAGTTGTATACACATATTGTTGTCCGGAACCCGAGGCCCCAAAGTGACAGAAATTGGGATAACCGGAGGGGATGGCTATGATGTGAGGATCACATGTGTTCACCGAGTGTTAATGCTTTGCTCTGGTACTTTATTAAAAGGAGTACCTTAATTACCAGTAGTTTTCCTTGAGGCCCTGCTGCAACAGGCTGGTAGGACAAAAGATGTCATGCAAGTTTCTCCTTGTGAGCACATATGACTATATACAAAACACTTGCCTATGATTGTTTGTACTAGGATGCTTTATCATTATTTATCTGCAATGCCTATGTCTCATTGATTTCATGAATTATCTTATCCATGCAACGTCCGTAATCCATCCCTATGCCTACAGTATTCATTCCTACTGTTTACTATCGCTACTACTACCGCTGTTATTTTACTACTGTTGTTACTGTTTCACTACTATCACCACTATAAAACTATTGCTACTGATAAACCACTGCGAGCAAGACTGTTTCCAGGTGCAGCTGAATTGACAACTCATCTGTTAAGGCTTACACATATTCTTTGGCTCCCCTTGTGTCAAATCAATAAATTTGGGTTTTACTTCCCTCGAAGACTATTGCGATCCCCTATACTTGTGGGTCATCAAGACTATTTTCTGGCGCCGTTGCCGGGGAGCATAGCTTTATTTGTAAGTTCACTTGGTATACATATTGTTCGCTGCAATCCTTTCATCATGGGTAAACCTCATGATGGAAAAGTTCATATATTGCCATCCACTACAAGAAGAGGTACGACTTTGAACACTTCTGTTGCTCTTGATTCACCATCTGTTATGAGTAAGTTGCTTATACCACCACATGCACACACTACTGCTACTACTTTTGCTAAGTTTAAAAATGCCACTGATAATTTAGATGATGCTTCTACTGTGCTTGATGAGAGTGGTTCACTAGGTTCCTTTTTAGATGCTACTATTGCTAGAGCTAAGTTGGGAAACACCACTGTTACACCTGTTAGTTTACCTGAGTCTAGGGAATGTCCTAGTGATGATTTTGATGATGCTTATATTGAGCTTAATGATGATTTTATTGCTGAAGCACGTGCTACTCGTAATGCTGCTGAGGTTAAAGAACTTCTTGCAAGACGTTCTGTTAGATATAATTTGTCTCCTGATCCTAAGTTTGCTGCTTCTCCCATAAATATTAGAGATAAGGATTATGATTTCTCTTTGGATTTATCTTACATATCTATTGTTGAGAAAACTCCTTTTTGTGGTACTAAAGATGAGAGTGCTATGGAGCACATGAATGAGCTTTCTACTTTGAGAAATGTGTTTTCTGATGATATTAAGCTCCGCACTTACTTTGTTGCTAAGATTTTTCCTTTCTCATTGAAAGATGCAGCTAAAACTTGGTTTAATAGCTTGTCTTCTGGATCTCTTAATAGTCATATTGCTTTGGTTAATGCTTTCTTTCAGAAATATTTTCCTGCTAGTGCTCAACATGCTGCTGTGCAGAAAATCTTTGATTTTGAACAGGGAAAAGGAGAGATATTGCCTGAATCTTGGACAAGGTTTTGTTCTTTAATTAGAGCTTTACCTAAAGAGCCATTACCTAAAAATGAACTCCTTGATATATTTTATAATGGACTAACTGATGAATCTAAGTCATATCTGGATAGTTGTGCTGGTTGTGTTTTCAGGGAAAGAACTCCGGTTGATGCTGAAGAATTAATGGCTAAAATAAGTTGGAATCATGATGATTGGACTCTAGTTGAGCCAACACCAGCACCAACACCTGCGCCAGTCCCAGAGCCTACACCAAAGAAGAGAGGGATGATTGAATTAAATGATGAAGTTATGAAGGAAGCTAAGAAATCTCTTAAGGAGAAAGGTATTAAGGCCGAAGATGTGAAGAATTTACCTCCTATAGAAGAATTATGTAAGCCAATCCCTCATCCATCTACAATTGAGGTACACTCTCTCCAACGCTTTGACGAAAGAGATATTCCTTATTCTAAACCTCCTGATCAATGCTTAGATGAATTTGATAATTTTATTGTTAAGCAAGAAAATTTTAATAGAATGGTGCAGAATCATTTGTTGGAAAATTCTAGAGCTATTAACAAGTTGCAGGATATTGTGGAGAGAACCGCCAATGATGTGAAGATACTTGTTAAACATTTTCAAATGGTTCAAACACAAATTGATCAGCTTACCAAGGTGCAAAAAGACTTGCTAGTTAATGCCGCGAGAGAGAAGCAAGCATGTGAAATACGCACAAGAAGTGGCGCTACTACTCAAGATCCATTATATCCTGAAGGACATCCTAAGAGGATCGAGCAAGATTCTCAACGCACTTCAAGTGATGATATTCCTTCCAAGAAGAAGAAGAAGAAGAAGCATAAAATAACTACAGAATCATCTGATGCAGGTAAAGATCCTAATAGTGTTTCTATTTCTGATGCTGAAACTGAACCAGGAGATGCTTCCGATAAAGAAGAAGTTGAAGAGGCACCAGAGAAGATTGATAAGAATGCAAAGTACACCAAAGAAGACTTCATTGCCAACAAGCATGGTAATGAGAGAGAACCTTGGGTACGGAAACCAATGCCTTTTCCTGATAAGAAACACAAGTCCAAGGAAGAAGAACACTACAACTGGTTTTGTGAATGGATGAGACCTCTATTTTTGCAAATTCCTTTGACTGATGCTATTAGAATGCCTCCTTATGCAAAGTATATGAAAGATATTGTTACTAACAAAAGGAAGATTCCTAATGAGGAAATTTCCACTTTGCTTGCTAATTATTCTTTTGATGGTAAAGTACCGGAGAAGCTTGGAGATCCAGGTATACCAACTATTCCTTGCTCCATTAAAAATAACAATGTTAGAACTGCTTTATGTGATTTGGGAGCTAGAGTTAGTGTCATGCCTTTTTCTCTTTGTAAGAGACTTGATCTAGAAAAATTGGTATCAACTGATATATCTTTGCAGATGGCTGATAAGTCTACTACTATTCCTATTGGTATATGTGAAAATGTTCCTGTTCAAGTTGCTAACAGTTGTTTGATTTTAACTGACTTTGTTGTGTTGGAAATGCCTGAAGATGATAATATGTCTATTATTCTTGGAAGACCTTTTCTAAACACTGCAGGGGCTGTTATTAATTGCAATCAAGGAAAAGTAACTTTCAATATCAATGATAAAGAGTACACAGTTTATTTTCCCAAGAAGATTGATAGAAAGAATGCTCTAAATTCTGTCAAGAATGTTGAGACCATCAAAGTTGGTCAAATTATTTGTTCAGAGCGAAAGCCCAAGGAAGAATATAAAATTGTTATGATTGGGACTATGCCTATCAGAGTTGAGGTAACATAAGCATTAAGTGAAGTGCAAAGTTTTGCCTCATATAAAGTTAGTTTGGGAACAAGACTTGATCAACCTTGTTAACAAAATGATTTTATATGAACAAAACTTCATTGTCACCGCATCCACTCCACCTCACTTTCATTTACTTTCACCAATTTTATTCTTTTAGTCTAGTTACATGATTAAGAGTATCTCAGAGCTGCTGCATACCTGGTTTTGATTTGCTTGAAATCATTTCATCTTCGTTTTTCTGAGTTTTTATCGATATGCCAATTTCTGAAAAATCCTCAAAAATAAAGTTTCTCAAAAAATTCCAGAAAATTCTTTATAAATTTTTATGTCAAAAATGGGACAGAGAGGCACCTGGGAGACACCAGGAGGGGCTGCCATGCCATCTCCCACACAGGGGGCGCGGCCAAGCCTGGGGCGCGCCCACCTGGTGTGAGAGGGCCCCACCTGGCCTCTCACTTATCTCTTCCTCCCCTGCTCTTTCTCTCTCCCGAAAACAACGACACACCCAGCTCACACCCGAGTTCTTGCTGTTCTTCACCTCGATTTTTCGATCTCCTTGCTCACCCTATCATTTCTGCTGAGATTTGGAGCATTTGTTCTCCGGTATGTGACTCCTCCACTTGTCCAAGTAGAATTTCTTTTGGTGGAGTGTTTCTTGAGTATTTTAGCATTGTAGGTGATAGGATAACTGAGTATGCATGCTTGTTCTATTGCTTAGAAATGTTATTTTGATGCATGTTAGCTCTCTAGTAACTCACTATAATAATTCCCTACATTTGCTTGTCTCAAAATCATATTTTATGAGGTTTGCTAAAAATTTCAGAAATGGAGGAGAATGCATATCAACTTTTTCAACATGAACTAGAAGTGCATGAAGTCATGAGAGTTCACCGTGAAGAGAGGGTCTTTCCCTCACACTATCCGTGCTCAGAGTTCATGCATGCTGCCGGAATTCTCCAGGATTTCCAAACCTTACTCTCTAATGCAGGATTGGAACATTTTACTGAGGGTGAACCTCCCCAATATGTTAAACTAACAATGTCTGTGGTACAGGATTTCAGATTTAGTTGGTCCACTTCTAACCCCACGGTTCATTATAAAATCTATAACAAATCTGTGGACTTGCCTCTTGATGTTTTCTGTACAGCTATTAGAGTACCACAGTGGGGATCGCTCGAGAAGATAAGGGGACAGCCTAGGCCATTGTTGGAACTATATGAGGAGATTTGTTAAGGAAGAAGCTTCATAGGAGAGGGTGGTAAAACTTGAAATATTCATTTCCCATCCATTCGGTATTTTGCCTTCTTTATCACCAAATGTGTTCTTGCTAGGAAATCTGCAAGTAAATTATCTCTCCATGATTTAGCTTTTATTGCTGCTACTTTGAGGCATGATAGGACTTACCATTTGGGTGCCTTAATAGCTTTCCATCTTGATGTTAATCGTGAGAAAGGGGGAATCTGTGGGGGACTTATAGCTTCACGCCTGTTAGCTTTGCATGGTGTAATGCCTCATTTTCTAGATCTGCAGTTCCCCGAGGAGAAACTTGATCTTAGTTCTATGATTCATCATAAGTTTATTTCTCCTCCTGCTAGTTTGATTAATTTAACATTTGAGCTAACCTTTTTCAAAAGGACTACCTGGAAGGTAGTAAAGATTGATCGATCGGTCCGTTTGCCTGCACCTCTTTTGTTTACCCTTAATTGTAGGAATGGATGGTCGCTCACGAAAGATGAGCTCAACGCGTACATAGAGGAGCACCCGCCGCCTGTGCACGATGAGGAGGGCGCCGAGGAGTAGGGTCAGCCCTCCAACATTGCGAATTTCCCATACGAGCAACCTTATTATGATTATGCGCCATCAGCTTCATCTTCATGAGAGCCGGGGTACGATTACACCCATGATGACCCACCAGCCTGGAGCAGTTACCAGGGCTGGAATTGATCTTCACTTAGGCCAAAAGCCTAAGCTTGGGGGGAGGTACGCCGACGATTCACTCATCTATATATCATATTTTGTCGGTCCTATGTATATCCATGTTTCGCTCTCTTTATTGTTCTTGTTTCCACTTTTCCAAAACACAAAAAGACCAAAAATATTTCTGTTGTTTCTCTTTGTTTGCCTTTTTAGTTTGCTACCTTTGGTTTTGCTTTACTTGCTATTTTCGGTTTGCTATTTGAAAAATCCAAAAATATTTTGCTTTGTTTGCTATTTCCTTCTGTTCTTATTTAAATAAAAAAAACCAAAAATATTTGCTGTTCTTCTTCAGTTTTGTAAAGTTTGTTGCAGAGTTCAGTCTCCCGTTACTCCATTGGAGCTTGGTATTCACTTTATATTATTCAAAGCCACACAAGTGAAGAGCAATAATGACGACATATGATAATCCGAGATGTGGTAAGGGGCTGGTATGAACTCTATTTATTTTCATTTTTGTACATATACTCATCTATGTGGACATACTTAGTTGGTTCATGTAAGGTATATGTTATCTAATGGATGCTTTGTAGTTCTTGCTTTCATATGATTAGTTTCAATTTACTAATAGTTTGTAGCATGTCATGTAGACGCTTGCATGCATTGATTTATTCATAATATGGTATGTTATTGTGGTATCCTCCTCTGAAAGCTTCATTTGAATCGACGTGGCACATGCTCAAGCATGCATATGACTGAACAAAAAGTCAATTAAGCCTCGATGATTTACTTTGCCTCAGAGTCCTTGTATCACTTTTATGCCTATATTAATTTTGTTTTGTCGCAAGCATGATTATGACAGTTATTGCTCTCTCGATTGTCGCTTCCCCGTCTTTTGCTAGCCTTCACTTGTACTGAGTATGAGCTCCACTCGTGCATCCAATTACCAAAAACCAAGTCTTCCAAAGAGTCCACTATAAATTCCTATGCATGGTATTTGCAAGCCATTCCAAGTAAATTTTCATGTGCTACCTTTCAAAACTTTCAACTACTTCTCATTTTGTGCCACTGTTTTTAGCTCATGGGGACGTAGTGGTCGGAATTGCTATCTTCCATATTAAATTGAGTACCCCTCGACTAGGCAGCTTCATCTGCTCGTCATTAATTTTGCATGAGAGCTGGTCAGACCACTATAATCTAATTCTAAAAAGAAAGAAAAAAGGCACTCCTCCATGGAATGTGAAAGTTGGTGGGCACCCGATGGAATCGGTTAGCCATGATTTGAGAAAGGAAAAAAGGTGGGGAGGAGTGCCAAAGCTTTATAAAAGAGCACCAATGTGCCAAAATTTCAAAGAACTCGGAACCGCTCTCACTTGTTTATTGGAAGATAGCAAGTCCCCATTGCCAGTCGTTGACATGAAACAACCACCTCTCAAAATAAATTTTTATCTCTGTTTTACAAATGAAAAGCTCTAGCACATGTTAAATCACTGCTTCCCTCTGCGAAGGGCCTTTCTTTTACTTTTTATGTTGAGTCTTCATCTTCTAATTTTAAAGCACTTCTTGAGAGCATAGCTGTTATTCTTAGTGTAATGTGCTTGTCCCAGAACACGGTTAATTGTGGTATAACTTTGATGCTTGTATCTTTGATATTTTTACTTCTAGTCTTCCCTTGGACTTCAGAGGTGCCTCAACATTTATGTTTTGCTCCACAAATAAAGGCAAGCTGGATACCACTCTTCCATATCATTTATGCATATCACAATCTTGTAGCTTCTTATGTTCATGTTACTTGTTATTAGTATGTTGGCACTCTTTCATAGTTTGCTCGACTATGAGGTAGCATTAGCTGCATATTTCTTATTATGAATTGCTTAAGTACCTGATCATATAGTTAGTATATATACATCTATGAAGCAAATGTGTTTGTGAAAGTTTCTTTTATCGCTCTCAGTTGTTAACTGAATTGCTTGAGGACAAGCAAATAGCTAAGCTTGGGGGGAGTTGATACGTCCAAAACGTATCTACTTTCCCGAACACTTTTGCTATTGTTTCTCCTCTAATTTGTGTGTTTTAAATACAACTAACACGGACTAACGCTGTTTTCAGCAGAATTGCTCTGGTGTCTCGTTTTTGTGCAGAAATCCAACTTTCTGTAAAAATTTGGGAAAAATCATCAAAAATCCTATTTCACCAGAAGACCCACGGAGCCAGAAGACGAGACGGAGTGGAGGCACGAGGCCTCCACACGCACAGGGGGCGCGGCCAAGCCCTGGCCGTGCCCACCTGGTGTGAGGGCGGCTCGGCCATCGCCTCGACCCCTCCTTCCGCCTACATATACCCCTTTACCTGAAAATATCGGGGAGACGGCGTTTTTCCTAGATAGACTTCCGCTACACCGCCGCCATCAGAAACCACGATTTGGAACCAGAAACTCCGTTCTGGCACCCTGCCGGGATGGGGATTTGGAGGAGATCTTCATCACCATCATCACCGACGCTCCTCCATCGACCATCCATGACTCCCCCATCCATGTGTGAGTAATTCCCCCGCTGTAGGTGAGGGGATGGTAGGGATTGGATGAGATCGTTCATGTAATTTGATATGAGATTGTTAGGGCATAGTGCCTAGTATCTTTATTTAGTGCCTATGACATTGTTGCAACTTGTTGTGCTTAATGCTTGTCACTTTGGGCCCGAGTGCCATGATTTCAGATCTGAACTTGTTATTATTTCTATGATGATACTTGTTGTTTATGGTCTTACCTATAAGTTGTATACACATATTGTTGTCCGGAACCCGAGGCCCCAAAGTGACAGAAATTGGGATAACCGGAGGGGATGGCTATGATGTGAGGATCACAAGTGTTCACCGAGTGTTAATGCTTTGCTCCGGTACTTTATTAAAAGGAGTACCTTAATTACCAGTAGTTTCCCTTGAGGCCCTGCTGCAACAGGCTGGTAGGACAAAAGATGTCGTGCAAGTTTCTCCTTGTGAGCACATACGACTATATACGGAACACATGCCTATGATTGTTTGTACTAGGATGCTTTATCATTATTTATCTGCAATGCCCATGTCTCATTGATTTCATGAATTATCTTATCCATACAACGCCCGTAATCCATCCCTATGCCTACAGTATTCGTTCCTACTGTTTACTATCGCTACTACTACCGCTGTTATTTTACTACTGCTGTTACTGTTTCACTACTATCACCACTATAAAACTATTGCTACTGATAAACCACTGCGAGCAAGATTGTTTCCAGGTGCAGCTGAATTGACAACTCATCTGTTAAGGCTTACATATATTCTTTGGCTCCCCTTGTATCGAATCAATAAATTTGGGTTTTACTTCCCTCGAAGACTGTTGCGATCCCCTATACTTGTGGGTCATCAGATACCAAGCTGCCCCAAAGGAAAGCCATTTGATGGCCGTGAAAAGAATCTTTCGATATTTAATTCATACCCCAACTTTTGGCCTTTGGTACCCGAAGGGATCAAGTTTCGAGCTTGTTGGGTACTCGGATTCCGATTGGGCGGGAGACAAAGTGGACAGGAAATCAACTTCCGAGGCTTGCTAATTTCTTGGTAGGTCCTTGGTTAGTTGGTCTTTCAAGAAGCAAAATTGTGTGTCTCTCTCCATCGTCGAAGCCGAGTACGTGTCCGTGGCGAGTTGTTGTGCTCAACTCCTTTGGATGCGGCAAACATTGAAGGGCTATGGAGTTCATTGTGACAAGGTTCCACTCTTGTGTGAGAATGAGAGTGCCATCAAGATTGCTCATAATCCAGTTTAACACAACAAGTGGAAGCACATTGAGATCCGGCATCACTTCATCCGGGACCACGTCAATCGAAGTGATATTAACCTATCTTATGTAGGTACAAATGATCAACTCACCGACATCTTCACGAAGCCCCTTGATGAAGCAAGATTCTGAGAGTTGAGGCATGAGTTGAATATCATTGATTCTTGCAATGTGGCTTGAGAGTGTGCACTCATTCCCGTACTATAGCACATGTTCTAATCTAGATGTAGGCATGGAGATAGGGGGAGTGCGGTCCTAAGTAATTGGGCTATCCCTCCCCCCATAATGCCGATAGTAACAAAATCATCCTTTTAATATCATTTTGTGATATATGAGCTTTAATGATGAGTATTGGTTATGGACCCAAGATATATCTTCGCGGTTCAATGCCATAACACTCTTACATGGTGGCCTCGGCCACCGACCTCTTTTTCAAAAGAGTTAATTCATTGCAAATTTTTTGTATGTTTTTGAGCTTCTTGTCCGTATTTTTGATATGGGAAGGCACTTGTGTTGGTCTTTCAATGATTTCTTGGTTTTTGCAACTTCAAGTGCCGAGAACCACTCTGTGTTTGTCTTCTATCCTAAGCCCATCTCATCCCCAAACATTCTCTCCATGCACACAAGTTCGTTCTCGCTCCAAATTTCCTGAGCAAAGGAGTTCCAGGCCGGATAATCTGGGCCACTTCTGGGCCGGATTATTCGGGGGCCGGAATATCCGGTCCAAGTTTGGGCCAGATAATCCGGTCCTACAGTTTGTCCATATAAAAAGGGGGCGTCGGGGTGAACTGCCCACTTTGGCAGTTCTTCCACCCTCAACCCCCTCTCTCTCCATCATCGCCGCCTGGTCATCCTCTTGCTCACCGGTGCCTCCCCGGTCGCCGGATCCGGCTGATCTCCTAGCCCCGTGCTCTCCTTCACCTCGGGAACAAGTTCCTCCAAGCAGTTCCTCCAATGGATGAGGGTAAATTTCGCATCTCCTAACCCTAGTGGTGAAGTTCTTGTGAAATTTGTTTGCTTAGATCTTGGAGTTTGAGTTGTTCCCGTGTGTTTTTCCTTGGGCCTTGTTGTATACTCTAGTGATTTACCTAGCCGATCTACGCATTTACCATGTTTGGCCAAGATTTGAGAAAGATTCATCAGGGGCGGCATATGTTTCTCTTTCTCCCTTCTTGACCATCCTTGGCATATGTTTCTCTGCTAGTTCCATCCCTCTAGTATATATCCTTGGTACTTGTGTGCATCCTCATCATCGTGCTCCCCACTTCTTCTCTTCACAGGTGCCGGACTGGCCAAGAGAAGTCGTCCTCGCTACCTTCATCCCAATGAGGAAGGTATCCTTAAAGATGAAGTGTCAATCCGTCAGAAACAGCATGCATCCATTGGGAAGGTCAAGGCAGCCAAAGATGCTCAGAAGGCTGCAAGGGATGCTAAGAAGGCTGCTCAAGCTAACAAAGGGAAGTCTCCAAGATTCAACTACAAGAAGATGAGCTCAGTTTCCTACTCAGCCCTGAGGCAACTTGATTGGTACACTTCTCAGCCGAGGTCGAATCACATTGAGGACCGTCGTTTTTGGTGTATGGAGCAGCTATACATCTATCAGGATATCTTTGCTCCCATGAGTAAGCCCATTCGCCCGATGCACCCCATTGATCTTGCTTACCTGAAGTCCAAGGAGTACTTTGTTCCAGCTGTCCAGGTGGTGGAGAGGCTAGGCCTCACAGGACTTATGACTTGTCAGTGCGACTATGATCCTCAGCTTATTCTGCAGTTCTATGCCACTCTGTCCTTTATTGGGATGATGACAGGATGTTCAAATGGATGACTGGGACTCGTTACTGTGAGTCCTCTTTCACTCGGTTTGCTGCCTTGTTGGGCTATCCTTTTGATGGTCCGATGAATCCTGTTGGTCATCGCATTCACTCTCCGCTTCCAGTTGACAAGAATCAGCTATGTGATCTGTATGGGCCTAAGGGGATTGTTGGTGAGGTTGCTGGTCTTCTCCCTCTATATGATCTACTTGTGCGTATCTTCAGGGAGAACATTGCTCTGAGTGGAGGTAACAACGATGCTATATGTGGCTCCTTGGTGGATCTTCTCATCTTTGATCATGGTTGTGCCAAGTCCACCGACCCTAATGCGGATTTCTCTCTTGATGTGATGGACTTTATCTTCAATGAGATGTTTGATGCTATGGTCAGCAGGGGCTCCCTTCCCTATGCTCCCTTCATCATGAGGCTCATCAAAGACACTTTCAAGGATCATGATTTCAGCGAGCAGTGTGTGACACACAAGGTTAAGAGGCTCTATGTGAAGAAGACCAAGCCAACACCGGCTCCAGTTGCTCTAGATTCCTTCATGAGGGATGCTCGTTCTAGTGCCCCGGGCAGCAAGTTTGTGTCCAAGTATGTGCCCAAGAGAGTGAAGAAATTGAGCTGGTTTCAGAAGCATGTTCTGTGTATGAAGGTTGAGATTCATCGTGAGAACTATGATGCCTACTGTGAGCGCAAAGCCATCCTTGATAATCAGCGAAAGATCCTTCATAAGCTAAGTGGGGAACAAGCTGCTCTTTCTCCATCTACTCCTCTCATTGCCTACAACAAGTGGCACACTGACACCTATGATTGGGGTGCGATGGAGAGATCTCTCTTTGTTGGTCGGACCACTCGTGTTGATGATGAAGATGAAGAGGATGAGGATGAGGAAGAGGAAGAGGTAGATGTTGATGAAGAGAAAGAGGAAGAGGAAGAGGAAGAGGAAGAGGAAGAGGAAGAAGAGGAGGAGGCTGAAGATGACTTTGAGGAAGACGAGGATGACAACGACTTTGTGTGATTTCTTGGGGCGTGTAGCATGCTCTTGTCCCCTTTTTGGTGTCTTGATGCCAAAGGGGGAGAAATAGTTCTAGTAGGTCTCTCGACGGGGATTTGCATTTGGTTTGGGAGCTCAAGCATGTGCTTTTATCATTCTTGAGAGCTTGTGCTTCCGTTTATTTCGTTTGTGAAACTTACCTTTGTCTTGTGCTTGGTGCTTGGTGAACTTCCCTAGTCGTTAAATTATTGTGGAACTTGTTAAGTTATTATGCATATTGTGTCTATGCTCATTTTGTATATGCTCATCTCTAGGAGGAGCTCCAATTGACTCCATGCACATCTTTAGGGGGAGCTCCCTTGTTTATTTGATCACTATGCTTTTGCAAATCCCAGTGTTGTCATCTCACACCAAAAAGGGGGAGATTGTTAGGGCATTTTCTAGCCTTCCCTAGTTCTGTGTGTTAGTTAACAACACTAGGATAATTTAACATTGTATTTGCTGCAGATTGGTGGCCGAATATTTGGCCGGATATTTTAGATCTGGCCGGATATTTTGACCACCCCCAAAATCGGCTAAGGACCAGAGTGCGCGTCACCCAGATTGGTGGCCTGATATTTGGCCGGATATTTCGACCACCCCCGAAATTGGATTAGCACCAGAGGGCGCGTCACCCAGATTGGTGGCCGGATATTTGGCCGGATATTTTAGATCTGGCCGGATATTTCGACCACCCCAGAAATCGGCTAAGGACCAGAGCGCGCGTCACTCAGATTTCAGGCCGGATATTTCGGCCGAATATTTCAAATCTGGACCGGATATTCTGGCCACCCCTGAAATCGGCTAAGGACCAGAAGACGGCGAGGCGCGCGTCACTCAGATTTCAGGCCGGATATTTGGTCGGATATTTCCAGAAGTGGGCCGGATTATCTGGCCCTAACTTGCCCCGGATAATCCGGCCATGGCGGCTGCAACGGATACATTTTGAGGAGGGGTATTTATACTCCTTCCCCTCATCTTCTCCAGCTTGCTCGTCCTCATCAAGAACAAGACACTATTTGGAGCCAACCTCATTGCTAGATCTCCACCTTCAACAACCCAAAGTCCCAGATCTTTGGAGGATCAAAGGAGGAGGTCCCGATCTACATCTCCACCGAAGAAATTTCTTTTCCCTCTCCATTTGCTTGGGGGGATTCATTCCTAGTGGTTCCTTGGAAACACTAGGTGGTGTAATTCGAGATTACTCTTGTCTTTGTGGTTTTCTAGCCTCCATGGCATTCTTGGGAGCCTCCAATTGAGTTGTGGATGTGTGCCCCAAGATCCGTGCAAGGGATTCGGTGTGTTCCCCCAATACCACCGCTTAGTGGAACAAGCTAGCCTCCGTGGCTTGCTCACCGGAGAATAAGGTGAGCCTCCGTGGCGTTGGTCGACTCCATGTCCCCACACCTCTCCAACGTAGACGTACTTCCTCTCAAAAGGAAGGAACTACTGGGAATACATCCTTGTGTCTCCGGTCTCCGCTTCTCGGTTACTTCTTATCCTTACTCGCTTACTTGCTTACTTGCTTACTTGTTTACTTGCTTGCTTGTCACTTAGGAAATTCACCTAGTTGCACATCTAGTGAATTTACATTGTGTCAAGCCCTAAAATTGAAAAAGATAAAAAATTGTGTAGCGCCTATTCACCCCCCTCTAGTCGCCCCTTAAGATCCTTTCAATTATGAAACATGAGCTTTTTCTTACCTGTTGGATATTTAATCGGCTTCACAAATGTTTGCCACCTTGGATAGATGTCGTTAGCGAGGTAGTAGCCATAGTTGTATGTGTGGTTATTTGCTACAAACTGCACTGGTGGACCTTCACGCCTGGCAATCCTTGTCATGAGTGGTGAGCGATGGAGGACGTTGATGTCATTGCAAGAACCCGATATTCCAAAAAAAACAATGCCAAAACCAAGTCTCTTGATCGGCCACAACTTCAAGGATGATGGCGGTATCCTTTTTTGCACCTTTGAATTGTCCATGCCAAGCGACATGACAATTCGTCCAACTCCAGTGCATGCAATCAATCGAGCCAAGCATACTGGGAAACCCTCTAGCTTCATTCATTGCCAAGAGCCTAGCGGTATCTTCAGCATTGGGGGCTCTCAAGTAGTGCTCGCCGAACACTTTCACAGTGGCTATTGCAAAGTGTTTCACACACTCAATTGCTTGACTCTCACCCATTGCTAGATGATCATCAACAAGATCGGCTGAAATTCCGTATGCCAAAATACGCAAGGCGGCTGTCACCTTTTGGTAAGTACTATGCCCAAGCTCGCCGCAAGAATTCCTTCTTTGCTCAAAAAACCGATCATGCTTTGTCACCTCGTTGCAAATGTTTGAATAATTTGATACTCATCCTAAAACAGCGACGAAAGTAGCTCTCGGGGAAAATTGGTTCATCCGCAAAATAGCTACAAATCAACTTCTTGTGCCCCTCAATGCGCTCCCTCCACAACTTCCGGCGACCGAACACGGAACCACCATGCTTCAGCCGCTTTGCGCGCATAGCCAAAATCATCAACATATTTTCTTCCTCTTCTAAATCCATCTCCTCATCGGACGAATCATACGAGGAGCTCGTCTATGAATGCAAAAATCCTAATTTTAGCAATCTAAAATCACCTCTAGAAACGAAAGAAAATCGATTTGGTACGACGCCACATACCTGCTCGCGGCTCATGGTGAATCCGCGGCGGCGGTGCGGTTGAACGCCCGCTTGATTGAAGCAGCGCCGGCGAGCAAGGGGCGGCGGCGGCGCGGTTGCCGCCCGTTGATTGGAGCAGCTCCGGCGCGCCAAAAAAACTCGTGGAGTATCGGCGCGCGCTGATCTACGACGGCCAACAAGGCGGCGGCGGAATCAGCGCGGAATAGGGACGGCGACGGCGTCGGAGTGGGAGGCGGAAATGGAGATGCGGCGCACGGGGAAATTTTAGAAGGTAGTTGGCCATGCGCGCTCGCTGTGGTTTTTCACGCACGCTGGAGAGAGGGCGCCATATTTGGTGCGCGAGATTGTGCAAAATGACGAATATTATTTGCAGCGCGTGTGTTGGAGCGGCCAAAACGCGCCTCGGCGCGGTAAATTGGCAGTTTTTTGGGCGCGACGCTATTTTAGCATCTCTGTTAGAGATGCTCTTAGAAACTTCTCTTTGTTATGGTTTTTTGCACTTTTTAAGCCCCTCACGAACAAAATTGTTTAAATTTCGTGGGGAATTTGGGTCTATTACTTGTGGTTGCCTGTAATAAGGATAGGTTCCTTTTGCCTGTAATAAGGATAGGTTCCTTTAAAACTAGATGGTGGGGCTGCCCATGAGTTGGGCTGGAGTTTGTTCTTTTGTTTTAGTTCTTCTTGTTTTCTTTTATAAACAGTGAGTTTCTCACTGAATCATGCTGTTCCGTTATCGATTGATAGTGGAACCCGGAGCTCTTCTTTGAGCTTCGTATGGAAAAAAAGAGAGTGGACTTGGTGTCAGAACTGCGGCATTGTAGCCCTTCTTTCCTGAACATTTGATTACCTTGCTGATGTAATGTAATGTATTAGTACTACCAAAAATCTCTCACTGCAGTGCTTCCCTGAATCTCCGTACTATCTTGCTGACTATGGTAATACTAGCAGGAGCTGGCGCGGCGGCACGCCACGCCCGTGTTATGGCACTGTGTTACAATTCCAAAGGCAGAAGAGCTCCTAAACTCTGCAGAACGATCAACTCTTATCTCTTCTTTATAGTGTTTCTAGGATACAAATAAAGGGACAGAGAAAAACCATGCAGTACTTGATACGCACCACATTTTCTGGTAGGAAGCCAATAAGTATCGACCGGTGTTATAACTGAATATATACTAACAGTAGTGTAATAAGTACACTTACTCCACCCAAGAAGATCAAATGGGATAGACTAAACTTATTAGAATGATAATAAATGCACAGTGATTATAGAAATAGCATATTTTGAACGGTAGCTGAGCACGTTAACACAATGCAATTGTAGCTCGGAAGATTTGTAGGTAAAACATGTCAGTATAAATGCATATATATATTATGTACTAATTATAGATGCAACACGATCAGCAATATAGTTGGATACAGCAGTACAGAATTACTGGAACTGTGGAACATGGACATCCACAGATATATAGATTGCATGTTTTAATATGGATCACAATAGTAGTAAACATAAGAAAGTTCTAGTCTGTGAGATAGCTACACACAGCAATATAGAGTCACTGCATCATGGAAGTGCACAGATAGATATATTGTATATTCTAACATGGATTACAGTAGTAGGAAGCAAAAGCAAGACTTAGCCTGATGACTAAACGCCGCTGCATCAGTTGCGTTCCAGGTTCTTCTCGCAACCATTGCTTCCAAAAACGACCACCTGCATTGAGGATTCTACAGTATAATTGAAGAACAAAGTATCACCTTCTGCAATGTTGTCTTCAGCAAAGTAATCCAGCAAAGTCATCCCACCAACCTCACAAGCCATATGCCCCCAACTGTATTGCCGAGCACGTTTTTCTGCAGAAAAACACCAGTGATGTGACCAGGAAATCAGATGGAAGCGAGTATTCTTAGGGAGTATTCTCAGGTACGGTGTTCTAATCTGAATTTGACAATGATTTTGCAGAGGTACCATAAGCCACCTAGCAACTGGTTGAATAATCCATTGTAGCTGAGGCGTATTCCGAACTACGGCTTAACTTCTTAGGGCTCTCTCTCTAAATACTTCCTAATGTGACTGCATAAATCGTGTAACCATACTAATGAGAAAACACTCTCGTGTCACTTACGCATCATGTAGCAAGTCATCCAAAGGATAGACACGATTGATTTTGTATTAAGCTGGTTCTAGCTGAATTTGTAGTGACCCCCATACTTCAAATAAGCACTAACAACTAAAAGGTGAGCTATGAGTAAATTTTATTCCTGATAAAAAGCATGTGTACTGAATCAGCAAATGTTTTGCCTCCGACCAACATAATACCCAACGACCACTTTCCTATAATTCAAAGCTATGGGAACACATAAATTTAGAGAAGCTTCTCTACTTTAAATTTAAATAGAACACCCTAAATAATATATTTTCCTGATCCTCCATATTCATATATGAGTCAATCATGCATAAAAAAGTAGAAAATTTATTGGATGATCCAAATAGCCAAAAGGGGGATTTAGAGTATCTCGTTCACTGAATGCAAAATGCACACTGCTGCACAAGAATCTTTAGTTGTTCAAATGCAGAATGTTGCTTCCAATAACAATCAGTGATGACTCAGAAAAGTGCTAATAACATTTCCCAACTTTGTTTGCAAATCCATAAAATCCAACCAACCTACTATGATACAAGAAGACCAACTATTAAAAAATAGATATACCAAGTCGGCAAGTATGACACTTTTCAATGAGGGATAACCAAGGATGTTAGACTAAAGATGAGCAAAATTGATGTCTGCAAGTTTACCGAGTAAGTGATGCCCACAGAACTACCATTCCTCCAAACTTTTGAAACAACAATAATTTAGAAGTGTAATTGGCACATACAGCACCTGCTCTAAGCACTTATAATATTCCATGGCAAATGTGAAGGGTGAGAGCACATCATTCCCTTGGACGTGCCTTCAACAGAAAGAAGTGTTCAGAATCTTCAAAACTCAAAGTGGTGACGGTATATCATTGTTTCGTAAATATAGCTCATGCAATAAATTAATGATCACATAACTAAAACAAAAGATAGTGGCGTAGGGATAATGCAGTAAGTTGCTTCTACGGGGTAAACATCCCTTCATATCTCAAGAGTCAAGACTTTCTTGATTGTTGTGGAAAGTGTGGTCCATGTTCTCAAATACAAATTAATCATATTAATCAATGATCACATACTTGAACCAAAAGGCAGGCATCATACGTTAGTTCACTAACCCCAGGGCGATCCTATTGGCAGTGAACATGACATGCTCCAACTCTAAGCCGCCCACTTCATTTGTTTCAAGTACTCAACTGACACAAAAAGGTGCACAAGATTCTAAGTTTTCAGAAGATACATACCTCTTGGTCTACGACAATAAAGTCTAGCAACAGGCACAAGAATCTTTATTGGTATCCTCGAGGAGAAAAATCTTTCACCATAGAAGTCTTCATAATTAGTCTTCCAATCACCCTGCTAGCATATTATTTCAACATCAATGCTGGAACAATGTGGTGAGAAAATGTATCTTGCGTAATCTGAATGGAAGTAAAGAACTGGAACAACTTGAAGAATAAAAGTATGAAGAAGGAGAAACTATACATAAGCAACGCGATAAAGGATTAAGTCATCCAACGCCTTATCTACAACAGAAACAATGATAATCACTCTCTATTGCTTTACCATTAGGGAAAGAACTGTCATGTACCAAGAAAAATGTTTCATTGGTCGTGAAACGTCATCTGCAGAATCTAAATAAAGAAGAAAATCTTCAGTCTTTAGCCTAATTGATCAGCAGAGCATACAAAATCACCATGATATATGGGACACAAACGAAAATGGTATGAACATAGACATTCAAGAAGTGATAACTCTTGTAAAAGGAGGACCTTAATTGAAACAAGGCTAAGAAAGGTGAATATATACTATGGTATGTACATGAAAATAGTATGAAAGCTGAATATGTACTCCGTTTTTTTAGAAACTCTGTAATAACAACTTTTGTTAAATACTCAAAATTGTAGATAACACTAACTTAAATGGTTTCAGGCCAAAATGAGTATAGCTTAAACTTTCCCCTTTTAGATGTACAAAAAAGCTTCTGCAGCATCATCAATATTCTTGAAGCCCAAGTTTGTGTCGTTTGGATAACCAATACTTCAGTCAGGAAAAATAATGGATCATAGGGGAGGTGGATGTGCCATCTGAATTGGAACTTGACTAATTTGCACTAACAAGAGGGAGGAATGCCATTCCCACACCGCCTCTCCATTCTCACCGCTGCCATGCCAATTGGAATGTGCACTAATTAAAGCACTCGTTGTCTGAAGATTGCGATAGCCTAATTCTGCTAAATGTATTGACATATAATTTTCTTATAGTAAACACTTTTTCCACACCTGTATAAGATGAGGTTGCCCATTAAGATTGCTTCCTGTGAACTGCCTAAAATACAAGGATGAAAACCCACCATAATCATTTTAGAACAGCTTACATGAAGCAAATCAGTAATAAATTTTTCGAAAATGATGCACATACTAAGAATAAAGCATGACCTGGCACTGAAAATAATATTACAAACTTCCATGCCCATCTTATTTGAAATAGTTACATCTCCCTATTGCCAACACAAAAGTGCTATTTTTCTTCAAGTTCAAGGTCAAGTTGTTGATCCAAATTTACTTTTAGGAGCACCTAGTCTGATAACCCCAGTACCTCCGATAGTGATTTGCACTTCTACGATAACACAAATAGTGTTTGATCTACCAAATACTTTGGTGGTGAGGTTATGGCATGCCCTGATTAATACATCGATGAACAACACAAAGACCGGAAGACATGGAAGGGAAAAAATCTCAATATATTGATAACTGGTACTACTTACATGCTTAACATCCCACACCCCCTGACAGTAGTCAAATTATTGCACCACACGAACACATCCAGATAAACAGAACATAAATGTACAGTCTAGTTATTTTTTGCCTCATAATTCAACTTTAAAATAGTAGCACCATAGGGGCCTTTAATTTACCTGAAGACAACTTTGAAATATAGGAAAAGAGATAACTGAAACCATCTGGGTGTAGCACCATTTTGTGTTTCAGGCTTAAGTACATTCAGCTAAGAAGCATAGATCATCTCAAATGTACCTACACAAATACACACAAACCATTAGGTATTCCAAATAAGCATACAGTAAGATACTAACACCTTGTACCTACACAAATACACACAAACCATTAGGTATTCCAAATAAGCATACAGTAAGATACTAACACCTTACCCAAGCATACCAAGTACAGAAAACAAGATACTTTCATATCATTTGACTATTCAAGCCTGTGCATGCATTAACATGAGAATAGACGTTATAAAAATACACAGTGCGAGTGCATGCAATGACAGTGTACATATATATATAAATGTTTAAACTAAGATGATCAATAGTATGCTGTAAAATTATTACCTGAGAGATGTAAAGTTTTTGACAACCCGGCAGTAATTCAGAGCAAAACGGGCAACAGAGCTTGTATGCTTTACCTCTTGAGTTGTTAATCGGGTCTTATAACCGACAAACAATTTTACAATGTGGAGGGAGCAAGTCAAGGAATATTCTCTTAATTTCCCCATCTGTAACTCCAAATATATTGCGTCCTGATGAAGCAGATTCTTTTGAAATAGGTTCCAATGAATATGATGGCTCCTCCTTTGACACCTGATGAGTAGGAACCATGGAAGAAAGATTTTAATGCATTGTTATGGATGATTAATATTTTATTTTACTTTTTTAGCACAACATCGTCAGAAGACTTTGTATTATGCAGATTATAAATCAATGATCAAATCGATGGATGATTTTCAGTGTAAATTGTAAAAATATGCATAATATCAACACAACTACACGATTCTATTCACTCCAGGGAATTCTATGTAGAATCATTTTTTCTCTTCTTCAAGAGTCAATCATAAATTGCATGAAAATACCGGAGTGGTTGAACACGGCCAAAAATGTATCCCCTTCTCCTTAGCTCTGCATCGTCTCCTTTGTCCCTGCATCGATTCCTCTGTTTCCGTCAACTAAGCTGAAGGAAAAAGAGGATCGGTAGTGTGCATAGAGACAGGGAAGAACCTCCATTCCTATGATCGAGCGCAAGCAGTCTTGTCGACGCCAGGACCACTACCTGGGCGCTCTTCCTTGTGATGGTGATAGTGTGCTTGTCCCGTTGGAGCAGCAGTTCGCGCTCCTCCTATTGATGTGAGCGCTCATACAGTCAAAGCAGCAGCGCTCCTCCGGAGAATGTCTGCACCAAAAGTTGTAGAAGTAGCATAGTTCCTCGTAATGCTGTTAGGTAAAGTTCCGATTAAAAACCACAATGACAGTTCTTATGGCTTGATATGTGTGACCATCTCTTTGCATTAAAGTGGCAGATAACACTATTTTACAACAATTGTCTTTTTATCTTTAAGGGCATGCATATATGAATCTGAGGCAACAAATTCGATATTGGTTGAAGTTGGTTAAATTACCTTGCAGTAGCCATGTGCCTTGCAACACTTCAAATTTATAGTCATAGATGCTGTCCAAGAATTTTTATCCCTTAATACCCAGGCCAACAGCTTCACAATATATGGAACTGCCAATTAAAATTACTGAACTGAATAAAACAAAGAAAAAGATATTCAAAATCTTTCAAGGTTGTTAAGTAATTCATAAAATCCATCCTTGTAAATCTAATCTAAAGACACCATTAATCCCAAAAAAAAAAAAAAAATTCTAAAGACACCAATGGCTAGTTAAGGAACATGCCCCAATCACCACAGGTAGTAACAAAAAATTAACATGCACAGGATCTACATAAAATAATTAGAAGAACATCTTCCTACAATATACTAAGGTAATAAAACTGTGGTCGATCCATTTCCATAGTAAAAAAAAGATTCAACATTGAGAACCAACAGATAACTTCTTTTTTTTAGATCTCTAATACTGATGTATACTCGTATAAAAAGCATTCTGGATAGAGCAAGAACCCACCTCAGCCAACATGAGAGGCAGCAGCACGTCCATCTGTTCCCGATTCAGTTTGTGGCTTTGCTGTTATCATCGGCCGAGCATCCATGGCGCAGTTTAGGCAGCAGTTGTGAGCCGGCCAGTGACAGTGCGGAGGTCCAGCAGCAGCCGCAGCCTGAGAGCATCGATCCGACGAACCCCCAACGTACAACAGCAATAGCGAGGGCTCACAGGCGGCCATGCCCCAAGCATGAAACACCAAGCAGCTAGGCACACCTCCTATGTCCTCTCCAATGTTCCTGCTGCAAGTCTGCAAGTGCAAGACCGCATGACCAGCACACTATTTGCCTAATCCCCAGATGCCTAGTGAAGCATTATATGGTTTAGAATTTGATTTTTATTTGTGCTCTCCTTTAGAAGATTGGGCCGCCCAACAAATTTGTCGAGGCTTCGCCACTGATTGGAAGAGGAACATTACCTGTTGCAGCACGGGCGGCCGGGGAGCGCTCGTGGGCAAGTCACGGCAGTGGTAGTAGCCAGTAGGCGGTGAAGAAAGAGGCGGATATGGGGAAGAGCGAGCAGACCTTGGCGCCGCGCGCGGCGAAGAGGCGCGGCGGCGGCGGAGAGGATGAGGCCGAGCAACTCCTCGGTGACGACGGAGATGACCTTGGCGCCGCGCGCGGCGAAGAGGCGGGGACAGTTTCATCATGGCGCTTACCTCGTCCCCACCGCCTCCGTCCATGCACCTCTGCCATGCTCCAACCGCGGGACTCCTCCGCAATTCGCGTTGACGACAGCGTCGCCGGTGGTGGGAGTTGGGGCGGACTCTTGCTTGTTGATTAGTCTCCCAACGCGCTCCTCGCCGCCGCCATCATGCGCCATGTAGTTGTGGCCGCGGACGTCGACCGCCTCCGCACCACAGCCAGCACATCCGGACGTCGTGCGGCTCGTGCCACGCGGCTCGATGCCCTCTCCGCGCACTTGTGGAAGCTGCTCGCGGTGGCTGGGGGCGGCTCCGACACGCGCGGTGGCGTCCTCCACGACCGCCGGAAACGAAGGAGCTCGGTAAGGGGAGCTCGCGGCCAGGAAGGCTCAGCCGAGGAGAGCTCCGCCACCTCCTCCTCCTTCCAGTCCAGATTCCCCACATCTCGCCCTCCGACCTCTCCCCCTCTGTTCCCCTCCTCTGGGACACCGCCTCCGCGCCCGCCCGCCCGCTCCGGACCCCCCCTCCACCGTGGCCCATGCCGGCCACATCAAGAAGAAGCCTGCCGCCGACCGCATCGAGGGCAGCGGCGACGTGCGGCGCGAGGCCAAGTCCCGAGAAAGCGCCTACAAACCTGCGCCGCCTAGTGGTGGTGGTTGCTGCGGCGTGGAGCAGGTGCTGGCGAAGGAAGCGGACGGGGTACCTGGCCGGCGGGCGGCGGCGTCCTGGCCGGAGGATCCTCCAGCCCGAGTCCTGGCCGGCATCTGGCCGGCGGCGCCCTAGAGCCGCACTCTAGCCATCATCCTTGTCGGCGACGCCCTCGAGCTCGCGTCCTGGCCATCGGCGCACTCTAGACGCGCCCTGGCCGTCATCCTAGCCGCCGGCGCCCTCGAGACACGCCCTGGCCGGCTGTTCCCTCGATCCGGCGGTGTCCTCGAGCCGGCGTCCTGGCCGGCGGCGCCCTCGAGCCGGCGCCCTGGCTGGCAGCACCCTCGAGCTCGCGTTCTGGCCGCCAGCGCCCTCGCCTGGCCGGCGGCGCCCTCGAGACACGTCTGGCCGGCGGCTCCCTAGAGCCGGCGTCCTGGCTGGCGGCGTCCTCGAGCTCGCGTCCTAGCCGTCGGCGCCCTCTAGACGCAACATGGCCGACATCCCGGCCGACGGACACGCCCTGGCCGGCAGCATCTTGGCCGGCGGAACCCTCGATCTCATGCTCTGACTGGGGGCTGGTCTGCCAAAAAAGGAGACGATGAGTGAGAGAGATGATATGCAATTTGGTCAAAGCGGTGGATGGGAACATCAGGCCGCATCAAAACAATACTCGTGCATTATCACGATATATTAATGAATTTAACAACTAAATATATAAGACTAATTATAGTGCATAGTATCATATAGGAGTATTATGCATATAATACTAATACTAGCACATTGCCCGTGCTTCGCTACGTCCTCCTAATAGTGATACTACTAATTTGATAAATTATTACCTAGATTTCTTATGAATGCACATATTCTATTAAAGATGTCTACGATTGTATGATATTTTCTTACAAGTATAATATGAGCTAATTGTCAAATGACCTAATGTTACCATATAAATTTGACATATTATAATTAGTAATCAGATGTCCCAGTAGAGGGAGTGGCAATGGAAAGTGGAGAGAAAACCAGTGGACGTTCCCTTAGATAACTTACTACAATATTCAATGCATATATCATAACTTCACACTTTCGCTAACCAGCATATCAGTGATATGTCTTGAGCTTGCTAATTGATCTTCTATTTTTACAACAAATCTCAGTTTAGGTAATCAATACACAAGCAATTAACGAGATCATTAGAATCATCGTTGAAAGATGTATGATGTTGAAATGAAAATCAAAACCTCTACCATTACCCATCCAGTTGATGGAAAACCACAGAATTGGGCAGGCAGGTTCAGAGTCTATTGTGTGTATAGCCCCATCACAGCTATATGAACCGGATTGTCCTAAATTGTTTGCATTCTATTTCAATCCCGTTCTCTGCCTTTTCTTTCCCATCATCTCTTTTGTGCCCAACGCCTTGCGAGGCTGCTTCTCGTCCTCATTATGTTCAAACACATGAACCAATCCTTATATCAGTGTGAGTTAAATGTCCATGTGTTACCACATAATATATAATTACAACTTATCCGTCATTTGCCGTATAAAGTTCATTTGCTACTTTTACAAACAACGTGAGGGTAAAGATGCACTTCACTTAATTTGCTTATTGGTGTATAATTTAAGAGAAATTCTCACGTGCTTGGAAAGGTACCAGTCTTACCCAAAACGGTACCTCGGTCAACATCCATCGTTGATTCTTGTGAGTGTCTTTTAAGTTTTACTACATCCGTTTCAACGAATTAGGTTTATATTTTTTTTAGAAAAGTCAAACTATGTGAAGTTTGACCAGATTTCCAGATAATCACTAACATATACAATACAAGATCATTACCATTAGATACATCTCGATATATATTTTCACAAGATGCATATATAATATTATAGTTTTTGATAGTTTTTTCTTAAATTTTGGTCAAAGTTTACTTAGCTTGACTTTTCTAAAAAAATATAAGCCTTATGCTTTGGAATGGAGGGAGTACTTAATTTCACTCATCTGGTCTGGCATGATAAAGGCACCCACGACACCCTGCTAGTCGATGTTATGCAGTAGTGACTCGCGTGAACCGAGGGTTGCGGCTAAGCCTAGGGCGGTTCTTGGCACCTATGGCGGAGGCTTGGGGCGTTCGGTCTGTAGCGTGAAAGTGGCTGCCTACGTCAAGTGTCGTCGGTATGCGGTGTCCACATACCATGGGAACCACTCTGAGAGCACGTCTATGACCTGTATCGATCGAGCGCAAACTGCTCCTTGCATGCTTGGGCTGATGCTCCTCACCTTGGCGAATAGCCGTGGTCTACACATGCACGCCGTCAGACGGATCTGTGTGGGACTCCGACGACACGTGGGTGATGGAAGAGAGTCGGGCGAGATGAAGTGAACTGGGCAAGGAAGAGGAAGAAGAAAGAGGGGCATCGTCCACCAACTGCCACCCGAGGGCTCGGTCGGCCTCGGGGCCTGGTACCTCTCTTCGGCATAATGGGATCGACCATGAGGTACCTTTGATCATGGACCGTTTGATCAAGTGGTAATGGATGACAAATGTTTCCAAGCACATGAGAACTAGACCCTTATGCGCGCCTTGCTGCGCCGCTCCCAAATTACATGTTTCGTTTAAAACAATACTAATAATCATATACCTATAATGCATGTAAGATGCTTGTTAAACTTTTGTGTTAAAAGTATACTTATGAACATAAAGTGCGTCCACCACAAGATCAACTCATACATGACAGGGGCGCTCATTTCCCTTCCTCTCTTTCTCTCTTCACCCCTCTTGTTGCGATTCCTCCACAAAGCTCCAGCGCTGCTCTTTCTCCCACTGCGGCACTGCTGCTTAGAGTGAGATTGAGTGTAGCAGCTTGTTTGTACAGGGTAGTCTAGGCTTTGTGCTTTCCTGGATGTCGTGTTTGGGTGTGATGCCGTAGTTTGGAGGGCGCTAGATTGGTAAGCTCGGTGGTCAGAGCGGGAGATGAAGGCACACAACTGCATAGTGGACTCTGGAAATAAGGCGTTCTCGGTTGGCTTCTTCAGCTGGCGATGTGGGGGGTTGTAACTTTGTCTTCTCTTTTGGCAAGGTTCTGAGAGGAAGTCGAGAGGAATAACCCCGGCGGGTGGAGCCTTGGAGGTCTTGGTGCTGAAGGATCTACTATCGGGAGTTCACCCACGGTGGTCCGGTCGACCGTCGATTTTGTAAGCTAGCTGGCGGCTACTCCCGGCGCCAGAATCTCGGCATTCTTTGTTCAACTTCCCGACGACACTTCATGTTTTCCTCTCCCCAAGTGGTAGGTTCCCCGGTGGAGAGCACAATGGTTGGCGACAATGTCCATCAAGCGGCAGTAGCCATGGACCTAATCACTTTTCTTTCCACCTTCCTAGGGTCCTTGTTGCATATTTGCAAGACTATGTTGTGATCTTCACATGTTCTAGGGCCCTATTTGTAAACTGGCTTGTACCTGCCCCTGCCAAAAAAAGCTCATACATGACATATATACCATGTGTTGCTATGATAACCTCCAAATGGTCATAATATAATTAATATTTATCATCTGTAGCCTAGAATTGCAACCAAATCAACATACCTAATATGTAGGATTTAGCAAAAATCTTGATTTTACATGAGTTAATCGTACACGTGAGGCAGGTCTCAGCTATTACGATTTGAACAACAGTAGGACGAAAGGGAGAAATTCCATTTGCATATTTCCCTGTAAGGTCTTACTCCTTTGACATTGACCAATGCACCTCTAAAAGTACTCAGTTCTGAAATTAACTATTACGATGGAAATGTATCCTTGATATTCCAAACTTTTCTGAAATGGAAATATGCAGCCTTTTGATTGAACTGATCGAACTGTCACACATGCAGGAGCTTGGATTAACTGTGGAACTTCATACCACCGAACTGATATTGCAAAGTGGATAGCTGATGTAGCTAATTCATGAACTGTCTGGTACACCATAGAAAGACAACAGAAATATACTAAAAGCTACATAGCTGACATTGAGTTGATGTGTTTCAATGGCTCCTAAAGAGATCTGTCCATGCATGAAAACCTGAGTTTCTACACCCTAACTTCAGACAATCTGATGCTATGACCCACCTTGTATTGTCGATCTTTAACAACTTTAAGACAACTATACATTAGAGAATCATTTGTAACCAAAGTTCGGGAATCAAATACATTAGAGAATCTATACATAATTGTCATATTATCAATAGTCGTGCTACTGCCACTATAAATAAAAATATTGGAGAATGAATAACTGTATTCAAAATTGGAGTGGGCTCTTATCAAAGTTGGAGGGAGGACGACCACACAAAGTCAGATATCTATCTAGTCAGGGAGGATAACAAACTTATGATGGTATTCATTGTGTTTCAGTGCAGATGAAAGGATGAAAATAGAAAAAGGAGGGGAAAATACCAAACTTTGGTCTTCGCTGAAAATTATTATCAACAAAATCAAAGAATCATCATATTGTGCCATAAGCAAGTACATTTAAAGGGTTCATGGCAGGATCCCTAGTAAAGCAAACCTTCTAGAAGACCAGGCTCACAAAATTGAAAATAAGAATGATCAATTATACGACAATTATTGAGGTAGCTTGCTCTTTCTTTCACATAGAATAGGCAATAAAGAGCTTAATGAATATATCGGATGATGATTCCTGCAGCAGAGGAGGAGGAGGTGTACCGATGATAGTTTATTACAAGTAAATGAGTAGGCCGCCACAATCGTTGAGGCTGCAGAGCCAACGAAATATGGCGAGTTGGTGGCTGGGATGTTCACTCCATAGACACTACTCGTGTTCTTTGCATGTAGTTCCTGCAACGGTCCGTTGAATATATTTATGGGAACCAGATAGTTTTTACTCATACAAATTCAAGTTTATCTGTAAGCCTATCCAATTTTGGAACCAGTGTGTTAGATGTATAAGTATGTAAGGCTGGAACTAATCTCGAGTTCTTCCACTGACTTTTTTAACTTCAACAGATACACGTACCTGATACAAATCCAGGGCAGTCATGTACTACTGATATAGCTGGTGTGTTGCTTCACAACGGTATGTTTCCCTTTTTTTGTACTTTACATACTTATGCACATAGTTTATTAACTTAGATTCATATAATGCTGAAGCACATAAAAAAATTATGTATGCCTATGTTAGCCTTACAAATTTCATGTTTACTAGACGGGCCGGCGTGCTTCGCCGCGCCCTCCTGCATTGCGTTTAGACACTACGCTGATAGGAAGGATTGACCTTCAGATGACAACACGTTTATTATTTTTGACTTCTTATTGCCATGTAAAAATTAAATAGGTGGATAAGCAATTGCTGATTGTTCTCACATAATCTCCAAGCAAGTTTTGATATAAGCTAATTGTCAATAAAACTTTTGATATAAGCTATACACTCATCAGTAAAATAATATTGTCGAGCCAAGGAACAAATGTAATGCTATGATTTAAATATTGCACTCCACTCTCACACTTTGTGGCAAGCACATGCCATCAAAAGCTCTATTCTCAGTTTCTTGCCAAGGAGTGGAAGCCCAACAACATGTTCAGAACAGTTGTAGCCGCTATCTCAGAGCTCTTAACACCTAAAGCTAGTTTGGTTGACACCAACAAACCTCATTCTCTGGTGAATGCCAAACAACTGTTCTGAAGCCGATGATCTATCACACAATCTGAAAATAGAGAAGTACAGGTCCACATCAGTACTCAGGGTTATCGGTTCTTCACCACTTCTTGTAGCTTACCGAGAGCACAACAATGTATCATCAGACATGGCCTCACTCTTCATATCATGTCTAGAAGATTATAGTTTCGTATCACTAAAAAAGGCTTCTATAACTTGCAATACCCCTCGTGGCCATAAGAGCATGTCAAATAATATCATCAAATATAAGAATACTGGAAGGTCCAAAATAACACAAGCATTTAGCTCACCGGTTTCATTTGACTCCACAGTAGGCACAAGAGCAGACATTATATCCAAGTGGATACTGCTTTCATTTCCGAGTCACAATTTACATCCAAAAGGAGTACTTCATTGTTACCTTATACTCCAATACAATATCAATGGTGTAGCAGATCAGGGCTATCGATACATAGTGGAGTGTCAGATGGTAAAGTGAGTCAATTGCCACTTATGTACATTTTAGAACTTACGCACGACCCTGCGGGGCTTCACAAATAAAAGGCAAGGAAATAAACTTTAGTATTCTGGCATCTCTAAGATGGTTTCAGAACTATTACGGTAAAACATTTTAGATCAACTCTGTGGTACATGGAAGTAGAATCACATCTTTCACTGGATCTCATATAATCCTTTCGTCAGTCAAATCGTTGTTGCACTCTAGGACTTCTGCAATCTCTTCTACTCCAGGAAATGTCAGGCACTCAAAAAAAAATCACAACAACTAAGAATACCAGTTCATCCAGCAAGGCCGCAGTAGAAACCAGTCAAAACCAAAATCACCAATATTTTCTAAATGAGTGACCCCAAGAGCAATCATGACTTGCTGATCACATAGTTCTTTCCGTAGTAAAAATAAGCACATAAAGATTTCCTTCATAATGCACATAGCTGATGGTTGTTTCCTATAACTTGCAATACTTTCTTGTGCTTGAAACTGGCATGTACTGTATATTATGCAAGCAAGCAAGAAACTAAACGAAGCAACCAAGAGATCATACACATTGTTGTGTGTTCTCTCGCTGCCTCATGCACGATTCGGCTCCTGGTACCGTGGTGCCAAAATGCAGGTCAGATCTATGTACAGCAGCGCAGAAGTGTACACGCACAGTGTCATACTCTTCGGAGCCTAATTAGAAAAGTTAGCTGCCCTGTCGTTGCGCAGCTGGCACATCAGTTAAGCAACATCCAACGTGGAGCCCAACAGCATAACTTTGGCTCCATGTATCATGGAGCGCCAAACCCAGGGGCAAGATATGGAATTATTTTTTTGGAATGGCAAGATGTGGGTTTAGTTCGTCAACAAATGAATGAAGGACAGCCTCTGAATACCAACTCTATAAAAAAGGAGCACCAGCTTCAAAAAACAAAACTGTCCAAAATGACATTAAATGTATATAAAGCCATATAGATTCATACTCTTCTGCCTTGCACTAAATTCAGCCCCGTAGCCACCCACAAGATTCTAGCAAACATGCAAATGCATACAACCAAAGTAATGTTTTATCAGCATTTTAGTCAAAGAACAGCCATATCTTGTTATTTGAAAAATGCAAAATCAATAATACGCCATGTCTATCCATGGGAATTCGCATATGTCTTGTGGCTTGCACTAAATACCAACTATTTAAACTGAGATAACCATGGGAATCTGGTGATACTCAAAGAACTGATAACCCATGAGCAGGCATCAAAAAATTATAAGTGAGATCCATCAACTATCCAGTAATATATCATATGCTGTGAGCAACATAATTTCCAGTAAAGAATTTCTACCTAGTATATAGTTTTGTACTTACGAAAAAGGAAACAACCACATTGATATGAGCACAACCTTGCAACACTCAGTCCATCAGCTTGTTGACACCTACAACCAGACAACCAGCAAGAGAAAAACTAAATGGTTTCCCTAGGAACAGTTTAGAGAGAAAAGGTTAGGATAGGAATAACTCACAACTCAAGACAGAATGATGTTACTGTCTGCAGGGCTTCTCACAGCCACAACAAACCCAGGAAAATTGTGAGTAACCAATAGTACTTAATCAAAGAAGTAAAACAAGCAACTTCTAATCTTTAACAGTGATGCTACTGTTGCAATAAAGTAATTCTTAGGAGGGTTAAAACTTAAAAATCTTGGGAGGGGTAGGCGCTTAATATTTTGAGCAGTTTGCACCTTTGATTTTTGTAACTGGAGATTTTAAGGAGAAATATCAGTCCACTATGCTGATTATATTGTTTACGTATAACATAAAAACTTTGAGGCATTACATTGATTCATTAATAAGTCTTCAGATCCTATTAGAAATCTATATACCAAACATTTATCGTAAACTTCTTTGATTATACTTGGAAAAGAACATGGCTATAATTTTGATTATCAATAAACAAAAATTAGACCAAAGAAGAGCACATCAAGATCCCACAACGAAGAACATATGTACTACCAAAAAGATAAATTATAAGTGCAGAAAGGTTGACGATAACCTCTGCATCCTTCCCCAGGCATTATCACAATGATATAAGTAGTGGATAAGTATTCCTAAAATTACTGCAGACAATTTGTGACTCACCATGATGAGTCAGCTGTCTAGCTGGAAAGATATATCGCCTATATGTAGGAAAGAGTTATTAATATGACATCCAGATTGTGTGTCTACATCCTCTCCAACTGTGTATTAGGAGTTTAAGGGCTAGTAACAGTTATCCATCACTTCTCAGAGTTCTAGTATTCCCAGAAAAGTAAACACAAACCAGACTAATATAGCTTCTAGATGCTATCGGGATACAGACATCAAAACTAACCATGACAAATTACCCACGAACTCCTAAGATCCAGCAAGGCTGCACCTCATCCTCAGTCCTGTGTCGCTGGCCATGAGCTCCTCCTGGCCTGGCCATCAGCCCAGCCTAGACCATCTCTCCTTCTGCTTGTTCCAAGAAGGAATTGCGAGATCTAACGACCAAGCCCCGGGTAAGTTCAGATCAGGCCGCTCTCTTTCTCTCCATAAAAAAAGATGAGGAAATCAAATCTCGAAAATAGAAAAGGGGACAGACCGATTTTGACTTCACCCGACAGGGAGAACGACGGCCGGCAGCGAGGTCTGGCCGGTGAGTGGTGGGCGCCCTCTTGGTTCTAGAGATGCCCTCATGTAGGAGGAGAGGTGGAGGGATTTTCTTTCCCATTAATTAGAAAGAGGCACGTATGGGACTCTCTCTCAGACGCTCCCTACAGGTTACGTCTGGGGGCGGAGCAGGTTGGACGGCGGGGGACGTCGGCAGCTTGCTGGCGGAAGGGGAGGGAGGCAGCCGAGGAGGTTGGGAGGCGCGCGAGGTCCGCCGGCGACGTGCAGGAGGTGGGGGACGACGGACAGCGCGTGGAGGTGGAGTAGGGCGGAGCAAAGGCCATGGATGAGGAGGACAATGGAGGTCCTGGTTGAGGAAGAGAACCAATCCGTTTCGTCGGTGGAATTTTTTTTTCAAGGCACGTCGGTGCCGACGGTGCGAGTTCGGACGGCCACCTGGCGGAACACCAAAGGCCCACAACCAGCGACTCCCCGCACGGCAGATGGCTTCAGAGGAGCGACAGACGACCAAGCTTACAGCTTGTAGTAATAGGAGAAAAAACATTTAAGTCTTGTATCAGGTATGTCTAGATTATTACATGTCTTCTATAAAATAAAATGGTTTACATACAAATTAAAGTATTTTATACTCAGCGATGATGTGTCAATTGATCTAACAAAAGCCAGATACTAAACTCAGAACTTTCATTTTACATATAGCATTGAGTGGTTGAATATAATACATATACACCTGTTATTTTTTAATGCTGAATTTCTAGAAATATGACGCATATAAATATGTATCCAGACCAAGACGTGGATTAAGAAAATGAAAGTAACAGACTTAAATACAAATTCTGCAAGGAAGGTGCAGCTTCAAGGATAAACATAGTCAACATTTTTGCAACGATACACATCTCTCAGTTTGCATAATATAGGAGTGAGCTACCTTCAAGTTCACTCCAAATCTGTAAAAGAAGAAAGAAAACTACGAAAGTTTATGAAGGATATATGAAGGGGGAAAAAACCTGTCCGACACGTGAGCTAGATAGATGGATGCTGATGATGCAAGACAAAAAAAACTCATCCGGGACGTACGGAGTGGATGCCAAAAACCGGCGAACATTCCTGATCACATGACGATAAAACGTCGAAAACCATTAGACGGGATGAAATAGGGGGGCCTGATATCGACGGAGAGGCAGCACCGAGCCCCAACCTCTCCTCTCCAGACTGCAACGCCGGCGGAAGAGAATTGGATCTGGAGCTTGGGAAAGTCTACGAGAGCGCTCAAGAAAAGGCAGGAGAGAGAAAATATCAGGAAAAAAGGATCTGGATACGTTTCGCTTGCAGGAATAACGATGCAGCCCAGTAGCCCACCGACCTATGCCACGTGCCTTACCCTGCACCATGTAAGTCAACCCAAAGGAACGGTAAACACGGAGCGCTGTGAGCGCTTCATTTGCTTCGACACTCATGTTTGGAGAAGATATATGTGGCCAGATTTGTTCACCTGGGATGGGGTGGAAGATCTTTGGCCAGCAGGGTTCAGGCGCTGGCGCATCTACATGTCACCCCAAGAAATAACAGCTGGATTTTTTGAGAACTACTGTAGGAGTAATAACTCTTTATGCATGGATATATAATTACCCATCTGGTGTCCGATTCTTTCATTTCTTAGCCTGTAGCTGATCTCTTTTGTTTGCGTGGCCTTAACGCATGCATGAACCAGTTAGCACATCGGTTGCTTCAGAAGAGGAGTTAAAAAAAGGATCAACAGCAGTTACCTGACAGCCACCATATCTGAAAAATGATTCGAGTTCGCGTTATATCTTGTTTAGCTTATTCAGGTCACCAGTAGTCTACCTTGATTTACAACAGAATCATGGTGAACACTCAGCAGGTATCCGATATCAATGGTGTCTGAAAATTGATTTCAGTTCAAGAAAAAAGACACAAAATGCAGCACACTGGGATTATACACTGAAAAAAAAAACATTCTTGTTGAAATATTAGGCCATTTCATATGAGCCCATAGTAGATTTCAGAAATTCCTAGAAATCTCAAAGCCCATGTGTGTAAGCCCATTTGGAATGCAGCCCAAATTTTTGGCTGCACAAAGGCAAGGGGTGGGAGCTAAGTTTAGTCCCACATGGGAAGTTGGGAGAGATGTAGACCAACATATAAGGTGGGGTGTTGCACCACTTGGTAAGTGAGTGAGAAGAGAAGTGCCACACGCGCGCTCCTCCTCCTCCTCCTCGCTCGCTCGACACGTCACGACGCGCGCGCGCCGCGGTTTGCGGAATTGAGCCTCGGAGCCGAGCTTATCTTTTTGCTGCACAGGAAAACCGAACGTTTGACCGAGTCCTTGACGGACGCGTCACAGCTAGCCAGTTCGGGTCGCTCCCGGATCGTGGGCTACTGTAACCGACTCGCACACGTTGCCTAGGGTTTTTCCGCTGTGCGTCCGCGTCTATATAAACTCTTGCCTGGCTACACGCCGTACACATCTGAAACCGATCTAGGGTTTTACCACCTCTCGCTGCTTGCACCGCCTCCGTAGTCTACTCCATCCCGAGCGCCGGCGTGCACCGGCGAACGGGAGAGCAGGTCTCCGGAACCACTCGCCTTTGCGATCCTGTACGGGAGAGGGCGAATTAGGTTTTTGGGAAGCGCTCTGCGCGACTGCTCAAGCTCTTCATCACGGGTCGTCTTCCATCCAAGTCGGGCGGTGCTGCCTACCGCCGTCTTCATCGCTGTCTGCTTCGACCGGTCTTCTCCAACGTTGTCATCAACAACGTTACTGCTACGACTACATCTGCAAGCGAACGGTACGTGCGGTCTACTGCTGTTCGTCTGTTCATCATGTTCTGCGAGTACATGTTTAGCTACTGCCTGTTTCCGTTCATCTTGTTGTTTAGTACATCTAGTATGTTCGAGTTACATGTGGTAGTAGCTGCTATTGTCATGTTTAATATTCTGGAATTAATAATGGAAATTGTGCCTAATTATCCAACAATCCAAAAACCTAATTGTAGGCAATTTCCTGAATTATCAATGGCTGGTTTTACCGATGCACTGAGGCCGGATAAATTTACCGGTGTGCACTTTAAGAGGTGGCAGTACAAAGCTGAGCTTTGGCTGACCACGATGAAAGTGTTCCAGATTAGTAAAGGCAAACCTGAAGGAACTATGTCTGACGATGATCAGAAAAAGTTCGAGGAAGCCAATACTATCTTTGTGGGATGCATTCTGAGCATTCTTGCTGACCGTCTGTGTGATGTGTTTATGCACATAAAAGACGGGAAAGAGCTCTGGGACGCACTGGACGCCAAGTTTGGTGCTGCAGATGCTGGCAGTGAACTGTACATCATGGAGAGCTTTCATGATTTTAAGATGACTAAGGACCTTCCTGTGGTTCAACAAGCTCATGAGATACAGTGCATTGCCAAAGAGCTCGAACTCCTTAAGTGTGCCTTACCCGACAAGTTTGTGGCGGGTTGCATTATTGCTAAGTTGCCCCCTTCATGGAGGAACTTCGCCACAGCTCTCAAACACAAGAGACAGGAGATATCAGTTGAAAATCTGATAGCGTCCCTTGATGTTGAGGAGAAGGCTCGTGCTAAGGACACTACTGAGAAAGGAGAGGGTCATGCTACTGCTAACTTTGTCCAGCAGAAAGGCAAATCCTCAGGCAAGAATAAAGGGAACTTCAAGCCCTCTTTCAACAAGCCTGTAAAGACTACAACCTTCAAGAAGAAGAAGCCGAACAGGGACAGGAGTGATCTAACTTGTTTCACTTGTGGAGAGCCCGGCCACTTTTCCAAGGACTGCCCAGAACGCGCAGACCGCAGAGGGAAAAGGGCCAAGAGTGTCAACGTCGTGACTGCTAGCAATACTGATGGGTATGGTAATCTATTTACTGTTCTTTCGGTATTTCAATCTCCCTCTTGGTGGATTGATACGGGTGCTAACGTTCATGTGTGTGCTGACATCTCTATGTTCACTTCTTACCAGGCCGCACGGGATTCCTCCGTCCTAATGGGCAATGGGTCACATGCCTCTGTTCGTGGTGTTGGCACGGTAGATCTGAAGTTCACTTCGGGGAAGATCGTGCAGCTGAGGAACGTGCAGCATGTCCCTTCTATGAACAAGAATCTTGTTAGCGGTTCCCTTCTCTGCAGAGATGGGTTTAAGGTTGTGTTAGAGTCGAATAAGGTAGTCGTTTCCAAGCATGGACAATTTATTGGAAAAGGCTATGAGTGCGGAGGCTTGTTCCGCTTTTCACTTTCAGATTTCTGTAATAAATCCGTGAACCATATTTGTGGCGGTGTTAATGATGATACCAGTGTTTGGCATTCTCGTTTATGTCACATTAATTTTGGTTTGATGTCTCGGTTATCCAGCATGAGTTTAATTCCAAAATTCACTATTGCCAAAGGTTCTAAGTGCCATAGTTGTGTGCAATCGAAGCAACCTCGTAAGCCTCATACGGCGGCCGAGGAGAGAAACTTGGCACCTCTAGAACTCATACATTCTGATCTATGCGAGATGAATGGTGTGTTGACAAAAGGTGAAAAGAGATATTTCATGACATTGATTGATGATGCGACTAGATTTTGCTATGTTTACTTGTTGCGAACTAAAGATGAAGCTTTAGACTACTTTAAAATTTATAAGGCTGAAGTTGAAAATCAACTAGAGAGAAAGATCAAGCGTCTTAGGTCGGATCGTGGTGGAGAGTATTTTCCTAAAATCTTTGACGAATTCTGTGAGGAACACGGTATTATTCATGAGAGAACGCCTCCCTACTCGCCCCAATCCAATGGGGTGGCCGAGAGGAAAAACCGCACTCTGTCTGACTTGGTGAATTCCATGCTCGACACTGCTGGTTTATCAAAGGCATGGTGGGGGGAGGCTTTGTTGACTGCATGTCATGTCCTGAATAGAGTTCCTAACAAGAATAAAGATAAAACCCCTTATGAGGAGTGGGTTGGGAGAAAGCCATCACTTTCGTATTTGCGCACTTGGGGATGCTTGGCGAAGGTCAACATTCCCATCCCAAAGAAACGCAAACTCGGACCAAAGACTGTGGACTGCATCTTTCTAGGTTATGCTCAGCGGAGCATTGGCTATAGATTTTTAGTAGTTAAATCCAAGGTACCTGATATGCATGTTGACACTATAATGGAATCTCGTGATGCAACATTTTTTGAGAATATGTTTCCTATGAAAGATATGCATAGCACTGCTAGATTTTCTTCTGAGATAATTCCTGAATCTAGTGCATCTGACGATTATTTTGAGCAACCACATGAGAACGTTTTTGAGAACGTTCATGAGAAGGATGACAATGAAGCTCCTACAAGGAGCAAGAGACAGAGGACTGCAAAGTCCTTTGGTGATGATTTCATTGTGTACCTTGTGGATGATACTCCCAAATCCATTGCTGAGGCATATGCATCATCAGATGCAGATGATTGGAAAGAAGCTGTCCAGAATGAGATGGACTCGATTCTTTCTAATGGAACATGGGAATTATCAGAGCGCCCCCATGGCTGTAAGCCTGTGGGCTGCAAGTGGGTGTTCAAGAAGAAGCTAAGGCCTGATGGTACTATTGAGAAGTACAAGGCGAGACTTGTAGCGAAAGGCTACACACAGAGAGAAGGCGAAGATTACTTTGATACCTATTCACCTGTCGCAAGACTAACCACCATTCGAGTACTACTTTCCATGGCTGCCTCCTATGGTCTTATCGTTCATCAAATGGACGTAAAGACAGCTTTCCTCAATGGAGAGTTGGAAGAGGAAATCTATATGGATCAGCCTGATGGATTTGTGGTAAAAGGTGAAGAGACAAAGGTGTGCAAGTTGCTAAAATCTTTATATGGCCTGAAACAAGCACCTAAGCAATGGCATGAGAAGTTTGACAGAACTTTAACTTCTGTTGGCTTTGTCGTTAATGAGGCTGACAAGTGCGTTTACTATCGCCATGGTGGGGGCGAAGGTGTTATATTGTGTTTGTACGTTGATGATATTCTCATCTTTGGTACAAACATGAAAGTAATACATGAGGTCAAGTCTTTCTTGTCAAAGTGCTTTGATATGAAAGATCTGGGAGAAGCTGATGTGATCCTGAACATCAAGCTAAATAAGAACGAGAGTGGGATTACTTTATCGCAATCCCACTATGTTGAGAAGATCTTGAGCCGGTTTGGCTTTATTGATGGCAAGTCTTCTCCAACACCTTATGATCCCAGTATGATATTGCGTAAGAACAAGAACGAACCAACAGATCAACTGAGGTATTCTCAGATCATTGGTTCACTCATGTACTTAGCGAGCGCGACAAGACCTGACATCTCTTTTGCTGTGAGCAAGTTGAGTAGGTTCATGTCAAACCCGGGTATTGATCATTGGCATGCACTTGAAAGGGTCATGCGCTATCTATGTGGTACAATGAGTTACGGGATTCACTATTCAGGGCACCCTGCTGTGCTTGAAGGATATAGTGACGCAAATTGGATCTCTGATGTAGATGATATCAAAGCCACTAGTGGGTATGTGTTTACCTTTGGAGGTGGCGCCGTATCATGGAGATCATGTAGGCAAACCATATTGACGAGGTCAACTATGGAAGCAGAACTTACTGCTTTAGACACAGCCACTGTAGAGTCAGAATGGCTGCGTGAGCTCTTGATGGACTTGCCGGTGGTTGAAAAACCTGTGCCGGCCATCCTCTTGAATTGTGACAACCAAACAGTTATTGTCAAAGTGAACAATTCTAAGGATAACGCGAAGTCATCAAGACACGTTAAAAGACGTTTGAAGTCTGTCAGGAAATTGCGAAACTCCGGAGTAATAACTGTTACGTATATTCAAACAGACAAAAACCTGGCAGATTCCTTTACTAAGGGGCTATCACGCAATGTGATAGATAGTGCATCGAGGGAGATGGGTTTGAGACCCATAGATGTTATGCCATAGCGGTAACCCAACCTTTGTGATCGGAGATCCCGTGAATTAGGACCTGGGAAAACAAGCTAGTGGTTTAACTGAGGAGAGTATTCTGTAACCCTCTCTAAGTGAAGATGCAAAACTCTCAAAATCTGTAAGGCAGGTTGGCAACATGCCTTAATGTGTTTCTGTTGGCTATGATTAGCAAAGATGCTGTCCTACAGAGCATTCTTGAAAGAACACACCTATATGAGTCCGACTGTTAAACGTCGCAGTCTATGAGATTTGGGTGATCTCTAGTAAACTCATGAAGAGACCATGGAGTACGACGCATATGCTCCAACCCGCGGGGTAGGCTACTGGCAGCCATGTACTGGTTATGACTTTGAGTGAAATCTTGACGCACAAAACTTGCAATTCAAGGCGTAGTCCATTGTTCAAGTTGCTGATAGACGTAGCTTAAGGTTCTAGGCGGAAGTTCAACTTAACAGTCTCTGCTGAAACACTGGTATATAAACAAGTAGTGAGGTTTGGCAAATCTCTAAATGGGCATTTGAGATCTGGTGGGGGATTGTTGAAATATTGGGCCATTTCATATGAGCCCATAGTAGATTTCAGAAATTCCTAGAAATCTCAAAGCCCATGTGTGTAAGCCCATTTGGAATGCAGCCCAAGTTTTTGGCTGCACAAAGGCAAGGGGTGGGAGCTAAGTTTAGTCCCACATGGGAAGTTGGGAGAGATGTAGACCAACATATAAGGTGGGGTGTTGCACCACTTGGTAAGTGAGTGAGAAGAGAAGTGCCACACGCGCGCTCCTCCTCCTCCTCCTCGCTCGCTCGTCTCGTCTCGACTCGACTCGACTCGACACGTCACGACGCGCGCGCGCGCGCCGCGGTTTGCGGAATTGAGCCTCGGAGCCGAGCTTATCTTTTTGCTGCACAGGAAAACCGAACGTTTGACCGAGTCCTTGACGGACGCGTCACAGCTAGCCAGTTCGGGTCGCTCCCGGATCGTGGGCTACTGTAACCGACTCGCACACGTTGCCTAGGGTTTTTCCGCTGTGCGTCCTAAACTCTTGCCTGGCTACACGCCGTACACATCTGAAACCGATCTAGGGTTTTACCACCTCTCGCTGCTTGCGCCGCCTCCGTAGTCTACTCCATCCTGAGCGCCGGCGTGCACCGGCGAACGGGAGAGCAGGTCTCCGGAACCACTCGCCTTTGCGATCCTGTACGGGAGAGGGCGAATTAGGTTTTTGGGAAGCGCTCTGCGCGACTGCTCAAGCTCTTCATCACGGGTCGTCTTCCATCCAAGTCGGGCGGTGCTGCCTACCGCCGTCTTCATCGCTGTCTGCTTCGACCGGTCTTCTCCAACGTTGTCATCAACAACGTTACTGCTACGACTACATCTGCAAGCGAACGGTACGTGCGGTCTACTGCTGTTCGTCTGTTCATCATGTTCTGCGAGTACATGTTTAGCTACTGTCTGTTTTCGTTCATCTTGTTGTTTAGTACATCTAGTATGTTCGAGTTACATGTGGTAGTAGCTGCTATTGTCATGTTTAATATTCTGGAATTAATAATGGAAATTGTGCCTAATTATCCAACAATTCTTTCTCCTCTCTTCTGCTACTGTGTCCCAGCCGAGCAGGAGAGCCGCCGTCCCTGCGGCTGCCCGCCGCGGCCGCGCGCTCGTACGCAGGAGCCACTCAGCTGGATGGAAGTTCTCCACACCTCATCGGCCCTGCGTCCGGCGGCGTGGCCAACTGGCAACGTGACGCCGCCAACAAGCAACCTCAAATGCGCCCGGCGGCCGCTTGCTGTGCGTGGTCGCGTGGAGTTGACGTCGCCAACATTCTGCCGCGGCGGCGGCGGAGACGCGCCGGACCACCTCGTCTTCAATCCGAACCGCGTCCACGGCCCGCCCTCTGGTCTCTTTTAGCGCCACCAGGTCAGCTCGCTCGCTCGCCCGCCAGGTGCTTGTGTTTATTCCCATCCCGTCCAGTGCATCCCAGGCTCTTATCGGCTTGCCCAATGGTATCCTGTCGGCCCCATTATCCGGCCCTGCAACTGCAATATCCTGCCTGCTTGCACCGCTGAGTACTAGCTCCGTCACCTTGCTAAATGAGCTTGTATGTGTTCTGTGCTTGCTGAGGCGGAGGTGGTTTTTGATGCAGGGCGTATGGGTGGAGATGCTCTGTACCTCTGGTTTATCGTTATCTCTTCGTAAACGTGGAAATGCAACACTCTAGTTTGATGCAAATTATCAGCCAGCTAAGGACGGGTTTAAGGAATCTGAGGTCTGTATTTGTCCAAGTTTAAAGTCTGATCAAGTCTTGCCACCCAAGCTTCAATCTTTGGCAACAGACACGGTGTCTGTGCGTGCAGGTGCTCAGACACGGAGAGCACCGATCTCTGGAGTGCTGCTCAATCCTGAGTTTGGTGACCGCCAGGACCAAAGAAGATTGTAAAAACATTATTGTCTAATTAATAAAGCTCACGGTTTCAAAAAAAAAAGATTGAAGGGAATTGCTGCAGCATCAAGTAATGGTTCGGATTCTTAGGAAAGCGAAAGGCAGAGAAGAGAGCATCAATCACGAGCAAGGGAAGAATATTAATTGCCATCAGCACGCAAGGCACACTGGCACAGCAACATCAAAAGCAACATTGCACTCCCTTCCATTCAGAACCTAGCTAGCCTTCATTAGGGAACGATTCAGTCTCTTCTTTGATCCCAGAGAAATAAAAACTATTCCAACGTGCTCCAAGCGGACGAGGAAGCAAAGCACTGAATGCATGAGTCTCTCAGGTGCCGTGGGGTGGTGGGAGGAGTGGCAGCTGCGCATCCTCGTCCTCGCCAGCATCTTCATTCAGTACGTCCTCTTCTTCTCTATATGGATGCGTAAATCTCCTAGCAGGTTCAGAGCGCTGGTGTGGATCGCCTACATAGGTGGCGATGCCTTAGCGATCTACGCCCTCGCCACCCTCTTCAACCGCCGTAAGCAGACTTGCGATGGGGAAAGCAGCGCACTAGAGGTCCTATGGGCGCCTGTCCTCCTCATCCACCTCGCCGGCCATCAATTCATAACTGCGTACAGCCTCGAAGACAACGAGCTATGGAAACGGCATACCATAACCGTGGTGTCTCAGATTACGGTTGCCTTGTATGTCTTTTGCAAGTGGTGGTCCGGTGAGAAGATGCTGCTGGCGGCAGCGATCTTGCTCTTTGTTCTTGGCATCATCAAATTCGTCCAGAAGCCATGGGCTCTCAGGAATGCCAGCTTTAACAGCATACAGACCTCCAGCACCGTGTCCATGTTGGCAGTGGCACAAAGAGAAGAGCACATATACTCACTTGAAGAATATGTACAAGTAGCAAGGAAGTGTGTTCTGCAAAAAAATTACCGTCAATATAGGGGACACGAGAGCGATTATGTGTTCGCCGACCTGTCTGCACCATACTCTTTTCGGATTGCAGAGCTACCATATTTCTTGATGCTTCTAGATAAGCCTGCATACAGTTTGCTGCAGGAGTGTCTCAAAGATACATTTGATAAACTGTACACCAGGTTAGGAACCATGTTAGGAAATGTCAACAATGTCTTCTTGTTCTTTCTTCCGTTCCTGGCCTTGGCTTCTATGGTGCTCTTTGCCACGAGCGACAAGGATGGTCAGAGTGAGAAGGATATCATGGTGACGTACATCCTATTCGGTTGCACTACCCTTCTGGAGTTCATACTTCCCTGCTTGAGTATCTGCGCGTTCATTATTCCAGGGTGTGAAAGTTTCCTTGACAAGTCTGCTGAGTGGGAAAGCACGGTTTTCCAGTCCAACCTCATCTCCTTCTGTGTTCGCAAGAAGAAGCCAACATGCCTGATGCAGCTTGCTACCTTCAACTTTCTAAGGGAGTTTATTAACCAGCATTGGTATATTAAACACGAACCTATAGCTTTCCAGATTACAGAGGTGGTTCGCCAACACGTGGAAGATGGTTGGAAGAAGTACATACACGATGCTGCAAGTTACAGGAGATTCAGCGAGCTCCGTGGCCAGTGGGCTGTAAGGAGGCACCATCAGCTAGGATGGAGTTTGAAGATGCCATACGATGAGAGCGTCCTCATCTGGCGGAGCCGCACGGCGGCGCTGGGCTACCCTCCCGGAGATGAAGTGCGGTGTGGAATGCCGGTGGACGCGCGCGGCAAGCGGCCGACCGACTTCGGCCGCGAGATCCCGGCCGGCTTCTACGGCAACGCGGTCGCGTACACGGTGGCGTGCTGCACCGCCGGGGATCTGATCAGCCGCGACCTGGGCTACGCAGTGGGGCTCATCAGGGATGCCAAAGCCATGGTCACGTACGAGTACATGCAGTCCGTGGCCGACAGGATGGTGCTAGCGGGCCGTCACGTGCCCGCAGGCAAGCGCACGTTCACCGTGTCGGACCTCAGCCATGTTGGGTTCCACGACGTCGATTTCGGGTGGGGAAAGGCGGTCTACGGCGGCCCCCCCATGTACGCCCTCTACCAACTGCCCGGCGGCGCCAACTTCTTCCGGCGGCGGAAGAACAACAGGGGCCAAGACGAAACGTTCGGGGCCATCTACATCCCCACAGACTGCACGGCAAAGTTCAACAAGGAGGTGGAGGCCCTCACCACCACCCCCACCAAGCTGCCCATGGAGTAGGCAGGCTCCTGTTCCCGCCTTGCGTGCTCGATCGCGGGAGTAATTTTATCAGCCAACGAATAGCCCCTTATATATGGCTCACTGTATCTTTCTGCTCTCATTTTTTATTTCACCATGTTGCTTTTGTTTATTTCCTTTTCCAAGAATTGAACTGTGTGTTTTAATATCAACAGTAGTACACATGTAATGTGTACCACTTCCGTGGCGCATCCAACCAATATGCGCCACAGAAATATGTTACAACGAAATAAATTACTTTCCTGGTACAAATACAGGTATATTATAGGATTTATATAGTTGTTATATAGGATATATACACACATCAATACAAATAATAATTCATTTCACACGGTATGTGAAAATGGATATAATATAAACACCAGTCTATGTCATTAGATTACTTAGAGCCCGAAATATACATAGTGACAATTGATAAATTATTACAAAAGTGTTGGTACAAAGTTGATCATCTCGCATTAAAAATAAAGCGGTCACCGCCTAAACTAGGATCAAATAGAGTACACCCGCGATGACCATGAGCAAGACTGCAAGAGAGAGAGCACGACTAAGGTCTTCATCCGGTACTTCTTCCATAGGTGGTTTCGCAACTTGGCTACCGCGCGCCTCCTCTCTAGTGGCGAACCCTTTGTAGCAGTTTTTGACAGCCACCCACTCGTCGTAGACTTCTGGATCCAACACCTTGTACAACACATACCACATAATCTCTATAAAAAAGGCGTATTAGTATATTGATACCCGCAACAATAGGGGATCGCAGAAATCTTATATGGGAAGTATTACCCAAATTTATACTTAGAATCAAGGGGAGCAAACAAGAATATCAGCAGGACTTTAGCAATTGAGACGTCACTCTCAACCACACATGTATATCAATATTATCAAAAGCAAGTTGTGATTAAAGCAGTTGGAACAAAACAGTGATTGTAATAGTAAATGGTAACAGCATATTTCCATTTTTCACCGGAAAGAAAAACTTGTATCTTCAGAGATTAAAAGCGTAGGCATGAGATCACTAGCGAGCCACTGCATGGATAAGATTGATCATATAAAATAATTGACTCAATTTCATCTCTAATTCCTCATGTACGAATGTGTAGGTGTGTGTTTCAAATATAAGTATGCATACCAACAATGAAAATTTGCATACATCTACTGTCTTACCTGCCAATTTTATTGGGTGCCATCAAGGGATTACAGGTAATTAAGGTCTACCCTTCCGAATAGACCGGAACAATGCATTAAGACTTCATGAACACACAATATCCTCAAACTAGACATGTTATCCATTGATATCCCCATATGTCATCATGGGGGTCGCCGAATCAATAGAATAGCAGGTAATACACTTTACAGATAGGCACCAAACTAATATATATGATGAAGCAATAAAAGTTCAGTACTGAAATCATGTCACTCGGGAGCTAGCACTACAAGAAATGTGTTGACTACTGACGCTCAAAATTCGTCACTAGATCGTCATAATGGTTGATCTATGATGATTTTATGACGAAAAAATGATCGTCAAAAACGAGGCGTCGTTGATGATCGAACATGACGAATTTACTGAAATCGTCATAACCGTCTATGACGATATTGGACCGTCATAACGGTTATGACGATTTAGTATCGTCATGGGCAGTTTGAGGAGGCCACATCAGCAATCCAATGTGGCAGCCACGTGGCAGGAGGCCACATCAGCAATCTGACATGGCAAACACGTGGCAGACATATAAATCGAAATCAGCCCGGTCCATTTCAGTGATCTATATGGGCCAAGCCCAATAACTTAGCCTATTTTTAAAATGTTTATTTTTTATCTGATTCTTGTTTGGGCCTGGGCCTTTTTACTACCTTTTTCGATTTTGGGCCTTGGCCTTTTAGAGTCCATTACTTTTGGGCTTTTCTTTCAACCAATTTATTATTTTCTAATTTGCACACTTTTTTCCTGATATTTGTATCATGGCCTTTCAATGGTTTGGGCCCTGGCCTCTTATTTTCAGTATAGTGAAAACCAATAACAACACAGCCCAAATAAAATAACAGTAGGATCACAACATTTTATTAACAGCACAAAACAAGATATTAAACTTCAATCATTCGTATAGCTTACAATCTCGCAATAGTATTACATAGCATGACGTAACAGCGAGGTTAATAGGTGCCACCCATTATAACATTACAGACTAGTATCTCCCAGAAAAATACATCCATGTACCATCTCGCAACCACCAATCCCAAAACCTTTACCTAAATGATGTTGCTACCAGCGACCTTGACGAACCATAGCATGATGAGAATCTGTTGCCAAATCATTGACCTGCAAAGCACACACAAGCATGAGGTTGTAATGCAATACTTAAATGAAATCATTGACCTGTAGGATTGTTGTGAAATGGAAGAAGGTTGGTAGTATTGAAAAAACTTGAATGATAGAAGTAACAGTTTATGACAAACCAGCTGTAATTTAAAAGTAACAAACACAGCACAGAAATCATTTTTAGACCAATTAAAACTGTAGACATAAGTGCCCAAACAGGAGCAAGCCGAGACACCCAGGCAGAACCATTACAGAACTCAAACATTTTTCATCCCAAAAAGCTCTTGCATGAGCAAACTATAGGATATAAATAGAGGTGTTATCAAACATCAATTTTCAGATGCCACCACCGCAAAGTACATTCTATGATACCTGAATCAACGTAGTACAGTATTCTAAGCATCCATGTAAAATAACATAGGGTGGTCAGTGTCTCTGGCTGAACTCTATCCTAATTAGCTGTTGTTAGTAGTGGTAAATGATTTCCTCTCAAGTAATTCAATAAGACTACGACATTAAAATGCAATGTTAGCAGTAGAAATAAAATTGCAGCATGGCAGATGCTAGATTATCAATGATGTATGGTTTTTGTTGCTAAAAAAATTGCAGCATGGCAGATGGTAGATTATTCAGAAAATGTTAGTATACCACGTCGTGTTTGAGATTTCATATGCAAGACCTCTCTGTACATAGTATAAATGCCTAGCACAAATTAATTGTGCCATCATGAAAAAGCATAGCAGGTTTCTTCATGCAGCGCAAAAAATTTCATGTGTTTCTTTTTTGTAAAGCCTAGTACATCAATTCGATATTGCAGGATAGAAAATGAATAAATAACTCCCTCTGCTACAAAATGCAGGGTAAGGATTGAACGAGCTGTGCAAGACAGCAAGAAGAACCCGAACCAAAAACTGAACTGAAGAATTTGATTGACAGGAAGAAGCTGTTAAATCGAACAGGCCTGCACCAATTGGAGTTTTCACAAACTGAACACACTATATTCTAAATTAACACCACGCTGGAACTTGGAAGAAGCATTGCAGAACAGTAAGTCATGCAGCTAGAAACAATATTAGACACCTATAAAGCATAGAGAACATAACTGAACTAACCAACCATTCACCACAGCGGATCAAACCAGCATAAATAAAAGGCATAGAACAGAGGGGCGATCCATACCCTTGGAGCTCCTAAGCATCTTGAGGACGGTCTTGTAATCGAGCGTGTACTTGCCGCTCTTCATCACCAGCTGCATTATTTAGTTTTACCAAAATTCAGTGAAACAATATTTGCTTAGCTCAACTATATTAATCTAGCAAATAATATCAACCACTGCAAGTTCTATCAGGTTACAAAATCAGAAAGTTTGCAATAAAACTCCGACTAGGAAGTGCATTTTGCATAAATTCAGGGACATGTAAGTTTGATTAGCTCAACTATAAAGATGTCTTACAGAAGTTTCATTAAATTGTACAGGGCAATGATAGAGCAAAATAATTATTTAGCATAGTCTATATTAATTGCCAAATCACTGTTAAGTGCCCTAATTTAGAATAGATGGCTTCACAAACATGTTCAAGATACGCAAAACATGTGGTGAGATGCACAGTGCCAAAAGGGACGCCGAAACTAAGGTTGACATATGAACAGGGTGTGGATGTACCAGTACTAGCTATATATGTATGTATGGCCTCTCAATAAATAACAGCTAGAGCTAAAGTTTCTGCAACTATTCTTGCCAGGATTGTTCCATCACAGCAAAAAAAACTATAAAGATGATACAACATGATCTTAGCTTCACAATTGCGGCAACAACCCAATGGAGTACAACATGATCTTAGCTTCACAACATGGTCCGGTCTAGCCTAGTGGTTAGGAGTCACGGCTCGAAACTGGAGGTTTTGAGTTCGATCCCTGCGGGCTGCGCGCTTGTGCGCCTATTTATTTTGCCACCCCGCTCGTGAGGCTAGCCAGTGGGACCCGCCCGTTAGGCCAGCCACTGGGACCCGCCCGTCAGGCCAGTGTTGGGACCCGCCTGTGGGACCTGGCTATTGGACCCGCCCGTAAGATCTGTCGTGGGACCCGCCTACCAGGTCGGACCTGGCTGATGGGATCCGCTCGTCAGGCCAGTGTTGGGACCCGCCTGTCGGACCCATTGTCAGAGTCGATTAGTAGGACCCAGCTGTCAGGTTGGTTGGTGGGATCTGGGTATCAGGCTGAAATTTACTAATTTAAATAGCCACATAGAAATGACACGTAGACGAATTGCTGAGATGTCAGTCTAGTCATCCTGTTCTATCCAAAAAAATATAATAACAGCAGCATGACGACGATCTAAAATCATCGTAAACGGCTCTGGATAAGGTTTGAAACTGCATGAGATAGGTTATGACGATTTAGTGTCCATTGGGTTATGACTTTTTTGTTCAAATCATCGTAATTTTTAGGGCTGGTGGCCTCCCCAATTAGACCATGACGATCTGGTACAAAATCGTCACTACTTTATGACACTTTCCTCTAGGGTCATGATGAAAACGTCACTAGTCAACACATTTCTTGTAGTGTAGTAACAAGCATTAAACATAGCAATAGTGCATCAAAACTCATACGGGAACATATAGAAGATAAAACCTTCAAATCTCGACTTCTATGAATGATTACATGATCAATATCATCCAACCCCCATGGACCTCACATGCCTATAGGGAACTATTCAGACATGGTGATGGAGAACAAGCACATGGTTGATGGAGACGGAGTCGGTGATGATGATGATGAAACTCTCGAAATCCCCTTCTCCGGAGTGGAGAACAGGATCAATCAGCCTTCAAGAACAAAGATCGTGGTGGTGGCGGCGTTCTAGTTTGCAAATAGCTCCATCCTTCTCTGATAATAGTTTATCAGGGTATATAAAGATGTGCGTCGAAGGAGAGGTAGTGGCAACCACCGAGGCCCAAACAGACCTGGTATCGTTTGCAGGCTAGGTGGCCCCCAGCCTCTGTTTTCTTCTCAAAGTCTTCATTTTCCATAAAAAGTTCTATCATATTTTTCCCCGAATTTATTTCCATCAATACCTACGTCAAAAGGCCAAAAAGATGGCTTTGCTAAAAACAGCGTCACATTATACATGTTTATTTCATATATGGTGAGATTCTGGAGTAAAACTATGAGCAAAGGGCTTGGAAAAGTATATGTATTTTTGGATACATCAACTCCCCAAGCTAGCTTGTTGCTTGTCCTCAAGCAACTCAAACATAGTGCAGAAGCGATAAAAGACTTTGATAAAAACTTTGTTCTATGCATACACGACAGTTGAGTAAAACCAAGTATTTACACCATGCCTCCTTGATGCATAGAAAGATTTTGACAATAATGTATCATATGAATGTTCAAAGTGTTATGCATGTTGCAAGACATAGTGGCAAACAACAAAGTTCTTGCATCACTTTCGATTGAATCAATATAACAAAGGTTTTGAAGCCTCTGAATCTTTTGATGTCAAATAGTAATTTCATCATGCTTGCTTGCAAACTAAATATACAAGGCAATGATGTTTCCTCTCACTCTCCCGACATTTGAACAATCATAATAAAATCACGCACAACACGGATTGGTAGTACCACTAATTGACAACTTTAAGATGGAAGAAAGTAGGCGACCTTTATCAGAGGTTTTCAACTATTCTCAATATGAATTTTCAAGTATATTGTTGAAGGCAGTGAAGACTGATACGTCTCCAACGTATCCATAATTTTTTATGCTCCATGCTTGTTTTTACACCATTTGCCTAATGTTTCGTTACACTTCGTGGCACTTTTATGCATTTTCCGGAACTAACCTATTAACAAGTCGCCACAGTGTCAGTTCCCTGTTTTCTGCTGTTTTTGTGTTTTAGAAAAGCTACATAGGAAATATTCTCGGAATTGGACGAAACAAGTTCCTGAAGTCTTATTTTTCCCGGAAGCTTCCAGTGATCCGAAGAGGAGACGGAGAGGGGCCACAGGCCACCCTCACACTAGGGCGGCGCGGCCTAGCCCCTGGCCGCGCCCCCTATATGTGAGGATGCCTCGGTCCACTTCTGACGATGCCCCTTCGCCTATAAAGACCCCTCGACGGGAAAAACCTAAGGACCCGATCAATTTTCTAGAAACACATCGCGATCCGCCGCCGTCGTCGACCCGAGATCGGGAGGGTCCAGAAGCTCTTCCCGACACACTGCCGGAGAGGAGAATCGCTACCGGAGGTCTTCTTCATCGCCATGCTTGCCTCCGGAGTGATGAGTGAGTAGTCTACCTTGAACTATGGGTCCATAGCAGTAGCTAGATGGTTGTCTCCTCCACCATGTGCTTCATGTTTAGATCTCATGAGCTGCCCTACATGATTGTGATCACCGATATGTAATTCTACATGTTTGGTTTGTTGGGATCCGATGAATATTGGTGTTATGATTGAGTTGCTATACTGAAATATATCTTATGTTATCTCTATGTTGTTTATGATCTTGCATGCTCTCCGTTGTTAGTAGCTATCTTGGCCGAGTAGTTGCTAGTGACTCCAAGAGGGGGTATTTATGCTCGATAGTGGGTTCATGCCTCTATTTAACCTGGGGGAGTGACATAAACCTCTAAGGTTGTAGATGTGATGTTGCTACTAGGGAGAAAAGAACATTCATATGCTCAAGGGCATATGCTTTGTTTACATTACACACTTTGCTTAATGCAATTATCTGTTGTTCGCAACTTAATACTCATGGGGTGTTCGGATGATATCCCCGTGAGTGGATTATTAGTCATAGATGCAGTTGGATGGCGGTCTATGTATTTTGGTGTAATGCCCAGAGCAAATCGCATAGTGATCTTCTTGACATATCACGTTTATCTTTATTCTATCAATTGCCCAACTATAATTTGTTTACCCAACATGTGTTATTTATCTTATGGAGAGACACCACTAGTGAACTGTGGACCCCGGTCCTATTTCCATCATATTGCTATCACCTATTTACTTTACTCGCACTGTTTACTTTACTCGCATACTTTCACTACTTTCCACTCGATACGCTCATACCCTTTGTTTCAAGCAAACCGGTGAGATTGACAACCTCATCGCAAGTTGGGAACAAAGTAATTGGTTATGTTGTGTGCAGGTTCCATGTTGCTACTAGCAAAGCAAAGCTTGGACGAGGCACCATATATAAATTGTCTGGAGCTGTCGCGAAGCTTGCAAGCATCACCTTCAGTCGTTTGTCTCTCCTCTCCTGAACGATAAACCTTGTTTTCTTAACTGAGGGAAAATCTTGCTGCTATATTCATCACACCTTCCTCTTGGGGTTCCCAACGGGCTGGTCATCAACCACGCATCAAGCTATTTTCTGGCGCCGTTGCCATGGAGGAAGTAGAAGACTTCTGCGAGGTGAGTTTTTCGCACGCACATCCTTTACTTTGTTTTAAGTTTTGCTTTACTTTATTTTTACTTGCATCGTTTTTATCAAAAACACAAAAAAATTAGTTCCTTTTATAGTTGTTATTTTTGTTGGCCTATTATTGTCTTGCTTTATAATGCTTTCTATCAATGGTTGGTTTCTTTGAAACTAAATCTTTTTGGCAAGGTGGGTTCACGGAAGAGCAACAAAATTATTATGAGGAATACCGCTTGTCACAAAAAGGGAAATACTTATGGGAACAAATCAATAGATTGTATATCATTGCTAGAAACATGTGCTCTACTTATAATGTTACCTATTGCTTTGATAGATCTTGTTGATGTAGGAGGTATAAACACCTCCCTTTTCAATGTGAGTATAATGATGATGTTACCATATCTTCTTATATTAATGAAAATTATGACTTTTATGATGTGGAACAAATCGAAGAATTTATTGCTTGGAAGGGTGCATTTGAACTTGCTTATTTGCATGAAAATACTGATGATGCACCTTATAAATATGAGGTTTATGATATACTCACATTTTGCTTTGATAATTACAAGGAAGGAAATGGCTATATTCTTAAATATCTTAATAGATGCTCTCCAACGGAAGAGACTAATGCCTTGAAGGAGCCTATGGAAGAAGAAATGGATGAAACTGGAAGCTCATTAGATGAAAAAGAGGAGGAGAGTGATGATCAAGAGGAGGAAGAATGGAGTTACCCATGTCTACCTCCCAATAAGAGTAACTCTCTAACTAATACCTTAATTGATCGCCCTCCATGCTTAACAAAAGAGGGTGAGTGTGATATTTATATTGTTGAGTTTGATGCTACTGAAAATTATTATGAGAGAGGAAAATATGGTTGTTGGAATTCTCATGTTACTAAAACACCTCTCTTTATATTGAAAGTTCTGAAGTTGCTCTTGTTTTATCTACCCATACTTGTTACTATGTGTTTCTTTGATTTATTTTCTTACAAGATTCCTATGCATAGGAAGTGGGTTAGACTTAAATGTGTTTTATATTTGCTCCTTGATTCTCTCTTTTGCTTCAATTCATATTTCTTATGTGAGCATCTTCTCAAATTACTTGATTCGCATTTTCTACGCCTAGCTCAAAGGCGTTAAAGAAAAGCACTCTTGGGACATAACCCAATGTTTTATGTTCAGTACTTTTTGTTTTATTTGAGTCTTGGAAGTCATTACTACTGTAATGACCGCTCCTTATCTTTTTTATTTCATTGTTGTGCCAAGAGAAGCCTCTAATTTGAGTGAGGTAAGATTTGGGGATGTTGCTGTCCTGAAACTGTTTTCGGTGCTGCACCGTAAAAATTTGTAACAATTCTCTGTATATCTTTTGGACCTGCGATTTCTTATGCATATGCCCCAGGTTATATCCAAACTTTCATTAGTTGAACACTTTTTGATTTGAGCAACCAAAAACCCCTCAAAAATTCGACCTTCGTCAGCTATTCTGTTTTGACAAATTTTTGCCAATATTTGTGTTTGCCGCTTTATCGCTTTCTTTTGAGTTCTTTTGATCACGGAACTTTTGGGGAAGTTGCTACAGTAGTATATGCTATATATGTGGTGGTTTTAGGTTGAAACCTGAAGCAACAAGAGGTTGATTATATGTTATGCTACACTAATGTTGCTAATAGATTTGTGTTTAGTTTTGTATGAAGGAAGTTTTCAAGTGTAGGGATTGGAGAATGATGAGATGAGTTGAAGAATGGACAAAATCTCAAGCTTGGGGAGGCCCATGCATCCCCCCAAGAAATATCCAAGAAGTACAAGCGTCAAAGCTTGGGGATGCCCCCGAGGCACCCCTTTTTCATCGGCAAAAATCAGGTCACCTTTCAAGACACTATATTTTTATTGCTTCATGCACTATGTGTTTTTCTTGGAGCGTCAGTTGTTTTAGTTTTCTTTATTAGTTTAGTTTGTTTGCTGCAATAAATGGTTGGACCCCAACAAATTTCTTTTGGAGAAGTTACCTTGCTTTTTATTTGCCAAGAACGCTCTAGTTTTCATTCTTATCAAAAACCGAGTGTTCTTCTTTTTCTGCTACTGCTTTTGGTTTTCGTTTTCGCCTTGATTTGCGTTCAGACCTTGTCATATCTCTTCATCAAGGTGTATTTTTGCCTCTGATCTTTATTGGTTTTCATCAAAAGAGGTGTCTTAAAACATTTGAAATGGTGTTGGAAAAGAGAAAAAGCTTTATGCCAAAAAGTGGTACAAGAAGGAGCTTGTGTAGACTGCGGCTTAGGCTTTTTCATGTCATGCTTGATGTCTTTTTGATAGTATTCTTAGTGGTTTTGCTGTAGCATGACTTGTCACAAATAACTGAGATTGCTTAATGAGCCTTTGAAAAAATCATGCGTTGTTTTAATTATTTGGAAGCATTACTTTGGTTTTCTCCTTGATGCTTTATTTGGGTTGACTTGGCTCATGCTCACACATGTTAGACTCTTACAAAGTCGCCAATAGCCTCTATGATCATTTAGTTTTTGACTTTTGATGCCATCTTATGCTTCTTTTAATGTCGCTTTGCATGATTATGGCCATTATTGCTCTCTTAGTTGGTCGCTCCCAGTCTTTTGCTAGCCCTCGCCTTGTACTGAGTATGAGCTCTACTCGTGCATCCAACTCCTAAAAACGAAGTTTGCCAAAGTGTCCACCATACATACCTACTAGCAATTTGCTATTCCAAGTAAATTTGACTTGCTTTTATTTTCTCTTCAAATTAAACTCTTACCAGTGTTATGCGAAAATTGGTCAGTAAAGCTCTCACGAACCGGAAGGCACGCTTTAATTTTTCCTGTTCTTAAAAATTTGACATTGTGGTCTCTTATGTTGAGTTGTTATGCTTGCAAGTTGTAAGTTGGCGACTAGCCCAGCCATGCAGTCATGGGCAAGCTTTCAACATTGCACTTCTTATTTGAGTTGATATCGTGATCTTTTGTTTATGGATGCCCGCGGTGTGAAATGAATTGGGAATCTTGTGGGGATCATGGAGTTTGTATATGTGTTAGGGAAACGCCTGGGCCGCCAATCTAAGTCATGCATAATTCATGGTGGAAATTTACAGCATGCCCATAGTGGACATTCGACGATGCATCTCAAAATAAAAGAGATGTCGAGGTGTTCATTGTCTGCTTGTCCTATCATTTTGATGTGGGCTTGTTCCATGTCATCGGGCACAGAGGCACCCTGTTGGCGGTTCTCGATGATACATAGATACTTACAATGACAAGAGCCTTACTTGGGACTCTAAGTTGAGTAGCATGAGGTTTGGGTACTAGTATTCACGGGACACGAGGTTTTCAACTTATGATTTGTCAAGCATATGCATCATAATTGTTCTCACATTAACTTTAACCATTCAAGATGCTTATGATGGGGGCAATGAGAGCTCAAAGCCGGTAAGTAACATAATTTTTGAAGGTCTATAAAACTTAGAATCACTGCTTCCCTCTGCGAAGGGCCTTTCTTTTATTTTTATTTTGAGTCACCACCTTCTATCTTTATGCACCATTAAGAGAGCATAGTTGTCATTCTTAGTATAATGTGCATTGTCCCAAAGTTTTCATTGATTGATTCATATTGTTGGTTTCACTTGTTCTCAAATTATTTGTATCTAGTCGCCCTCTTAAACTTGAAGGTGTCCTATACATTTATGTTTTGCTCTCTTTGAAGGACAAGCTGAAAACCATTTGTATGTTTTTCCTTATGATTTGAACACACGTTTGACTTTCATTATTTCATTTTCATGATATTTTGTTTGTGTTTGATGCATGGTAAATGACCAGCCCGTTGGGAACCCCAAGAGGAAGGTGTGATGAATATAGCATTAAGGTTTTTCCCTCAATTAAGAAACCAAGGTTTATCGTTCAGGAGAGGAGAGACAAACGACTGAAGGTGATGCGGACTGACTTAGCGACAGTTTCGGACAATTTATATGTGGCGCCTCGTCCAAGCTTTGCTTTGCTAGCAGCAACGTGGAACCTGCATACAACACAACCAAATACTTTGTTCCCAACTGGCGATGAGGTTGTCAATCTCACCGGTTTGCTTGAAACAAAGGGTATGAGCATATCGAGTGGAAAGTGATAATAGTATGCGAGTAAAGTAAACAGTGCGAGTAAAGTAAATAGGTGATAGCAATATGATGGAAATAGGACCGGGGTCCACAGTTCACTAGTGGTGTCTCTCCATAAGATAAATAACACATGCTGGGTAAACAAATTACAGTTGGGCAATTGATAGAATAAAGATAAACGTGATATGTCAAGAAGATCACTATGCGATTTACTCTGGGCATTATAACAAAATACATAGACCGCCATCCAACTGCATCTATGACTAATAATCCACTCCCGGGGATATAATCTGAACACCCCATGAGTATTAAGTTGCGAACAACAGATAATTGCATTAAGCAAAGTGTGTAATGTAAACAAAGCATATGCCCTTGAGCATATGAATGTTGTTTTCTCCCTAGTAGCAATAGCACATCTACAACCTTAGAGGTTTCTGTCACTCCCCCAGGTTAAATAGAGGCATGAACCCACTATCGAGCATAAATACCCCCTCTTGGAGTCACTAGCAACTACTCGGCCAAGATAGCTACTAACAACGGAGAGCATGCAAGATCATAAACAACATATAGATAACATAAGATATATTTCAGTATAGCAACTCAATCATAACACCAATATTCATCAGATCCCAACAAACCAAACATGTAGAATTACATAACGGTGATCTCAATCATGTAGGGCAGCTCATGAGATCTAAACATGAAGCACATGGTGGAGAGGACAACCATCTAGCTACTGCTATGGACCCATAGTCCAAGGTAGACTACTCACTCATCGCTCCGGAGGCAAGCATGGCGATGAAGAAGACCTCCGGTGGCGATTCCCCTCTCCGGCACGGTGCCGAGAAGAGCTTCTGGACCCTCCCGATCTCGGGTCGACGACGGCGGCGGATCGCGGTGTGTTTCTAGAAAATTGATCGGGTACTTAGGTTTTTTTCGTCGGGAGGTCTTTATAGGCGAAGGGGCATCGTCAGAGGTGGCCTGAGGGACCCTCACACATAGGGGGCGCGGCCAGGGGCCAGGCCATGCTGCCCTGGTGTGTGGGGCCCTGATGGCCCCCCTCCAACTCCTCTTCGGATCTCTAGAAGCTTCTGAGAAAAATAAGACTTCAGGAACTTGTTTCGTCCAATTCTGAGAATATTTCCTGTGTAGCACTTCTGAAACAAAAAAACTGCAGAAAACAGGAAACTGGCACTGTGGCGACTTGTTAGTAGGTTAGTTCCAGAAAATGCATAAAAGTCCCACGAAGTGTAACAAAACAGTAGGCAAATAGTGTAAAAATAAGCATGGAGCATCAAAAATTATAGATACGTTGGAGACGTATCAAGCATCCCCAAGCTTAACTCCTGCTCGTCCTTGAGTAGGTAAGTGATAACAAAAGAATAATTTTTGAGGTGACATGCACCTACACAATCTTGATCATATATGTAAGCATTTGTGAGCTGGGATCATAAAACTTAAAACATGGGCATGAAAGATATAATCTTGACAATAGAAACTTAGTGACGAGGGTTAACTCGACAAATGTCCTAAATGAAGGACTTAGGATCGGGGAGATAGGGCGTCGGATGAACTCGAAGGTAAAGTTAGTCGAAATAAGTGTATAACGAAAGTAAACTTGGGTGTTCAACCTGGCTTGCTTTCAATCTGCCCTCCCCCGTCCTCTCCTGGCCCCTATATATAGGTGGCTAGGTCTCGAGGATCGGGTCAGGTTCGATACAGATTACAAATATCGACATACGGTAATAACTCGTATTCGACTATCATTACAGTTGGGCTTAACTCAACGGGCCTCAGGGGTACTCAACTAACGGGCTCTATTAGCTATACCCTTGTCAGTAGCCCCTGAGATTCTACCAGAATTGTAGATTCAGGTTGAATCTCTAATCTTCAAATCTTCGACTTGATCAATTCTTCATATCTTCAAATCTTCGACTTGGTCTTTCGACTTATATTTCATGATACTTTTTCGCAAGGGGTTTTGATGAACAAGCCTGACAACTCTGACGGATCAAGAGGTCAGTTAACTGCCAGAACAGATACTTGCCACCTACTTCAAATTCAATCCCCTTGGATTTGAATTCGGGATACCGGTCAAACCCACTCTTTTGCCGCATTTAGGACTTACAAAGAATGAATCCCAGTGATTCTCAGGGTACCCAGTGCGTCCACCAGGATTTTCTTCGCGTCGTAGACACGGATACATACCAGCAGAGCGCATCCATGTGCGTATACCAGGCCACACAGGACGGATCCCGAGGTCTTACCTTCGTGACAAGTCACGACATTCGAGTTTTGTTGCGATAACGCAACTCGAGAATCGCAGTCAAATTTTGACTGAAAATATTCGGGTTTCCACAACCATAGAACTCGCTCCCGATGGGAGTAACACTTCTTCAATCTCTAATGCTTAAGTAATAAATATCGTCGGGTGCGCGCTCAGCGCTCCCGATGGGAGTAGCCCCCGAGGCTATAGTCGAAAAAAGAGTTTTTCGAGTATAGGCTCTAGAGATAATATAACTCACCATACTTCAACTCGAAATACTTCGACTTCGAAGTTCTTCAACTCGAGACACTTTCAACTTTGAGGTTCTTCAAATCGAGATAATTTCAAAAACACCTTGTTGTCGAGTACAAGCTCACTACTCCCAATGAAAAATTCCATTTGATATTTTTTGTGAAAGTAGCAGCCCCCAAGGCTGTAATAAAAAATTCCTTCTCATATGATCTTCTTTATAAAGTCTGCATTTGTCGGCGCCATCCTTTTTCCTGTATATATTTTCTTTATTGCGTCAACGATGACGTAACTTTTCATCAATGCCGACCGTTTTATGGGTAAAACTGTAACTTCCACGATTTTTGACCGTTTAACGGGCTGCACGATTTTTGACCGTTAGTGGGCTGCCGTTTCCGATCTTTTCGCCACGTCTCAGCCCACGATCCTTCTCCCAGAAGATATATAAATGGCATAGTTGGGAATCGGACTGTTTACCAGCTCGTTCCCTCCGCCGCCTCCATTGCTGATCTTCTTTGTGTCCTCCTCTCGCTCAGAGCCCCCAAGCGCACTTCGTATTGGATGCGCGTGAAGCACCTGGCCACTAAGAACACCATGGCCAAAACCTCCGCCACCAGCTGGGTTCGCTCCACCATCTCCAAGAAGGAGGTGCAGAAGGCCAAGGCGGACGGCTTCATCGCCGCCGAAGATTCCATCATCTTCCCCAGTGCCGAACGGATCCCGAAGCCCCCGAGCGGCTATCGGGTAATGTTCCTTGCTTTTCTCCTCCGAGGTTTCTCTCTCCCTGCCCACGAATTTCTCCGTGGGCTTCTGTTTGTTTACGGTGTACAGCTCCACCAGCTTACACCGAATTCTCTTCTACACATTGCCTGTTTCGTGACTCTTTGCGAGTCCTTCTTGGGCATGGAGCCTCACTTTACTCTCTGGAGATCACTCTTTCGACTCCGCCCCAATGTTTCTCTGGCAAGGAAACCCGAACTGGGCGGAGCCGTCGTTTCTGTGCACCCTGAGGCACAGTATCTTGAATTTTCGATGGCCGCCTCTGTCCAAGGGCGGAGGACAAAGTGGTTCTATATCAAGGACCGCAAATCCTCTCCTGAAGATGAATTCGGCCTTCCTCCCTTTGACGCTTCTCAAGAGGTGAAGAAACTGAAGTCATGGGACTCGCTTCCCTCAGATGCGGAAGTTGCAGAAATTCTTCCTCTTCTATCCCGCATTCAAAATCTGAAAACAGGCCTAGGAGGTGCTTTGTCGGGTATTCAACTCATGGCATTTTTTATACAACGTCGAGTTCAACCCCTACAGCACCGCCTCACCAAGCTTTGGACTTACTCTGGCTTAGAAGACCCTACTCGCATATCTGAAGACCTGATGTCGAAAGAAGATGTCGACAAGCGAGTTCGGAATCTCACCAAGCTTACCAAGGAGCACTCAGTTGCTGACTTGAAGGCAAATTTCTTCGACTCCGTGCACCCTGCTCCTGAGGTATACATTGCTGCATCTAATATTTGTCAAGCTTTTCTTAGTTTCGACTTGCACTGTTCCTTGCCTCTGCATTCTGTTGATTTATTAATATGCAGGGTCATCAATTCATTGTTTCGCGTCCTCCTCTTCCATTGGGAGGGCCCCTTCCTGCTGATCTAGCATCTCCTGCATCTGAAGCCCCCGAGGCTGATGAAAGTCAGGACAGAGATGATGTCGAAGATTCAGAAGAGGAAACCAGTTCCTCGACATCGATTCCTCCTGTTGCTGCTGGGGATGTTGGTGTCGACAAGAAAAGAAAACGTGTCGACGACATTGCCTCATCGAGTTCTGCCGCGGCTGGGAAAACCCCCGCTGTCGCAGAAGATATGGAATACTTCGACATGCTTGCATCGTAAGTGTTGTAGTCGAACTTTTTCAATTGCTTTGTTCTTGCCTCTTGCTTTATAATTTATACTTTTCATGCAGTGATGACGAAGAACCACCAACATGTGCGACAGCTGTTTCACCACCTTCTCCTGTGGCGACTGATGAGCCTGTCGAACCTTATGTTGCTCCGAGGACTACCAGGGCCTCTGTAAAGAAGGTTTCTCAGACTCAAGCCCGAGCCCTCAAACGCGCGAAGAAGACCAAACAAGCCGAGGTTTCTCTAGAGGCCCATGCTTCTACTGTTTCTTCTGATGATGTAAGTTATTCTCCTTTTTTTCTTTCCTTTCATGCACTTCTTCTCTTATACTCTTCTTTTATCAGGCTTTGGTCAAAAGATTTATCGCCCTGGGCACTGAATGTGCGGGTTACCTAAAGGTCGCAAAAGCTTCCGAAGGTGCGATATTGATTTTGAGTCATTACTTTCTCTTTGTGCTCTTGTCTTATCCTGTTTGTCTGACTTCCTCTTGTCTTCTTTTTGTAGAAACCCTAGCAACAGCCAATGCTCGCATTGCATCGTTAGAGGCGGAGCTCAAAGCTTCACAGAAAGCTTATGACGCTGCGACCTCTGCTAAGGCTGTTGCTGAGAAGTCGCAGAAATCTGCGATTGCCAGGGCGAAGAAAGCTGAGAAAGCATCAGCTGATGCCCACCAGGAGCACGCTCAACGAGAGCAAGCCGTGGCGGAGCGTCTTCACACCATGTCTACTGCTGCCGAGAGTAAGTTTTCTTCGACTTGTCTTCTATTTTCGTCCCCTGTTACGCTGGTGCATTTGTTGACACTTGCCTCTTCCTTTCTTTTCTATCGCTGTAGAATTCACAGGGGTGTCTCCGTCATCCCTGCAAACGGACGATGATCCTCTTATGGATGCGGTTAACCTACTCGAAGAAAACTGGATATCTGTCCAGGAAACTTTTGAGTTGGTTGGCCGCGTTCTGTCACGGCTGTTTATCGGCTTGTGGCCGAAGAGGAAGGCAACAGTTCCGAAGGATAACTTGACTGAACTTGCCAAGTCCTTCGACACCACTGAAGACCCTCTTCTCCAGTTCAAAGCTCTTTCCATTAAGCGTGGCGCTGAAGGTGCCATTGCGCTGTCTCTTGCTCATGGGACGGACTTTGATTGGGAGAGGGTTAACGCCCCCCACGGCTACTCCCGGGATGAGATGAAGATTTTCTTCGAGAAGGCGAAGAAGCTAGCACCTGCGCTACTGTCGACTATTTCTCCTTCGGCAGCCTCTTCGGTGCCTGCTGCATCGGCTTCGGTGGTGAAAGATCCAGTACCACCATCGACTTCTGGCGAGGAAGCTGCCGTGCCCTCTTCTGCCACGGAGCACAATGCTGAGGTGGCATAGATTCGGCTCTCCTTGTATTTTTAGGTTTTCTCCTTTTAGATGTAGAGGCGCTAGTTGTGTGCAACCCGAGAACTTTAGCCATAGGGTTGTGCTCTTTATGTAAATATATTCTCTTTATATGGAGTACTATGCTACCTTTCTGAAATTGCTTCTTGTTTCTTTGTAGTCGATGCGTGACAGCGATCCTTCCTCTCATGTTCCTGCTCCTTCCTCTGCTCGCGGGTTTAATCCTCAGATTTCATCGACTTCTAGTCGATGTAGTCACTGCGAAGGATACTCTTCCAGGATTTCCGATCTTGAAACTCGCCTATCCTTGGCTAAACGCCAAGCACAGATGGCTATTAAAAAGGCTAGCCAGGCCAGTGGCTATATGAAGAAAATTTCTTCACTTGAAGAAAAGGTCTCCAGCTTGACGGCGAAAGTTGTTCATAATGAAGAGTGCGAATCTTTCATTCTTGGGATTGTCGAGTCTGCTTGTGAGCTATTGCGGTGTGAGTATTCTTTCGACTTCTCCTTTTGGCTGCTTGCACACTACTTTTTGTGATATACTTTGCCTTTGTAGGTACTTGTTTGGACTTTGCTGCTGAAGAACATCGAGTTGCTGAGCGAAATGCTGCTTTGGAGAAGACGTCGGCTAGCTACGAGACTCTGTGGTCTGATCCTCGACGCCGTAACGCCATTGTACTGCTTCAAGATCGTGCCCAGCACATTGGCGAGTCAGTTGACGGTTGCCGGCGAGCTCTTACAACTATGCACTCCATTATGCTTCCTCGTAATCCTTTACCTGCAACTTTCCCTCTTCTTCTTGATGCTTTCAGATCAAGTCATCGTATTCATAGGCTGATAGAACTGAACTTAGTGGCTGGTGCCAATTTCGCTCTTGGGTGGATACGCAAGTGGCACCCCAGATTGAATTATAGCACGATGTCCCTGAGTTTGGCTCCTGGTGGAGCTAGCCTTCGGGTTCACATGGAGAACACGCTTCAACCTGCTCGAAGACTCGTAGCTAGGCTTCTAGAGGCGGATGCTGCGTTTTTCCGCGAGTATCATTATCTAGATCCTTTAGGCGTAGATGATTCTAACAACCCGATGTTGTAAAATGTATGTGGAACGCGAGAGCTTTATTTATTTCGCGACTATATGTCTGAAATTTATTCTCAAGGCGTAGCTGTATGGTTCGTGCGTTTTGCCGCATCTTCTTTTTGAAAGACTCGTAAACTTGAATATGAGGAACGATTTATCTTTATTTATACTTGTAATGTAAGATACACGGGGTGACCCGAGAGATCCGGCCTATGACCTGTGTTCTGGATCTAGGGGGCATTGCCCCTGGAATAGCTCGTGGCTTTTACAGCCTTTATGTTCTGCTCTTCTTTATGTTTATGATGTCGCCGTTTTCCCTTCTTCTCCTGCGCCTTCGCCTTGCACTGGTGCCTCTACTCGTAGTTTCTTTGGCTCGGGCTCCGCGACTTGTCCCTTGGGTAGCTGGACGCTTTCTGTAGTCGTACTTTTTGCCTTTTCCGCATAGTTGGCTATCATGCCAAAGTTTTGCGCCATCTTGTGGAACTCCCTGTCGCAGAGATCTGATACTTCGAAACTTCCTTTGACTGTAATTATTCCCCTTGGTCCTGGCATTTTGAGTACCAAGTATGTGTAATGAGGTACTGCCATGAATCGCGAGAACGCGGGTCTTCCGAGGATCGCATTATACTGCGATGGCCAGTCCATGACTTCGAAGTCTAGCTTCTCTCTTCTGTAGTTTTGTCGGTTGCCGAAACAAACATTGAGTGCTATTCGTCCCAACGGGTAATTGGCACTTCCTGGTACTATTCCATGGAAGGAACAGTCTGTTGGATTCAGGAACTCTAGTGATATATGCATTGCCTGGAGTGTTTTCGCGTATATCAAGTTAATTCCACTCCCTGCGTCCATGAATATTCTGTCGACGTCATACGCGCCTATTTGAGCTTTGAGTACCAAAGGCGCGTTTCCCGGCCGAGGTACTGTTATAGGGTGATCTTCTCTGTTGAACTCAATTGGTTGCTCTGACCAATGCAGATATTCTGTCGTGGCTGGAGGCGACATGACTGCTAGATTGACTTGTCGAGTTATACTCTTTTCTTCTTTATTCGACTTGGGTACGGGTTGTATCATTGCCGTGATGTGTCCTTTTGATGGGATGTACCCTTCGTCGTCGTCGTCATGTCCCTTGTTTTGCCGATCTTGCCCTTGAGTAGCTCCGTTGTTTCCTTGCTGGCCTATCGGGGAGTTGTTGCTTCCTTCAAATCCTTGTCGCCTTGCTTCGGTTTGTTTGTTTGTTGCTGCTTCTTTGAGTTTTAAGAATGTTGTGCAGTCTTTCATTGCGTGCCTTGATACTCGCTTCCCGTCGACGAACGCTGAGTGTATATGACAAGGCCCGTTGAGCATATCCTCTGGTAATGGGTTGTACTCTCTGGATTCCCTTGGTGGGAGCTTCTTGTAGTCCTCTCTTCCGTAGCTGCGATATCCCGAGCTTCTGCGATCGTTTCCTTGATAACTGTTGTCTTTATATCCTGCGGCGACTTGGCTATGAGAGCCGTAGGTGTCGTAGTTTCGGGATCGTCTCCTTTGACTTCCATATTTGTTTCTTCTGTCGTCCTCTGGAGATCGTGTCCATTTGTTGTTGCACGCATCTACTCCATCTGCAAATCTGTTTGCTGTGTCCATGAGGTCTGACACTGTTTTCGGCTTAATTCTACCCATCTCTTCGACTAGGTCTCTTCGCCTTAATCCAATGATGAATGCGTCTATTGCTCTTTCATCCGAAACTTCGACTGCTGAATTTTTGATGAGGCTCCATCTCTGGATGTATGCCCGTAATGTTTCGTCGCGTTGCTGTACGCATGCCTTGACTTCTTCTATTGACGCTGGCCGTTTGTATGTCGACCTGAAGTTGCTTGTAAATTGCTTTGTAAGGTCTTCCCAGCTTCCAATGGATTCCTTTTCTAATTTGCTCAACCATGACCTTGCTGCGCCGGTGAGGTGTAGTTGCAAACTTTGCATTGCTGTTTCTTTGGTTCCTCCTAGTATTTGAACTGCTTGTAAGTAATCTGCGAGCCATGATTGTGGTTCCTGTGATCCGTCGTATTTTTGCTGATCATGAGGTAGCTTGAACCCCTTAGGCACTGGAGTGGTGCGAACCCTATGGGTAAAGCACGATGCCCCCATCTCTTTTTCACTGTCTTCATAGTCGCGCCTTTCGTTTGGAGATCGCGATCTTCGAGTTCCACCATGCTGTTTTGGTGATGGTGATCGAGATCGGCGTTTGCTGCTTTTATGCCGAGGACTATTGTGACGGCGAGGTGACCTTACTTTGTGCGCTTCCTTGTTGTGATGTGCTTCTTCTCCTTTTGCTGATAGCTTGTGGCCCACCATATTGAGTCCGTTTAGTGCTGCTCTATGCATATGTTCTCTAGGATCTCCCGGACTTGGTCGAGTTGTAAGTAGGTATGCTTGTGCTGCCACTAGTGCTGCTTCAGGAGTTTTTGGTAGAATATTTCCCTGCTCGTCGACCGATAGGAAGGACGAATCGAGGTTTTTGGAGATACTTTGCCTATCGGAATACTCGAGGTTGTCATACCTTGAGCCATGTCGGCGATTTTTCCTTGCGTTGCTGTGTGATGCGTCGCTTCGCGCTCTACGAGCAGCTTCGCTGGCTGCAATAGCTGAATCTTTTCTTTTTTGTATCTCTACCTTTTCTTTTGCTAATTGCTTTGCTTGCTGCCTGAGGGCGTAATGATACCCAAAAAGCATGTCTTTGCTGGAGTTGGATGGTATTGGCGTGCCGTGTTCTACGGCTTCTCTTATTATTTTCCACTCGTCGACTGATAGTCGAATTTTCTCCCTGGCTGTGAGGGATTCCACTGTTTGTCCTTCTGCTAGGTGATTTGCTCCTCTATCGATATTTGCTGGGTTTATCACTGGGTTGTTATTTTCATCGAATTCTTCTGAGTTGTCTCCCACAATGGCGAGTACCTGGCATTGTTTGCCAAGGTTGCCCTCGAAGCTTGAGAAGATCGAGTTACTATCCTCAGAAAGCTCTAATCCTGTCTTCCATGTGTCTGTTGACTTGTCTGTGAGATCTTCGAGTTGGACTACTACGTCGAAATTTTCTTTTTCTTTGTTGTCTTCTGTTGTCCTTTCTTTTTGCACTTCTTTTGGGTGACCGGCGAATTTACTTCGCTGGAAGAGCCTTCAGAGTACTCCATCATTACTGTTGTATCGGGTTCTTGTGCTGACGGATTTTGATCTTGTTTCGTCGGATCCGAGAGGCGAGAAGAACCCGACGGCCCGATGTAGATGCTCAAACTTCCAATGTTTAACTCCACTTCTTGATTTCCGTCGACTTCTGGACTGCTGTTGGCTAAAAGCGAAAAAGCCGTCGAATTCATGACTCCAACGCCCAGAGTCCCCACGGTCGGCGCCAATTGACGAGGGTTAACTCGACAAATGTCCTAAATGAAGGACTTACGATCGGGGAGATAGGGCGTCGGATGAACTCGAAGGTAAAGTTAGTCCAAATAAGTGTATAACGAAAGTAAACTTGGGTGTTCAACCTGGCTTGCTTTCAATCTGCCCTCCCCCGTCCTCTCCTGGCCCCTATATATAGGTGGCTAGGTCTCGAGGATCGGGTCGGGTTCGATACAGATTACAAATATCGACATACGGTAATAACTCGTATTCGACTATCATTACAGTTGGGCTTAACTCAACGGGCCTCAGGGGTACTCAACTAACGGGCTCTATTAGCTATACCCTTGTCACTTAGCAACCATGTTGTAAACATGAAAATGAACACAAACAAAAGATCATGAAAATGAAACAATGAAAGTCAAACATGTGTTCAAATCATAAGAAAAAACATACAAATGGTTTTCAGCTTGTCCTTCATAGAGAGCAAAACATGAGATAAAAATTTATTTTGAGCGGTGGTTGTTCTATGTCAACGACTAGCAATGGGGACTTGCTATCTTCCATAATAAACAAGTGAGAGCGGTTCCGAGTTCTTTGAAATTTTGGCACATTGGTGCTCTTTTATAAAGCTTTGGCACTCCTCCCCACCTTTTTCCTTTCTCAAACCATGGCTAACCGATTCCATCGGGTGCCCCCAACTTTCACATTCCATGGAGGAGTGCCTTTTTTTTCTTTTTCTTTTAGAATTAGATTATAATGGTCTGATCAACTCCTTTGCCAAATTAATGACGAGCAGATGAAGCTACCTAGTCGAGGGGTACTTAATTTAATATGGAAGATAGCAATTCCGACCACTACGTCCCCATGAGCTAAAAACAGTGGCACAAAATGAGAACTAGTTGAAAGTTTTGAAAGGTAGCACATGAAAATTTACTTGGAAAGGCTTTCAAATACCATGTATAGGAATTTATAGTGGACTCTTTGGAAAACTTGGTTTTTGGTAATTGGATGCACGAGTAGAGCTCATACTCAGTACAAGTGAAGGCTAGCAAAAGACTGGGAAGCAACAATCGAGAGAGCAATAACTATCATAATCATGCTTGCGAGAAAACAAAATTAATATAGGCATAAAAATGATACAAAAACTCTGAGGCAATTTAGATCATCGAGGCTTAATTGACTTTTTGTTTAGTCATATGCATGCTTGAGGTGGATACCACAATAATATACCATATTATGAATAAAACAATGCATGCAAGCGTCTAAATGACATACTACAGACTACTAGTAAATTGAAACTGATCATAAGAAAGCAAGAACTACAAAGCATCCATTAGATAACATATACCTTACATGAACCGATGATACGTCTCAAACGTATCTATAATTTTTGATGCTCCATGCTTGTTCTTACACCATTTGCCTATTGTTTCGTTACACTTAGTGGCATTTTTATACATTTTCTGGAACTAACCTATTAACGAAGTGCCACAGTGCCAGTTTCCTGTTTTCTGCTATTTTTGTGTTTCAGAAGTGATACACAGGAAATATTCTCGGAATTGGATGAAACAAGTTCCTGAAGTCTTATTTTACCCGGAAGCTTCCAAACAACCGAAGAGGTGTCAGAGGGAGGCCACCAGGGCCCCAGACACATGCCTGGCGCGTCCAGCCCCTTGGCCGCGCGGGGCCCGTGTGTGGGCGCCTGGTCCACCCCCTGACATCGCCCCTTCGCCTATAAGAAGCCTCGGGACGGAAAAACCTAAGGGCCCGATCAGATTTCCAGAAAGAGTTCCGTAGCTCCGCCGCCGCCACCGACGAATTTCGGGGGACAGAAGTCTCTGTTCCGGCACCCTTCCGGGACGGGGAAGTGCCCCCGGAGCCATCTCCATCGGTCTCCATCGCCGTCTCCGCCGTCTCCATCGACCTCACCGCCATCTCCATCAACCTTGCTGTCTCCTATGATGAGGAGGGAGTAGTTCATCCCCGGGGCTAAGGGCTCTACCGGTAGCTATGTGGTTCACCTCTCTCTCCCATGATGTGATCTTTATGTGATCGTGAGCTTTGTATCATGTTGAACAAGTACATGTTATTATTCAGATATTTTGTGTACTCTAGCAATGTTATTAAAGTAATCTATTCCTCCTGTTATGGTGTAACGGTGACAGTGCGTGCATCATGGTGGTACTTGGTTTAGGCTATGATTGTGATCCCTTGTGGATTATGAGAATAATTATTGCTATGATAGTTTGAGTGATCTATTCCTCCTTTCATGGTGTAAAGGTGATAGTGTGTGCACCGTGTTAGTACTTGGTCTAAGTTGCAATGATTTCTATCTTGAATTGTGATCTGATTTGGATATCTCTATGAGTGGTGTTCGTCAAATACTTGATGAACTTTAAGGGGTGCTTCTGTAGCCACTACACAATGATTAGTGTTATTCAATAGGAGAGTAATTTAGAGTACCTTAGCAAGAGAAGTTACTTGTTCATTCATGTTATATTGTTGGGAGTGTGTCCACTAGTGAAAGTATGATCCCTAGGCCTTGTTTCCAAGCTTTGCATATCATTTACTTGCTGTTTTGTTACTTGTTTGCTCACAGCGATATTTATTTCACATCACGTTTGCTACTTATAATCATCTATACCACTTGTATTTCACTATCTCTTCGCCGAACTAGTGCACCTATACATCTGACAAGTGTATTGGGTGTGTTGGGGACACAAGAGACTTTCTGTATCGTAATTGCAGGGTTGCTTGAGAGGGATAGCTTTGACCTCTAACCTCCCTGAGTTCGATAAACCTTGGGTGATCCACTTAAGGGAAACTTGCTGCTGTTCTACAAACCTCTGCACTTGGAGGCCCAACAAGTGTCTACAAGAATAGAAGTGCGTAGACATCAAGCTCTTTTCTGGCGCCGTTGCCGGGGAGGTAAGGTAAAAGGTACTCGCATCCTCCTGTGTGAGTGCTCGGAGTTATTTCCTTTAGATTTTGCAATTACATCTTTTTGTTTCTTGTTTTTATTTTCACTAGTTAGGCTTAATGGAAAATAAAGAGTTCTTTAGTCTTTTTTCTGAGTTTAGATTTGATGAGAAAATTGAAAAACCTTTGGAGCTTATTTCGCATAGCAATGTTATTAGTACGAATGCTTTGAATACTGTTACTGCTAATGCTATAGAAAATTCTAAGCTTGGGGAAGCTGGTTTTGTTAAGTATGATATTTTTAGTCCCCTAGCTTTAGTGGAGAAAGTTTGCTCTGATGATATTTTATCTCCCATATGTGATGTTTCCAATGATGCTTGTGCTCCTCATCCTTTTGAAATACCTATGAAAATTGTTAGGCGTGTTATGGATAACTGCTATTTAGGAGATGGAACTGTCCATCCTGGTGATCATTTGCTTTTTATACATGAATTATGCGAGTTGTTCCAGTGTGCAGGTATTTCAATGAACCAAGTTAAGAAGAAGTTATTCTCTTTGTCACTGAAAGGCAGAGCTGAGGAATGGTATCGGCTGCTTGAAGATGGTCCATCTATTGGCTGGGAGGAAATTGTACCTCTCTTTTATTCTAAATTCTATCCTCCAAGTGAGATTCATAAAGATCGTAATCAGATATATAATTTTTGGCCTCATGAGGGAGAAAGCATTGCCCAAGCGTGGGGAAGATTGAAGTTACTAATGCATAAATGTCCTATTCATGATCTTCCCCGTAATATTGTTATTAATAATTTTTATGCAAGGCTTTCAGGATATTACAAGGACTATCTAGATGCATGCTTTGATGGGTCTTTCACAAGCAAGGATGTCGACACCAAGTGGGGTCTGCTTGAGACAATTCAAAACAATATTGAAGGTTGGGATAGCGACAAAGGTAAAGGATCAGGTATGAATTACGAGTTTGATTGCATTAAGTCTTTCGTTGAAACTGCTGATTTTCAAGAGCTTAGTGCTAAATATGGTCTTGATCCTCAAATTATGGTTGATTGCTTTAAAGCCTTTGCTTCCCATATGAATGTTCCTAAAGGAAATGGGGATGTGTATCATGAACCTTTTAAGGATACTTGCATAGAAAGTGATATTGTTATTGATGATTGCAATAAACATGCTCAAACTTCTAAAAGTACTATTTCTTATAAGCATGTTAATTTTTGTGGAGTACATAGACCTTGTGAACAGAGTTACAACAAGGAAGATTATTGCATCACCCACGCAAATGAAGAAACCAGTATGTGGTACAAGGATATAGGTGAGATCGGTAAAAAGGTTTGTGAGCTTTATCCTTTTCTTTGTAAACATTGCAATGACATAGGTCATTTTAATTTCCAATGCTCAAACCCTAATAGTTACTCTTCTAGTACCTTAAGTTTGTATTGTGACGACAAGATTACTCCAAATCAGCATGATGAGCTCACTTTGTTCTTGGCGTGTGACGAGATATCTAGAAAGATTGCTTTGATAGATATGCATGATGATGATATTAATAGCACCCTTCGTGGTTGTCGTCTCTATTGTGCTAAAGATTGCCTTGCAAATACTTACATTCAGAATCTTATAAAACTGGATATTTTGCCAAGCTATGACAGGACTGATAGATGTTTTTATCTTATTAATAGAGAGGAGGAATCCTCCAAAGTTTCTTCTGTTGTTTCTGTCAGCATGCCAGATTATGTGGAGAAGATGCCTTTCCCTCCTAAAGAATATGTGGAAAAGATGCCCTTCAAGTCTCTCCCTCCTAAAGGAGAGAGTAATAATAAGAAGAAGAAGAAGAAGAAGAAGAAGAGGAGTAAAAGGCGAGAGGACACGGTATCTTCCCCTAAGCGTTATGATCCTGCTATAGATTATGATAATTCTGATTGGGATGATGTTCCTATGCCTATTACTTATGCTAGTGATCATGATTGGGAAAAGCACTCTACTTTTGATATTGAAAATCTTTTTGGTACCAATTCAAAGGTTAATAATTGTTGTACCATTAGTGCTATCCATGTTCCTTCTTATGATGATATGTTTGATGAGTATGCTTTGCGACATAGTAGTTCTCTAGCTTGTGATGATGGGTATAATATTTTCAGTTCACCTACTATTGAGGATAAAATTAGTTATGATTACAATATGCCTCCTGTTTTTGATGATTATGGTGATAAGAATAATTATTCTGTTGAATCTGCTCCTACTACTATTGTTCATGTAGGGAGTATTAATCCTTTTATGCATGTGGCTCATGATAGGGATGCTTTATGTGATAGTTATATTGTTAATTCTATTCATGATGCTACTGAAAGTTATAATGAGAGAGGGAAACATGGTTTGATGGATCTCAACAATATTAAGTTTCCCCTCTTTATGTTGCAAATCTTGAAGTGGCACTTGTTTTATCTATCCATGCTTGCTACTATGTGCCTCGTTGATTTATTTTCTTACAAGATTCCTATGCATAGGAAGTGGTTCAGATATAAATGTCTTTCACATTTGCTTTTTGATGCTCTTTATTGCTTTAAGTTCCTATATGGCGCCTTTGCCTCAAGCTCTTATATGGCGCCCACATGAGCATCTTTGCAAATTACTGCGCCTAGCTCAAAGGCGTTAAAGAAAAGCACTCTTGGGAGATAACCCATTGTTTTATTTTCAGTACTTTTTATTTTATTTAAGTCTTGGAAGTCATTACTACCGTAATGACCGCTCCTTATCTTGTTTATTTCGTTTTTGTGCCAAGAGAAGCCTCTAATTTGAGTGAGGTAAAGATTTGGGGATGTTTCTGTCCTGAAACTGTTTTTGGTGCTGCACCGTAAAAATTTGTGAAAATTCTCTGTTTATCTTTTGGACCTGCGATTTCTTGTGCATATGCCCCAGGTTATATCCAAACTTTTCTTAGTTGAACACTTTTTGATTTGAGCAACAGAAAATCCCTCAAAAATTCGACCTTTGTCAGCTGTCCAGTTTTGACAGATTTCTGCCAATATTTGTTTTTGCCACTTTATCGCTTTCTTTTGAGTTCTTTTTTTATCATGGAACTCTTGTGGAAGTTGCTACAGTAGTATATACTTTATATGTAGTGGTTTTGGGTTGAAACCTGAAGCTAAAAGAGGTTGAATATATTTTATGCTTACACTAATGTTGCTAATAGAATTGTGTTTAGTTTTGTATGAAGGAAGTTTTCAAGTGTAGGGATTGGAGAATGATGAGATGAGTTGAAGAATGGACAAAAGCTCAAGCTTGGGGATGCCCATGCATCACCCCAAGAAATATCCAAGAAGTACAAGCGTCAAAGCTTGGGGATGCCCCCGAGGCACCCCTTCTTCATCGGCAAAAATCAGGTCACCTTTCAAAACACTATATTTTTATTGCTTCATGCACTATGTGTTTTTCTTGGAGCGTCAGTTGTTTTAGTTTTCTTAGTTGGTTAGGTTTGTTTGTTTGCTGCAATAAATGGTTAGATCACATCATGTTTCTTTTGGAGGAGATGAACTCGCTTTTCATTTGCCAAGAACACTCTAGTTTTCACTCTTATCGTTCAACGAGTGTTCTCTTTTTCTGCTACTGCGTTTAGCTTTCGATTTTCGCCTTGATTTGCATTCAGATCTTGTTATATCTTTTCATCAAGGTGTATTTTTGCCTCTGGTCTTTATTGGTTTTTATCAAAAGAGGTGTCTATAAAAAGTTCAAATGGTGTTGGAAAAGAGAAAAAGCTTTATGCAAAAAAGTGGTACGAGAAGGAGCTTGTGTAGACTGTGGCTTAGGCTTTTTCATGTCATGCTTGATGTCTTTTTGATAGTATGCTTAGTGGTTTTGCTGTAGCATGACTTGTCTCAAATAACTGAGATTGCTTAATGAGCCTTTGAAAAATCATGCGTTGTTTTTATTGTATGGAAGCATTATTTTGGTTTTCTCCTTGATGCTTTATTTGGGTTGACTTGGCGCATGCTCACACATGTTAGACTCTTACAAAGTCACCAATAGCCTTCATGATCATTTAGTTTTTGACTTTTGATGCCATCGTATGCTTCTTTTAATGTCGCTTTGTCGCTTTGCATGATTATGGCCATTATTGCTCTCTTAGTTGGTCGCTCCCAGTCTTTTGCTAGCCCTCGCCTTGTACTGAGTATGAGCTCTACTCGTGCATCCAACTCCTAAAAGCCAAAGTTTTTCAAAGTGTCCACCATACATACCTACTAGCAATTTGCTATTCCAAGTAAATTTGACTTGCTTTTATATTCTCTTCAAATTAAACTCTTAGCAGTGTTATGCGAAACTCGGTTAGTAAAGCTCTCACGAACCAGAAGGCACACATTACTTTTTCCTGTTCTTAAAAATTTGACATTGTGGTCTCTTATGCTGAGTTGTTATGCTTGCAAGTTGTAAGTTGGAGACTAGCCCAGCCATGCTGTCATGGGGCAAGCTTTCAACATTGCACTTTCTTTTTGAGTTGATATTGTGATCTTTTGTTTATGGATGCCCGCTATGTGAAATTAATTGGGAATCTTGTGAGGGTCATGGAGTTTTTATATGTGTTAGGGAAACGCCGGGCCGCCAATCTAAGCCATGCATAATTCATGGTGGAAATTTGCAGCATACCCATGGTGAACATTCGACGACGCATCTCACAATAAAAAGCTAAACAATATAGCAAATAAAAGAGATGTCGAGGTGTTCATTGTCTGCTTGTCCTGTCATTTTGGTGTGGGCTTGTTCCATGTCATCGGGCACGGAGGTACCCCATTGGCGGTTCTCAATGATATGCATATACTTACAATGACAAGAGCCTTGCTTGGGACTCTAAGTAAACTAGCATGGTTAGGGTACTCGTATTCACGGGACACGAGGTTTTCAACTTATGATTTGTCAAGCATATGCATCATAATTGTTCTCGCATTAACTTTAACCATTCAAGATGCTTATGATGGGGGCAATGAGAGCTCAAAGCCGGTAAGTACCATAATTTTTGAAGGTTATAAAACTTGCAATCACTGCTTCCCTCTGCGAAGGGCCTTTCTTTTACTTTTATGTTGAGTCTTCACCTTCTATCTTTATGCACCATTAAGAGAGCATAGTTGTCATTCTTAGTGTGATATGCATTGTCCCAAGGTTCATTGATTGACTCATATTGTTGGTTTCACTTGTTCTTAAATTATTTGTATCTAGTCGCCCTCTTAAACTTTGAGGTGTCCTATGCATTTATGTTTTGCTCTCTTTGAAGGACAAGCTGAAAACCATTTGTATGTTTTTCCTTATGATTCGAACACACGTTTGACTTTCATTGTTTCATTTTCATAATCTTTTGTTTGTGTTCATTTGCATGTTTACAACATGGTTGCTAAGTTCTTATTGTCATGATTATATCTTCATGCCCATGTTTTAAGTTCTATTGATCCCAGCTCACCAATGCTTACATATATGATCAAGATTGTGTAGGTGCATGTCACCTCAAAAATTATTCTTTTGTTATCACTTACCTACTCGAGGACGAGCAGGAGTTAAGCTTGGGGATGCTTGATACGTCTCAAACGTATCTATAATTTTTGATGCTCCATGCTTGTTCTTACACCATTTGCCTATTGTTTCGTTACACTTAGTGGCATTTTAATACATTTTCCGGAACTAACCTATTAACGAAGTGCCACAGTGCCAGTTTCCTGTTTTCTGCTGTTTTTGTGTTTCAGAAGTGATACACAGGAAATATTCTCGGAATTGGACGAAACAAGTTCCTGAAGTCTTATTTTACCCGGAAGCTTCCAGACATCCGAAGAGGTGTCAGAGGGGGGCCACCAGGGCCCCAGACACATGCCTGGCGCGGCCAGCCCCTTGGCCGCGCGGGGCCTGTGTGTGGGCGCCTGGTCCACCCCCTGACATCGCCCCTTCGCCTATAAGAAGCCTCGGGACGGAAAAACCTAAGGGCCCGATCAGATTTCCAGAAAGAGTTTCGTAGCTCCGCCGCCGCCACCGACGAATTTCGGGGGACAGAAGTCTCTGTTCCGGCACCCTGCCGGGACGGGGAAGTGCCCCCGGAGCCATCTCCATCGGTCTCCATCGCCGTCTCCGCCGTCTCCATCGACCTCACCGCCATCTCCATCAACCTTGCTGTCTCCTATGATGAGGAGGGAGTAGTTCATCCCCGGGGCTAAGGGCTCTACCGGTAGCTATGTGGTTCACCTCTCTCTCCCATGATGTGATCTTTATGTGATCGTGAGCTTTGTATCATGTTGAACAAGTACATGTTATTATTCAGATATTTTGTGTACTCTAGCAATGTTATTAAAGTAATCTATTCCTCCTGTTATGGTGTAACGGTGACAGTGCGTGCATCATGGTGGTACTTGGTTTAGGCTATGATTGTGATCCCTTGTGGATTATGAGAATAATTATTGCTATGATAGTTTGAGTGATCTATTCCTCCTTTCATGGTGTAAAGGTGATAGTGTGTGCACCGTGTTAGTACTTGGTCTAAGTTGCAATGATTTCTATCTTGAATTGTGATCTGATTTGGATATCTCTATGAGTGGTGTTTGTCAAGTACTTGATGAACTTTAAGGGGTGCTTCTGTAGCCACTACACAATGATTAGTGTTATTCAATAGGAGAGTAATTTAGAGTACCTTAGCAAGAGAAGTTACTTGTTCATTCATGTTATATTGTTGGGAGTGTGTCCACTAGTGAAAGTATGATCCCTAGGCCTTGTTTCCAAGCTTTGCATATCGTTTACTTGCTGTTTTGTTACTTGTTTGCTCGCAGCGATATTTATTTCACATCACGTTTGCTACTTATAATCATCTATACCACTTGTATTTCACTATCTCTTCGCCGAACTAGTGCACCTATACATCTGACAAGTGTATTGGGTGTGTTGGGGACACAAGAGACTTTCTGTATCGTAATTGCAGGGTTGCTTGAGAGGGATAGCTTTGACCTCTAACCTCCCTGAGTTCGATAAACCTTGGGTGATCCACTTAAGGGAAACTTGCTGCTGTTCTACAAACCTCTGCACTTGGAGGCCCAACAAGTGTCTACAAGAATAGAAGTGCGTAGACATCAACCGACTAAGCATGTCCACATGGATGAGTATATGTACAAAAATGAAAGCAAATAGAGTTCATACCAGTCTCTTACCACATCTCGGATTGTCGTATGTCGTCATTATTGCTCTTCACTTGTGTGGCTTGAATAATATAAAGTGAATACCAAGCTCCAATAGAGTAACGGGAGACTGAACTCTGCAACAAACTTTACAAAACTAAAGAAGAACAACAAATATTTTTTGGGTTTTCGATTTTTGAAACAAAAGCAGAAGGAAATAGCAAACGAAGCAAAATATTTTTGGATTTTTCAAATATTAAACCGAAAATAGCAAGTAAAGCAAACCAAAGGTAGCAAACTTAAAAGACAAACAAAGAGAAACAACGAAAATATTTTTGGTCTTTTTGTGTTTTGGAAAAGTAGAAATAAGAACAAGAACACTAGAGAAAGCGAAACATGGATATACAAAGGACCGACAAAATATGATATGTAGATGAGTGAATCGTCGGCGTACCTCCCCCCAAGCTTAGGCTTTTGGCCTAAGTGGAGATCAATTTCGATTCTGATAGCTGCCCCAGGCTGGTGGGTCATCATAGATGTAATTGTACCCCGGCTCTCGTGAAGATGAATCTGATGGCGCATAGTCATAATAAGGTTGCTCATATGGGAAATTCGTAATGTTGGAGGGCTGACCCGACTCCTCGGCGCCCTCCTCATCATGCACAGGTGGCGGGTGCTCCTCTACGTACGCATCAAGCTCATCTTCCATAAGCGACCATCCATTCCTTCTCCTGTGAAGCTTCTTTCTTGACAAATCTCCTCGTATAGTTCTAACAATAGCCTAGGTTGTCCCCTTATCTTCTCAAGCGATCCCCACTGTGGTACTCTAATAGCTGTACAGAAAACATCCAGAGGCAAGTCCACAGATTTGTTATAAATTTTATAATGAACCATGGGGTTAGAAGTGGACCAACTAAATCTAAAATCCTGCACCACAGACATTGTTAGTTTAACATATTGGGGAGGTTCACCCTCGACAAAATATTCTAATCCTGCATTAGAGAGTAAGGTTTGAAAATCCTGCATAATTCCGGCAGCATTCATGAACTCTGAGCATGGATAGTGTGAGGGAAAGACCTTCTCTTCACGGTGAACTTTTATAACTTCATGCACTTCTAGTTCATGTTGAGAGAGTTGATAAGCATTCTCCTCCATTTCTGAAATTTTTAACAAACCTCAAAAAATATGATTTTGAGACAAGCAAATGTAGGAAACTATTATAGTGGGTTACTAGAGAGCTAACATGCATCAAAATAACAATTCTAAGCAATAGAACAAGCATGCATACTCATTTATACTGTCACCTATAAAGCTAAAATACTCAAGAAATACTTCACCAAAAGAAATTCTACTTGGACAAGCGGATGAGTCACATACCGGAGAACAAATACTCCAAATTTCAGTAGAAATGTTGGGCTGAGCAAGGAGATCGAAAAATCAAGGTGAAGAACAGCAAGAACTCGGGTTTGAGCTGAGTGTGTCGTTATTTTCGGGAGAGAGAAAGAGCAGGGGAAGAAGAGATAAGTGAGGGGCCAGGTGGGCCCCTCACACACCAGGGTGGCGCGGCCAGGGCTGGGCCACGCCACCTATATGTGAGGTGGCATGGCAGCCCCTCCTGGTGCCTCCCAGGTGTCTCTCTGCTCCATTTTTGACATAAAAATTTATAAAGAATTTTCTAGAATTTTTCGAGAAACTTTATTTTCGAGGATTTTTCAGGAATTGGCGGATCGATAAAACTCGGAAAGACGAAGATGAAATGATTTCAAGCAAATCAAAACCAAGCATGCAGCAGCTCTAAGATACTCTTAATCATGTAACTAAACTGAAGGAATAAAATTGATGAAAGTAAATACAAGTGAGGTGGAGCGGATGCGGTGAAAATGAAGTTTCGTTCATATAAAATCACTTTGTTAACAAGGTTGATCAAGTCTTATTCCCAAACTACCTTTATATGAGGCAAAACTTTGCACTTCACTAGAATGCTTATGTTACCTCAACTCTGATAGGCATAGTCCCAATCATAACAATTTTATATTCTTCCTTGGGCTTTCGCTCTGAACAAATAATTTGACCAACTCTGATGGTCTCAACATCCTTGACGGAATTTAGAGCATTCTTCCTATCAATCTTCTTGGGAAAATAGACCGTATAATCTTTATCATTAATATTAAAAGTGACTTTTCCTTGATTGCAATTAATAACAGCACCTGCAGTGTTTAGAAAAGGTCTTCCAAGAATAATAGACATATTATCATCTTCAGGCATTTCCAACACAACAAAATCAGTCAATATTAGACAACTGTTAGCAACTTGAACAGGAACATTTTCACATATACCAATAGGAATAGTAGTAGACTTATCAGCCATTTGTAAAGATATATCAGTTGATACCAATTTTCTAGATCAAGTCTCTTATAAAGAGAAAAAGGCATGACACTAACTCCAGCTCCCAAATCACATAAAGCAGTTCTAACATAGTTATTTTTAATGGAGCAAGGAATAGTAGGTATACCTGGATCTCCAAGCTTCTCTGGAACTTTACCATCAAAAGAATAATTAGCAAGTAGTGTGGAAATTTCCTCTCTAGGAATTTTCCTTTTGTTAGTGACAATATCTTTCATATATTTTGCATAAGGGGGCATTCTAATAGCATCAGTCAAAGGAATTTGCAAAAATAAAGGTCTCATCCATTCACAAAACCTGTTGTAGTGTTCTTCTTCCTTGGACTTGTGTTTCTTACAAGGAAAAGGCATTGGTTTCTGTACCCAAGGTTCTCTCTCTTTACCATGCTTGTTGGCAATGAAGTCTTCTTTGGTGTACTTTGCATTTTTATCAATTTTTTCTGGTTCCTCTTCAACTTCTTCTTTATCGGAAGCATCTCCTGGTTCAGTTTCAGCATCAGAAATAGAAACACTGTTAGGATCTTTACCTGCATCAGATGATTCTGCAGTTGTTTTATGCTTCTTCTTCTTCTTCTTCTTCTTCTTAGAAGGAATATCATCACTTGCAGTTCGTTGAGAATCTTGCTCGAACCTCTTAGGATGTCCTTCAGGATATAATGGATCTTGAGTAGCAGCGCCACTTCTTGTGCGTATTTCACATGCTTGCTTCTCTCTTGCAACATTAACTAGCAAGTCTTTTTGCACCTTGGTAAGCTGATCAATTTGTGTTTGAACCATTTGAAAATGTTTAATAAGTATCTTCACATCATTGGTGGTTCTCTCCACAATATCCTGCAACTTGTTAATAGCTCTAGAATTTTCCAACAAATGATTATGCACCATTCTATTAAAATTTTCTTGCTTAACAATAAAATTATCAAATTCATCTGAGCATTGATCAGGAGGTTTAGTATAAGGAATATCTCTTTCATCAAAGCGTTGGAGAGAGTGTACCTCAATAGTGGACGAGTGAGGGATTGGCTTACATAATTCTTCTATAGGAGGTAAATTCTTCACATCTTCGGTCTTAATACCTTTCTCCTTAAGAGATTTCTTAGCTTCCTTCATAACTTCATCATTTAATTCAATGATCCCTCTCTTCTTCAGCGTAGGCTCTGTAGATGGTGCAGGGGTTGGTGCTGGTGTTGGTTCAACTAGAGTCCAATCATCATGATTCAGGCTTATTTTAGCCATTAATTCTTCAGCATCAGCCGGAGTTCTTTCCCTGAAAACACAACCAGCACAACTATCCAAATATGACTTAGATTCATCCGTTAGTCCATTATAAAATATATCAAGGAGTTCATTTTTAGGCAATGGTTCTTTAGGCAAAGCTCTAATTAAAGAACAAAACCTTGTCCAAGATTCAGGCAATATCTCTCCTTTTCCCTGTTCAAAATCAAAGATTTTCTGCACAGCAGCATATTGAGCACTAGCAGAAAAATATTTCTGAAAGAAAGCATTAACCAAAGCAATAGGACTAGTAAGAGATCCAGGAGACAAACTATTAAACCAAGTTTTAGCTGCATCTTTCAATGAGAAAGGAAAAATCTTAGCAACAAAGTAAGTGCGGAGCTTAATATCATCAGAAAACAAATTACTCAAAGTAGAAAGCTCATTCATGTGCCCCATAGCACTCTCATCCTTAGTACCACAAAAAGGAGTTTTCTCAACAATAGATATGTAAGATAAATCCAATGAGAAATCATAATCCTTGTCTCTAATATTTATGGGAGAAGCAGCAAACTTAGGATCAGGAGACAAATTATATCTAACAGAACGTCTTACAAGAAGTTCTCTAACATTACCAGCATTATGAGCAGCACGTGCTTCAGCAATAAAATCATCATTAAGCTCAATATAAGCATCATCATCATAATCATCACTAGAACATTCCCTTGACTCAGGTGAACTAACAGGTGTAACAGTGGTGTTTCCCAACTTAGCTCTAAAAAGGAGCCTAGTGAACCACTCTCATCAAGCACAGTAGAAGTATCATCTAAATTATCAGTGGCATTTTCAATCTCAGCAGAAGTAGTAGCAGTAGCGTGTGGGTGTGGTGGTGTAAGCAACTTACTCATAACAGACGGTGAATCAAGAGCAGCAGAGGTGTTGAGAGTCGTACCTTTTCTTGTAGTGGATGGTAATATAGGAACTTTTCCATCACGAGGTTTACCCATGATGAAAAGGATTGCAGCGAACAATATGAATACCAAGTGAACTTACAAGTAAAGCTATGCTCCCCGGCAACGACGCCAGAAAATAGTCTTGATGACCCACAAGTATAGGGGATCGCAACAGTCTTCGAGGGAAGTATTACCCAAATTTATTGATTCGACACAAGGGGAGCCAAAGAATATATGTAAGCCTTAACAGATGAGTTGTCAATTCAGCTGCACCTGGAAACAGTCTTGCTCGCAATGGTTTATCAGTAGCAACAGTTTTATAGTGGTGACAGTAGTGAAACAGTAACAACAGTAGTAAAATAGAAGCGGTAATAGTAACAGTAGTAAACAGTAGGAACAAATACTGTAGGCATAGGGATGGATTACGGGCGTTGCATGGATAAGATAATTCATGAAATCAATGAGACATGGGCATTGCAGATAAATAATGATAAAGCATCCTAGTACAAACAATCATAGGCATGTGTTCCGTATATAGTCGTACGTGCTCACAAGGAGAAACTTGCACGACATCTTTTGTCCTACCAGCCTGTTGCAGCAGGGCCTCAAGGGAAACTACTGGTAATTAAGGTACTCCTTTTAATAAAGTACCAGAGCAAAGCATTAGCACTCGGTGAACACATGTGATCCTCACATCATAGCCATCCCCTTCGGTTATCCCAATTTCTGTCACTTTGGGGCCTCGGGTTCTGGACAACAATATATGTATACAACTTGTAGGTAAGACCATAAACAACAAGTATCATCATAGAAATAATTTTTCAGATCTGAAATCATGGCACTCAGGCCCAAAGTGACAAGCATTAAGCACAACAAGTTGCAACAATGTCATAGGCACTAAATAAAGATACTAGGCACTATGCCCTAACAATCTCATATCAAATTACATGAATGATCTCATCCAATCCCTACCATCCCCTCACCTATAGCGGGGGAATAACTCACACATGGATGGGGGAGTCATGGACGGTCGATGGAGTGACGTCGGTGATGATGGTCATGAAGATCTCCTCCAAATCCCCGTCCCGGCAGGGTGCCAGAACAGAGTTTCTGGTTCCGAATCGCGGTTTCTGATGGCGGCGGCGCAGTGGAAGTCTATCTGGGAAAAACGCCATCTCCCCGATATTATTATGTTAGGGGGTATATGTAGGCGAGAGGGGAGGTCGAGAGGGCTGCTGAGGCCTCCTCACGCCAGGGTGGCGCGGCCAGAGCTGGGCCGCGCCACCTGTTTGTGAGGGCCCCTTGAGCCTCCTCTCCGTTCCGTCTTCTGGCTCCGTGGGTCTTCTGGTGAAATAGGATTTTTGATGATTTTTCCCAAATTTTTACTGAAAGTTGATTTCTACACAAAAACAAGACACCAGAGCAATTCTGCTGAAAACAGCGTCAGTCCGTGTTAGTTATATTCAAAACACATAAATTAGAGGAGAAACAATAGCAAAAGTGTTCGGGAAAGTAGATACGTTTTGAACGTATCAGTTCCTTGAAGAAAAATTCAGTCCTGAATAAAAATTTTGGACAATCATCCAAATAGTCAGTCCATGAGTGGGGCAATTCTTTATCATAGATTTCATACTTTCCCAAGCTTGAGCAACATGTTTATTGTCAAACTGACTAAACTTCATAATATTGCTACGCAGAGATATAATTTTAGCAGGAGGATAATATCTACCAATGAAAGCATCCTTACACTTAGCCCATGAATCAATACTATTCTTAGTCAAAGATAGCAACCAATCTTTATCTTTTCCTCTCAAAGAAAAAGGAAATAACTTGAGCTTAATAATATCACTTTCTACATCCTTATATTTCTGCATCTCACATAGCTCAATAAAATTGTTGAGATGAGCTGCATCATCTTCAGTACTAGCACCAGAAAATTGCTCTTTCATAACAAGGTTCAATAAAGCAGGCTTAATCTCATAAAAGTTTGCAGCAGGAGCAGGTGGCGCAATAGGAGTGCAGATAAAATCACTATTGTTCGTGCTAGTAAAGTCACACAACTTGGTGTTTTCAGGATTAGCCATTTCAACAAAAATAAAAGTAGACAAGTAAAAACAACTATCAAGGATTCTATTTTTTTTTGGATTTTTGGTATAAAACAATGCAAGTAAAAATAAATCAAGTAAAGCAAAACAATAAACCAAAGTAAAGGATGTGTGTGCGAAAAACTCCCCTTGCAGAAGTCTTCTACTTCCTCCCCGGCAACGGCGCCAGAAAAAGAGCTTGATGCGTGGTAAATGACCAGCCCGTTGGGAACCCCAAGAGGAAGGTGTGATGAATATAGCAGCAAGGTTTTTCCCTCAATTAAGAAACCAAGGTTTATGATTCAGGAGAGGAGAGACAAACGATTGAAGGTGATGCGGACTGGCTTAGCGACAGCTTCAGACAATTTATATATGGCGCCTCGTCCAAGCTTTGCTTTGCTAGCAGCAACGTGGAACCTGCACACAACACAACCAAATACTTTGTTCCCAACTTGCGATGAGGTTGTAAATCTCACCGGTTTGCTTGAAACAAACGGTATGAGCGTATCGAGTGGAAAGTGATAATAGTATGCGAGTAAAGTAAACAGTGCGAGTAAAGTAAACAGGTGATAGCAATATGATGGAAATAGGACCGGGGTCCACAGTTCACTAGTGGTGTCTCTCCATAAGATAAATAACACATGCTGGGTAAACAAATTACAGTTGGGCAATTGATAGAATAAAGATAAACGTGATATGTCAAGAAGATCACTATGTGATTTACTCTGGGCATTACAACAAAATACATAGACCGCCATCCAACTGCATCTATGACTAATAATCCACTCCCGGGGATATCATCCGAACACCCCATGAGTATTAAGTTGCGAACAACAGATAATTGCATTAAGCAAAGTGTGTAATGTAAACAAAGCATATGCCCTTGAGCATATGAATGTTGTTTTCTCCCTAGTAGCAACAGCACATCTACAACCTTAGAGGTTTCTGTTACTCCAAGAGGGGGTATTTATGCTCGATAGTGGGTTCATGCCTCTATTTAACCTGGGGGAGTGACAGAAACCTCTAATGTTGTAGATGTGATGTTGCTACTAGGGAGAAAACAATATTCATATGCTCAAGGGCATATGCTTTGTTTACATTACACACTTTGCTTAATGCAATTATCTATTGTTCGCAACTTAATACTCATGGGGTGTTCGGATGATATCCCTGTGAGTGGATTATTAGTCATAGATGCAGTTGGATGGCGGTCTATGTATTTTGTTGTAATGCCCAGAGTAAATCGCATAGTGATCTTCTTGACATATCACGTTTATCTTTATTCTATCAATTGCCCAACTGTAATTTGTTTACCCAGCATGTGTTATTTATCTTATGGAGAGACACCACTAGTGAACTATGGACCCCGGTCCTATTTCCATCATATTGTTATCACCTGTTTACTTTACTCGCACTATTTACTTTACACGCATACTTTCACTGCTTTCCACTCGATACGCTCATACCCTTTGTTTCAAGGAAACCGGTGAGATTGACAACCTCATCGCAAGTTGGGAACAAAGTATTTGGTTGTGTTGTGTGCAGGTTCTACGTTGCTGCTAGCAAAGCAAAACTTAGACGAGGCGCCATATATAAATTGTCTGGAGTTGTCGCGAATCTTGCAAGCATCACCTTCAGTCATTTGTCTCTCCTCTCCTGAATGATAAACCTTGGTTTCTTAACTGAGGGAAAATCTTGCTGCTATATTCATCACACCTTCCTCTTGGGGTTCCCAACGGGCTGGTCATCAACCACGCATCAAAGACAAATGTGGTTTTATATGTTTGACCTCTTATAGAGTTGGAAGTCTTATGCCTGATGCATGCAAAATTCATGCATGAACTTTGTAGTTTATTGATGCATATTCAAACATATTAAGATGTTATTAGTTGCTATAATAATATTTTACATTGATTTATGCGCATTTTTCCATCGATCCCCCTTATTTTGGTTATAACTCTGCACCTTTTTTATGTATTTTGTCATTTTGGGAACCTTCCCAAACTCAAATTGACCTGCGATTTTTCGAGTGTTAATATTTTATCATGGAAACCTTCTGGAGCACAAGAAGTCAATAAGGGGGTCCACGAGGCCCAAACTAGCACTGGTGGCGCGGGCCCTAGGATAGGCCGGGCCATAGACACCATTTGGACGTCGAGGCTCCAATGCCATCCATCTTCGTCTCATACTGCTCAGCTTGACCTAAAACGAATAGATAAAGACCCCCCCACCCCCAAGGCATTCCCTAGAGGAGGCGTCGAAGAAACATGAAACACAGAAATAGAGGATGTTCTAGCAAAGATTGGAGGGGGAAACACCGCCGGAGTCGTCCCTGGACGCTTCTCCAAACTCGCCAACATGACCACCATCGACACCTCCATGAAGAGGGAGTAGTCCACCTCTAGACTATGGGTTTGTGGCAGTACCTTGTTCTATTTCTCTCTTATGCTCTTGTGTTATAACGAGTATATTAGCTAGGCATAAAATTCCATGCTCAACATATATTTCCAGCATGCTAGGTTTTGAAGTTTGACCATGAATCTCATATTGCTTTCAAGCTTCTACGCTAGAGTTTTTCCCTTTGCTTTTTGAACATAGCAAACTACCACAGAAGGTACTACAGAAAATTTGGCAAACCGAACTCAGTTCAAAAATGCTGGTTCTAGCTTAACCATTGTTCAGGTAGTCATTTACCTTGAAATTATTTAGATAGGACCGCAGTATCAAATTAAGGTATATACAGGATATTTACTATAAACTACGTGTTACAGGGTTTGTGTATCCATATTAGATTTATGTGATAATTTTGCGTATCATTTGTTGTTTTGCTTTTACATATGTATGGAGATTGGTAAATGAGTTCTTTTTTCTTATAACTACAAATGCATCTGCAGGGCTCAGCAGATGTCATGAATGGGGTTAGAAGAACACTCCATCTGCAGGGCTCAGCAGATGTCATGAATGGGGTTAGAAGAACACTCCAACATTGCTGCGGTATGTAAGATGCTCTTGTAACTGTGGAGAAAGAAAAGACAGAGTGGTCTCTGGGTGAAAATGCAAGTTTGTTGTTGATTTTGTTTCTTGACATTTTCATTAGCAAATGGCTTGTGATCAGGGTATATATTCTGAGAACATGTATGGTGCTACGTGTTTGAAATAAGAATTCATTTGAAATTGTGTTAATACAAAATTAAGAGTGATGTTTGGACTAAAATTGCATGGTAGTGAAATTGAAGATGCAAGCTACAATCTGAGAGATGCATTCATAACAGACATAGCTAATTCAAGAAATCCTTTGATATGATACTTGTACAGAGACATAAGATAGAATAGGTGTGTAAATTCAGGTCACATTGGTGTATAAAAAGTACCAGTGCGATATGGGCTATTTAAGGTTGCTGCCTTTGTGTTTTATCTCTTGCTGATCATCACCATGTATTCAATTACTGAAAGGACATAGTTTTAATTCCAGCTAGGGTTTAATCTTTGTAAAACAAAGTGTATACATTCATTTCTTGATCAAGGATTCAATTAACTGCACTCAGATTCTAAAAAAAAATCACGCCTAAAGAAAAATCCATTGGTGGAGTCGAAGTGCTTGGGCCTGCATCTAAAAATTCTATAGTATTAGGTTTTGTATACTGCTATTTTAATTTTAATTAGAACAATTTTTTCTCTGTGGCTACAATGCCGCCTCAGATCTGTCTTTGCGCCAGTGGCGCAACGGATTGGCAGAATCAGGATCTGGCATCTTTTTATGTAGAGAATGTGTAGGATGGTTATCATATCTTTCAGTTTGGTTATAATAAAGCTGGGTAGCTGCAACACAATGGTTAACTATTTAATCATCCAAAACCCCTTTGGTTGGGAGGGTCAACACCAGCTCAAATTGCCAGTGTTTACACTGAAATTTTGCATGCCTAAATGTGGGGTGTTCGTAATGCCCCTCCTTTGTACCTATGTGACACCGCTGGAAAATTTGCATTGCCATATTGTGAGAATAGAATGTTCCTTATTTGTTGGACTCATTTTTTGTTTGAATTAAGTTACCAGGATTTTGTGGTACTCCAATTATTTTAGCTTTCTCCTACTATCGAGTGTGTTGCTATATGATACTTACCTTTTGTGGAATTCACAACATCACATGCAGATTTAGCATGAACAGGTTAATGAATATTTCATCATTGATTTTGAACTTTCACAACCCTAAAAAATCAATGAATCTCAATCGCACACATTGACACATAGCAATATTAAAAACATGATTAAACTTATGGTTTCAATATTGTCTTGATTCTGCCAAGTGCGCGATAGCGCAACAGGTCATCTAGTTTTTATAAAAAGAGTTGGTTACCGACCTTATGTCATGGCCTTAGCATCAACAAAAACTAAATAAACAAAGATGTAACCAAGAGTAAAGCTGTGCGAGGTGGTGCATCTGCTAGCATTTCTTTCATATAGCACGACATGGTCACGAGAAGGGCGTAAGTGTCTCTCTAGCCAACTGCGAGCCCCTTCCGTGCTAAGGAAAGAGGGATATGCTGAAAAGTTGTAATTGATCCATTTTCATTAATTATATCACTGATTCACTTCCTTATTTCTATGCATTAGTAAAAGATAACGGGAATTTTTTGTTGTATACAAGTAAAGGCGGGGGTGATCCAGGGAATTATCCCTAGAGAACGACGCACAACACCCTCCTTGTGAGAAGCGCCAAATTTAGTGGAAATGCACTTTTGACAGTGTGTATATATGCTCCCTTTATATGCAAAGTAAATAAACTGTTAAGAAATTTAGGAAGAAATATATGCATGTATACCTCCACATTCTACATGCTTGTACAAAATTTCCTGAATAACGGATATTTTTCATGACTTCTACAAAAAAAGACAAAAAAACGCGTCGCGAAAAGGCTTATTATAGTATAAGTTTTTCAATTTTACATAGACCATAAAACAATTTGGTTTTTCCTCAAACGACTTCGTGGACACGTAGAATATGCAGATGTATACAAAATATTTTTAATTTTCTTATATTTAAAATATATCAATTTTTTTAATAAAGAGTGCATATACACCCAAGAGCAAACAAATCATGTCCCGAATTTAGCCCGTCGAGTACTACTCATTTACGACATATCCCACTAAGCTGGGGAATCAGACACTGGTGCCACTAGACGGCCACCTGGAATTATTATTTGTGTGACTTACCTTTCTGAACCTTTCGTAGACTGTCTCTCTAGTATCAGCCCTCAGAATTTCCCCAGAAGGTCGCAGCAAACCTGTATGTGTTGCTTCACTGCCGGCGCAGCAAACCGACTAAACGACCACTACGGGGATGGTGCCTCACCTGCCAAAGTTGACCCGATTTCATATCTGGCAAGGGGTGCCGCTGGCACTGGCGTTGGCGCTATCATTGATAATGTTTTCCTCAGAACAATATCAGATGCAAATCTTCTATACCTAACCAATCCCAGACCTATGGCAGCGCCTTGATTGGATGGGAATTCTAAAACGTCGTGGCTAGGTTACCACCAGTTGTGGCTTCATAACTAACCCGGTGATGTAATCGATGTCATGTACGGGCGATCTTGCCGTTGCAAGTTAATGGAATGACAGCGTTCTATCTAAAATAATAATAATTCGGCAGTATATTATAGCTGAATGTAGGTACGTGCTCGCGATTTGCATGCTTGTTAGTTCTCAACCAATTGATCCTTTTTTGTAATTAATTGAAGTTGTCATATGGATACGTCTGAGCATGATTGATACGCCATAGATTGTGGTGCAGGAGTGCGATTCCACAATGAATTTGCTCACATGGGTTCGTTGACCAAGTTAAGTTGTGCTGAAATATTTGAGCCATGAGGCTATCCATGTAGGCGAGATATGGTTCTCCCTAGAGGACACATACCACATTTTAATGGTTCCCGCATTTTTCATGTCTACTTTTACTTCATGCCGCATCGTGAGATATTGATGTGTCATATGTAAAAAAAAACTTCTGTACATGGCTAAAATGGCTCGTCACGCACGATTTATAAAATCGTTACTATACATGGGTGTGCGATGCATATATATCACATACTCTTTATTTATCCGTGTTAAAGTCAAATGGTCTTTTCTTCAGCAAACACTCAGAATGAAAGGCTTTTCTGATGAGTGGCGCGCACTCATTCATAGTTTTGTGTCAAGAGGTAGTGTGGCAATTAAGGTCAATGATGACACAGGCCATTTCTTCCAGACTAAAAAAGGTCTAAGACAAGGTGACCCTTTATCACCCATGTTATTTAACATTGTGGCTGATATGCTGGCTATCATGATCGAGCGTGCAAAGGTTGATGGTCAAATTGAAGGTGTGATACCCCATCTTGTTGATGGAGGTTTATCAATCCTACAATATGCCGATGATACGATCCTTTTTATGGAACATGACTTGGAAAAGGCTAAAAATCTGAAATTGATTCTTTCAGCGTTTGAGCTTCTTTTAGGTTTAAAAATAAATTTCCATAAGAGTGAATTGTACTGTTTTGGCGAGGCTCAAAACCATACCCAGTTGTATGCTGAGTTATTCAGTTGCAATCAGGGTGAGTTTCCAATTAGGTATTTGGGTATCCCGATTCACTTTCGGAGATTAACAAACGCTGAATGGAAATCGGTTGAGGAAAGACTGCAATTACGCTTAATTAGTTGGAAAGGTAAGATATTGTCTATAGGAGGAAGATTAGTTCTCATAAATTTAGTCCTGTCAAACATGGTACTGTATATGTTATCCTTCTTCCTTCTACCCAAAGGAGTCTTAAAAAGGTTGGATTTTTTCCGATCAAGATTCTTTTGGCAAGGTGACAGCGAAAAGAAAAAATATAGACTGGCTAAGTGGAGTGTGGTTTGCCGGCCAAAAGACCAAGGGGGACTAGGTATTCAGGACCTTGAGGTTAAGAATACTGCCCTCCTTGGGAAATGGCTCTTCAGACTTTTGTCTGAGGATGGGGTTTGGCAAACTCTTCTTAGACAAAAATATGTTGGCTCAAAAGCTCTATCACAGGTTTTTTGGAAACCTGGGGATTCACACTTTTGGGCCGGACTCATGGCAACGAAGAAATATTTCTTTGGTCATGGGAGATTTTCGATCAAGGATGGGTCTGAGGTACGGTTCTGGGAGGATAAGTGGCTAGGTTCCACTTCACTCCGTGAGCAGTACCCGGCATTGTATGGAATTGTGCGTCATAAGGGTCTTACAATTGCCCATGTTTTGGAGACCAGACCTCCAAATGTGACGTTCAGGAGGAATTTATATGGTCCTAGGCTTGTTTCTTGGGAGGCCTTGCTTCAACGCTTGGCTAATGTCCATTTAACAGATGGGAGAGATGAATTCCATTGGAATCTTCATGAGAGTGGTAAATTCTCAGTTGCTTCTATGTATAATGCTTTAATCTTAATAGACTTACCAGTCTTAGATAATAAGAAAATCTAGAAGATGAAGATACCGCTTAAAAACAATTTTTTTTGCATGGTATCTTCGTCGAGGGGTTATTCTTACTAAAGATAATCTTATTAAGTGGAATTGGCATGGGAGTAAGATGTGTGTTTTTTGCACTCATGATGAGACGATAAAACACTTGTTTTTCCAATGCAACTTTGCACGTTCCATATGGTCAGTCATCCAAGCAGCTTGCCAGCTTCAGGCTTGTATCCACCAACTAGTATTGCCAATGTCTTTGGAAACTGGGTTCATGGTATTGATTACAAGTACATAATTCTTCTTAGGGTGGGCGCGATGGCATTAATTTGGTTGCTCTGGCTATGTAGGAATGACAAAGTTTTTGATAATAAAAATTCTTCACTCTTGCAGGTCATTTACAGATGCACGGGCACTCTCCGGCTATGATCACAGCTTCACAGCACAGAGGACCACGGTCTCTTTTCGGAGGTGTGTACGCGCCTGGAGGATACGGCGAGACACATCTTTTCGCTTCATGGATGGCAGCATAATCTTCGGATTGGCCCTCCGCCAGCTTAGGCGTCTTACAATTTCTCATTCTGATATGTAATTCGCCTAGTTTATTTATTGTAAATTTTTAGACCTTCTGTGTGTCGGCTGTGTGCATCTTGTTATGCAGAGGCCGGGTGTAATACTTAAGACATTTTTAAGTAATAAAAGCCCTTTATCGAAAAATTTATCCGTGTTAGATAGGCCTCTACAACTCACACGCTTTCTACCGCAAAAACATTTAGAAAACGGAGGGACTTCGCTGATATTTTTGTCTACCCGATTATTGGTGGTATGAAAAGATCTTAAATGTTAGTTGAACCAGTCGTGTGTTATACTCATTTCGTAGAATTTAGTTGCAAACTTTATGTTTCTTATTGCCAACATTACACATATTTTTTACAATGCACAATTTATCATTTATCGCTAGAGCAACATAGCTGATATATACCTACATATACCGGTAACCCATAACTCAACATTGCATGCAAAGACAGTAGCAACTCTAATGTAATTTTTATTGCAGAGCTGATACGTCATATGTATACATTTTTTTTGTGACAAAAGAGAATGATACACAAAATAGGAGAACACTTAGCTATTATTCGTTATGTCGTTGTCGCTGTGACTAATATACTTTGCAATGATAAAAATAGGTTTCTTCACTTATCCTTGCATACCCATCGTGGTGTACCACGCTATATATAGCTTGAACACTTCATCCGTGCACATACTCTAGAACTACGGGGATGAAGTTATATTTCTCCACCTATCCATTTGTAACCATCCGTGCACATACTATAGAACTACTAGGAAAATCCTTATAGGGGTCAACCAATATTTTGATGCCACGCCGCTGCACATGACAGCGGCGTGGTAAATACTATCGCGCCACCATTGTATACTTGTCGACGGCGTGACAGCACAGCGAACCACGCCTAGTTAGTGGGCCCGAACATGTGGCAAACCAGGGTCAGAATCATGGCGTAGAACGGACCTGCCGCGCCACATGTAGCATGCGTACAACCCATATGGTTGCATGCGTACTATGCCAAATACCGCGAAACAATTAGGTCTCACACGACCTGTCGCTCCATGTTCTGGTCGCGCAAAAGACGGATGCGTTGCAGAGCAGGCCTTCCTTGTTAGCGGCGGAAAACAAACTGACGATCAGCATTGTTTAATTAACTCACCTTGAATTCAACAAGGCCGTTGTGCCATCGTTTGCACCAACTAGTTGGAAAAAGCCTACCGCTTAAGCACCTGTTATAGGCTATTTTAGCCATTGTTGGTGCACTAATAGTGCGCCAGTGATAATCAGTTCTCCCTAGTGCACCTATCGTGCACGAGCGATAATCAGTTACTGCTGGCGCACGAGCCTGGCTGTAGAGATAAGTGGTTACTACTGGCGCACCAGGCTGGTGCGTCAGCAGTAAAATTTTAAAAATCTAAAAATATTTTTAATTTTTTTTAAAAAATCAACAAATTAAAAAAATTCTAAAAACTAAATATTTTTAAAATGAAAATATTTGAATTTTTTAACATTTAATTGCACCAGGAATACCATTTTGTTAGCATTAGGAACAACGACTTCCCGCTCGGTCATATATCCTCAAATCGCTTCAAGCATAGCACGTTTAACTTTGATCTATTGGAAACACCTACCCCAGCTCAAGTCCTTATAATATTAGTATCACATAAATCCTCTTAAGCCGTATGTGTGTGTGTATATACATGTCTAGATGTGTGTGTGTATGTGTGTGTATATATACGTATGTATATATGTATGTGTGTGTTGGTGTGTATGTGAATATGTGTGATTAAATTTATAATTTTTTTGAAATTTTGAACAATTATAAAAAAAATTAAAAATTTCAAATCAATCAAAAATTCCTAAAAATTAAAAAATGGAAGATTTTGAAAAAAGATAAGAAAATCCTAACATTTAGAAATGAAAAAAAATTAAAAAAACTAAAACTCTAAAAATCCCATAATGGACACACGCATGGCCCTTGGGATGGTGAGGACGCCACGGAGGCCATTTTCTGTTTCCCACAAAAAGTGCATTTTCCATTTTTGAAGTACCAAATTGGGTTTTTTGTGCGGCAGCTATCGAAACGGCTAATGGAAAGTTGTGCACAACAGACCACATAATATTAGACCGCTTAAGATACGCATATCAGCTCTTGTTTCGACACATAAACCTTTGGAGGTATATTTTAAGATTTGTGCAAGTTCCTGCCGATTTTGCTCGAAGCAGGGTGAATTTGCACTTTAGCGTTAATAAAACGAGCTCCTAATTTTTTGCAAAAATCATTTTTGAAACCGCAACACATAATTTCTTCACTAAACTTTGACTGTTAAAGCGGGACTATGCCCTGCCTGGCTGCAAGGGGGAGTTTTTGTGCGTCATCATTTTATGTGGGTCCCAAATCGGGCGTAACTAATTTAAAAGAAATCAAAAAATGTGATACGTTTGTGTGGCGTCTTTTTTATGTCACCTAGATGCGGGAAAACGTCAAACCTTGAGAAGCACTTTACTAGAAAGTTCCTTCACATAAATGACCTACCATATTCGAGGTTGCATGGCTTTTAGGTCAAATGAACTAGGTATGGCCCTCATCTTGGAATAGTTTGCTGGAACAAGGCCATATCAGACATATGTGTGGCCCTTGGAACACAGAGGAATGCCACAGAGGCTGTTTTTTTGTCCCACGGAAAGTGCGTTTTCCATTTTTGGAGTGCCAAAATCAGGATTTTTTGTGAGGCAACTACCAAAACGGCTAATCTAAAGCTGCGCGCAACACGCATAAATATTAGACCTCCTGAGATATGCATATCAGATCTTGTTTTGTACTTTAGCGCTAATAGGACAATCTCCTAATTTTTTGCAAACATCATTTTGTAAACCGCAACATATCATTTCTTCACTAAAATTTGACCGTTAAAGCGGGCCTCTGCAGCACCTGGCCACGAGCGGGAGTTTTCGCGCGTCGTTATTTCATGTGGGCCCTGAATCGGGTGTAACTAATTCAAACAAAATCAAAAAATGTGATACGTTTGTGTGGCGTCATGTTAAGTCAACTAGATGCAGGAAAAATTTAAACCTGGAGAAAAACAGCTTATCCGAAAGTTACTTCAGAGAAATAACCAACCATGTTCAAGGGTGCATGGCTTTTAGGTCAAACGGGCTAGGTAGGCCATATCAGACATGCGTGTGGCCCTTGGAACGGCAAGGAACGCCACAGATGCTAATTTTTCTGTCCTACGAGAAGTGTATTTTCCATTTTTGGAGTGCAAAATTGGGTTTTTTTGTGATGCAACTACCAAAACGGCTAATCGAAAGGTGGGCACAATATACCACATAAAATATTAGACCATCTGAGATATGCATATCAGCTCTTTTCGATGCATAAAGCTTTGGAGGTATCTTCTAAACTTTGCAGAAGCTCGTGCCGATTTCATGGGAAGCAGGCCTAAAATTGGGCATAACTAATTCAAACATATTCAAAAAAAATGTAATAAATTCATGTGGATTCATGAAATCTTACCTAGTTGCAAAGAAAAATGTCGTTATATGTGTTCACATTGGCTTTTTGGTAGCTACAGTTCAAAAAACCGTAGTTCTAGGACTCTGAATACAAAAAATGTGTGATTCATCCGGCGGAAACCCTAAACCTAGGTTCAAAATAGAAGTAAATACTAATGTACATGCGTGTGCCAAAAATTGTCTCAATCTAGAATATTTAGGGTGTTGAAAGTCATACCCTAGCTTAACCCCGTTAACCCTAGCCACAAAACCCCATCGAGGTAAAAATCACCAAATTCTAAGTTTGGTATTTTTCCCTAAAAGGGTCACATAAGATGACGCTATGCAAAAGTCCTGCGTTGTTTGGTTTTTTATTGGTTATGGTTTTCAGAGACCCGCCTATAATGACCCTAGCTGGGCCTGACCCCATACTATTGCTGGAACACCAAGGTAGTGCGCTAGTTGTAACTTTACCACTGGAGCACCAAATGTCGTGCGCCAGCAGTATATTGTTACTGTTGGTGCATCGAGCCGGTGCACACTACTAGGAAAACCCTTATCCATTGGCCCATTATCTACGGTGCATTACGTTTCGGTGCTCCACAGATAAGTAGCCGTGGCGCAACCTGTAGTATGCGCCACAGATACCACCTTATGCGTGGCGCACCAAACAAGGGGTGCGCCACGCATATGTGGGCCCCAACGAGCACCATACCCGGGGGTGTCAGGCCCCCACATCCGTGGCGCACGAAATGGGAGTGCGCTACGCATAGGGCAGAGATCAGTGGCGCACTACAGATCCATGCGCCACGGATATAAGTGGGTCCCTCCTTTGGAAAAGGTGGCAGGCATATCCATGGCGCACCCCTTGGGTGCGCCACTGATGTAGATATTTGTGGAGCACCATATTGATGTGCGCCACGGATATGTTGTGGTACCTACCACCATAAATGCATACATACACACACATATATGCACACATACATACACATATACACACATATATATGCACACATACACATACATATATACACATATATGCCATACACACACATATACACACATATACACACATATACACACTTATATATGCACATATGCACACATATACACACACATACACACACACATATACGCACATATATGCCATATGCACACATACACACACATATATACACATATATACACATATTTGCACACATATACACACATATACATACATATATGCACATATACACACACATATACACACATATATGCACACATATACACACATATATGCCATATACACACATATACAAACATATATACACACATATACACACTTATATATGCACACATGCATACATATACGCACACATACATACACATATACGTACATATATACCATATGCACACATACACACATATACACACATATATGGCATATGCATACATATACATACATATATACACACATATACACACATATACACACTTATATATACACATATGCACAAATATACACACACATACACACACATATACGTACATATATGTCATATGCACACATACACACACATATATACACATATATGCACATATATGCACATATACACACACATATATGCACACATACACACACATATACACATATATATGCACACATACACACACATACACATACATACACACACATACACACATATACACACATACACACACATATACACACATATATGCCATATACACACATATAAACACATATATGTACACACTTATATATGCACACATGCATACATATACACATATATACGCACACATACACACACATATATGCCATATACACACATACACACACACATATACACACATATATGGCATATGCATACATATATATACATATATACACACATATACACACTTATATATACCCATATGCACAAATATACACACACATACACACACATACACACACATATACGTACATATATGTCATATGCACACATACACACACATATATACACATATATGCACATATACACACATATATGCACACATACACACACATATACACATATATATGCTATATGCACACATATACACACATATATACACATATATACACACTTATATATGCACACATATACACACATATACGCACACATATACACACATATACACATATATATGCACACATACACACATATATATACATATATACACATATATGCACACATATACACACATATACACACATATATGCACATATACACACATATATGCACACATATACACACATATATGCCATATACACACATATACAAACATATATACACACATATACACACTTATATATGCACACATGCATACATATACGCACACATACATACACATATACGTACATATATACCATATGCACACATACACACATATACACACATATATGGCATATGCATACATATACATACATATATACACACATATACACACTTATATATACAAATATGCACAAATATACACACACATACACACACATATACGTACATATATGTCATATGCACACATACACACACATATATACACATATATGCACATATATGCACATATACACACACATATATGCACACATACACACACATATACACATATATATGCACACATACACACACATACACATACATACACACACATATACACACATACACACACATATATACACACATATATGCCATATACACACATATAAACACATATATGTACACACTTATATATGCACACATGCATACATATACACATATATACGCACACATACACACACATATATGCCATATACACACATATACACACACATATACACACATATATGGCATATGCATACATATATATACATATATACACACATATACACACATATACACACTTATATATACACATATGCACAAATATACACACACATACACACACATACACACACATATACGTACATATATGTCATATGCACACATACACACACATATATACACATATATGCACATATACACACATATATGCACACATACACACACATATACACATATATATGCACACATACATACACATACACATACATACACACACATACACACACATACACACACATATACACACATATATGCCATACACACACATATACACACATATATATACACACTTATATATGCACACATGCATACATATACACATATATACGCACACATACACACACATATATGCACATATATGCCATATACACATATACACACACACATATACACACATATATGCTATATGCACACATATACACACATATATACATATATATACACACTTATATATGCACACATGCACATATATACACACATATATGCACACATACACACACATATATGCACATATATGCACACATACCTACACATATATATACATATACATAATACATATACACATATACACATGTATACGCACATACACACATATATACACACAAGCACACATAGGCCTTAAGAGGATTGATATGATAGTAATATCAATAAGAACTTAGGTAGGTTCGGGATAGCTCATGCAAATAGAATAGAGAAGTTAAGCGTGCTCAGTCCGGAGTAGTCTAAGGATGGGTGACCTAGCGGAGAGTCAAGAAATTCGGTGTGATTTAAAAATATTCATCATGTGATAAAATCCTAAAAAAATTGAAATACAATAGTTTTTTCACATTATTTTGATTTTTATGATTTTCAAAAAAAAATTGGTTTTTTTCAATTTTTAATTTTTTTCGAAAAAAATAAAATAGAAAACATATATGTGGCGCACCAATTTTAATATCAGTGGTGCATCCTATCCGTGGCGCACCCCCTTCGGTGCGCCACAAATATTATGCGTGGCGCACGTAATAGGGTGCGCCACAGATATAATGCATATCCGTGGCGCACGTGGGCGTGCGCCACAGATAAAAATTACCTGTGGCTTGATATGCGTGGCGCATGCTAGGTGCGCCACTAAGCCCCAAAATGGTGCTCCACAGATAGGGTTTCTCCTAGTAGTGGCACCAAGCATAATTTAGGGTGGACCCCCTCACTTTGTGCCACCTAGTGGGCCCCACCCTAAATTACCCTTGGTGCATGGGCTTGGTGTGTCAGCAGTAACAATATACTACTGGCGCACCAAGATGGTGCGCCAGGTGTAACCTGGGGTAGGGCCCAGCAGGTAGCATCATGCGAGGGGGTCCACCCTGAATTACCCCTGGCCAACCGATTTGGTGCGCCAGCAGTAAAAATATACTGAGGGTGTACCAAGCTGGTGCTCCAGTGGTAATTTGGGGTGGGGCCTAGCAGGGGCACCATGCGAGTGGTCCATCTTGTAATACCCCTAGCGCACGAAGCCTGGTGCGCCAGGGGTAATTCATGATGGACCCCAGTGGCTGCCTTCGAAGCTTGGTCTAGCGAAATAACCCTGGTGCACCACTTATGGGTGCGCTAGGGGTATTTTCCTAAACCCGCATTCGAAGGCAGCCGCTGGGCCCCACAGGTGTTACTTCTGGCACACCGAAAATCTGGTGTGCCAGGGGTATTTTTACCACTGGAGCACCATACATTTGCGCCATTAGTATGCTTGCGGCTATATGCCTTTTCCTACTAGTGGCCCTCTCCTCTTCCCCTAGCAAAATAACCCTGGCGCACCACTCATTCGTGCGCCAGGGGTATTTTCCTAGACCCACATCCGGAGGCAGCCGCTGGGCCCCACATGTGTTACTTTTGGCACACCAAAAATCTGAAGTGCCAGGGGTATTTTTACCACTGGAGGACCATAAATGTGCGTCATTAGTAAGCTTGCGGCTATATGCCTTTTCCTACTAGTGGCCCTCTCCTCTTCCCCGAGCAGCGGCGCTGCATCTTCCCCATGCCGGAGCAAATGCCGCTCATTTTTAAGCAGATCCACCGACGAGGGCACCACAGACACCCTGCCCCTCTGAGCATGCGAGTGTCAAAGATGGTGAGCAGCTACGTAGCGGGAGGAAGAGGCGGCGGTCGTGGCTGTGGTGCTGGCAACATTGGTGGTGAACCGCTGGAGCCGGCGCTATGGCCGCGCTCCGTAACGGTGTCATCGGCTTACGACTAGCGGGCTTCGGTCTGCTTGTGCGCCAGACTGTCGGCTTTCCAGAGGCTAGAAAATCAGCGCCAGCGGGTACGCCATCCCACCATTGCCGGTTGGCGTCAACCTCAAGAACTTTATTCACCATCGCCGTGATGAGCTCCTGGAGGAGAACTGCAACAACCACAACTTCATGGCCGATTCTGAGCTCTGGCCCGCCGTCCTCTCCGATGAGCGCCTGGCGGCCATCGAGGCTACTGGGAGGTCAGCGCCGCCCTCCACGCTGGTCGCAAAGTGCCAATTCCTTGTGACTTCTTGGTACCAATAGATTCTTCTGCACCGATGGTGACAAGAGCAGCGTCGTCTTCCTCCTCTAGGGGGGTAAGTTTCCGCACTCCGGCCATTCACATGGTGGTGAAGGAGGAGGTTAAGTAGGAGGCAGTGTCGATGGAGGTGAAGCAGGAAGCGGTGCCAGAGGTCAAGCTAGAGGTGAAGGACGAGCCGCCTTCTCCTCCCCGCGGTCAGCTTCCCGCTAGCCGCCAAATGAAGAGGGCGAGGACAGAGACGCCACTACCACCACCATCGTCAGAGCCTTGGAGTGACGCGTTCTTCGTCCTCCATCTACCGGTGCCCAAGCGACGGAGAGGGGCAGGGTACAAGGCGATGTTCGGCTGTTGGCGGTACTGTCTAGCATCGTCGTCATCGACGCCGATGGTGGTGCTAGCGCCCTTGCGAAGAGCAAAGCGCCACTACAGTTTTTTATATTATACAATTCGACCCCCTAAACCGTTTTGTAATTACATATACCTCATATATTTAAATAAAATTATAAAAATCAAAAAAATTATTTAATTTGAGAACAGGCCTTTTTGTTTTCGCGCCTAGAAATTGAAATGTTACCAGCTAGAACCAAAACGCCGCGGCGTGTACCTGCACACCATCAAACGAATGAAACGGTGGTGTGGGCCCGAGCACAACCAAACACATGACACAGTGGCGTTGGCCACGCACCACGCCACATGCATTCGGGGTGGTGGCGTGCCAACCCAAGCCATCATTACAGCACAACAGTGGCACGAAATTGATGGCTTGGCGAACCCATGCCAGCAATGGTAAAATCGCCGCGCTAGCAAGACCATATCTATACTAGTGTAGGTGTGATACTTCATCTCCCAAAGATAGACACAACTCGTTGTAGCTAGGGACTTCTGCTCATCCAAGTATTGCTCAAAGGATCTGAAAGTATTGTAAACATTTTTCTTCAAAGTCAGATTTGTGAACTTCAATAGAAAAAATTACTAGATGTGTAAATTGAACAAATTAGTCCATTACGTGCAAGTGCGGATGCTATGGGAGAAGGTAAAAGAAGATCGTAAACATGTATACAACTAAAACATTTCAATGATCAAGCCTCGAGGTATATAGCTTTTTTTTACGGCCCCGGTGTTTCTTTCCCTGCAGCCATGGTTAGGCCCTACATGTTCTGCACTAAGATATCATGAATGTGAGAAAAAGCTAATAGAGAAAGAAAACTTACATAAAGTCGAGTTCAAATTATTAGTGGACGTACCAGGAAATCGCGAGGTCATGCAATAGAAAGTCATAGCGTGAACACAACGTCGCACATCTTTCCTTGCTTTTTCTTATGCAGTGTTACCGAAATTACATCCCTATTACAAAATTACAAATCTAAAAGTATTCATAGGTAGGAAATATCTCTAAAGTATAACAATACATAGACCGGAAGTAGGGAGATATTAAAACAATTATTTGACCCGACAGACTTGTATGTTCGTAGATGGTAGTTCAGTTATGTAAAGGGTATTTTAGAAGAACTTATCTATGTCAAGTTTATTATTTTTTCCCCGTTACATAAAATTACAAAGTCTAAAGGTTTTTATTTTTCTAATTTCTTTGAATTAGTTGTGCTCATATTAGTTCTCACTAGAAATGATGTTTTGCCATAATAGGCGCTGCGCGGCATACAAGAGGAAATCTGGCAAACCAACATCATACCTCCATTGAAATAACTCATTGTATATCCAAATATGAATTTTTTGAAAAAAATAGAACAAGCAAAAAAAATGACATATAGTTCAAATTTGGCCCGCTTCCTCCTAAATCGGTAGGAAACCCTAGAAATTACTAAAATTTTCCAGGAAGCTAATATCATTGGCAGGTATACTAATTTTATAGATAGGGTTTGCACAAGTCCATATTTGCCTTCTTGTAGCCACTTCATTGGAAAAACCTGATTTTTCCACTAAAAAAGTAAAAACAGTTTTTCTGTGCAAAGAAATTGGAAATTTGTTTGGTCAACATTGTTCACCATTCCAATATGAACGTGGGTGCATAATATGGTCTCGTTCCAGAAAAACAATGTCATGGTTAATTTCATGACCTAGCTCATTTTCCCTGAAAAGTAATTCACAAAACGACACACATTTTGCTACTTCCAAAATAATGTTTTGTACAAAAATATGAAAATTCCATTTGACGACATTATTTGAAATGGCAAGATGCACATGTGAGATAATTTTGGCACTTTATAATGAATCATACAACAAATATGAAAAAGACAGAAAAATAATTTTGTCGAGCGTCTAATACGAATACACTTAGCAAAGGGGCTTCGCCGAGCGCAAAATCGGTTTGGTGCCCAGGCACCATGGAGCTCTTTTTCAAAAAATTGAAAATTGGCATTTTAATGTATCAGAAAATTCTAAAAAAAAGACGTGGATGTAGCCAACGACGTACACTATGACTGTGCAAATTTTTATTGTGAAATATCTTGTATAATAGGCTCAGCAAAAAAGACAAATTAGACAAATTTTAGAACATGTTCCTAGATCTGAAAATGTGTTCCCATATCTAAAATTTTGTTATTTTTGCTAAGAGAAGAATGCAAGGTATTTCGTAATATAAATTCACATACATGTTGAAGAAATCATAGACTATACTCTGACATTATTTTTGAATTGTTTTAAAATTTTAAATTTGAATTATTTAAATTTTGAAAAAACGAGCTCTAGTGAGCTCGTCCACTAAAATGACGCTCTCCTTCGCCGAGTGACATTTGGGTATACATTAGGAGAAAAAGGCCCAAGCTCCGTTGCCGAGTGTATTTTAGATTCTTTACCGAGAGTACTGGTTTTTGGAGTGTATTTTTTTTTAAAAAAAAAATCCTTGTGTGATTTGGTTGCGGAGTTCCAAACTAAAAAGATACTCGGCAAACCTGTATGCGAAGTAGTGTTGTTTCTTCCTGACAATCTGAAGTCATACTAGTCATTTAATTAATAATAAAGGCTATAAAACATATAAACGTATGTGGTGTGGTGTGTGCTGTGCTATCAATGTATGTATATTGCCTTATAAATAGACAGTACCACATGATGCATGCTCACACAAGTACTACTCACTAGTACTCCACCCATCTCTTGCTAGAATGGCTATGACGGTGCGTCGGGGCGCGCCATCACTGGTAGCGCCGGCAAGGGCGACACCGCGAGAGAGTAAGCCACTGTCGGACATCGACGACCAGAATTGCATGCGGTTCTACCTCGTCGGGATCTACGCCTACCGTGCACACGCATCCAAGCAAGGCATCGACCCGGCGGCGGTGGTGAGGTCCGCGCTAGCGGAGGCGCTGGTGCACTACTACCCTCTGGCCGGCCGTCTGCGCGAGGAGGCTGGACGGAAGCTGGTGGTGGACTGCGCCGGACAGGGCGTGGTCTTCGTGGAGGCCGACGCCGACATGGCGCTAGACGACCTCGGCGAGGTGCGGTGCCCGCCGTTCCCGCGCTCCGAGGAGTTCATCGACGACGACCACGTCTACGTCTCCGTGGCCAACTGCCCGCCTGGCCTTCTGCTACCCGAGGTGATCGGCCAGCCCCTGCTACGCGTCCAGGTAACACGGTTCATGTGCGGGGGCTTCATCGTAGGCACCCAAACTTGTCACTGCCTCAGCGACGGGTTCGGCATGGCGCAGTTCTGGAAGGCTGTCGGCGAGGTCGCTCGCGGCGCCGATTCGCCGAGTGTGCCGCCCGTCTGGGCCAGGGACATATTCAAAGCGCGGCAGCTGCCATGCCCTTCCTATCCGCACCCCGAGTTCGAGGAGCTCGCCGGCGGTCCCGACCGGCTAGCGTCCACACCTCCGCACGAGCTGGAATGCGTCGAGTTCTCCTTCGGGCCCGAAGCGATCGCCGCGCTGGCGCTGCACAGCCGCGCCGCGCCGGGAAATGCGGCATCCCGGTTCGAACTGGTGGCGGCCTGCCTCTGGCGGAGCCGCACGGCGGCGCTGGGCTACCCTCCCGGAGATGAAGTGCGGTGTGGAATGCCGGTGGACGCGCGCGGCAAGCGGCCGACCGACTTCGGCCGCGAGATCCCGGCCGGCTTCTACGGCAACGCGGTCGCGTACACGGTGGCGTGCTGCACCGCCGGGGATCTGATCAGCCGCGACCTGGGCTACGCAGTGGGGCTCATCAGGGATGCCAAAGCCATGGTCACGTACGAGTACATGCAGTCCGTGGCCGACAGGATGGTGCTAGCGGGCCGTCACGTGCCCGCAGGCAAGCGCACGTTCACCGTGTCGGACCTCAGCCAAGTTGGGTTCCACGACGTCGATTTCGGGTGGGGAAAGGCGGTCTACGGCGGCCCCCCCATGTACGCCCTCTACCAACTGCCCGGCGGCGCCAACTTCTTCCGGCGGCGGAAGAACAACAGGGGCCAAGACGAAACGTTCGGGGCCATCTACATCCCCACAGACTGCACGGCAAAGTTCAACAAGGAGGTGGAGGCCCTCACCACCACCCCCACCAAGCTGCCCATGGAGTAGGCAGGCTCCTGTTCCCGCCTTGCGTGCTCGATCGCGGGAGTAATTTTATCAGCCAACGAATAGCCTTATATATGGCTCACTGTATCTTTCTGCTCTCATTTTTTATTTCACCATGTTGCTTTTGTTTATTTCCTTTTCCAAGAATGGAACTGTGTGTTTTAATATCAACAGTAGTACACATGTAATGTGTATCACTTTCGTGGCGCATCCAACCAATATGCGCCACAGAAATATGTTACAGCGAAATCACTTACTTTCCTGGTACAAATACAGGTATATTATAGGATTTATACAGTTGTTATATAGGATATATACACACATCAATACAAATAATAATTCATTTCACACGGTATGTGAAAATGGATATAATATAAACACCAGTCTATGTCATTAGATTACTTAGAGCCCGAAATATACATAGTGACAATTGATAAATTATTACAAAAGTGTTGGTACAAAGTTGATCATCTCGCATTAAAAATAAAGCGGTCACCGCCTAAACTAGGATCAAATAGAGTACACCCGCGATGACCATGAGCAAGACTGCAAGAGAGAGAGCACGACTAAGGTCTTCATCCGGTACTTCTTCCATAGGTGGTTTCGCAACTTGGCTACCGCGCGCCTCCTCTCTAGTGGCGAACCCTTTGTAGCAGTTTTTGACAGCCACCCACTCGTCGTAGACTTCTGGATCCAACACCTTGTACAACACATACCACATAATCTCTATAAAAAAGGCATATTAGTATATTGATACCCGCAACAATAGGGGATCGCAGAAATCTTATATGGGATGTATTACCCAAATTTATAGTTAGACTCAAGGGGAGCAAACAAGAATATCAGCAGGACTTTAGCAATTGAGACGTCACTCTCAACCACACATGTATATCAATATTATCAAAAGCAAGTTGTGATTATAGCAGTTGGAACAAAACAGTGATTGTAATAGTAAATGGTAACAGCATATTTCCAGTTTTCACCGGAAAGAAAAACTTGTATCTTCAGAGATTAAAAGCGTAGGCATGAGATAACAAGCGAGCCACTGCATGGATACGATTGATCATATAAAATAATTGACTCAATTTCATCACTAATTCCTCATGTACGAACGTGTAGGTGTGTGTTTCAAATATAAGTATGCATACCAACAATGAAAATTTGCATACATCTATTGTCTTACCTGCCAATTTTATCGGGTGCCATCGAGGGATTACAGGTAATTAAGGTTTACCCTTCCGAATAGACCGGAACAATGCATTAAGACTTCATGAACACACAATATCCTCAAACTAGACATGTTATCCATTGATATCCCCATATGTCATCATGGGGGTCGCCGAATCAATAGAATAGCAGGTAATACACTTTGCAGATAGGCACCAAACTAATATATATGATGAAGCAATAAAAGTTCAGTACTGAAATCATGTCACTCGGGAGCTAGTAACAAGCATTAAACATAGCAATAGTGCATCAAAACTCATACGGGAACATATAGAAGATAAAACCTTCAAATCTCGACTTCTATGAATGATTACATGTTCAATATCATCCAACCCCCATGGACCTCACATGCCTACAGGGAACTATTCAGACATGGTGATGGAGAACAAGCACATGGTTGATGGAGACGGAGTCGGTGATGATGATGATGATGAAACTCTCGAAATCCCCTTCTCCGGAGTGGAGAACAGGATCAATCAGCCTTCGAGAACGAAGATCGTGGTGGTGGCGGCGCTCTAGTTTGCAAATAGCTCCATCCTTCTCTGATAATAGTTTATCAGGGTATATAAAGACGTGCGTCGAAGGAGAGGCAGTGGCAACCACCGAGGCCCAAACGGACCTGGTATCGTTTGCAGGCCAGGTGGCCCCCAGCCTCTGTTTTCTTCTCAAAGTCTTCATTTTCCATAAAAAGTTATGTCATATTTTTCCCCGAATTTATTTCCATCAATACCTACGTCTAAAGGCCAAAAAGATGGCTTTGCTAAAAACAGCGTCACATTATACATGTTTATTTCATATATGGTGAGATTCTGGAGTAAAACTATGAGCAAAGGGCTTGGAAAAGTATATGTATTTTTGGATACATCAACTCCCCAAGCTAGCTTGTTACTTGTCCTCAAGCAACTCAAACGTAGTGCAGAAGCGATAAAATACTTTGATAAAAACTTTGTTCTATGCATACATGACAGTTGAGTAAAACCAAGTATTTACACCATGCCTCCTTAATGAATAGAAAGATCTTGACAATAATGTATCATATGAATGTTCAAAGTGTTATGCATGTTGCAAGACATAGTGGCAAACAACAAAGTTCTTGCATCGCTTTCGATTGAATCAATATAACAAAGGCTTTGAAGCCTCTGAATCTTTTGATGTCAAATAGTAATTTCATCATGCTTGCTTGCGAACTAAATATACAAGGCAATGATGTTTCCTCTCACTCTCCCGACATTTGAACAATCGTAATAAAATCATGCACAACACGGATTGGTAGTACCACTAATTGACAACTTTAAGATGGAAGAAAGTAGGCGACCTTTATCAGAGGTTTTCAACTATTCTCAATATGAATTTTCAAGTATATTGTTGAAGGCAGTGAAGACTGATACGTCTCCAACGTATCCATAATTTTTTATGCTCCATGCTTGTTTTTACACCATTTGCCTAATGTTTCGTTACACTTCATGGCACTTTTATGCATTTTCCGGAACTAACCTATTAACAAGTCGCCGCAGTGCCAGTTTCCTCTTTTCTGCTGTTTTTGTGTTTTAGAAAAGCTACACAGGAAATATTCTCGGAATTGGACGAAACAAGTTCCTGAAGTCTTATTTTTCCCGGAAGCTTCAAGTGATCCGAAGAGGAGACGGAGAGGAGCCACAGGCCACCCTCACACCAGGGTGGCGCGGCCTAGCCCCTGGCCGCGCCCCCTCTGTGTGAGGATGCCTCGGTCCACTTCTGACGATGCCCCTTCGCCTATAAAGACCCCCCAACGGGAAAAACCTAAGGACCCGATCAATTTTCTAGAAACGCATCGCGATCCGCCGCCGTCGTTGACCCGAGATTAGGAGGGTCCAGAAGCTCTTCCCGGCACCCTGCCGGAGAGGGGAATCGCCACCGGAGGTCTTCTTCATCGCCATGTTTGCCTCCGGAGCGATGAGTGACTAGTCTACCTTGGACTATGGGTCCATAGCAGTAGCTAGATGGTTGTCGTCTCCACCACGTGCTTCATATTTAGATCTTATGAGCTGCGCTACATGATTGAGATCACCGTTATGTAATTCTGAATGTTTGGTTTGTTGGGATCCGATGAATATTGGTGTTATGATTGAGTTGCTATACTAAAATATATCTTATGTTATCTCTATGTTGTTTATGATCTTGCATGCTCTCCATTGTTAGTAGCTATCTTGGCCGAGTAGTTGTTAGTGACTCCAAGAGGGGGTATTTATGCTCGATAGTGGGTTCATGCCTCTATTTAACCTGGGGGAGTGACAGAAACCTCTAAGGTTGTAGATGTGCTGTTGCTACTAGGGAGAAAACAACATTCATATGCTCAAGGGCATATGCTTTGTTTACATTACACACTTTGCTTAATGCAATTATCTGTTGTTCGCAATTTAATACTCATGGGGTGTTCGGATGATATCCCCGGGAGTGGATTATTAGTCATAGATGCAGTTGGATGGCGGTCTATGTATTTTGTTGTAATGCCCAGAGTAAATCGCATAGTGATCTTCTTGACATATCACGTTTATCTTTATTCTATCAATTGCCCAACTGTAATTTGTTTACCCAGCATGTGTTATTTATCTTATGGAGAGACACCACTAGTGAACTGTGGACCCCGGTCCTATTTCCATCATATTGCTATCACCTGTTTACTTTGCTCGCACTGTTTACTTTACTCGCATAATTCACTGCTTTCCACTCGATACGCTCATACCATTTGTTTCAAGCAAACCGGTGAGATTGACAACCTCATCGCAAGTTGGGAACATAGTAATTGGTTGTGTTGTGTGCAGGTTCCACATTGCTGCTAGCAAAACAAAGCTTGGACGAGGCGCCATATATAAATTGTCCGGAGCTGTCGCGAAGCTTGCAAGCATCACCTTCAGTTGTTTGTCTCTCCTCTCCTGAACGATAAACCTTGGTTTCTTAACTGAGGGAAAATCTTGCTGCTATATTCATCACACCTTCATCTTGGGGTTCCCAACGGGCTGGTCATCAACCACGCATCAAGCTATTTTCTGGCGCCGTTGCCGGGGAGGAAGTAGAAGACTTCTGCGAGGGGAGTTTTTCGCACGCACATCCTTTTCTTTGTTTTTAGTTTTGCTTTACTTTATTTTTACTTGCATCGTTTTTATCAAAAACAAAAAAAAATTAGTTCCTATTATAGTTGTTATTTTTGTTGGCCTGTTATTGTCTTGTGTTATCATGCTTTCTATCAATGGTTGGTTTCTTTGAAACTAAATCTTTTTGGCAAGGTGGGTTCACGGAAGAGCAAAAAAATTATTATGAGGAACACCGCTTGTCACAAAAAGGGAAATACTTATGGGAACAAATCAATAGATTGTATATCATTGCTATAAACGTGTGCTCTACTTATAATGTTACCTATTGCTTTGATAGATCTTGTTGCTGTAGGAGGTATAAACACCTCCCTTTTCAATGTGAGTATAATGATGATGTTACCATATCTTCTTATATTAATGGAAATTATGACTTTTATGATGTGGAACAAATCGAAGAATTTATTGCTTGGAAGGGTGCATTTGAACTTGCTTATTTGCTTGAAAATACTGATGATGCACCTTATAAATATGAGGTTTATGATATACTCACATTTTGCTTTGATAATTACAAGGAAGGAAATGGCTATATTCTTAAATATCTTAATAGATGCCCTCCAACGGAAGAGACTAATGCCTTGAAGGAGCCTATGGAAGAAGAAATGGATGAAACTGGCAGCTCATTAGATGAAAAAGAGGAGGAGAGTGATGATCAAGAGGAGGAAGAATGGAGTTACCCATGTCTACCTCCCAATAAGAGTAACTCTCTAACTAATACCTTAATTGATCGCCCTCCATGCTTAACAAAAGAGGGTGAGTGTGATATTTATATTGTTGAGTTTGATACTACTGAAAATTATTATAAGAGAGGAAAATATGGTTGTTGGAATTCTCATGTTACTAAAACACCTCTCTTTATATTGAAAGTTCTGAAGTTGCTCTTGTTTTATCTACCCATACTTGTTACTATGTGTTTCTTTGATTTATTTTCTTACAAGATTCCTATACATAGGAAGTGGGTTAGACTTAAATGTGTTTTATATTTTCTCCTTGATGCTCTCTTTTGCTTCAATTCATATTTCTTATGTGAGCATCTTCTCAAATTACTTGATTCACATTTTCTGCGCCTAGCTCAAAGGCGTTAAAGAAAAGCACTCTTGGGAGATAACCCAATATTTTATTTTCAGTACTTTTTCTTTTATTTGAGTCTTGGAAGTCATTACTACTATAATGACCGCTCATTATCTTTTTTATTTCATTGTTGTGCCAAGAGAAGCCTCTAATTTGAGTGAGGTAAGATTTGCGGATGTTGCTGTCCTGAAACTATTTTTGGTGCTGCACCGTAAAAATTCGTAAAAATTCTCTGTATATCTTTTGGACCTGCGATTTCTTGTGCATATGTCCCAGGTTATATCCAAACTTTCATTAGATGAACACTTTTTGATTTGAGCAACCGAAAACCTCTCGAAAATTCGACCTTTGTCAGCTGTTCTGTTTTGACAGATTTCTGCCAATATTTATGTTTGCCGCTTTATCGCTTTCTTTTGAGTACTTTTGATCACGGAACTTTTGGGGAAGTTGCTACAGTAGTATATGCTATATATGTGGTGGTTTTAGGTTGAAACCTGAAGCAAAAATAGGTTGATTATATGTTATGCTACACTAATATTGCTAATAGATTTGTGTTTAGTTTTGTATGAAGGAAGTTTTCAAGTGTAGGGATTGGAGAATGATGAGATGAGTTGAAGAATGGACAAAAGATCAAGCTTGGGGATGCCCATGCATCACCCCAAGAAATATCCAAGAAGTACAAGCGTCAAAGCTTGGGGATGCCCCCGAGGCACCCCTTCTTCATCGGCAAAAATCAGGTCACCTTTCAAGACACTATATTTTTATTGCTTCATGCACTATGTGTTTTTCTTGGAGCATCAGTTGTTTTAGTTTTCTTTATTAGTTTAGTTTGTTGCAATAAATGGTTGGACCCCAACAAATTTCTTTTGGAGAAGTTACCTTGCTTTTTATTTGCCAAGAACGCTCTTGTTTTCATTCTTATCAAAAACCGAGTGTTCTTCTTTTTCTGCTACTGCTTTTGGTTTTCATTTTCGCCTTGATTTGCATTCAGACCTTGTCATATCTCTTCATCAAGGTGTATTTTTTCCTCTGATCTTTATTGGGTTTCATCATAAGAGGTGTCTTAAAAAATTTCAAATGGTGTTGGAAAAGAGAAAAACCTTTATGCAAAAAAGTGGTACAAGAAAGAGCTTGTGTAGACTGCGGCTTAGGCTTTTTCATGTCATGCTTGATGTCTTTTTGATAGTATGCTTAGTGGTTTTGCTGTAGCATGACTTGTCTCAAATAACTGAGATTGTTTAATGAGCCTTTGAAAAAATCATGCGTTGTTTTAATTATTTGGAAGCATTACTTTGGTTTTCTCCTTGATGCTTTATTTGGGTTGACTTGGCGCATGCTCACACATGTTAGACTCTTACAAAGTCAGAAGTCAAAAACTAAATGATCATACAGGCTATTGGCGACTTTGTATGAGTCTAACATGTGTGAGCATGCGCCAAGTCAACCCAAATAAAGCATCAAGGAGAAAACCAAAATAATGCTTCCAAACAATAAAAACAACGCATGATTTTTTGAAAGGCTCATTAAGCAATCTCAGTTATTTGAGACATGTCATGCTACAGCAAAACCACTAAGCATACTATCAAAAATACATCAAGCATGACATGAAAAAGCCTAAGCCGTAGTCTACACAAGCTCCTTCTTGTACCACTTTTTTGCATAAAGCTTTTTCTCTTTTCCAACACCATTTGAAATTTTTTAAGACACCTCTTTGATGAAAACCAATAAAGATCAGAGGCATAAATACACCTTGATGAGTAAATATAAGAAGATCTGAACGCAAATCAAGGTGAAAACGAAAACCAAAAGCAGTAGCAGAAAAAAAAGAACACTCGGTTTTTGATAAGAGTGAAAACTAGAGCGTTCTTGGCAAATGAAAAGCAAGGCAACTTCTCCAAAGGAAATTTGTTGGGGTCCAACCATTTATTACAGAAAACAAAACAAAACTAACTAAGAAAACTAAAACAACTGACGCTCCAAGAAAAACACATAGTGCATGAAGCAATAAAAATATAGTGTTTTGAAAGGTGACCTGATTTTTGCCGATGAAGAAGGGGTGCCTCGGGGGCATCCCCAAGCTTTGATGCTTGTACTTCTTGGATATTTCTTGGGGTGATGCATGGGCATCCCCAAGCTTGAGCTTTTGTCCATTCTTCAACTCATCTCATCATTCTCCAATCCCTACACTTGAAAACTTCCTTCATACAAAACTAAACACAAATCTATTAGCAACATTAGTGTAAGCATATCATATAATCAACCTCTTTTGCTTCAGTTTTCAACCCAAAACCACCACATATAAAGTATATACTACTGTAGCAACTTCACAAAAAGTTCTGTGATCAAAAGAACTCGCAAAGAAAGCGATAAAGCGGCAAACACAAATATTGGCAGAAATCTGTCAAAACAGAACAGCTGAAAAAAGACGAATTTTTGAGGGGTTTTATGTTGCTCAAATCAAAAAGTGTTCAACTAACGAAAGTTTGGATATAACCTGGGGCATATGCACAAGAAATTGCAGGTCCAAAAGATATACAGAGAATTTATACGAATTTTTACGGTGCAGCACCAAAAACAGTTTCAGGACAGCAACATCCCCAAATCTTACCTCACTCAAATTAGAGGCTTCTCTTGGCACAACAATGAAATAAACAAGATAAGGAGCGGTCATTACAGTTGTAATGACGTAAAAGACTCAAATAAAAGAAAAAGTACTGAAAATAAAACATTGGGTTATCTCCCAAGAGTGATTTTCTTTAATGCCTTTGAGCTAGGCGCAGAAAATTGCGAATCAAGTAACATCAAGAGATGAAGCATCAAGCTCAAAATTTGCTCTAAGAATGGTGTCAAAAAGTAATTTCTTCCTTTTCCTAGGGAAGTGTTCCATACCTTTCTTGAGTGGGAATTGATATTTGATGGTGTCTTCCCTCATATCAATGATGGCACCTACAGTTCGAAGAAAAGGTCTTCCCAAAATAATAGGACATGAAGCATGGCATTCAACGTCCATAATGAGAAAATCAACGGGAACAAGGTTATTGTTAACCACAATAAGAACATCATTAATCCTTCCCAAAGGTTTCTTCTTAGCAACATCAGCAATAGGAACATCATAATAACATTTTTCAAGCGGTGGTAAATCAAGCATGTCATAATTTTTTCTAGGCATGATAGAAATACTAGCACCTAGATCACATAAAGCATGGCAATCAAAACCATTAACATGCATATCAATGATGGGTTCCCAACCATCTTCTAACTTCTTGGGAACAGAAGCTTTTTGCTGCAACTTTTCATCCCTAATTTTCATGAGAGCATTGGTAATATGCTTAGTAAAAGCAACATTTAAAGAACTAGCATTGGGAGTCAAAGCAAGCTTTTGCAAGAACAAAATAACTTCAGATATATTGCAGCCATCAACATCTAAATCATTAAAAGAAGTAGAGCTATCATCTCCTACACTCCAAAAAATTTCAGCACTCTTTTGAGAAAAAGTATTGGCAGTTTTAGGCTTTTTAACACAAGGAGTGGGAGTTTTATCTACACCAATCAAAGTAAGAGGATTGCTAGCATTAGGAACAACATCATTAGAAGTAGTAATAGTACAAACTTTCATATTCCTAGCAATCTCATCCTCTCTTTCCCATCTAGCATGCAATTCTGCTAACAATCTAATATTTTCATCAATTCCAACTTGGATAGCATTAGCAGTAGCAAAAACATTGTTCTCTTTCACATCATTAGGCAACACTTTTAATTTCAGAAGTTCAACATCATGAGCAAGGCTATCAACTTTAGAAGCAAGAATATCAATTTTGCCTAACTTTTCCTCAACAGACTTGTTAAAAGCATTTTGCTTACCGATGAAGTCCTTGAGCATTACCTCAAGCTCGGAGGGCGCGGCCCTAGTGTTGTTGGAGGAGTTACCATAAGAGTTACCATAACCATTACTCGAAGGATATAGCCTATAATTGTTACTAGCAAAATTGTTCCTATAAGCATTGTTGTTAAAATTATTGTTTCTAATGAAATTCACATCAACATGCTCTTCTTGAGTAACCAAAGAGGCTAAAGGAACATTATTAGGATCTACATGAGTTCTATCATTAGCAAGCATAGCCATAATGGTATCAATCTTATCACTCAAGGAAGAGGTTTCCTCAACAGAATTTACCTTCTTACCTTGTGGAGCTCTCTCGGTGTGCCATTCGGAATAATTTACCATCATGTTGTCAAGTAGCTTTGTTGCGGCGCCCAAGGTAAGGGACATAAAAGTGCCTCCAGTAGCTGAATCAAGTTGGTTCCTTGAAGAAAAATTCAGTCCTGCATAAAAATTTTGGACAATCATCCAAGTAGTCAGTCCATGAGTGGGGCAATTCTTTATCATAGATTTCATTTTTTCCCAAGCTTGAGCAACATGTTCATTATCAAACTGACTAAACTTCATAATATTGCTACGCAGAGATATAATTTTAGCAGGAGGATAATATCTACCAATGAAAGCATCCTTACACTTAGCCCATGAATCAATACTATTCTTAGTCAAAGACAGCAATCAATCTTTAGCTTTTCCTCTCAAAGAAAAAGGAAACAACTTGAGCTTAATAATATCACTTTCTACATCCTTATATTTCTGCATCTCACATAGCTCAACAAAATTGTTGAGATGAGCTGCAGCATCTTCAGTACTAGCACCAGAAAATTGCTCTTTCATAACAAGGTTCAATAAAGCAGGCTTAATCTCATAAAAGTTTGTAGCAAGAGCAGGTGGCGCAATAGGAGTGCAGATAAAATCACTATTGTTCGTGCTAGTAAAGTTACACAACTTGGTGTTTTGAGGATTAGCCATTTCAGCAAAACTAAAAGTAGATAAGTAAAAACAGCTATCAAGGATTCTAATTTTTTTGGGTTTTTGGTATAAAACAATGCAAGTAAAAATAAATAAAGTAAAGCAAAACAATAAAACAAAGTAAAGGATGTGTGTGCAAAAAACTCCCCTCGCAGATGTCTTCTACTTCCTCCCCGGCAACGGCGCCAGAAAAAGAGCTTGATGCGTGGTAAATGACCAGCCCGTTGGGAACCCCAAGAGGAAGGTGTGATGAATATAGCAGCAATGTTTTTCCCTCAATTAAGAAACCAAGGTTTATCGTTCAGGAGAGGAGAGACAAACGACTGAAGGTGATGCGGACTGGCTTAGCGACAGCTTCGGACAATTTATATATGGCGCCTCGTCCAAGCTTTGCTTTGCTAGCCGCAACGTGGAACCTGCACACAACACAACCAAATACTTTGTTCCCAACTTGCGATGAGGTTGTCAATCTCACCGGTTTGCTTGAAACAAAGGGTATGAGCGTATCGAGTGGAAAGTGATAATAGTATGCGAGTAAAGTAAACAGTGCGAGTAAAGTAAACAGGTGAAAACAATATGATGGAAATAGGACTGGGGTCCACAGTTCACTAGTGGTGTCTCTCCATAAGATAAATAACACATGCTGGGTAAACAAATTACAGTTGGGCAATTGATAGAATAAAGATAAACGTGATATGTCAAGAAGATCACTATGCGATTTACTCTGGGCATTACAACAAAATACATAGACCGCCATCCAACTGCATCTATGACTAATAATCCACTCCCGGGGATATCATCCGAACACCCCATGAGTATTAAATTGCGAACAACAGATAATTGCATTAAGCAAAGTGTGTAATGTAAACAAAGCATATGCCCTTGAGCATATGAATGTTGTTTTCTCCCTAGTAGCAACATCACATCTACAACCTTAGAGGTTTCTGTCACTCCCCCAGGTTAAATAGAGGCATGAACCCACAATCGAGCATAAATACCACCTCTTGGAGTCACTAACAACTACTCGGCCAAGATAGCTACTAACAACGGAGAGCATGCAAGATCATAAACAACATAGAGATAACATAAGATATATTTTAGTATAGCAACTCAATCATAACACCAATATTCATCGGATCCCAACAAACCAAACATGTAGAATTACATAACGGTGATCTCAATCATGTAGCGCAGCTCATAAGATCTAAATATGAAGCACGTGGTGGAGACGACAACCATCTAGCTACTGCTATGGACCCATAGTCCAAGGTAGACTAGTCACTCATCGCTCCGGAGGCAAGCATGGCGATGAAGAAGACCTCCGGTGGCGATTCCCCTCTCCGACAGGGTGCCGGGAAGAGCTTCTGGACCCTCCCTATCTCGGGTCGACGACGGCGGCAGATCGCGATGTGTTTCTGGAAAATTGATCGGGTACTTAGGTTTTTTCCATCGGGGGGTCTTTATAGGCGAAGGGGCATCGTCAGAGGTGGCCCGAGGCACCCTCACACATAGGGGGCGCGGCCAGGGGCCAGGCTGCGCCACCCTGGTGTGTGGGGCCCTCGTGGCCCCCCTCCAACTCCTCTTCGGATCTCCGGAAGCTTCCGGGAAAAATAAGACTTCAGGAACTTGTTTCGTCCAATTCCGAGAATATTTCCTGTGTAGCACTTCTGAAACACAAAAACAGCAGAAAACAGGGAACTGGCACTGTGGCGACTTGTTAGTAGGTTAGTTCCGGAAAATGCATAAAAGTACCACAAAGTGTAACGAAACAGTAGGCAAATGGTGTAAAAACAAGCATGGAGCATCAAAAATTATAGATACGTTGGAGACGTATCAGTGTTCATTTGCATGTTATAATATGGTTGCTAAGTTTTTATTGTCAAGATTATATCTTTCATGCCCATGTTTTATGTTCTTATAATCCCAGCTCACAATGCTTACATATATGATCAAGATTGTGTAGGTGCATGTCACCTCAAAAATTATTCTTTTGTTATCACTTACCTACTCGAGGACGAGCAGGAGTTAAGCTTGGTGATGTTTGATACTTCTCCAACGTATCCATAATTTTTTATGCTCCATGCTTGTTTTTACACCATTTGCCTAATGTTTCGTTACACTTCATGGCACTTTTATGCATTTTCCGGAACTAACCTATTAACAAGTCGCCACAGTGCCAGTTTCCTGTTTTCTGCTGTTTTGTGTTTTAGAAAAGCTACACAGGAAATATTCTCGGAATTGGACGAAACAAGTTCCTGAAGTTTTATTTTTTCCGGAAGCTTCCAGTGATCCGAAGAGGAGACGGAGAGGAGCCACAGGCCACCCTCACACCAGGGCGGCGCAGCCTGGCCCCTGGCCGCGCCCCCTATGTGTGAGGATGCCTCGGTCCACTTCTGACGATGCCCCTTCACCTATAAAGACCCCCCGACGGGAAAAACCTAAGGACCCGATTAATTTTCTAGAAACACATCGTGATCCGCTGCCGTCGTCGACCCGAGATCGGGAGGGTCCAGAAGCTCTTCCAGGCACCCTGCCGGAGAGGGGAATCGCCACCGGAGGTCTTCTTCATCGCCATGCTTGCCTCCGGAGCGATGAGTGAGTAGTCTACCTTGGACTATGGGTCCATAGCAGTAGCTAGATGGTTGTCTCCTCCACCATGTGCTTCATGTTTAGATCTCACGAGCTGCCCTACATGATTGAGATCACCGTTATGTAATTCTACATGTTTGGTTTGTTGGGATCCGATGAATATTGGTGTTATGATTGAGTTGCTATACTGAAATATATCTTATGTTATCTCTATGTTGTTTATGATCTTGCATGCTCTCCGTTGTTAGTAGCTATCTTGGCCGAGTAGTTGCTAGTGACTCCAAGAGGGGGTATTTATGCTCGATAGTGGGTTCATGCCTCTATTTAACCTGGGGGAGTGACAGAAACCTCTAAGGTTGTAGATATGCTATTGCTACTAGGGAGAAAACAACATTCATATGCTCAAGGGCATATGCTTTGTTTACATTACACACTTTGCTTAATGCAATTACCTGTTGTTCGCAACTTAATACTCATGGGGTGTTCGGATGATATCCCCGTGAGTGGATTATTAGTCATAGATGCAGTTGGATGGCGGTCTATGTATTTTGTTGTAATGTCCAGAGTAAATCGCATAGTGATCTTCTTGACATATCAAGTTTATCTTTATTCTATCAATTGCCCAACTGTAATTTTTTTTACCCAGCATGTGTTATTTATCTTATGGAGAGACACCATGATACGTCTCAAACGTATCTATAATTTTTGATGCTCCATGCTTGTTCTTACACCATTTGCCTATTGTTTCGTTACACTTAGTGGTACTTTTATACATTTTCCGGAACTAACCTATTAACGAAGTGCCACAGTGCCAGTTTCCTGTTTTCTGCTGTTTTTGTGTTTCAGAAGTGATACACAGGAAATATTCTCGGAATTGGACGAAACAAGTTCCTGAAGTCATATTTCACCGGGGAGCTCCCAAACATCCGAAGACCTGACGGAGGGGGGCCACATGGCCCCCACACACAGGGGCGGCGCGGCCTGGCCCCTGGCCACGCCAGCCCCGTGTGAGGCCGCGTGGCTCCACCTCTGACAGCCCCCCTTCGCCTACATATACCCCCTGACGAGAAAAACCTAAGGGCCCGATCAGTTTTTCCAGAATACATCGCGATCCGCCGCCGCCGTCGACCCGAAGATCGGGAGGGTCTAGAAGCTCTTCCCGGCACCCTGCCGGAGAGGGGAATCGCCACCGGAGGTCTCCTTCATCGCCATGCTTGCCTCCGGAGCGATGAGTGAGTAGTCTACCTTGGACTATGGGTCCATAGCAGTAGCTAGATGGTTGTCTTCTCCACCATGTGCTTCATGTTTAGATCTCATGAGCTGCCCTACATGATTGAGATCACCGTTATGTAATCCTATGATGTTGGTTTGTTGGGATCCGATGAATATTGGTGTTTATGATTAAGTTGCTGTACTGAATTATATCATTTGTTATCTCTATGTTGTTTATGATCTTGCATGCTCTCCGTTGTTAGTAGCTATCTTGGCCGAGTAGTTGCTAGTGACTCCAAGAGGGGGTATTTATGCTCGATAGTGGGTTCATGCCTCTATTTCACCTGGGGGAGTGACAGAAACCTCTAAGGTGGTAGATGTGCTGTTGCTACTAGGGAGAAAACAACATTCATATGCTCAAGGGCATATGCTTTGTTTAGATTGCACACTTTGCTTAATGCAATTATCTGTTGTTCGCAACTTAATACTTCCAGGGTGTTCGGATGATATCCCCGGGGGTGGATTATTAGTCATAGATGCAGTTGGATGGCGGTCTATGTATTTTGTTGTAATGCCCAGAGTAAATCTCATAGTGATCTTCTTGACATATCACGTTATCTTTATTCTATCAATTGCCCAACTGTAATTTGTTTACCCAGCATGTTATTTTATTTATGGAGAGACACCACTAGTGAACTGTGGACCCCGGTCCTATTTTAATCATATTGCAATCACCTGTTTACTTTTCCCGCACTGTTTACTTTACTAGCATATTACTACTGTTTTCCACTCGATACACTCATAACCTTTGTTTCAAGCAAACCGGTGAGATTGACAACCTCATCGCAAGTTGGGAACAAAGTATTTGTTTGTGTGTGTGCAGGTTCCACAAACACCTTCAGTCGTCACCGTCTCTCTTCTCCTGATCGATAAACCTTGGTTTCTTAACTGAGGGAAAACTAGCCGCTACACTCATCATACCTTCCTCTTGGGGTTCCCAACGGGCTGGTCATCACCACGCACAAGGACAGTCTGCTCCCACATTAACCATACACCACCACACGCAGCAGCTAATTTTCTGGCGCCGTTGCCGGGGAAGAGAGAAGACTTCTGCGAGGGGAGTTCTTCGCACACACATTCTTTACTTTGTTATTTGTTTTGCTTTACTTTATTTTATTTTACCTGCATTGCTTTATATCAAAAACCCAAAAAAATTAGAATCCTTGGTAGTTGTTTTTACTTGTTTACTTTCGTTTTGCTGAAATGGGTACTCCTGAAAACACCAAGTTGTGTGACTTTGCTAGCACGAACAATAGTGATTTTATCTGCACTCCTATTGCACCAACTGTTCCTGCTACCACTTTTTATGAGATCAAGCCTGCTTTATTGAACCTTGTTATGAAAGAGCAATTTTCTGGTGCTAGTACTGAAGATGCTGTAGCTCATCTCAACAATTTTGTTGAGCTATGTGAGATGCAGAAATATAAGGATGTTGATAGTGATATTATTAAACTCAAGTTGTTTCCTTTTTCTTTGAGAGGAAAGGCTAAAGATTGGTTGCTGTCTTTGACTAAGAATAGTATTGATTCTTGGGCTAAGTGTAAGGATGCTTTTATTGGTAGATACTATCCTCCTGCTAAGATTATATCGTTACGTAGCAATAGTATGAAGTTTACTCAGTTTGATAATGAACATGTTGCTCAAGCTTGGGAAAGAATGAAATCTATGATAAAGAATTGCCCCACTCATGGACTGACTACTTGGATGATTATCCAAACTTTTTATGCAGGACTGAATTTTTCTTCAAGGAACCTACTTGATTCAGCTGCTGGAGGCACTTTTATGTCCCTCACATTGGGCGCCGCCTCAAAGCTACTCGACAACATGATGGTAAATTATTCCGAATGGCACACCGAGAGAGCTCCACAAGGTAAGAAGGTAAATTCTGTTGAGGAAACCTCTTCCTTGAGTGATAAGATTGATACCATTATGGCTATGCTTGCTAATGATAGGACTCATGTTGATCCTAATAATGTTCCTTTGGCCTCTCTAGTTGCTCAAGAAGAGCAAGTTGATGTGAATTTCATTAGAAATAACAATTTTAATAACAATGCTTATAGGAACAATTTTGCTAGTAACAATTATAGGCCATATCCTTCCACCAATGGTAATGGTTATGGTAACTCTTATGGTAATTCCTACAACAACACTAGGGCCGCGCCCTCCGAGCTTGAGGTAATGCTCAAGGACTTCATCGGTAAGCAAACTGCTTTTAACAAGTCTGTTGAGGAAAAGTTAGGCAAAATTGATATTCTTGTTTCTAAAGTTGATAGCCTTGCTCATGATGTTGAACTTCTGAAATTAAAAGTGTTTCCTAATGATGTAAATGTGAGCAATATTGTTGCTGCCGCTAATGCTACCCAAGTTGGAATTGATAAAAATATTAGATTGTTAGCGGAATTGCATGCCAGGTGGGAAAGAGAAGATGAGATGGCTAGAGAGATGAAGGTATGTACTATTACTACCTCTAATGATGTTGCTCCTACTGATAGCAATCCTCTTACTTTGATTGGTGTAGATAAAACTCCCACTCCTTGTGCTAAAAAGCCTAAAACTGCCAAAACTTTTTCTCAAAAGAGTGCTGAAATTTTTCGGAGTGTGGGAGATGATAGCTCTATTTATTTTAATGATTTTGATGTTGATGGCTGCAATATATCTGAAGTTATTTTGTTCTTGCAAAAGCTTGCTTTGACTCCCAATGCTAGTTCTTTAAATATTGCTTTTACTAAGCATATTACCAATGCTCTCATAAAGATTAGGGATGAAAAGTTGAAGCAAAAAGCCTCCGTTCCCAAGAAGTTAGAAGATGGTTGGGAACCCATCATTGATATGCATGTTAATGGTTATGATTGCCATGCTTTATGTGATCTAGGTGCTAGTATTTCTATCATGCCTAGAAAGATTTATGACATGCTTGATTTACCACCACTTGAAAAGTGTTATTTTGATGTTCCTATTGCTGATGTTGCTAAGAAGAAACCTTTGGGAAGGATTAATGATGTTCTTATTGTGGTTAACAATAACCTTGTTCCCGTTGATTTTCTTGTTATGGACGTTGAATGCCATGCTTCATGTCCTATTATTTTGGGAAGACCCTTTCTTCGAACTGTAGGTGCTATCATTGATATGAGGGAAGGCACTATCAAGTATCAATTCCCACTAAAGAAAGGTATGGAACACTTCCCTAGGAAAAGAAAGAAATTACTTTTTGACTCTATTCTTAGAGCAAATTATGAGCTTGATGCTTCATCACTTGATATTACTTGATTCGCACTTTTCTGCGCCTAGCTCAAAGGCGTTAAAGAAAAGCACTCTTGGGAGATAGCCCAATGTTTACTTTTCAGTACTTTTTCTTTTATTTGAGTCTTGGAAGTCATTACTACTGTAATGACCGCTCCTTATCTTGTTTATTTCGTTTTTGTGCCAAGAGAAGCCTCTAATTGAGTGAGGTAAGGATTTGGGGATGTTGCTGTCCTGAAACTGTTTTCGGTGCTGCACCGTAAAAATTCGTGAAAATTCTCTGTTTATCTTTCGGACCTGCGATTTCTTGTGCATATGCCCCAGGTTATATCCAAACTTTTCTTAGTTGAACACTTTTTGATTTGAGCAACGGAAAATCCCTCAAAAATTCGTCCTTTGTCAGCTGCCCAGTTTTGACAGATTTCTGCCAATATTTGTTTTTGCCACTTTATCGCTTTCTTTTGAGTTCTTTTTGATCATGGAACTCTTGTGGAAGTTGCTACAGTAGTATATACTTTATATGTGGTGGTTTTGGGTTGAAACCTGAAGCTAAAAGAGGTTGAATATATTTTATGCTTACACTAATGTTGCTAATAGAATTGTGTTTAGTTTTGTATGAAGGAAGTTTTCAAGTGTAGGGATTGGAGAATGATGAGATGAGTTGAAGAATGGACAAAAGCTCAAGCTTGGGGATGCCCAGCACCCCAAGAAATATCCAATAAGTACAAGCATCAAAGCTTGGGGATGCCCCCGAGGCACCCCTTCTTAATCGGCAAAAATCAGGTCACCTTTCAAAACACTATATTTTTATTGCTTCATGCACTATGTGTTTTTCTTGGAGCGTCAGTTGTTTTAGTTTTCTTAGTTTGTTTAGTTTGTTTGTTTGCTGCAATAAATGGTTGGACCCCAACAAATTTCCTTTGGAGGAGATGTACTCGTTTTCATTTGCAAAGAACGCTCTAGTTTTCACTCTTATTAAAAATCGAGCGTTCTACTTTTTCTGCTACTGCTTTTGGTTTTCGTTTTCGCCTTGATATGCGTTCAGATTTTGTCATATCCTTTCATCAAGGTGTATTTTTGCCTCTGATCTTTATTGGTTTTCATCAAAAGAGGTGTTTATAAAAATTTCAAATGGTGTTGGAAAAGAGAAAAAGCTTTGTGCAAAATAGTGGTACAAGACGGAGCTTGTGTAGACTGCGGCTTAGGCTTTTTCATGTCATGCTTGATATCTTTTTGATAGTATGCTTAGTGGTTTTGCTGTAGCATGACTTGTCTCAAATAACTGAGATTGCTTAATGAGCCTTTGAAAAAAATCATGCGTTGTTTTTATTGTATGGAAGCATTATTTTGGTTTTCTCCTTGATGCTTTATTTGGGTTGACTTGGCGCATGCTCACACATGTTAGACTCTTCCAAAGTCACCATTAGCCTTCATTATCATTTAGTTTTAGACTTTTGATGCCATCGTATGCTTCTTTTAATGTCGCTTTGTCGCTTTGCATGATTATGGCCATTATTGCTCTCTTAGTTGGTCGCTTTGCCCTCACCTTGTACTGAGTATGAGCTCTACTCGTGCATCCAACTCCTAAAAGCCAAGTTTGCCATTGTGTCCACTATAAATTCCTATGCATGGTATTTGTAAGCCATTCCAAAGTAAAATTTTCGTGTGCTACCTTTCAAAAACCTTCAAAATACTTCTCGTTTTGTGACACTGTTTTCAGCTCATGGGGACGTAGTGGTCGGATTTGCTATCTTCCATATTGCTTATTCCAAAAAGAAAAAAAAAGAGAAAAAAAAGAAAAAAAGGCACTCCTCCAAGAATGTGAATGTTGGTGGGCACCCGATGGAATCGGTTAGCCATGGTATGTGAAAGGAAAAGGTGGGGAGGAGTGCCAAGTTTTATAAAAAGAGCACCAAAGTGCCAATCTCTCTCTCAAAAACTTGCTTTATTTTTGTATGGAAGATAGTAAGAACCCCATTGCCAGTCGTTGACAAAGACAACCACCTCTCAAAATCAAGTTTTCTCTCTGTTTTACAAAGTGAAAAGCTCTAGCACATGTTTAAATCACTGCTTCCCTCTGCGAAGGGCTTTCTTTTACTTTTATGTTGAGTCACCACCTTCTTTCTTTATGCACCATTAAGAGAGCATAGTTGTCATTCTTAGTGTGATATGCATTGTCCCAAGGTTCATTGATTGACTCATATTGTTGGTTTCACTTGTTCTTAAATTATTTGTATCTAGTCGCCCTCTTAAACCTTGAGGTGTCCTATGCATTTATGTTTTGCTCTCTTTGAAGGACAAGCTGAAAACCTTTTGCGAGTTTTTCCTTATGATTTGAACACACGTTTGACTTTCATTGTTTCATTATCATGACCTTTTGTTTGTGTTCATTTGCATGTTTACAACATGGTTGCTAAGTTCTTATTGTCATGATTATATCTTTCATGCCCATGTTTTAAGTTCTATTGACCCCAGCTCACCAATGCTTACATATATGATCAAGATTGTGTAGGTGCATGTCACCTCAAAAATTATTCTTTTGTTATCACTTACCTACTCGAGGACGAGCAGGAGTTAAGCTTGGGGATGCTTGATACGTCTCAAACGTATCTATAATTTTTGATGCTCCATGCTTGTTCTTACACCATTTGCCTATTGTTTCGTTACACTTAGTGGTACTTTTATACATTTTCCGGAACTAACCTATTAACGAAGTGCCACAGTGCCAGTTTCCTGTTTTCTGCTGTTTTTGTGTTTCAGAAGTGATACACAGGAAATATTCTCGGAATTGGACGAAACAAGTTCCTGAAGTCATATTTCACCGGGGAGCTCCCAAACATCCGAAGACCTGACGGAGGGGGGCCACGTGGCCCCCACACACAGGGGCGGCGCGGCCTGGCCCCTGGCCGCGCCAGCCCCGTGTGAGGCCGCGTGGCTCCACCTCTGACAGCCCCCCTTCGCCTACATATACCCCCTGACGAGAAAAACCTAAGGGCCCGATCAGTTTTTCCAGAATACATCGCGATCCGCCGCCGCCGTCGACCCGAAGATCGGGAGGGTCCAGAAGCTCTTCCCGGCACCCTGCCGGAGAGGGGAATCGCCACCGGAGGTCTCCTTCATCGCCATGCTTGCCTCCGGAGCGATGAGTGAGTAGTCTACCTTGGACTATGGGTCCATAGCAGTAGCTAGATGGTTGTCTTCTCCACCATGTGCTTCATGTTTAGATCTCATGAGCTGCCCTACATGATTGAGATCACCGTTATGTAATCCTATGATGTTGGTTTGTTGGGATCCGATGAATATTGGTGTTTATGATTAAGTTGCTGTACTGAATTATATCATTTGTTATCTCTATGTTGTTTATGATCTTGCATGCTCTCCGTTGTTAGTAGCTATCTTGGCCGAGTAGTTGCTAGTGACTCCAAGAGGGGGTATTTATGCTCGATAGTGGGTTCATGCCTCTATTTCACCTGGGGGAGTGACAGAAACCTCTAAGGTGGTAGATGTGTTGTTGCTACTAGGGAGAAAACAACATTCATATGCTCAAGGGCATATGCTTTGTTTACATTACACACTTTGCTTAATGCAATTATCTGTTGTTCGCAACTTAATACTTCCAGGGTGTTCGGATGATATCCCCGGGGGTGGATTATTAGTCATAGATGCAGTTGGATGGCGGTCTATGTATTTTGTTGTAATGCCCAGAGTAAATCTCATAGTGATCTTCTTGACATATCACGTTATCTTTATTCTATCAATTGCCCAACTGTAATTTGTTTACCCAGCATGTTATTTTATCTATGGAGAGACACCACTAGTGAACTGTGGACCCCGGTCCTATTTTAATCATATTGCAATCACCTGTTTACTTTTCCCGCACTGTTTACTTTACTAGCATATTACTACTGTTTTCCACTCGATACACTCATAACCTTTGTTTCAAGCAAACCGGTGAGATTGACAACCTCATCGCAAGTTGGGAACAAAGTATTTGTTTGTGTGTGTGCAGGTTCCACAAACACCTTCAGTCGTCACCGTCTCTCTTCTCCTGATCGATAAACCTTGGTTTCTTAACTGAGGGAAAACTAGCCGCTACACTCATCATACCTTCCTCTTGGGGTTCCCAACGGGCTGGTCATCACCACGCACAAGGACAGTCTGCTCCCACATTAACCATACACCACCACACGCAGCACACCACTAGTGAACTGTGGACCCCGGTCCTATTTCCATCATATTGTTATCACATGTTTACTTTACTCGCACTGTTTACTTTACTCGCATACTTTCACTGCTTTCCACTCGATACGCTCATACCATTTGTTTCAAGCAAACCGGTGAGATTGACAACCTCATCGCAAGTTGGGAACAAAGTATTTGGTTGTGTTGTGTGCAGGTTCCACGTTGCTGCTAGCAAAGCAAAACTTGGACGAGGCGCCATATATAAATTGTCTGGAGCTGTCGCGAAGCTTGCAAGCATCACCTTCAGTCGTTTGTCTCTCCTCTCCTGAACGATAAACCTTGGTTTCTTAACTAAGGGAAAATCTTGCTGCTATATTCATCACACCTTCCTCTTGGGGTTCCCAATGGGCTAGTCATCAACCACGCATCAAAGACAAATATGGTTTTATATGTTTGACCTCTTATAGAGTTGGAAGTCTTATGCCTAATGCATGCAAAATTCATGCATGAACTTTGTAGTTTATTGATGCATATTCCAACATATTAAGATGTTGTTAGTTGCTATAATAATATTTTACATTGATTTATGGGCATTTTTCCATCGATCCCCCTTATTTTGGTTATAACTCTGCACCTTTTTTATGTATTTTGTCATTTCGGGAACCTTCCCGAACTCAAATTGACCTGCGATTTTTCAAGTGTTAATATTTTATCATGGAAACCTTCTGGAGCACAAGAAGTCAACAAGGGGGTCCACGAGGCCCAAACTAGCACTGGTGGCACGGGCCCTAGGCTAGGCCGGGCCATAGACACCATTTGGACGTCGTGGCTCCAATGCCATCCATCTTCATCTCATACTGCTCAGCTTGACCTAAAACGAATATATAAAGACCCCCCCACCCCCAAGGCGTTCCCGAGAGGAGGCGTCGGAGAAACATGAAACACAGAAATAGAGGCTGTTCTAGCAAAGATTGGAGGGGAAAACACCGCCGGAGTCGTCCCTGGATGCTTCTCCAAAGTCTCCAACATGACCACCATCGACACCTCCATGAAGAGGGAGTAGTCCACCTCTAGACTATGGTTTTGTGGCAGTACCTTGTTCTATTTCTCTCTTATGCTCTTGTGTTATTAGCTAGGCATAAAATTCCATGCTCAACATATATTTCCAGCATGCTAGGTTTTGAAGTTTGCCCATGAATCTCATATTGCTTTCAAGCTTCTATGCTAGAGTTTTTCCCTTTGCTTTTTGAACATAGCAAACTACCACAGAAGGTACTACAGAAAATTTGGCAAACCGAACTCGGTTCAAAAATACTGGTTCTAGCTTAACCATTGTTCAGGAAGTCATTTACCTTGAAATTATTTAGATAGGACCGTAGTATCAAATTAAGGTATATACAGGATATTTACTATAAACTACGTGTTACAGGGTTTGTGTATCCATATTAGATTTATGTGATAATTTTGCGTATCATTTGTTGTTTTGCTTTTACATATGTATGGAGATTGGTAAATGAGTTCTTTTTTCTTATAACTGCAAATGCATCTGCAGGGCTCAGCAGATGTCATGAATGGGGTTAGAAGAACACTCCAACACTGCTGCGGTATGTAAGATGCTCTTGTAACTGTGTAGAAAGAAAAGATAGAGTGGTCTCTGGATGAAAATGCAAGTTTGTTGTTGATTTTGTTTCTTGACATTTTCATTAGCAAATGGCTTGTGATCAGGGTATATATTCTGAGAACATGTATGGTGCTACGTGTTTGAAATAAGAATTCATTTGAAATTGTGTTAATACAAAATTAAGAGTGATGTTTGGACTAAAATTGCATGGTAGTGAAATTGAAGATGCAAGCTACAATCTGAGAGATGCATTCATAACAGACATAGCTAATTCAAGAAATCCTTTGATATGATACTTGTACAGAGACATAAGATAGAATAGGTGTGTAAATTCAGGTCACATTGGTGTATAAAAAGTACCAGTGCGATATGGGCTATTTAAGGTTGCTGCCTTGGTGTTTTATCTCTTGCTGATCATCACCATGTATTCAATTACTGAAAGGACATAGTTTTAATTCCAGCTAGGGTTTAATCTTTGTAAAACAAAGTGTATACATTCATTTCTTGAACAAGGATTCAATTAACTGCACTCAGATTCTAAAAAAAATCACGCCTAAAGAAAAAATCCATTGGTGGAGTCGAAGTGCTTGGGCATGCATCTAAAAATTCTATAGTATTAGGTTTTGTATACTGCTATTTTAATTTTAATTAGAACAATTTTTTCTTTGTGGCTACAATGCCGCCTCAGATCTGTCTTTGCGCCAGTCGCGCAACGGATTGGCAGAATCAGGATCTGGCATCTTTTTATACAGAGAATGTGTAGGATGGTTATCATATCTTTCAGTTTGGTTATAATAAAACTGGGTAGCTGCAACACAATGGTTAATTAGTTAATCATCCAAAACCCCTTTGGTTGGGAGGGTCAACACCAGCTCAAATCGCCAGTGTTTACACTGAAATTTTGCATGCCTAAATGTGGGGTGTTCTTAATGCCCATCCTTTGTACCTATGTGACACCGTTGGAAAATTTGCATTGCCATATTGTGAGAATAGAATGTTCCTTATTTGTTGGACTCATTTTTTGTTTGAATTAAGTTACCAGGATTTTTTGGTACTCCAATTCACAACATCACATGCAGATTTAGCATGAACAGGTTAATGAATATTTCATCATTGATTTTGAACTTTCATAACCCTAAAAAATCAATGAATCTCAATCGCACACATTGACACATAGCAATATTAAAAACATGATTAAACTTATGGTTTGAATATTGTCTTGATTCTGCCAAGTGCGCGATAGCGCAACGGGTCATCTAGTTTTTATAAAAAGAGTTGGTTACCGACCTTATGTCATGGCCTTAGCATTAACAAAAACTAAATAAACAAAGATGTAACCAAGAGTAAAGCTGTGCGAGGTGGTGCATCTGCTAGCATTTCTTTCATATAGCACGACATGGTCACGAGAAGGGCGTAAGTGTCTCTCTAGCCAACTGCGAGCCCCTTCCGTGCTAAGGAAAGAGGGATATGCTGAAAAGTTGTAATTGATCCATTTTCATTAATTATATCACTGATTCACTTCCTTATTTCTATGCATTAGTAAAAGATAACGGGAATTTTTTGTTGTATACAAGTAAAGGCGGGGGTGATCCAGGGAATTATCCCTGGAGAACGACGCACAACACCCTCCTTGTGAGAAGCGCCAAATTTAGTGGAAATGCACTTTTGACAGTGTGTGCATATGCTCCCTTTATATGCAAAGTAAATAAACTGTTAAGAAATTTAGGAAGAAATATATGCATGTATACCTCCACATTCTACATGCTTGTACAAAATTTCCTGAATAACGGATATTTTTCATGACTTCTACAAAAAAAGACAAAAAAACGCGTCGCGAAAAGGCTTATTATAGTATAAGTTTTTCAATTTTACATAGACCATAAAACAATTTGGTTTTTCCTCAAACGACTTCGTGGACACGTAGAATATGCAGATGTATACAAAATATTTTTAATTTTCTTATATTTAAAATATATCAATTTTTTTAATAAAGAGTGCATATACACCCAAGAGCAAAAAAATCATGTCCCGAATTTAGCCCGTCGAGTACTACTCATTTACGACATATCCCACTAAGCTGGGGAATCAGACACTGGTGCCACTAGACGGCCACCTGGAATTATTATTTGTGTGACTTACCTTTCTGAACCTTTCGTAGACTGTCTCTCTAGTATCAGCCCTCAGAATTTCCCCAGAAGGTCGTGCCAACCTGTATGTGTTGCTTCACTGCCGGCGCAGCAAACCGACTAAACGACCACTACGGGGATGGTGCCTCACCTGCCAAAGTTGACCCGATTTCATATCTGGCAAGGGGTGCCGCTGGCACTGGCGTTGGCGCTATCATTGATAATGTTTTCCTCAGAACAATATCAGATGCAAATCTTCTATACCTAACCAATCCCAGACCTATGGCAGCGCCTTGATTGGATGGGAATTCTAAAACGTCGTGGCTAGGTTACCACCAGTTGTGGCTTCATAACTAACCCGGTGATGTAATCGATGTCATGTACGGGCGATCTTGCCGTTGCAAGTTAATGGAATGACAGCGTTCTATCTAAAATAATAATAATTCGGCAGTATATTATAGCTGAATGTAGGTACGTGCTCGCGATTTGCATGCTTGTTAGTTCTCAACCAATTGATCCTTTTTTGTAATTAATTGAAGTTGTCATATGGATACGTCTGAGCATGATTGATACGCCATAGATTGTGGTGCAGGAGTGCGATTCCACAATGAATTTGCTCACATGGGTTCGTTGACCAAGTTAAGTTGTGCTGAAATATTTGAGCCATGAGGCTATCCATGTAGGCGAGATATGGTTCTCCCTAGAGGACACATACCACATTTTAATGGTTCCCGCATTTTTCATGTCTACTTTTACTTCATGCCGCATCGTGAGATATTGATGTGTCATACGTAAAAAAAAACTTCTGCACATGGCTAAAATGGCTCGTCACGCACGATTTATAAAATCGTTACTATACATGGGTGTGCGATGCATATATATCACATACTCTTTATTTATCCGTGTTAAAGTCAAATGGTCTTTTCTTCAGCAAACACTCAGAATGAAAGGCTTTTCTGATGAGTGGCGCGCACTCATTCATAGTTTTGTGTCAAGAGGTAGTGTGGCAATTAAGGTCAATGATGACACAGGCCATTTCTTCCAGACTAAAAAAGGTCTAAGACAAGGTGACCCTTTATCACCCATGTTATTTAACATTGTGGCTGATATGCTGGCTATCATGATCGAGCGTGCAAAGGTTGATGGTCAAATTGAAGGTGTGATACCCCATCTTGTTGATGGAGGTTTATCAATCCTACAATATGCCGATGATACGATCCTTTTTATGGAACATGACTTGGAAAAGGCTAAAAATCTGAAATTGATTCTTTCAGCGTTTGAGCTTCTTTCAGGTTTAAAAATAAATTTCCATAAGAGTGAATTGTACTGTTTTGGCGAGGCTCAAAACCATACCCAGTTGTATGCTGAGTTATTCAGTTGCAATCAGGGCGAGTTTCCAATTAGGTATTTGGGTATCCCGATTCACTTTCGGAGATTAACAAACGCTGAATGGAAATCGGTTGAGGAAAGACTGCAATTACGCTTAAATAGTTGGAAAGGTAAGCTATTGTCTATAGGAGGAAGATTGGTTCTCATAAATTCAGTCCTGTCAAACATGGTACTGTATATGTTATCCTTCTTCCTTCTACCCAAAGGAGTCTTAAAAAGGTTGGATTTTTTCCGATCAAGATTCTTTTGGCAAGGTGACAGCGAAAAGAAAAAATATAGACTGGCTAAGTGGAGTGTGGTTTGCCGGCCAAAAGACTAAGGGGGACTAGGTATTCAGGACCTTGAGGTTAAGAATACTGCCCTCCTTGGGAAATGGCTCTTCAGACTTTTGTCTGAGGATGGGGTTTGGCAAACTCTTCTTAGACGAAAATATGTTGGCTCTAAAGCTCTATCACAGGTTTTTTGGAAACCTGGGGATTCACACTTTTGGGCCGGACTCATGGCAACGAAGAAATATTTCTTTGGTCATGGGAGATTTTCGATTAAGGATGGGTCTGAGGTACGGTTCTGGGAGGATAAGTGGCTAGGTTCCACTTCACTCCGTGAGCAGTACCCGGCATTGTATGGAATTGTGCGTCATAAGGGTCTTACAATTGCCCATGTTTTGGAGACCAGCCCTCCAAATGTGACGTTCAGGAGGAATTTATATGATCCTAGGCTTGTTTCTTGGGAGGCCTTGCTTCAACGCTTGGCTAATGTCCATTTAACAGATGGGAGAGATGAATTCCATTGGAATCTTCATGAGAGTGGTAAATTCTCAGTTGCTTCTATATATAATGCTTTAATCTTAACAGACTTACCAGTCTTAGATAATAAGAAAATCTGGAAGATGAAGATACGGCTTAAAAACAAAATTTTTGCATGGTATCTTCGTCAAGGGGTTATTCTTACTAAAGATAATTTTATTAAGCGGAATTGGCATGGGAGTAAGATGTGTGTTTTTTGCACTCATGATGAGACGATAAAACACTTGTTTTTCCAATGCAACTTTGCACGTTCCATATGGTCAGTCATCCAAGCAGCTTCAGGCTTGTATCCACCAACTAGTATTGCCAATGTCTTTGGAAACTGGGTTCATGGTATTGATTACAAGTACAGAATTCTTCTTAGGGTGGGAGCGATGTCATTAATTTGGTCACTCTGGCTATGTAGGAATGACAAAGTTTTTGATAATAAAAATTCTTCACTCTTGCAGGTCATTTACAGATGCACGGGCACTCTCCGGCTATGGTCACAGCTTCACCGCACAGAGGACCACGATCTCTTTTCGGATGTGTGTACGCGCCTGGAGGATACGGCGAGACACATCTTTTCGCTTCATGGATGGCAGCATAATCTTCGGATTGGCCCTCCGCCAGCTTAGGCGTCTTACAATTTCTCATTCTGATATGTAATTCGCCTAGTTTATTTATTGTTAATTTTTAGACCTTCTGTGTGTCGGCTGTGTGCATCTTGTTATGCAGAGGCCGGGTGTAATACTTAAGACCTTTTTAAGTAATAATAACCCTTTATCAAAAAATTTAACCGTGTTAGATAGGCCTCTACAACGCACACGCTTTCTACCGCAAAAACATTTAGAAAACGGAGGGACTTCGCTGATATTTTTGTCTACCCGATTATTGGTGGTATGAAAAGATCTTAAATGTTAGTTGAACCAGTCGTGTGTTATACTCATTTCATAGAATTTAGTTGCAAACTTTATGTTTGCTTATTGCCAACATTACACATATTTTTTACAATGCACAATTTATCATTTATCGCTAGAGCCACATAGCTGATATATACCTATATATACCGGTAACCCATAACTCAACATTGCATGCAAAGACAGTAGCAACTCTAATGTAATTTTTATTGCAGAGCTGATACGTCATATGTATACATTTTTTTGTGACAAACGAGAATGATACACAAAATAGGAGAACACTTAGCTATTATTCGTTATGTCTTTGTCGCTGTGACTAATATAGTTTGGAATGATAAAAATAGGTTTCTTCACTTATCCTTGCATACCCATCGTGGTGTACCACGCTATATATAGCTTGAACACTTCATCTGTGCACATACTCTAGAACTACGGGGATAAAGTTATATTTCTCCACCTATCCATTTGTAACCATCCGTGCACATACTATAGAACTACTAGGAAAATCCTTATAGGGGTCAACCAATATTTTGATGCCACGCCGCTGCACATGACAGCGGCGTGGTAAATACTATCGCGCCACCATTTTTATACTTGCCGACGACGTGACAGCACAGCGAACCGCGCCGCTAGTTAGTGGGCCCGAACATGTGGCAAACCAGGGTCAGAATCATGGCGTAGACACTAGTCAAAAAATGGACATCAATACCGGTTCCAGAGGCCCATTTGTACCGAAAATCAAACCGGTACAAAAGATTCGGGACAAAAGCCCCCCCCCCCCTTGGTACCGTTTCCTTACAAACCGGTATTAAAGGGGCCTCCACGTTGGCTCCCAGGAGAGTGCAGGGCTAGGGACCTTTGGTACCGGTTTGTAACACGAACCGGTACCAAAGGGTGGCTACAGTGCCGCGGCAGAGAATTCAGGGTTTGGGGTTTTAGGAGGGGTTTAGGGGTATCGGACCGTTTCATCGTACGAGGATCGCGTCGATGCGCCAGAAACGCGTTTGGATTTAGGAGTACATGAAGATCAAGGTAATGCATATCAACTTGGTGCATATAATATAACACATGTAATTGCATAAGATCGCAAATTAAGTAGTACATGCATGAAGATCGATCTTCATGCATAGTGGTACTCTCCGAGGCATACTATCTATTACATGTAGCATAGTGGTACTCTCTGAGTCAAACTATATATTACATGTAGATCTTCATTCATAGTGGTACTCTGCGAAGTTAGGTATGACGTCCCGAAGGAAAAATCCCGCCAATTCCTCGCCAATTGCTTTGAAGCGGTGCTCGATTGGGATCCTGTCACGCTTTCTTGCCAACTGTAAAAGAATGAGATTCAAATGAATACATGAGCTATGTATATATATATATATCAAATCACAATCAAACAATTATGACTGAAACTTAGCACAAGTTATGGTAACAAAATAAATTTGTGAATATTGTTTTCGTACCTCTCTATTCCTTTGATTATTCGTTCTCTCGCTGACAATCTTGTGGAAGTTCTCGCATACGTAGTATCCACATAGATTAGTCCCCTCAGGTTGTTTCGCGCATTTCTGTACAAGAATATAATTCAATCAAATAATAATCAAGTAATTACCTTTTGAGCATATCAAAAGCCGACTTGTATAGTATAGGCTCTTTGGTTAGTGAGTCAAAGACTTCAACATCTCCATCGTACATTTTAATGACGATAAGAATAAAGTGGAACCTGCGCACGTTTAAATATGTAGTGTCATAGATATAAGTCATCAGTTAAAATTTTAACATATGGTGAGCAAAATAGAATGTGTTATAAGACAGTTACGCTTACTTGAAGTTGTAAGGCCAAAGTATTATCTTTTTGTCACGTTGTCGCTTCAAAAACCTTAGCAAAGTCTGCGGTGTATCCTTGTTATAGATGGGATCTTCTATGGTTTTTTCATGCATTGTATCTGGGTCAATGAACCCAATGTCCGTGATTTCATCCCTTTTGCATTCGAGCTTCTTCGATCTGCATAATATAGCGCACAAAAGATTAAATTGAGGATAATTTGCAGACAATGAATGAGCTGAGCTAAAGACTTCTCAAATTATATTAATAAATCACTTACAGACAATAGCAACTGATGATAGATTTGTCGATGGCCCAGAGATTGTATAACTGAAAAAGTTCGAGGAAGTCAACGCTCACAGAGTATTCTTGGAAGTAGTGCTCATCCTTAACTCGCACCATGATAGCATCAATCCCTCTCTTTGTGGCATTAGTGTACCACGCATTCAAATTACGCATACATGTTGGTAGCGACCTGATATTCTCGACTAGATCTTTCCCTTGAACAAATTGATATACTACTTTAGCGATGGGGTAATCAATTGTGTTTTGTCGAGAACTTTCAACGGCCTTCTCGTCAAACACCTTGAGAGGGGGGACCGATTGAACGGGTTGTTCTCCGAGCTGGTACACTTGTTTCCTAGTTTTCGCCGAGACCACCGATTGATCGGGTTTTTTCACCTCCACCATAGTGTCATACGACTTTTCAATAGAACGCCTATAGTCAGATGGCGGCGATGGTGCAGGGTCATATAGATTCTCAACGGTACGAATAACTTTCACCGGATCTAGAGTCTTCTCAAAAGGTATCTCTGGCACTTTCTTAGCAAAATGTTTTGCCACCTCGGACTTAGAGATTTCGCTGCATTCCTCGATAGTTCTTTCCCAAGGTAACTTCTCAATAGGCGGTAGTGGTTTCTCCTTTCTAGGTCTCTTCCTAGGTGGCGTACCGTTCCGCTTAAAAAACGCAGTCTTACGCGGAGGATCTCGAGATGGTGGACTCGCGCTGGGGTCCCTCTCCGGTAGGTGTGGACTTTGCTGCTCATGTGGACTACTACCAGGCGGAGTCGATGGCCATTGCTGCTCATGTGGAATTTGCTGCTCATGTGGACTGCTACGAGGAGGAGTCGGTGGCCTTGGCAAAAGGATGATGTATTTCTTGGACCATATGGCGAAACCACGCTTGACATCGGCCAGTGTCTTCTCTTCGTCACCTCCAGGAAAATCAAGCTCCATTGTTTCAAAACCCGGAACAACGTCATCCACCCCGACACGAACACAGCCAGCTGGAATGGGCATATGATGGTGCGTTGCTCCATCTTCATTTGGGTAAACATAGCCGACCGCCACCTTAACGGACACGTTCCTCATTTGCACATGTAGCTCGCAATCTGTTTTCTCCGTGACATAATCCACGGGGTAGCTTCCTCCACATTCAAGATGTGAGGAACCCACACTGCTTCTTCGCTGAGATGGGGCGGCATCGGCTTGAGGATTTTGTAGAAACAGCGGCTGATCAGGTGCCCTCTGATTTTTCTCAAGCACCACCACCCTATTTATCAATTCCGCTAACTTGTCTAAGTCCTGCTTCTTCTTTCTTGAACGGCTTCTATAAGTGTCAGCACACTCCGGCCATGCTTCCTTCATGGAGACACCTGGGAGGGCTCGTATCCGTCCAACGTGTTCCGCATTCCCAAGAGCGAGTGTCAGCTCGTCATTCTCTCTATCGGGAATGTACTCTCCCTTTCTAACTTTTTCAATTGCATCTATAAGACGCGTCGTGATTGCTTTAATTTTTTCCTTCCATTTTCCCTTTGCAACGATCTGCCCTGTCTTTGGGTCCAACCCTGCCCCATGCGCGAACAACCAGAACTTGGACCGGTCGGGCCAGTCCCATGTCTGTGGAGTGATTCCTGCCTCCATCAGTTTAGCTTCAAATGCTCTCCACTTCGGAATGGCAGTCTTGTAGCCACCTGACCCCAAATGATGGAAATGTTCCTTCTTTGAAGCATTTTTCGTATTTGTGACTGATCGGGACACAACAGTAGAAGATTTCTTATAGCTCTTAAATGCGGGCCAGTGATCTTTTATCTTCACTAGACTTCCAGTGAATACTGGATCTTCATCTTCATATCTAGCCCATAAATTTTTCTTCCAGGTCTGGAATTGTGTGGCCATCTTCTTAAGAGTCCATTCCTTGACTTTCTTCTTCTGACCTTCCGTCATGTCTTCCGGTAGGCTGAAGTGTGTCAGTAGACTATCCCAAAGAAAAAAATTTAGAGTATCATTGACATAACTAGCTTCAGCCCCCGCGTTCTTTGGCTTATGCCACTCTGCAATGCTGATCGGTACATGGTCCCTAACAAGAACTCCAGCTTGGTTTATAAATTTACGGCAGTTCTCTTTGGGATCCACCGGTTCACCACTATCCTTAAATGCGGTGAGGGCTAACCTACCCTTGCCCTTTAGACGTTGCATCGGGCCTCGTTGCTTTTTAACATATTTGCTCGATGATCCAGAAGGCTAAAAGAAAAATGATTCGTTAATAAGTGTAATACAAATAAATCAATGCATCTAGTGATGAACATATAGCCTTGATATACACCTCGCCGGAGTTTGTTATGGACACTTCGTTGTCTCTTCTTTCTTCAGACTCAAGTCCCTCACCGACATCGTTCAAAAATTGTGAGCCGAAATCATCGTCATCTCCATCGGGTTCTCCATTGGGTTCCGGTCGACGGGCACTCTCAAATATCAATTTCTGCACCATTTCTTCTTGCTCCTCATCTCGGATGAAGGTGTCGTCCTCCATAGCTCAATGTCACTACAAAATTAAGTGCAATTATTTGATTCATCATGTCATATTCATCTTATTATAAGTTTCTAGGTTTTAACTTAAAATGTTAAAGTAATTGAGTTAATTATTCCTCATGGTTGAATTGAGCACACAGAGCTAATTACTTATTTACTTAATGGAAGTTAAGAAATAACCTTAAATACAAGTTACTATTTCATTATTAAGGTCCTCCATAATTTTAATACTTCAAAATTAGTTATGGAAAGTAACTCCAGTGTTTAAGTGCTAATGGCAAAGCTGAAATTAAGATCCTATAATAATGAAATAGTATCTACAATAAAGTTGTTTGAGTGTAAAAATATTTTCTACATAAGTAGGGGAATTATTTGATTCCTACATTTGATTGAAATTCATATTCAAAAATTGTACTTAAACATGTTTTATAATTCAATTCAAAATTATTTCACACAAGTATATAATCTTACAGTATAAACAGATAGGTTTTATTTTTGTGATCATTTTGGTATATTACTTGTATTTTTTTGATTAAAATTGAATTAGTTATGAATTTTTGAAGTTTCTAGTATTTTCAAAAATATCTTTTTGTACCGAGTCTAGTCTTAGCCCGCGACACTGACCAGTGGGCCAGAGCCACGTCAACAGCCATGTGGGCGTAGGCCAAGTCAAAATGTTTGACTGGCGTGGTTTGACGGCGGCGATCGCCGGAGACGGCTCCGGCGACCAATCCCTGCGGGCGTGGCGGTGGCGTGGAGCACGGCGTGGCAGGGGGCACCGTGACCAAATTGTCACCGGAGTGGCTCCGGCGACCAATCCCTGCGGGCGTGGCGGCGGCCGTGGCGCGGCATGGAGCACGGCGTGGCGGGGGGCGCGGCGTGGCAGGCGCGGCGTGGCGGCCGTGGTGTGGCGGCCGTGGCGCGACGTGGCGGCCGTGGCGAGGCGAGGCGCGATGGAGCAGCGGCCGGGTGTGGCATGGCCGGCGAGGCGAGGCGTGGCGGGGGGCGCTGCCGGAGGGGAAGGGGAGAGGAGCGAGAAGGGGTGGCGCACCTCGTTGCTCTGGGCGACGGCGATAGCGGGGCTCTGCTGGGACGACGGCGACGGCGGGGCTTCTATATCTGTGTGCGTGTGTGTCGGTGGCTCGTGGAAGAAAACGGCCTGAAGGCCTTTGGTACCGGTTGCTGTCACCTTTAGTACCGGTTCGTAACAGCAACCGGTACCAAAGGTATTTTCTGAAATTCCTTTCCTTTTGTTTTGCACTTTTATCCTTTCGTACCGGTTCTGTCCACCAACCGGTACCAAAGGCTTTTTTATTTTTCTTTTGATTTTTCTGTTGCTGTTTCTTTTGATTTTTGTTTGATTTTTCTTTTGCAGTTTCTATTGATTTTCGTTTCATTTTTCTTTTGCAGTTTCTTTTGATTTTCGTTTGATTTTTCTTTTGCAGTTTCTTTTTTGATTAGTTATATTTGATTTTATTTTTGATTTTTGTTTTGATTAGTTATATTTGATTTTATTTTTGATTAGTTATATTTGATTTTCTATTTTCTTTTGATTAGTTATATTTGATTTTCTTTTTGATTAGTTATATTTGATTTTTCTGTTGCAGTTTCTATTGATCATATGTTCGCTTAATAATTAAGTGTCGGTTGGCACGGTGGCACGCTACGTCCATGAGAGGAAAAGGGCGGGAAGAAAAGGGCGGAAAGAAAAATGGCGGGAAAATGATTGAACTGAAAAAGAAGTACATATCTCAACTGAAAATTAAGATACATGGCCAGATTAAGTCACAATCGGCCGAGCTTGTTTTCGAATGTTGGAGTGATTCAGTCATAGTCGTGCCAAGCCCTATAAACGTCGCCACTGTAGTCGTCGTAGTCGCCGGTGTCATCGTCGCTGGCATCGGGGTCGCGGTAGTCGAACCTCGACGGGTGAGCACGCGTGGGCTGAGACTGAGGGTAGCGTAGGCGGGGGCCACGGTAGGCCATGACGCTCTGGAGAGTCCGGCCGTGCCACCATAACCGACGGCCGGCCTCGTTGAAGTTCGAACGAGGCGAGCCGTCTGCTACTCGTGTGATGATGTGGGAGCAGTGAGTCCTTGTGCGTGGTGATGACCAGCCCGTTGGGAACCCCAAGAGGAAGGTATGATGAGTGTAGCGGCTAGTCTTCCCTCAGTTAAGAAACCAAGGTATGTCGATCAGGAGAAGGGAGACGGTGACGACTGAAGGTGATGCGGACTGGCTTAGTGACACTCCAATAAGGGCGCCGTTTAACGATACTTGTTGACTCGTCTTCGGCCAGCAGCAACGCGGAACCTGCACACACACAGACAAATACTTTGTTCCCAACTTACGATGAGGTTGTCAATCTCACCGGTTTGCTTGAAACAAAGGTTATGAATGTATCGAGTGGAAAACAGTAGTAAAATGCTAGTAAAGTAAACAGTGCGGGAAAAGTAAACAGGTGATTGCAATATGATTAAAATAGGACCGGGGTCCACAGTTCACTAGTGGTGTCTCTCCATAGATAAAATAACATGCTGGGTAAACAAATTACAGTTGGGCAATTGATAGAATAAAGATAACGTGATATGTCAAGAAGATCACTATGAGATTTACTCTGGGCATTACAACAAAATACATAGACCGCCATCCAACTGCATCTATGACTAATAATCCACCCCCAGGGATATCATCCGAACACCCCGAAAGTATTAAGTTGCGAACAACAGATAATTGCATTAAGCAAAGTGTGTAATGTAAACAAAGCATATGCCCTTGAGCATATGAATGTTGTTTTCTCCCTAGTAGCAACAGCACATCTACCACCTTAGAGGTTTCTGTCACTCCCCCAGGTGAAATAGAGGCATGAACCCACTATCGAGCATAAATACCCCCTCTTGGAGTCACTAGCAACTACTCGGCCAAGATAGCTACTAACAACGGAGAGCATGCAAGATCATAAACAACATAGAGATAACAAAAGATATAATTCAGTACAGCAACTTAATCATAAATACCAATATTCATCGGATCCCAACAAACCAACATCATAGTATTACATAACGGTGATCTCAATCATGTAGGGCAGCTCATGAGATCTAAACATGAAGCACATGGTGAAGAAGACAACCATCTAGCTACTGCTATGGACCCATAGTCCAAGGTAGACTACTCACTCATCGCTCCGGAGGTAAGCATGGCGATGAAGAAGACCTCCGGTGGCGATTCCCCTCTCCGGCAGGGTGCCGGGAAGAGCTCCTGGACCCTCCCGATCTTCGGGTCGACGGCGGCGGCGGATCGCGATGTATTCTGGAAAACTGATCGGGCTTTTAGGTTTTTCTCGTCAGGGGGTACTTATAGGCGAAAGGGGACTGTCAGAGGGGGTCCCACGCCCCCTCACACGGGGCCGGCGCGGCCAGGGGCCTGGCCGCGCCACCCCTGTGTGTGGGGCCCACGTGGCCCCTCTCCTTCTCTCCTTCGGATGTTTGGGAGCTCCCCGGTGAAATATGACTTCAGGAACTTGTTTCGTCCAATTCCGAGAATATTTCCTGTGTATCACTTCTGAAACACAAAAACAGTAGAAAACAGGAAACTGGCACTGTGGCACTTCGTTAATAGGTTAGTTCCGGAAAATGTATAAAAATGCCACTAAGTCTAACGAAACAATAGGCAAATGGTGTAAAACAAAGCATGGAGCATCAAAAATTATAGATACGTTTGAGACGTATCAAGCATCCCCAAGCTTAACTCCTGCTCGTCCTCGAGTAGGTAAGTGATAACAAAAGAATAATTTTTGAGGTGACATGCACCTACACAATCTTGATCATATATGTAAGCATTGATGAGCTGGGATCAATAGAACTTAAAACATGGGCATGAAAGATATAATCATGACAATAAGAACTTAGCAACCATGTTGTAAACATGCAAATGAACACAAACAAAAGATCATGATAATGAAACAATGAAAGTCAAACGTGTGTTCTAATCATAAGGAAAAACATACAAATGGTTTTCAGCTTGTCCTTCAAAGAGAGCAAAACATAAATGCATAGGACACCTCAAAGTTTAAGAGGGCGACTAGATACAAATAATTTAAGAACAAGTGAAACCAATCAATATGAGTCAATCAATGAACCTTGGGACAATGCATATCACACTAAGAATGACAACTATGCTCTCTTAATGGTGCATAAAGAAAGAAGGTGGTGACTCAACATAAAAGAAAAAGAAAGGCCCTTCGTAGAGGGAAGCAGTGATTGCAAGTTTTATAACCTTCAAAAATTATGGTACTTACCGGCTTTGAGCTCTCATTGCCCCCATCATAAGCATCTTGAATGGTTAAAGTTAATGCGAGAACAGTTATGATGCATATGCTTGACAAATCATAAGTTGAAAACCTCGTGTCCCGTGAATACGAGTACCCAAACTATGCTAGTTTACTTAGAGTCCCAAGCAAGGCTCTTGTCATTGTAAGTATATGCATATCATTGAGAACCGCCAATGGGGTACCTCCGTGCCCGATGACATGGAACAAGACCACACCAAAATGACAGGACAAGCAGACAATGAACACCTCGACATCTCTTTTATTTGCTATATTGTTTAGCTTTTTATTGTGAGATGCGTCGTCGAATGTTCACCATGGGTATGCTGCAAATTTCCACCATGAATTATGCATGGCTTAGATTGGCGGCCCGGCGTTTCCCTAACACATATAAAAACTCCATGATCCTCACAAGATTCCCAATTCATTTCACACAGCGGGCATCCATAAACAAAAGATCACAATATCAACTCAAATAAGAAGTGCAATGTTGAAAGCTTGCCCCATGACGGCATGGTTGGGCTAGAATCCAACTTACAACTTGCAAGCATAACAACTCAGCATAAAAGACCACAATGTCAAATTTTTAGAACAGGAAAAAGTAAAGTGTGCCTTCCGGTTCGTGAGAGCTTTACTGACCGAATTTCGCATAACACTGGTAAGAGTTTAATTTGAAGAGAATATAAAAGCAAGTCAAATTTACTTGGAATAGCAAATTGCTAGTAGGTATGTATGGTGGACACAATGGAAAACTTGGCTTTTAGGAATTGGATGCACGAGTAGAGCTCATACTCAGTACAAGGCGAGGGCTAGCAAAAGACTGGGAGCGACCAACTAAGAGAGCAATAATGGCCATAATCATGCAAAGCGACAAAGCGACATTAAAAGAAGCATACGATGGCATCAAAAGTCAAAAACTAAATGATCATGAAGGCTAATGGCGACTTTGGAAGAGTCTAACATGTGTGAGCATGCGCCAAGTCAACCCAAATAAAGCATCAAGGAGAAAACCAAAATAATGCTTCCATACAATAAAAACAACGCATGATTTTTTCAAAGGCTCATTAAGCAATCTCAGTTATTTGAGACAAGTCATGCTACAGCAAAACCACTAAGCATACTATCAAAAAGACATCAAGCATGACATGAAAAAGCCTAAGCCGCAGTCTACACAAGCTCCTTCTTGTACCACTATTTTGCACAAAGCTTTTTCTCTTTTCCAACACCATTTGAAATTTTTATAAACACCTCTTTTGATGAAAACCAATAAAGTTCAGAGGCAAAAATGCACCTTGATGAAAAGATATGACAAGATCTGAACGCATATCAAGGCGAAAACGAAAACCAAAAGCAGTAGCAGAAAAACTAGAATGCTCGATTTATAAGAGTGAAAACTAGAGCATTCTTTGCAAATGAAAACGAGTACATCTCCTCCAAAGGAAATTTGTTGGGGTCCAACCATTTATTGCAGCAAACAAACAAACTAAGCAAACTAAGAAAACTAAAACAACTGACGCTCCAAGAAAAACACATAGTGCATGAAGCAATAAAAATATAGTGTCTTGAAAGGTGACCTGATTTTTGCCGATGAAGAAGGGGTGCCTCGGGGGCATCCCCAAGCTTTGACGCTTGTACTTCTTGGATATTTCTTGGGGTGATGCATGGGCATCCCCAAGCTTGAGCTTTTGTCCGTTCTTCAACTCATCTCATCATTCTCCAATCCCTACACTTGAAAACTTCCTTCATACAAAACTAAACACAATTCTATTAGCAACATTAGTGTAAGCATAAAATATATTCAACCTCTTTTAGCTTCAGGTTTCAACCCAAAACCACCACATATAAAGTATATACTACTGTAGCAACTTCCACAAGAGTTCCATGATCAAAAAGAACTCAAAAGAAAGCGATAAAGTGGCAAAAACAAATATTGGCAGAAATCTGTCAAAACTGGACAGCTGATAATGGACGAATTTTTGAGGGATTTTATGTTGCTCAAATCAAAAAGTGTTCAACTAAGAAAAGTTTGGATATAACCTGGGGCATAAGCACAAGAAATCGCAGGTCCAAAAGATAAACAGAGAATTTTCACGAATTTTTACGGTGCAGCACCGAAAACAGTTTCAGGACAGCAATAACCCCAAATCTTTACCTCACTCAAATTAGAGGCTTCTCTTGGCACAAAAACGAAATAAACAAGATAAGGAGCGGTCATTACAGTAGTAATGACTTCCAAGACTCAAGAAAAAGAAAAAGTACTGAAAAGTAAACAATGGGTTATCTCCCAAGAGTGCTTTTCTTTAACGCCTTTGAGCTAGGCGCAGAAAATTGCGAATCAAGTAATATCAATAGATGAAGCATCAAGCTCATAATTTGCTCTAAGAATAGAGTCAAAAAGCAATTTCTTTCTTTTCCTAGGGAAGTGTTCCATACCTTTCTTTAGTGGAAATTGATACTTGATAGTGCCTTCCCTCATATCAATAATGGCACCTACAGTTCGAAGAAAGGGTCTTCCCAAAATAATAGGACATGAAGCATGGCATTCAACGTCCATAACAAGAAAATCAACGGGAACAAGGTTATTGTTAACCACAATAAGAACATCATTAATCCTTCCCAAAGGTTTCTTCTTAGCAACATCAGCAATAGGAACATCAAAATAACACTTTTCTAGTGGTGGTAAATCAAGCATGTCATAAATCTTTCTAGGCATGATAGAAATACTAGCACCTAGATCACATAAAGCATGGCAATCATAACCATTAACATGCATATCAATGATGGGTTCCCAACCATCTTCTAACTTCTTGGGAACAGAGGCTTTTTGCTTCAACTTTTCATCCCTAATCTTTATGAGAGCATTGGTAATATGCTTAGTAAAAGCAATATTTAAAGAACTAGCATTGGGAGTCAAAGCAAGCTTTTGCAAGAACAAAATAACTTCAGATATATTGCAGCCATCAACATCAAAATCATTAAAGGAAATAGAGCTATCATCTCCCACACTCCGAAAAATTTCAGCACTCTTTTGAGAAAAAGTTTTGGCAGTTTTAGGCTTTTTAGCACAAGGAGTGGGAGTTTTCTCTACACCAATCAAAGTAAGAGGATTGCTATCAGTAGGAGCAACATCATTAGAGGTAGTAATAGTACATACCTTCATCTCTCTAGCCATCTCATCTTCTCTTTCCCACCTGGCATGCAATTCCGCTAACAATCTAATATTTTCATCAATTCTAACTTGGGTAGCATTAGCGGCAGCAACAATATTGCTCACATTCACATCATTAGGAAACACTTTTAGTTTCAGAAGTTCAACATCATGAGCAAGGCTATCAACTTTAGAAGCAAGAATATCAATTTTGCCTAACTTTTCCTCAACAGACTTATTAAAAGCAGTTTGTTTACTGATGAAGTCCTTGAGCATTACTTCAAGCTCGGAGGGCGCGGCCCTAGTGTTGTTGTAGGAGTTACCATAAGAGTTGCCATAACCATTACCATTGGTAGAAGGATACGGCCTATAATTGTTACTAGCAAAATTGTTCCTATAAGCATTGTTATTAAAATTGTTGTTTCTAATGAAATTCACATCAACTTGCTCTTCTTGAGCAACCAGAGAGGCCAAAGGAACATTATTAGGATCAACATGAGTCCTATCATTAGCAAGCATAGCCATAATTGTATCAATCTTATCACTCAAGGAAGAGGTTTCCTCAACAGAATTTACCTTCTTACCTTGTGGAGCTCTCTCGGTATGCCATTCGGAATAATTTACCATCATGTTGTCAAGTAGCTTTGATGCGGCGCCCAATGTGAGGGACATAAAAGTGCCTCCAGCAGCTGAATCAAGTAGGTTCCTTGAAGAAAAATTCAGTCCTGCATAAAAAGTTTGGATGATCATCCAAGTAGTCAGTCCATGAGTGGGGCAATTTTTAATCATAGATTTCATTCTTTCCCAAGCTTGAGCAACATGTTCATTATCAAACTGAGTAAACTTCATAATATTGCTACGCAACGATATAATCTTAGCAGGAGGATAATATCTACCAATAAAAGCATCCTTACACTTAGCCCATGAATCAATACTATTCTTAGTCAAAGACAGCAACCAATCTTTAGCCTTTCCTCTCAAAGAAAAAGGAAACAACTTGAGCTTAATAATATCACTATCAACATCCTTATATTTCTGCATCTCACATAGCTCAACAAAATTGTTGAGATGAGCTGCAGCATCTTCAGTACTAGCACCAGAAAATTGCTCTTTCATAACAAGGTTCAATAAAGCAGGCTTGATCTCATAAAAAGTAGTAGCAGGAACAGTTGGTGCAATAGGAGTGCAGATAAAATCACTATTGTTCGTACTAGCAAAGTCACACAACTTGGTGTTTTCAGGAGTACCCATTTCAGCAAAACAAAAGTAAACAAGTAAAAACAGCTACCAAGGATTCTAATTTTTTTGGGTTTTTGATATAAAGCAATGCAGGTAAAATAAAATAAAGTAAAGCAAAACAAATAACAAAGTAAAGTATGTGTGTGCGAAGAACTCCCCTCGCAGAAGTCTTCTCTTCCTTCCCCGGCAACGGCGCCAGAAAATTAGCTGCTACTCGTGTGATGATGTGGGAGCAGTGTGTCCTTGTGCGTGGTGATGACCAGCCCGTTGGGAACCCCAAGAGGAAGGTATGATGAGTGTAGCGGCTAGTCTTCCCTCAGTTAAGAAACCAAGGTATGTCGATCAGGAGAAGGGAGACGGTGACGACTGAAGGTGATGCGGACTGGCTTAGTGACACTCCAACAAGGGCGCCGTTTAACGATACTTGTTGACTCGTCTTCGGCCAGCAGCAACGCGGAACCTGCACACACACAGACAAATACTTTGTTCCCAACTTACGATGAGGTTGTCAATCTCACCGGTTTGCTTGAAACAAAGGTTATGAGTGTATCGAGTGGAAAACAGTAGTAAAATGCTAGTAAAGTAAACAGTGCGGGAAAAGTAAACAGGTGATTGCAATATGATTAAAATAGGACCGGGGTCCACAGTTCACTAGTGGTGTCTCTCCATAGATAAAATAACATGCTGGGTAAATAAATTACAGTTGGGCAATTGATAGAATAAAGATAACGTGATATGTCAAGAAGATCACTATGAGATTTACTCTGGGCATTACAACAAAATACATAGACCGCCATCCAACTGCATCTATGACTAATAATCCACCCCCAGGGATATCATCCGAACACCCCGAAAGTATTAAGTTGCGAACAACAGATAATTGCATTAAGCAAAGTGTGTAATGTAAACAAAGCATATGCCCTTGAGCATATGAATGTTGTTTTCTCCCTAGTAGCAACAGCACATCTACCACCTTAGAGGTTTCTGTCACTCCCCCAGGTGAAATAGAGGCATGAACCCACTATCAAGCATAAATACCCCCTCTTGGAGTCACTAGCAACTACTCGGCCAAGATAGCTACTAACAACGGAGAGCATGCAAGATCATAAACAACATAGAGATAACAAAAGATATAATTCAGTACAGCAACTTAATCATAAACACCAATATTCATCGGATCCCAACAAACCAACATCATAGTATTACATAACGGTGATCTCAATCATGTAGGGCAGCTCATGAGATCTAAACATGAAGCACATGGTGAAGAAGACAACCATCTAGCTACTGCTATGGACCCATAGTCCAAGGTAGACTACTCACTCATCGCTCCGGAGGTAAGCATGGCGATGAAGAAGACCTCCGGTGGCGATTCCCCTCTCCGGCAGGGTGCCGGGAAGAGCTTCTGGACCCTCCCGATCTTCGGGTCAACGGCGGCGGCGGATCGCGATGTATTCTGGAAAACTGATCGGGCTTTTAGGTTTTTCTCGTCAGGGGGTACTTATAGGCGAAAGGGGACTGTCAGAGGGGGTCCCACGCCCCCTCACACGGGGCCGGCGCGGCCAGGGGCCTGGCCACGCCACCCCTGTGTGTGGGGCCCACGTGGCCCCTCTCCTTCTCTCCTTCGGATGTTTGGGAGCTCCCCGGTGAAATATGACTTCAGGAACTTGTTTCGTCCAATTCCGAGAATATTTCCTGTGTATCACTTCTGAAACACAAAAACAGCAGAAAACAGGAAACTGGCACTGTGGCACTTCGTTAATAGGTTAGTTCCGGAAAATGTATAAAAATGCCACTAAGTGTAACGAAACAATAGGCAAATGGTGTAAAACAAAGCATGGAGCATCAAAAATTATAGATACGTTTGAGACGTATCACCGTCCTCCTCGTGCCTGGCAAGCGCACTCTCACGCCGATTGATGAAGAAGCCGTCCCAAGTCGGGCTGTAGTCGGGATGCCACTGAGGATTCCTCCACTGCTCTGGCGTGAGCTCGAAGTAGTAGTGGTTCGTGATGGCCATCTGGCGCGCCACACCTAGCGGGACAGGAGGGACCGGTACGCCTCCGACGCTCAGCATCCAGCCGGTGGGGACGCGGTAGCCCGGCGAGCAGGGGTAGTTTGAGGCGCAAAGCGCCTCCGCCTCCCGGGGGGTTAGAGATACGATGGAAGCCATGGAAGAGAGTGATGAGGTTTGCAGATATGAGTCTAGATGTGATATATAAATGGAGGCCAAGCCTACATATATATAGTGAAAAATGGCGGGAAGACGGAGGCGGGAACGCAGTGGCGCGGGAAACCATCTAACCTTTAGTCCCGGCTGGTGGGTACAACCGGGACTAAAGGTGGTTTTTGTGTCATCTAACAAAACTGTCAGCAGGATAAGGACGCATGGGTAACCTTTAGTCCCGGCTGGTGGGTGCAACCGAGACTAAAGCTGTCGGCAGGATAAGGATGCATGGGTGGATGCACTGCTCGATGAGATAAAGCATGTAGCGCACGACGCCCCTGTCGGAGAGGCGGGAAGCGGTGGAAGGCGCGGGAAGAAAATAGGCGGGAACGCAGTGGCGTGGGGAACCATCTAACCTTTAGTCCCGGCTGGTGGGTACAACCGGGACTAAAGGTGGTTTTTGTGTCATCTAACAAAACTGTCGGCAGGATATGGACGCATGGGTAACCTTTAGTCCCGACTGGTGGGTGCAACCGAGACTAAAGCTATCGGCAGGATAAGGATGCATGGGTGGATGCACAGCTCGATGAGATAAAGCATGTAGCGCACGACGCCCCTGTCGGAGGAACAAGACAAAAGTAGAAGCGGCGCTGTGCCTATAAAAGGAGCATCGATACGCCATGGCAAGCACAGCTCGAAGGCAGTGAGAGTTTCATCCCATGGATGGAGGAAATGGTTGGGAAATCTCCCGTGGAAGAGCTTCTCGAAGATGTTGTTGGTGCTCACGCCCTACGGCATCTTTGGAAGCTCTGCCTCGGAAAAATTTCCCTGCAAGCCCGTGAAAGACTCCATCTCATCTAACAATGTTGGGTAAAGGATTGGGAAATCTCCTGTGGCAGAGCTTCTCGAAGATGTCGTTGGTGCTCACACCCTACGGAAGCTCCGCCTCGGAAAAATTTCCCTCATACAATAACATCATTACACAAAAAATAATGGGAAAGTGATTTCCATATTGAGATACACAAGTTATGATCCCTATCTAGTCTTCTTAGTTTTCTTCTTGTGTTTCCCTTTCTTCTGATTGCGACGCAACCATGGACAATCTTCATTATTTAAAATGATGCTTGGGTCAGTTTTCACCTTGAATGGTGGAATATCATCAAACTTATTATAATCTTCTGACATGTCTGTCTTGTCCTCTACTCCCACGATGTTTCTTTTTCCTGAAAGAACTATGTGGCGCTTTGGCTAATCGTATGATATGTCCTCTTGCCTTTCTTTTCTTTTTTTCGGTTTGGTAGACATGTCCTTCACATAAAAAACCTGAGCCACTTCACTGGCTAGGACGAATGGTTCGGTGTCGTACCCTAGATTCTTGAGATCCACTGTAGTCATTCCATACTGCGGGTCTACCTGTACCCCGTTTTTCAGGTTGAACCATTTGCACCGGAACAAAGGGACCTTGAAATTAGGTCCATAGTCAAGTTCCCATATCTCCTCTATGTACCCATAATATGTGACCTTCTTCCCATTGTCCTCTGCTACATCAAAGCGGACACCACTGTTTTGGTTGGTGCTCTTTTTATCTTGGGCGAATGTGTAAAATGTATTCCCATTTATCTCGTACCCTTGAAATGTCGATATAGTCAAAGATGGTTGCTTGGCCAACAAGTATAGCTGTTCTTCATCAGTGACATTCATGAGATGTGTTTGCAACCAACCGCCAAAAGTCTTCATGTGTTCTCCATCAATCCAATCTTCACGTTGCTCCGGGTATTCAGAGCGTAAAATTTTCTTGTGTTCCACTTTGTACGGAGCCACCAAGCTGGAATTATGTAGAATTGTGTAGTGTGCTTGAGTGAAAAAATGTCCGTCCATACACATTGTTGCTTTCTTTCCTAGTGTGCCTTTTCCACGCAGTCTCCCCTCATAGCACGATTCAGGAACACCGATCGGCTTAAGGTCAGGAATAAAGTCAACACAAAACTCAATGACCTCCTCTGTTCCATAGCCCTTGGAGATGCTTCCTTCTGGCCTAGCACGGTTATGAACGTATTTCTTTAAGACTCCCATGAATCTCTCAAAGGGGAACATGTTGTGTAGAAATACAGGACCGAGAACACTAATCTCTTTGACCAGGTGAACGAGGAGATGCGTCATAATATTGAAGAAGGATGGTGGGAACACCAACTCGAAGCTGACTAGACATTGCACCACATCCTTCTGTAAATTTTGTAGAGTTAGTGGATTGATCACCTTCTGAGAAATTGCATTGAGGAACGCACATAGCTTCACAATGGGTACTCGAACATTTTCCGATAGAAGCCCCCTCAATGCAACCGGAACTAATTGCGTCATAATCACGTGGCAGTCATGAGACTTTAGGTTTTGAAACTTTTTCTCTGACATGTTTATTATTCCCTTTATATTCGACGAGAAGCCAAACGGGACCTTGATGCTACTCAGGACTTCAAAAAAGATCTCCTTCTCTTCTTTGGTAAGAGCATAGCTGGCAGTACCTTGATACTTCTCTGGATTCAGGTTGTTTCCTTCATGGATACATTGCTGGTCGTGCCGTGCATCCGGTGTATCTTTTGTCTTCCCATACACGCCCAAGAAGTTTAGCAGGTTCACGCAAAGATTTTTCGTCACGTGCATCACGTCGATTGCAGAGTGAACCTCTAGGATTTTCCAGTAGGGTAGCTCCCAAAATATAGACATCTTCTTCCACATGGGTACATGTCCGTCAACATCATGCGGAACAGATTGTCCGCCAGGATCCTTTCCAAAGATCACTTTTAAATCCTTGACCATATCATATATAACATCCCCAGTAGGGCGGGTAGGATTCGTTCGGTCTTCTGCCTCACCTCTGAAATGCTTTCCTCTCTTTCTTACTTGATATTGTTTTGGAAGAAATCGACGATGCCCCATGTACACATTCTTGTTTCTCAAATATATACTGTCAGTCTCACCTAAACAGTGTGTGCATACATTGTATCCCTTGTTTGACTGTCCTGAAATGTTACTAAGAGCAGGCCAATCATTGATGGTTACAAACAACAACGCTCGTAGGTTAAATTCCTTTTGTTCGTGCTCATTCCAAATAGATACACCTTCTTCACGCCACAACTGTAAAAGTTTTTCAACCAATGGCCTCAGGTATACATCAATGTCGTTGCCGGGTTGCCTCGGGCCTTGGATGAGCACTAACATCATAATGAACTTCCGCTTCATGCACAACCAAGGAGGAAGGTTATAGATACATAGAGTCACTGGCCAGGTGCTATGACTGGAGCTCTGCTCCCCGAAAGGATTAAAGCCATCTGTACTTAGACCAAATCTTAAGTTCCTTGCGTCATCTGAAAATGACTTGTACTTTCTGTCGATTTTTCTCCACTGCGACCCATCAGTGGGGTGTCTCAGCATCACATCTTTCTTACGGTCCTCTTTGTGCCATCGCAACAACTTGGCATGCTCTTTGTTTTGGAACAAATGTTTCAACCGTGGTATTATAGGAGCATACCACATCACCTTCGCAGGAACCTTCTTCCTGGGGGTGGACTCGCCCTCAACATCGTTAGGGTCATCTCGCCTGATCTTATACCTCAATGCACCACATACCGGGTGACAAGGGTATAGCTAATAGAGCCCGTTAGTTGAGTACCCCTGAGGCCCGTTGAGTTAAGCCCAACTGTAATGATAGTCGAATACGAGTTATTACCGTATGTCGATATTTGTAATCTGTATCGAACCCGACCCGATCCTCGAGACCTAGCCACCTATATATAGGGGCCAGGAGAGGACGGGGGAGGGCAGATTGAAAGCAAGCCAGGTTGAACACCCAAGTTTACTTTCGTTATACACTTATTTCGACTAACTTTACCTTCGAGTTCATCCGACGCCCTATCTCCCCGATCCTAAGTCCTTCATTTAGGACATTTGTCGAGTTAACCCTCGTCAATTGGCGCCGACCGTGGGGACTCTGGGCGTTGGAGTCATGAATTCGACGGCTTTTTCGCTTTTAGCCAACAGCAGTCCAGAAGTCGACGGAAATCAAGAAGTGGAGTTAAACATTGGAAGTTTGAGCATCTACATCGGGCCGTCGGGTTCTTCTCGCCTCTCGGATCCGACGAAACAAGATCAAAATCCGTCGGCACAAGAACCCGATACAACAGTAATGATGGAGTACTCTGAAGGCTCTTCCAGCGAAGTAAATTCGCCGGTCAGCCCAAAAGAAGTGCAAAAAGAAAGGACAACAGAAGACAACAAAGAAAAAGAAAATTTCGACGTAGTAGTCCAACTCGAAGATCTCACAAACAAGTCAATAGACACATGGAAGACAGGATTAGAGCTTTCTGAGGATAGTAACTCGATCTTCTCAAGCTTCGAGGGCAACCTTGGCAAACAATGCCAGGTACTCGCCATTGTGGGAGACAACTCAGAAGAATTCGATGAAAATAACAACCCAGTGATAAACCCAGCAAATATCGACAGAGGAGCAAATCACCTAGCAGAAGGACAAACAGTGGAATCCCTCACAGCCAGGGAGAAAATTCGACTATCAGTCGACGAGTGGAAAATAATAAGAGAAGCCGTAGAACACGGCACGCCAATACCATCCAACTCCAGCAAAGACATGCTTTTTGGGTATCATTACGCCCTCAGGCAGCAAGCAAAGCAATTAGCAAAAGAAAAGGTAGAGATACAAAAAAGAAAAGATTCAGCTGTTGCAGCCAGCGAAGCTGCTCGTAGAGCGCGAAGCGACGCATCACACAGCAACGCAAGGAAAAATCGCCGACATGGCTCAAGGTATGACAACCTCGAGTATTCCGATAGGCAAAGTATCTCCAAAAACCTCGATTCGTCCTTCCTATCGGTCGACGAGCAGGGAAATATTCTACCAAAAACTCCTGAAGCAGCACTAGTGGCAGCACAAGCATACCTACTTACAACTCCACCAAGTCCAGGAGATCCTAGAGAACATATGCATAGAGCAGCACTAAACGGACTCAATATGGTGGGCCACAAGCTATCAGCAAAAGGAGAAGAAGCACATCACAACAAGGAAGCGCACAAAGTAAGGTCACCTCGCCGTCACAATAGTCCTCGGCATAAAAGCAGCAAACGCCGATCTCGATCACCATCACCAAAACAGCATGGTGGAACTCGAAGATCGCGATCTCCAAACGAAAGGCGCGACTATGAAGACAGTGAAAAAGAGATGGGGGCATCGTGCTTTACCCATAGGGTTCGCACCACTCCAGTGCCTAAGGGGTTCAAGCTACCTCATGATCAGCAAAAATACGACGGATCACAGGAACCACAATCATGGCTCGCAGATTACTTACAAGCAGTTCAAATACTAGGAGGAACCAAAGAAACAGCAATGCAAAGTTTGCAACTACACCTCACCGGCGCAGCAAGGTCATGGTTGAGCAAATTAGAAAATGAATCCATTGGAAGCTGGGAAGACCTTACAAAGCAATTTACAAGCAACTTCAGGTCGACATACAAACGGCCAGCGTCAATAGAAGAAGTCAAGGCATGCGTACAGCAACGCGACGAAACATTACGGGCATACATCCAGAGATGGAGCCTCATAAAAAATTCAGCAGTCGAAGTTTCGGACGAAAGAGCAATAGACGCATTCATCATTGGATTAAGGCGAAGAGACCTAGTCGAAGAGATGGGTAGAATTAAGCCGAAAACAGTGTCAGACCTCATGGACACAGCAAACAGATTTGCAGGTGGAGAAGATGCGTGCAACAACAAACGGACACGATCTCCAGAGGACGACAGAAGAAACAAATATGGAAGTCAAAGGAGACGATCCCGAAACTACGACACCTACGGCTCTCATAGCCAAGTCGCCACAGGATATAAAGACAACAGTTATCAAGGAAACGATCGCAGAAGCTCGGGATATCGCAGCTACGGAAGAGAGGACTACAAGAAGCTCCCACCAAGGGAATCCAGAGAGTACAACCCATCACCAGAGGATATGCTCAACGGGCCTTGTCATATACACTCAGCGTTCGTCGACGGGAAGCGAGTATCAAGGCACGCAATGAAAGACTGCACAACATTCTTAAAACTCAAAGAAGCAGCAACAAACAAACAAACCGAAGCAAGGCGACAAGGATTTGAAGGAAGCAACAACTCCCCGATAGGCCAGCAAGGAAACAACGGAGCTACTCAAGGGCAAGATCAGCAAAACAAGGGACATGACGATGACGACGAAGGGTACATCCCATCAAAAGGACACATCACGGCAATGATACAACCCGTACCCAAGTCGAATAAAGAAGAAAAGAGTATAACTCGACAAGTCAATCTAGCAGTCATGTCGCCTCCAGCCACGACAGAATATCTGCATTGGTCAGAGCAACCAATTGAGTTCAACAGAGAAGATCACCCTATAACAGTACCTCGGCCGGGAAACGCGCCTTTGGTACTCAAAGCTCAAATAGGCGCGTATGACGTCGACAGAATATTCATGGACGCAGGGAGTGGAATTAACTTGATATACGCGAAAATACTCCGGGCAATGCATATATCACTAGAGTTCCTGAAGCCAACAGACTGTTCCTTCCATGGAATAGTACCAGGAAGTGCCAATTACCCGTTGGGACGAATAGCACTCAATGTTTGTTTCGGCAACCGACAAAACTACAGAAGAGAGAAGCTAGACTTCGAAGTCATGGACTGGCCATCGCAGTATCATGCGATCCTCGGAAGACCCGCGTTCTCGCGATTCATGGCAGTACCTCATTACACATACTTAGTACTCAAAATGCCAGGACCAAGGGGAATAATTACAGTCAAAGGAAGTTTCGAAGTATCAGATCTCTGCGACAGGGAGTTCCACAAGATGGCGCAAAACTTTGGCATGATAGCCAACTATGCGGAAAAGGCAAAAAGCACGACTACAGAAAGCGTCCAGCTACCCAAGGGACAAGTCGCGGAGCCCGAGCCAAAGAAACTACGAGTAGAGGCACCAGTGCAAGGCGAAGGCGCAGGAGAAGAAGGGAAAACGGCGACATCATAAACATAAAGAAGAGCAGAACATAAAGGCTGTAAAAGCCACGAGCTATTCCAGGGGCAATGCCCCCTAGATCCAGAACACAGGTCATAGGCCGGATCTCTCGGGTCACCCCGTGTATCTTACATTACAAGTACAAATAAAGATAAATCGTTCCTCATATTCGAGTTTACGAGTCTTTCAAAAAGAAGATGCGGCAAAACGCACGAACCATACAGCTACGCCTTGAGAATAAATTTCAGACATATAGTCGCGAAATAAATAAAGCTCTCGCGTTCCACATACATTTTACAACATCGGGTTGTTAGAATCATCTACGCCTAAAGGATCTAGATAATGATACTCGCGGAAAAACGCAGCATCCGCCTCTAGAAGCCTAGCTACGAGTCTTCGAGCAGGTTGAAGCGTGTTCTCCATGTGAACCCGAAGGCTAGCTCCACCAGGAGCCAAACTCAGGGACATCGTGCTATAATTCAATCTGGGGTGCCACTTGCGTATCCACCCAAGAGCGAAATTGGCACCAGCCACTAAGTTCAGTTCTATCAGCCTATGAATACGATGACTTGATCTGAAAGCATCAAGAAGAAGAGGGAAAGTTGCAGGTAAAGGATTACGAGGAAGCATAATGGAGTGCATAGTTGTAAGAGCTTGCCGGCAACCGTCAACTGACTCGCCAATGTGCTGGGCACGATCTTGAAGCAGTACAATGGCGTTACGGCGTCGAGGATCAGACCACAGAGTCTCGTAGCCAGCCGACGTCTTCTCCAAAGCAGCATTTCGCTCAGCAACTCGACGTTCTTCAGCAGCAAAGTCCAAACAAGTACCTACAAAGGCAAAGTATATCACAAAAAGTAGTGTGCAAGCAGCCAAAAGGAGAAGTCGAAAGAATACTCACACCGCAATAGCTCACAAGCAGACTCGACAATCCCAAGAATGAAAGATTCGCACTCTTCATTATGAACAACTTTCGCCGTCAAGCTGGAGACCTTTTCTTCAAGTGAAGAAATTTTCTTCATATAGCCACTGGCCTGGCTAGCCTTTTTAATAGCCATCTGTGCTTGGCGTTTAGCCAAGGATAGGCGAGTTTCAAGATCGGAAATCCTGGAAGAGTATCCTTCGCAGTGACTACATCGACTAGAAGTCGACAAAATCTGAGGATTAAACCCGCGAGCAGAGGAAGGAGCAGGAACATGAGAGGAAGGATCGCTGTCACGCATCGACTACAAAGAAACAAGAAGCAATTTCAGAAAGGTAGCATAGTACTCCATATAAAGAGAATATATTTACATAAAGAGCACAACCCTATGGCTAAAGTTCTCGGGTTGCACACAACTAGCACCTCTACATCTAAAAGGAGAAAACCTAAAAATACAAGGAGAGCCGAATCTACGCCACCTCAGCATTGTGCTCTGTGGCAGAAGAGGGCACGGCAGCTTCCTCGCCAGAAGTCGATGGTGGTACTGGATCTTTCACCACCGAAGCCGATGCAGCAGGCACCGAAGAGGCTGCCGAAGGAGAAATAGTCGACAGCAGCGCAGGTGCTAGCTTCTTCGCCTTCTCGAAGAAAATCTTCATCTCATCCCGGGAGTAGCCGTGGGGGCGTTAACCCTCTCCCAATCAAAGTCCGTCCCATGAGCAAGAGACAGCGCAATGGCACCTTCAGCGCCACGCTTAATGGAAAGAGCTTTGAACTGGAGAAGAGGGTCTTCAGTGGTGTCGAAGGACTTGGCAAGTTCAGTCAAGTTATCCTTCGGAACTGTTGCCTTCCTCTTCGGCCACAAGCCGATAAACAGCCGTGACAGAACGCGGCCAACCAACTCAAAAGTTTCCTGGACAGATATCCAGTTTTCTTCGAGTAGGTTAACCGCATCCATAAGAGGATCATCGTCCGTTTGCAGGGATGACGGAGACACCCCTGTGAATTCTACAGCGATAGAAAAGAAAGGAAGAGGCAAGTGTCAACAAATGCACCAGCGTAACAGGGGACGAAAATAGAAGACAAGTCGAAGAAAACTTACTCTCGGCAGCAGTAGACATGGTGTGAAGACGCTCCGCCACGGCTTGCTCTCGTTGAGCGTGCTCCTGGTGGGCATCAGCTAATGCTTTCTCAGCTTTCTTCGCCCTGGCAATCGCAGATTTCTGCGACTTCTCAGCAACAGCCTTAGCAGAGGTCGCAGCGTCATAAGCTTTCTGTGAAGCTTTGAGCTCCGCCTCTAACGATGCAATGCGAGCATTGGCTGTTGCTAGGGTTTCTACAAAAAGAAGACAAGAGGAAGTCAGACAAGCAGGATAAGACAAGAGCACAAAGAGAAAGTAATGACTCAAAATCAATATCGCACCTTCAGAAGCTTTTGCGACCTTTAGGTAACCCGCACATTCAGTGCCCAGGGCGATAAATCTTTTGACCAAAGCCTGATAAAAGACGAGTATAAGAGAAGAAGTGCATGAAAGGAAAGAAAGAAAAAAAAAGGAGAATAACTTACATCATCAGAAGAAACAGTAGAAGCATGGGCCTCTAGAGAAACCTCGGCTTGTTTGGTCTTCTTCGCGCGTTTGAGGGCTCGGGCTTGAGTCTGAGAAACCTTCTTTACAGAGGCCCTGGTAGTCCTCGGAGCAACATAAGGTTCGACAGGCTCATCAGTCGCCACAGGAGAAGGTGGTGAAACAGCTGTCGCACATGTTGGTGGTTCTTCGTCATCACTGCATGAAAAGTATAAATTATAAAGCAAGAGGCAAGAACAAAGCAATTGAAAAAGTTCGACTACAACACTTACGATGCAAGCATGTCGAAGTATTCCATATCTTCTGCGACAGCGGGGGTTTTCCCAGCCGCGGCAGAACTCGATGAGGCAATGTCGTCGACACATTTTCTTTTCTTGTCGACACCAACATCCTCAGCAGCAACAGGAGGAATCGATGTCGAGGAACTGGTTTCCTCTTCTGAATCTTCGACATCATCTCCGTCCTGACTTTCGTCAGCCTCGGGGGCTTCAGATGCAGGAGATGCTAGATCAGCAGGAAGGGGCCCTCCCTCTAGAAGAGGAGGACGCGAAACAATGAATTGATGACCCTGCATATTAATAAATCAACAGAATGCAGAGGCAAGGAACAGTGCAAGTCGAAACTAAGAAAAGCTTGACAAATATTAGATGCAGCAATGTATACCTCAGGAGCAGGGTGCACGGAGTCGAAGAAATTTGCCTTCAAGTCAGCAACTGAGTGCTCCTTGGTAAGCTTGGTGAGATTCCGAACTCGCTTGTCGACATCTTCTTTCGACATCAGGTCTTCAGATATGCGAGTAGGGTCTTCTAAGCCAGAGTAAGTCCAAAGCTTGGTGAGGCGGTGCTGTAGGGGTTGAACTCGACGTTGTATAAAAAACGCCATGAGTTGAATACCCGACAAAGCACCTCCTAGGCCTGTTTTCAGATTTTGAATGCGGGATAGAAGAGGAAGAATTTCTGCAACTTCCGCATCTGAGGGAAGCGAGTCCCATGACTTCAGTTTCTTCACCTCTTGAGAAGCGTCAAAGGGAGGAAGGCCGAATTCATCTTCAGGAGAGGATTTGCGGTCCTTGATATAGAACCACTTTGTCCTCCACCCTTGGACAGAGGCAGCCATCGAAAATTCAAGATACTGTGCCTCAGGGCGCACAGAAACGACGGCTCCGCCCAGTTCGGGTTTCCTTGCCAGAGAAACATTGGGGCGGAGTCGAAAGAGTGATCTCCAGAGAGTAAAGTGAGGCTCCATGCCCAAGCAGGACTCGCAAAGAGTCACGAAACAGGCAATGTGTAGAAGAGAATTCGGTGTAAGCTGGTGGAGCTGTACACCGTAAACAAACAGAAGCCCACGGAGAAATTCGTGGGCAGGGAGAGAGAAACCTCGGAGGAGAAAAGCAAGGAACATTACCCGATAGCCGCTCGGGGGCTTCGGGATCCGTTCGGCACTGGGGAAGATGATGGAATCTTCGGCGGCGATGAAGCCGTCCGCCTTGGCCTTCTGCACCTCCTTCTTGGAGATGGTGGAGCGAACCCAGCTGGTGGCGGAGGTTTTGGCCATGGTGTTCTTAGTGGCCAGGTGCTTCATGCGCATCCAATACGAAGTGCGCTTGGGGGCTCTGAGCGAGAGGAGGACACAAAGAAGATCAGCAATGGAGGCGGCGGAGGGAACGAGCTGGTAAACAGTGCGATTCCCAACTATGCCATTTATATATCTTCTGGGAGAAGGATCGTGGGCTGAGACGTGGCGAAAAGATCGGAAACGGCAGCCCACTAACGGTCAAAAATCGTGCAGCCCGTTAAACGGTCAAAAATCGTGGAAGTTACAGTTTTACCCATAAAACGGTCGGCATTGATGAAAAGTTACGTCATCGTTGACGCAATAAAGAAAATATATACAGGAAAAAGGATGGCGCCGACAAATGCAGACTTTATAAAGAAGATCATATGAGAAGGAATTTTTTATTACAGCCTTGGGGGCTGCTACTTTCACAAAAAATATCAAATGGAATTTTTCATTGGGAGTAGTGAGCTTGTACTCGACAACAAGGTGTTTTTGAAATTATCTCGATTTGAAGAACCTCAAAGTTGAAAGTATCTCGAGTTGAAGAACTTCGAAGTCGAAGTATTTCGAGTTGAAGTATGGTGAGTTATATTATCTCTAGAGCCTGTACCACTACAAGAAATGTGTTGACTACTGACGCTCAAAATTCATCATAAAATCGTCATAATGGTTGATTTCTGACGATTTTATGACGAAAAAATCATCGTCAAAAACGGGGCGTCGTTGATGATCGAACATGACGAATTCTCTGAGATCGTCATAACCGTCTATGACGATATTGGACCGTCATAACGCTTATGACGATTCATTATCGTCATGGACAATTTGAGGAGGCCACATCAGCAATCCCACATGGCATACGCGTGGCAGGAGGCCACATCAGCAATCCGACGTGGAATACAGGTGGCATACACGTGGCAGACATGTAAATCGAAATCAGCCCAGTCCATTTCAGTGATCTATATGGGCCAAGCCCATTAATTCCAGAATTATTTCCTAGGCCTAGACATTTTTTTTGGTCCATTCTATTTTGGGCCTTGGCCTTTTTACAACCTTTTTGTATTTTCTGTTTTAGCCTTTCACGGTCCATTTCTTCTTGGGCTGGTCCCACCTGTCAGATAGATCCTACTTGTCAGACCATTCAACTAATTAGGACCCACTTGTCAGTTTCCAATTTCCTACAGGTTCCACTTGTCAGGAATTATTTTCCAACATTTTGGCAATAAATAAACATCAGATAATTTATAAGACGCACTAAATAGATGAAATTCTTTTCATAAGAGCCATAATTCTGTTACAATATTTCCACAAATCACGTATATACAAGAACAACCAAGCTGCAACAGAATCTAGCATAATATGTAAACTCCTACAACAAGCAATCCAGCCAGCCGGCCAGCACCCAATATACAGGTCCCATTCTTGCTGCAGTGCTGCTACGCTACAGCATCAGGACCTCTCCCCTATAGCAACGCCACAGCAACCTGCCAACTTCTCCCCCGTGTGCATCCTTCCTTGCCTCAAGGTAACTGGAAAACAGCTATGGGAAAACACTCAGATAGTTAACTGCTCGATAACACATGGTCCATAACACAGTACATTGTCCAATAACTAGAACTTCACACAGATACCATTAAAACATTTACAGTTATGCCGAGCAATCATGCTAAAAATGTTTCACTGGGCATGATATGAGAAAGGCTCATGGTGTAATAAGAATATGACAGTAAAACAAGTGAAAATCGCATAACACTTAATTATTAGAAAGGCTTATGGTATAATATGAATAAACCATGTGCAGATGTACTATAAGATAGATGAAACCTGATGAGCTAATCGATATAAGGCCACAGCATGCAGATCATTCAATAGAAAGACAAATATCATAAGTAGACTATTTGAGCTTTCAATGACTGGAAGCCTGCTTTCAAGGACTGGAAGCCTGCATGCACAGCATGCACAGCATGCAACAGATACTATACCGATATGAAGAGCTACCAGCTGCACTCTATCATAAAAAACATAGTGCGGTGAAGTTTCAGAATAGTGAACACAACTGGAACATGTAATGGACTGAATTTCTTGCCACCTAAATATATCTCAGTAACTTATTCATACTCTAAAATTATCCTTCCTCTCAAGCTATTTGCTTTTACTCCAGAAAACATATAGAATAAGAAATCGCATGAATAAATATGTACTGTGGCGTACAACGATGGAGAGGCCAGGAGCAGAAACTCACACAGGTGTGGACGTGACGTACGAAGCTAGAGAAGTCGTTGTGCTTGAAGAATCACGGCAGCGGGATCCGGATCGAGCAGAAGTCGTTGTGCTTGAAGGTCGCGCACCGGAATCATGACTGAAGGGTAGGTAAATTAACCTGAATCTCACAAGCATCTATAAGATGGCAGCATACAATGCATCTATAAGAAAATGGCAGCATAAAATGCATTCATAATAAGATGACAGTATATAATGCATCTATAAGATGGCAGCATATAATGCAACAGTATACATGGAGAATGGCAGTATAGACACATCAGCAGTATACTAGCAGTATTCTGCTAGTATATTCAGTACCAACAGTAGCAAGAGAGCAAGTATATGACCACAAAATGAGAGATAACCAAGCATGGGAGAAAGATATCATCATAGTTCTTCTAGTATTGCATCATTGAAATGATAGTATGTCCATTGTGCAAGCAACACATTACAGAATAAAGCAACCAACAAGATTCTGGTAATTACATGGCATGACAGTTAAGCAACAACTGGTGCCAAAACACTTAAGAGCTAAAAAAAACAATGCTCTCAGATCAATAAACAAACTTACTCTACAGCATGCAAGTGTCGACACATGAACACCTTCGGATTCCACGAGAAGCCAGAAACAAGTACGCGTCCAGGCCAGCTTGCCTTCCAGCTCCAGCATTTGTGCACCTGGAAGTCACAAGAGCACCCTTACTTGAAGCTTAGATAGCAAAAGCCAAAATAGAAACAGCACACTAAGCCAAATTATCTATAAATGATTCTATATTATTTTAGAGAACAAAAATTTGCATAGTCTATTTTAGGCAAAACTACAACAAAGTATTGAACAACAGACATGCGAACAGCAAACTGAACATGAGAACTACAGCAGACATGAGAACAACAGACATGAGAATAGCAAACTGAACATGAGAACTACAGCAGACATGAGAACAACAGACATGAGAACATGAGAACTACAGCAGACAAAAAACGTGATTCAGTAGTCTGGATGTCATGCAAAAGAATGTAATACCGATGCAACAGAGTAAGATATTTATAGTATCTATTCTAAGCACGAAACAGTGGCACGGCAGTATCCAGTAACAAGGCAATCACTGCACAACACCAACTTAAGTGATCAAACTTGGAGATACACCACTGACTGGATGCAACTAATAAGAAAACAAGTCATCCTGCACGGCATCATAGAGATGAAGCAGCTCAAAGCAATAACAAGTAGCATGATCAGTATGACACTATCAATTACACAATATAGCAGCTCCTTTTGTCAGATTCAAAAACCCTGGAGTGGGAACGTAGGAAACAGGATTACGAGCCCAACAGATCGATGAACAACTACCTCAAGTAAATCTGAAAACATCGGTAGGAAACAATAGATCTGCCAAAATTAGATCAATAGAGATACGGAAGGCTAGGCTAGGAGATTATACCAGGACGGGATTACTAAGCAACCGTGTACCATCTATTGATTAGATACGGAAGGCTAGGCTAGGAAATTATACCAGGACGGGATCGAAGAGGGTAGCCTGGTCGACCTTGATGAACTTGGCGTCCAGATCTTGAGAAACTCCGCGGGGGGGAGGCCGTCAAGGACGCACGCGAGCTCGTGACGGAGCTGGAGCCGCTGCCTTCGGATCTGGGGAGCATTGGCGACAGACGCCAGGCGGATCTCCCGAGCAGAACTTGACCTGCAGGGCACGAAGACGTGACGCTGAGATATTCGGCAACGTCAAGGATAACTGCGGGGATTGGCTGGTGGGGAGTGAGCGAGCGTACCACTGGGAGCGCGTCGATGAGGTTGCTGTAGATGGTGTCGAGCGGCCGCGTGTTGTAGTCGGTCGACGTGCAGATCACCGCCAGGTTTCTCATCTTCGCAGATCCAGATCCAGGTTTCGTGGACGCTACCAGATCTGGCGGCAACCACCCACCGAACGCGACCCTGAGCTGGAGCCGTGCTCTCCCCTCAAGGGCTTCCTGCGGCTGCAAGGAGCCGTTATGAGTTGGAGCAGCCGCACGGACGGCTCCCTCGTCGAGCACCTCGCCCGGGAGAGAGGAAGGGCCGCTCCTGCGCGGGGCTCATCGACAGAGAGGAGGTGCCAAGCCGCCGAGAAGGTCGTGGACGCCGAGAAGAGGCAGCGCTGTCGTGACGGAGGAGGACCGATCCGGCGAGGTGGTGGGTAGCGCGCGCAGCATCGGAGAGCGAGGGGATGGGGAGTGGCGGCGTAGTGCGGAGAAAGATTGTGAGAGTGGCGGCTGTGGAGGAGAGGAATGCGGCTAGGGTTTAGGTCAGGGGCGATGGGGAGGGGCGACGGGGAGGGGTTGGTAGGTTGGATATGTATTTTGGCCCGTTGGATCACCGGGCATGGACGGTTCAGATGGCTACTAGGCGGCAATCCGTGGGGAGGGAGCTTTGTAATCTGATTGGCTGGTAGGGTTGTGTGGTTTGTGCTTTTTTTCATTTTCTTTTAAGACCTTTTCTAATTTCCAACTAATTTTGAACTATAGGTGCTTCATAGTTTGTTCAAATGACCTCATATTGTGCACATGTGTGCATATTGGTATGGCAAACAAAGTTGCTTTGGGTAGTATTAATTTTCTTTGCACAAAAAATTCATTTTTCATTTTCTTAATGCTAAAAATGTGTTATTTTGTGAAGCGTCTACCAAAAATAAGTTTCAAAAATGGACCACCACAAATTTAAATCATATTATACCATATTTTATGCATAATTCATCATTTGTTTGCATGGAAAAAGTTATCTAGGCACCCCTCAAGAAATTGACAAAATTCTGCCGATTCAGCTGGAAGCGCGTCAAATTTGAACTACAGGTGCTTCATAGTTTGCTCAAATTTTTTTAAAAAAATCATTTTTAGGTACACCATTATCTATTTTATCAGAGATCCATCAAGAGTTTTGCAAGATTCTATCCCGACCTAGGAGCGGTCACGCCCGCCGTTTTGGTCGTATTTTGAAATGTGCATAACAAATTCAAAAAAAATCAAAAAAATACAAAACCTTTGCGTTGTGTCATGTTATGTGACCTAGTTTCTAGGAAAAATAACAAACTTGGAATATTGGAAACATTTTGAAAAAGTATTTACAACAAAGAGCTATCTCGTATGAAGTTTCATGGCTTTCAAGCCAGATGAGCTAGTTCTGGCCATAACCATGGCATAGTTTGTTCAAATGACCTCATATTGTGCACATATGTGCATCTTGGTATGGCAAACAAATATGCTTTGGGGAGTATTAATTTTCTTTGCACAAAAAATTCATTTTTCATTTTCTTAATGCTAAAAATGTGTTATTTTGTGAAGCGTCTACCAAAAATAAGTTTCAAAAATGGACCACCACAAATTTAAATCATATTATACCATATTTTATGCATAATTCATCATTTTTTTGCATGGAAAAAGTTATCTAGGCACCCCTCAAGAAATTGACAAAATTCTGCCGATTCAGTTGGAAGCGGGTCAAATTTGAACTACAGGTGCTTCATAGTTTGCTCAAGTTTTTTTCAAAAAATCATTTTTAGGTACACCATTATCTATTTTATCAGAGATCCATCAAGAGTTTTGCAAGATTCTATCCCGACCTAGGAGCGGTCACGCCCGCCGTTTTGGTCGTATTTTGAAATGTGCATAACAAATTCAAAAAAAATCAAAAAAATACAAAACCTTTGCGTTGTGTCATGTTATGTGACCTAGTTTCTAGAAAAAATAACAAACTTGGAATATTGGAAACATTTTGAAAAAGTATTCACAAAAAAGAGCTATCTCACATGAAGTTTCATGGCTTTCAAGCCAGATGAGGTAGTTCTGTCCATAACCATGGCATAGTTTGTTCAAATGACCTCATATTGTACACATGTGTGCATCTTGGTATGGCAAACAAATATGCTTTGGGGAGTATTAATTTTCTTTGCACAAAAAAATCATTTTTCATTTTCTTAATGCTAAAAATGTGTTATTTTGTGAAGCGTTTACCAAAAATAAGTTTCAAAAATGGACCACCACAAATTTAAATCATATTATACCATATTTTATGCATAATTCATCATTTGTTTGCATGGAAAAAGTTATCTAGGCACCCCTCAAGAAATTGACAAAATTCTGCCGATTCAGTTGGAAGCGGGTCAAATTTGAACTACAGGTGCTTCATAGTTTGCTCAAGTTTTTTTAAAAAAATCATTTTTAGGTACACCATTATCTATTTTATCAGAGATCCATCAAGAGTTTTGCAAGATTCTATCCCGACCTAGGAGCGGTCACGCCCGCCGTTTTGGTCGTATTTTGAAATGTGCATAACAAATTCAAAAAAAATCAAAAAAATACAAAACCTTTGCGTTGTGTCATGTTATGTGACCTAGTTTCTAGGAAAAATAACAAACTTGGAATATTGGAAACATTTTGAAAAAGTATTCACAAAAAAGAGCTATCTCGTATGAAGTTTCATGGCTTTCAAGCCAGATGAGCTAGTTCTGGCCATAACCATGGCATAGTTTGTTCAAATGACCTCATATTGTGCACATGTGTGCATCTTGGTATGGCAAACAAATATGCTTTGGGGAGTATTAATTTTCTTTGCACAAAAAATTCATTTTTCATTTTCTTAATGCTAAAAATGTGTTATTTTGTGAAGCGTCTACCAAAAATAAGTTTCAAAAATGGACCACCACAAATTTAAATCATATTATACCATATGTTATGCATAATTCATCATTTGTTTGCATGGAAAAAGTTATCTAGGCACCCCTCAAGAAATTGACAAAATTCTGCCGATTCAGCTGGAAGCGGGTCAAATTTGAACTACAGGTGCTTCATAGTTTGCTCAAGTTTTTTAAAAAAAATCATTTTTAGGTACACCATTATCTATTTTATCATAGATCTAGTAAAAGTTTAGCAAGATTCAACAGCTAGCTAAGAAGGGTCGTGTTGGCCATTTTAACCTCATTTTAAATACACCATAATGGTATTTTAGTAATTAAATTTTGTTTTTTAAACTTTTTTTATGGAAAAAAAGATTTAATGTTGTTACATATGTAATAAACATAATTTATAAACTTTGTTTGAATTCAATTGGCCTTGTCTTAAAACTTCTTTTAATATCTTGTCTTAAAATCTTAAAGGAAATGAAAAAAGACAAAGAAAAAAAACATTATTGAACGCCTTTCTGCCCAGCGGCCCAAATCAGCGGCCCAGGCCCATATAACCGGAAGCTCTTATTAAAAAGGCCGTAGTGGGGGATATAATCACAAAGTGTGCTCTACCCCGGTGGTTTGGGAGCTGCGCCTGGGCGGAATCGGTGGTCTGGGGTTCGAACCCTGCTCTCCGCGCGAGCCATGCGATAATTTATTTTGCCAGGGCTGGTTGTGTGGGACCCGCCAGGGATGATTGGTGGTTGGAAAAAAACAAACTGGGCGCCTTAGTCCACAGCCGGCTAGTATAAATTGGCCGCGCCGGCCCAGGCCCAACTTACCGAGAGTTATATTAAATATAGTGCGGCATGGCCTTATAATAAGAGTGAGTTAGTAGCTTGGTGGTTGGATCGTTCCCACGGGAGGGGCGAGGTCGCGAGTTCGACCTCTGGCCTCCGCGCCAATGTGTTTTGCCACGCTTATTTCTCAATTTGGCCCCGCTTGTCAGATGGCTTTAGTCGGACCCGCTCGTCAGTGTTGTGGGGCCGTTCTGTCAGCCCGTGGGACCAGGTCGGCCAGGTTGGTGATGGGAAGTCAGCTTCGTGGGGCCTGTGGGACCTACCAAGTCGGCCTGGTTGGTGGTGGGAAGGTTGTTAAGGGCCGTGGGACCCGCCTGTCAGTCTGGTGGGCTGACTCATCAGCCTGTGGGGCCGTTGTCAGGTCCGCTAGTGGGATACGCCTGGGGCAGCTTCGATTGACACATAGGTTCCACACGAGTGACTCAAATTGACATGTAGACCCATATCTATTACTGAATTGGCCATGTAGACATGACATGTAGGTGAATTGCTGAGTTGTCAGTGCATTGAACCCGTTTTATAAAAAAATATGATGATAATAGGGTCATGACGATTTATTTTCGTCGTAAGCGGCTCTGGATAAGGTTTGAAATTGCATGAGATAGGTTATGACGATTTAGTGCCCATTGGGTTATGACGTTTTTTATTCAAATCGTCGTAATTTTTAGGCCTGGTGGCCTTCCCAATTAGGCCATGACGATCTGGTACAAAATCATCACTACTTTATGACATTTTTCTCTAGGGTCATGATGAAAACGTCACTAGTCAACACATTTCTTGTAGTGTACTCGAAAAACTCTTTTTTCGACTATAGCCTCGGGGGCTACTCCCATCGGGAGCGCTGAGCGCGCACCCGACGATATTTATTACTTAAGCATTAGAGATTGAAGAAGTGTTACTCCCATCGGGAGCGAGTTCTATGGTTGTGGAAACCCGAATATTTTCAGTCAAAATTTGACTGCGATTCTCGAGTTGCGTTATCGCAACAAAACTCGAATGCCGTGACTTGTCACGAAGGTAAGACCCCGGGATCCGTCCTGTGTGGCCTGGTATACGCACATGGATGCGCTCTGCTGGTATGTATCCGTGTCTACGACGCGAAGAAAATCCTGGTGGACGCACTGGGTACCCTGAGAATCACTGGGATTCATTCTTTGTAAGTCCTAAATGCGGCAAAAGAGTGGGTTTGACCGGTATCCCGAATTCAAATCCAAGGGGATTGAATTTGAAGTAGGTGGCAAGTATCTGTTCCGGCAGTTAACTGACCTCTTGATCCGTCAGAGTTGTCAGGCTTGTTCATCAAAACCCCTTGCGAAAAAGTATCATGAAATATAAGTCGAAAGACCAAGTCGAAGATTTGAAGATATGAAGAATTGATCAAGTCGAAGATTTGAAGATTAGAGATTCAACCTGAATCTACAATTCTGGTAGAATCTCAGGGGCTACTGACAAGGGTATAGCTAATAGAGCCCGTTAGTTGAGTACCCCTGAGGCCCGTTGAGTTAAGCCCAACTGTAATGATAGTCGAATACGAGTTATTACCGTATGTCGATATTTGTAATCTGTATCGAACCCGACCCGATCCTCGAGACCTAGCCACCTATATATAGGGGCCAGGAGAGGACGGGGGAGGGCAGATTGAAAGCAAGCCAGGTTGAACACCCAAGTTTACTTTCGTTATACACTTATTTCGACTAACTTTACCTTCGAGTTCATCCGACGCCCTATCTCCCCGATCCTAAGTCCTTCATTTAGGACATTTGTCGAGTTAACCCTCGTCACCGGGCATGCATTCAAATTCTCGTTCTCCCCGCGGTAGAGGATGCAGTCATTGATGCATGCATGTATCTTGTGCACCTCTAATCCTAGAGGGCAGACAACCTTCTTTGCTTCATACGTACTAGAGGGCAATACGTTCTCCCCTAGGAAGCATCTTCTTTATTATTTTCAGCAACTTTTCAAATCCCTTGTCAGAAGTACCATTCTCTGCCTTCCATTGCAGCAATTCCAGTGTGGTACCAAGTTTTTTCTGGCCATCTTCGCAATTTGGGTACAACAGTTTGTTGTGATCCTCTAACATTTTCTCCAACTTCAACCTCTCCTTTTCACTTCCGCAGTTTATCTTCGCATCAAGAATGGCCCGACCCAAATCGTCATCGGGGTCATAAAAAATGGGCTCATAAAAAATGGGCTCTTCTTCAGCTTCGTCTTCCCCCATACTACTATCACCGTCTTCAGTGAACATAGGATAGTTGTCACTATCCTCTTCTTCTTCGTTGCCTTCTATTATAACCCCTCTTTCTCCGTGCTTGGTCCAACAATTATAGCCGGGCATGAAACCATTCTCAAGCAGGTGGAAGTGAAGGGTCTTTGAGGTAGAGTAATCCTTCGTATTCCTACAGGAACTACATGGACAATAAATGAAACCATTCGACCGCCTGTTTGCCTCCGCCACGTTGAGAAAATAATGCATGCCAGTAATGAAGTCGGGATGGCATCGGTCACCGTACATCCATTGTCGATTCATCTGCATTATATAAGTATATCAAAAATCATTAATTACACAACATCATGGATATATGAGTGACCAACTTAATTAATATTCAAGTTCATCACATAAAACTAAGTTTTTTTTATTAAAAAAAGAGGCTCACCGAGGTGGTACAGTGCCGGCTAGGGGAAGACGCTGGCGATCGACGGCGGTGAGGACGGGGACGATACTAAAACCTACAAATCGTACTTTAATTTGAGCTCAATTGCATACAAAAAGAATGAAATCCCTAACTTAGGCATTTCATCAAACACCTTGCTAGCACTAGAAAAATAATATGAGTTAAACTAGCAAAGAAATGAGCTAAATTAGGAACGCCGGAAGAAAGGATGATATTGCTAACCCTTAGATAGATGGGTGCCGTTAATCTTGATAAAATGGTGGAGAAAAATGAAGATTTATTGGAGTGTGAGAGGTGCAAAATAGAGATTTGGAAATGTGAGAGAGGAGAATGAGAAGGGAAAGAGAGGTCGGGCTGCAGAAAATAGGCCGGAGGCCCTTTAGTACCGGTTCTTCAGATGAACCGGTACTAAAGGTTCAGCTCTGGCCCCACCTCTGCCTCAAATTTGAACTGCAACCCTTTCGTACCGGTTCGTAAGATGAAGCGGTACAAAAGGCCCTCAACGAACCGGTATTGATGTTCCTCGGCCGGCTGGGCAAGTGAACCGGTACTAATGCACCCTTTAGTACCGGTTCATACGGGAACCGTTACTAAAGGATTAGACCGATGCCCATTTTTCTACTAGTGAGAACGGACCTGCTGCGCCACATGTAGGATGCGTACAACCCATATGGTAGCATGCGTACTATGCCAAATACCGCGAAACAATTAGGTCTCACACGACCTGTCGCTCCATGTTCTGGTCGGGCAAAAGATGGATGCGTTGCAGAGCAGGCCTTCCTTGTCAGCGGCGGAAAACAAACTGACGATCAGCATTGTTTAATTAACTCACCTTGAATTCAACAAGGCCGTTGTGCCATCGTTTGCACCAACTAGTTGGAAAAAGCCTACCGCTTAAGCACCTGTTATAGGCTATTTTAGCCATTGTTGACGCACTAATAGTGCGCCAGTGATAATCAGTTCTCCCTAGTGCACCTGTCGTGCGCGAGCGATAATCAGTTACTGCTGGCGCACGAGCCTACCTGTAGAGATAAGTGGTTACTACTGGCGCACCAGGCTGGTGCGTCAGCAGTAAAATTTTAAAAATCTAAAAATATTTTTATTTTTTTTTAAAAAATCAACAAATTTAGAAAATTCTAAAAACTAAATATTTTTTAAAATGAAAATATTTGAATTTTTAACATTTAATTGCACCAGGAATACCATTTTGTTAGCATTAGGAACAACGACTTCCCGCTCGGTCATATATCCTCAAATTGCTCCAAGCATAGCACGTTTAACTTTGATCTATTGGAAACACCTACCCCTACGCAGCTCAAGTCCTTTTAATATTAGTATCACATCAATCCTCTTAAGCCGTATGTGTGTGTGTATATACGTGTCTAGATGTGTGTGTGTGTATGTGTGTGTATATATACGTATGTATATATGTATGTGTGTGTTGGTGTGTATGTGAATATGTGTGATTAAATTTATAATTTTTTTGAAATTTTGAACAATTATAAAAAATAAAAAATTCAAATCAATCAAAAATTCCTAAAAATTTAAAAAAGGAAAATTTTGAAAAAAGATAAGAAAATCCTAACATTTCGAAATGAAAAAAATTAAAAAAACTAAAATTCTAAAAATCCCATAATGGACACACGCATGGCCCTTGGGATGGTGAGGACGCCACGGAGGCCATTTTCTGTTTCCCACAAAAAGTGCGTTTTCCATTTTTGAAGTACTAAATTGGGTTTTTTGTGCGGCAGCTATCGAAATGGCTAATGGAAAGTTGTGCACAACAGACCACATAATATTAGACCGCTTAAGATACGCATATCAGCTCTTGTTTCGACACATAAACCTTTGGAGGTATATTTTAAGATTTGTGCAAGTTCCTGCCGATTTTGCTCGAAGCAGGGTGAATTTGCACTTTAGCGTTAATAAAACGAGCTCCTAATTTTTTGCAAAAATCATTTTTGAAACCGCAACACATAATTTCTTCACTAAACTTTGACTGTTAAAGCGGGACTATGCCCTGCCTGGCTGCAAGGGGGAGTTTTTGTGCGTCGTCATTTTATGTGGGTCCCAAATCGGGCGTAACTAATTTAAAAGAAATCAAAAAATGTGATACGTTTGTGTGGCATCTTTTTTATGTCACCTAGATGCGGGAAAACGTCAAACCTTGAGAAGCACTTTATTAGAAAGTTCCTTCACATAAATGACCTACCATATTCGAGGTTGCATGGCTTTTAGGTCAAATGAACTAGGTATGGCCCTCATCTTGGAATAGTTTGCCGGAACAAGGCCATATCAGACATATGTGTGGCCCTTGGAACACAGAGGAACGCCAGAGAGGCTGTTTTTTTGTCCCACGGAAAGTGCGTTTTCCATTTTTGGAGTGCCAAAATCAGGATTTTTTGTGAGGCAACTACCAAAACGGCTAATCTAAAGCTGCGCGCAACACGCATAAATATTAGACCTCCTGAGATATGCATATCAGATCTTGTTTTGTACTTTAGCGCTAATAGGACAATCTCCTAATTTTTGCAAACATCATTTTTTAAACCGCAACATATCATTTCTTCACTAAAATTTGACCGTTAAACCGGGCCTCCGCAGCACCTGGCCACGAGCGGGAGTTTTCGCGCGTCGTTATTTCATGCGGGCCCTGAATCGGGTGTAACTAATTCAAACAAAATCAAAAAATGTGATACGTTTGTGTGGCGTCATGTTAAGTCAACTAGATGCGGGAAAAATTCAAACCTTGAGAAAAACAGCTTATCCGAAAGTTACTTCAGAGAAATAACCAACCATGTTCAAGGGTGCATGGCTTTTAGGTCAAACGGGCTAGGTAGGCCATATCAGACATGTGTGTGGCCCTTGGAACGGCAAGGAACGCCACATATGCTAATTTTTCTGTCCTACGAGAAGTGTATTTTCCATTTTTGGAGTGCAAAATTGGGTTTTTTTGTGATGCAACTACCAAAACGGCTAATCGAAAGGTGGGCACAATATACCACATAAAATATTAGACCATCTGAGATATGCATATCAGCTCTTTTCGATGCATAAAGCTTTGGAGGTATCTTCTGAACTTTGCAGAAGCTCGTGCCGATTTCATGGGAAGCAGGCCTAAAATTGGGCATAACTAATTCAAACATATTCAAAAAAAATGTAATAAATTCATGTGGATTCATGAAATGTTACCTAGTTGCAAAGAAAAATGTCGTTATATGTGTCCACATTGGCTTTTTGGTAGCTACAGTTCGAAAAACCGTAGTTCTAGGACTCTAAATACAAAAAATGTGTGATTCATCCGGCGGAAACCCTAAACCTAGGTTCAAAATAGAAGTAAATACTAATGTACATGCGTGTGCCAAAAATTGTCTCAATCTAGAATATTTAGGGTGTTGAAAGTCATACCCTAGCTTAACCCCGTTAACCCTAGCCACAAAACCCCATCGAGGTAAAAATCACCGAATTCTAAGTTTGGTATTTTTCCCTAAAAGGGTCACATAAGATGACGCTATGCAAAAGTCCTGCGTTGTTTGGTTTTTTATTGGTTATGGTTTTCAGAGACCCGCCTATAATAACCCTAGCTGGGCCTGACCCCATACTATTGTTGGAACACCAAGGTAGTGCGCTAGTTGTAACTTTACCACTAGAGCACCAAATGTCGTGCGCCAGCAGTATATTGTTACTGTTGGTGCATCGAGCCGGTGCACACTACTAGGAAAACCCTTATCCATAGGCCCATTATCTACGGCGCACTATGTTTCGGTGCTCCACAGATAAGTAGCCGTGGCGCACCCTGTAGTATGCGCCACAGATACCACCTTATGCGTGGCGCACCAAACAAGGGGTGCGCCATGCATATGTGGGCCCCAACGAGCACCATACCCGGGGGTGTCAGGCCCCCACATCCGTGGCGCACGAAATGGGAGTGCACCATGCATAGGGCAGAGATCAGTGGCGCACTACAGATCCATGCGCCACGGATATAAGTGGGTCCCTCCTTTGGAAAAGGTGGCAGGCATATCCGTGGCGCACCACTTGGGTGCGCCACTGATGTAGATATTTGTGGAGCACCATATTGATGTGCGCCACGGATATGTTGTGGTACCTACCACCATAAATGCACACATACACACACATATATGCACACATACATACACATATACACACACATATATGCACACATACATACACATATACACACACATATATGCACACATACACATACATATATACACATATATGCCATACACACACATATACACACTTATATATGCACACATGCACACATATACACATACATACATACACATATACTCACATATATGCCATATGCACACATACACACATATATACACATATATGCACACATACACACACATATACACACACATATATGCACATATACACACACATATACACACATATATGCACACATATACACACATATATGCCATATACACACATATACAAACATATATACACACATATACACACTTATATATACACACATGCACACATATACGCACACATACATACACATATACGCACATATATACCATATGCACACATACACACACATATACACACATATATGGCATATACATACATATATACACACATATACACACTTATATATGCACACATGCATAAATATACATACACATACACACACATATACGCACATATATGTCATATGCACACATACACACACAGATATACACATATATGCACATATACACACACATATATGCACACATACACACACATATACACATATATATATGCACACATACACACACATACACATACATACACACACATACACACACATATACACACATACACACACATATACACATATATATGCCATACACACACATATACACACATATATATACACACTTATATATGCACACATGCATACATATACACACATATACGCACACATACACACACATATATGCACATATATGCCATATACACATATACACACACACATATACACACATATATGCTATATGCACACATATACACACATATATACACATATATACACACTTATATATGCACATATGCACACATATACACACATATATGCACACATACATACACATATACGCACATATATGCACACATACCTATACATATATATGCATATACATAATACATATACATAATACATATACACATGTATACGCACATACACACATATATACACACAAGCACACATAGGCCTTAAGAGGATTGATATGATAGTAATATCAATAAGAACTTAGGTAGGTTTGGGATAGCTCATGCAAATAGAATGGAGAAGTTAAACATGTTCAGTCCGGAGTAGTCTAAGGATGAGTGACCTAGCGGAGAGTCAAGAAAATCGGTGTGATTTAAAAATATTCCTCATGTGATAAAATCCTCAAAAAATTGAAATACAATAGTTTTTTCACATTATTTTGATTTTTATGATTTTCAAAAAAAAATTGGTTTTTTTTAATTTTTAATTTTTTTCGAAAAAAATAAAATGGAAAACATATATGTGGCGCACCAATTTTAATATCAGTGGCGCATCCTATCCGTGACGCACCCCCCTTCGGTGCGCCACAAATATTATGCGTGGTGCACGTAATAGGGTGCGCCATAGATATAATGCATATCCGTGACGCACGTGGGCGTGCGCCACAGATAAAAATTACCTGTGGCTTGATATGCGTGGCGCATGCTAGGTGCGCCACTAAGCCCCAAAATGGTGCTCCACAGATAGGGTTTCTCCTAGTAGTGGCACCAAGTGTAATTTACGGTGGACCCCCTCACTTTGTGCCACCTGGTGGGCCCCACCCTAAATTACCCTTGGTGCACCGGCTTGGTGTGTCAGCAGTAACAATATACTACTGGCGCACCAAGATGGTGCGCCAGGTGTAACCTGGGGTGGGGCCCAGCAGGTGGCATCATGCGAGGGGGTCCACCCTGAATTACCCCTGGCCAACCGATTTGGTGCGCCAGCAGTAAAAATATACTGAGGGTGTACCAAGCTGGTGCTCCAGTGGTAATTTGGGGTGGGGCCTAGCAGGGGCACCATGCGAGTGGTCCATCTTGTAATACCCCTAGCGCACGAAGCCTGGTGCGCCAGGGGTAATTCATGATGGACCCCAGTGGCTGCCTTCGGAGCTTGGTCTAGCGAAATAACCCTGGCGCACCACTTATGGGTGCGCTAGGGGTATTTTCCTAGACCCGCCTTCGAAGGTAGCCGCTAGGCCCCACAGGTGTTACTTCTGGCACACCGAAAATCTGGTGTGCTGGGGTATTTTTACCACTGGAGCACCATAAATTTGCGCCATTAGTATGCTTGCGGCTATATGCCTTTTCCTACTAGTGGCCCTCTCCTCTTCCCCTAGCAAAATAACCCTGGCGCACCACTCATTCGTGCGCCAGGGGTATTTTCCTAGACCCACATCCGGAGGCAGCCGCTGGGCCCCACATGTGTTACTTCTGGCACACCAAAAATCTGGTGTGCCAGGGGTATTTTTACCACTGGAGGACCATAAATGTGCGCCATTAGTAAGCTTGCGGCTATATGCCTTTTTCTACTAGTGGCCCTCTCCTCTTCCCCAAGCAGCGGCGCTGTATCTTCCCCATGTCGGAGCAAATGCCGCTCATTTTTAAGCAGATCCACCGACGAGGGCACCACAGACACCCTGCCCCTCTGAGCATGCGAGTGTCAAAGATGGTGAGCAGCTACGTAGCGGGAGGAAGAGGCGGCGGTCGTGGTTGTGGTGCTGGCAACATTGGTGGTGAACCGCTGGAGCCGGCGCTATGGCCGCGCTCCGTAACAGTGTCATCGGCTTACGACTAGCGGGCTTCGGTCTGCTTGTGCGCCAGACTGTCGGCTTTCCAGAGGCTAGAAAATCAGCGCCAGCGGGTACGCCATCCCACCATTGCCGGTCGGCGTCAACCTCAAGAACTTTATCCACCATCGCCGTGATGAGCTCCTGGAGGAGAACTGCAACAACCCCAACTTCATGGCCGATTCTGAGCTCTGGCCCGCCGTCCTCTCCGATGAGCGCCTGGCGGCCATCGAGGCTACTGGGAGGTCAGCGCCGCCCTCCACGCTGGTCGCAAAGTGCCAATTCCTTGTGACTTCTTGGTACCAAGAGATTCTTCTGCACCGATGGTGACAAGAGCAGCGTCATCTTCCTCCTCTAGGGGGGTAAGTTTCCGCACTCCGGCCATTCACATGGTGGTGAAGGAGGAGGTTAAGTAGGAGGCAGTGTCGATGGAGGTGAAGCAGGAAGCGGTGCCAGAGGTCAAGCTAGAGGTGAAGGACGAACCGCCTTCTCCTCCCCGCGCGCGGTCAGCTTCCCGCTAGCCGGCAAATGAAGAGGGCGAGGACAGAGATGCCACTACCACCACCATCGTCAGAGCCTTGGAGTGACGCGTTCTCCGTCCTCCATCTACCGGTGCCCAAGCGACGAAGAGGGGCAGGGTACAAGGCGATGTTCGGCTATTGGCGGTACTGTCTGGCATCGTCGTCATCGACGCTGATGGTGGTGCTAGCGCCCTTGCGAAGAGCAAAGTGCCACTACAGTTTTTTATATTATACAATTCGACCCCCTAAACCGTGTTGTAATTACATATACCTCATATATTTAAATAAAATTATAAAAATCAAAAAAATTATTTAATTTGAGAACGGCATTTTTGTTTTCGCGCCTAGAAATTGAAATGTTACCAGCTAGAACCAAAACGCCGCGGCGTGTACCTGCACACCATCAAACAAACGAAACGGTGGTGTGGGCCCGAGCACAACCAAACACATGACACAGTGGCGTTGGCCACGCACCACGCCACATGCATTCGGGGTGGTGGCGTGCCAACCCAAGCCATCATTACATCACAACAGTGGCGCGAAATTGGTGGCTTGGCGAACCCATGCCAGCAATGGTAAAATCGCCGCGCTAGCAAGACCATATCTATACTAGTGTAGGTGTGATGTTAGGACCGGTCACGTATAGGAGATCGATCTCTATACGTATTGTAATTGTATTATGTCTGTCCGTAATAAATAGAAGAGGTGTGGAGGCATCGACCTCACAAAGCCCTAAACAATCTTATTTTGGTATCAGAGCCTCTTTTCCGATCGCTACCGATCGATTGCCCCAGCTCGCTTCTTTTCCGCCGCCGCCGCAGCTCGCTTCTTTTCCGATCGCTACCAATCGATTGCCCCAGCTCAATACCGATCGATTGCCCCAGCTAGCTATCGATTCCCGCACAAGTGTGCATACAACATCGCTGATGGGATCCACGGCTCCTCTTGCGATTATGTCCGCGGCAGGCCCTCTCGCCGCCGGATCATCGACCAGCTCTTCGGTTGTTTCCACTAGCGCGGTTCGTCTCAACCGCAACAATTTCATGCTGTGGCGTGGGTTGACGATTCCCCACTTTGCCGGTGCAAACCTGCACGGCCATCTCGACGGCACAACGGCAGCTCCAGAGAAGACGCTCACCGAAGGAACCGGTGATGACGAGAAGGTCGTCCCCAACCCTGACTACGCAAGATGGTGGGGGCAGGACCAGAAGGTCCTTGGTCTCATCCTCGGCTCCATGGAGGAAGATATTGCTCTGCAGCTCCTCGGCTGCTCTACGGCGGCGCAGGTCTGGACCGCCGTCCACGCCATGTTTGGCGCCCAAAGTCGGGCCAATATCCGACATATCCGTCGGCAACTCCAGTCGATGCGCAAGGGTGATTTGTCGGCGGGTGAATACATGCATAAGATGAAGGCCCTCGCTGATATGATGGCTACTGCCGGCGCTCCACTCACTGATGACGAGATCGTCGACTACATCATCACCGGTCTGGGCAAGGCGTATAACTCCATCGCCGCGTCACTCACCATTGGTAACAAATCGGTGCCTTATGCCAAATTTTACTCTCATGTGCTTTCTTTTGAGGCACTTCAGGCGCAATAGGAGGAGGCCGACGACTGGTCGTATTCGGCCAATGCGGCATCACGCCTCGGCCAGTACATCCCGGGCCAGCAGCGCCCACTCTACCCCCAGGCTCCGCAAGGTGGCGGCCGCCCTGCAGGATATTACCAGCAAGGGCAGGGCGGGTACAATGGAGGCAATGGCGGTGGCTACGGTCGCCCGAACAATGGAGGATACGGCCGCCCTAACTATGGCGGTAACGGAGGAGGCTATGGTGGTAATAATGGCGGCAATGGTGGCGGGAACAATGGCCGCCAAAATAATGGCAATGGTCGTAACGGCGGTCGCCGTCGTGAGCGCCCAAGGTGCCAAATATGCAACTATTGGGGGCATGATGCGTCCCAATGCCGCAACCGTTTCAATCCCGAGTTCGGGGTTGATAATCATCGTTCAGGGAATTCTGCTTCAACAAGTTCCCATGAGAATCCACCTTGGTACATTGATACCGGTGCTACGGATCATTTGACGAGTGAACTTGAGCGTCTCCATGTTCACGAGCGCTATGGCGGGAAGGATAAAGTTCAAGTAGCCAATGGTGCAGGTTTGTCTATTTCGCATATTGGTCATTCTACTTTAGCCGGTTCATCTTTGAAATTGCAAAATATCCTTCATGTCCCGCACATTAGCAAGCATCTACTCTCCGTTTATCGTCTTGTTAGTGATAATGATGTGTTTGACTCGCACTTGGGTTCTTGTTCCTCGACCCCCAGGCGTCAATATTGTTGGCAGTAAATGGGTGTTTAAGACCAAGCATCGACCAGATGGCTCTATTGAGAAACACAAGGCGCGGCTTGTTGCACGGGGCTTTACACAACAACTTGGGATTGATTATGGTGATACTTTCAGTCCGGTCGTCAAGCCTGAGACTGTTCGTTTGGTTCTCTCCATTGCTGTCTCTCGCGGATGGACCCTTCGACAGATTGATGTTAGTAATGCTTTTCTTCATGGGTTCTTATCCGAGGATGTTTATATGCAGCAGCCGCCTGGTTTTGAGGATGCTCAATATCCCTCTCATGTGTGCAAGCTGCAGCGTGCTATTTACGGACTTAAGCAGTCTCCGCGTGCCTGGTATGCTGGTTTGAGCACTCGTCTTCATGAGCTTGGTTTTGTGTCCTCCAAGGCAGATACGTCCATGTTCATTTTCCATCGTGATGGTATTTCTATCTTCATGCTTGTTTACGTGGATGATATTGTTATCGCTGGTTCTACATCTACAGCGGTTGATCAGTTGGTTCGCTCACTCTCCGAGACCTTTCCTATTAAGGATCTTGGTCGTTTGGAGTACTTTCTTGGATTAGAAGCGTCATACAATTCTGGGGGCATGCAATTGACTCAGCGCAAGTATGCACATGATCTTCTACACCGCGTCAATATGGAGAATTGTAATCCTACTTCTACTCCACTCGTGGCTACGGAGCAGCTTTCACGTGAGTCTGGCACACCTCTGGGTTCCGATGGTTCTTTCAGGTATCGCAGTGTTGTTGGTGCGCTTCAGTACTTGACGCTCACACGACTAGACATTTCTTTCGCGGTTAACAAAGTCTGTCAGTTTCTCTCTCAGCCCACTGGAGTTCATTGGGAAGCAGTTAAGCGCATATTGAGATATGTTAAAGGGACATTGGATACTGGCTTACGGATACGTAAATCTCCTTTGCATGGGATCCGTATTTTTACCGATGCAGATTGGGCCGGATGTGTTGATGATAGACGCTCAACAGGAGGATATGCAATAATTGTTGGTCCGAACCTTATTTCTTGGAGTTCGAAGAAGCAGCCTACTGTCTCAAGATCTAGCACGGAGGCAGAGTATAAGGCACTAGCTAATGGAGCAGCCGAAGCCATATGGGTTGATTCTGTGCTGACTGAACTTGGAGTACATCGGCAGCGCACGCCTATTTTGTGGTGTGATAATCTTGGGGCAACATACCTAACAGCGAACCCGGTCTTTCACGCGTGTACTAAGCACATAGAGATTGATTTTCATTTTGTGCGTGAGCGCGTCGCAACTGGAGAACTAGAGGTTAGGTTCATCTCTTCTAGTGATCAGCTGGCTGATTTGTTTACGAAACCAGCCACTCGACAGATGTTAGACCGGTTTAAGACCAATCTAAATCTTGTATGTAATAATAGTTTAGATTGAGGGGGGATGTTAGGACCGGTCACGTATAGGAGATCGATCTCTATACGTATTGTAATTGTATTATGTCTGTCCGTAATAAATAGAAGAGGTGTGGAGGCATCGACCTCACAAAGCCCTAAACAATCTTATTTTGTGATACTTCCTCTCCCAAAGATAGACACAACTCGTTGTAGCTAGGGACTTCTGCTCATCCAAGTATTGCTCAAAGGATCTGAAAGTATTGTAAACATTTTTCTTCAAAGTCAGATTTGTGAACTTCAATAGAAAAAATTACTAGATGTGTAAATTGAACAAATTAGTCCATTACGTGCAAGTGCGGATGCTATGGGAGAAGGTAAAAGAAGATCGTAAACATGTATACAACTAAAACATTTCAATGATCAAACCTCGAGGTATATAGCTTTTTTTTACGGCCCCGGTGTTTCTTTCCCTGCAGCCATGGTTAGGCCCTACATGTTCTGCACTAAGATATCATGAATGTGAGAAAAAGCTAATAGAGAAAGAAAACTTACATAAGTCGAGTTCAAATTATTAGTGGACGTACCAGGAAATCGCGAGGTCATGCAATAGAAAGTCATAGCGTGAACACAACGTCGCACATCTTTCCTTGCTTTTTCTTATGCAGTGTTACCGAAATTACATCCCTATTACAAAATTACAAATCTAAAAGTATTCATAGGTAGGAAATATCTCTAAAGTATAACAATACATAGACCGGAAGTAGGGAGATATTAAAACAATTATTTGACCCGACAGACTTGTATGTTCGTAGATGGTAGTTCAGTTATGTAAAGGATATTTTAGAAGAACTTATCTATGTCAAGTTTATTATTTTTTCCCCGTTACATAAAATTACAAAGTCTAAAGGTTTTTATTTTTCTAATTTCTTTGAATTAGTTGTGCTCATATTAGTTCTCACTAGAAATGATGTTTTGCCATAATAGGCGCTGCGCGGCATACAAGAGGAAATCTGGCAAACCAACATCATACCTCCATTGAAATAACTCATTGTATATCCAAATATGAATTTTTCGAAAAAAATAGAACAAGCAAAAAAAATGACATATAGTTCAAATTTGGCCCGCTTCATCCTAAATCGGTAGGAAACCCTAGAAATTACTAGAATTTTCCAGGAAGCTAATATCATTGGCAGGTATACTAATTTTATAGATAGGGTTTGCACAAGTCCATATTTCCCTTCTTGTAGCCACTTCATTGGAAAACCCTGATTTTTCCACTAAAAAGGTAAAAACAGTTTTTCTGTGCAAAGAAATTGGAAATTTGTTTGGTCAACATTGTTCGCCATTCCAATATGAACGTGGGTGCATAATATGGTCTCGTTCCAGAAAAACTATGTCATGGTTAATTTCATGACCTAGCTCATTTTCCCTGAAAAGTAATTCACAAAACGACACACATTTTGCTACTTCCAAAATAATGTTTTGTACAAAAATATGAAAATTCCATTTGACGACATTATTTGAAATGGCAAGATGCACATGTGAGATAATTTTGGCACTTTATAATGAATCATACAACAAATATGAAAAAGACAGAAAAAGAATTTTGTCGAGCGTCTAATACGAATACACTTAGCAAAGGGGCTTCGCCGAGCGCAAAATCGGTTTGGTGCCCAGGCACCATGGAGCTCTTTTTTCAAAAAATTGAAAATTGGCATTTTAATGTATCAGAAAATTCTAAAAAAAATACGTGGATGTAGCCAACGACGTACACTATGACTGTGCAAATTTTTATTGTGAAATATCTTGTATAATAGGCTCAGCAAAAAAGACAAATTAGACAAATTTTAGAACATGTTACTAGATCTGAAAATGTGTTCCCATATCTAAAATTTTGTTATTTTTGCTAAGAGAAGAATGCAAGGTATTTCATAATATAAATTCACATACATGTTGAAGAAATCATAGACTATACTCTGACATTATTTTTGAATTGTTTTAAAATTTTAAATTTGAATTATTTAAATTTTGAAAAAACGAGCTCTAGTGAGCTCGTCCACTAAAATGACGCTCTCCTTCGCCGAGTGACATTTGGGTATACATTAGGAGAAAAAGGCCCAAGCTCCGTTGCCGAGTGTATTTTAGATTCTTTACCGAGAGTACTGGTTTTTGGAGTGTATTTTTTTTTAAAAAAAAATCCTTGTGTGATTTGGTTGCGGAGTTCCAAACTAAAAAGATACTCGGCAAACCTGTATGCGAAGTAGTGTTGTTTCTTCCTGACAATCTGAAGTCATACTAGTCATTTAATTAATAATAAAGGCTATAAAACATATAAACGTATGTGGTGTGGTGTGTGTTGTGCTATCAATGTATGTATATTGCCTTATAAATAGACAGTACCACATGATGCATGCTCACACAAGTACTACTCACTAGTACTCCACCCATCTCTTGCTAGAATGGCTATGACGGTGCGTCGGGGCGCGCCATCACTGGTAGCGCCGGCAAGGGCGACACCGCGAGAGAGTAAGCCACTGTCGGACATCGACGACCAGAATTGCATGCGGTTCTACCTCGTCGGGATCTACGCCTACCGTGCACACGCATCCAAGCAAGGCATCGACCCGGCGGCGGTGGTGAGGTCCGCGCTAGCGGAGGCGCTGGTGCACTACTACCCTCTGGCCGGCCGTCTGCGCGAGGAGGCTGGACGGAAGCTGGTGGTGGACTGCGCCGGACAGGGCGTGGTCTTCGTGGAGGCCGACGCCGACATGGCGCTAGACGACCTCGGCGAGGTGCGGTGCCCGCCGTTCCCGCGCTCCGAGGAGTTCATCGACGACGACCACGTCTACGTCTCCGTGGCCAACTGCCCGCCTGGCCTTCTGCTACCCGAGGTGATCGGCCAGCCCCTGCTACGCGTCCAGGTAACACGGTTCATGTGCGGGGGCTTCATCGTAGGCACCCAAACTTGTCACTGCCTCAGCGACGGGTTCGGCATGGCGCAGTTCTGGAAGGCTGTCGGCGAGGTCGCTCGCGGCGCCGATTCGCCGAGTGTGCCGCCCGTCTGGGCCAGGGACATATTCAAAGCGCGGCAGCTGCCATGCCCTTCCTATCCGCACCCCGAGTTCGAGGAGCTCGCCGGCGGTCCCGACCGGCTAGCGTCCACACCTCCGCACGAGCTGGAATGCGTCGAGTTCTCCTTCGGGCCCGAAGCGATCGCCGCGCTGGCGCTGCACAGCCGCGCCGCGCCGGGAAATGCGGCATCCCGGTTCGAACTGGTGGCGGCCTGCCTCTGGCGGAGCCGCACGGCGGCGCTGGGCTACCCTCCCGGAGATGAAGTGCGGTGTGGAATGCCGGTGGACGCGCGCGGCAAGCGGCCGACCGACTTCGGCCGCGAGATCCCGGCCGGCTTCTACGGCAACGCGGTCGCGTACACGGTGGCGTGCTGCACCGCCGGGGATCTGATCAGCCGCGACCTGGGCTACGCAGTGGGGCTCATCAGGGATGCCAAAGCCATGGTCACGTACGAGTACATGCAGTCCGTGGCCGACAGGATGGTGCTAGCGGGCCGTCACGTGCCCGCAGGCAAGCGCACGTTCACCGTGTCGGACCTCAGCCATGTTGGGTTCCACGACGTCGATTTCGGGTGGGGAAAGGCGGTCTACGGCGGCCCCCCCATGTACGCCCTCTACCAACTGCCCGGCGGCGCCAACTTCTTCCGGCGGCGGAAGAACAACAGGGGCCAAGACGAAACGTTCGGGGCCATCTACATCCCCACAGACTGCACGGCAAAGTTCAACAAGGAGGTGGAGGCCCTCACCACCACCCCCACCAAGCTGCCCATGGAGTAGGCAGGCTCCTGTTCCCGCCTTGCGTGCTCGATCGCGGGAGTAATTTTATCAGCCAACGAATAGCCTTATATATGGCTCACTGTATCTTTCTGCTCTCATTTTTTATTTCACCATGTTGCTTTTGTTTATTTCCTTTTCCAAGAATTGAACTGTGTGTTTTAATATCAACAGTAGTACACATGTAATGTGTATCACTTTCATGGCGCATCCAACCAATATAATCTCTATAAAAAAGGCATATTAGTATACCCACAACAATAGGGGATCGCAGAAAACTTATATGGGAAGTATTACCCAAATTTATAGTTACACTCAAGGGGAGCGAACAAGAATATCAGCAGGACTTTAGCAATTGAGACGTCACTCTCAACCACACATGTATATCAATATTAACAAAAGCAAGTTGTGATTATAGCAGTTGGAATAGAAGAGTGATTGTAATAGTAAATGGTAACAGCAGATTTCTAATTTTCATTGGAAATAAAAACTTGTATCTTCAGAGATTAAAAGCGTAGGCATGAGATCACTAGCGAGCCACTGCATGGATAAGATTGATCATATAATATAATTGACTCAATTTCATCTCTAATCCCTCATGTATGAACGTGCAGGTGTGTGTTTCAAATATAAGTATGCATACCAACAAGGAAAATTTGCATACATCTACTGTCTTACCTGCCCATTTTATTGGGTGCCATCGAGGGATTACAGGTAATTAAGGTCTACCCTTCCGAATAGACTGGAACAATGCATTAAGACTTCATGAACACACAATATCCTCAAACTAGACATGTTATCCATTGATATCCCCATATATCATCATGGGGGTCGCCGAATCAATAGAATAGCATGTAATACACTTTGCAGATAGGCACCAAACTCATATATATGAGGAAGCAATAAAAGTTCAGTACTGAAATCATATCACTCGGGAGCTAGTAACAAGCATTAAACATAGCAATAGTGCATCAAAACTCATACGGGAACATAAAGAAGATAAAACCTTCAAATCTTGACTTCTATGAATGATTACATGATCAATATCATCCAATCCCCATGGACCTCACATGCCTACAGGGAACTATTCAGACATGGTGATGGAGAACAAGCACATGGTTGATGGAGATGGAGTCAGTGATGATGATGAAACTCTCAAAATCCCCTTCTCCGGAGTGGAGAATAGGATCAATCAGCCTTCGAGAACGAAGATCATGGTGGTGGCGGCGGTCTAGTTTGCAAAAAGCTCCATCCTTCTCTGATAATAGTTTATCGGGGTATATAAAGACGTGCGTCGAAGGAGAGGCAGTGGCAACCACCGAGCCCCAAGCGGACCTGGTATCGTTTGCAGGCCAGGTGGCACCCAGCCTCTGTTTTCTTCTCAAAGTCTTCATTTTCCATAAAAACTTATGTCATTTTTTCCCCGAATTTATTTCCATCAATACCTACATCAAAAGGCTAAAAAGATGGCTTTGCTAAAAACAGCGTCACATTATACATGTTTATTTCATATATGGTGAGATTCTGGAGTAAAACTATGAGCAAAGGGCTTGGAAAAGTACATGTAGTTATGGATACATCAACTCCCCAAGCTAGCTTGTTGCTTGTCCTCAAGCAACTCAAACGTAGTGCAAAAGCGATAAAAGACTTTGATAAAAACTTATATCCGTGGCGCATGTATATGTGGTGCGCCACTGTTATCCTCCTTATGCGTGGTGCACCCCAAATCCATGCACCACGGATATGGGGGCCTGACACCCCAGGCCCTGGTGCTCAGTGGGGCCCACTTATCAGTGGCGCATCCCTTCCTCGGTGCGCCACGCATAAGAAGATATCTGTGGAGCATTTATTTAGGTGCGCCACGGCTACTTATCTGTAGAGCACCAAAACGTAGTGCTCCACAGATAATGGGCCCATGGATAAGGGTTTTGCTAGTAGTGTTCTATGCATACACGACAGTTGAATACAACCAAGTATTTACACCATGCCTCCTTAATGAATAGAAAGATCTTGACAATAATGTATCATATGAATGTTCAAAGTGTTATGCATGTTGCAAGACATAGTGGCAAACAACAAAGTTCTTGCATCGCTTTCGATTGAATCAATATAACAAAGGTTTTGAAGCCTCTGAATCTTTCGATGTCAAATAGTAATTTCATCATGCTTGCTTGCGAACTAAATATACAAGGCAATGATGTTTCCTCTCACTCTCCCGACATCTGAACAATCGTAATAAAATCATCCACAACACGGATTGGTAGTACCACTAATTGACAACTTTAAGATGGAAGGAAGTAGGCGACCTTTATCAGAGGTTTTCAACTATTCTCAATATGAATTTTCAAGTATATTGTTGAAGGCAGTGAAGACAAATATGGTTTTATATGTTTGACCTCTTATAGAGTTGGAAGTCTTATGCCCGATGCATGCAAAATTCATGCATGAACTTTGTAGTTTATTGATGCATATTCCAACATAATAAGATGTTATTAGTTGCTATAATAATATTTTACATTGATTTATGGGCATTTTTTCATCGATCCCCCTTATTTTGGTTATAACTCTGCACCTTTTTTATGTATTTTGTCGTTTCAGGAACCTTCCCGAACTCAAATTGACCTGCAATTTTTCGGGTGTTAATATTTTATCATGGAAACCTTCTGGAGCACAAGAAGTCAACAAGGGGGTCCACGAGGCCCAAACTAGCACTGGTGGCGTGGGCCCTAGGCTAGGCCGAGCTACAGACACCATTTGGCCGTCGAGGCTCCAATGCCATCCATCTTCGTCTCATACTACTCAGCTTGACCTAAAACGAATATATAAAGACCCCCCCAAGGCGTTCCGTAGAGGAGGCATCGGAGAAACATGAAACGCAGAAATAGAGGCTGTTCTAGCAAAGATTGGAGGGGGAAACATCGCCGGAGTCATCCTCGGACGCTTCTCCAAACTCTCCAACATGACCACCATCGACACCTCCATGAAGAGAGAGTAGTCCACCTCTAGACTATGGGTTTGTGGCAGTACCTTGTTCTATTTCTCTCTTATGCTCTTGTGTTATAACGCGTATATTAGCTAGGCATAAAATTCCATGCTCAACATATATTTCCAGCATGCTAGGTTTTGAAGTTTGCCCATGAATCTCATATTGCTTTCAAGCTTCTACGCTAGAGTTTTTCCCTTTGCTTTTTGAACATAGCAAACTACCACAGAAGGTACTACAGAAAATTTGGCAAACCGAACTCAGTTCAAAAATACTGGTTCTAGCTTAACCATTGTTCAGGAAGTCATTAACCTTGAAATAATTTAGATAGGACCGCAGTATCAAATTAAGGTATATACAGGATATTTACTATAAACTACGTGTTACAGGGTTTGTGTATCACAATTATATTTATGTGATAATTTTGCGTGTCATTTGTTGTTTTGCTTTTACATATGTATGGAGATTGGTAAATGAGTTCTTTTTTCTTATAACTGCAAATGCATCTGCAGGGCTCAGCAGATGTCATGAATGGGGTTAGAAGAACACTCCAACACTGCTGCGGTATGTAAGATGCTCTTGTAACTGTGTAGAAAGAAAAGACAGAGTGGTCTCTGGATGAAAATGCAAGTTTGTTGTTGATTTTGTTTCTTGACATTTTCATTAGCAAATGGCTTGTGATCAGGGTATATATTCTGAGAACATGTATGGTGCTACGTGTTTGAAATAAAAATTCGTTTGAAATTGTGTTAATACAAAATTAAGAGTGATGTTTGGACTAAAATTGCATGGTAGTGAAATTGAAGATGCAGGCTACAATCTGAGAGATGCATTACAAACATAGCTAATTCAAGAAATCCTTTGATATGATACTTGTACAGAGACATAAGATAGAATAGGTGTGTAAATTTAGGTCACATTGGTGTATAAAAAGTACCAATGCGATATGGGCTATTTAAGGTTGTTGCCTTTGTGTTTTATCTCTTGCTGATCATCACCATGTATTCAATTACTGATAAGACATAGTTTTAATTACAACTAGGGTTTAATCTTTGTAAAACAAAGTGTATACATTCATTTCTTGATCAAGGATTCAGTTAACTGCACTCAGATTCTAAAAAAAAATCACGCCTAAAGAAAAATCCATTGGTGGAGTCGAAGTGCTTGGGCCTGCATCTAAAAATTCTATAGTATTAGGTTTTGTATACTGCTATTTTAATTTTAATTAGAACAATTTTTTCTTTGTGGCTATAATGCCGCCTCAGATCTGTCTTTGCATCAGTGGCGCAACGGATTGGCAGAATCAGGATCTGGCATCTTTTTATGCAGAGAATGTGTAGGATGGTTATCATATCTTTCAGTTTGGTTATAATAAAACTGGGTAGCTGCAACACAATGGTTAATTAGTTAATCAACCAAAACCCCTTTGGTTGGGAGGGTCAACACCAGCTCAAATCGCCAGTGTTTACACTGAAATTTTGCATGCCTAAATGTGGGGTGTTCGTAATGCCCCTCCTTTGTACCTATGTGACACCGTTGGAAAATTTGCATTGCCATATTGTGAGAATAGAATGTTCCTTATTTGTTGGACTCATTTTTTGTTTGAATTAAGTTACCAGGATTTTGTGCTACTCAAATTATTTTAGCTTTCTCCTACTATCGAGTGTGTTGCTATATGATACTTACCTTTTGTGGAATTCACAACATCACATGCAGATTTAGCATGAACAGGTTAATGAATATTTCATCATTGATTTTGAACTTTCACAACCCTAAAAAATCAATGAATCTCAATCGCACACATTGACACATAGCAATATTAAAAACATGATTAAACTTATGGTTTGAATATTTGATACGTCTCAAACATATCCATAATTTTGTATGCTCCATGCTTGTTTTTACACCATTTGTTTAGTGTTTCGTTACACTTCGTGGCATTTTTATGCATTTTCTGGAACTAACCTATTAACGAGATGCCACAGTGCCAGTTCCCTGTTTTCTGCTATTTTTGTGTTTCAGAAAAGTTACACAGGAAATATTCTCGGAATTGGACGAAACCAAAGCCAGACATCCAGATATTTCACGGAGCTTCCAGAACACCGAAGAGGAGACGGATAGGGGCCACAGGGCATCCACACCATAGGTCGGCACGGCCTAGGGCTGGCCAGCGCCCCCTGGTGTTGTGGCCACCCTGGCCCACTTCTGATGCCGCCTCTTCGCCTATAAAGACCCCCCGATAGGAAAAACCTAAACACCCGATCACTTTTCCAGAACACATCGCGATCTGCCGCCGCCATCGACCCAAAGATTGGGAGGGTCCAAAAGCTCTTCCTGACACCCTGCCGGAGAGGGGAATCACCACCGAAGGTCTTCTTCATCGCCATGCTTGCCTCCGGTGCGATGAGTGAGTAGTCTACCTTGGACTCTGGGTCCATAGCAGTATGTGCTTCATGTTTAGATCTCGTGAGCTGCCTTACATGATCGAGATCACCGTTATGTAATTCTACATGTTATGTTTGTTGGGATCCGGTGAATATTGGTGTTATGATTGAGTTGATGTGCTGAATATTATCTTATGTAATCTCTATGTTGTTTATAATCTTGCATGCTCTCTGTTGTTAGTAGCTATCTTGGCCAAGTAGTTGCTAGTGACTCCAAGAGGGGGTATTTATGCTCGATAGTGGGTTCATGCCTCTATTTAATCTGGGGGAGTGATAGAAACCTCTAAGCTTGTAGATGTGTTGTTGCTACTAGGGGGGAAACAACATTCATATGCTCGAGGGCATATGCTTTGTTTACATTACACACTTTGCTTAATGCAATTATCTGTTGTTCGCAACTTAATACTTGTGGAGTTCTCGGATTGATTCGCCACAAGTGGATTATTAGTCATAGATGCAGTTGGATGGCAGTCTATGTATCTTGTTGTAATGCCCAGAGTAAATCTCATAGTGATCCTCATATGCACGTTGTCTTTATTCTATCAATTGCCCAACTATAATTTGTTTACCCAGCATGTGTTATTTTATCTTATGGAGAGACACCACTAGTGAACTGTGGACCCTGGTCCTATTTCCTTTACATTGCTATCACCTGTTTACTTTACTCGCACTATTTAATTTACTCGCATTCTACTATTGCTTTCCACTCGATACGCTCATTCCTTTGTTTTAAGCAAACCGGTGAGATTGACAATCTCATCATAAGTTGGGAACAAATTATTTGGTTGTGTTGTGTGCAGGTTCCACATTGCCGCTTGCAAAGCAAAGCTCGGACGAGGCGCCCTATAAATTGTCCGGAGCTGTCGTGAAGCTAGCGGGCATCACCTTCAGTCGTATTTCGTCCTCCTACTGGATTGATAAACTTGGTTTCATAACTGAGGGAAAACTTGCTGCTATCTTTATCAAAACCTTCTCTTGGGGTTTTCCAACTGGCCGGTCATTTACTACACATTCCGACGTCAACTTGGCTCCAGAAGTTTCTGTCGCCGTTGCCGTGCATTAAAGAAGAAGCTTTCACACCATCATCACCACGCCATCAACAAGTTTTCTAGCGCCGTTGCCGGGGAGGAAAAAGAAGACTTCTGCAAGGGGAGTTTCGCACGCACATCCTTTACTTTGTTTTAAGTTTTGCTTTACTTTATTTTTACTTGCATCATTTTATTAAAAACCCAAAAAAAATAGTATCCTTGATAATTGTTTTTACTTGTCTGCTTTTAGTTTTGCTAGAATGGCTACTCCTGAAAATACCAAGTTGTGTGACTTTACTAGCACTAATAATAGTGATTTTATCTGCACTCCTATTGTGCCACCTGCCCCTGCTGCAAATTTTTATGAGATTAAGCCTGCTTTGTTGAACCTTGTTATGAAAGAGCAATTTTCTGGTGCTAGTACTGATGATGCTGTAGCTCATCTCAATAATTTTGTTGAGCTATGTGAGATGCAGAAATATAAGGATGTTGAAAGTGATATTATTAAGCTTAAGTTGTTTCCTTTTTCTTTGAGAGGAAAAGCTAAGGATTAGTTGCTGTCTTTGCCTTTAAATAGTATTGATTCATAGGCTAAGTGTAAGGATGCTTTTATTGGTAGATACTATCCTCCTGCTAAGATTATAGCTTTGTGTAGCAATATTATGAAGTTTAGTCAGTTTGATAATGAACATGTTGCTCAAGCTTGGGAAAGAATGAAATCTATGATAAATAATTGTCCCACTCATGAACTGACTACTTGGATGATTGTTCAAACTTTTTATGCAGGACAGAATTTTTCTTTGAGGAACCTACTTGATTCAGCTGCTGGAGGCACTTTTATGTCCCTTACCTTGGGTGCCGCAACAAAGCTTCTTGACAATATAATGGTAAATTACTCTGAATGGCACACCGAGAGAGCTCCACAAGGTAAGAAGGTAAATTCTGTTGAGGAAACCTCTTCCTTGAGTGATAAGATTGATGCTATTATGCTTATGCTTTCTCATGATAGGAGTCATGTAGATCCTAATAATGTTCCTTTGGCCTCTTTGGTTGCTCAAGAAGAGCATGTTGATGTAAACTTCATTAGAAATAATAATTTCAACAACAATGCTTATAGGAACAATTTTGCTAGTAACAATTATAGGCCGTATCATTCTACCAATGGTAATGGTTATGGTAACTCTTATGGTAATTCCTCCAACAACACTAGGGCCGCGCCCTCCAAGCTTGAGGTAATGCTCAAGGACTTTATCGGTAAGCAAAATGCTTTTAACAAGTCTGTTGAGGAAAAGTTAAGCAAAATTGATATTCTTGCTTCTAAGGTTGATAGCCTTGCTCATGATGTTGAACTTCTGAAATTAAAAGTGTTACCTAATGATGTGAAGGAGAACAATGTTTTAGCTACTGCTACTGCTATCCAAGTTAGAATTGATGAAAATGTTAGGATGCTATGAGAATTGCATGCCAGGTGGGAAAGAGAAGATGAGATGGCTAGAAAGATGAAGGTATGTACCATTACTACCTCTAATGATGTTATTCCAAATGCTAGTAATCCTCTTACTTTGATTGGTGTAGAGAAAACTCCCACTCCTTGTGTTAAAAAGCCTAAAACTGCTCAACTTGTTCTCAAAAGAGTGCTGAAATTTTTCGGAGTGTAGGAGATGATAGCTCTATTTCCTTTAATGATTTTGATGTTGATGGCTGCAATATATCTGAAGTTATTTTGTTCCTGCAAAAGCTTGCTTTGACTCCCAATGCTAGTTCTTTAAATGTTGCTTTTACTAAGCATATTACCAATGCTCTTATGAAAATTAGCGATGAAAAGTTGAAGCAAAAAGCTTCTATTCCCAAGAAGTTAGAAGATGGTTGGGAACCCATCATTGATATGCATGTTAATGGTTTTGATTGCCATGCTTTATGTGATCTAGGTGCTAGTATTTCTATTATGCCTAGAAAGATTTATGACATGCTTGATTTACCACCGCTTGAAAAGTGTTATTATGATGTTCCTATTGCTGATGTTGCTAAGAAGAAACCTTTGGGAATAATTAATGATGTTCTTATTATGGTTAACAATAACCTTGTTCCCGTTGATTTTCTTGTCATGGATGTTGAATGCAATGCTTCATGTCCTATTATTTTGGGAAGACCCTTTCTTCGAACTGTAGGTGCCATCATTGATATGAGGGAAGGCACTATCAAATATCAATTTCCACTCAAGAAAGGTATGGAACACTTCCCTAGAAAGAGAAAGAAATTGCTTTTTGACTCTATTCTTAGAGAAAATTATGAGCTTGATGCTTCATCACTTGATATTACTTGATTCGCACTTTCTGCGCCTAGCTCAAAGGCGTTAAAGAAAAGCACTCTTGGGAGATAACCCAATGTTTTTATATTCAATTATTTTTCTTTTGTTTGAGTCTTGGAAGTTATTACTACTGTAATAACCTCTCCTTATCCTTTTTATTTCAATTTTGTGCCAAGAGAGGCCTCTAATTTGAGTGAGGTAAGATTTGGGGATGTTGCTATCCTGAAATAGTTTTCGGTGGTGCACCATAAAAATTCGTGAAAATTCTCTGTATTTGGACCTGCGATTTCTTGTGCATATGCCCCAGGTTATATCCAAACTTTCAATAGTTGAACACATTTTGATTTGAGAAACAGAAAATCCTCTAAAAATTCAACCTTTGTCAGCTGTTCTGTTTTGACAGATTTCTGCCAATATTTGTGTTTGCCGCTTTATCGCTTTCTTTTTGAGTTCTTTTGATCACGGAACTTTTGGGAAAGTTGCTACAGTAATATATGCTTTATATGTGGTGTTTTTGAGTTGAAACCTGAAGCAAAAAGGGTTGATTCAATGTTATGCTTACACTAATGTTGCTAATAAATTTGTGTTTTGTTTTGTATGAAGGAAGTTTTCAAGTGTAGGGATTGGAGAATGATGAGATGAGTTGAAGAATGGACAAAAGCTCAAGCTTGGGATGCCCATGTCACCCCAAGAAATATCCAAGAAGTACAAACGGCAAAGCTTGAGGATGCCCCCGAGGCACCCCTTCTTCATCGGCAAAAATCAGGTCACCTTTCAAGATACTATATTTTTATGCTTCATGCATTATGCATTTTTCTTGGAGCGTCAGTTGTTTTTAGTTTTCAGTTTAGTTTAGTTTTGTTTTCTGCAATAAATGGTTGGACCCCCACAAATTTATTTTGGAGAAGTTATCTTGCTTTTCATTTGCCAAGAACACTCCGTTTTTCACTTTCATCGTTTCAACGAGTGTTCTCTTTTTCTAGAACTGCGTTTACCTTTCGATTTTGCCTTGATTTGTGTTCATATCTTGTTATATCTTTTTATCAAGGTGTATTTTTGCCTCTGGTCTATATTGGTTTTCATCAAAAAGAGTTGGTTATACAAAGTTTGAATGGTGTTGGAAAAGAGAAAAAGCTTTATGCAAAAAAGTGGTACAAGAAGGAGCTTGTGTAGACTGCGGCCTAGGCTTTTGCATGTCGTGCTTGATGTCTTTTTGATAGTATGCTTAGTGGTTTTGCTGTAGCATGACTTGTCTCAAATGACTGAGATTGCTTAATGAGCCTTTGAAAAAATCATGCGTTGTTTTAATTATTTGGAAGCATTATTTTGGTTTTCTCCTTTGATGCTTTATTTGGGTTGACTTGGCGCATGCTCACACTTGTTAGACTCATAAAAAGTCGCCATAAGACTCTATGATCAATTAGTTTTTGACTTTTGATGCTATCTTATGCTTCTTTTAATGTCGCTTTGTTGCTCTGCATGATTATGGCCATTATTGCTCTCTTAGTTGGTCGCTCCCAGTCTTTTGCTAGCCCTCATTTTGTACTGAGTATGAGCTCTACTCGTGCATTCAACTCCTAAAAACCAAGTTGTACCAAAGTGTCCATCATACATACCTATTCGCAATTTGCTATTCCAAGTACATTTGACTTGCTTTTATCTATCCTTCAAATTAAACTCTTTTTGGTGTTATGCGAAAATTGGTCAGTAAAGCTCTCACGAACCGGATGGCACACTTTACTTTTCTTGTTTTAAAATTTTGACATTGTGGTCTCTTATGTTGAGTTGTTATGCTTGCAAGTTGTAAGTTGGGAATTAGCCCAGCCATGCCGTCATGGGGCAAGCTTTCAACATTGCACTATCTTTCATTTGAGTTGATATCGTGATCTTTTGTTTATGGATACTCGCGGTGTGAAATGAATTGGGAATCTTGCGGGATCATGGAGTTTGTATACGTGTTAGAGAAACGCCTGGGCTGCTAATCTAAGCCATGCATAATTCATGGTGGAAATTTACAGCATGCCCATAGTGAACATTCGACGACGCATCTCACAATAAAAAGCTATACCAATGGTAAATAAAAGAGATGCCGAGATGTTCATTGTCTGTTTGTCCTGTCATTTTGATGTGGGCTTGTTCCATGTCATCGGGCACGGAGGTACCCCGTTGGCGGTTCTCGATGATACGTGTATACTTACAATGACAAGAGCTTGCTTGGGACTCTAAGTAAAGTAGCATGAGGTTTGGGTATTCGTACTTCACGGAACACGAGGTTTTCAACTTATGATTTGTCAAGCATATGCAGCATAAGTGTTCTCGCATTAACTTTAACCATTCAAGATGCTTATGATGGGGGCAATGAGAGCTCAAAGCCGGTAAGTACCATAATTTTTGAAGGTTTATAAAACTTGCAATCACTGCTTCCCTCCGCGAAGGGACTTTCTTCTACTTTTATGTTGAGTCACCACCTTCTATCTTTATGCACCATTAAGAGAGCATAGTTGTCATTCTTAGTATAATGTGCATTGTCCCAAAGTTTTCATTGATTGATTCATATTGTTGGTTTCACTTGTTCTTAAATTATTTGTATCTAGTCGCCCTCTTAAACTTGAAGGTGTCCTCTGCATTTATGTTTTGCTCTCCATGAGGGACAAGCTGAAAACCATTTGTATGTTTTTCCTTATGATTTGAACACACGTTTGACTTTCATTGTTTCATTTTCATGATCTTTTGTTTGTGTTCATTTTCATGTTATTGCATGGTTGCTAAGTTTCTTCTATCAAGACTATATCTTTCATGCCCATGTTTTAAGTTCTTTTGATCCCAGCGCACAATGCTTACTTACATGATTAAGATTATGTAGGTGCGTGCACCTAAAAAATTATTTCTTTTGTTATCACTTACCTACTCGAGGACGAGCAGGAGTTAAGCTTGGGGATGCTGATACGTCTCAAACGTATCCATAATTTTTGATGCTCTATGCTTGTTTTTACAACATTTGTTTAGTGTTTCGTTACACTTCGTGGCATTTTTATGCATTTTCCGAAACTAACCTATTAACGAGATGCCACAGTGCCAGTTCCCTGTTTTCTGCTGTCTTTGTGTTTCAGAAAAGTTACACAGGAAATATTCTCAGAATTGGATGAAACCAAAGCCACACGTCCAGATATTTCACGGAGCTTCCAGAACACTGAAGAGAAGACGGAGAGGGGCCACAGGGCGCCCACACCATAGGGCGGCGCGGCCTAGGGCTGGCCCGCGCCCCCTGGTGGTTGATACATCTCCAACGTATCCATAATTTTTGATGCTCCATGCTTGTTTTTACACCATTTGCCTAATGTTTCGTTACACTTCGTGGCACTTTTATGCATTTTCCTGGAACTAATCTATTAACAAGTCGCCACAGTGCCAGTTCCCTGTTTTCTGTTGTTTTTGTGTTTCAGAAAAGCTACACAGGAAATATTCTCAGAATTGGACAAAACAAGTTCCTAAAGTATTATTTGTCCCGGAAGCTTCTAGAGATCCGAAGAGGAGACGGAGTGGGGCCACGAGGTGGCCACACACCAGGGCGGCGTGGCCCAGCCCCTGGCCGCGCCCCCTATGTGTGAGACCGTCTCGGTCCAATCCTGACGATGCCCCTTCGCCTATAAAGACCCCCCGATGGGAAAAACCTAAGCACCCGATCAATTTTCCAGAAACACATCGCGATCCGCCGCCGTCATCGACCCGAGATCGGGAGGGTCCAGAAGCTCTTCCCGGCACCCTGCCGGAGAGGGGAATCACCACCGGAGGTCTTCTTCATCGCCATGCTTGCCTCCGGAGCAATGAGTGAGTAGTCTACCTTGGACTATGGGTCCATAGCAGTAGCTAGATGGTTGTCCTCTCCACCATGTGCTTCATGTTTAGATCTCAAGAGCTGTCCTATATGATTGAGATTACCGTTATGTAATTCTACATGTTTGGTTTCTTGGGATCCGATGAATATTGGTGTTATCATTGAGTTGCTATACTGAAATATATCTTATGTTATCTCTATGTTGTTTATGATCTTGCATGCTCTCCGTTCTTAGTAGCTATCTTGGCCAAGTAGTTGCTAGTGACTCTAAGAGGGGGTATTTATGCTCGATAGTGGGTTCATGCCTCTATTTAACCTGGGGGAGTGATAGAAACCTCTAAGGTTGTAGATGTGCTGTTGCTACTAGGGAGAAAACAACATTCATATGCTCGAGGGCATATGCTTTGTTTACATTACACACTTTGCTTAATGCAATTATCTGTTGTTCGCAACTTAATACTCATGGGGTGTTCGGATGATATCCCCGCGAGTGGATTATTAGTCATAGATGCAGTTGGATGGTGGTCTATGTATTTTGTTGTAATGCCCAGAGTAAATCGCATAGTGATCTTCTTGACATATCACATTATCTTTATTCTATCAATTGCCCAACTGTAATTTGTTTACCCAGCATGTGTTATTTATCTTATGGAGAGACACCACTAGTGAACTGTGGACCCCGGTCCTATTTCCGTCATATTGCTATCACGTGTTTACTTTACTCGCACTGTTTACTTTACTCGCATACTTCTACTGTTTTCCACTCGATACGCTCATACCCTTTATTTCAAGCAAACCGGTGAGATTGACAACCTCATCGCAAGTTGAGAACAAAGTATTTGGTTGTGTTGTGTGCACATTCCACGTTGCTGCTCGCAAAGCAAAGCTTGGACGAGGCGCCATATAAATTGTCCGGAGCTGTTGCGAAGCTTGCAAGCATCACCTTCAGTCGTATTGTCTGCTCTTCTCCTGATCGATAAACCTTGGTTTCATACTAAAGGAAAAGACTTGCCACTGTGCTCATTATACTTTCCACTTGGAGTTTCCCAACTGCCTGGCCATAATCATCATCAACTACACGCCAGCCATCAAGCCCTTTTCTAGCCCCGTTGCCAGGGAAGAAGTGGAAGACCTCTGCAAGGGGAGTTTTTCGCACGCACATCCTTTACTTTGTTATTTGCTTTGCTTTACTTTACTTTATTTTTACCTGCATTGTTTTATATAAAAAACCCAAAAAAATTAGAATCCTTGATAGTTGTTTTTACTTGTCTACTTTTAGTTTTGCTGAAATGGCTAATCCTGAAAACACTAAGTTGTGTGACTTTACTAGCACGAACAATAGTGATTTTATCTGCACTCCTATTGCGCCACCTGCTCCTGTGGCAAACTTTTATGAGATTAAGCCTGCTTTATTGAACCTTGTTATGAAAGAGCAATTTTCTGGTGCTAGTACTGAAGATGCTGCAGCTCATCTCAACAATTTTGTTGAGCTATGTGAGATGCAGAAATATAAGGATGTAGAAAGTGATATTATTAAGCTCAAGTTGTTTCCTTTTTCTTTGAGAGGAAAAGCTAAAGATTGGTTGCTATCTTTGACTAAGAATAGTATTGATTCAAGGGCTAAGTGTAAGGATGCTTTCATTGGTAGATACTATCCTCCTGCTAAAATTATATCTCTGCGTAGCAATATTATGAAGTTTAGTTAGTTTGATAATGAACATGTTGCTCAAGCTTGGGAAAGAATGAAATCTATGATAAATAATTGCCCCACTCATGGACTGACTACTTGGATGATTGTCCAAACTTTTTATGCAGGACTGAATTTTTCTTCAAGGAACCTATTGGATTCAGCTGCTGGAGGCACTTTTATGTCCCTTACCTTGGGCACCGCAACAAAGCTACTTGACAACATGATGGTAAATTATTCCGAATGGCACACCGAGAGAGCTCCAAAAGGTAAGAAGGTAAATTCTGTTGAGGAAACCTCTTCCTTGAGTGATAAGAATGATACCATTATGGCTATACTTGCTAATGATAGGACTCATGTTGATCCTAATAATGTTCCTTTAGCCTCTTTGGTTGCTCAAGAAGAGCATGTTGATGTGAACTTCATTAGAAACAATTATTTTAACAACAATGCTTATAGGAACAATTTTGCTAGTAACAATTATAGGCCGTATCCTTCTAGTAATGGTTATGGTAACTCTTATGTTAACTCCTCCAACAACACTAGGGCCGCGCCCTCCGAGCTTGAGGTAATGCTCAAGGACTTCATCGGTAAGCAAACTGCTTTTAACAAGTCTGTTGAGGAAAAGTTAGGCAAAATTGATATTCTTGCTTCTAAAGTTGATAGCCTTGCTCATGATGTTGAACTTCTAAAATTAAAAGCGTTGCCTAATAATGTGAAAGAGAACAATGTTTTTGCTACTACTAATGCTATTCAAGTTGGAATAGATGAAAATATTAGATTGTTAGCAGAATTGCATGCTAGATGGGAAAGAGAGGATGAGATTGCTAGGAATATGAAAGTTTGTACTATTACTACCTCTAATGATGTTGTTCCTAATGCTAGCAATCCTCTTACTTTGATTGGTGTAGAGAAAACCCCCACTCCTTGTGTTAAAAAGCCTAAAACTGCCAAAACTTTTTCTCAAAAGAGTGCTGAAATTTTTCGGAGTGTAGGAGATGATAGCTCTATTTCCTTTAATGATTTTGATGTTGATGGCTGCAATATATCTGAAGTTATTTTGTTCTTGCAAAAGCTTGCTTTGACTCCCAATGCTAGTTCTTTAAATATTGCTTTTACTAAGCATATTACCAATGCTCTCATGAAAATTAGGGATGAAAAATTGCAGCAAAAAGCTTTTGTTCCCAAGAAGTTAGAAGATGGTTGGGAACCCATCATTGATATGCATGTTAATGGTTTTGATTCCCATGCTTTATGTGATCTAGGTGCTAGTATTTCTATCATGCCTAGAAAAATTTATGACATGCTTGATTTACCACCACTTGAAAAGTGTTATTATGATGTTCCTATTGCTGATGTTGCTAAGAAGAAACCTTTGGGAAGGATTAATGATGTTCTTATTGTGGTTAATAATAACCTTGTTCCCATTGATTTTCTCGTTATGGATGTTGAATGCCATGCTTCATGTCCTATTATTTTGGGAAGACCCTTTCTTCGAACTGTAGGTGCCATCATTGATATGAGAGAAGGCACCATCAAATATCAATTGCCACTCAAGAAAGGTATGGAACACTTCCATAGGAAAAGAAAGAAATTGCTTTTTGACTCTATTCTTAGAGCAAATTATGAGCTTGATGCTTCATCACTTGATGTTACTTGATTCACAATTTTCTGCGCCTAGCTCAAAGGCGTTAAAGAAAAGCACTCTTGGGAGATAACGCAATGTTTTCTTTTCAGTACTTTTTCTTTTATTTGAGTCTTGGAAGTTATTACTACTGTAATAACCTCTCCTTATCCTTTCAGTGCTGCACCGTAAAAATTCGTAAAAATTCTCTGTATATCTTTTGGACCTGCGATTTCTTGTGCATGTGCCCCAGGTTATATCCAAACTTTCATTAGTTGAACACTTTTTGATTTGAGCAACAGAAAACCCCTCAAAAATTCGACCTTTGTCAGTTGTTCTGTTTTGACAGATTTCTGCCAATATTTGTGTTTGCCGCTTTATCGCTTTCTTTTGAGTTCTTTTGATCATGGAACTTTTGGGGAAGTTGATACAGTAGTATATACTTTATATGTGGTGGTTTTGGGTTGAAACCTGAAGCAAAAAGAGATTGATTATATGTTATGCTACACTAATGTTGCTAATAGATTTGTGTTTAGTTTTGTATGAAGGAAGTTTTCAAGTGTAGGGATTGGAGAATGATGAGATGAGTTGAAGAATGGACAAAATCTCAAGCTTGGGGATGCCCATTCATCACCCCAAGAAATATCCAAGAAGTACAAGCATCAAAGCTTGGGGATGCCCGCGAGGCACCCCTTCTTCATCGGCAAAAATCAGGTCACCTTTCAAGACACTATATTTTTATTGCTTCATGCACTATGTGTTTTTCTTGGAGCGTCAGTTGTTTTAGTTTTCTTTATTAGTTTAGTTTGTTTGCTGCAATAAATGGTTGGACCCCAACAAATTTCTTATTATGGTTAACAATAACCTTGTTCCCGTTGATTTTCTTGTCATGGATGTTGAATGCAATGCTTCATGTCCTATTATTTTGGGAAGACCCTTTCTTCGAACTGTAGGTGCCATCATTGATATGAGGGAAGGCACTATCAAATATCAATTTCCACTCAAGAAAGGTATGGAACACTTCCCTAGAAAGAGAAAGAAATTGCTTTTTGACTCTATTCTTAGAGAAAATTATGAGCTTGATGCTTCATCACTTGATATTACTTGATTCGCACTTTCTGCGCCTAGCTCAAAGGCGTTAAAGAAAAGCACTCTTGGGAGATAACCCAATGTTTTTATATTCAATTATTTTTATTTTGTTTGAGTCTTGGAAGTTATTACTACTGTAATAACCTCTCCTTATCCTTTTTATTTCAATTTTGTGCCAAGAGAGGCCTCTAATTTGAGTGAGGTAAGATTTGGGGATGTTGCTGTCCTGAAATAGTTTTCGGTGGTGCACCATAAAAATTCGTGAAAATTCTCTGTATTTGGACCTGCAATTTCTTGTGCATATGCCCCAGGTTATATCCAAACTTTCATTAGTTGAACACATTTTGATTTGAGAAACAGAAAATCCTCTAAAAATTTAACCTTTGTCAGTTGTTCTGTTTTGACAGATTTCTGCCAATATTTGTGTTTGCCGCTTTATCGCTTTCTTTTTGAGTTCTTTTGATCACGGAACTTTTGGGAAAGTTGCTACAGTAATATATGCTTTATATGTGGTGTTTTTGAGTTGAAACCTGAAGCAAAAAGGGTTGATTCAATGTTATGCTTACACTAATGTTGCTAATAAATTTGTGTTTTGTTTTGTATGAAGGAAGTTTTCAAGTGTAGGGATTGGAGAATGATGAGATGAGTTGAAGAATGGACAAAAGCTCAAGCTTGGGATGCCCATGTCACCCCAAGAAATATCCAAGAAGTACAAACGGCAAAGCTTGAGGATGCCCCCGAGGCACCCCTTCTTCATCGGCAAAAATCAGGTCACCTTTCAAGATACTATATTTTTATGCTTCATGCATTATGCATTTTTCTTGGAGCGTCAGTTGTTTTTAGTTTTCAGTTTAGTTTAGTTTTGTTTTCTGCAATAAATGGTTGGACCCCCACAAATTTATTTTGGAGAAGTTATCTTGCTTTTCATTTGCCAAGAACACTCCGTTTTTCACTTTCATCGTTTCAACGAGTGTTCTCTTTTTCTAGAACTGCGTTTACCTTTCGATTTTGCCTTGATTTGTGTTCATATCTTGTTATATCTTTTTATCAAGGTGTATTTTTGCCTCTGGTCTATATTGGTTTTCATCAAAAAGAGTTGGTTATACAAAGTTTGAATGGTGTTGGAAAAGAGAAAAAGCTTTATGCAAAAAAGTGGTACAAGAAGGAGCTTGTGTAGACTGCGGCCTAGGCTTTTGCATGTCGTGCTTGATGTCTTTTTGATAGTATGCTTAGTGGTTTTGCTGTAGCATGACTTGTCTCAAATGACTGAGATTGCTTAATGAGCCTTTGAAAAAATCATGCGTTGTTTTAATTATTTGGAAGCATTATTTTGGTTTTCTCCTTTGATGCTTTATTTGGGTTGACTTGGCGCATGCTCACACTTGTTAGACTCATAAAAAGTCGCCATAAGACTCTATGATCAATTAGTTTTTGACTTTTGATGCTATCTTATGCTTCTTTTAATGTCGCTTTGTTGCTCTGCATGATTATGGCCATTATTGCTCTCTTAGTTGGTCGCTCCCAGTCTTTTGCTAGCCCTCATTTTGTACTGAGTATGAGCTCTACTCGTGCATTCAACTCCTAAAAACCAAGTTGTACCAAAGTGTCCACCATACATACCTATTAGCAATTTGCTATTCCAAGTACATTTGACTTGCTTTTATCTATCCTTCAAATTAAACTCTTTTTGGTGTTATGCGAAAATTGGTCAGTAAAGCTCTCACGAACCGGATGGCACACTTTACTTTTCTTGTTTTAAAATTTTGACATTGTGGTCTCTTATGTTGAGTTGTTATGCTTGCAAGTTGTAAGTTGGGAATTAGCCCAGCCATGCCGTCATGGGGCAAGCTTTCAACATTGCACTATCTTTCATTTGAGTTGATATCGTGATCTTTTGTTTATGGATACTCGCGGTGTGAAATGAATTGGGAATCTTGCGGGATCATGGAGTTTGTATACGTGTTAGAGAAACGCCTGGGCCGCTAATCTAAGCCATGCATAATTCATGGTGGAAATTTACAGCATGCCCATAGTGAACATTCGACGACGCATCTCACAATAAAAAGCTATACCAATGGTAAATAAAAGAGATGCCGAGATGTTCATTGTCTGTTTGTCCTGTCATTTTGATGTGGGCTTGTTCCATGTCATCGGGCACGGAGGTACCCCGTTGGCGGTTCTCGATGATACGTGTATACTTACAATGACAAGAGCTTGCTTGGGACTCTAAGTAAAGTAGCATGAGGTTTGGGTATTCGTACTTCACGGAACACGAGGTTTTCAACTTATGATTTGTCAAGCATATGCAGCATAAGTGTTCTCGCATTAACTTTAACCATTCAAGATGCTTATGATGGGGGCAATGAGAGCTCAAAGCCGGTAAGTACCATAATTTTTGAAGGTTTATAAAACTTGCAATCACTGCTTCCCTCCGCGAAGGGACTTTCTTCTACTTTTATGTTGAGTCACCACCTTCTATCTTTATGCACCATTAAGAGAGCATAGTTGTCATTCTTAGTATAATGTGCATTGTCCCAAAGTTTTCATTGATTGATTCATATTGTTGGTTTCACTTGTTCTTAAATTATTTGTATCTAGTCGCCCTCTTAAACTTGAAGGTGTCCTCTGCATTTATGTTTTGCTCTCCATGAGGGACAAGCTGAAAACCATTTGTATGTTTTTCCTTATGATTTGAACACACGTTTGACTTTCATTGTTTCATTTTCATGATCTTTTGTTTGTGTTCATTTTCATGTTATTGCATGGTTGCTAAGTTTCTTCTATCAAGACTATATCTTTCATGCCCATGTTTTAAGTTCTTTTGATCCCAGCGCACAACGCTTACTTACATGATTAAGATTATGTAGGTGCGTGCACCTAAAAAATTATTTCTTTTGTTATCACTTACCTACTCGAGGACGAGCAGGAGTTAAGCTTGGGGATGCTGATACGTCTCAAACGTATCCATAATTTTTGATGCTCTATGCTTGTTTTTACAACATTTGTTTAGTGTTTCGTTACACTTTGTGGCATTTTTATGCATTTTCCGAAACTAACCTATTAACGAGATGCCACAGTGCCAGTTCCCTGTTTTCTGCTGTCTTTGTGTTTCAGAAAAGTTACACAGGAAATATTCTCAGAATTGGATGAAACCAAAGCCACACGTCCAGATATTTCACGGAGCTTCCAGAACACTGAAGAGAAGACGGAGAGGGGCCACAGGGCGCCCACACCATAGGGCGGCGCGGCCTAGGGCTGGCCCGCACCCCCTGGTGGTTGATACATCTCCAACGTATCCATAATTTTTGATGCTCCATGCTTGTTTTTACACCATTTGCCTAATGTTTCGTTACACTTCGTGGCACTTTTATGCATTTTCCGGAACTAATCTATTAACAAGTCGCCACAGTGCCAGTTCCCTGTTTTCTGCTGTTTTTGTGTTTCAGAAAAGCTACACAGGAAATATCCTCAGAATTGGACGAAACAAGTTCCTAAAGTATTATTTGTCCCGGAAGCTTCTAGAGATCCGAAGAGGAGACGGAGTGGGGCCACGAGGTGGCCACACACCAGGGCGGCGTGGCCCAGCCCCTGGCCACGCCCCCTATGTGTGAGACCGTCTCGGTCCAATCCTGACGATGCCCCTTCGCCTATAAAGACCCCCCGATGGGAAAAACCTAAGCACCCGATCAATTTTCCAGAAACACATCGCGATCCGCCGCCGTCATCGACCCGAGATTGGGAGGGTCCAGAAGCTCTTCCCGGCACCCTGCCGGAGAGGGGAATCACCACCGGAGGTCTTCTTCATCGCCATGCTTGCCTCCGGAGCAATGAGTGAGTAGTCTACCTTGGACTATGGGTCCATAGCAGTAGCTAGATGGTTGTCCTCTCCACCATGTGCTTCATGTTTAGATCTCAAGAGCTGTCCTATATGATTGAGATCACCGTTATGTAATTCTACATGTTTGGTTTCTTGGGATCCGATGAATATTGGTGTTATCATTGAGTTGCTATACTGAAATATATCTTATGTTATCTCTATGTTGTTTATGATCTTGCATGCTCTCCGTTCTTAGTAGCTATCTTGGCCAAGTAGTTGCTAGTGACTCTAAGAGGGGGTATTTATGCTCGATAGTGGGTTCATGCCTCTATTTAACCTGGGGGAGTGATAGAAACCTCTAAGGTTGTAGATGTGTTGTTGCTACTAGGGAGAAAACAACATTCATATGCTCGAGGGCATATGCTTTGTTTACATTACACACTTTGCTTAATGCAATTATCTGTTGTTCGCAACTTAATACTCATGGGGTGTTCGGATGATATCCCCGCGAGTGGATTATTAGTCATAGATGCAGTTGGATGGTGGTCTATGTATTTTGTTGTAATGCCCAGAGTAAATCGCATAGTGATCTTCTTGACATATCACATTATCTTTATTCTATCAATTGCCCAACTGTAATTTGTTTACCCAGCATGTGTTATTTATCTTATGGAGAGACACCACTAGTGAACTGTGGACCCCGGTCCTATTTCCGTCATATTGCTATCACGTGTTTACTTTACTCGCACTGTTTACTTTACTCGCATACTTCTACTGTTTTCCACTCGATACGCTCATACCCTTTATTTCAAGCAAACCGGTGAGATTGACAACCTCATCGCAAGTTGAGAACAAAGTATTTGGTTGTGTTGTGTGCACATTCCACGTTGCTGCTCGCAAAGCAAAGCTTGGACGAGGCGCCATATAAATTGTCCGGAGCTGTTGCGAAGCTTGCAAGCATCACCTTCAGTCGTATTGTCTGCTCTTCTCCTGATCGATAAACCTTGGTTTCATACTAAAGGAAAAGACTTGCCACTGTGCTCATTATACTTTCCACTTGGAGTTTCCCAACTGCCTGGCCATAATCATCATCAACTACACGCCAGCCATCAAGCCCTTTTCTAGCCCCGTTGCCAGGGAAGAAGTGGAAGACCTCTGCAAGGGGAGTTTTTCGCACGCACATCCTTTACTTTGTTATTTGCTTTGCTTTACTTTACTTTATTTTTACCTGCATTGTTTTATATAAAAAACCCAAAAAAATTAGAATCCTTGATAGTTGTTTTTACTTGTCTACTTTTAGTTTTGCTGAAATGGCTAATCCTGAAAACACTAAGTTGTGTGACTTTACTAGCACGAACAATAGTGATTTTATCTGCACTCCTATTGCGCCACCTGCTCCTGCGGCAAACTTTTATGAGATTAAGCCTGCTTTATTGAACCTTGTTATGAAAGAGCAATTTTCTGGTGCTAGTACTGAAGATGCTGCAGCTCATCTCAACAATTTTGTTGAGCTATGCGAGATGCAGAAATATAAGGATGTAGAAAGTGATATTATTAAGCTCAAGTTGTTTCCTTTTTCTTTGAGAGGAAAAGCTAAAGATTGGTTGCTATCTTTGACTAAGAATAGTATTGATTCAAGGGCTAAGTGTAAGGATGCTTTCATTGGTAGATACTATCCTCCTGCTAAAATTATATCTCTGCGTAGCAATATTATGAAGTTTAGTCAGTTTGATAATGAACATGTTGCTCAAGCTTGGGAAAGAATGAAATCTATGATAAATAATTGCCCCACTCATGGACTGACTACTTGGATGATTGTCCAAACTTTTTATGCAGGACTGAATTTTTCTTCAAGGAACCTATTGGATTCAGCTGCTGGAGGCACTTTTATGTCCCTTACCTTGGGCGCCGCAACAAAGCTACTTGACAACATGATGGTAAATTATTCCGAATGGCACACCGAGAGAGCTCCAAAAGGTAAGAAGGTAAATTCTGTTGAGGAAACCTCTTCCTTGAGTGATAAGAATGATACCATTATGGCTATACTTGCTAATGATAGGACTCATGTTGATCCTAATAATGTTCCTTTAGCCTCTTTGGTTGCTCAAGAAGAGCATGTTGATGTGAACTTCATTAGAAACAATTATTTTAACAACAATGCTTATAGGAACAATTTTGCTAGTAACAATTATAGGCCGTATCCTTCTAGTAATGGTTATGGTAACTCTTATGTTAACTCCTCCAACAACACTAGGGCCGCGCCCTCCGAGCTTGAGGTAATGCTCAAGGACTTCATCGGTAAGCAAACTGCTTTTAACAAGTCTGTTGAGGAAAAGTTAGGCAAAATTGATATTCTTGCTTCTAAAGTTGATAGCCTTGCTCATGATGTTGAACTTCTAAAATTAAAAGCGTTGCCTAATAATGTGAAAGAGAACAATGTTTTTGCTACTGCTAATGCTATTCAAGTTGGAATAGATGAAAATATTAGATTGTTAGCAGAATTGCATGCTAGATGGGAAAGAGAGGATGAGATTGCTAGGAATATGAAAGTTTGTACTATTACTACCTCTAATGATGTTGTTCCTAATGCTAGCAATCCTCTTACTTTGATTGGTGTAGAGAAAACCCCCACTCCTTGTGTTAAAAAGCCTAAAACTGCCAAAACTTTTTCTCAAAAGAGTGCTGAAATTTTTCGGAGTGTAGGAGATGATAGCTCTATTTCCTTTAATGATTTTGATGTTGATGGCTGCAATATATCTGAAGTTATTTTGTTCTTGCAAAAGCTTGCTTTGACTCCCAATGCTAGTTCTTTAAATATTGCTTTTACTAAGCATATTACCAATGCTCTCATGAAAATTAGGGATGAAAAATTGCAGCAAAAAGCTTCTGTTCCCAAGAAGTTAGAAGATGGTTGGGAACCCATCATTTATATGCATGTTAATGGTTTTGATTCCCATGCTTTATGTGATCTAGGTGCTAGTATTTCTATCATGCTTAGAAAAATTTATGACATGCTTGATTTACCACCACTTGAAAAGTGTTATTATGATGTTCCTATTGCTGATGTTGCTAAGAAGAAACCTTTGGGAAGGATTAATGATGTTCTTATTGTGGTTAATAATAACCTTGTTCCCATTGATTTTCTCGTTATGGATGTTGAATGCCATGCTTCATGTCCTATTATTTTGGGAAGACCCTTTCTTCGAACTGTAGGTGCCATCATTGATATGAGAGAAGGCACCATCAAATATCAATTGCCACTCAAGAAAGGTATGGAACACTTCCATAGGAAAAGAAAGAAATTGCTTTTTGACTCTATTCTTAGAGCAAATTATGAGCTTGATGCTTCATCACTTGATGTTACTTGATTCACAATTTTCTGCGCCTAGCTCAAAGGCGTTAAAGAAAAGCACTCTTGGGAGATAACGCAATGTTTTCTTTTCAGTACTTTTTCTTTTATTTGAGTCTTGGAAGTTATTACTACTGTAATAACCTCTCCTTATCCTTTCAGTGCTGCACCGTAAAAATTCGTAAAAATTCTCTGTATATCTTTTGGACCTGCGATTTCTTGTGCATATGCCCCAGGTTATATCCAAACTTTCATTAGTTGAACACTTTTTGATTTGAGCAACAGAAAACCCCTCAAAAATTCGACCTTTGTCAGTTGTTCTGTTTTGACAGATTTCTGCCAATATTTGTGTTTGCCGCTTTATCGCTTTCTTTTGAGTTCTTTTGATCACGGAACTTTTGGGGAAGTTGCTACAGTAGTATATACTTTATATGTGGTGGTTTTGGGTTGAAACCTGAAGCAAAAAGAGATTGATTATATGTTATGCTACACTAATGTTGCTAATAGATTTGTGTTTAGTTTTGTATGAAGGAAGTTTTCAAGTGTAGGGATTGGAGAATGATGAGATGAGTTGAAGAATGGACAAAATCTCAAGCTTGGGGATGCCCATTCATCACCCCAAGAAATATCCAAGAAGTAAAAGCATCAAAGCTTGGGGATGCCCGCGAGGCACCCCTTCTTCATCGGCAAAAATCAGGTCACCTTTCAAGACACTATATTTTTATTGCTTCATGCACTATGTGTTTTTCTTGGAGCGTCAGTTGTTTTAGTTTTCTTTATTAGTTTAGTTTGTTTGCTGCAATAAATGGTTGGACCCCAACAAATTTCTTTTCGAGAAGTTGCCTTGCTTTTCATTTGCCAAGAACGCTCTAGTTTTCACTCTTATCAAAAACCGAGTGTTCTTCTTTTTCTGCTATTGCTTTTGGTTTTTGTTTTCGCCTTGATTTGCATTCAGATCTTCTTATATTTATTTATCAAGGTGTATTTTTGCCTCTGGACCATATTGGTTTTCATCAAAAGAGGTGTTTACAAAAAGTTTGAATGGTGTTGGAAAAGAGAAAAAGCTTTATGCAAAAAAGTGTTACAAGAAGGAGCTTGTGTAGACTGCGGCTTAGGCTTTTTCATGTCATGCTTGATGTCTTTTTGATAGTATGCTTAGTGGTTTTGCTGTAGCATGACTTGTCTCAAATAACTGAGATTGCTTAATGAGCCTTTGAAAAAATCATGCGTTGTTTTTAATTATTTGGAAGCATTATTTTGGTTTTCTCCTTGATGCTTTATTTGGGTTGACTTGGCGCATGCTCACACATGTTAGACTCATACAAAGTCGCCAATAGCCTCTATGATCATTTAGTTTTTGACTTTTGATGCCATCTTATGCTTATTTTAATGTCGCTTTGTCGCTTTGCATGATTATGGCCATTATTGCTCTCTTAGTTGGTCGCTCCCAGTCTTTTGCCAGCCCTCGCCTTGTACTGAATATGAGCTCTACTCATGCATCCAACTCCTAAAAACCAAAGTTTGCCAAAGTGTCCACCATACATACCTACTAGCAATTTGCTAGTCCAAGTAAATTTGACTTGATTTTATCTACTCTTCAAATTAAACTCTTACCAGTGTTATGCGAAAATTGGTCAGTAAAGCTCTCACGAACTGGAAGGCACACTTTATTTTTTCTTGTTCTTAAAATTTGACATTGTGGTCTCTTATGTTGAGTTGTTATGCTTGCAAGTTGTAAGTTGGAGACTAGCCCAGCCATGCTGTCATGGGCAAGCTTTCAACATTGCACTTCTTATTTGAGTTGATATCGTGATGTTTTGTTTATGGATGCCCGTGGTGTAAAATGAATTGGGAATCTTGCGGGGATCATGGAGTTTGTATATGTGTTAGGGAAACGCCTGGGCCACCAATCTAAGCCATGCATAATTCATGGTGGAAATTTGCAGCATACCCATAGTGGACATTCGACGACGCATCTCAAAATAAAAAGCTAAACAAATGGCAAATAAAAGAGATGTCGGGGTGTTCATTGTCTGCTTGTCCTGTCATTTTGATGTGGGCTCGTTCTATGTCATCGGGCACGGAGGTACCCCGTTGGCGGTTCTCGATGATACGCATATACTTACAATGACAAGAGCCTTGCTTGGGACTCTAAGTAGAGTAGCATGAGGTTTGGGTACTCGTATTCACGGGACACGAGGTTTTCAACTTATGATTTGTCAAGCATATGCATCATAATTGTTCTCGCATTAACTCTGACCATTCAAGATGCTTATGATGGGGGCAATGAGAGCTCAAAGCCGGTAAGTACCATAATTTTTGAAGGTCATAAAACTTGCAATCACTGCTTCCCTCCACGAAGGGCCTTTCTTTTACTTTTATGTTGAGTCACCACCTTCTATCTTTATGCACCATTAAGAGAGCATAGTTGTCATTCTTAGTATAATGTGCATTGTTCCAAAGTTTTCATTGATTGATTCATATTGTTGATTTCACTTGTTCTCAAATTATTTGTATCTAGTCGCCCTCTTAAACTTGAAGGTGTCCTATGCATTTATGTTTTGCTCTCCATGAAGGACAAGCTGAAAACCATTTGTATGTTTTTCCTTATGATTTGAACACATGTTTGACTTTCATTGTTTCATTTTCATGATCTTTTGTTTGTGTTCATTTTCATGTTATAACATGGTTGCTAAGTTTTTATTGTCAAGATTATATCTTTCATGCCCATGTTTTAAGTTCTTTTGATCCAAGCTCACAAATGCTTACATATACGATCAAGATTGTGTAGGTGCATGTCACCTCAAAAATTATTTCTTTTGTTATCACTTACCTACTCGAGGACGAGCAGGAGTTAAGCTTGGGGATGCTGATACGTCTCCAACGTATCCATAATTTTTCATGCTCCATGCTTGTTTTTATGCCATTTGCCTAATGTTTCGTTACACTTCGTGGCACTTTTATGCATTTTCTGGGACTAACCTATTAACAAGTCGCCACAGTGCCAGTTCCCTGTTTTCTGCTGTTTTGTGTTTTAGAAAAGCTACACAGGAAATATTCTCGGAATTGGACGAAACAAGTTCCTGAAGTCTTATTTTTCCCGGAAGCTTCCAGAGATCCGAAGAGGAGACGGAGTGGGGCTACGAGGTGGCCACACACCAGGGCGGCGCGGCCTAGCCCCTGGCCGCGCCCCCTATGTGTGAGACCACGTCGGTCCACTCCTGACGATGCCCCTTTGCCTATAAAGACCCCTCGATGTGAAAAACCTAAGCACCCGATCAATTTTCCAGAAACACATCGCGATCCGCCGCCGTCATCGACCCGAGATCGGGAGGGTCCGGAAGCTCTTCCCGGCACCCTGCCGGATAGGGAAACCGCCACCACAGGTCTTCTTCATCGCCATGCTAACCTCTGGAGCGATGAGTGAGTAGTCTACCTTGGACTATGGATCCATAGCAGTAGCTAGATGGTTGTCCTCTCCACCATGTGCTTCATGTTTAGATCTCATGAGCTGCCCTACATGATTGAGATCATCGTTATGTAATTCTACATGTTTGGTTTGTTGGGATCCGATGAATAATGGTGTTATGATTGAGTTGCTATACTGAAATATATCTTATGTTATCTCTATGTTATTTATGATCTTGCATGCTCTCTATTGTTAGTAGCTATCTTGGCCGAGTAGTTGCTAGTGACTCCAAGAGGGGGTATTTATGCTCGATAGTGGGTTCATGCCTCTATTTAACCTGGGGGAGTGACAGAAACCTCTAAGGTTGTAGATGTGCTGTTGCTACTAGGGAGAAAACAACATTCATTTGCTCGAGGGCATATGCTTTGTTTACATTACACACTTTGCTTAATGTAATTATCTGTTGTTCGCAACTTAATACTCATGGGGTGTTCAGATGATATCCCCACGAGTGGATTATTAGTCATAGATGCAGTTGGATGGCGGTCTATATATTTTATTGTAATGCCCAGAGTAAATCGCATAGTGATCTTCTTGACATATCATGTTATCTTTATTCTATCAATTGCCCAACTGTAATTTGTTTACCCAGCATGTGTTATTTATCTTATGGAGAGACACCACTAGTGAACTGTGGACCCCGGTCCTATTTCCGTCATATTGCTATCACCTGTTTACTTTACTCGCACTATTTACTTTACTCGCATACTTCTACTGTTTTCCACTCGATACGCTCATACCCTTTGTTTCAAGCAAACCGGTGAGATTGACAACCTCATCGCAAGTTGGGAACAAAGTATTTAGTTGTGTTGTGTGCAGATTCCACGTTGCTGCTCGCAAAGCAAAGCTTGGACGAGGCGCCATATAAATTGTCCAGAGCTGTCGCGAAGCTTGCAAGCATCACCTTCAGTCGTATTGTCTGCTCTCCTCCTGATCGATAAACCTTGGTTTCTTACTGAGGGAAAAGACTTGCCGCTGTGCTCATCATACTTTCCGCTTGGAGTTTCCCAACTGCCTGGCCATAATCATCATCAACTACACGCCAGCCATCAGTGGTGTGGCCACCCTGGCCCACTTCTGACGCCGCCTCTTCGCCTATAAAGACCTCCCGACGGGAAAAACCTAAACACCCGATCACTTTTCCAGAACACATCGCGATCCGCCGCCGCCGTCGACCCGAAGATCGGGAGGGTCCAGAAGCTCTTCCCAGCACCCTGTCGGAGAGGGGAATCGCCACCGGAGGTCTTCTTCATCGCCATGCTTGCCTCCGGCGCGATGAGTGAGTAGTCTACCTTGGACTATGGGTCCATAGCAGTAGCTAGATGGTTGTCTTCTCCACCATGTGCTTCATGTTTAGATCTCGTGAGCTGCCTTACATGATCGAGATCACCGTTATGTAATTCTACATGTTGTGTTTGTTGGGATCCGATAAATATTGGTGTTATGATTGAGTTGATGTGCTGAATATTATCTTATGTTATCTCTATGTTGTTTATGATCTTGCATGCTCTCCGTTGTTAGTAGCTATCTTGGCCAAGTAGTTGCTAGTGACTCCAAGAGGGGGTATTTATGCTCGATAGTGGGTTCATGCCTCTATTTAAACTGGGGGAGTGACAGAAACCTCTAAGATTGTAGATGTGTTGTTGCTACTAGGAAGAAAACAACATTCATATGCTCGAGGGCATATGCTTTGTTTACATTACACACTTTGCTTAATGCAATTATCTGTTGTTCACAACTGAATACTTGTGGAGTTCTCGAATTGATTCGCCACAAGTGGATTATTAGTCATAGATGCAGTTGGATGGCGGTTTATGTATCTTGTTGTAATGCCCAGAGTAAATCTCATAGTGATCCTCTCGACATATGCACGTTGTTTTTATTCTATCAATTGCCCAACTGTAATTTGTTTACCCAGCATGTGTTATTTTATCTTATGGAGAGACACCACTAGTGAACTGTGGACCCTGGTCCTATTTCCTTTATATTGTTATCACTTGTTTACTTTACTCGCACTGGTTACTTTATTCGCATTCTACTATTGCTTTCCACTCGATACGCTCATTCCTTTATTTCAAGCAAACCGGTGAGATTGACAACCTCATCATAAGTTGGGAACAAAGTATTTGGTTGTGTTGTGTGCAGGTTCCACGTTGCCGCTCGCAAAGCAAAGCTCGGACGAGGCGCCCTATAAATTGTCCGGAGCTGTCGCGAAGCTAGCGGGCATCACCTTCAGTCGTATTTCGTCCTGCTACTAGATTTATAACCTTGGTTTCATAACTGAGAGAAAACTTGCTGCTATCTTCAACAAAACCTTATCTTGGGGTTTTCCAAGTGGCCAGTCATTTACTACACATTCCCAAGTCAACTTGGCTCTGTCGCTGTTGCCATGTATTAAAGAAGAAGCTTTCACACCATCATCACCGCGCCATCAATATTTTCTTGATTCTGCCAAGTGCGCGATAGCGCAACGGGTCATCTAGTTTTTATAAAAAGAGTTGGTTACCGACCTTATGTCATGGCCTTAGCATCAACAAAAACTAAATAAACAAAGATGTAACCAAGCGTAAAGCTGTGCGAGGTGGTGCATCTGCTAGCATTTCTTTCATATAGCACGACATGGTCACGAGAAGGGCCTAAGTGTCTCTCTAGCCAACTGCGAGCCCCTTCCGTGCTAAGGAAAGAGGGAAGTATCTATGCTGAAAAGTTGTAATTGATCCATTTTCATTAATTATATCACTGATTCACTTCCTTATTTCTACGCATTAGTAAAAGATAACGAGAATTTTTTGTTGTATACAAGTAAAGGTGGGGGGATCCAGGGAATCATCCCTGGAGAACGACGCACAACACCCTCCTTGTGAGAAGCGCCAAATTTAGTGGAAATGCACTTTTGACAGTGTGTGCATATGCTCCCTTTATATGCAAAGTAAATAAACTGTTAAGAAATTTAGGAAGAAATATATGCATGTATACCTCCACATTCTACATGCTTGTACAAAATTTCCTGAATAACGGATATTTTTCATGACTTCTACAAAAAAAGTCAAAAAAAGCGTCGCGAAAAGGCTTATTATAGTATTATTTTTTCAATTTTACATAGACCATAAAACAATTTGGTTTTTCCTCAAACGACTTCGTGGACACGTAGAATATGCAGATGTATACAAGATATTTTTAATTTTCTTATATTTAAAATATATCATTTTTTTTAATAAAGAGTGCATATACACCCAAGAGCAAAAAATATCATGTCCCGAATTTAGCCCGTCTAAGTACTACTCATTTACGACATATCCCACTAAGCTGGGGAATCAGACACTGGTGCCACTAGACGGCCACCTGGAATTATTATTTGTGTGACTTACCTTTCTGAACCTTTCGTAGACTGTCTCTCTAGAATTATTATTATTCCCCCAGAAGGTCGTGCCAACCTGTATGTGTTGCTTCACTGCCGGCGCAGCAAACCGACTAAACGACCACTACGGGGATGCTGCCGCACCTGCCAAAGTTGACCCGATTTCATAACTGGCAAGGGGTGCCGCTGGCACTGGCGTTGGCGCTATTATTGATAATGTTTTCCTCAGAACAATATCAGATGTAAATCTTCTATACCTAACCAATCCCAGACCTATGGCAGCGCCTTGATTGGATGGGAATTCTAAAACGTCGTGGCTAGGTTACCACCAGTTGTGGCTTCATAACTAACCCGGTGATGTAATCGATGTCATGTACGGGCGATCTTGCCGTTGCAAGTTAATGGAATGACAGCGTTCTACCAAAAATAATAATAATTCGGCAGTATATCTATTATATTATTAAAACAACTAACATTGTATGGCTAGGATTTTGCACAAGTTAACCTACGGTTAAGATTAAATGTATCTATTGCGTTAGATCATAGTCTGTCCACGGAACGTACTTTTTCCGGTCAATGTTTCCATGTTGAGCCGGACAACCAATCGTGTAAAAGAAGGACACGGAGAGAACTTGGCTGCGTATGTCCTTCCGTCTCTTTCTCTCTCATGTCTATTTAATCTAGCCTTCCTCATAGCTAACGATGGATACTATGTACGCAGAAGATCGGCCGCATCAGAGGATAGATTTGGATGCGCTCAAGCCTCCTGAAAGAACAGGATTCATCGGCAATCGCCGGTCACCACCATGCGAGCACCCTGAACAGAAAATTATGGGTCTCCCAAGTGGATTTGCTCCTGCGCATCAGCTACATTCACGACTTGGAACAACGCAACGAGAGGTACGACGTGGTCGTGAACTTAGCTCATGTACAAAAGTATCGTGTGTATAGTAGCTCTCATGTTACTTGAAGAAGTAAATCTACAGAATAATACTAATTATGTCATGTATTGCGGTGTGCAATCAACGATGAAAATTACAGCAAGGAACAACTGTATGCCTGAACGTGAAATAGAAGAAAAACAATTCAGGGTGCATGCATAGTCTCCGTGGTCAAAGAGGTATCCAGGAAGCTGCAGAAGTTCTAGAGGACAAAGAGAAAATTGTCATTGTCGTCCATTTATGTATGATAAGACCACGAAGTACTTTGCTCAAAAGGAAAGAAGAGGTCAGTGGCAGATCAAATTGGTATGTGTTTGTAATCTATTTCCGTATATGATATGTATTTATTCTCATAGAGAGGTGAACCAGACAATAGAAAAAAAAAGGTGAACCAGACCATATAATTGCAAATGTGAGGGAAAACAACCGGCACTGATGAATACTCCCTCCGATCGGAAATAGTGTCAGTGACTTAGCACAAATTTTGTACTCCTTCTGATCGGAAATAAATATTGGTGACTTAGTACAAACTCTATATTAAGTTTGCACAAAATTACCGACACTTATTTCCAATCAGAGGGAGTACTAAGTTAGTACAACATTACTGACACTTATTTCCGATCAGAGGGAGTATTAAATAATAAATATACCCTTGCTATACGCTAAAATAGGTGAACCAGGCCATTTCAAAAAAAGTGAACCAGACCATATAATTACAAATGTGAGGGAAAAAACTGGCACTGATGAATACTCCCTCCGATTGGAAATAAGCGTCGGAGACTTAGCACAAATTTTGTAATCCATCTAATCAGAAATATGTGTCACTTATTACAAATTATATACTACTAGCGGTTAGCACAAAATTACCGACACTTATTTCCAATCAGTGGAAGTACTAAGTTAGTATAAAATTATCAACACTTATTTCCAATTGTTGGGAGTATTAAATAATAAATATACACTTGCTATACGTCAAAATATAAGAGAAAAATAACAATTAACTAAATTATGTCATTATTCATTGTCGTCACAACCAAGAAAAAATTAAAAAATCTCTTAATGAAGTAGAATTGAAAAAACTACAGTATGCTTATGGAGTTATGGACCAAAAGAGGAAATTTCTGTTCGGCAGAGGTGGCGCATGTTCGTGCGTGGCTAAATCTATCTCTCCAATAGAATTGGAGTGGACATGAATCTAGGTTCATAATACTATTGTCGGGTCTATATTATATTTTTTAGAAAGAGCAAAATACCATTTTCAAAACCATGGCAGAAGCAACACTTATTAAATGGATAAGGAAAACAAATATATTTTCTTCATAAATTGTTTGTCGTACATTTTTTGAAATTCATAGATAACCAAACTTTATAAAAATACATAAAGATAATAGATTTTTTTAAGAAAACCAAATCAGAACTAAAAACATATAATTTAAGAGTTTGATTTCTATTAGATAGCCATTAATATTTATGTACGAACATTGCTGTCAATGTAAAATGAGCAACATGCATATGTTGATTGCAAGTACTATAAGAAAGGACAAGCTATGACAGGATCGAGTAAGAAATAATCTGATAGCAATTTTTGATGAATATACATCATAAATGAATTTCCTTTGGATGGCAAGTGATATAAGAACTTAGCTGAATACGAGCATGCATGTGACGAAGCATATTGAGACTTCATATTGCAGTTTTCAAAAAAATCATACACAGATCCTTTCTGAAGTATAAACAATTAATGTTCAAATTAAAGAAATGATGTAAATCCGTAAAAACTCATTTTCAATATCAAGTATCAAAAGTGGTAGAGACAAAGCAACAAATTCGTAGGAAACTTACTTATTTTTGGCTTGGGGATAGGGATCTCAATCCATTAGTCATATCGCTGCATAAAATATTTATTGGCAAGAACCTACTATACTTGACCAAATAAATTTTGGAAACAAAACTTATACTCCAAATTAGTAGACATCTGCTCAATTTGTTTACATTTTAAGTGTATTATTTTTGAACTATGTCTGGCTGAAGATCCATAGATAACGGTTGAAAGAATCAAATATGGCACTGGTGGAAAAAGGGCCTATGGTCCCGGTTCATTTGGGCCATTGGTCCCGGTTGCCGAACCGGGATCCATTACTCGGGACCAATGCCGGTCCCGGTTCCAGCACGAACCGGGACCGATAGGTCTCCACGTGGACGCGCTGCGGGGCGAGGGGGCCTGAGTCATTGGTCCCGGTTCGTAGGACGAGCCGGGATCGTTGATCCAGGGTTTTTTTCCCATTTAGGGTTCAGGGTTTTATTTGGTGTGTTTTGTATTCAATTTAATGGTATTATATATATACATCAATAATGAAGGAACCACACTATATATATATATTACACATCATGGTCACGAATATATTATTCACCGTCTCATCCGTCGTGCTTGGTCGCTATTACAATCGGTAACTCACACAAATTTGATTTTACATCTTCTTTTTTACACTTCACCCTTCTAAATGAACCGGGTAATAGTATTCTCCTTTCGGATCTATGACTTGTTCTAATAAGAAACCGGCAATTTCCTCTTGAATTGCTTGCACGCGTTCCCGTGGTAGAAGACCGTCCCGCATCCGTTCGATCTAATTTAAAGAAAGGGATCAATATATATGAATGAAACTAAACACAGTTGATGGTAATAAAATAATGTTGAGATTATTGTTTATCGTACTTCAAGTTTTTTGATGTTTCGGTCTGCACCCTTCTCTTTGGTCGTCTGGCGAATGAACTCGCAGACATAGTATCCACATAAGTTATTCCCAGCTTCTTGCCTCAAGCACTTTACGAGAACGGAGTTCAATCAAAATAAGAATCAAGCATGATAATTGTATTGAAACTAGAATCAAAGAGATACGTGGATCTAGCAAGTAGTACTTACATTCAATGGTTTAAATGTAAGCTCTGGCTTCCAAACACCCCTAGTGTTGGCGGTGAACCGTTTCCAAGCCTTCTGGAGGCATTCCTGCATGTTCACCCAATTTCCTAAAGGTGTGCGTTTTGAGTCCATGACTTTGACTACTCCTTCGTCAACACTAATGATTAACAGAATAAAGTGGAAGCTGCACAGACATAATGAGTCAAATAGCTTAACATCGAGTAAAGCGAAAACAAAATGTGTACAAGACAGTAACACTCACTCGAAGTTGTAAGGAAATAGTATTTCCCTTCTGTTGCTGAAATACTTCAACGATTGTACCAAGTTATCCTCTGTCTCTTTGGGTTTTTTTTTAAGAGTATCTTCATGAACGAAATTGCAGTCAACGAACCCAAGGTCAAAGATTCCTCCTCGGTCGCATTCGAGAATCTTCATTCTGCATATATAATTAGTATAATGATGAGTAAGATTATACAAGCAACGAATGAGCTGAGCTAGAAAGACTTAATAATACTTACAGGCAATAGGCACTGACAATAGTTTTGTCGAGGGCGTCTTGTTGGTAAAACTGAAATAATTCTAGAAATTCCATCAGTAAGAAGCCATCTCCATGACCGTAATGGTGGTGTTTATATCCAGCATAGATCCAGTTTGTGGATTCAGCACAGGCTTGTATGTACCAGTTATGCAATCTCCGCATTTTTGTTGGTAGATCTTTGACTAACTCGGGTTTGACGAGAGGATCCCCGTACCGGTATTTGTACGCTATTTGCTGGTACCCCTCGAACTCATCTAGACGGCTCATGTACTCAGCAATAGACAGTCCATATAACTTGGCCTTTTCTCCGTAGAGTTGAATAAACTCCGGATCAATGTTCGGATCATGCCGCTCCTGGGCTCTCCACTCATTGGTATCGTACACTTTGAGCGGTTCGATCGATTGATTTTTCTGTTGTCCGAGCTGGGCAACTTCTTTCCCGACTCTCCGCTCTTTTGCCTCAGCTGACTTGGTAATAGAGCGATTATAGTCAGGTGTGAGCGCTATGGGTTGGTGAAGCTGAATCTTAAGCGCGGCTGCTTTGGCTTTATCTTCTGCGGTGACCGGGAAGATCAATGGCTCCGTCGGCTTTGGATTTTTCTTGTTAGCCATGTCAGTCTTCCACTGTTGATAATGGGCATCTGCGGCCGTAGCAATTTCCTCATCTGTCTTCTCGTAAGGAAGCTTCTTCATATTCTGATGAGGTACTCTTGGGAGGGGCGATAGCTTACGTTTCGGTGATCGGAACGTGCTCTTGCTGCTGCTGGTGGTGCTGCCCCTCTTAGTATACTTCCGCTTTAGTCTCTGAGGCTCAGGGGACGGAGATGGCTGACGCGGCGGCGGAGACGGCTGAGGCGGCGGTGGAGACAGCTGCGGTGAGTGGTGAGGCGGTGAAGGTGACGGTTGCGCTGGAGAATGGTGAGGTGGCGGCGAAGGTGGACTGCTGCTATGAGGAGTGGGTGGCCTTGGCGGGACATAATTTGGAAGCACGATGTGCTCCTTTGGCCATACAATAGTCCCCCCTTTGGCTTCTCCTAGTTCAGTCAGGTCCCTATCTTCCCCTGCAGGGTGGTCCAGCTTCAGCTCCTCAAAATCTTGCTTGACATCATCCACCGTGACGACAGCGTACCCTTTTGGAATCGGTCTGCAATGCCAAGTTCCGTTAGGCGCAGTTGGTACGGCCATGCCGACCGCCGCTGTCACCCTTAAGTTCATAACTTGCACCTTTAGCTCACAAGCTGTGCTCTCCGTGATATCATCCACTGGGTAGCGTTTAGGAGGAGCCATCGTCAGTGCATCATCATCACCATCGTGGAGCTGGGTGGAAGCGACGCTGCTTTTCTTATTTGATAGGGCGTCGATACCATCGAATGCAGCTTCTACCATGTGCCGCTGAGATTGGCTGCTGATACCTTGCTGGCTAAGTCTGTCGAGTTGATCCTGCTGCCGCTTTAATGCTTCTTCTACATTACGCAGCCGGTCTGCAGCTGCCGCTTTCTCAGCTGCCTCCCTTTCCTTTCTCCTCTGATGACTTTTATCGGGATATCTCTTCATTTCCGCGGGGAAGGCAACCTTCCACGGCTTGGAGCCCGGTGTGCCTCGTGCTCGTCCGGTGTGTTCATCATTTTTGAGGGCTCGTGTGAGCTCGTCGTTCTCTCTATCAGGAACGAACCGTCCCGCTTCCACATCTTGTACTGCACTTCTAATATCTTCGATGGGCAGTAGGGGATGATCTTTGTGTTTCTGGGTATATATTGCCCTCCCTTCTTCGTCCAACTGTGCCCCCATGGCCGTAAAACCAGTTTCTCGCCCGTGGTGTCCATGTTGTGGGCTCTGGTCTGATCCCGGCAGCAATATACTTGACCTCAAGTGCATCCCACTTAGGCATGCAACCGGCGTAGCCAGCAGACCCCATATTATGGTGGTACACTTTCTTAGCAGCGTTCTCTTGATTTATTCTCGACCTTTCCAAAGCTTTCTCCGATGTCTTGTACTTCACAAAATCAGCCCACTGGTGTCTTAACTTAGCATAGCCGGCTTGATTAAAATCCGGAGTCTTGTCTAACTTGACAAACTTAAGGTACAGTTTCTTCTTCCAGTTCTTGAATGCCTCGGCCATCTTGATCAGAGCAAACTTCTTTACTCTTTTAAGTAGCTCCTTATTTGCTTCCTTCTCCTCATCTGGATTCACATCTAGCCTCGGCAGGAGGAAATTAAGCATAAGCCTGTCAAAAAGCTTATCTTTGGCGACGTCGCCGACAAACAGGACTCCACCGCTGCTTGGCCGATTCCATTCTTGAACGATGATCGGGATGTGGTCCCTCACAAGAACTCCACATTGCTTGACAAATTTTTTTGCGACATCTTCAGGAGCTAGCGGTTGGCCGTCTACACCGACCACTTCGATCCTATAACTCACTTTGTTGTCCAACTTTTTGGTTGGGCCTCGTTTTGTTCTGACGGAACAAGTGCTCGATCCAGAGGGCTAAAATAAGAAAGAGTGTTAATATATGCATGTATATATATAGACAGTCGGGCATTACAAAAAAACATATATACACCTCGCCGGAGTTTCCGAGATTTAAGGTTCGGCCGGAGCCGTTGTCTTCTCCCTCGTCGGCTTCTCCCTCGTCGCCTTCTCCCTTGTCAGCTTCTCCCTCACCGGCTTCTCCCCCGTCCCAGGCTTCTACCTCACCGGAGTCGTCTCCTCGGTTGAGAGATTCATCTCCCTCACCGGAATTGTTCAGAAATGTCCTGGTGACATCAATATCTACATTTTCTCGGATCATTCCTTGGAGGAAGTATTCATCATCTTGACTTTTTTTATATGCTGGATCCATAGTTTCTGCAATATACCGACATTTGTTAGTTAGAATACATGCTATATATTCAAAATGCACGCTAAAACTAATTTTAACTAATTCTAATTCTAACTAACAAACTAACACTAACTTCTAACTAAGTACTAAGGGCATTCCTATTCGGCGCTTCAAGCGCCTGTTACGGGTGGACGCCTGAAGGCATGTTCTTGACCGGACAAAAATAATAGATTTTTATTTCTATTGGGCCAGCCCACTAAGATTTTAACGTCTGTGGGGGGTGCGCGTCAAATAGGAATTGCCCACAGCACCCAGCGGGCAAAAGAGGCCGAAAAAACAGCACCAGTGGGCAAAAGAGGCCCAAAAAAACAGCACCGCGTCGGCCCGCGTCAGTGCGTCAGTACGTCTTCTCCAACGCGACGCCCGCGTCAGTGCCCGTCGCCTCGAGTCCCGCCGCGTCAGTGCTTTGGGCGCCCCGCCGTCGCCTTCAATGCCTGCCGCGGCATCAACGCCGGCGTGCCGATTGGGCTGCCGCTCGGTGGCATTCATTGCGGCCGCTGGACGCCCGGCCACTGGCCCCTTTAAAAGGAGGCCAACGGAGCCGCGGCCACCAGCCTCCATCGCCATAGCCAGCACAGCCGCCAGAGCCACCACATCCCGGCCACCACAGCAGCCATGGGGTTCTGGAAGAAGGGCAAGGGCAGCCACGACCACGAGGCCGGCGGGTCGCGCCGGTCTGGGCGCCGCCAGTCTCCTCCACGCCGCCAGTCTCCTCCACGCCGCGCCAGGACGGCCTCGCCGCAGCGCCAGCGTGACCGCCGGTACATTCCGGTGAGTCACTGCCAGGCGCTGTACCAGTGCGGCCAGAGCGTGGACTGGCCGGACTGCAGCCTCCCCGGCGGGTGGCACCTCAACAGCCGGCGCGTGCCGGTCCCGCCGGTGCCGCGCTTCGGCCCGGAGCGGGTCGCCGAGATCCGCCGCCGGCGCGCACTGATGCCGGCGCGCCTCCGCGCCGATCCCGCCTTTGGCTACGATAGCCAATGGTGGGACAACTTCGGGCCGCGGGAGCGCGACCCGGTGCGGCGGGCGGCCTTCCTAGGGGAGGTCGCCCCCAACCCCTACGCCGGCGTGTACATGCCGGAGCCGGGGCCAGAGCCGCCGCAGGCGGATCCCTTCATCGAGGAGATGGAGGAGGACAAGGAGGCGCCGCCGGAGGTGGGCGGCGACGACATCCCTGGCGAGGAGCCCAGGGACGACACCGACGACTTCGTCGGCTGCGTCGCCTATGCCATCCTCGACGCGATGGACCACGGCGAGGCGCCGCCACCCCCGCCACCAATGTCCGAGGAGGAGGAGCTCCGGGTCGCCGTCCTCGTCTCCGAGGAGGAGGAGAAGAGGCGGTGGGCCGGCATCGACACGGCGCTGGCCATGTCCGTGCACCAGCAGCACGGCCGGCCACCGTCGCCTCCTCCACAGCGTGCGGCGACTCCACCGCCGCCTCCTCCACCAGGCCCGCCGCCGCCGCCACCGCGTGCGGCGACTCCACCGCCGCCTCCTCCACCAGGTCCTCCTCCACCGCCTGCGGCCAACTGGCCGTGGGCGCAGGGGCCCTACATCATCCTCCCCGACGAGGACGACGAGTAGGCCGCGGCGAGGACGACGACGCCGACGCCCCTGTGCCCGCCCCGACGAGGGCTTTTTATTTTTATTTTTATTTTTCTATGTTTTTTTTAATTTCTATGTATTATATATATATATAAGTAATGAAAAAATTGCGAAATTCCTTAGCAGTTTAAATGCGAAATTTAAATGCGAAATTTAAAAAAGAAAACATTGGCCAAAGGGCCGGCCGGCCGGGCCGGGAAGCTCCCTCCCGAGGAGCTCACCGTCGAAGGGGGGCGGCGGCGCTGGGGGGCGGGGCGGCCGCAGGGTGGCGTCGGGGGCGGCGCTGGGGGTGCGGGGCGGGCGCACGGGGCCGGGATGGGGGGGCGGCGGCGCAGGCCACCTGCAGAGAGAATGTGATGAGCGGCGGCGCGGGGGGAAAAGGGAGAGGTCGCGGCGGCGGCGCTCACCGAGGACGGCGGCAGCGGCGGCACGAAACTCGGACAGCCTGCCGGCGTGGTTTCGCTCCGCGCGCAAAAGTCCTTAGCAGTTTCGGCCGATTTTGGGGGGAAGTGGGGGAGGAAGAAGGGCCAGTTATATTTGGAGGAGTCATTGGTCCCGGTTCGTGGCACCAACCGGGACCAATGGATCAACGGTCCCGGTTGATGCCACAAACCGGGACCAATGACCTGGGCGAGGGGCGCTGCTGAGCTGCCACGTGCCCACTAACGGTCCCGGTTGATGCCACAAACCGGGACCAATGTCCTGGGCGAGGGGCGCTGCTGAGCCGCCACGTGCCCATTGTTTTTCTGTTTTAACTTGCTGTTTTCATTCTAACAGGAAAAAACTTTCTTCTATTTAAAATTTGAAAAAACTTTCAACAGGAAAAGTGTTTCAATTTAAATAACTAATCCAAAACCATTTTCTGTTTTCAAAATTATTAATTCTAACTAAACAATTTTACTATTTTTAATAAAAAATGCACTAACACGTTTAAAACGGGCATAAGAAATTCAAAAATGATTCAAACAATGTGAAACCTTCGCGTGGTGTCATATTATGTGTCATAGTTGCAAGGAAAAATATTGAACTTGGAAAATTGCAAACGTCATAAAAAATCCTTCACAAAATGACCTATCATGTTGCATTTAGGTCAAACCACCAATGTTATGGCTAGAATCAGGGCATAGTTTATGATAATGTGACCATATTGTGCACACATGTGCATCTTGGGATGGCTTACGATGTTGCAGGAGGAAGTTTTCGTTTTCGATGCACGACTGTGGTGGCGCGGCCGGACTCTCCAGAGCGTCATGGCCTACCGTGGCCCCCGCCTGTGCTACCCTCAGTCTCAGCCCACGCGTGCTCACCCGCCGAGGTTCGACTACCGCGACTCCGACGACTACGACGACTACAGTGGCGATGTTTATAGGGCTAGGCATGACTATGACTGAATCACTCCAATATTATGTGTCATAGCTGCATGGAAAAATATTGAACTTGGATAATTGCAAACATCATAAAAAATCATTCACAAAATGACGTGTCATAGTTTTCATACATTACATAGATTTACATAGGGTTTAGGGTAATTCTCCTTCGTCGCGTATGTCGATCCCTTGCCTATGATCGCTTCTTAGGCCGTAACCATGGAGCATCTTCATTATTTAACGGGATGCAAGGGTCAGTTTTCACGGTGAAGGGCGGAATTTCTTCAAACTTATCATAATCTGCTGACATGTCTGTCTTGTCCTCGACTCCCGCGATGTTTCTTTTCCCTGAAAGAACTATGTGACGCCTGGGCTCATCGTCTGATGTATTCGTTTCCTTATTTTTCCTTTTTTCGGTCTGGAGGACATGTCCTTCACATAGAAAACCTGAGCCACATCATTGGCTAGGACGAATGGTTCGTCTCTGTAACCAAGATTCTTGAGATCCACTGTTGTCATTCCGTACAGCTGGTCCACCTTTACCCCTTCTCTATTCATGTTGACCCAACTGCACCGAAACAAAGGGACCTTAAAAGTAGGTCCATAGTCAAGTTCCCATATCTCCTCTATGTAACCATAGTATGTGTCCTTTTTCCCATTGTCACATGTTGCATCAAAGCGGACACCACTATTTTGGTTAGTGCTCTTTTTATCTTGGGAGATCGTGTAAAATGTATTCCCATTTATCTCGTACCCTTGGAAAGTCAATACAGTCGCAGATGGTGTCGCGGCCAACAAGTAGAGCTGATCTCCAATAGTGGTGTCATTTATGAGATGTAATTGCAACCAAGTGCCAAAAGTCTCCATGTGATTTTCTTTAATCCAGTAGTCATCCTTCCCCGGGAACTTAGAGCGTACAACATTCATGTGTTCCTTGATATACGGAGCCACGAAGGTAGAACTTTGTAGAACTGTGTAGTGTGCTTGATTCAAAGAATGCCCGTCCCTAAATATCATTGCTTTCTTTCCTAGCGTGCCTTTTCCATTCAGTCTCCCCTCATACCGTGATTCAGGAACACCAATCGGCTTAAGGTCAGGAAGAAAATCAACACAGAACCCAATGACCTCCTCTGTTCCATAGCCCTTGGAGATGCTTCCTTCTGGCCTTGCACGATTACGAACATATTTCTTTAAGACTCCCATGAACCTCTCGAAGGGGAACATATTGTGCAGAAATACAGGACCGAGAATGGAAATCTCATCAACTAGGTGAACTAAGAGATGCGTCATAATATTGAAGAAGGACGGGGGGAACACCAACTCAAAACTGACAAGACATTGGACCACATCCTTTTGCAGCCTTTCTAGACTTTCTCGATCGATCACCTTCTGAGATATTGCATTGAGGAATGCACATAGCTTCACAATGGGTACTCGAACATTTTCCGGTAGAAGCCCCCTCAATGCAACCGGAAGCAACTGCGTCATAATCACGTGACAATCATGAGACTTCAGGTTCTGGAATTTTTTCTCTGCCATATTTATTATTCCCTTTATATTAGACGAGAACCCAGCCGGGACCTTGATACTATTCAGGCATTCAAAAAAGATTTCCTTCTCTGCTTTGGTAAGAGCGTAGCTGCTTAAGTATTGACGGCCTTTATCAGTATGCTTGTTATATGGGTCTTTGATACGTTGCTGGTCCTCCCGTGCTTCTGGTGTATCTTTTGTCTTCCCATACACGCCTAGGAAGCCTAGCAGGTTCACGCAAAGATTCTTCGTCACGTGCATCACATCGATTGAAGAACGGACCTCTAGGTCTTTCCAATACTCAAGCTCCCAAAATATAGATTTCTTCTTCCACATGGCCGTGTGTCCGGTAATGGGGTCTTTCGGAACAGATTGACCGCCAGAACCCTTTCCAAATATTACTTCTAGGTCCTTCACCATACCAAATACATCAGCACCTTTAGGGAGCTTAGGCTTCTTCCGGTGATCTGCCTCACCGTTGAAATGCTTGCCTTTTTTTCTTACTTGATGATTGGTCGGAAGAAATTTACGACACTCCAGGTACACAACCTTCTTACATTTATCCAAATATGTACCTTTAGTCTTATCTAAACAGTGCGTGCATGCATTGTATCCCTTGTTTGACTGTCCTGAAATATTACTAAGAGCAGGCCAATCATTGATGGTTACGAACAGCAACGCTCGTAGGTCAAATGGCTCCTGTTTGTGCTCATCCCACACCTTTACACCTGGTTCTGCCCACAGCTGCAATAGTTCATCGACTAATGGCCTTAGATACACATCAATGTCGTTGCCGGGTTGCTTCGGTCCTTGGATGAGCACTGGCATCATAATGAACTTCCGCTTCATGCACAACCAAGGAGGAAGGTTGTAGATACATAGAGTCACGGGCCAAGTGCTGTGACTGCAGCTCTGCTCCCCAAAAGGATTCATGCCGTCTGTACTTAGACCAAACCATAAGTTCCTCGCATCACCTGCAAAGTTTGAGTACTTTCTCTCGATGTTTCTCCACTGCGACCCATCGGCGGGGTGTCTCAGTTTCCCGTCTTTCTTACGCTCTTCTTTGTGCCATCGCAACAACCTAGCATGCTCTTTGTTTCTGAACAGACGTTTCAACCGTGGTATTATAGGAGCATACCACATAACCTTAGCAGGAACCTTCTTCCTGGGGGGCTCGTCATCACCCTCAACATCACCAGGGTCATCTTGTCTGATCTTATACCGACATGCAGTGCATACCGGACATTTATCCATATTCTCATACTTCTCACCACGGTATAAGATACAGTCATTAATGCATGCATGTATCTTCTCCACATCTAATCCTAGAGGGCAGATAGTCTTCTTTGCTTCGTACGTTGTCTCGGGCAGCTCATTATCCTTTGGAAGCTTTGGCTTTATTATTTTCAGTAACTTCTCAAATCCCTTGTCAGATAAACCAGCCTCTGCCTTCCATTTCAGCAATTCAAGTGTGGTACCGAGCTTTGTGCTGCCATCTTCGCAATTTGGGTATAATAACTTTTTGTGATCGTTTTGCATGGCCTCCAACTTCAGCTTCTCCCTTTCTGTATCGCATTGTTGCTTTGCATCAGAAATGACCCGACCAAGACCATCACCGGGCTCATCCGATGCCCGTTGTTCTTCTTCATTGCCGCCTCCCTCTTCTTCATTGTCTTCCATTGCAGTATCACCGTATTCTTCAGGATAGCTGTCATCATCCTCTTCTTCATTTTCTTCCAGCCTAACCCCTCTTTCTCTGTGCATGGCCCAACAATAATATCCGGGCATGAAACCTCTCCGAAGCAGATGGCTTTGAAGGATTCTTGGGGCAGAGTGCTCCGTCAAATTTCGACAGTCGATGCAGGGACAAGGCATAAAATTATCCACTTTGTTTGCCTTAGCCATATCGATAAATTTATGCAGGCCTGCAATAAAATCAGAATCGCGTCGGTCGCCGTACATCCATCGCATCCGCGCATCGATCTGCGTTATAATAATTAACTATTATAATAACATCATGAATAGTGAAATGACCACCCACATGGACACATATGCAAGATTTTTATATCAGTTACAGATGAAGAAGATAAGGTTGCTAACCTCGGCGGAGGATACCGTGTTGTGCGAACTTAAATGTGGCATGGACATTTCGTCGAACACCTTGTGTGCAATCAAAGGAAAAAAAAGCTAGCACCCACACCACACACACAATCCAGCAAATTTTTGTGGCAAAGGGCAAAGGGCTGGGTATCAATTTATAGCCAGGGAGGGTCTTTGATCCCGGTTCATGCCATAAACCGGGACCAATGACCCGCATAGAGGCACGTGTCATGCTGGGGAGGCCTTGGTCCCGGTTAATGCCACAAACCGGGACCGATACCCCGAAATGAACCGGGACTAATCTCCAGGCGGCATGGACCGAGACCAATAAGTGTCATTGGTCCCCAATGGCCAGCCGAACCGGGACAGATGACATTTGGGTGCTGGACCAAAGACCCTTTTTCTACTAGTGTGGTGGAAGTTAGGAAATCTAGCCGCGCAAATGCGCGGGCAAACAAGCTAGTTATAGCTGAATGTAGGTACGTGCTCGCGATTTGCATGCTTGTTAGTTCTCAACCAATTGATCCTTTTTTGTAATTAATTGAAGTTGTCATATGGATACGTCTGAGCATGATTGATACGCCAAAGATTGTGGTGCAGGAGTGCGATTCCACAATGAATTTGCTCACATGGGTTCGTTGACTAAGTTGTGCTGAAATATTTGAGCCATGAGGCTATCCATGTAGGCGAGATATGGTTCTCCCTAGAGGACACATACCACATTTTAATGGTTCCCGCATTTTTCATGTCTACTTTTACTTCATGCCGCATCGTGAGATATTGATGTGTCATTAGTTAAAAAAAAACTTTCGCACATGGCTAAAATGGCTCGTCACGCACGATTTATGAAATCGTTACTATACATGGGTGTGCGATGCATATATATCACATACTCTTTATTTATCCGTGTTAGATAGGCCTCTACAACGCACACGCTTTCTACCGGAAAAACATTTAGAAAACGGAGGGACTTCGCTGATATTTTTGTCTACCCGATTATTGGTGGTATGAAAAGATCTTAAATGTTAGTTGAACCAGTCTGTGTTATACTCATTTCGTAGAATTTAGTTGCAAACTTTATGTTTGCTTATTGCCAACATTACACATATTTTTTACAATGCACAATTTATCATTTATCGCTAGAGCCACATAGCTGATATATACCTATATATACCGGTAACCCATAACTCAACATTGCATGCAAAGACAGTAGCAACTCTAATGTAATTTTTATTGCAGAGCTGATACATCATATGTATACATATATTTTGTGACAAACGAGAATGATACACAAAATAGGAGAACACTTAGCTATTATTCGTTATGTGTTTGTCGCTGTGACTAATATACTTTGCAATGATAAAAATAGGTTTCTTCACTTATCCTTGCATACCCATCGTGGTGTACCACGCTATATATAGCTTGAACACTTCATCCGTGCACATACTCTAGAACTACGGGGATGAAGTTATATTTCTCCACCTATCCATTTGTAACCAACCGTGCACATACTATAGAACTACTAGGAAAATCCTTATAGGGGTCAACCAATATTTTGATGCCACGCCGCTGCACATGACAGCGGCGTGGTAAATACTATCGCACCACCATTGTATACTTGCCGACAGCGTGACAACACAGTGAACCGCGCCGCTAGTTAGTGGGCCTGAACATGTGGCAAACCAGGTTCATATATAATCATGGCGTAGAACAGACCTGCCGCGCCACATGTAGCATGCGTACAACCCATATGGTAGCATGCGTACTATGCCAAATACCGCAAAACAATTAGGTCTCACACGACCTGTCGCTCCATGTTCTGGTCACGCAAAAGACGGATGCGTTGCAGAGTGTCAACGGCGGAAAACAAACTGACGATCAGCATTGTTTAATTAACTCACCTTGAATTCAACAAGGCCGTTGTGCCATCGTTTGCACCAACTAGTAGGAAAAAGCCTACCGCTTAAGCACCTGTTATAGGCTATTTTAGCCATTGCTGGCGTACTAATAGTGCGCCAGTGATAATCAGTTCTCCCTAGTGCACCTGTCGTGCGCGAGCGATAACCAGTTACTGCTGGCGCACGAGCCTGGCAGTAGAGATAAGTGGTTACTACTGGCGCACCAGGCTGGTGCGTCAGCAATAAAATTTTAAAAATCTAAAAATATTTTTAATTTTTTTAAAAAAATCAACAAATTTAAAAAATTCTAAAAACTAATTATTTTTTAAAATTAAAATATTTGAATTTTTTAACATATAATTGCACTAGGAATACCATTTTGTTAGCATTAGGAACAACGACTTCCCGCTCGGTCATATATCCTCAAATTGCTTCAAGCATAGCACGTTTAACTTTGATCTATTGGAAACACCTACCCCTACGCAGCTCAAGTCCTTATAATATTAGTATCACATCAATCCTCTTAAGCCGTATGTGTGTGTATATACGTGTTTAGATGTGTGTGTATGTGTGTGTATATATACGTATGTATATATGTATGTGTGTGTTGGTGTGCATGTGAATATGTGTGATTAAATTTATAATTTTTTTAAATTTTGAACAATTAAAAAAAATTAAAAAATTCAAAACAATCAAAAATTCCTAAAAATTAAAAAATGGAAAATTTTGAAAAAAGATAAGAAAATTCTAACATTTAGAAATGAAAAAATTAAAAAAACTAAAATTCTAAAAATCCCATAATGGACACACGCATGGCCCTTGGGATGGTGAGGACGCTACGGAGGCCATTTTCTGTTTCCCACAAAAAGTGTGTTTTCCATTTTTTTAAGTACCAAATTGGGATTTTTGTGCGGCAGCTACCGAAACGGCTAATGGAAAGTTGTGCACAATCACATAATATTAGACCGCTTAAGATACACATATCAGCTCTTGTTTCGACACATAAACCTTTGGAGGTATATTTTAAGATTTGTGCAAGTTCCTGCCGATTTCGCTCGAAGCAGGGTGAATTTGCACTTTACCTTTAATAACACGAGCTCCTAATTTTTTGCAAAAATCATTTTTGGAACCGCAACACATAATTTCTTCACTAAACTTTGACTGTTAAAGCGGGACTATGCACTACCTGGCTGCAAGGGGGAGTTTTTGTGCGTCATCATTTTATGTGGGTCCCAAATCGGGCGTAACTAATTTAAAAGAAATCAAAAAATGTGATACGTTTGTGTGACGTCTTTTTATGTCACCTAGATGCGGGAAAAAAGTCAAACCTTGAGAAGCACTTTACTAGAAAGTCCCTTCACATAAATGACCTACCATATTCGAGGTTGCATGGCTTTTAAGTCAAATGAACTAGGTATGGCCCTCATCTTGGAATAGTTTGCCGGAACAAGGCCATATCAGACATATGTGTGGCCCTTGGAACACAGAGGAACGCCACAGAGGCTGATTTTTTTGTTCCACAGAAAGTGCGTTTTCCATTTTTGGAGTGCCAAAATCAGGATTTTTTGTGAGGCAACTACCAAAACGGCTAATCTAAAGCTGCGCGCAACACGCATAAATATTAGACCTCCTGAGATATGCATATCAGATCTTGTTTTGTACTTTAGCGCTAATAGGACAATCTCCTAATTTTTTGCAAACATTATTTTTTAAACCGCAACATATCATTTCTTCACTAAAATTTGACCGTTAAAGCGGGGCTCCGCAGCACCTGGCCACGAGCGGGAGTTTTCGCGCGTCGTTATTTCATGTGGGCCCCGAATCGGGTGTAAATAATTCAAACAAAATCAAAAAATGTGATACGTTTGTGTGGCGTCATGTTAAGTCAACTAGATGCGGGAAAAATTCAAACCTTGAGAAAAACAGCTTATCCAAAAGTTACTTCAAAGAAATAACCAACCATGTTCAAGGTTGCATGGCTTTTAGGTCAAATGGGCTAGGTAGGCCATATCAAACATGTGTGTGGCCCTTGGAACAGCAAGGAACGCCACAGATGCTAATTTTTCTGTCCTACGAGAAGTGTATTTTCCATTTTTGGAGTGCCAAAATTGGGTTTTTTTGTGATGCAACTACCAAAACGGCGAATCGAAAGGTGGGCACAATATACCACATAAAATATTAGACCATCTGAGATACGCATATCAGCTCTTTTCGATGCATAAAGCTTTGGAGGTATCTTCTGAACTTTGCAGAAGCTCGTGCCGATTTCATGGGAAGCATGCCTAAAATTGGGCATAACTAATTCAAACATATTCAAAAAATGTAATAAATTCATGTGGATTCATGAAATGTTACCTAGTTGCAAAGAAAAATGTCGTTATATCTGTTCATATTGGCTTTTTGGTAGCTACAGTTCGAAAAACTGCAGTTCTAGGACTCTAAATACAAAAAATGTGTGATTCATCCGGCGGAAACCCTAAACCTAGGTTCAAAATAGAAGTAAATACTAATGTACATGCGTGTGCCAAAAATTGTCTCAATCTAGAATATTTAGGGTGTTGAAAGTCATACCCTAGCTTAACCCCGTTAACCCTAGCCACAAAACCCCATCGAGGTAAAAATCACGAAATTCTAAGTTTGGTATTTTTCCCTAAAAAGGGTCACATAAGATGACGCTATTCAAAAGTCCTGCGTTGTTTGGTTTTTTATTGGTTATGGTTTTCAGAGACCTGCCTATAATAACCATAGCTGGGCCTCACCCCATACTATTGCTGGAACACCAAGGTAGTGCGCTAGTTGTAACTTTACCACTGGAGCACCAAATGTCATGCGCCAGCAGTATATTGTTACTGTTGGTACATCGAGCCAGTGCCAAGCGTAATTTAGGGTGGACCCCCTCACTTTGTGCCACCTGGTGGGCCCCACCCTAAATTACCCTTGGTGCACCGGCTTGGTGTGTCAGCAGTAACAATATACTACTGGTGCACCAAGATGGTGCACCAGGTGTAACCTGGGGTGGGGCCCAGCAGGTGGCACCATGCGAGGGGTCCACCCTGAATTACCCCTGGCCAACCGATTTGGTGCGCCAGCAGTAAAAATATACTGAGGGTGTACCAAGCTGGTGCTCCAGTGGTAATTTGGGGTGGGGCCTAGCAGGGGCACCATTGGAGTGGTCCATCTTGTAATATCCCTAGCGTACGAAGCCTGGTGCGCCAGGGGTAATTCATGATGGACCCCAGTGGCTGCCTTTGAAGCTTGGTCTAGCGAAATAACCCTGGCGCACCACTTATGGGTGCGCTAGGGGTATTTTCCTAGACCCGCCTTCGAAGGCAGCCGCTAGGCCCCACAGGTGTTACTTCTGGCACACCGAAAATCTGGTGTGCCAGGGGTATTTTTACCACTGGAGCACCATAAATTTGCGCCATTAGTATGCTTGCGGCTATATGCCTTTTCTTACTAGTGGCCCTCTCCTCTTCCCCTAGCAAAATAACCCTGGTGCACCACTCATTCGTGCGCCAGGGGTGTTTTCCTAGACCCACCTCCGGAGGCAGCCACTGGGCCCCACATGTGTTATTTCTGGCACACCAAAAATCTGGTGTGCCAGGGGTATTTTTACCATTGGAGCACCATAAATGTGCGCCATTAGTAAGCTTGCGGCTATATGCCTTTTCCTACTAGTGGCCCTCTCCTCTTCCCCAAGTAGCGGCGCTGCATCTTCCCCATGCCGGAGCAAATGCCGCTCATTTTTAAGCAGATCCACCGACGAGGGCACCACAGACACCCTGCCCCTCTGAGCATGCGAGTGTCAAAGATGGTGAGCAGCTACGTAGCGGGAGGAAGAGGCGGCGGTCGTGGTTGTGGTGCTAGCAATATTGGTGGTGAACCGCTGGAGCCGGCGCTATGGCTGCGCTCCCTAACGGTGTCATCGGCTTACGACTAGCGGGCTTCGGTCTGCTTGTGCGCCAGACTGTCGGCTTTCCAGAGGCTAGAAAATCAGCGCCAGCGGGTACGCCATCCCACCATTGCCGGTCGGCGTCAACCTCAAGAACTTTATCCACCGCCGTCGTGATGAGCTCTTGGAGGAGAACTGCAACAACCCCAACTTCATGGCCGATTCTGAGCTCTGGCCCGCCGTCCTCTCCGATGAGCGCCTGGTGGCCATCGAGGCTACTGGGAGGTCAGCGCCGCCCTCCACGCTGGTCACAAAGTGCCAATTCCTTGTGACTTCTTGGTACCAAGAGATTCTTCTGCACCGATGGTGACAAGAGCAGCATCGTCTTCGTCCTCTAGGGGGGTAAGTTTCCGCACTCCGGCCATTCACATGGTGGTGAAGGAGGAGGTTAAGTAGGAGGCAGCGTCGATGGAGGTGAAGCAGGAAGCGGTGCCAGAGGTCAAGCTAGAGGTGAAGGACGAGTCGCCTTCTCCTCCGCGCGGTCAGCTTCCCGCTAGCCGCCAAATGAAGAGGGCGAGGACAGAGACGCCACTACCACCACCATCGTCAGAGCCTTGGAGTGACGTGTTCTCCGTCCTCCATCTACCGGTGCCCAACCGACGGAGAGGGGCAGGATACAAGGCGATGTTCGGCTGTTGGCGGTACTGTCTGGCATCGTCGTCATCGACGCCGATGGTGATGCTAGCGCCCTTGCGAAGAGCAAAGCGCCACTACAGTTTTTTATATTATACAATTCAACCCCCTAAACCGTTTTGTAATTATATATACCTCATATATTTAAATAAAATTATAAAAATCAAAAAAATTATTTAATTTGAGAATGGCCTTTTTGTTTTCGCGCCTAGAAATTGAAATGTTACCAGCTAGAAACCAAAACACCGCGGCGTGTACCTGCACACCATCAAACGAACGAAACGGTGGTGTGGGCCCGAGAACACACTGGTGGAAAAAGGGCCTATGGTCCCGGTTCATTTGGGCCATTGGTCCCGGTTGCCGAACCGGGAACCATTACTCGGGACCAATGCCGGTCTCGGTTCCAGCATGAACCGGGACCGATAGGCCTTCACGTGGACGCGCTGCGGCCGAGGGGGCCTGGGTCATTGGTCCCGGTTCGTAGAACGAACCGGGATCGTTGATCCAGGGTTTTTTTCCATTTAGGGTTTAGGGTTTTATTTGGTGTGTTTTGTATTCAATTTAATGGTATTATATATATACAGCAATAATGAATATATTACACATCATGGTCACGAATATATTATTCACCGTCTCATCCGTCGTGCTTGGAAGCTATTACAAACGGTAACTCACACAAATTTGATTTTACATCTTCTTTTTTACACTTCACCCTTCTAAATGAACCGGGTAATAGTATTCTCCTTTCGGATCTATGACTTGTTCTAATAAGAATCCGGCAATTTCCTCTTGAATTGCTTGCACGTGTTCCCGTGGTAGAAGACCGTCCCGCATCCGTTCGATCTAATTTAAAGAAGGGGATCAATATATATGAATGAAACTAAACACAGTTGATGGTAATAAAATAATGTTGAGATTATTGTTTATCGTACTTCAAGTTTTTTGATGTTTCGGTCTGCACCCTTCTCTTTGGTCGTCTGGCGAATGAACTCACAGACATAGTATCCACATAAGTTATTCCCAGCTTCTTGCCTCAAGCACTTTACGAGAACGGAGTTCAATCAAAATAAGAATCAAGCATGATAATTGTATTGAAACTAGAATCAAAGAGATGCGTGGATCTAGCAAGTAGTACTTACATTCAATGGTTTAAATATAAGCTCTGGCTTCCAAACACCCCTAGTGTTGGCGGTGAACCGTTTCCAAGCCTTCCGGAGGCATTCCTGCATGTTCGCCCAGTTTCCTAAAGGTGTGCGTTTTGAGTCCATGACTTTGACTACTCCTTCGCCAACACTAATGATTAACAGAATAAAGTGGAAGCTGCACAGACATAACGAGTCAAATAGCTTAACATCGAGTAAAGCGAAAACAAAATGTGTACAAGACAGTAACACTCACTCGAAGTTGTAAGGAAATAGTATTTCCCTTCTGTTGCTGAAATACTTCAACGATTGTACCAAGTTATCCTCTGTCTCTTTGGGTTTTTTTTTTTGAGAGTATCTTCATGAACGAAATTGCAGTCAACGAACCAAAGGTCAAAGATTCCTCCTCGGTCGCATTCGAGAATCGTCATTCTGCATATATAATTAGTATAATGATGAGTAAGATTATACAAGCAACGAATGAGCTGAGCTAGAAAGACTTAATAATACTTATAGGCAATAGGCACTGACAATAGTTTTGTCGAGGGCGTCTTGTTGGTAAAACTGAAATAATTTTAGAAATTCAATTAGTAAGAAGCCATCTCCATGACCGTAATGGTGGTGTTTATATCCAGCATAGATCCAGTTTGTGGATTCAGCACAGGCTTGTATGTACTAGTTATGCAATCTCCGCATTTTTGTTGGTAGATCTTTGACTAACTCGGGTTTGACGAGAGGATTCCCGTACCAGTATTTGTACGCTATTTGCTGGTACCCCTCGAACTCATCCAGACGGCTCATGTACTCAGCAATAGACAGTCCATATAACTTGGCCTTTTCTCCGTAGAGTTGAATAAACTCCGGATCAATGTTCGGATCATGCCGCTCCTGGGCTCTCCACTCATTGGTATCGTACACTTTGAGCGGTTCGATCGATTGATTTTTCTGTTGTCCGAGCTGGGCAACTTCTTTCCCGACTCTCCGCTCTTTTGCCTCAGCCGACTTGGTAATAGAGTGATTATAGTCAGGTGTGAGCGCTATGGGTTGGTGAAGCTGAATCTTAAGCGCGGCTGCTTTGGCTTTATCTTCTGCGGTGATCGGGAAGATCAATGGCTCCGTCGGCTTTGGCTTTTTCTTGTTAGCCATGTCAGTCTTCCACTGTTGATAATGGGCATCTGCGGCCGTAGCAATTTCCTCATCTGTCTTCTCGTAAGGAAGCTTCTTCATATTCTGATGAGGTACTCTTGGGAGGGGCGATAGCTTATGTTTCGGTGATCGGAACGTGCTCTTGCTGCTGGTGGTGGTGCTGCCCCTCTTAGTATACTTCCGCTTTAGTCTCTGAGGCTCAGGGGATGGAGACGGCTGACGCGGCGGTGGAGATGGCTGAGGCGGTGGTGGAGACGGCTGCGCTGAGTGGTGAGGCGGTGAAGGCGACAGTTGCGCTGGAGAATGGTGAGGTGGCGGCGAAGGTGGACTGCTACTCCGAGGAGTGGGTGGCCTTGGCGGGACATAATTTGGAAGCACGATGTGCTCCTTTGGCCATACAACAGTCCCCCCTTTGGCTTCTCCTAGTTTAGTCAGGTCCCTATCTTCCCCTGCAGGGTGGTCCAACTTCAGCTCCTCAAAATCTTGCTTGACATCATCCACCGTGACGACAGCATACCCTTTTGGAACCGGTCTGCAATGCCAAGTTCCATTAGGCGCAGTTGGTACGGCCATGCCGACCGCCACCGTCACCCTTAAGTTCATAACTTGCACCTTTAGCTCACAAGCTGTGCTCTCCGTGATATCATCCACTGGGTAGCGTTTAGGAGGAGCCGTCGTCAGTGCATCATCATCACCATCCTGGAGCTGGGTGGAAGCGACGCTGCTATTCTTATTCGATAGGGCGTCGATACCATCGAATACAGCTTCTACCATATGCCGCTGAGATTGGCCGCTGATACCTTGCTGGCTAAGTCTGTCGAGTTGATCCTGCTGCCGCTTTAATGCTTCTTCTACATTACGTAGCCGGTCTGCAGCTGCCGCTTTCTCAGCTGCCTCCCTTTCCTTTCTCCTCTGATGACTTTTATCGGGATATCTCTTCATTTCCGCGGGGAAGGCAACATTCCACGGCTTGGAGCACGGTGTGCCTCGTGCTCGTCCGGTGTGTTCATCATTTTGAGGGCTCGTGTGAGCTCGTCGTTCTCTCTATCGGGAACGAACCGTCCCGCTTCAACATCTTATACTGCACTTCTAATATCTTCGATGGGCAGTAGGAGATGATCTTTGTGTTTCTGGGTATATATTGCCCTCCCTTCTTGTAACAACCCAAAAATTTGTAATCCATTTCCTATTAATTAAAGTGCCAAATTTTGGACCAAGATAAAACTTTTTCATTCATATTGCATGTATGCATATATTTCTATGATATGTCTTTTATGATTTCATGTGTGTTATAAATTGTTGTGCAATAGTTAGTTAACTCTAACTTAACCACCAGAAGCATTAGAGAAGGATTATAAGAGCTAAGGAAACCAGAAACAAAAGAAAGAAAGAAAAAGAGAAGAAAAAGTTGATCTAGAAATTATTATTGACTACCCTACTTTGGACCCTTAGATTAAGAAATCTGTAACCCAACTAAAGGTGTGGTCAGCTAGTTGAGCTTGACCAAGCTGCATACTAACTTGACCAAGAAGTTTCAAACCAAAATTCAAATCAGAACCTAACTCAAACATCAGCCAAAGTTTGAATCTGATTCAGCAACCAAACCCTATTTTCAAACTCAAATTTTTGCAAAACATGATAATTCTTCAGAACAAAAATAGTTCTGGAACCCTTGTCCAATATGTTGACAAACCACACTGGAAGTTTTTCAAAATTCGAATTCAAATTTTTGGCGGGCATTGTGTCGAGCACCTGGTGGGCAAAAATCCGGAAAAATCGATTTCACTGTGAACAACGCTGTTCACCTTCGCTCGAACCCTGTAGCCATGCCTGGGGAGTCTCCTTGGTCGAGCCCCAGCCCCCTCTGCCCCGACCCAGGCCGTGCGACATGGGAGGAGAAGGAAGAAGCCGTCCGGACCCCCTCTCGCTGTCCCTCTTCCATCTGCACGATGCCGACCGTCGTGGCCTCGCCACCGCCTACCCACAGTGCTCCGACGCCGCGACCAAAACCCTCCAGCACGCCCCCAAGGCCGCCGCGCCCGGCATCGACAATGCCCGTCGCCAGGCCCCCCTGCGCAGGCCACCTACTGGACGCCCTCGACCCCGGCCTCCTGGCCTATAAAAAGCCCCGCCGAGCACATGAGTGAACTCACCCCACTCCCAACGAGCTCCCAGACACCTTCTCTTCCTCCCGTTTGTTCTCGTTCGTAGTAGCCATCGACGCCGGCGAGCTACTGGACGCGGACGGCGCCGCCGCGTTCGGCCTCCGTTGGGCAAACGGACGCCGGGAAGTGGAGGAGGAGTGCCGCCGTAGTCTTTTCTGCCCCACGCCATCAAGCCCTGCTTCCTCTACGCGCCTCGCCATCGCCGTCATCTTCCTCTCTGTGCGCAGGTAAGCTCCCTCCCTCGCCATCGAACACGACACAGACGCGCCGTTGGATTAGAATCCAACGGCCGCGTACCGATTCGGTGCGTTAAGTGAGCTGACACGTAGGCCCCACCTGTCAGTTCTAATTCGAACGTATTCCCGCCCCTGGCGAAGCGGTACTAGGCCGGCCCGTTCGGGTTTCTGCTGAATTCGGCCCAGCTCAGTTAGATTCGGTCCGATTCGTTTTTATTTATTTTCCCGCCGATTTCAACTATGTTTCAGATATGAATTTCAAACTTTAATTCCAAGAGATTTAGAAATCCGTTTTTAGCAAATAAATATGCATTGGAAAGCTTAGGTAATTATCTAGACTATGAAACTAGTTAGAATCCAATTTGAGTTAGTGATTTAATTCAATAAGAATACTTTGACCATAGCCCTATTAATCTTAGGAAAATTCTAGGAAATTATTTAAAACTCCAAAAATCTTGAAACTTGGTTTATGAGCTCACTAGTTAACTTGTCTACTGTTTAGATCAACCTTAATCAACTAAAACCTTGTTAGTGCTATCAATTAAACTCTAATCCAATCCTAGTATGTAGCATAAAATGATAGATCTCTACTATACACTTAGATTAGTTTTTCCCTCAATACCAATTCACTTAATTGATCCCTCCCCACTTGAACTAGTCCTAATACCCTTAGTTTAATACCAATGCTTAGAAAGTAAACAACTTATGGCACATGGTAGAAAGTCCAACTTACACACTTGGTGAACACTTGGAAGAAACCTTGCAACCCAACTCAATAAAATCCAACATGAATGCTATTGTTTGAAAACAAGTATGTGTGCTTGGAGTGTTGTTAGCATTGTGTAGTGATTGTGTGCCTTGTGTTTATTCATTATTAGACGCTAGTGTTGCTGAGGAGGATTTTGAGGGGGGATTTTATCAAGAAGAAGAAGACTACCCCGGACACTTTGCCAACCAAGGCAAGCCATCTTTTGAATCATACTCCAAATGCCTAGTCTTACTATTGCATTCAACTTGTTTTAAGTAAATTGCATGATTGAATTGCTAGAGTAGAATGATAGATGTGTAGTGATATCTTGCTTAGCAAGAGCATCAAGCTGAGTTTATCCAACCTTATTTAGTGGTATCATCACTCAATGTAGTTGCTTAGTCGCTAATAAAATTGAGGCCATCTATAAGGGGAACCCTATTGAAATTGGTGACTTGAACTTGACAACTTGAATTGGAAATTTCTCCTACATGATGGTTTTATGAAGGAAAATAATCTTGACTAAGGACTATGGAATATATTTGCTAAAATGATAAGAAGTGATGTACCATGTGAGCCAACCATTACCGTACGACCACACTAACCCTAAATGGGAAGGGGCTTAGTCCGTAGCTTGTTCACCCTAGTATGGGAGGCCTTGTATCATCCTTCATAGAAGTGCACCGTGCGCGGGTACTTCCGAACCGGGTGGAGATTTCCATTCATACAGCATCCTGTAGCGGGCAAAACTAGAGACGCCAGAACGGAGATATCCGTGTCTCGGGCTCTAGGAAAGGATCTTATACTAGAGTGAGCAAGTGAAAGAGTTTGTTTGATTATCTGAACCTCGCATACTCTGTGTATCACGATCCGTGGATTTCTCCCGGCAGATGTATCAAATCTTGTGGGTAAAGTGTACCCCTCTGCAGAGGTTTCAAAACTATTCGAATAGCCGCGTCCACGGTTATGGACAGTTGGCAAGCTGTACTTGACTTTTGTCAAGAATGTTAACAACTTATGGTGAACTTAGGTGAATGACTTGACTTGACATTAATGTTGACACACTTGAAGTTCCTCTTTAGTTTGACTTAGAGAACTGAATCTTCTTCTCTACTAATGAACCTTCTTGGGAAATAAAACTAGCTTTTGCAAATAAACTTAGTGCTTAGTCCACCATATCAACCTTGCATATTTATTTCATCCTTTCGTTTATAAGATGGTTTGCGAGTGCATCCAATGTACTCATGGCTGTGTCCCTGGCTATCAACTTGGCCAGACTATGAAGAGTATCCGGAGGAAGGTTATGAAGAAGAGTATCAGAACTAAGATCGTCTCCTAAGTCGCCATTGCCTGTAGGGTGAAGGCATGGACCCGAAGACGTTATTTCTGCTGCTATATTGTGTTGTAATATGAACTTGGTCACTATGACCATTGTATTTGAACCATCGTATTGTAATGTCTATGGAACTGGTTACCAACTACGTTATGTGTATCACAACAATAATTCTGGGATTGTGGTGGAATACATAATGGGCACTTCGAATTTGTGATAAATTCTGGGGTGTCTCAAGTTGTAACAACCCAAAAATTTGTAATCCATTTCCTATTAATTAAAGTGCCAAATTTTGGACCAAGATAAAACTTTTTCATTCATATTGCATGTATGCATATATTTCTATGATATGTCTTTTATGATTTCATGTGTGTTATAAATTGTTGTGCAATAGTTACTTAATTCTAACTTAACCACCAGAAGCATTAGAGAAGGATTATAAGAGCTAAGGAAACCAGAAACAAAAGAAAGAAAGAAAAAGAGAAGAAAAAGTTGATCTAGAAATTATTATTGACTACCCTACTTTGGACCCTTAGATTAAGAAATCTGTAACCCAACTAAAGGTGTGGTCAGCTAGTTGAGCTTGACCAAGCTGCATACTAACTTGACCAAGAAGTTTCAAACCAAAATTCAAATCAGAACCTAACTCAAACATCAGCCAAAGTTTGAATCTGATTCAGCAACCAAACCCTATTTTCAAACTCAAATTTTTTCAAAACATGATAATTATTCAGAACAAAAATAGTTCTGGAACCCTTGTCCAATATGTTGACAAACCACACTAGAAGTTTTTCAAAATTCGAATTCAAATTTCTTGCGGGCACTGTGTCGAGCACCTGGTGGGCAAAAATCCGGAAAAATCGATTTCACTGTGAACAACGCTGTTCGCCTTCGCTCGAACCCTGTAGCCATGCCTGGGGAGTCTCCTTGGCCGAGCCCAGCCCCCTCTGCCCCGACCCAGGCCGTGCGACATGGGAGGAGAAGGAAGAAGCCGCTCGGACCCCCTCTCGCTGTCCCTCTTCCATCTGCACGATGCCGACCGTCATGGCCTCGCCACCGCCTACCCACAGTGCTCCGACGCCGCGACCAAAACCCTCCAGCATGCCCCCAAGGCCGCCGCGCCCGGCATCGACGATGCCCGTCGCCAGGCCCCCCTGCGCAGGCCACCTACTGGACGCCCTCGCCCCCGGCCTCCTGGCCTATAAAAAGCCCCACCGAGCACACGAGTGAACTCACCCCACTCCCAGCGAGCCCCAGACACCTTCTCTTCCTCCCGTTCGTTCTCGTTCGCAGTAGCCATCGACGCCGGCGAGCTACTGGACATGGACGGCGTCGCCGCGTTCGGCCTCCGTTGGGCAAACGGACGCCGGGAAGTGGAGGAGGAGTGCCGCCGGAGTCTTTTCCGCCCCACGCCGTCAAGCCCTGCTTCCTCTACGCGCCTCGCCGTCGCTGTCGTCTTCCTCTCTGTGCGCAGGTGAGCTCCCTCCCTCGCCGTCGAACACGACGCAGACGCGCCGTTGGATTAGAATCCAACGGCCGCGTACCGATTCGGTGCATTAAGTGAGCTGACACGTAGGCCCCACCTGTCAGTTCGAATTCGAACGTATTCCCGCCCCTGGCGAAGCGGTACTGGGCTGGCCTGTTTGGGTTTCTGCTGAATTCGGCCCAGCTCAGTTAGATTCGGTCCGATTCGTTTTTATTTATTTTCCCGCCGATTTCAAATATGTTTCAGATATGAATTTCAAACTTTAATTCCAAGAGATTTAGAAATCCGTTTTTAGCAAATAAATATGCGTTGGAAAGCTTAGGCAATTATCTAGACTATGAAACTAGTTAGAATCCAATTTGAGTTAGTGATTTAATTCAATAAGAATACTTTGACCATAGCCCTATTAATCTTAGGAAAATTCTAGGAAATTATTTAAAACTCCAAAAATCTTGAAACTTGGTTTATGAGCTCACTAGTTAACTTGTCTACTGTTTAGCTCAACCTTAATCAACTAAAACCTTGTTAGTGCTATCAATTAAACTCTAATCCAATCCTAGTATGTAGCATAAAATGATAGATCTCTACTATACACTTAGATTAGTTTTTCCCTCAATACCAATTCACTTAATTGATCCCTCCCCACTTGAACTAGTCCTAATACCCTTAGTTTAATACCAATGCTTAGAAAGTAAACAACTTATGGCACATGGTAGAAAGTCCAACTTACACACTTGGTGAACACTTGGAAGAAACCTTGCAACCCAACTCAATAAAATCCAACATGAATGCTATTGTTTGAAAACAAGTATGTGTGCTTGGAGTGTTGTTAGCATTGTGTAGTGATTGTGTGCCTTGTGTTTATTCGTTATTAGACGCTAGTGTTTGTGAGGAGGATTTGAGGGGGAATTTTATCAAGAAGAAGAAGACTACCCCGGACACTTTGCCAACCAAGGCAAGCCATCTTTTGAATCATACTCCAAATGCCTAGTCTTACTATTGCATTCAACTTGTTTTAAGTAAATTGCATGATTGAATTGCTAGAGTAGAATGATAGATGTGTAGTGATATCTTGCTTAGCAAGAGCATCAAGCTGAGTTTATCCAACCTTATTTAGTGGTATCATCACTCAATGTAGTTGCTTAGTCGCTAATAAAATTGAGGCCATCTATAAGGGGAACCCTATTGAAATTGGTGACTTGAACTTGACAACTTGAATTGGAGATTTCTCCTATATGATGGTTTTATGAAGGAAAATAATCTTGACTAAGGACTATGGAATATATTTGCTAAAATGATAACAAGTGATGTACCATGTGAGCCAACCATTACCGTACGACCACACTACCCCTAAATGGGAAGGGGCTTAGTCCGTAGCTTGTTCACCCTAGTATGGGAGGCCTTGTATCATCCTTTATAGAAGTGCACCGTGCGCGGGTACTTCCGAACCGGGTGGAGATTTCCATTCATACAGCATCCTGTAGCGGGCAAAACTAGAGACGCCGGAACGGAGATGTCCGTGTCTCGGGCTCTAGGAAAGGATCTTATACTGGAGTGAGCAAGTTAAAGAGTTTGTTTGATTATCTGAACCTCGCATACTCTGTGTATGACGATCTGTGGATTTCTCCTAGCAGATGTATCGAATCTTGTGGGTAAAGTGTACCCCTCTGCAGAGGTTGCAAAACTATTCGAATAGCCGCATCCGCGGTTATGGATAGTTGGCAAGCTGTACTTGACTTTTGTCAAGAATGTTAACAACTTATGGTGAACTTAGGTGAATGACTTGACTTGACATTAATGTTGACACACTTGAAGTTCCTCTTTAGTTTGACTTAGAGAATTGAATCTTCTTCTCTACTAATGAACCTTCTTGGGAAATAAAACTAGCTTTTGCAAATAAACTTAGTGCTTAGTCCACCATATCAACCTTGCATATTTATTTCATCCTTTCATTTATAAGATGGTTTGCGAGTGCATCCAATGTACTCATGGCTGTGTCCCTGGCTATCAACTTGGCCAGACTATGAAGAGTATCCGGAGGAAGGTTATGAAGAAGAGTATCAGAACTAAGATCGTCTCCTGAGTCGCCATTGCCTGTAGGGTGAAGGCATGGACCCGAAGACGTTATTTCCGCTGCTATATGGTGTTGTAATATGAACTTGGTCACTATGACCATTGTATTTGAACCATCGTGTTGTAATGTCTATGGAACTGGTTACCAACTACGTTATGTGTATCACAACAATGATTCTGGGATTGTGGTGGAATACATAACGGGCACTTCGAATTTGTGATAAATTCTGGGGTGTCACACTTCTTCGTCCAACGTGCCCCCATGGCCGTAAAACCAGTTTCTCGCCCGTGGTGTCCATGTTGTGGGCTCTGGTCTGATCCCGGCAGCAATATACTTGACCTCAAGTGCATCCCACTTAGGCATGCAACCGGCGTAGCCAGCAGACCCCATATTATGGTGGTACACTTTCTTAGCAGCGTTCTCCTTATTTATTCTCGACCTTTCCAAAGCTTTCTCCGATGTCTTGTACTTAACAAAATCATCCCACTGGTGTCTTAACTTAGCATAGCCGGCTTGATTAAAATCCGGAGTCTTGTCTAACTTGACAAAGTTAAGGTACAATTTCTTCTTCTAGTTCTTGAATGCCTCGGCCATTTTGATCAGAGCAAACTTCTTGACTCTTTTAAGTAGCTCGTCATTTGCTTTCACCTCCTCATCTGGATTCACATCTAGCCTCGGCAGGAGGAAATTAATCATGAGCTTGTCAAAAAGCTTATCTTTAGCAACGTCGCCGACATATGGGACTCCACCGCTACTTGGCCGATTCCATTCTTGAACGATGATCGGGATGGAGTCCCTCACAAGAACTCCGCATTGCTTGACAAATTTTTTTGCGACATCGTCAGGAGCTGTCGGTTCGCCGTCTACACCGACCACTTCGATCCTATATCTCACAGTGTTATCCAACTTTTTTGTTGGGCCTCGTTTCGTTCTGACGGAAGAAGTGCTCGATCCGGAGGGCTAAAATAAGAAAGAGTGTTAATATATGCACGTATATATATAGACAGTCGGGCATTACAAAAAAACATATATACACCTCGCCGGAGTTTCTGAGATTTAAGGTTTGGCTGGAGCCGTCGTCTTCTCCCTCGTCGCCTTCTCCCTCGTCGGCTTCTCCCTTGTCGGCTTCTCCCTCACCGGCTTCTCCCCCGTCCCAGGCGTCTACCTCACCGGAGTCATCTCCTCGGTTGAGAGATTCATCTCCCTCACCGGAATCATTCAGAAACGTCCTGGTGACATCAATATCTATATTTTCTCGGATCATTCCTTGGAGGAAGTATTCATCATCTTGACTTTTTCTATGTGCTGGATCCATAGTTTATGCAATATACCGACATTTGTTAGTTAGAATACACGCTATATATTCAAAATGCACGCTAAAACTAATTTTAACTAATTCTAATTCTAATTAACAAACTAACACTAACTTCTAACTAAGTACTAAGTAATATACTAACTACAATCTAACCTAACTAACTAACTAAGGGCATCTCCAGCGGGCCGACCCAAACGGACACCGCGGGGGGGGGGATCCTATTCGGCGCTTCAAGCGCCTGTTATGGGCGGACGCCTGAAGGTGTTCTTAACCGGACAAAAACAAAAAAAAATTATCCCTATTGGGCCGGCCCACTAAGAATTTAACGCCTGTGGGGGGTGCGCGTCAAATAGGAATTGCCCACCGCGGGTCTGTTTCTGTCCGACCGGACAAAAGAGGCCGAAAAAACAGCACCCAGCGGGCCGACCCATCCGCGGCCCAAATTTGGGGCAGCGATGGGTCTGCGCGGACACGCGCGGACCGGGCACGCGTCCTCCCCTGGTCCACCTGTCATCGACCCGCGTCGGTACGTCTTCTCCAACGCGACGCGTCCGCCCGCATAAGTACGTCCCGTCGCCTCGAGTCAGAGCAAGTGCGCTTTGGGCGCCCCGCCGTCACCTTCAATGCCTGCCGCGGCATCAACGCCGGTGTGGCGTGCCGATTGGGCTGCTGCTCGGTGGCATTCATTGCGGCCGCTGGACGCCCGGCCACTGGCCCCTTTAAAAGGAGGCCACAACGGAGCCGCGGCCACCAGCCTCCATCGCCATAGCCACCGCAGCCGCCAGAGCCACCACATCCCGGCCAGCCATGGGGTTCTGGAAGAAGGGCAAGGGCAGGCACGACCACGAGGCCAGCGGGTCTGGACGCCGGTCTCCTCTGCGCCGCGCCAGGACGACCTCGCCGCAGTGCCAGCGTGATCGCCGGTACATTCCGGTGACTCACTGCCAGGCGTTGTACCAGTGCGGCCAGAGCGTGGACTGGCCGGACTGTAGCCTCCCCGGCGGGTGGCACCTCAACAGTAGGCGCGTGCCGGTCCCGCCGGTGCCGCGCTTCAGCCCGGACCGGGTCGTCGAGATCCGCCGCCGCCGCGCGCTGATGCTGGCGCGCCTCCGTGCCGATCCCGCCTTTGGCTACGATAGCCAATGGTGGGACAACTTTGGGCCGCGGGAGCGCGACCCGGTGCGGCGGGCGGCCTTCCTAGGGGAGGTCGCCCCCAACCCCTACGCCGGCGTGTACATGCCGGAGCCGGGGCCAGAGCCGCCACAGGCGGAGCCCTTCATCGAGGAGATGGAGGAGGACGCGGAGGAGGCGCCACCAGAGGTCAAGCAGGAGGTGGGCGGCGACGACATCCCTGGCGAGGAGCCCAGGGACAACACCGACGACTTCGTCGGGTGCGTCGCCTATGGCATCCTCGACGCGATGGAGCACGGCGAGGTGCCCCCCCCCCGCCACCGATGACCGAGGTGGAGGAGCTCTGGGTCGCCGTCCTCGTCTCCGAGGAGGAGGAGAAGAGGCGGTGGGCCGGCATCGACACGGCGCTGGCCATGTCCATGCACCAGCAGCACGGCCGGCCACCGTCGCCGCCACCGCAGCGTGCGGCGACTCCACCGCTGCCTCCTCCACCAGGCCCGCCGCCGCCACCACCTGCTGCCCCTGGTCCTCCTCCATCGCCTGCGGCCAACTGGCCATGGCCGCAGTCGCCCTACATCATCCTCCCCGACGAGGACGACGAGTAGGCCGCGGCGAGGACGACGACGCCGCCGCCCCCTGTGCCCTCCCCGACAAGGGCTTTTTATGTTTTTTTATTTTCTATGTTTTTTTAATTTCTATGTATTATATATATATATAAGTAATGAAAAAAAATCAAAAAAAAATTGCGAACGTCAATTTAAATGAGAAATTTAAAAAAAGGAAAAAATTGGCCAAAGGGCCGGCCGGCCGGGCCAGGAAGCTCCCTCCCGAGGAGCTCACCGTCGAAGGGGGGCGGCGGCGCTTGGGGGCGGGGCGGCCGCAGGGGGCGTCGGGGCGGCATCGGGGCGGTGCTGGGGGTGCGGGGCGGGCGCACGGGGCCGGGCGTCGCGGCGGCGCTGGGGGCACCTGCAGAGAGAGAAGGTGATGAGCGGCGGCGCGGGGGGAAAAGGAAGAGGTCGCGGCGGCGGCGCTCACCGAGGACGGCGGCAGCGGCGGCGCTCTCCGAGGACGGCCGCTCGAAACTCGGACAGCATGTCGGCGTGGTTTCGCTCCGCGCGCAAAAGTCCTTAGCAGTTTCGGCCGATTTGGGGGGATGTGGGGGGAGGAAGAAGGGCCAGTTATATTTGGGGGGGTCATTGGTCCCGGTTCGTGGCATCAACCGGGACCAATGGATCAACGGTCCCGGTTGATGCCACAAACCGGGACCAATGACCTGGGCGGGGGGCGCTGCTGAGCCGCCACGTGCCCAGGATCATTGGTCCCGGTTCGTGGCATCAACCGGGACCGTTGATCCATTGGTCCCAGTTGATGCCACGAACCGGGACCAATGTTTTTCTTTTTTGTTTTTCTGTTTTAACTTTCTGTTTTCATTTTAAGAGGAAAAAACTTTCTTTTATTTAAAATTTGAAAAAACTTTCAACGGGAAAAGTGTTTCAATTTAAATAACTAATCCAAAACCATTTTCTGTTTTCAAAATTATTAATTCTAACTAAACAATTTTACTATTTTTAATTAAAAATGCACTAACGCGTTTAAAATGGGCATAAGAAATTCAAAAATAATCCAAACAATGTGAAACCTTCGCGTGGTGTCATATTATGTGTCATAGTTGCAAGGAAAAATATTGAACTTGGAAAATTGCAAACGTCATAAAAAATCCTTCACAAAATGACCTATCTTGTTCGAGGTTTCATGGCATTTAGGTCAAACCACCAATGTTATGGCTAGAATCAGGGCATAGTTTGTGATAATGTGCCCATATTGTGCACACATGTGCATCTTGGAATGGCTTACGATGTTGCAGGAGGAAGTTTTCCTTTTCGAAGCACGAAATAGCCAGTTTCCATTTTTGAGGTGCCGAAATTGGGGTGTTCTATGAAGGAACCACCAAATTAAAGTTTGGCATTGGCACCAACCCATTTTTCAAAAATACTAGACCACCTTAGATGGATCAATTCCCAACCGGTGTATCAGAAACCTTACCGTCCATCCCTCATGAAAAAGACAAATTCCTGCTGATTCGATAGGAGGGTGCCCAGATTTGAACTACAAGTACAGGATATAATGCTTGTGAATTTTTTTAAAAATCATTTATAGGTTCACAACATGCTATTTCACCAGAGATCTACTTCAAGTTTAGCGAGGCTCAGCCCCGGACTAAGAAGCTGCATGCCCGCCGTTTTGAATATAGTTTGAAACAGGCATAAGAAATTCAAAAATGATCCAAACGATGTGAAACCTTCGCGTGGTGTCATATTATGTGTCATAGTTGCAAGGAAAAATATTGAACTTGGAAAATTGCAAACGTCATAAAAAATCCTTCACAAAATGACCTATCATGTTCGAAGTTTCATGGCATTTAGGTCAAACCACCAATGTTATGGCTAGAATCAGGGCATAGTTTGTGATAATGTGCCCATATTGTGCACATATGTGCATCTTGGAATGGCTTACGATGTTGCAGGAGGAAGTTTTCCTTTTCGATGCACGAAATAGCCTAAACATCTTCGAGAAGCTCCGTCACGGGAGATTTCCCAACCCTGTCCTCCATCCATGGGGATGAAACTCTCCCTACCTTATAGGTTGGCTCGTTGAGCTGCTTGCCATGGTGTATTGATGCTCCTTTTATAGGCACGACGCCGCTTCTACTTTGTCTTGTTCCTCCGACAGGGGCGTCGTGCGCTACATGCTTTATCTCATCGAGCAGTGCATCCACCCATGCGTCCTTATCCTGCCGACAGCTTTAGTCCCGGTTGTGTCCACCAACCGGGACAAAAGGTTACCCACACGTCCTTATCCCACCGACAGTTTTGTTAGATGACACAAAAACCACCTTTAGTCCCGGTTGTACCCACCAGCCGGGACTAAAGGTTAGATGGTTTCCCGCGCCTCTGCGTTCCCGCCTATTTTCTTCCCGCGCTTTCCACCTTTTCCCGCCTCCGTCTTCCCGCCATTTTTTCACTATATATATGTAGGCTTGGCCTCCATTTATATATCACATCTAGACTCATATCTGCAAACCTCATCACTCTCTCCCATGGCCTCCATCATATCTCTAATCCCCAAGGAGGCGGAGGCGCTTTGCGCCTCAAACTACCCCTGCCCGCCGGGCTACCGCGTCCCCACCGGCTGGATGCTGAGCGTCGGAGGCGTACCGGTCCCTCCTGTCCCTCTAGGTGTGGCGCGTCAGATGGCCATCACGAACCACTACTACTTCGAGCTCACGCCAGAGCAGCGGAGGAATCCCCAGTGGCATCCCGACTACAGCCCGACTTGGGACGCCTTCTTCATCAATCAGCGTGAGAGTGCGCTTGCCAGGCACGAGGAGGATGGCCCACCTTGTTCGAACTTCAACGAGGCCGGCCGTCGGCTGTGGTGGCGCGGCCGGACTCTCCAGAGCATCGTGGCCTACCGTGGCCCCCGCCTGTGCTACCCTCAGTCTCAGCCCACGCGTGCTCACCCGCCAAGGTTCGACTACCGCGACTCCGATGCCAGCGACGACAACGTCGGTGACTACGACGACTATAGTGGCGACGTTTATAGGGCTAGGCACGACTATGACTGAATCACTCCAATATTATGTGTCATAGCTGCAAGGAAAAATATTGAACTTGGATAATTGCAAACATCATAAAAAATCATTCACAAAATGACGTGTCATAGTTTTCATACATTACATAGATTTACATAGGGTTTAGGGTTTAGGGTAATTCTCCTTCGTCGCGTATGTCGATCCCTTGCCTATGATCGCTTCTTAGGCCGTAACCATGGAGCATCTTCATTATTTAACGGGATGCAAGGGTCAGTTTTCACGGTGAAGGGCGGAATTTCTTCAAACTTATCATAATCTGCTAACATGTCTGTCTTGTCCTCGACTCCCGCGATGTTTCTTTTCCCTGAAAGAACTATGTGACGCCTGGGCTCATCGTCTGATGTATTTGTTTCCTTATTTTTCCTTTTTTCGGTCTGGCGGACAAGTCCTTCACATAGAAAACCTGAGCCACATCATTGGCTAGGACGACTGGTTCGTCTCTGTAACCAAGATTCTTGAGATCCACTGTTATCATTCCGTACAGCTAGTCCACCTTTACCCCTTCTCCATTCATGTTGACCCAACTGCACCGAAACAAAGGGACCTTAAAAGTAGGTCCATAGTCAAGTTCCCATATCTCCTTTATGTAACCATAGTATGTGTCCTTTTTCCCATTGTCACATGTTGCATCAAAGCGGACACCACTGTTTTGGTTAGTGCTCTTTTTATCTTGGGAGATCGTGTAAAATGTATTCCCATTTATCTCGTACCCTTGGAAAGTCAATATAGTTGCAAATGGTGTCACGGCCAACAAGTAGAGTTGATCTCCAATAGTGGTGTCATTCATGAGATGTAATTGCAACCAAGTGCCAAAAGTCTCCATGTGATTTTCTTTAATCCAGTAGTCATCCTTCCCCGGAAACTTGGAGCGTACAACATTCATGTGTTCCTTGATATACGGAGCCACGAAGGTAGAACTTTGTAGAACTGTGTAGTGTGCTTGATTCAAAGAATGCCCGTCCCTAAATATCATTGCTTTCTTTCCTAGCGTGCCTTTTCCACTCAGTCTCCCCTCATACCGTGATTCAGGAACACCAATCGGCTTAAGGTCAGGAAGAAAGTCAACACAGAACCCAATGACCTCCTCTGTTCCATAGCCCTTGGAGATGCTTCCTTCTGGCCTTGCACGATTACGAACATATTTCTTTAAGACTCCCATGAACCTCTCGAAGGGGAACATATTGTGCAGAAATACAGGACCGAGAATGGAAATCTCATCGACTAGGTGAACTAAGAGATGCGTCATAATATTGAAGAAGGACGGGGGGAACACCAACTCAAAACTGACAAGACATTGGACCACATCCTTTTGTAGCCTTTCCAGACTTTCTCGATCGATCACCTTCTGAGATATTGCATTGAGGAATGCACATAGCTTCACAATGGGTACTCGAACATTTTCCGGTAGAAGCCCCCTCAATGCAACCGGAAGCAACTGCGTCATAATCACGTGACAATCATGAGACTTCAGGTTCTGGAATTTTTTCTCTGCCATATTTACTATTCCCTTTATATTTGACGAGAACCCAGCCGGGACCTTGATACTATTCAGGCATTCAAAAAAGATTTCCTTCTCTGCTTTGGTAAGAGCGTAGCTGCTTAAGTATTGACGGCCTTTATCAGTATGCTTGTTGTATGGGTCTTTGATACGTTGCTGGTCCTCCCGTGCTTCTGGTGTATCTTTTGTCTTCCCATACACGCCTAGGAAGCCTAGCAGGTTCACGCAAAGATTCTTCGTCACGTGCATCACATCGATTGAAGAACGGACCTCTAGGTCTTTCCAATACTCAAGCTCCCAAAATATAGATTTCTTCTTCCACATGGCCGTGTGTCCGGTAATGGGGTCTTTCGGAACAGATTGACTGCTAGAACCCTTTCCAAATATTACTTCTAGGTCCTTCACCATACCAAATACATCAGCACCTTTAGGGAGCTTAGGCTTCTTCCGGTGATCTGCCTCACCATTGAAATGCTTGCCTTTTTTTCTTACTTGATGATTGGTCGGAAGAAATTTACGACACTCCAGGTACACAACCTTCTTACATTTATCCAAATATGTACCTTTAGTCTTATCTAAACAGTGCGTGCATGCATTGTATCCCTTGTTTGACTGTTCTGAAATGTTACTAAGAGCAGGCCAATCATTGATGGTTACGAACAGCAATGCTCGTAGGTCAAATGGCTCCTGTTTGTGCTCATCCCACACCTTTACACCTGGTTCTGCCCACAGCTGCAATAGTTCATCGACTAATGGCCTTAGGTACACATCAATGTCGTTGCCGGGTTGCTTCAGTCCTTGGATGAGCACTAGCATCATAATGAACTTCCGCTTCATGCACAACCAAGGAGGAAGGTTGTAGATACATAGAGTCACGGGCCAGGTGCTGTGACTGCAGCTCTGCTCCCCAAAAGGATTCATGCCGTCTGTACTTAGACCAAACCATAAGTTCCTCGCGTCACCTGCAAAGTTCGAGTACTTTCTCTCGATGTTTCTCCACTGCGACCCATCGGCGGGGTGTCTCAGTTTCCCGTCTTTCTTACGCTCTTCTTTGTGCCATCGCAACAACCTGGCATGCTCTTTGTTTCTGAACAGACGTTTCAACCGTGGTATTATAGGAGCATACCACATAACCTTAGCAGGAACATTCTTCCTGGGGGGCTTGTCATCACCCTCAACATCACCAGGGTCATCTTGTCTGATCTTGTACCAACATGCAGTGCATACCGGACATTTATCCATATTCTCATACTTCTCACCACGGTATAGGATACAGTCATTAATGCATGCATGTATCTTCTCCACATCTAATCCGAGAGGGCAGATAGTCTTCTTTGCTTCGTACATTGTCTCGGGCAGCTCATTATCCTTTGGAAGCTTTGGCTTCATTATTTTCAGTAACTTCTCAAATCCCTTGTCAGATAAACCAGCCTCTGCCTTCTATTTTAGCAGTTCAAGTGTGGTACCGAGCTTTGTGCTGCCATCTTCGCAATTTGGGTATAATAACTTTTTGTGATCGTTTTGCATGGCCTCCAACTTCAGCTTCTCCCTTTCTGTATCGCATTGTTACTTTGCATCAGAAATGACCTGACCAAGACCATCACCGGGCTCATCCGATGCCCATTGTTCTTCTTCATTGCTGCCTCCCTCTTCTTCATTGTCTTCCATTGCAGTATCACCGTATTCTTCAGGATAGCTATCATCATCCTCTTCTTCATTTTCTTCCAGCCTAACCCCTCTTTCTCCGTGCATGGCCCAACAATAATATCTGGGCATGAAATCACTCCGAAGCAGATGGCTTTGAAGGATTCTCGGGGCAGAGTGCTCCGTCAAATTTCGACAGTCGATGCAGGGACAAGGCATAAAATTATCCACTTTGTTTACCTTAGCCACATCGATAAATTTATGCAGGCCTACAATAAAATCAGAATCGCGTCGGTCACCGAACATCCATCGCATCCGCGCATCGATCTGCGTTATAATAATTAACTATTACAATAACATCGTGAATAGTGAAATGACCACCCGCATGGACACATATGCAAGATTTTTATATCAGTTACAGATGAAGAAGTAAGGTTGCTAACCTCGGCGGAGGATACCGTGTTGTGCGAACTTAAATGTGGCATGGATATTTCGTCGAACACCTTGTGTGCAATCAAAGGAAAAAAAAAACTAGCACCCACACCACACACACAATCCAGCAAATTTTTGTGGCAAAGGGCAAAGGGCTGGGTATCAATTTATAGCCAGGGGAGGGTCTTTGATCCCGGTTCATGCCATGAACCGGGACCGATGATCCACAGAGAGGCACGTGCCATGCTGGGGAGGCATTGGTCTCGGTTCATGCCACAAACCGGGACCGATACCCCGAAATGAACCGGGACTAATCTCCAGGCGGCATGAACCGGGACCAATACGTGTCATTGGTCCCCAGTGGCCAGCCGAACCGGGACAGATGACATTTGGGTGCTGGACCAAAGACCCTTTTTCTACTAGTGACAACCAAACACATGACACAGTGGCGTTGGCCATGCACCACGCCACATGCATTTGGGGTGGTGGCGTGCCAACCCAAGCCATCATTACAGCACAACAGTGGCGCAAAATTGGTGGCTTGGCGAACCCATGCCAGCAATGGTAAAATCGCCGCGCTAGCAAGACCATATCTATACTAGTGTAGGTGTGATACTTCCTCTCCCAAAGATAGACACAACTCGTTGTAGCTAGGGACTTCTGCTCATCCAAGTATTGCTCAAAGGATCTGAAAGTATTGTAAACATTTTTCTTCAAAGTCAGATTTGTGAACTTCAATAGAAAAAATTACTAGATGTGTAAATTGAACAAATTAGTCCATTACGTGCAAGTGCGGATGCTATGGGAGAAGGTAAAAGAAGATCGTAAACATGTATACAACTAAAACATTTCAATGATCAAGCCTCGAGGTATATAGCTTTTTTTTACGGCCCCGGTGTTTCTTTCCCTGCAGCCATGGTTAGGCCCTACATGTTCTGCACTAAGATATCATGAATGTGAGAAAAAGCTAATAGAGAAAGAAAACTTACATAAAGTCGAGTTCAAATTATTAGTGGACGTACCAGGAAATCGCGAGGTCATGCAATAGAAAGTCATAGCGTGAACACAACGTCGCACATCTTTCCTTGCTTTTTCTTATGCAGTGTTACCGAAATTACATCCCTATTACAAAATTACAAATCTAAAAGTATTCATAGGTAGGAAATATCTCTAAAGTATAACAATACATAGACCGGAAGTAGGGAGATATTAAAACAATTATTTGACCCGACAGACTTGTATGTTCGTAGATGGTAGTTCAGTTATGTAAAGGGTATTTTAGAAGAACTTATCTATGTCAAGTTTATTATTTTTTCCCCGTTACATAAAATTACAAAGTCTAAAGGTTTTTATTTTTCTAATTTCTTTGAATTAGTTGTGCTCATATTAGTTCTCACTAGAAATGATGTTTTGCCATAATAGGCGCTGCGCGGCATACAAGAGGAAATCTGGCAAACCAACATCATACCTCCATTGAAATAACTCATTGTATATCCAAATATGAATTTTTTGAAAAAAATAGAACAAGCAAAAAAAATGACATATAGTTCAAATTTGGCCCGCTTCCTCCTAAATCGGTAGGAAACCCTAGAAATTACTAAAATTTTCCAGGAAGCTAATATCATTGGCAGGTATACTAATTTTATAGATAGGGTTTGCACAAGTCCATATTTGCCTTCTTGTAGCCACTTCATTGGAAAAACCTGATTTTTCCACTAAAAAAGTAAAAACAGTTTTTCTGTGCAAAGAAATTGGAAATTTGTTTGGTCAACATTGTTCACCATTCCAATATGAACGTGGGTGCATAATATGGTCTCGTTCCAGAAAAACAATGTCATGGTTAATTTCATGACCTAGCTCATTTTCCCTGAAAAGTAATTCACAAAACGACACACATTTTGCTACTTCCAAAATAATGTTTTGTACAAAAATATGAAAATTCCATTTGACGACATTATTTGAAATGGCAAGATGCACATGTGAGATAATTTTGGCACTTTATAATGAATCATACAACAAATATGAAAAAGACAGAAAAATAATTTTGTCGAGCGTCTAATACGAATACACTTAGCAAAGGGGCTTCGCCGAGCGCAAAATCGGTTTGGTGCCCAGGCACCATGGAGCTCTTTTTCAAAAAATTGAAAATTGGCATTTTAATGTATCAGAAAATTCTAAAAAAAAGACGTGGATGTAGCCAACGACGTACACTATGACTGTGCAAATTTTTATTGTGAAATATCTTGTATAATAGGCTCAGCAAAAAAGACAAATTAGACAAATTTTAGAACATGTTCCTAGATCTGAAAATGTGTTCCCATATCTAAAATTTTGTTATTTTTGCTAAGAGAAGAATGCAAGGTATTTCGTAATATAAATTCACATACATGTTGAAGAAATCATAGACTATACTCTGACATTATTTTTGAATTGTTTTAAAATTTTAAATTTGAATTATTTAAATTTTGAAAAAACGAGCTCTAGTGAGCTCGTCCACTAAAATGACGCTCTCCTTCGCCGAGTGACATTTGGGTATACATTAGGAGAAAAAGGCCCAAGCTCCGTTGCCGAGTGTATTTTAGATTCTTTACCGAGAGTACTGGTTTTTGGAGTGTATTTTTTTAAAAAAAAAAATCCTTGTGTGATTTGGTTGCGGAGTTCCAAACTAAAAAGATACTCGGCAAACCTGTATGCGAAGTAGTGTTGTTTCTTCCTGACAATCTGAAGTCATACTAGTCATTTAATTAATAATAAAGGCTATAAAACATATAAACGTATGTGGTGTGGTGTGTGCTGTGCTATCAATGTATGTATATTGCCTTATAAATAGACAGTACCACATGATGCATGCTCACACAAGTACTACTCACTAGTACTCCACCCATCTCTTGCTAGAATGGCTATGACGGTGCGTCGGGGCGCGCCATCACTGGTAGCGCCGGCAAGGGCGACACCGCGAGAGAGTAAGCCACTGTCGGACATCGACGACCAGAATTGCATGCGGTTCTACCTCGTCGGGATCTACGCCTACCGTGCACACGCATCCAAGCAAGGCATCGACCCGGCGGCGGTGGTGAGGTCCGCGCTAGCGGAGGCGCTGGTGCACTACTACCCTCTGGCCGGCCGTCTGCGCGAGGAGGCTGGACGGAAGCTGGTGGTGGACTGCGCCGGACAGGGCGTGGTCTTCGTGGAGGCCGACGCCGACATGGCGCTAGACGACCTCGGCGAGGTGCGGTGCCCGCCGTTCCCGCGCTCCGAGGAGTTCATCGACGACGACCACGTCTACGTCTCCGTGGCCAACTGCCCGCCTGGCCTTCTGCTACCCGAGGTGATCGGCCAGCCCCTGCTACGCGTCCAGGTAACACGGTTCATGTGCGGGGGCTTCATCGTAGGCACCCAAACTTGTCACTGCCTCAGCGACGGGTTCGGCATGGCGCAGTTCTGGAAGGCTGTCGGCGAGGTCGCTCGCGGCGCCGATTCGCCGAGTGTGCCGCCCGTCTGGGCCAGGGACATATTCAAAGCGCGGCAGCTGCCATGCCCTTCCTATCCGCACCCCGAGTTCGAGGAGCTCGCCGGCGGTCCCGACCGGCTAGCGTCCACACCTCCGCACGAGCTGGAATGCGTCGAGTTCTCCTTCGGGCCCGAAGCGATCGCCGCGCTGGCGCTGCACAGCCGCGCCGCGCCGGGAAATGCGGCATCCCGGTTCGAACTGGTGGCGGCCTGCCTCTGGCGGAGCCGCACGGCGGCGCTGGGCTACCCTCCCGGAGATGAAGTGCGGTGTGGAATGCCGGTGGACGCGCGCGGCAAGCGGCCGACCGACTTCGGCCGCGAGATCCCGGCCGGCTTCTACGGCAACGCGGTCGCGTACACGGTGGCGTGCTGCACCGCCGGGGATCTGATCAGCCGCGACCTGGGCTACGCAGTGGGGCTCATCAGGGATGCCAAAGCCATGGTCACGTACGAGTACATGCAGTCCGTGGCCGACAGGATGGTGCTAGCGGGCCGTCACGTGCCCGCAGGCAAGCGCACGTTCACCGTGTCGGACCTCAGCCAATGTTGGGTTCCACGACGTCGATTTCGGGTGGGGAAAGGCGGTCTACGGCGGCCCCCCCATGTACGCCCTCTACCAACTGCCCGGCGGCGCCAACTTCTTCCGGCGGCGGAAGAACAACAGGGGCCAAGACGAAACGTTCGGGGCCATCTACATCCCCACAGACTGCACGGCAAAGTTCAACAAGGAGGTGGAGGCCCTCACCACCACCCCCACCAAGCTGCCCATGGAGTAGGCAGGCTCCTGTTCCCGCCTTGCGTGCTCGATCGCGGGAGTAATTTTATCAGCCAACGAATAGCCTTATATATGGCTCACTGTATCTTTCTGCTCTCATTTTTTATTTCACCATGTTGCTTTTGTTTATTTCCTTTTCCAAGAATTGAACTGTGTGTTTTAATATCAACAGTAGTACACATGTAATGTGTATCACTTTCATGGCGCATCCAACCAATATAATCTCTATAAAAAAGGCATATTAGTATACCCACAACAATAGGGGATCGCAAAAAACTTATATGGGAAGTATTACCCAAATTTATAGTTACACTCAAGGGGAGCGAACAAGAATATCAGCAGGACTTTAGCAATTGAGACGTCACTCTCAACCACACATGTATATCAATATTAACAAAAGCAAGTTGTGATTATAGCAGTTGGAATAGAAGAGTGATTGTAATAGTAAATGGTAACAGCAGATTTCTAATTTTCATTGGAAATAAAAACTTGTATCTTCAGAGATTAAAAGCGTAGGCATGAGATCACTAGCGAGCCACTGCATGGATAAGATTGATCATATAATATAATTGACTCAATTTCATCTCTAATCTCTCATGTACGAACGTGCAGGTGTGTGTTTCAAATATAAGTATGCATACCAACAAGGAAAATTTGCATACATCTACTGTCTTACCTGCCCATTTTATTGGGTGCCATCGAGGGATTACAGGTAATTAAGGTCTACCCTTCCGAATAGACTGGAACAATGCATTAAGACTTCATGAACACACAATATCCTCAAACTAGACATGTTATCCATTGATATCCCCATATATCATCATGGGGGTCGCCGAATCAATAGAATAGCATGTAATACACTTTGCAGATAGGCACCAAACTCATATATATGAGGAAGCAATAAAAGTTCAGTACTGAAATCATATCACTCGGGAGCTAGTAACAAGCATTAAACATAGCAATAGTGCATCAAAACTCATACGGGAACATAAAGAAGATAAAACCTTCAAATCTTGACTTCTATGAATGATTACATGATCAATATCATCCAATCCCCATGGACCTCACATGCCTACAGGGAACTATTCAGACATGGTGATGGAGAACAAGCACATGGTTGATGGAGATGGAGTCAGTGATGATGATGAAACTCTCAAAATCCCCTTCTCCGGAGTGGAGAATAGGATCAATCAGCCTTCGAGAACGAAGATCATGGTGGTGGCGGCGGTCTAGTTTGCAAAAAGCTCCATCCTTCTCTGATAATAGTTTATCGGGGTATATAAAGACGTGCGTCGAAGGAGAGGCAGTGGCAACCACCGAGCCCCAAGCGGACCTGGTATCGTTTGCAGGCCAGGTGGCACCCAGCCTCTGTTTTCTTCTCAAAGTCTTCATTTTCCATAAAAACTTATGTCATTTTTTCCCCGAATTTATTTCCATCAATACCTACGTCAAAAGGCTAAAAAGATGGCTTTGCTAAAAACAGCGTCACATTATACATGTTTATTTCATATATGGTGAGATTCTGGAGTAAAACTATGAGCAAAGGGCTTGGGAAAGTACATGTAGTTATGGATACATCAACTCCCCAAGCTAGCTTGTTGCTTGTCCTCAAGCAACTCAAACGTAGTGCAGAAGCGATAAAAGACTTTGATAAAAACTTATATCCGTGGCGCATGTATATGTGGTGCGCCACTGTTATCCTCCTTATGCGTGGTGCACCCCAAATCCATGCACCACGGATATGGGGGCCTGACACCCCAGGCCCTGGTGCTCAGTGGGGCCCACTTATCAGTGGCGCATCCCTTCCTCGGTGCGCCACGCATAAGAAGATATCTGTGGAGCATTTATTTAGGTGCGCCACGGCTACTTATCTGTAGAGCACCAAAACGTAGTGCTCCACAGATAATGGGCCCATGGATAAGGGTTTTGCTAGTAGTGTTCTATGCATACACGACAGTTGAATACAACCAAGTATTTACACCATGCCTCCTTAATGAATAGAAAGATCTTGACAATAATGTATCATATGAATGTTCAAAGTGTTATGCATGTTGCAAGACATAGTGGCAAACAACAAAGTTCTTGCATCGCTTTCGATTGAATCAATATAACAAAGGTTTTGAAGCCTCTGAATCTTTCGATGTCAAATAGTAATTTCATCATGCTTGCTTGCGAACTAAATATACAAGGCAATGATGTTTCCTCTCACTCTCCCGACATCTGAACAATCGTAATAAAATCATCCACAACACGGATTGGTAGTACCACTAATTGACAACTTTAAGATGGAAGGAAGTAGGCGACCTTTATCAGAGGTTTTCAACTATTCTCAATATGAATTTTCAAGTATATTGTTGAAGGCAGTGAAGACAAATATGGTTTTATATGTTTGACCTCTTATAGAGTTGGAAGTCTTATGCCCGATGCATGCAAAATTCATGCATGAACTTTGTAGTTTATTGATGCATATTCCAACATAATAAGATGTTATTAGTTGCTATAATAATATTTTACATTGATTTATGGGCATTTTTTCATCGATCCCCCTTATTTTGGTTATAACTCTGCACCTTTTTTATGTATTTTGTCGTTTCAGGAACCTTCCCGAACTCAAATTGACCTGCAATTTTTCGGGTGTTAATATTTTATCATGGAAACCTTCTGGAGCACAAGAAGTCAACAAGGGGGTCCACGAGGCCCAAACTAGCACTGGTGGCGTGGGCCCTAGGCTAGGCCGAGCTACAGACACCATTTGGCCGTCGAGGCTCCAATGCCATCCATCTTCGTCTCATACTACTCAGCTTGACCTAAAACGAATATATAAAGACCCCCCCAAGGCGTTCCGTAGAGGAGGCATCGGAGAAACATGAAACGCAGAAATAGAGGCTGTTCTAGCAAAGATTGGAGGGGGAAACATCGCCGGAGTCATCCTCGGACGCTTCTCCAAACTCTCCAACATGACCACCATCGACACCTCCATGAAGAGAGAGTAGTCCACCTCTAGACTATGGGTTTGTGGCAGTACCTTGTTCTATTTCTCTCTTATGCTCTTGTGTTATAACGCGTATATTAGCTAGGCATAAAATTCCATGCTCAACATATATTTCCAGCATGCTAGGTTTTGAAGTTTGCCCATGAATCTCATATTGCTTTCAAGCTTCTACGCTAGAGTTTTTCCCTTTGCTTTTTGAACATAGCAAACTACCACAGAAGGTACTACAGAAAATTTGGCATTAAACATAGCAATAGTGCATCAAAACTCATACGGGAACATATAGAAGATAAAACCTTCAAATCTTTACTTCTATGAATGATTACATGATCAATATCATCCAATCCCCATGGACCTCACATGCCTACAGTGAACTATTCAGACATGGTGATGGAGAACAAGCACATGGTTGATGGAGACGGAGTCGGTGATGATGATGATGATGATGATGATGATGAAACTCTCGAAATCCCGTTCTCCGGAGTGGAGAACGGGATCAATCAGCCTCCGAGAATGAAGATCATGGTGGTGGCGGTGCTCTAGTTCGCGAAAAGCTCCATCCTTCTCTCATAATAGTTTACTGGGGTATCTAAAGACGTGCGTTGAAGGAGAGGCAGAGGCAACCACCGAGGCCCAAACGGACCTGGGTGGCACGGCCTGCTTGCTTGGCCGCGCCACCTGGTATCGTTTGCAGGCCAGGTGGCCCCCAGCATCCATTTTCTTCTCAAAGTCTTCCTTTTCCATAAAAAGTTATGTCATATTTTTCCTCGAATTTAATTCCATCAATACCTGCGTCAAAAAGCCAAAAAGATGGCTTTGCTAAAAACAACGTCACATTCTGCAGGTTTATTTCATATATGGTGAGATTCTGGAGTAAAACTATGAGCAAAGGGCTTGGAAAAGTAGATGTATTTTGGATAGATCAACTCCCCCAAGTTAGCTTGTTGCTTGTCCTCAAGCAACTCAAACATAGTGCAGAAGCAATAAAAGACACTGATAAAAACTTTGCTCTATGCATGCACGACAGTTGAATAAAACCAAGTATTTACACCATGCCTCCTTAATGAATAGCAAATCTTGACAATAATGTATCATATGAATGTTCAAAGTGTTATGCATGTTGCAAGATATAGTGGCAAACAACAAAGTTCTTGCATCGCTTTCGCTTGAATCAATATAACAAAGGTTATAAAGCCTCTAATTCTTTCGATGTCAAATAGTAATTTCATCATGCTTGCTTGCGAACAAAATATACATGGCAATGATGTTTCCTCTCACTCTCCCAACATCTCAACAATCGTAATAAAATCATGCACAACACGGATTGCTAGTACCTCTAATTGACAACTTTAAGATGGCAGGAAGTAAGCGACTTTTATCAGGGGTGTCAACTATTCTCAATATGAATTTTCAAGTATATTGTTGAAGGCAGTGAAGGCAAATATGGTTTTATTGAAGTGTTTTGCAGCATAGTAAATCAAAAAAATTCCTACGGATGCGAATAAGAAAGCCAAGATCCAACCTAGGAGATGTAATCAATAAGAGAGACAGATGAGATCTTCATACCCTTGAAGAAATCGCATAGTGGAAACGTTCAACAAAACGTGGAGTCATACTAGCCGTCTCCTCCTCGCGGTCCAATCCGATCCAACGCCGCAAGTGGCGGTGCCTCCGAGAGATGCACACGTGCAACACACCAACGACTCCGCCTTCCCGGTCCAGCGAGATATGGTGGAGTGGTAGATGGGATCGACAGCACAACGGCGTGGTGTCTATGGTGGAGAGTATGCGCCGACAGGGCTTCACCTATTTGCATGATAGAAGAAGAACAGAAAAAAGAGGGTTGCCGAAACCGAACAGCGGCTCCGTGCAAATTAGGTCCACGGAAACCGCCGGTTCTCTGATCTTTTTATAGACAGCCGGTACGACATACTTGCAAAGCAAGTTCGGCTTCCGTGTGCCGATCGACCATGCTCTGGCTCCTTTTTTAGATTAAAAGGCAGTGCTGCCCGACTTTAAATTAATAAAGCCATAGAGTTTACAGCAATAGAACCAGCGAAGTTACATACGATATCAGAGTTTAAGACCCAACACAAACATATGGCGCAACACTTGCGACAGAGATAACAGTATCAAACTAAGACATAACAACATCTTAAACAGGGGGGTAAATCCTGGCGTAGTGCTGGTGCCAAGTTGACGCGTAGCAGACGGTCCTTGTGCGTGGTGAATAACCAGCCAGTTGGGAACCCCAAGAGGAAGGTGTGATGAGTATAGCAGCTAGTTTTCCCTCAGTTAAGAAACCAAGGTTTAATCGTTCTTGGAGAGGAGAGACAAACGACTGAAGGTGATGCTTGCTAGTTTGCGACAGCTTCGGACAATTTATATATGGCGCCTCGTCCAAACTTTGCTTGCTAGCTGCAACACGGAACCTGCACACAACACAACCAAGTACTTCATTCCCAACTTGCGATGAGGTTGTCAATCTCACCGGTTTGCTTGAAACAAAGGTTATGAGCGTATCGAGTGGAAAACAATAGAGTATGCGAATAAAGTAAACAGTGCGAGTAAAGTAAACAGGTGATAGCAATATGATGGAAATAGGACCGGGGTCCACAGTTCACTAGTGGTGTCTCTCCATAAGATAAATAACACAAGCTGGGTAAACAAATTACAGTTGGGCAATTGATAGAATAAAGATAAACGTGATATGTCAAGAAGATCACTATGAGATTTACTCTGGGCATTACAACAAAATACATAGACCGCCATCCAACTGCATCTATGACTAATAATCCACTCACGGGGATATCGTCCGAACACCCCATGAGTATTAAGTTACGAACAACGGATAATTGCATTAAGCAAAGTGTGTAATGTAAACAAAGCATATGCCCTTGAGCATATGAATGTTGTTTTCTCCCTAGTAGCAACAGCACATCTATAACCTTAGAGGTTTCTGTCACTCCCCTAGGTTAAATAGAGGCATGAACCCACTATCGAGCATAAATATCCCCTATTGGAGTCACTAGCAACTACTCGGCCAAGATAGCTACTAACAACGGAGAGCATGCAAGATCATAAACAACATAGAGATAACAAAAGATAATATTCAGTACAGCAACTCAATCATAATCACCAATATTCATCGGATCCCAACAAACCAAACATGTAGAATTACATAACGGTGATCTCAATCATGTAGGGCAGCTCATGAGATCTAAACATGAAGCACATGGTGGAGAAGACAACCATCTAGCTACTGCTATGGACCCATAGTCCAAGGTAGACTACTCACTCATCGCTCCGAAGGCAAGCATGGCGATGAAGAAGACCTCCGGTGGCGATTTCCCTCTCCGGCAGGGTGCTGGGAAGAGCTTCTGGACCCTCCCGATCTTCGGGTCGACGGCGGCGGCGGATCGCGATGTGTTCTGGAAAAGTGATCGGGTACTTAGGTTTTTTCCGTCGGGGGGTCTTTATAGGCGAAGGGGCGATGTCAGAGGAGGGGCCAGGTGCCCTCACGACAGGGTGGCGCGGCCCAGGCCCTGGCCGTGCCAGCCCTGCATGTGGGGCCCTGGTGGCCCCCCTCCTACTCTCCTTCGGATCTCTGGAAGCTTCCGGGTAAAATAAGACTTCAGGAACTTGTTTCGTCCAATTCCGAGAATATTTCCTGTGTATCACTTCTGAAACACAAAAACAGCAGAAAACAGGGAACTGGCACTGTGGCAACTTGTTAATAGGTTAGTTCTGGAAAATGCATAAAAGTGCCACGAAGTGTAACGAAACAGTAGGCAAATGGTGTAAAAACAAGCGTGGAGCATAAAAAATTATAGATACGTTGGAGACGTATCAAGCATCCCCAAGCTTAACTCCTGCTCGTCCTCGAGTAGGTAAGTGATAACAAAAGAATAATTTTTCAGGTGACATGCACCTACAGAATCGTGATCATATATGTAAGCATTTGTGACCTGGGATCATAAGAACTTAAAACATGGGCATGAAAGATATAATCTTGAAAATAAGAACTTAGCAACCATGTTGTAAACATGCAAATGAACACAAACAAAAGATCATGAAAATGAAACAATGAAAGTCAAACGTGTGTTCAAATCATAAGGAAAACATACAAATGGTTTTTAACTTGTCCTTCAAAGAGAGCAAAACATAAATGCATAGGACACCTTCAAGTTTAAGAGGGCGACTAGATACAAATAATTTGAGAACAAGTGAAACCAACAATATGAATCAATCAATGAACTTTGGGACAATGCATATTACACTAAAAATGACAACTATGCTCTCTTAATGGTGCATAAAGATAGAAGGTGGTGACTCAACATAAAAGTAGAAGAAAGGCCCTTCGCAGAGGGAAGCAGTGATTGCAAGTTTTATAACCTTCAAAAATTATGGTACTTACCGGCTTTGAGCTCTCATTGCCCCCATCATAAGCATCTTGAATGGTTAAAGTTAATGCGAGAACAATTATGATGCATATGCTTGACAAATCATAAGTTGAAAACCTCGTGTCCCGTGAATACGAGTACCCAAACCTCATGCTACTTTACTTAGAGTACCAAGCAAGGCTCTTGTCATTGTAAGTATATGCATATCATTGAGAACCGCCAATGGGGTACCTCCGTTCCCGATGACATGGAACAAGCCCACACCAAAATGACACGACAAGCAGACAATGAACACCTCGACATCTCTTTTATTTGCCATTTGTTTAGCTTTTTATTGTGAGATGCGTCGTCGAATGTTCACCATGGGTATGCTGCAAATTTCCACCATGAATTATGCATGGCTTAGATTAGCGGCCCGGCGTTTCCCTAACACATATACAAACTCCATGATCCCCACAAGATTCCCAATTCATTACACACCGCGGGCATCCATAAACAAAAGATCATGATATCAACTCAAATAAGAAGTGCAATGTTGAAAGCTTGCCCATGACAGCATGGCTGGGCTAGTCTCCAACTTACAACTTGCAAGCATAACAACTCAACATAAGAGACCACAATGTCAAATTTTTAAGAACAGGAAAAAGTAAAGTGTGCCTTCCGGTTCGTAAGAGCTTTACTGACCGAATTTCGCATAACATTGGTAAGAGTTTAATTTGAAAAGAAAATAAAAGCAAGTCAAATTTACTTGGAATAGCAAATTGCTAGTAGGTATGTATGGTGGACACTTTGGAAAACTTTGGCTTTTAGGAGTTGCATGCACGAGTAGAGCTCATACTCAGTACAAGGCGAGGGCTAGCAAAAGACTGGGAGCGACCAACTAAGAGAGCAATAATGGCCATAATCATGCAAAGCGACAAAGCGACATTAAAAGAAGCATAAGATGGCATCAAAAGTCAAAAACTAAATGATCATAGAGGCTATTGGCGACTTTGTAAGAGTCTAACATGTGTGAGCATGCGCCAAGTCAACCCAAATAAAGCATCAAGGAGAAAACCAAAATAATGCTTCCAAACTATTAAAACAATGCATGATTTTTTCAAAGGCTCATTAAGCAATCTAAGTTATTTGAGACAAGTCAATGCTATAGCAAAACCACTAGGCATACTATCAAAAAGACATCAAGCATGATATGAAAAAGCCTAAGCCGCAGTCTACACAAGCTCCTTCTTGTACCACTATTTTGCACAAAGCTTTTTCTCTTTTCCAACACCATTTGAAATTTTTATAGACACCTCTTTTGATGAAAACCAATAAAGATCAGAGGCAAAAATACACCTTGATGAAAAGATATGATAAGGTCTGAAAACAAATCAAGGCGAAAACGAAAACCAAAAGCAGTAGCAGAAAAAGAAGAACACTCGATTTTTAATAAGAGTGAAAACTAGAGCGTTCTTGGCAAATGAAAAGCAAGGCAACTTCTCCAAAAGAAATTTGTTGGGGTCCAACCATTTATTGCAGCAAACAAACAAACTAAACTAACTAAGAAAACTAAAACAACTGATGCTCCAAGAAAAACACATAGTGCATGAAGCAATAAAAATATAGTGTCTTGAAAGGTGACTTGATTTTTTCCGATGAAGAAGGGGTGCCTCGGGGGCATCCCCAAGCTTTGACACTTGTACTTCTTGGATATTTCTTGGGGTGATGCATGGGCATCCCCAAGCTTGAGCTTTTGTCCATTCTTGAACTCATCTCATCATTCTCCAATCCCTACACTTGAAAACTTCCTTCATACAAAACTAAACACAATTCTATTAGCAACATTAGTGTAGCATAACATATAATCAATCCTCTTTTTGCTTCAGGTTTCAACTCAAAACCACCACATATATAGCAAATACTACTGTAGCAACTTCTCCAAAAGTTCCGTGATCAAAAGAAAGCGATAAAGTGGCAAACACAAATATTGGCAGAAATCTGTCAAAACTGAACAGCTGACAAAGGTCGAATTTTTGAGGGGTTTTCTGTTGCTCAAATCAAAAAGTGTTCAACTAACAAAAGTTTGGATGTAACCTGGGGCATATGCACAAGAAATCGCAGGTCCAAAAGATATACAGAGAATTTTCACAAATTTTTATGGTGCAGCACCGAAAAACTGTTTCAGGACAGCAACATCCCCAAATCTTTACCTCACTCGAATTAGAGGCTTCTCTTGGCACAAAAACAAAATAAACAAGATAAGGAGCGGTAATTACAGTAGTAATGACTTCCAAGACTCAAATAAAAGAAAAAGTACTGAAAATAAAAACATTGGGTTATCTCCCAAGAGTGCTTTTCTTTAACGCCTTTGAGCTAGGTGCAGAAAATTGCGAATCAAGTAACATCAAGTGATGAAGCATCAAGCTTATAATTTGCTCTAAGAATAGAGTCAAAAAGTAATTTCTTTCTTTTCCTAGGGAAGTGTTCCATACCTTTCTTTAGTGGGAATTGATATTTGATAGTGCCTTCCCTCATATCAATGATAGCACCTACAGTTCGAAGAAAGGGTCTTCCCAAAATAATAGGACATGAAGCATGGCATTCAACGTCCATAACAAGAAAATCAACGGGAACAAGGTTATTGTTAACCACAATAAGAACATCATTAATCCTTCCCAAAGGTTTCTTCTTAGCAACATCAGCAATAGGAACATCAAAATAACATTTTTCAAGCGGTGGTAAATCAAGCATGTTATAAATCTTTCTAGGCATGATAGAAATACTAGAACCTAGATCACATAAAGCATGGCAATCATAACCATTAACATGCATATCAATGATGGGTTCCCAACCATCTTCTAACTTCTTGGGAACAGAAGCTTTTTGCTTCAACTTTTCATCCCTAATTTTCATGAGAGCATTGGTAATATGCTTAGTAAAAGCAATATTTAAAGACCTGGCATTGGGAGTCAAAGCAAGCTTTTGCAAGAACAAAATTACTTCAGATATATTGCAGCCATCAACATTAAAATCATTAAAAGAAATAGAGCTATCATCCCCCACACTCCGAAAAATTTCAGCACTCTTTTGAGAAAAAGTTTTGGCAGTTTTAGGCTTTTTAACACAAGGAGTGGGAGTTTTCTCTACCCCAATCAAAGTAAGAGGATTGCTAGCATTAGGAGCAACATCATTAGAGGTAGTAATGATACATACCTTCATCTCTCTTGCCATCTCATCTTCTCTTTCTCACCTAGCATGCAATTCCGCTAACAATCTAATATTTTCATCAATTCCAACTTGAATAGCATTAGCGGTTGCAAAAACATTGTTCTCTTTTGCATCATTAGGCAACACTTTTAATTTCAGAAGTTCAACATCATGAGCAAGGCTATCAACTTTAGAAGCAAGAATATCAATTTTGCCTAACTTTTTCTCAACAGACTTGTTAAAAGCAGTTTGCTTACCGATGAAGTCCTTGAGCATTACCTCAAGCTCAGAGGGCGCGGCCCTAGTGTTGTTGTAGGAATTACCATAAGAATTACCATAACCATTACCATTGGTAGAAGGATACAGCCTATAATTGTTACTAGCAAAATTGTTCCTATAAGCATTGTTGTTAAAATTATTATTTCTAATGAAATTCACATCAACATGCTCTTCTTGAGCAACCAGAGAGGCTAAAGGAACATTATTAGGATCAACATGAGTCCTATCATTAGCAAGCATAGCCATAATGGTATCAATCTTATCATTCAAGGAAGAGGTTTCCTCAACAGAATTTACCTTCTTACCTTGTGGAGCTCTCTCAGTGTGCCATTCAGAATAATTTACCATCATGTTGTCAAGTAGCTTTGTTGCGGCGCCCAATGTAAGGGACATAAAAGTGCCTCCAGCGGCTGAATCAAGTAGGTTCCTTGAAGAAAAATTCAGTCCTGCATAAAAAGTTTGGACAATCATCCAAGTAGTCAGTCCATGAGTGGGGCAATTCTTTATCATAGATTTCATTCTTTCCCAAGATTGAGCAACATGTTCATTATCAAACTGAGTAAACTTCATAATATTGCTACGCAAGGATATAATCTTAGCAGGAGGATAGTATCTACCAATAAAAGCATCCTTACACTTAGCCCATGAATCAATACTATTCTTAGTCAAGGACAGCAACCAATCTTTAGCTTTTCCTCTCAAAGAAAAAGGAAACAACTTGAGCTTAATAATATCACTTTCTACATCCTTATATTTCTGCATCTCACATAGCTCAACAAAATTGTTGAGATGAGCTGCAGCATCTTCAGTACTAGCACCAGAGAATTGCTCTTTCATAACAAGGTTCAACAAAGCAGGCTTAATCTCATAAAAGTTTGCAGCAGTAGCAGGTGGTGCAATAGGAGTGCAGATAAAATCACTATTGTTCGTGCTAGTGAAGTCACACAACTTGGTGTTTTCGGGATTGGCCATTTCAGCAAAACGAAAGTAAACAAGTAAAAACAACTACCAAGGATTCTATTTTTTTTGGGTTTTTGATATAAAACGATGTAGGTAAAATAAATAAAGTAAAGCAAAACAATAAAACAAAGTAAAGGATGTGCGTGCGAAAACTCCCCTCGCAGAAGTCTTCTACTTCCTCCCCGGCAACGGCGCCAGAAAAGACATGCTGGCGTGTAGTTGACGTGGGAGCTTCTTCTTCTTTCTTTGGAGGTATTCTTCTTTAGTCCCCGGCAACGGCGCCAGAAAAGAGGCTGCTGGTGCCAAGTTGACGCGTAGCAGACGGTCCTTGTGCGTGGTGAATAACCAACCCGTTGGGAACCCCAAGAGAAATGTGTGATGAGTATAGCAGCTAGTTTTCCCTCAGTTAAGAAACCAAGATTTAATCGTTCTTAGAGAGGAGAGACAAACGACTGAAGGTGATGCTTGCTAGTTTGCGACAGCTTCGGACAATTTATATATGGCGCCTCGTCCAAGCTTTGCTTGCTAGCTGCAACGCGGAACCTGCACACAACACAACCAAGTACTTCGTTCCCAACTTGCGATGAGGTTGTCAATCTCACCGGTTTGCTTGAAACAAAGGTTATGAGCGTATCGAGTGGAAAACAATAGAGTATGCGAATAAAGTAAACAGTGTGAGTAAAGTAAACAGGTGATAGCAATATGATGGAAATAGGACCGGGGTCCACAGTTCACTACTGGTGTCTCTCCATAAGATAAATAACACAAGCTGGGTGACAAGGGTATAGTTAATAGAGCCCGTTAGTTGAGTACCCCTGAGGCCTGTATAGCTAGGCCCAATTGTAATGATAGTCGAATATGAGTTCCTACCGTATGTCGATATTGTAATCTGTATCGGACCCTACCCGATCCTCGATACCTGGCTATCTATATATAGGGGCCAGGAGGGGACGGTGTAGGCCAGATTGAAAGCAAGCCAGGTTGAACACCCAAGTTTACTTTCGACACACACCTATTTCGACTAACTTTACCTTCGAGTTCATCCAACGCCCTATCTCCCCGATCCTAAGTCCTTCATCTAGGACATTTGTCGAGTTAACCCTCATCAATTGGCGCCGACCGTGGGGAACTTGGGCGTTGGAATCATGAATTCGACGGCTTTTTCGCTTTTAGCCAACAGCAGTACAGAAGTCGACGAAAATCAAGAGATGGAGTTGACAATCGGAAGCTTAAACATCCTCATCGGACCGTCGGGTTCATCTCGCCTTTCAGATCCGACGAAACAAGATCCTTCGGCAAGTGAGCCCAAAACAACAGCAATGATGGAATATTCTGAAGGCTCGTCCAGCAAAGTAAACTCGCCGGTCAGCCCAGAGGAAGTGCAAAAAGTAAAGATCGCAGAGGACAACGAAGAAAAGGAAAATTTTGACGCAGGAGTCCAACTCGAAGATCTCATGATCTGCCTCGACGATATTGCGGACAAGTCAACAGATACATGGAAGACAGGATTAGAGCTTTCTGAGAATAGTAACTCGATCTTCTCAAGCTTCAAGGGTAACATCGGCAAACAATGCCAGGTGCTCGCCATTATAGGAGATAATTAAGAAGAATTCGACGAAAACGACAATCCAGTACTAAACCCAGCAAATATCGACAGAGGAGCAAATCACCTAGCAGAAGGGCAAACACCAGAATCCCTCGCAACCAGGGAAAAAATTCGACTATTAGTCGACGAATGGAGGATAATAAGAGAAGCCGTAGAACACGACACGCCAATACCATCAAGTTCCAGCAAAGACTTGCATTTGGGGTATCATTACGCCCTAAGGCAGCAGGCCAAGCAATTAGCAAAGGAGAAAATAGAGATACAAAGAAGAAAAGATTCAGCCATTGCAGCTAGCGAAGCTGCTCGAAAAGCACGAAGCGACGCATCATATAGCAACGCAAGGAAAAATCGTCGACACGGCTCAAGGTACGATAACCTAGAGTACTCCGACAGGCAAACTATCTCCAAAAACCTCGACTCGTCCTTCTTATCAGTTGACGAGCAGGGGAATATCCTACCAAAAACCCCTGAAGCGGCATTAGTAGCAGCGCAAGCATATTTGCTTACAACTCGGCCAAGTCCAGGAGATCCCAGGGAACATATGCATAGAGCAGCATTGAACGGACTCAACATGGTGGGCCACAAGCTATTAGCAAAAGGAGAAGAAGCATATCACCACAAGGAAGTGCACAAGGCAAGGTCACCTCGCCGTCACAACAGTCCTCGGCGCAGAAGCAGCAAGCACCGATCTCGATCGCCATCACCGAAACAGCATGGTGGAACTCGAAGATCGCGATCACCAAACGAAAAACGCGACTATGAAGACAACGAGAAAGAGATGGGGGCATCGTGCTTTACCCGAAGGGTTCGCACTACTCTAGTTCCCAAGGGGTTCAAGTTACCTCACGATCAGCAAAAGTACGACGGGTCACAAGAACCACAATTGTGGCAATCAGATTATCTACAAGCAGTGCAAATACTAGGAGGAACAAAAGAAACAGCAATGCAAAGTTTACAACTACACCTCACCGGAGCAGCAAGGTCATGGTTGAGCAAACTAGAGAAAGAAACTATTGGAAGCTGGGAAGACCTCACAAAGCAATTCACAGGCAACTTTAGGTCGACATACAAACGGCCAGCATCAATAGAAGAAGTCAAAGCGTGCGTGCAGCAACGCGACGAAACACTGCGGGCGTACATCCAAAGATGGAGCCTTATCAAAAATTCGGCAGTCGAAGTTTCAGACGAAAGAGCAATAGATGCATTCATCATTGGATTAAGGCGAAGGGACCTAGTCGAAGAGATGGGCAGAATCAAGCCGAAAACAGTGTCAGACCTCATGGATGTAGCAAACAGATTTGCAGATGGAGAAGACGCATGCAACAACAAATGGACGCGATCCCGAGAAGATGATAGAAGAAATAGATATGGAAGTCAAAGGAGACGGTCCAGAAATTATGACAACTATGGCCCTCATAGCCAAGTCGCCGCAGGATACAAAGACAACAGCTACCAAGGAAGTGATCGAAGAAGTTCAGGATATCGAAGCTACGGAAAAGAGGACTATAAAAAATTCCCCGTAAGAGAATCCAGAGAATACAACCCCTCGCCAGAAGACATGCTCAACGGACCTTGTCATATACACTCAGCGTTCGTCGATGGGAAGCGAGTATCAAGGCATGCAATGAAAGAGTGCACAACATTCTTAAAATTTCAAGAGGCAGCACTAAACAAGCAAATTGAAGCAAGGTGACAAGGATTCGAAGGAAGCAACAACCCTCCGGCAAAGCAGCAAGGAAACAATGGAGCTCCTCAAGGACAAGACCAGCAAAACCAGGGACACGACGACAACGAAGGGTATGTTCCATCAAAAGGACACATCACAGCTATGATACAACTTGTACCCAAGTCGAACAAAGAAGAGAAGAGCATAACTCGACAAGTCAACCTAGTAGTCATCTCACCTCCAGCCACAACAGAGTATTTGCACTGGTCAGAACAACCGATAGAGTTCAATAGAGAAGACCACCCTATAACAGTACCTCGGCCGGGAAACGCGCCTTTGGTACTCAAAGCTCAAATCAGCACGTATGATGTCGACAGAATATTCATGGACGCAGGGAGTGGAATTAACCTGATATACGCAAAAACACTCCGAGCAATGCATATATCACTAGAATTCCTGAAGCCAACAGATTGTTCCTTCCATGTAATCGTGCCAGGAAGTGCCAATTACCCACTGGGTCGAATAGCACTCAATGTTTGCTTCGGCAACCGACAGAACTACAGAAGAGAAAAGCTAGACTTTGAAGTCATGGACTGGCCATCTCAATATCACGCGATCCTCGGACGACCCGCGTTTTCGCGATTCATGGCAGTACCTCACTATACATATTTGGTCCTTAAAATGCCAGGACCAAGAGGAATAATTACAGTGAAAGGAAGTTTTGAAGTCTCAGATCTCTGCGACAGGGAGTTCCACAAGATGGCGCAAAACTTCGGCATGATAGCCAACTACACAGAGAAGGCAAAAAGCATGACTATAGAAGGCGTCAAACCACTCGAAGGACACGATGCGAAGCCAGAGATGAAGAAACCGCGAGTAGGAGCATCAGGAGAGGACAAAAATATAGGAGAAGAGGAGAAAGCTACGACAGCATAAGCATCAAAAGCACAATAGAGTAGAAAAATAAGGCTGTAAAAGCCACGAGTTATACCAGGGGCAATGCCCTCTAGATCCAGAACACGGGCCATAGGCCGGATCTTTTGGGTCACCCCATGTATCTTACATTATAAATATAATGAAGACAAAATGTTCCTCATATTCGAGTTTACGAGTCTTTCAAAGAGAAAATGCGGCAAACGCACGAGTCATACAATAACGCTCTGAGAACAAATTTTCGTCATGAAGTCGCGAAATAAAATACTCTCGCGTTACACACATACAAAAATATATTACAACATCGGGTTGTCAGAATCATCTACACCTAAAGGGTCTAAGTAGTGAAACTCGCGGAAAAACGCGGAGTCTTCTTGCAACAACCTGGCTATAATTTGTCGGGCGGGCTGCAAGGTACTCTCTAAGTGTACTCGAAGGTTTGCCCCACCAGGAGGATAGCTCAGCGACATAGAACTATAATTGAGTCTTGGCTGCCATTTGCATATCCACCCAAGAGCAAAATTGGCAACTGCCACTAGGTTCAGTTCTATCAACCGATGAATTCTCTGGCTAGATCTGAAAGTGTCAAGGAGAAGTGGGAAAGTAGCAGGCAGAGGATTGCGAGGAAGCATGACCGAGTGCATAGTAACGAGAGCTCTCCTACAGCCATCCACTGCCTCGCCAATATGCTGGGCACAGTCCTGAAGCAATACAATAGCGCTTCGGCGTCGAGGATCCGACCATAAATTTTCAACACATGCGGACATCTTTTCTAGAGCCGCACTTCGCTCGGTAACCCGACGATCTTCAGCAGCGAAATCCAAGCAAGTGCATATAAGGGCAAAGGATATCATAAAGTAACAGTAGAGCAAAAAGCAAAGAAAGTAAGTTAAGAGGAAACTTACATCGCAACATCTCACAGGCGGATTCGACGATACCAAGAATAAAAGAATTGCATTCTTCGTGATGCAAAATCTTTGCCGTCAAGCTGGACACTTCATCATCAAGAATCGATACCTGCTTCGTCAGGGCAGAAGTTTTGCTAGCGTTATCAAACGCCATCTGAGCTTGGCGTTTGGCTGAAGTCAAGCGAACCTCAAGGTCAGAAATCCTTGAAGAATATTCTGCGCATTGATCGCATCGACTAGGAGGCGATGGAATCCTCGAATTGGACGTATTGACAGAGAAAGGAGCAGGCCCGCAAGTCAAAGGGTCATCGACATGCGTCAACTGAAAACGAAAGAAGAGGAAGAAGAAACATTTCAGAAAAGTAGCGCAGGACTTCATAAGAAGATATATTTACATGAGATCACAACCCTATGACTAAAGTTCTCGGGTTGCGCGCAACTAAAAGTCTTTACATTCAAAAAGGAGAAACTTGAAAATACAAAAGAGCCGAGTCTACGCCACCTCAGCATTTTGCTCCGTGGCAGAAGAGGGCACGGCAGATTCCTCGCCAGAAGTCGATGGCGGCACTAGATCTTCCACCGCTGGAGGAGGTGCAGCAGATGCCGCAGAGGATGCCGAAGGGGAAATAAGCGTCACCAATGAAGGTGCCAACTTCTTCGCCTTCTCAAAAAAAGCCTTCATCTCGTCGCGGGTGCGGCCATGGGGAGTGCTCACCCTCTCCCAGTCGAAGTCCGTACCATGCGCAAGGGACAGTGCGATAGCACCCTCGGCGCCACGCTTAATAGAAAGCCCTTTCAGCTGGAGGGTGGGGTCTTCAGTTGTATCGAAGGACTTGGCAAGATTACTCAAGTCATCCTTCAGAACTGCTGCCCTTTTCTTCGGCCACAACCCGACAAACAGTCGTGATAGAACGCGGTTAACTAACTCGAAAGTTTCCTGGATAGATATCCAGTTCTCCTCGAGTAAGTTAACCGTAGTCATCAGAGAGTCATCGTTCGGTTGCAGGGCCGACGGAGATACCCCGGTAAATCCTGCATGACACAAAGAAGGTAGAAAAAGGGAAAAAAGGAGGAAGATGTCAGCACGTACAACAGCGCAACAGAGGTCGAAAATAGGAGACAAGGCGAAACACTTACTTTCAGCAGCAGCGGACATTGTGTGGAGACACTCCGCCACAGCTTGGTCTCGCTGGGCATGAACCTTGTTGGCATCAGCTAAAGCTTTTTCAGCTTTCTTCGCCTTACCAAGCGCAGATTTCTGCGACTTCTCAGCATTTGCCTTGGCAGTGGCCGCAGCATCGTAAGCTTTCTGTGAGGCACGGAGCTCCGCCTCCAGCGACGCAATCCGAGCGTTAGCCGTCGCCAGAGCAACTACAGAAGAAGAGGCAAGCATGTCAGATAAGAGCAAAGTATAAGTACAAGGAAAAAGTTGTGACTAGACGTCAAAAGTGCACCTTCGGACGCTTTCGCAACCCTCAGGTACCCAGCACATTCCGTGCCTAAGGCGACAAATCTCTTCAATAATGCCTACGAGAAAGGAAGTGTAACAGCACAAGTATATGAAAAGGAAAGACAAGAAAAGGAAAAGCAAGAGGAGTCGCTCACATCGTCGGGAGAACCCGTCGATGCATGGGCCTCAAGAGAAACGTCGGGTTCCTTGGCCTTCTTTGAGCGTTTGTTGCTTCGAGTTTCCGGAACCTTCTTGACAGAAGCCCTGGTGACCCTCGGTGCGGCAACTGGCTCAGGGGGCTCGGCAGCGGTCATTGGCGACATCAAAGGAGCAGCTGAATCATCTTTTGGTGGCTCTTTGTCAACTCTGTAAAGAAGAAAGTATGTTATATGCCATACTACAGAAATAAAACAAGAATAATGCAAATGAAGAACTCAAATACAATACTTACGACGCCAGGAGGTCGAAGAGATCCATATCTTCTGTCAAGACAGGAGATTTCTCCACAACTGTTTGTTGCAAAGAGGAACTCGAAGAAGCAAATTCGTCGACTCATTTCCTCTTCTTGTCCAAGCCAGTGTCTTCAGGCTGCACAGGAGGAAGCGATGTCGACGAACTAGTATGCTCTTCTGATTCTTCGGCATCATCTCCGTCCTGATTATCATCAGCCTCGGGGGCTTCAGATACAGACCTGGCAAGATCAGTCGGAAGGGGCCCTGCCTCTGGAAGAGGGGGGCGTGAGAGGAGAAGTTGGTGTCCCTGCACGCGAAGGCGTTATTAGAGTGAGTAAGCAAAAAGACAACATAGTTTGAGAAACACGAAAATCGACAACAAGAAGCCATGAAGTAAGCAGATATATACCTCAGGAAGAGGATGTACGGAGTCAAAGAAATCAGCAGTCAAATCAGCAACTGCATGATCCTTGGTGAGCTTAGTGAGACTCCTGACCCGCTTGTCGACATCTTCTTTCGATATTAGATCTTCAGAGACGCGGGTAGGATCTTCCAAGCCAGAGTAACTCCAAAATTTGGTAAGGCGGTGTTGTAAGGGTTGGACTCGACGTTGAATGAAAAACGCCATAAGTTGAATACCCGACAAAGCGCCTCCTTGACCTCCTTTTAAAGCTTAGATGCGAGAAAGAAGAGGAAGAATTTGTTCGACTTCCGCATCTGAGGGGAGCATATCCCACGACGCCAATTTCTTTACCTCCTGGGAAGCATCAAAAGGAGGTAGGCCGTATTCATCTTCAGGAGAGGATTTGCGGTCCTTGATATAGAACCACTTGGTCCTCCACCCTTGGACAGATTCGGCCATAGAAAATTCAAAGTATTGTGCTTCAGGGCGCACAGAAACAACGGCTCTGCCCAGTTCGGGTTTTCTAGCCAACGCAACATTGGGGCGGAGCCAAAAGATTGACCTCCAGAGAAGAAAGTGGGGCTCAATGCCCAAGAATGACTCGCAAAGAGTCACGAAACACGCAATGTGCAGAAGAGAGTTAGGTGTGAGCTGGTGAAGCTGCACATTACCCGATAACCACTTGGGGGCTTCGGGATCCGCTCCGTGCTTTGAAACTTGATCGAATCTTGGGCAGAGATGAGGCCGTCCGTCCGGGCCTTCTCTACCTCCTTCTCCGAGATGGCAGAGGTTACCCAGCTGGTCGTAGCATTTGATTTTCCCTTGGCCATGGCGTTCTTGCTCGCTAGGTGCTTCACGCGCATCTATCAGATCTATGCCTGGGGGCTACGCACGAAAGGAGAAGGAAGCAAGAGCGACAATGGCGGCGGTGGCGGAGAGAAAGAGCTGGTAAACAGTAAGATTCCCCACGATCCCCCTTATATATCTTCTAGGAGAAGGATCGTGGGCTGAGACGTGGCGCAAAGATAGGAAACGGTAAGCCCACTAATGGTCAAAAGTTAAGAAATTTACAGTACTACCCATGCAACGGTTCGCAATGGTACAGAGTGACGTACTCATTGATGTCATAAAGAAGATAATATAAGAAAGAAGAAAAGATGGCGCCGACAAGTGCAAAATAGGTGCACAAGACTATATACGAAGGAGTTTCAATTATAGCCATGGGGGCTACTATTTTCAAGAATGGTGAATACAACTTCTCTCTGAAGTAGTGGATTAGTATTCGACGACAAGATGTTCTTAAAAGTATCTCGAAGTTGAAGTATCTCAAGTTTAAGTATGATGGACTACGCTATATTTTGAGCCTATACTCGAAAAAGTCTTTTTCGACTATAGCCTCAGGGGCTACTCCCATCGGGAGCGCTGAGCGCGCACCCGACGATATTTCTTGGTAAAGCATTAGAGCTAGAGAAGTGTAGGAGTGTTACTCCCATCGGGAGCAAGTTTTATGGTTATAGAAACCCAAATATTTTCAGTCAAAATTTGACTGCGACATGAGATTCTCGAGTTGCGTTATCGCAACGCGACTCGAATGCCGTGACTTGTCACGAAGGTAAGACCCCGGGATCCGTCCTGTGTGGCCTGGTAAACGCACATGGATGCGCTCTGCTGGTATGTATCCGTGTCTACGACGCGAAGAAAATCCTGGTGGACGCACTGGGTACTCTGAGAATCACTGGGATTCATTCTTTGTAAGTCCTAAATGCGGCAAAAGAGTGGGTTTGACCGGTATCCCGAATTTAAGTCCAAGGGGATTGAATTTGAAGTAGGTGACAAGTATCTGTTCCGGCAGTTAACTGACCTCTTGATCCGTCAGAGTTGTCAGGCTTGTTCATCAAGACCCCTTGCGAGCAAATTATCATGAATATAAGTCGAAAGACCAAGTCGAAGATTTGAAGATAAGAAGAAGTCGAAGAATTGATCAAGTTGAAGATTTAAAGATTAGAGATTCAACCCGAATCTGCAATTCTGGTAGAATCTCAGGGGCTACTGACAAGGGTATAGTTAATAGAGCCTGTTAGTTGAGTACCCCTGAGGCCCGTATAGCTAGGCCCAATTGTAATGATAGTCGAATATGAGTTCCTACCGTATGTCGATATTGTAATTTGTATCGGACCCTACCCGATCCTCGAGACCTGGCCATCTATATATAGGGGCCAGGAGGGGACGGTGTAGGCCAGATTGAAAGCAAGCCAGGTTGAACATCCAAGTTTACTTTTGACACACACCTATTTCGACTAACTTTACCTTCGAGTTCATCCAACGCCCTATCTCCCCGATCCTAAGTCCTTCATCTAGGACATTTGTCGAGTTAACCCTCGTCACTGGGTAAACAAATTACAGTTAGGCAATTGATAGAATAAAGATAAACGTGATATGTCAAGAAGATCACTATGAGATTTACTCTGGGCATTACAACAAAATACATAGACCGCCATCCAACTGCATCTATGACTAATAATCCACTCACGGGGATATCGTCCGAACACCCCATGAGTATTAAGTTGCGAACAACGGATAATTGCATTAAGCAAAGTGTGTAATGTAAACAAAGCATATGCCCTTGAGCATATGAATGTTGTTTTCTCCCTAGTAGCAACAGCACATCTACAACCTTAGAGGTTTCTGTCACTCCCCCAGGTTAAATAGAGGCATGAACCCACTATCGAGCATAAATACCCCCTCTTGGAGTCACTAGCAACTACTCGGCCAAGATAGCTACTAACAACGGAGAGCATGCAAGATCATAAACAACATAGAGATAACAAAAGATAATATTCAGTACAGCAACTCAATCATAATCACCAATATTCATCGGATCCCAACAAACCAAACATGTAGAATTACATAATGGTGATCTCAATCATGTAGGGCAGCTCATGAGATCTAAACATGAAGCACATGGTGGAGAAGACAACCATCTAGCTACTGCTATGGACCCACAGTCCAAGGTAGACTACTCACTCATCGCTCCGAAGGCAAGCATGGCGATGAAGAAGACCTCCGGTGGCGATTCCCCTCTCCGGCAGGGTGCCGGGAAGAGCTTCTAGACCCTCCCGATCTTCGGGTCGACGGCGGCAGCGGATCGCGATGTGTTCTGGAAAAGTGATCGGGTACTTAGGTTTTTTTTTCGTTGGGGGGTCTTTATAGGCGAAGGGGCGATGTTAGAGGAGGGACCAGGTGCCCTCACGCCAGGGTGGCGCGGCCTAGGCCCTGGCCGTGCCAGCCCTGTGTGTGGGGCCCTGGTGGCCCCCCTCCTACTCTCCTTCGGATCTCTGGAAGCTTCCGGGTAAAATAAGACTTCAGGAACTTGTTTCGTCCAATTCCGAGAATATTTCCTGTGTATCACTTCTGAAACACAAAAACAGCAGAAAACAAGGAACTGGCACTGTGGCAACTTGTTAATAGGTTAGTTCCGGAAAATGCATAAAAGTGCCACAAAGTGTAACGAAACAGTAGGCAAATGGTCTAAAAACAAGCGTGGAGCATCAAAAATTATAGATACGTTGAACACGTATCACGTAGGTGAAGATCTGGTGTCTTGATGAAGCTTGCGAAGAAGTTCTTCCAGGATCGCCACCGCCGCCAGGTCCTTAGTCTTGAGCATGGGACGCCATTGCTGCAAAAATAGAGAAGTTTTGAGCACACAGTCAGCCGGCTGATTAGGAAAGGACTGTTCCATAGCAATTTTATTGTGAATGTGCCAGAGCGCCCAGCTCTAAGCCGCAAAAAGAATCCACACAGCCCTCCCATGACTTGGAGAAAGCTCTGAAATAATACGAAAAAACTGAGCAAATGATGTGGGGTTCCAATTAACTTGAAGCATTGCTCTAACCCCACTCCACATAAAAGCAGCAAAGGCACAGGAGAAGAAGATATGATCAGTCGATTCGACCTGACCACACATCACACACAACCCATCAGTTGGACCACATCTATGGTTAATTTGTTCACTGCTGGGGAGGCGATTGATAGCAAGCTGCCAAGTAAAGATCTTAATTTTCAAGGGGAGGCACGCCTTCCAAATAAATTTTGCGCAGGGCCAGGCCGCACCCTGGAGATAGTTATACATAGAGCTAACTGAAAACTGCCCCGAGGGCTCAAGGGCCCAGGACACCCTGTCCTGCCCAGCAGAGAGATTGCAGGAGGCCAGATCATCCCTGAGAGCATCCCAACGCTCAAGGTCAGCCGGGTTCAGAGAGCGACGGAATGGGATATTCAGCTGGGGGGACTCAAGGGCCTGATTAACTGAAATCACTTGATCGCTACAGATAGAAAATAAGCTGGGGAACTTAGTAGCTAAGGGTTCAGCACCCCTCCACCGGTCAAGCCAAAACCTAGTGCCACGGCCATTCTGAATATGAAAAATAGCTCCTAATCTAAAAAGGTGCTTAATCTTAAGAATGCTTTGCCAGAACTGAGAGCCACCCTGGCCCCCAGAGCTGAACAGAGAAATAGAGTGTGGGTATTTTGCAGCTAAGAGTTTGAACCAGAGAGAATTATGATTAGCAGGTTGTAGAATCCTCCACACCCATTTTAACATTAGGGCAAGGTTCGTAGCTCTGGTGTTGGTCAGACCTAGGCCCCCCGGGATCTGCGGAACACAGCAATCCTCCCACCGAAGCCAATGGTACTTCCTCTTTTCCCCCACCCCTTCCCAGAAGAATCTAGCTAACACTTTGTCCAAAGCAGCGTGGGTTCCTTCAGCCAGCTAAAACAGCCCCATACAGTGAGAAGGGAGGCTGGCCAGAGATGCCTTGGTCAAGATGTGACAAGCAGCAGTTGAGGAGTATCTTCCCTGCTAGGGATCAACTCTGTGGCCAACCGTTTCCACCAAATAGTTCATATCCGCAATAGTAAGCTTCCTATCAGCTATAGGAAAGCCTAGGTAAGACAGAGGGAACCTACCCTCCTTACAGTTAAACATATGCGCAACCCTAGCTTGCTCAAATTGCGACACCCCCGTCACAATCACTTCTGACTTGGAAAAGTTAATTTTTTGACCGGAAAAAATTTCAAAGCAAATCAGAATAAACTTAAGGTTAGCAGTTGCTGAATCATCCAGCTCGATCTGGCTCCTTGCATGGACTGCACGTAGCCGCCGCCACGATTATCGATCGAATCGATGGATCGCCTGGATCAGGTGAGCGTGGTAAGGCACCGGGCCTTATTGCGAGCACCATGTGCGGCAGGCCCATGCAAGCCCATGCCTCGTACGCGTGCGTGCCAGAGGCCAGCTCCTGGCCCCTCTGATCGGTTCTGATCGAGCGAGCCAGCGAGTCCTGGCGGCTGCACACCTTTTTTTCTTTGCTTCCTTTTTTTCTTTCAAATAAATAGCATTCAATATTTATTAATTCATGTAATTAATAAACATTATTCTTTCTTCAGAATAATTTTGTAACTCTTCGAAACCAATTCCATAAATCCTGAAACTACCCTAGCGTTGATTTGTGTTAAGTGTGTGACCCTATGGGTTTGAGAATATGCGAACATGATCTCCATTAATAATCAATAGCGGGATCTGCAAATCCATATTGACTCCCACGCACTCAGCGATGATCATATCAGATGAACCACGATGTCAGGATTCAATCAATAACATATTTGTATTCCCTTTGTCTCGCGATATTTTACTCGTCCGTTATTCGATCGTCGGTATCGGCATACCTAGTTCAGTCTCGTTCATAGCAAGTACTTTACTCATCTGTAATCTGATATCACTTTGTGATTAACTCCTTATCCACGTGCTTGCAAGCGGTGTTGATATCGATTAACAAGTGGGCCCGAAGTATATCTCTCTGACTCGGGAGGGACAAATTCCATCTCGATACATACAACCCAACAAGTACTTTCTGATTACCTGAGAGACACATTTATGATCACCCTTTCATAGGATAACGTTTGATGACCTCAAAGCTCTCTTCCGGTACTAGGGAGTTGCATTATCTCATGGTTTAAGGAATACAATACATGACATAGGAAAAAACTTCGCAAAGATGAACACAATGACACAATATAATTGCTATACTTTATTTGGGTCTGTCCATCACATCATTCTCCTAATAATATGACCTCATTATTAATTGATAACTCATGTCTATGGTTAGGAAACCTTAACCATCATTAATCAATGAACTAGTCCATAGAGGCGTACTAGGGACATGGTGTTATTCATAAACTGCACAAATATTAATGTTTCCGCTTAATACAATTCTAGCATAGAATATAAACATTATCATGTACAAGAATTATAATAGTAACATCTTTATTATTGCCTCTAGGGCATAATTCCAATATTTATATGTTTGACCTCTTATAGAGTTGGAAGTCTTATGCCCGATGCATGCAAAATTCATGCATGAACTTTGTAGTTTATTTATGCATATTCCAACATATTAAGATGTTATTACTTGTTATAATCATGTTTTACATTGATTCATGGTAATTTTTCCATCGATCCCCTTATTTTGGTTATAACTCTACAAAACAGTAAAATACTGTTTTGTGTATTTTGACGTTTCAGGAAGCTTCCCAAACTCAAATTGACCTAGGATTTTTCGGGCATTAATATTTTATCATGTGAACCTTCTGGAGCACAAGAAGTCAACAAGGAGGGCCACGAGGGCCAAAAGAGCACTTGTGGCGCGGGCCCTAGGCCAGGTCGCGCCATAGGCACCGTTTGGCCATCGAGGCTCCAATGCCATATATCTTCATCTCATACTCCTCAGCTTGACCTAAAACGACTATATAAAGACCCCCCCCCCCAAGGTATTTCCTCGAGGCGGCGGCAGAGAAATACAATGCATAGAAATAGAGGTTGTTCCAGCAAAGATTGGAGGGGGAAACACCGCTGGAGTCGCCCCCGGTCGCTTCTCCAAACTCTCCAACATCACCACCATTGACACCTCCATGAGAGGGAGTTGTCCACCTCTGGAGTATGGGTTTGTGGCAGTACCTTGTTCTATTTCTCTCTTATGCTTTGATGTTTAGATGCCATATGAGCTACCCAACATGATTATGGAACATATTATGTAATTCCTATGTGGTGGATCTTTATTTTATTGGATGATCTATGAGATGTGATATTTTATTGTGTTCTTGATGTGAGTAGATGCGTTTGTTACCTCATTCTTTATTACTTGTTTGGATCCAACATGTATGCGAGAACATGAGAGGGGGATGGTGTGCATTAGATGAAGTAACTAGGTAGTATTAGTGGATAGTGAACAGGATTCATGATCTGCTATGGTGTATTGCCAATCCACAGTTACCTCACTAGGGATAAAGAGAATGCATGTGCTATAATTTCTTAGTGACAGCTGAGAATTCCAAGCGATATTCATAGACAATGTTCTATCGTAATATGTCCAAGTGGTAGCATATTTGATATTCAACATCATGTCAAAGTACATAAGGCTATACTCTGTTAATTCTTAATACTAATTGCTTGAAGTGTATTACCTTTTATGATCATTACGCATTCCTATTCAATGCTGTTATAGACAGTCTATGCGAGAGGTAGAGATGATCGGAAAACAATTCACCTGAGCTAATAGACTCTCTGATCCCACATATGGAAAGCTTGATAGGGTTCTAATGGATGCTGACACGGAATCTAAATTCCCATTGGTCTTCCACTACAAGGAAACTAGGTCATGTGTGGTGCATATATTTGGGTATTCTGTGGCACATATGGGATGATGCGCCATACCTCGCCACTAAATTCTTTTCTCTGACGCATTCTGTCGTATGCGCCACAAAGTCTTCATAATTCCCTGGCACATCCAACCAATATGCGCCACAGAATATAATGCGCCACAGAAACATATAAATATGCGCCACAGAAATACGTTACAGCACAATAAATTGCTTTCTTGGTACAAATACAGGTATATTATAAGATTTATACCGTCATTATATAGGATATATACACATCAACACAAATAATAATGCATTTCACATGTCATATGAAAACAGAGATACTATAAATACCAGTCTATGTCACTAGATTACTTAGAGCCCGAGATATACATAGTGACAAGTGCCAAATTATTACAGAAGTGTTGGTATAAAGTTGATCATCTCGCATTAAAAAAAGCGGTCACTGCCTAAACTAGAATCAAATAGAGTACACCCGCGACCGCGATGACCATGAGCAAATGCGAGAGCACGACCAAGGTCTTCATCCGGTCACCAGTAATCAGAATCATGGTGAACACTCAGCAGGTATCCGATATCAATGGTGTCTGAAAATTGATTTCAGTTCAAGAAACAAGACATGGAACGCAGCTTACTGGGCCTGTATCTATATGGACCATCATTCCTCATTTCTTCCCCCTCTCCTTACATTGAAAAAAATGGTTTTGCTAGATTGAGAAATAGCTTATGGCTCAGTAGAATTTTAGACTATTAGATTTGCATCGTGATTCGTGCAATTGAGTTGCAAGTTGAGTTGCAACTGAGATTTTTTCAGTTGCAACTAGCAACCATACATCAGGACCGTTAGATTGCTTCGTAATTCATGCTAATAGTGAGTTGCAATATGAGTTGCAACTGAGATATAATGATGTTATTCTACTGAGCCATAAGCTATTGCTCAGTAGACTGAGTCCTAGACACACCCGAAAAAAAACATTCTTTCTCCTCTCATCTGCTACTGTGTCCAGCCGAGCAGGAGAGCCGCCGTCCCTGCGGCTGCCGCCGCGGCCGCGCGCTCGTACGCAGGAGCCACTCAGCTGGATGGAAGTTCTCCACACCTCATCGGCCGTGCGTCCGGCGGCGTGGCCAACTAGAAACGTGACGCCGCCAACGACCAACCTCAAATGCGCCCGGCGGCCGCGACGTCGTCAACGTTCTGCCGCGACGGAGACGCGCCGGACCACCTCGTCTTCAATCCGAACCTCTTGTCTCTGTAATCGCCACCGGGTCAGCTCGCTCGCCCGCCAGGTGCTTGTGGTTATTCCCATCCGATCCTCTTGGTTTGCCAATACTATCCTGTTGGCCCCATTAGGCTGGTGCCAACGCGGGCGATAGGCGGGGCGATATCGCCCGCGCCGGGGCGAGAGGCAGGCGAGAGCGGGGCGGGAGGGCAGCGGCGGGCGCCGGCTCTGTCGCCCGCGCTGGCAGGGCAGGAGCGGGCGAGAGGGGGGCGGGAGCGGGGCGACGCGCTGGCGCGGTGGGGCGATAGGCGGGGCGAGACGAGAGGGGGTAACGGCTAGCTGACGTGGCGCGATCTGATTCGTCCACGTCAGCTAGCCGTTGGGGTAACCGATCAACCGCCGACATGGACGAAGCAGAAAAGCGCAAACATGTGAAGGCCATCAAGATGGTGGAAAAAGAGCTTGGTCTGGAAGATGATGACGACGAGGAGAAGGAGGAGGAGGAAGAGGATTAGAATTTATTTTTTATTTATTATGTAATTTTTAAAATTTATTATGCAATTTTATTAATTATTATGTAATCGGTAACATTTTGAGTTGAATAAAATAATTTTCTTGCATTATTTTGAATGTCTAAAAAAAATCGAGTGAAATAACTTAATCTGAAAAAGAAATGGTGATGTGGACGAGAGAGAAGTGAGAGTGGCACTATAGCCCGTGCACTGGCACCGTGGGGTGAGAGTGGGGTGAGAGTGGGGTGAGAGTGAGGGTAAAAGCTGACGTGGCGAGGCTATAGTGGGGTGATGCATTGGTACCAGCCTTACCCGGCCCTGCAATATCCTGCCTGCTTGCACCGGTGAGTCCTAGGCTCCTAGCTCGTGTCAGCTTGCTAAATAAGATATGTGTTCTATGCTTGCTGAGGTGGAGGTGGTTTTTGATGCCGGGCGTGTGGGTGGAGATGCTCTGGACCTCTGGTTTATTGTTCACTTTGTAAACGTGGAAATGCAACACTCTGGTTTGATGCAAATAATCAGCCTGCTAAGGCCGGGTTTAAGGAATCGAGGTGTGTATTTGTCCTAGTCAAGTAAAGTCTGATCAAGTCTTGCCACGGATGGCTTCAATCTTTAGCAACAGCCACTGAAACGCGTGTGTCTGCGTCTGTGCGTGCAGGTGCTCAAGAGACAGAAAGCACCGGTCTCTGGAGTGCTGCTCAATCCTGAGTTTGGTGACCGTCAGGAACAAAGTAGATTGAAGGGAATTGCTGTAGCATCAAGTAATGGTTCAGATTCATAGAAAAGCAGAAGGCAGAGAAGAGAGCATCAATCACGAGCAAGGGAAGAATAGTAAGTACCATAGACACGCAAGGCACACTGGCACAGCAACGTCAAAAGCAACATTGCACTCCCTTCCATTCAGAACCTAGCTAGCCTTCATTGATCCCAGAGAAATAAAAACTATTCCAACGTGCTCCAAGCGGACGAGGAAGCAAAGCACTGAATGCATGACTCTCTCAGGTGCCGTGGGGTGGTGGGAGGAGTGGCAGCTGCGCATCCTCGTCCTCGCCAGCATCTTCATCCAGTACGTCCTCTTCTTCTCTCTATGGATGCGTAGACGTCCTAGCAGGTTGAGAATGCTGGCGTGGATCGCGTACATAGGTGGCGATGCCTTAGCGATCTACGCCCTTGCCACACTCTTCAACCGCCAGAAGCAGAGTTGGGATGGGGAGAACAGCGCTCTGGAGGTCCTATGGGCGCATGTCCTCCTCATCCATCTCGGCGACCAGCCATTCATAAGTGCCTACAGCCTCGAAGACAACGAGCTATGGAAACGGCATACCATAACCGTGGTGTCTCAGATTACGGTTGCCTTGTATGTCTTTTGCAAGTGGTGGTCCGGTGAGAAGATGCTGCTGGCGACAGCGATCTTGCTCTTTGTTCTTGGCATCATCAAATTCGTCCAGAAGCCATGGGCTCTCAGGAATGCCAGCTTTAACAGCATACAGACCTCCAGCACCGTGTCCGTGTTGGCATTGGCACAAAGAGAAGAGCACATATACTCACTTGAAGAATATGTACAAGCAGCAAGGAAGTGTGTTCTGCAAAAGGGTTACCGTCAATATGGGGAATACGAGAGCGATTATATGTTCGCCGACCTGTCTGCACCATACTCTTTTCGGATTGCAGAGCTACCATCTTTCTTGATGCTTCCAGATAAGCCCGCATACAGTTTGCTGCAGGAGTGCCTCGGAGATACATTTGATAAACTGTACACCGGATCAGGAACTGGCAACAAAGTCTTCTTGTTCTTGCTTCCGTTCCTGGCCTTGGCTTCTATGGTGCTCTTTGCCACGAGCCACAAGGATGGTCAGAGTGAGAAGGATATCATGGTGACGTACATCCTATTCGGTTGCACTACCTTTCTGGAGTTCATATTTCCCTGCTTGGGTATCTGCTGGTTCATTATTCCAGGGGGCGAGAGTTTCCTTGACCAGTCTGTTGAGTGGGAAAGCACGGTTTTCCAGTCCAACCTCATCTCCTTCTGTGTTCGCAAGAAGAAGCCAACATGCCTGATGCAGCTTGCTACCTTCAACTTTCTAAGGGAGTTTATTAACCAGCATTGGTATATTAAAAACGAACCTATAGCTTTCCAGATTACAGAGGTGGTTCGCCAACACTTGGAAGATGGTTGGAAGAAGTACATACACGATGCTGCAAGTTACAGGAGATTCAGCGAGCTCCGAGGCCAGTGGGCTGTAAGGAGGCACCATCAGCTAGGATGGAGTTTGAAGATGCCATACGATGAGAGCGTCCTCATCTGGCACATTGCCACAGACCTCTGCTTTTATCACCCCAACACAGGCCCTCAAGGAGAAGCCACTCAACGCAGCAGGGAGGTATCCAACTATATGGTCTACCTGCTTCTCATCCATCCTGAGATGCTAATGCCTGGCACCAGATCAGATCTCTTTACCACGGATCAAGTCTTGCCACGGATGGCTTCAATCTTTAGCAACAGCCACTGAAACAAATTGAGCAGCGTGTGTCTGCGTCTGTGCGTGCAGGTGCTCTAGAGACAGAAAGCACCGGTCTCTGGAGTGCTGCTCAATCCTGAGTTTGGTGACCTTGAGGAACAAAGAAGATTGAAGGGAATTGCTGTAGCATCAAGTAATGGTTCAGATTCTTAGAAAAGCAAAAGGCAGAGAAGAGAGCATCAATCACGAGCAGGGGAAGAATAGTAAGTACCATAGACACGCAAGGCACACTGGCACAGCAACGTCAAAAGCAACATTGCACTCCCTTCCATTCAGAACCTAGCTAGCCTTCATTAGGGAACGATTCAGTCTCTTCTTTGATCCCAGAGAAATAAAAACTACTCCAACGTGCTCCAAGCGGACGAGGAAGCAAAGCACTGGATGCATGAGTCTCTCAGGTGCCGTGGGGTGGTGGGAGGAGTGGCAGCTGTGCATCCTCGTCCTCGCCAGCATCTTCATGCAGTACGTCCTCTCCTTTTCTATATGGATGCGTAAACGTCCTAGCAGGTTTAGAGTGCTGGTGTGGATCGCCTACATAGGTGGCGATGCTATGAAGTGGGTATCTGCTTGGGTATCTGCTGGTTAATTATTCCAGGGGGTGACAGTTTTGTTGACCAGTCTATGAAGTGGGAAAGCACGGTTTTCCAGTCCCACCTCATCTCCTTCTGTGTTCGCAAGAAGAAGCCAACATGCCTGATGCAGCTTGCTACCTTCAACTTTCTAGGGGAGTTTATTAACCAGCATTGGTATATTAAACACGAACCTATAGCTTTCCAGATTATAGAGGTGGTTCGCCAACACTTGGAAGATGGTTGGAAGAAGTACATACACGATGCTGCAAGTTACAGGAGATTCAGCGAGCTCCGAGGCCAATGGGCTGTAAGGAGGCACCATCAGCTAGGATGGAGTTTGAAGATGCCATACGATGAGAGCGTCCTCATCTGGCACATTGCCACAGACCTCTGCTTTTATCACCCCAACACAGGCCCTCAAGGAGAAGCCACTCAACGCAGCAGGGAGGTATCCAACTACATGGTCTACCTGCTTCTCATCCGTCCTGAGATGCTAATGCCTGGCACCAGATCAGATCTCTTTACCATGGTCAGCACCAACATTATGAAAAATTGCAAGGGACTGTTCGACAAAGAAGAAATGCTTGTGCAGGAAATTCTTAACATGCCGATGCAACCATGTGCAACTAATATAGTGTCTGATGCATGCAACCTCGCCAAAGCACTGATGGATTTGGGAGATGAAAAGGAGAGGTGGACTGTGATCCAAGGAGTGTGGATGGAGATGCTTTGCTATTCCGCCAGCAGATGCAGGGGCTACCTGCACGCCAAGAGCCTGGGTGAAGGTGGGGAGTTCCTCTCTACAGTCTGGCTTCTTTGGTCGTTCATGGGGATGGAGACCTTGGTGGACAGGCATCAGAAGTCAGAGCCTCCTCAAGAGGAGGAAGAAGAAGTATAAGCAGCATCGACGACTTCTCATTCCCAAGGCAAAGCCGGTTGATCTGAAGATAACTTCAGCCCAGTCTGAGAGATGACGCCTATGGAAATTATTGATCCCAAGTTTGATTTGTTTCATCGGGCCAAATCATGTTTACTTCCTTTGCATCATACAGATTTAATCAGTTTTAGTTTTACTATTGATGTGAGTGTGCTATTGTGTAATTTTTCTGTCAGTTTTAATCATACAAAAAGTGATGCTGGTTTTGCTGCCTGCTTCTGTAAATGGTTCAATCAAACACATTCCTGCACTATCCGTTCTGGGGAAGTGGAGATTCTTCCACGTCTTGTTCTAATATACTGCGTCTCCCATCAAGTTGCTAAAAATACAAATTTGAACATTTTGGTTACCCTGTTAATGTAATCCTATTATCGTATCCAGCCAATAGTCAACACTTCGGTCTTGTTTCTCTTGTGTATTTATCATCAGTGCTGTTGTAATGTTGGCCCATCTCAAAATACGGAGAACTGAATTATGCCTGGGGCTTGCGATTTCTTCACATTCCGGATGTAGCGCAGACCTTGTCCAGGAAGGAGTTGCTGCTGGCTAATGTTCTTGCCAGACACAAACAAGTACTAGTAGTACTCCGTATGTGGAACAAGATACTTCCATATACGGCCTTAGAAATTATCTCATGGAGATCATCTTGTGTCTGCTTTACCAATTCTATATGCAGCTCCATCAATTTGTTTTATGATGTGCAGTATGGCGTGCTGCTATATTTGCAGCTGTTTGCGGGTGGTGGCGTGGCGCAACCTCAGATGCAGTGCAAGAATGGATTAAAACAATTTAATGGCTGCATGTTACATGTTTATCTTTGGTATAAGAATGATTTTTTTGTGGGATTGTCATTTCATCAGTTGATTACCCTTTCATTTTGATTAATCAACATTTTGGTTTTGCTTTGACCTGAAGAAATAAAAGTTTAGCAGTTATTTGCATAAAAAAACTAACACCATCATCACGGAATGACCAAACCGCTTGCGTTTGGCAACTTTATGACCCAGAATTCACGATTTGCAAGTTCATGACCAAAACACACATTGTAGGCAAGTTTATGTACTAAATTGGCGTTTTACTCAATATATTTATTTACACATGAAACTAATCCTGTGCATGTGCTACTCATCCGCAGTTCACTGTTCGTGTGCCATGTTTGGTGTGTCCCACAATTTTTGCACCACTCCTGGTTTTGCTGCCTCGGTTGGAGGAAGTTTAATTTTGCTGATTCTTCGGCCTACAGTACAATACTGACATCACCCTCCCCGAGCTAGCAAGCTCACAGCCTAGTAGCCCACCATCAGTCGACACCGTGCGGCGGGGTGGCGTGGTGACGGTCGGGGACGACGAGCCGCCGCCGACGTGTAGTGCACGATCGATCATCCATGCGCTGCCGTGCGAGCTGTAGGGCGCCCGAAACTCCAGGCGGCGGCGACGAGATGCCATCGTAAACGTCCAGCCGGGCGACGACCCGCGCCGGGTCACCTCGCCGGCCGGCTGAAGCTTGTTCCTCGCCCGGCGTAGTCGACGCCCGGCCTCTCCTCCGCTCCGTCGCCTGGAAGCGCCAGCAGGTCAGCTTTCACCCCACCTGCCCGCCTGCTTGCCCATCAGGTGCTTGTGTTTATTCCCGTCCAGTGCGTCCTAGCTAGCTGGAGTAGCTATCTACTGGCTACTGATCACTAACATTGATCAAGTCAAGGAAGCAAAAAATATGATTAGTGTTATAGTCCCTCAACACAACGCCGTGGTTAACCCATGTGCGGTTGCATTTAATCGAGTTCTCACTTTTGTGCATGCATGTCTGCAACTGATGATTGAGTGAGAAGGGGAAAGATAGCACATAGAAGGCAAGCACAAGAGATGGGTCTCTCAAGTGCTATGCTATGGTGGGAGGAGTGGCAGCTGCGCATCCTTGTACTTGGCAGCCTCTTCATCCAATACCTCCTGTTGGTCTCTGGCCCTTTCCGTAAGTTTGCTATTCCTTCCTGGTGCAGATCCATAATATGGCTATCGTACATAGGCAGCGATACGCCCTCGCTACTCTCTTTAGCCGACAGAGGAAGCAGGATTACAACACAGGGCAGGGCAATGGCATCCTGGAGGTGGTGTGGGCCCCGGTTCTCCTGATGCACCTCGGTGGACAGGATTGCATAACTGCCTACAACATTGAAGACAATGATCTGTGGACGCGACACATCCTCACTGCCGTGTCCCAGGTCACCGTTGCCATCTACGTGTTCTATAAATCATGGCCAGGTGGAGACAAGAGGTTATTGCAGGTTGTGTTCTTGCTTTTCACCCCTGGGATCCTCAAATGCTTAGAGAAGCCATGGGCTCTCAAGATTGCTAGCTTCCATAGCCTAGTCAGCTTATCCAAGCATGCCAGCCACCATAATTGGATGGCGCGCATGAATTCTCTCCGTTCTATGAAGGCAAGCAGGAGAGACGAAGGCCATTTCTCTTGAAGCTTACGTGCAAAAAGCAAGGGCTTTTTTCCTTGCTGGCCCTCGGTGCCAAGCCCAAGGAAAATGTGATGCGGCTGACCCTGAGCTCAACCATGTTCCTCAAGCCCAAGGAGAACCCAATGAAGCGGACCTTGAGGGTAACCGTGTTTGCCAAGCCCAAGGTGATGAATTAAGCCGACAAGACCAAATTCGGGAAAAAATATAAGAGATCGGACCTTGAGGCCCATAAGCTATATGCGGACCTTGCATTATCGTATCCTGATCGTCTAACAGTTCTCAAATCCTTCTTGGTGTATGGTGATGATGAGGAAGCATATTATTCACTGCAAAAAGGGCTATTCAATACTTTTGAGCGTCTCTACACAAAATGGAAGCTTGCAGTCGTGTTCACAGAAATACGCCCAGTACTAAACGTGGCGCCAAAGTATATTGTTCCTGCTTATATACGGGGAGCAGCTATGTACCTGCCATTTGTAGCCATCGGCCTCTTCCACAAGAGTCACAGAGAAGCTTATAATGTTCATGATGTCAAGGTTACATATACATTGCTTTGTTGTACTGCTGCGCTGGAGTTCCTTTCCCTGGCTATAAGGAAGGTGATGTTTCGGCAGAGACTTTCTGGCGTGGTTGCCCAATATAGCCTCGTAGGATTTTTTACCAGCAACAAAAGGCACACCAAGAAGATGTGCTCCTCATCCTTCAGGATCACAATGTTAGTTCTTGGGCATGTGAAGGGTTGGTGGATGGAACACATAACAGATGTGGCCAGTTATTGGAGGTTCAATGATCACAGGGGCCAATGGACTATTCAGCATAATGGTTGCGACCAAGAGCAGGAATGGGGCTTAAACAGGCCGTTCGATGAGAGCGTCCTTCTCTGGCACATCGCAACAGATTTGTGCTTTTACCAAAAGGGCGGCACATCAGCTAGCCATCCAAAGGCCACAGGGTGCAGAGATATTTCCAACTATATGCACCTGTTGTGTGTTAATCCTGAGATGCTATTGTCTGGCACGAGACAAGACCTGTTCATGGAAGCAAATGCTGAACTGGAGGAGAACCTCATAGACGACAAGCCATTGCTCAAGAATATCCTCAAGGGCGACAAGCCATCACTCTTGGAGATCCTCAAATGCAATAAGGCATCCCTCAAGTTCCTCATGAGAAAAGGGCCCTCGCCTGAGGAGATTGAAAGAGGATTTATGCAGAGAATAATCGCCAAGTTGCAAGCCACAGAATGCAGAAAAGAAGATCCAGGATACACAGAGCCACCGACGGAAGCAGAGCAGCATCCATCTGCAGAAGAAGGTTTTATCCACGATGCCTGGAAGATTTCTAACGCTTTGTTCGCTCTGGGTGATGAGAATAAGATGTGGGAGGTGATTGAAGGCGTGTGGGTGGAGATGCTCTGCTTCTCTGCCAGTAGGTGCCGAGGGTACCTACATGCCAAGAGTATGGGCTCCGGCATTGAGTTACTCACTTATATTTGGTTCCTGCTGTCGCGCATGGGGATGGAGACCATGCCAGAGAGGCTACAGAGGAAATGACGCCACTAAAGTGCAGGAGCAAATGCTGGCATGGCTTCTGTTATGACCGGTTTGCATTATAGCCGGAAGAGGCCCACTAGTGGGTCGGTTTAAGGGCTTGGCCCAATTTATCTAGGGTTTTATTAGCTGGACTATTATATAAACTCATGTAATCTCTCCGTATCAATTAAGCAATAAACATATTTGTTGCCGTCTCCCTCAGGAGACGGAATTCCTAAACCCTAGCTGCCGCCTCCTGTGCACCGCCGCCCTCCTCCTCACGCGCCGCCACGGCGCCGTGCCGCCGTCGCCCGCGCCTTCAGCCTCGCCACCCTCCCTTCCACCCATACAACCTACGCCCTAGGCCTGGTAGGACCCTAGCTCCTATCAGCTTCATTGGCTTCCAAGGTCACTGACGCCACTAGGCAAGCCATTCCATGAGAAGTGGTGCTGATGGTGACCTCGTCTCCCTACTTTTCAACCATACTTATTTCTTATTTGATGTCTGTGAAAGATTTTTTTTAGATTGTTCATTGTGATGTGTTGATTGTCAGAGTGGTTCTCTAGTGGTCATGCTCTTGAGCTGAACAAAAGCCAGCAAGCATCTGTATCTTTCTTAATTCATTGTGTTGTTACGGTGTACCATGTGTGTAAAAATGGATACTATGTGATAGTCTCGTTTGAACATTTGATTACCCTGATGATGTATTGCTGCCAATATTCGAAGGTCAAAACAGAAGTGCTGTTTATGTTCTTTAATTTCTATGAGGTGATGTTGCAATGTTTGATCCATCTCAAAATAGAGCGTCCAATGATTGCAATGTTGGAGATTTTTGCATTCAGAATTTTTTTTAAAACTACGCGATCTATCTACCAGATAGATGGGATGGACAGACCTTGGCCAACAGGCTTTACATGCTGGAACCTCATTTAGAAGCTGCTGCGGCCGCATCTACCAGTCAACCCCAACAATTATCAGCAGTGTAAGAGAACTACCATAGTCTAAGAACTAGCAGCTTTTTCGTGCCGCTTAATGCAGTTAACTGGATAGGTTTTTCTTTAAAAAAATTATCAAAGTTTGTTGGAATATTTGGAAGGTCGTTGTAATTTTCAGTATGATATGTGTTTGTTGCTTTTGGATCTCTCGCGTTATTAGAGAGGCTGCAGAGGACAGAGATACCATCTCTACCCTGTATTTCAATCCTTGTTGCTTGTTTGCTTACTTGTCGAAGATTTATTTGTTCAGTGCAATGTTCTATTTACAGTCTGGATCCTCTTTTTTTTTGTTCTTCAGTTGTATAATAAACATGTGATGTATGCGTGTTTCCTGTGTTACAGAGTGTCATGCTTGTAAGAGGGGTGATTTGGTGTCAGAACTGCAGCGTTGTTGTCTTTCTTCCCTGAGCATTTGATTACCGTGCTGACATAATGTATTAGTACTACCAAAAATCTCACAACTGCAGTGCTTCCCTGAATCTCCATGACTATCTTGCTGACTATGTGAATATGTGACCAGATTTGTTAACCTGGGATGGGGTAGAAGATCTTGACTAGAAGGCTTCAGGCGCTGACGTATCTACATGCATGTCACCCCAAGAAATATACCAGCTGAAATTTTTGAGAGGCTAGGATTAATAACACTTTATGCATAGATATGATCACTTGTATCACCCATCTGCTGTCTGATTCTTTCATTTCTCGATCTCTGTGGTCTGATTCTTTCATTTGCTCGTATCAGGAGCCAGTCAGCCGGATGGAAGTTCTTCACACCTCATCGGCCCTGCGTCCGGCGACGTGGCGAACTGGCAACGTGACGCCGCCAACAAGCAACCCCCAATGCCCTGCGGCCGCGCGCTGTGCGTGGTCGCGGGGAGGTGCCGAGGTGGCGTCGCCAACGTTCTGCCGCGATGGAGACGACCACCTCGTCTTCAATCCGAACCGCGTCCACAGCCCGCCGTCCGGTCTCCGTGACTGTGAGCGCCACCAGGTCAGCTCGCTCGCCCGCCAGGTGCTTTTGTGTTTATTCCCGTCCGATCCGCTGTGTCCCAGGCTCTTTTTTTTTCGAATTAAGGGGCCACGCCCCCGATTTCATTTCACTATATAAATGAAACCGATAAACAGCATTCACACCATATTACAACTCCAGCCACACCACTTCCACCACTAAAACTAAACCACAATCTCCATTACCTCAGGATCTAACAAGTCTCCAGCAAAAATCACGGCTGCCATAGTCATTCTTATTTATTACAAACCAGCTAACACAAAACCAGCGACAACCTCCAAATGACGTCTATCAACCTGCATCGATCCTTCTCCTCACAGGCGCCCAACGCAACCTTAGAAAGTAGCTGTGCCGCGGTGACTTGCAGCCGCCGACTGCTTGGTTTCTGCAATCGAGACCAAATGGAAATCCAGTATGAAATTCTACACACAATACTGCACAGATCTACAGGAATAAACTTATCAAACACTGCCGAGTTCCTAGCTTTCCATAACGTCCAAACCAAAGCAGCCACCCCCGCCGCCACTATAGTTCTTGCTCTACCAGGGAAGTCCCAAACCCACCTCCCTAGGTCTTTAAATTTAGCAGGTGTTTTTGGCAAACCAAAAGCGCATCGAAACACACCCCAAACGTATCTGGCCAACGCACAATCAAAAAAATAAGTGATCTATACTCTCCTCATTACCACAGAACGCACACTTTGTGTCTTTACCCTTCCACCCTCTATGAACCAGCACATCTTTAGTTAAAATGCTTTTATGCAAAGCTGTCCATAAAAAGACTTTCACTTTAAGAGGAACTCTAACAAACCAAAGCTTCCTATGCGGCCACTTCACCTGTGACATCTTCAAAGCTAAATACATAGAATGCACAGTAAAAACTCCAGAGTTAGTGAGCTTCCAAACCTGCCCATCTTCCTCCTCAGACAGAACTACCCTGGCACAGTCTTCCTGAAGCGATCTCCATAGACTCGCAGCTTCACCCCACAGCACCCTCCCAGGCTCTTCTCGGCTTGCCAATGCTATCCTGTCGGCCCCATTATCTGGCCCTGCAATATCCTGCCTGCTTGCACAGCTGAGTCCTAGCTCATGTCAGCTTGCTAAATGAGCTAGTATGTGTCCTATGCTCGCTGAGGCAGAGGTGGTTTTTCATGCAGGGCGTGTGGGTGGAGATGCTCGGGACCTCTGGTTTATTTTTATGGTCTTCGTAAACGTGGAAATGAAGTGCTCTATTTTAATGCAAATAACCATCCTGCTAAGGCCGGGTTTAATCTTTAGCAAGCAGACACTGAAACAAATTGAGTAGCCTGTGTCTGTGTCTGTGCGTGCAGGTGCTTCAGAGACAAAAAGCACCGATCTCTGGAGTGCTGCTCAATCCTGAGTTTGGTGACCGCCAAGACCAAAGTAGATTGAAGGGAATTGTTGTAGCATCAAGTAATGGATTAGATTCTTAAGAAAGCAAAAGGCAGATTAGAGAGCATCAATCACGATCGAAAGGGAGGAATATTAGTTACCATCAACACGCAAGGCACACTGGCACAACAACATTGCACTCTATTTCATTCAGAACCTAGCCTTCATTAGAGAACCATTTAGTCTCATCTTTGATCCCAGAGAAATAAAAACTACTCCAAGCGGACGAGGAAGCAACGCATGAGTCTCTCAAGCGTTGTGGGGTGGTGGGAAGAGTGGCAGTTGCGCATCCTCGTCCTCAGCAGCCTCTTCATCCAGTACCTCCTCTGCTTCTCTTTATGGTTGCGTAGGAATCCTAACCTGCGCAGGTTGAGAGTGCTGGTGTGGATTGCATACATAGGCGGCGACGCCGTGGCTATCTACGCCCTCGCCACCCTCTTCAACCGCCAGAAGCAGACTTGGGATGGGGCGAGCAGCGCCCTGGAGGTCCTATGGGCACCTGTCCTCCTCGTCCACCTCGGCGGACAACCATGGATAAGTGCCTACAGCCTCGAAGACAACGAGCTATGGAAACGGCATACAGTAACCCTGGTGTCTCAGGTCGCAGTCGCGTTGTACGTCTTCTGCAAGTGGTGGTCCGGCGAGAAGACACTGCTGGTGGCAGCGATCTTGCTCTTTGTTCTTGGCATCATCAGATTCGCCCAGAAGCCATGTGCCCTCAGGACCGCCAGCTTTAACAGCATGCAGACATCCAGTCCAGAAGGGCGCATATACTCGCGTGAAGAATATGTACAAGCAGCAAAGAAACGTACACAAAGAGAAGGGCACATATACTCTCTTAAAGAATATGTACAAGAAGCAAAGAAGCGTGTACTGGAAACAAAGGTAGACAGTCAGAGTGATTATTTTGAAAACCTGAGCTTTTATATGTTTGTCGACCAATCTACTCCATACTCTGTTCGGATTAAAGAGCTGGAACGATTCCTGAGGCTTGAATATAAGCATGCATACAATACATTGCTCGGATGCCTCGATTATGCATTTCATATCCTGTACACCAGAGCACAATCAAGTACCACTTGTCTTGGTGGCTGCTCAATTTTATTGCTTCCATTCCTGGCCTTAGCTTCTGTGGTGCTCTTCGCCATGAGCCACAAGGATGGTCAAAATGAGAAGGACATCAGGGTGGCGTACATCCTCTTGTGTTGCACCACTGTCTTGGAGTTCTTGCTTCCCTGGATGTCACTCTGCTTGTCTATTCCATGTTGCTATAGTTTGTTTAGCAAGCATTTTGGAATGGGGCACTATATGGTTTTCCAGTACAACCTCATGTCCTTCTGTGTTCGCAAGAAGAAGCCAACATGCCTGATGAAGCTTGCTACCTTCAACTTTCTAAGAGAGTTTGTTAACCAACATTCGTATGTTCAACAAGTACCTAAAGCCTACCAGATTACAGGGGTGGTTCGCCGGCATATCGAAAATGGTTGGAAAATGTACATATGCGACGTGGCAAGTTATAGGAGGTTCAATGAGCTCCGAGGCCAGTGGGCTCTAAGGAGGCACCATCAGCTGGGATGGAGCTTGAAGATGCCATACGAAGAGAGCGTCCTCATCTGGCACATTGCCACAGACCTCTGCTTGTATCATCCCGACACATCCCCTCAGGGTCGTCAAGGAGAAGCCACTCAATGCAGCAGGGAAATATCCAACTATATGATCTACCTGCTTCTCATCTGTCCTGAGATGCTAATGCCTGGCACCAGATCAGATCTCTTTACCATGGCCAGCTCCAACATTATAAAAAATTGCAATGGACTGTTCGACACAGAAGAAATGCTTGTGCAGGAGATTCTTAACATGCCGATGCAACCCGTTGCAACTACTATATTGTCTGATGCATGCAACCTCACCAAAGCACTGATGGATCTGGGAGACGAAAAGGAGAGGTGGACTGTGATCCAAGGAGTGTGGATGGAGATGCTCTGCTATTCCGCCAGCAGATGCAGGGGCTACCTACATGCCAAGAGCCTGGGTGAAGGTGGGGAGTACCTCTCTGTAGTCTGGCTTCTTTGGTCATTCATGGGGATGGAGACTTTGGCAGACAGGCATCAGAAGTCAGAGCCTCCTCAAGAGGAGGAAGAAGAAGTATAAGTGGCATCGACGACTTCCCATTCCCAAGGGCAAAGCTGGTTGATCTGAAGACAACTTCAGCCCAGTCTGAGACATGACGCCTATGGAAATTATTGATCACAAGTTTGATTTGTTTTGGGCTGCCCAAATCATGTTTACTTCCTTTGCATCTTTCATATTTAATCATTTTAAATCTTTCTATTGATGTGAGTGTGCTATTACGTGTTCTTTCTGTCAGTTTTAATCATACATAAAGTGATGCTGGTTTTGCTGCCTGGTTCTGTAAATGGTTCAATCAAACACATGCCTGCAGTTTCCGTTGTGGGGGAAGTGGAGATTCTTCCACGTCTTGTTCTAAGATCCTTCGTCTCCCATCGGGTTGCTAAAGATACAAATCTGAACATTTTGGTTACCCTGTTGATGTATTCCTAATCCTATTATCGTATCCAACCAACGGTCAACACTTAAGTGTTGTTTCTCTTGTGTAATTATCATCAGTGCTGTTGCAATGTTGGCCCATCTCAGAATATGGAGAACTCGATTATGCCTGGGGCTTGAGATTTCTTCACATTCAGAGAAATCTAGAACTATCTGATGTAATCCACCGGATGTAGCATAGACCTTGTCCAGGAACCATAGATAACCACCACACACATGGGGATGGAGGACCTTGCCCAACAGGCTTGAGGTGCTGGAGCCTCACGGAGATGATGCTGCTTCTGTCTAATATACTTGCCAATCCAAAGAAATAGTAGCAGCCGGAATAATCTGAGAAATTATCATCTCTTTATTTGCACATGGAAATAAATCCTATGCTTGTGCTACACATCTGCAGTTCAGTGTTCGTGTGCCATTTTTGGTGTGTTCCACCACTAGCTGCTCTTTTGTTCATCTTAATGAAAGCACTGATGCCCTAAATGTTGTAGCACGATCTCAGTTATGCTATGGTTCCGAGTGCTTACCTTACCTGCTCTTTTATTCCTACAGTGAGCATGTCTGCAACACCATCACTGTAATAGCAATATAGCATGCCGATACATGTCTGAGAAGACTGGAACACATCGGTGTGCTAAAAAACACTGCATCTAGTCTTCTTTTTTTTATAATTTCATGGCAGAAATATGCTCTAAACTCAACTGAGGAACAAACAATTAATGTATGTTTTCTTGTACAAATATCTTGTGAGTTTACTACCAACTATGTCATCGAAGTTGTAGTGAGATATTCTTTTCAAACTGTTGTCAGACGGTTTAATTTTGCACCACTCCTGGTTTTGCTGCCTCGCTTGGAGGAAGTTGTAATTCTGCTGGTTCTGAAGGCCCACCATATGCCCCTGCAGCTGCAGGTCTTTCGGCCTAAAATGCAGGCATCAATCAACGCCCGGCGCGCTCGTCATTCCTCGTAGCCGTGCTCTTGCAGGGGCACGATCGATCATCCATGCGCTGCCGTGCGAGCTTCTTTGAACACACATAAATTGAATGGCAAGATCTTTTTGTGGAGAGCACAAAAGAAAACTTCAACAGGGATATTTTTGCTAGGCATCATAATACTGTATGAAGATTGAACAAACGGATACATCGTTCATTTGGTGCATATAAAATCTAGACGCTCAATGCACAGCTAAAACAGAGCTACAGGTTATTACGATCCTTTAGTCACTATCACTATAGTCGGAACTCGAATAAGCGACGGGGTCGTCGGCGCGTTCTCCGGCCTTTTTAGCGGCGGCCTTTTCAGCGGCCTTGGCAGCATTGGCGGCGGCCACCGTGGTGTCGACCTCGGCGAGGCCGTCCCGGAAGGCCCTGGCCAGGTTCTCGAAGTGGTCCCTGGTCACCAGCGTGAGGCTCGACAGCTTCTGCCTGTACGCCGCGTACTTCTCGGCGGCGGGCACCACGGGCACGAGCTCGCCGCTGTCGTCTACGACGGCGGCGGGCGCGGCGACGATTTTCTCCCTCTCCATCTCGGCGCAGCCGTGGAGGCGCTCGAGCGAGGTCTCGGCGTCGCTCTGCAGCATCAGGAAGAGTTCCCGCTTTGCCGGATCCTCCAGGAAGAAACCGAAGGCGTAGGTCCAGCGGAGCATCCGGCGGCACTCGGCCACCTGCCGGTACGCGTCCTTGAGGAAGTCCATCTGGGTGACCAGCACCCCGAACGCCGCCGCGGCCGCCTCCATCGGCCCGGCCGAGTCCTCCGAGGCCAGCGCCGCCAGGTCCTCCAGCGCCTTGTTCCGGGACACCTCGTGCGCCGCCCACCGCTCGTAGTAGTGCAGGTACCGGTCCACGGAGGCCTTGGCCTGCTGGCGCCGGACCTCCTCCGCGCTGAGCTTGCCCTCCCGCTTGGCCTCGTCGTATTTGTTGCACTGGTAGTAGCCGCCGGTAGAGCCGCCATGGGTTTTCCAGGAGCCGAGGCAGAGCCAGCAGAACTCGTGCCGGCACGGCGGCGAGCACGTCATGTGCATGCAGCCCTGGTTCTTCTCGATGGGCCGGCGGCACTCCGGGCAGTGCTTCGTGTTGGCCAGCACCCAGTTGGCCGTCTCCGAGTCCGACCCGTTCTTCACCAGCCACGTCCGCACCGTGTCACAGGGCACCGGCCGGTGCGCCTCCTCGCCGCAGCCGAGGCAGAAGCCGTGGCCGCACATGCAGTCCGCGTCCAGCTGCTCCGTGCACCGCTCGCCGTCCAGAAACTCCACGGCGTGGTCGCATCCCGGCGCTGGGCACCACCGGAGCTTCTTACTTTCTTCCACGTACGACCGGGCAAGGAACTCTGCGTACCGCCGCGCGTCGTTGGGGTCAGCGACGTCGTGGACGAGGTCCTGCACGACGGCGGCGGAGCAGGACGGGTCCGGGCACCGTATCGACAGGCACCGGGCGCCTTCCTCCACGGCCGCATGCACGTAGCCGCCCCAGCACCCGCAGCAGTAGAAGTGAGCCGCGCACCCGGCGGACCGCATGGACCCGGCAGGCTGGACGTCGAAGCAAATCTTGCAGGTCAGCGGCGCGCCGTTGGCGGCCACGCCGGAAGCGGAGTACTGGGGCAGGCCGACGGCGTCGCGGACGCGCTGCTCGTCGGCGAACCAGCTGTCCTCGACGGCGGCGGCGCTCCACTTGAAGTAGCGCAGCACGGCGGCGGCGAGTGCCGGCGGGAGCGCGACCAGGTCGGCCACCCTCGCCGTGTGCTCCTCCTGCCGCGCGCGCACGGCGTCCATGGTCAGCACGGCGTACCGCTCCACGCGCTCCCTCCGCTCCGCCAGCACGCCCCCTTCGTCGTCCTCCTCCTCCGCGTCGTCCTCGTCACAATAATCATCGTCACCGTACATGTCGTCATCATCGTCATAATCGACGTCGCTCTCGCCGCAGGAGCCGGCGCCGGCGTCGCTCTCGTTGGAGGCGGAACGGTAGCTCATCTGGTCGTCGTCATCCTCCGCCTCCTCCGGACTGCTGTAGTACTCCTCCTCCTTGTTCTCGCCGGACGCCATAGCTGCCCTGTGCGTGCGTGCGTGCGCGATCGAGATCGGCTAGGTGATCGAGATCTCTCACGATACGACGGGTGGAGGTGGTTCTTGTTGGCGGTGGAAGGTCTGGTGGATCTCGATCTCTTATAGATTCATCATGGTGGCCATGGCCGTCACGAGTCGGGTTAGGGTTGAGCCCTTGGTTTATAATCTACCTATGTACTAATCGGAGTGGATTAACTAACTTGCGCCGCGCGTTTCCGGGCGCATCTGGCGGTGACATATTCAATCTCCGATTCTTCGTACTAACTAGGAGGTCGGTTCATCTAACAACACCGACACTACGGGTTTATTACGTTACGCACAAAAATACTTCAGTAGTCAAATAGTAGAAAATTTTCTATTGTTTGGTTCAAAATTGATTTTTTACTAAAAAGTGCTTGGGTGCTATTTTGTGGAAACAGGTGCACGATCACCAGCCACTCGGATTTTTCCACCGTATTCCGTCTTTCACTAAAGGTATAATCCAAAGAAGTACAAACAAAATTATGGCATCATCATAGGATATGGAATCAAATACGCAATATTTACGTTACGGGAAAAGAGTCAATTCCTCCTGTCTATGGGAGACACATATGCCTGGTCCCTCTCGGTATTGTGATATCATCTAATTATCTGTGTAGACACTATGTGATATATGATCACAAGACATTGACAATATGAAAAGAAGTTTGATAGCCGGATCGAGGTTAACAAGTATAATGATCAAAGAGTTGATCCACGGGAATACTTATTATCTCACCTCGGGATATCATCGTATTGTGAATCAAAGGGATATAACATAAGTGCTAACACTTGAAGGTTTGTCTGAATAAATATACATTCGAGTAACATCTGGGAGCCAACAAGTCATTGCAGCTTCTATGTTGGTTATTGATCTGAAGGTGTTCATGATCATGTATGTGTGTTTCCAAACATGTTGGGTCATACACTTAAAGCTCTCTGTAATCGGCCTCCGGCCTTTTCCCCCAAGCTTAATACAATGACGCGCAGATCTCCTGCGGGTTCTCAAAAAAAAGTTGAACTATCAGATGTGGTAAGTATGTAAATAAGGAAAGTAGTTCATAGAAGCGTCCGAAAAAGTTTTGGCAAGATCCGAAATCGTTTCAGAGTACCATCATAAGTGTTCAGAAGTTACTAAATAAAGTTTGGTATTTATTGAAAGTGTCTCATTAAATTTTTATATAGGAAATGTTTGATTTCAGTGAAATTTCTGGAATTAAGAGAGGGAAGAGCTGGAGCCCTGAGAAGGGTAGGCTGGCCAGCTAGGCTAGGCCTTGTTGGGCCAGCCTAGGGCCAACTCATGAGGTGGCCGGCTAGGACCCAGGGGCCCAGGCACCACCTTCCCCCACGTGCCCTTGTAGAAGGTGGGCTAGGGTTTCGGGAAGAGGGAGTGGGCCGGCCCACTTGGGGGTGGGGGCGCCAGCCACACCGACCTAGGAGGCGGTGGCTAGCCCTAGCGGCTAGGGTTTCCCCTCCACAAGTTGGTGCCCCTCCTTGCCTCCTATATAAAGAGATGCCCCCACCTCTTTGAACACACATAAATTGAGACGATGTCTCTCTCCCTCTCGTAGATCTATACTGTGAGTCGGTTGCCTCTCTCTCCACCTACACCGAAAGGTTGTTGCACCACCACCGTGATCGCTTAACTCTGCTACAGCGAAGCCCTCGTGGATAGTACGGTTGCACTATACGCACTCGACAGAGGAATCGATTGCTGAGTATTCAATTAAGACGAATCAGATATCCTCGTGGCTAGGAGGGATAGGCCTAGCTGCGGGGATCACCCATTTCAAAAACTTCCCTAACCGCATTCTCTCGGTGAGCTTCTTTAATCAAAGTATTACAACATCTCATGGATAGATTGGGTGATCATAAGAGCAAAAAAATTAACTTACGTCTATGAATCCCAACAATAATGGGTTCGTTCACAAATCATAATTGACAAATCTTGCCATACCACGAGACTGCTTGATCCCACGTGGTGTATTCTTTTTTGCTTCATGTGTTGAGAAAATTGAATCCCATCTTTACTCTTCGTCTTGGTAAACCTTGTATCTTCTCACACTCTATCAAAAGCTCTTGATATACATAAAGAATTATTCATTTGATTGCATGCTCCAAGTCTCGGTCAAACATAGTTCAACTCATGAGTCCATCATGACCTCGACACATAAGCTAGATCATGTCTTCATTTGGATCCCACACAAGTATGTCATCTTTATATCTTTTTCTTGATCATATCATGTTCATCTCTTCAAATTGAATCTTGTTGCCAATACTCAACATACATATTTATATACATGACATCCCCTTGATCCAACACATGGAATCCAAGCATTATCTATGGAATATTTCTCCATATAAAACTTCAGTGAAAACATTATGCCATAGGTTTTGTCACTATTACAAAAAAAACATATTTAGGGGTAATGTACCCTTAAAATTAGTCACCAAAGTCGAGGTAGTTCTCCTTTGAAATGCTTTGGTATTGTTCTAGATAGGTTCTCATGGTAAAAAAATGAGTCTGGCCCTTCAATGTATTATAGTGCTTGTTCATTTTTTTAATTAGACATTTTATCAACTCATTGTTTTGATGACACCATATTATTTAAGGATAGTCAGGCTAACATAGATTTTTTTCTGGAAAAATAATGAGATGGTCAGGCTAACATAGATTTATTTGTATGCAAACATATCTAGAACAATGCCAAAGCATTTCAAGTACCTATTTTAAGATATTTCTAGAATGTAAACCTAATTTAAGATATTTACATTGTAAAATATTATTTAGTGACAATGTAGACACAAATACACTAGAGTAACTACAAGGGGAACAACCTCAGATATGAATGTGATTTTGTCATCTCTCTACGACTATTTTAGATTCAAATTTTAGTTCATAACTACTTCTCTTTGAATATTTTTATGACAAATGAGTTACATGGTTGTGTTTGTAATGCCAAGAACTTAAGCTGCATGATAATTATCTTGAAGGTTGTGTACTACACGTGCTTAATGCTATCATAATTAAATGATAAAAATAGAATTTATGATTGTATTTCAATGGAAAAAGTTATGGTAGTTGACAAAAACATCTAAAATAAGTTAAAATATTTAGTATAAATAGGTGAATAGTCTCACCATGTGGTTCATGGTTTCTCTCCAAAATAAATTTAATTAGAAATTTTATCATTGTGATCTCGATCACCAAAGCATTTCAAAGAAAAATTACCCATTTAAAGATATTTCTAGAATGTAAACCTATTGTAAGATATTTACATTATAAAATATTATTTAGGTGACACTTAAAATCACTTGAAGTAGATAGAAAGACATTAGAGTAACTCTAAGGGGAACAACCTCACATATGAATGTTATTTTTTCATCTTTCTATGATTTTTGTAGATTTAAATTTTATTTCATAACTATTTCTCTTTAAATATTTTTATCACAAATGAGTTACATTGTACGCTTGTAACGCCAAGAACATAAGCCGGACGATAATTATCTTGAAGGTTTTTTTAGCAATGACTGTGTGTTAACCCCATGGGGATTATATTGGAAGTTGTGTACTACACGTGGTTAATGATATCATGCGAAAATGAGAAAAAAAATGAGTTTATGGTTGTATGTTAATGCGGAAATTTAAGATTGTTGAAAGGCATCTAAAATAAGTTAAAATGTTTAGTACAAATAGGTGAATAGTCTCACAATGTGTCCATGGTTTCTCTCCAAAATAAATTAAAAATATTATTTAGTTGACACTTAATAAAAACACTTGAAGTACATACAAAGACACTACATTGTTATGTTTGTAACACCAAGCATATAAGCCAGACGATAATTATCTTGGAGGTTCTATACTAATGCTATTATAAAAATATAGAATTTATGATTGTATGTGAATGGGAAAAGTTAATATTAATGATAAAACTATCTAAAATAAATCAAAATGTCTAATTTAAATAGGCGAATAGCAACACCATGTGGTTCATGGTCTCTCTCAAAATAAATTCCGGTGGTGACATGAACGACTAGCAAGGAAGGATGTGCAAGGGCAAATGTCCAACATCCATAAGCAGCCTAGCGGCATCACCGCTGCCAGAGTCCCATGCCGCTATGGTCTTCGAGGGCAGGGTTCCATATCATTACCATCAAACTTTGAGTAGAATGTTCTCACTAAGAATGGCTATTGACTTTTGCAGACCAAACCACTAGTAGGAAAAAAGCTTATTAGTGATGTTCCGTAAATGAGGTTGGTGGTGTTCGAGCGGCACGTCACCAATCTGACGCTATTGGTAACTGTTACTTGTGGCATGTCAGTGGAACGTCACCACAAAGGCTTACACTGGTGGCTTTCAACATACATGCCACTATTACAACACGTCGAACGCCACTGGTTCCCTCAATAGCAACAACATTTTACCCTACTCTGAGCCAACCACAAGGCCAGCTACCGGCTTAGTGTGCACGTCCTTGTCCATGCTTAGGTTGATCGCCTGGTTAAGAGGACCCCTAGGAGCTGTCAGGAGCTGTGATAGCATGCTGATTTTTCTGCAAAGGGAACATACCAGTTCATTGATGCCCTTCGATTACTTTTAGGAGAAATAAAATGAGAATCTGGTAAATTAAATACGTATTAGTTCATCGATGAGTTTCTTCGTTGTATCATCCGTGAAAAATCTCTCACATGTGAATCGGGCCCTGACGTAGGCACACTCACATTCATTGGTAATGTATCCCAATGGTTAGGGCTGACACCCTCCTTTAGGAATTATTCGTCCTACTTCTTCCACATTGCCTCCTTCCCTTCATAACCACTACTTCCGAGTCTATGGACACATATGTTCTTCTTCCGAGAATCCTTTGCCCAAGACACCAACCCCTTGGACAAATCGGTCTCGCAAATATCCTAGAACTTCTCCCAATCATCTTCTAAAATTTGTGGCCATTATGCAGCTATTTCTGAGAAATCTAACCTTTTCTCAAATTTTGCTCGTAACATTGATCAATTACTTAGGGCCTTGGAGCGCTTTTGGATGGCCCTGCTGCTAACTAGCTTGGTTTGAGTGTCTCTAGGATTCTCAGGGAACGAGAATCTTTCGTGCACCTTTGTAAGAAGAAGATTATGGATATCCAGATTCGACTTCTCCCATAGGTGGATCTAGGATTCTCAAGTCTCGAATGTTGCAAGTATCACAAAAACAAAAAGAATAGGACAACGACTGACGAGGTTCTAACCCAACAATGCCCATGTTTAGGGCTTTCAATTCATGGAGAGAGCGTATGTGGGTGCCTGGCGGATTCGACAGCTTCAGACAGAAACAGGACGAACACAAGAATTTACCCAGGTTCGGCCCCCGGAGGGTAAAGACCTACATCCTGCTTGTCTGATCTTGAATTGCTTGTATAGTTGGAGCTGTTACAATGGTGCGCAGATGAGATCTGGCGGAGGTGGAAGAAGATGGCGTGGCTAGCCTATGTACGTGGGATCTATGCGAGATCAGGTGTCTATGCGAGATTAGAGATAGATCCTTCTTGGCCGCCCCTCCTTGCCCTTATATGGGGGCCGAGGTCTCGGGATCCAGTCCAAGTCGGTTATTGGTCCTTGTGCATGGTGAATGACCAGCCCGTTGGGAACCCCAAGAGGAAGGTGTGATGAGTATAGCAGCTAGTTTTCCCTCAGTTAAGAAACCAAGGTTTAATCGTTCTTGGGGAGGAGAGACAAACGACTGAAGGTGATGCAGACTGGCTTAATAGCACTCCAACAAGGGCACCGTTTAACGATACTTGTTGACTCGTCTTCGGCCAGTAGCAACGCAGAACCTGCACACAACACAACCAAGTACTTTGCTCCCAACTTACGATGAGGTTGTCAATCTCACCGGTTTGCTTGAAACAAAGGTTATAAGTGTATCGAGTGGAAAACAGTAGAAGTATGCGAGTAAAGTAAACAGTGCGAGTAAAGTAAACAGGTGATAGCAATATGATGGAAATAGGACCGGGGTCCACAGTTCACTAGTGGTGTCTCTCCATAAGATAAATAACACATGCTGGGTAAACAAATTACAGTTGGGCAATTGATAGAATAAAGATAAATGTGATATGTCAAGAAGATCACTATGAGATTTACTCTGGGCATTACAACAAAATACATAGACCGTCATCCAACTACATCTATGACTAATAATCCACTCACGGGGATATCGTCTGAACACCCCATGAGTATTAAGTTGCGAACAACAGATAATTGCATTAAGCAAAGTGTGTAATGTAAACAAAGCATATGCTCTTGAGCATATGAATGTTGTTTTCTCCCTAGTAGCAACAGCACATCTACAACCTTAGAGGTTTCTGTCACTCCCCCAGGTTAAATAGAGGCATGAACCCACTATCGAGCATAAATACCCCCTCTTGGAGTCACTAGCAACTACTCGGCCAAGATAGCTACTAACAACGGAGAGCATGCAAGATCATAAACAACATAGAGATAACAGAAGATATATTTCAGTATAGCAACTCAATCATAATACCAATATTCATCGCATCCTAACAAACCAAACATGTAGAATTACATAATGGTGATCTCAATCATGTAGGGCAGCTCATGAGATCTAAACATGAAGCACATGGTGGAGAAGACAACCATCTAGCTACTGCTATGGACCCATAGTCCAAGGTAGACTACTCACTCATCGCTCTGGAGGCAAGCATGGTGATGAAGAAGACCTCCGGTGGCGATTCCCCTCTCTGGCAGGGTGCCGGGAAGAGCTTCTGGACCCTCCCGATCTTTGGGTCGATGGCGGCGGCGGATCGCGATGTGTTCTGGAAAAGTGATCGCGTACTTAGGTTTTTTCCGTCGGGGGGTCTTTATAGGCGAAGTGGCGATGTCAGAGCTGGAGCCAGGTGGCCTCACACCATGGCAGCGCGGCCAGGGCCTGGGCCACGCCAGTCTAGTGTGTGGGGGCCCTGTGGCCCCCCTCCTACTTCTCTTCGGATCTCTGGAAGCTCCCGGACAAAATAAGACTTCAGGAACTTGTTTCGTCCAATTCCGAGAATATTTCCTGTGTATCACTTCTGAAACACAAAAACAGCAGAAAACAGGGAACTGGCACTGTGGCAACTTGTTAGTAGGTTAGTTCCAGAAAATGCATAAAAGTGCCACGAAGTGTAACAAAACAGTAGGCAAATGGTGAAAAAACAAGCATGGAGCATCAAAAATTATAGGTACGTTGGAGACGTATCAAGCATCCCCAAGCTTAACTCCTGCTCGTCCTCGAGTAGGTAAGTGATAACAAAAGAATAATTTTTGAGGTGACATGCACCTACACAATCTTGATCATATATGTAAGCATTTGTGAGCTGGGATCATAAGAACTTAAAACATGGGCATGAAAGATATAATCTTGACAATAGGAACTTAGCAACCATGTTGTAAACATGAAAATGAACACAAACAAAAGATCATGAAAATGAAACAATGAAAGTCAAACGTGTGTTCAAATCATAAGGAAAAACATACAAATGGTTTTCAGCTTGTCCTTCATAAGAGAGCAAAATATAAATGCATAGGACACCTTCAAGTTTAAGAGGGCGACTAGATACAAATAATTTGAGAACAAGTGAAACCAATAATATGAATCAATCAATAAAAACTTTGGGACAATGCACATTATACTAAGAATGACAACTATGCTCTCTTAATGGTGCATAAAGATAGAAGGTGGTGACTCAACATAAAAGTAAAAGAAAGGCCCTTCGCAGAGGAAAGCAGTGATTGCAAGTTTTATAACCTTCAAAAATTATGGTACTTACTGGCTTTGAGCTCTCATTGCCCCCATCATAAGCATCTTGAATGGTTAGAGTTAATGCGAGAACAATTTGTTGGAATTATGCCCTAGAGGCAATAATAAAGATGTTATTATTATAATTCTTGTTCATGATAATGTTTATATTCCATGCTAGAATTGTATTAAGCGGAAACTTTAATACTTGTGTGGTTTATGAACAACATCGTGTCCCTAGTACGCCTCTATGGACTAGCTCATTGATTAATGATGGTTAAGGTTTCCTAACCATAGACATGAGTTGTCAATTAATAATGAGATCATATCATTAGGAGAATGATATGATGGACATACCCAAATAAAGCAGAGCAATTAGATCGTGTCATCGTGTTCATCTTTGCGAAGCTTTTCCTATGTCATGTATTGTATTCCTTAGACCATGAGATAATACAACTCCCTAGTATCGGAAGAAAGCTTTGAAGTCATCAAACGTCATCCTATGTGAGGGTGATAATAAAGGTGTCTCTCAGGTGATCGAAAAGTACTTGTTGGGTTGTATGTATCGAGATGGAATTTGTCCCTCCCAAGTCGGAGAGATATACTTAGGGCCCACTCGGTAATCGATATCAACACCGCTTGCAAGCATGTGGTTAATGAGTTAATCACAAAGTGATATCGGATTACGGAACGAGTAAAGTACTTGCTGTGAACGAGATTGAACTAGGTATGGCGATACCGACGATCAAATCTCGGGCGAGTAAAATATCGTGTGACGAAGGGAATATATATACGGGATTAATTGAATCCTGACATTGTGGTTCATTCGATATGATCATCGATGAATATGTGGGAGTCAATATGGGTTTCCAGATCCCGCTGTTGATTATTGATAGAAGATCATGTCTACATATTCTCGAACCCGTAGGGTCACACACTTAACGTGTATCGATGCTAGGATAGAATGGATAATTGGTTTATGAGTTTTAGTTCGGAGTCTCGGATGAGATCCAGGACGTCACGAGAGGTTCCAGAATGGTCCGGAGAATAAGATTCATATAAAGGAAAGCAGTTTTTGGATTCCGGAAAGGTTTCGGAGTTTATCGGTATTGTACCGGAAGGTTCTAGAAGGTTCCGGAGTGGGACCAACGTGGGCCCACTTGACGGAGGCCTGCGTGGGCCTAAGGGGAAGTGCCCTGGCCGCCCTGGGCCAGGCGCACAAGGCCCCTAAGGCCCAGCCGGCCAGCCCAAGGGGAAACCCTAAGGGAGTCTTCAAAGAAGGAAGGGAGGGAAACTTGCCCCCCACTCTTCCTACTCCAAGTCGGCGCCCTAGGGTTTGGGGAGAGGCCAAGCTGGCTGGCCACCCCTCTATATATAAGGGGGCAAGGGCGCAGCCCTCTCTACCCCTAACCCAAACCCTAGCCGCCAACTGCTGCCCTCCCTCTCTCTCTCTCTCGCGACTGCGCGTAGGCGAAGCCCTGCTGCAGAAACTCTCCACCATAAGCACCACGCCGTCGTGCTGCTGATCCAATCTATCTCTCCACCATACTTGCTGGACCAAGGAAGGAGGAGACGTCGCTGCACCGCACGTGTGCAACTCTCGGAGGCGCCGCCACTTGCGGCGTAGGATCGGATCGGATCGCGAGGAGGAGACGGCGAGTACGACTACGTCAACCACATTCTATTGAACGTTTCCGCTGTGCGAATCTTCAAGGGTATGAAGATCTCATCTGCCTCTCGTTGATTACATCTCCTAGATTAGATCTTTGCTTTCTTGTTCGCATCCGTAGGAAATTTTTGATTTACTATGCTGCGAAACCCTTCAGTGGTATCAGAGCTAGATCTATGCGTAGATGTGTTTCACGAGTAGAACGCAACATGCTTGTTGCGGGCGTTGATGTTTTCTGTTGCAAACTTCTTGTTGTGTATTTCTTATGGCGCGGTATAGTGAGATCGAAGCGGTCCAGGCCAACTTTACGCGACCGCGTTCGCGAGACCGGCTCCGCACTTGACGTGTGGCTTGTTCCACACATGCGGCTGGTGGATGCCAGTTTCTCTCACTATAGTAGTCATGGGACTTACATCGGATGTTAGCAACCATAATATCACCGTTGTGGCTTTCCGTAGGTAAGAATCGTTCTTAGCTTGCTACTCCCATAAGCCACGTAAAACATGCAACAACAAAGTAGAGGCGTCTAACTTGTTTTTGCAGGGAGTGTTTTGTGATATGGTATGGCCCAAGACATGATGAGTATGAATTGAGTTGTATGCAATGATCATGTTTTGTAATCTTTCACGACTTGCATGTCGATGAGTTCACAACCGGCAGGAGCCATATGGTTGTCTTTATAATTGTGTATGACCTGCGTGTCAACTTCTTATACGCCATGTAATAGCTTTACTTTATCGCTAAGTAGTTATCAATAGTTGTAGTTGCTATTCGTGGTGGAGGCAATCATGGTGGAGTGATGGAGATCATGCCGGCGCGCACAAGATGGAGATCATGGCGCGGAGATTGGCTATACCATGTCACATAAAATTATATGCATGTGATGTTTATCTTTTTATGTATCTTATTATGCTTAGATCGCGACGGTAGCATTATAAGATGATTCCTCACTTAAAGATCAAGATAAAATTGTGTTCTCCCCTCGTATGCGCCGTTGCGAAAGTTCGTCGTTTTCAAGCACCTCGTGATGATCGGGTGCTATAAACTCTACGTTCACATACAACGGGTGCAAGCCAGTTTTGCACACGCGGAAATACTTGGGTTTGACTTGACGAGCCTAGCATGTACAGACATGGCCTCGAAACACACGAACCGAAAGGTTAAACATGAGTCATATGAATGATATGATCGACACTTAGTTGTCCACCATTGAAACCACATCTCTTCTCGTGAAGATCGGATTAGGTGTGGTGAATTTGGATCGTGTTCACTAAACAACTTGAGGGATGTTGAATTTAGTGGGAGTTCATCTAGTAATTTGATTAAGTTGAACTAGTTATCATGAACATAGTCTAAATTGTACTTGCAAATTTTGTAGATCAAATGGCTAAGTCCAACTTCAACTTCAATGTTTTTGCTGAGAAAGAAAAGCTTAAGAACAATGGGTCTAACTTCACCAACTGGTTCCGCAATCTGAGAATCATTCTCGCTGGCGGACAAAAAGCCTATGTACTTGACAAAGCGCTAGGTGACACCCCTGCTGCAACTGCGAAAACTGAAGAACTTGCTGACTTCAATGCTCGTAGAGATGATTGTGATGTGATTGTGAGTACCATGCTGTTTTCTATGGAACCGGAACTTCAAAATCGTTTTGAGAAGTACCGCGGGCCTTATGAGATACTTGAGGAACTGAAAACCATGTTTCAGACTCAAGCCCGTTCTGAGAGATATGAGATCTCTGAGAAGTTCTTTAACTGCAAGATGGAGGAAGGGAGTTCCGTTAGTGAGCACGCCATTAAGATGTCGGGCTACACTCAACGCCTTGAGCAACTGGACTGCAAGATTCCAGAGGAGCTCAAAATTGACAGAGTTCTGCAATCACTCCCTCCTAGCTACAAAGGTTTTGTAGTTACTCATAATCAAATTGGTTCCACTGATACGATCACTGAACTCTTCGCTAAGCTGAAAGCTGCGGAGGTGGATATCAAGAAAGACAATCATGTGTTGATGGTCAACAAGACCACTAGCTTTAAGAAAGCTAAGGGAGCAAAGGGATCCTTCAAGAAAGGCAGCGGCAAGCGCGTTGCCCCTGCTGAGAAGAAGCTCAAGTCTGGACCTAAGCCGGACACTGAGTGCTTCTATTGCAAGGTCAAGGGTCACTGGAAGCGCAACTGTCCGAAGTACTTAGCGGACAAGAAGGCTGGCACCATCAAAGGTATATTTGATATACATGTTATTGATGTCTACCTTACTAGCGCTCGTTGTAGTGCCTGGGTATATGATACTGGTTCAGTTGCTAATATTTGTAACTCGAAACAGGAACTACGGAATAGACGGCGGCTAGCAAGGGATGAGGTGACGATGCGCGTTGGCAATGGATCAAAAGTTGATGTGATGGCCGTCGGCACGCTCTCCTTAGTTTTACCTTCGGGATTAGTTTTAAACCTTAATAAGTGTTATTATGTGCCTGCGTTGAGCATGAACATTATATCTGGATCGTGTTTATTGCAAGACGGTTATTCATTTAAATCTGAGAATAATGGTTGTTCTATTTATATGAATAACATCTTTTATGGTCATGCACCTGTTGTGAATGGTTTATTTCTTCTGAATCTCGAAAGCAATGAAACACACATCCATAACATTGAGGCTAAAAGATGCAAAGTAGATAGTGATAATCCAACTTATTTGTGGCACTGCCGTCTAGGTCATATTGGTGTAAAACGCATGAAGAAACTCCATTCTGATGGACTTTTAGAGTCTCTTGATTTTGAATCATTTGACACGTGCGAACCATGCCTCATGGGCAAGATGATCAAAACCCCGTTCTCCGGAATAATGGAGCGAGCAACGGACTTATTGGAAATCATACATACCGATGTGTGCGGACCAATGAGTATTTTGACGCGCGGTGGATATCGCTATTTTCTCACTTTTACTGATGACTTAAGTAGATATGGGTATATCTATTTAATGAAACATAAATCTGAAACGTTTGAAAAGTTCAAAGAATTTCAGAACGAAGTGGAAAACCATCGTAACAGGAAAATTAAATTTCTGCGATCCGATCGTGGAGGTGAGTATTTGAGTTATGATTTTCTCACGCATCTTAAAGCAAGCGGAATCGTTTCGCAACTCACGCCACCCGGAACACCACAGCGCAATGGTGTGTCTGAACGCCGGAATCGAACTCTATTAGATATGGTGCGATCAATGATGTCTCTTACAGATTTGCCGTTATCATTTTGGGGTTATGCATTAGAAACCGCTGCATTCACTTTAAATAGGGCACCATCTAAATCCGTTGAGACGACACCGTATGAACTATGGTTTGGTGCTAAACCTAAGTTGTCATTTCTTAAAGTTTGGGGATGCGAATCTTACGTCAAGAAGTTGATGCCGAACAAGCTCAAACCCAAAGCGGAGAAATGTGTCTTCATAGGATACCCTAAGGAAACGATTGGGTATACCTTCTACCACAGATCCGAAGGCAAAGTGTTTGTTGCTAAGAACGGATCCTTTCTTGAGAAGGAGTTTCTCTCGAAAGAAGTGAGTGGGAGGAAGGTAGAGCTAGACGAGGTTATTGAACCTTCTCTCGAGTTGGAGAGTAGTGCAGCACCCGAAATTGTTCTGGCGCCGCCTGCACCAACAAGAGAGGAAGCTAATGATAAAGATCATGAAACTTCGAACGATGCTACTACTGAACTTCGTAGGTCGACAAGGTCACATGCCACTCCTGAATGGTACGGCAACCCTGTCTTAACCGTCTTGTTGTTAGACAACAGTGAACCTGCGAACTATGAGGAAGCGATGATGAGCCCAGACTCTGAGAAATGGCTAGAGGCCATGAAATCCGAATTGGGATCCATGAGCGAAAACCAAGTGTGGACTTTGGTGGACCCTCCGAGCAACCGTAAGGCCGTTGAGTGCAAATGGATTTTCAAGAAGAAAACGGACGCGGATGGTAATGTTACTGTCTATAAAGCTCGGCTTGTCGCAAAAGGTTTTCGGCAAGTTCAAGGTGTTGACTACGATGAGACTTTCTCTCCCGTAGCGATGTTTAAGTCCATTCAGATTTTATTAGCAATTGCTGCGTTTCATGATTATGAAATATGGCAGATGGATGTCAAGACTGCGTTCCTCAATGGCAACATTGATGAAGAGTTGTATATGATGCAGCCCGAAGGTTTTGTCGATCCTAAGGATGCTAATAAGGTGTGCAAACTTCAGCGTTCCATTTATGGACTGAAGCAAGCATCTCGGAGTTGGAACCTTCGTTTTGATCAAGTGATCAAGAGTTTTGGATTTGTTCCAAATTGCTACGAAGCTTGTATCTACAATAAAGTGAGTGGGAGCTCGGTGACATTTTTAGTACTATATGTGGATGACATATTGATTATTGGAAATGACATCGATATGCTTAACGATGTGAAGAGTTATTTGAATAAATGTTTTTCAATGAAAGACCTAGGGGAAGCTGCTTATATATTAGGCATCAAAATCTATAGAGATAGAGAAAGACGCCTAATAGCTTTAAGCCAAAGTACATACCTGGACAAAGTTCTGAAGAGGTTCAGAATGGATAAAGCAAAGAAAGGTTCATTGCCCATGTTGTCAGGTAAGATATTGAGCAAGGCTCAGTGTCCAGCTACGGTAAAAGATAGAGAAACTATGAGCAAAGTGCCATATGCCTCGGCCATAGGTTCTATCATGTATGCCATGCTGTGTACTAGACCGGATGTGTCCTATGCTCTTAGTTTGACGAGCAGATACCAAAGTGATCCAGGAGTGGAACACTGGACAGCCGTAAAGAACATCCTAAAGTATTTAAATAGGACTAAAGAAATGTTCTTGGTCTATGGAGGTGATGAGGAGCTCGTCGTAAAAGGTTACGTCGACGCTAGCTTCGACACCGACCCGGATGATTCTAAATCTCAGACAGGATACGTTTATATTTTGAATGGTGGAGCTGTGAGCTGGAGAAGCTGCAAGCAAAGCGTGATCGCGGGATCTACAACAGAAGCGGAATACATGGCTGCTTCAGAAGCATCAAGTGAAGGAGTTTGGATCAGAAACTTCATCACTGAGCTTGGTGTGGTTCCAAATGCCTTGGACCCACTGGAGATATTGTGCGACAACACTGGCGCCATAGCACTGGCTAAGGAACCAAGATATCATCCAAAAACCAAGCACATCAACCGCCGTTTCCATATAATTCGAGATTATATATCAGATGGAGATCTGAAGATTAGCAAAGTACATACGGATCTGAATGTCGCAGATCCGTTGACTAAACCTCTTCCACGAGCAAAACATGATCAGCACCTTAATGCCATGGGTGTTAGATTGTTACCAGATGTAAACTAGATTATTGACTCTAGTGCAAGTGGGAGACTGTTGGAATTATGCCCTAGAGGCAATAATAAAGATGTTATTATTATAATTCTTGTTCATGATAATGTTTATATTCCATGCTAGAATTGTATTAAGCGGAAACTTTAATACTTGTGTGGTTTATGAACAACATCGTGTCCCTAGTACGCCTCTATGGACTAGCTCATTGATTAATGATGGTTAAGGTTTCCTAACCATAGACATGAGTTGTCAATTAATAATGAGATCATATCATTAGGAGAATGATATGATGGACAGACCCAAATAAAGCAGAGCAATTAGATCGTGTCATCGTGTTCATCTTTGCGAAGCTTTTCCTATGTCATGTATTGTATTCCTTAGACCATGAGATAATACAACTCCCTAGTATCAGAAGAAAGCTTTGAAGTCATCAAACGTCATCCTATGTGAGGGTGATAATAAAGGTGTCTCTCAGGTGATCGAAAAGTACTTGTTGGGTTGTATGTATCGAGATGGAATTTGTCCCTCCCAAGTCGGAGAGATATACTTAGGGCCCACTCGGTAATCGATATCAACACCGCTTGCAAGCATGTGGTTAATGAGTTAATCACAAAGTGATATCGGATTACGGAACGAGTAAAGTACTTGCTGTGAACGAGATTGAACTAGGTATGGCGATACCGACGATCAAATCTCGGGCGAGTAAAATATCGTGTGACGAAGGGAATACATATACGGGATTAATTGAATCCTGACATTGTGGTTCATTCGATATGATCATCGATGAATATGTGGGAGTCAATATGGGTTTCCAGATCCCGCTGTTGATTATTGATAGAAGATCATGTCTACATATTCTCGAACCCGTAGGGTCACACACTTAACGTGTATCGATGCTAGGATAGAATGGATAATTGGTTTATGAGTTTTAGTTCGGAGTCTCGGATGAGATCCAGGACATCACGAGAGGTTCCGGAATGGTCCGGAGAATAAGATTCATATAAAGGAAAGCAGTTTTTGGATTCCGGAAAGGTTTCAGAGTTTATCGGTATTGTACCGGAAGGTTCTAGAAGGTTCCGGAGTGGGACCAACGTGGGCCCACTTGACGGAGGCCTGCGTGGGCCTAAGGGGAAGTGCCCTGGCCGCCCTGGGCCAGGCGCACAAGGCCCCTAAGGCCCAGCCGGCCAGCCCAAGGGGAAACCCTAAGGGAGTCTTCAAAGAAGGAAGGGAGGGAAACTTGCCCCCCACTCTTCCTACTCCAAGTCGGCGCCCTAGGGTTTGGGGAGAGGCCAAGCTGGCCGGCCACCCCTCTATATATAAGGGGGCAAGGGCGCAGCCCTCTCTACCCCTAACCCAAACCCTAGCCGCCAACTGCTGCCCTCCCTCTCTCTCTCGCGCGACTGCGCGTAGGCGAAGCCCTGCTGCAGAAACTCTCCACCATAAGCACCACGCCGTCGTGCTGCTGATCCAATCTATCTCTCCACCATACTTGCTGGACCAAGGAAGGAGGAGACGTCGCTGCACCGCACGTGTGCAACTCTCGGAGGCGCCGCCACTTGCGGCGTAGGATCGGATCGGATCGCGAGGAGGAGACGGCGAGTACGACTACGTCAACCACGTTCTATTGAACGTTTCCGCTGTGCGAATCTTCAAGGGTATGAAGATCTCATCTGCCTCTCGTTGATTACATCTCCTAGATTAGATCTTGGCTTTCTTGTTCGCATCCGTAGGAAATTTTTGATTTACTATGCTGCGAAACCGTTCACAATTATGATACATATGCTTGACAAATCATAAGTTGAAAACCTCGTGTCCCGTGAATACGAGTACCCAAACCTCATGCTACTTTACTTAGAGTCCCAAGCAAGGCTCTTGTCATTGTAAGTATATGCATATCATTAAGAACCGCCAATGGGGTACCTCCGTGCCCGATGACATGGAACAAGCCCACATCAAAATGACAGGACAAGCAGACAATGAACACCTCGACATCTCTTTTATTTGCCATTTGTTTAGCTTTTTATTGTGAGATGCGTCGTCGAATGTTCACCATGGGTATGCTGCAAATTTCCACCATGAATTATGCATGGCGTTTCTCTAACACATATACAAACTCCATGATCCCCACAAGATTCCCAATTCATTTCACACCGCGGGCATCCATAAACAAAAGATCACGATATCAACTCAAATAAGAAGTGCAATGTTTAAAGCTTGCCCATGACTGCATGGTTGGGCTAGTCTCCAACTTACAACTTGCAAGCATAACAACTCAACATAAGAGACCACAATGTCAAATTTTTAAGAACAGGAAAAAGTAAAGTGTGCCTTCCAGTTCGTGAGAGCTTTACTGACTGAATTTCGCATAACACTGGTAAGAGTTTAATTTGAAGAGAAAATAAAAGCAAGTCAAATTTACTTGGAATAGCAAATTGCTAGTAGGTATGTATGGTGGACACTTTGGAAAACTTTGGCTTTTAGGAGTTGGATGCATGAGTAGAGCTCATACTCAGTACAAGGCGAGGGCTAGCAAAAGACTGGGAGCGACCAACTAAGAGAGCAATAATGGCCATAATCATGCAAAGCGACAAAGTGACATTAAAAGAAGCATAAGATGGCATCAAAAGTCAAAAACTAAATGATCATGAAGGCTATTGACGACTTTGTAAGAGTCTAACATGTGTGAGCATGCGCCAAGTCAACCCAAATAAAGCATCAAGGAGAAAACCAAAATAATGCTTTCATATAATAAAAACAACGCATGATTTTTCAAAGGCTCATTAAGCAATCTCAGTTATTTGAGACAAGTCATGCTACAGCAAAATTACTAAGCATACTATCAAAAAGACATCAAGCACGACATGAAAAAGCCTAAGCCGCAGTCTACACAAGCTCCTTCTTATACCACTATTTTGCATAAAGCTTTTTCTCTTTTCCAACACCATTTAAAATTTTTAAAGACACCTCTTTTGATGAAAACCAATAAAGATCAGAGGCAAAAATACACCTTGATGAAGAGATATGACAAGGTCTGAATGCAAATCAAGGCGAAAATGAAAACCAAAAGCAGTAGCGGAAAAAGAAGAACACCCGGTGAAATTGTAAGAATGAAAAACGGAGTGTTCTTGGCAAATGAAAATGAGTACATCTCCTCCAAAGCAAATTTAATGGGGTCCAACCATTTATTGCAGCAAACAAACTAAGAAAACTAAAACAACTGACGCTCCAAGAAAAACACATAGTGCATGAAGCAATAAAAATATAGTGTTTTGAAAGGTGACCTAATTTTTGCCGATGAAGAAGGGGTGCCTCGGGGGCATCCCCAAGCTTTGACGCTTGTACTTTTTGGATATTTCTTGGGGTGATGCATGGGCATCCCCAAGCTTGAGCTTTTGTCCATTCTTCAACTCATCTCATCATTCTCCAATCCCTACACTTGAAAACTTCCTTCATACAAAACTAAACACAATTCTATTAGCAACATTAGTGCAAGCATAACATATAATCAACCTCTTTTTGCTTCAGGTTTCAACCCAAAACTACCACATATATAGCATATACTACTGTAGCAACTTCCCTAAAAGTTCCGTGATCAAAAGAACTCACAAGAAAGCGATAAAGCGGCAAACACAAATATTGGCAGAAATCTGTCAAAACAGAACAGCTGACAAAGGCCGAATTTTTTAGGGTTTTTCTGTTTCTCAAATCAAAAAGTGTTCAACTAACAAAAGTTTGGATATAACCTGGGGCATATGCACAAGAAGTCGCAGGTCCAAAAGATATACAGAGAATTTATACGAATTTTTATGGTGCAGCACCGAAAACAGTTTCAGGACAGCAACATCCCCAAATCTTTACCTCACTCGAATTAGAGGCTTCTCTTGGCACAACAACGAAATAAACAAGATAAGGAGCGGTCATTACAGTAGTAATGACTTCCAAGACTCAAATAAAAGAAAAAGTACTGAAAATAAAATATTGGGTTATCTCCCAAGAGTGCTTTTCTTTAACGCCTTTGAGCTAGGCGCAGAAAATTGCGAATCAAGTATTTTCAGAAGAAGCATTAAGATCAACTGCAGAGGTCTTGTTAATAAGGCATTGTATTTCATCCACATAAGTTTTTGAAGACCCTTTGTGATCACACTTTGGTTCACTCAAATCACAAAAAAGATTTTTGGGACAGATCCAGTCAAAATTATTTTCGAAATCTTCACACAATCCCAAGAGCTTGCTAGGTATAGGTATTTCGGCTCCTTCATCACTTGTACTAATAACCTTTATAGGTGAACCAAGTTTATTAAAACGTTTAAGAACTTTTCTAGCTTCAATAACGACATCTTTAAATTCTAAGCGCAAAGCTTCCAAAATAAAAGCTTTCTTTTCAGGATCTACAATTTCATGAAGCTTAAGGAACATGTATTGCATAAAAGGATTAAGACTAGCAAACCTAGTTTCCAATATGTGAATCAAATAAGCAGAAGCAACTTCAATACTAGGAGCTAGCTCAACCAAAGATTTTTCCTCAACTTCCTTATGCATACTAATGTGATTAAAGAACTCCTCAATGTTACTTTTTCCAATGATAGAACCACTATCTACTGAGAGGTCCTCCAGAACGTACTTAGGGAACAACATGATGAACTAAAAGTAAAGAAATAACAACTACCAAGGATTCTAATTTTTTTTGGATTTTTGATATAAAATGATGCAGGTAAAAATAAAGTAAAGCAAAACAATAACAAAGTAAAGGATGTGCGTGCGAAAAACTCCCCTTGCAGAGGTCTTCCACTCTTTCTCCCCGGCAACGGCGCCAGAAAATAGCTGGTCCTTATGCGTGGTGAATGATCAGCCCATTGGGAACCCCAAGAGGAAGGTGTGATGAGTATAGCAGCTAGTTTTCCCTCAGTTAAGAAACCAAGGTTTAATCGTTCTTGGGGAGGAGAGACAAACGACTGAAGGTGATGCAGACTGGCTTAATAGCACTCTAACTAGGGCGCCGTTTAACGATACTTGTTGACTTGTCTTCGGCCAGTAGCAACGCGGAACCTGCACACAACACAACCAAGTACTTTGCTCCCAACTTACGATGAGGTTGTCAATCTCACCGGTTTGCTTGAAACAAAGGTTATGAGTGTATCAATTGGAAAACAGTAGAAGTATGCGAGTAAAGTAAACAGTGCGAGTAAAGTAAACATGTGATAGCAATATGATGGAAATAGGACCGGGGTCCACAGTTCACTAGTGGTGGCTCTCCATAAGATAAATAACACATGCTGGGTAAACAAATTACAGTTGGGCAATTGATAGAATAAAGATAAACGTGATATGTCAAGAAGATCACTATGAGATTTACTCTGGGCATTACAACAAAATACATAGACCGCCATCTAACTGCATCTATGACTAATAATCCACTCACAGGGATATCGTCCGAACACCCTGATGACCCACAAGTATAGGGGATCACAATAGTCTTCGAGGGAAGTATTACCCAAATTTATTGATTCGACACAAGGGGAGCCAAAGAATATATGTAAGCCTTAACAGATGAGTTGTCAATTCACCTGCACCTGGAAACAGTCTTACTCGCAGTGGTTTATCAGTAGCAACAGTTTTATAGTGGTGACAGTAGGGAAACAGTAACAGCAGTAGGAAAATAGCAGCAGTAAAAGTAACGGTTGTAAACAGTAGGAACAAATATTGTAGGCATAGGGATGGATAATGGGCGTTGCATGGATAAGATAATTCATGAAATCAATGAGATACGGGCATTGCAGATAAATAATGATAAAGCATCCTAGTACAAACAATCATAGGCATGTGTTCCGTATATAGTCGTACGTGCTCACAAGGAGAAACTTGCACGACATCTTTTATCCTACCAGCCTGTTGCAGCAGGGCCTCAAGGGAAACTACTGGTAATTAAGGTACTCCTTTTAATAGAGTACCGGAGCAAAGCATTAGCACTCGGTGAACACATGTGATCCTCACATCATAGCCATCCCCTCCGGTTATCCCAATTTCTGTCACTTTGGGGCCTCGGGTTCCGGACAACAATATGTGTATACAACTTGTAGGTAAGACCATAAACAACAAGTATCATCATAGAAATAATAACATGTTCAGATCTGAAATCATGGCACTCGGGCCCAAAGTGACAAGCATTAAGCATAACAAGTTGCAACAATGTCATAGGCACTAAATAAAGATACTAGGCACTATGCCCTATCAATCTCATATCAAATTACATGAACAATCTCATCTAATCCCTACCATCCCCTCACCTACAGCGGGGGAATTACTCACACATGGATGGGGGAGTCATGGATGGTCGATGGAGGAGCGTCGGTGGTGATGGTGATGAAGATCTCCTCCGAATCCCCGTCCCGGCAGGGTGCCAGAACGGAGTTTCTGGTTCCGAATCGCGGTTTCTGATGGCGGCGGCGCAGCGGAAGTCTATCTGGGAAAAAACGCCGTCCCCCGATATTATGTCGTCAGGGGGTATATGTAGGCGAGAGGGGAAGTCGAGAGGCGGCCTGGAGCCACCTCACACAGGGGTGGCGCGGCCAGGGCTGGGCCGCGCCGCCCATGTGTGACGGCCCCTCGAGCCCCCTCTCCGTCTCGTATTCTGGCTCCGTGGGTCTTCTGGTGAAATATGATTTTTGGTGATTTTTCCCGAATTTTTACTGGAAGTTGAATTTCTGCACAAAAACGAGACACCAGAGCAATTCTGCTGAAAACAGCGTCAGTCCGTGTTAGTCGTATTCAAAACACACAAATTAGAGGAGAAACAATAGCAAAAGTGTTCGAGAAAGTAGATACGTTTTGGACGTATCAACTCCCCCCAAGCTTAGCTATTTGCTTGTCCTCAAGCAATTCAATTAACAACTGAGAGCGATAAAAGAAACTTTCACGAACACATTTGCTCATATGATGTATATATACTAACCACGTGATCAAGTACTCAGGCAATTCATAATAAGAAATATGCAACTAATGTCACCTCATAGTCAAGCAATCTATGAAAGAGTGTCAATGCACTAATAACAAGTAACATGTACATGAGAAGCTACAAGATTGTAATATGCATAAATGATATGAAAGAGTGGTATCCCGCTTGCCTTTATTTGTAAGCAAAACATAAATGCTGAGGCACCTCTGAAGTCCAAGGGAAGACTAGAAGTAGAAATATCAAAGATACAAGCATCAAAGTTATACCACAATTAACCGTGTTCTGGGACAAGCACATTATACTAAGAATAACAGCTATGCTCTCAAGAAGTGCTTAAAGTTAGAAGATGGTGACCCAACATAAAAGTAAACGAATGGCCCTTCGCAGAGGGAAGCAGTGATTTAACATGTGCTAGAGCTTTTCATTTGTAAAACAGAGATAAAAATTTCTTTTGAGAGGTGGTTGTTCTATGTCAACGACTAGCAATGGGGACTTACTATCTTCCATAATAAACAAGTGAGAGCGGTTCCGAGTTTTTTGAAAAATTGGCACATTGGTGCTCTTTTATAAAGCTTTGGCACTCCTCCCCACCTTTTTCCTTTCTCAAACCATGGCTAACCGATTCCATCGGGTGCCTACCAACTTTCACATTCCATTGGAGGAGTGCCTTTTTTCTTTCCTTTAAAATTAAGATTATAATGGTCTGACCAGCTCCCTTGCAAACTTAATGACGAGCAGATGAAGCTGCCTAGTCGAGGGGTACTCAATTTAATATGGAAGATAGCAATTCCGACCACTACGTCCCCATGAGCTAAAAACAGTGGCACAAAATGAGAAGTAGTTGAAAGTTTTGAAAGGTAGCACATGAAAATTTACTTGGAATGGCTTACAAATACCATGCATAGGAATTTATAGTGGACTCTTTGGAAGACTTGGTTTTTGGTAATTGGATGCACGAGTAGAGCTCATACTCAGTACAAGTGAAGGCTAGCAAAAGACCGGGAAGCGACAATCGAGAGAGCAATAACTATCATAATCATGCTTGCGACAAAACAAAATTAATATAGGCATAAAAATGATACAAGAACTCTGAGGCAATTTAGATCATTGAGGCTTAATTGACTTTTTAGTTCAGTCATATGCATGCTTGAGCATGTGCCAAGTCGATTCAAATGGAGCTTTCAGAGGTGGATACCACAATATCATACCATACTATGAATAAAACAATGCATGCAAGCGTCTACATGACATGCTACAGGCTAATAGTAGATTGAAACTAATCATATGAAAGCAAGAACTACAAAGCATCCATTAGATGACATATACCTTACATGAACTGACTAAGCATGTCCACATAGATGAGTATATGTACAAAAATGAAAACAAATAGAGTTCATACCAGCCTCTTACCACATCTCGGATTGTCATATGTCGTCATTATTGCTCTTCACTTGTGTGGCTTGAATAATATAAGGTGAATACCAAGCTCCAATGGAGTAACGGGAGACTGAACTCTGCAACAAACTTTACAAAACCAAAGAAGAACAAATATTTTTGGCGTTTTCGATTTTTAAAAGCAAAAGCGGAAGGAAATAGCAATAAAGCAAAATATTTTTTGGATTTTTCAAATAGAAAACCGAAATAGCAAGTAAAACAAACCAAAGATAGCAAGCTAAAGAACCAAATAGAGAGAAACAACAGGAAATATTTTTGGTCTTTTTGTGTTTTGGAAAGCAGAAGTAAAAACTAGAGCAATAAAGAAAGCGAAACATGAATATACAAAGGTCCGACAGAATATGATATGTAGATGAGTGAATCGTCGGCGTACCTCCCCCCAAGCTTAGGCTTTTGGCCTAAGTGGAGATCAATCCCAACTCTGGTAGCTGCTCCAAACCGGTGGGTCATCATAGGAGTAATCGTACCCTGGTTCCCGTGAAGATGAAGCTGATGGCGCATAATCATAATAAGGCTGCTCGTATGGAAAATTCATGGTGTTGGAGGGCTGCCCCGACTCTTCGGTGCCCTCCTCATCGTGCACAGGCGGCGGGTGCTCCCCTATGTATGCGTCAAGCTCATCTTCAGTAAGCGACCATCCATTCCTGCGATCAAGGTTAAACAAAAGAGGTGCAGGCAAACGGATTGATCGTTCAGTCTTTACTACCTTCCAGGTAGTCTTCTTGAAAAGGGTTAGCTCAAAAGTTAAATTAATCAAACTGGCAGGAGGAGAAATAAACTTATGTTGAACCATAGCATCAAGGCCAAGTTTCTCCTCGGGGAACTGAAAATCTCGAAAATGGGGCAAAACACCATGAAAAGCTAGCAGGCGCGAAGCTATAAGCCCCCCACAGATTCCCCCTTTCTCACGATTAATATCTAGACGGAAAGCTATTAAGGCACCCAAATTGTAAGTTCTATCACGCCTTAAAGCAGCAGCAATAAAAGCTAAATCATGGAGAGACAACTTACTTGCAGACTTCCTAGCAAGAACACATTTGGTAATGAAGAGGGCAAAATATCGTATGGATGGAAAATGAATGTTTCGAATTTTACCACCTTCTCCTGTGAAGCTTCTTCCTTGACAAATTTCCTCGTATAGTTCTAACAATTGCCTTGGTTGTCCCTTTATCTTCTCAAGCGATCCCCACTGTGGTACTCTGATAACTGTGCAGAAAACATCAAGAGGCAAGTTCACAAATTTGTTATAAATTTTATAATGAACCATGGGGTTAGAAGTGGACCAACTAAATCTGAAATCCTGCACCACAGACATTGTTAGTTTAACATATTGGGGAGGTTCACCCTCAACAAAATATTCTAATCCCGCATTAGAAAGCAAGGTTTGAAAATCATGAAGAATTCCAGCGGCACTCAAGAATGCCGAGCATGGATAGAGTGAAGGAAAAACCTTCTCTTCACGGTGAACTTTCATAACATCATGCACTTCTAGATCATGCTGAGAGAGTTGATAAACATTCTCCTCCATTTCTAAAAATTTTCAACAAACTCATAAAAAGTGATTTAAAGACAAGCAAATGTAGGAAACTACTATAGTGAGTCACTAGAGAGCTATCATGCATCAAAATAGTCTTTCTAAACAATAGAACAAGCATGCATACTCATTTATACTGTCACCTACAATGCTAAAATACTCAAGAAATACTTTATCAAAAGAAAATCTACTTGGACAAGTGGAGGAGTCACATACCGGAGAGCAAATGATCCAAGTTTCAGCAAAAATGTTGGGCTGAACAAGGAGATCGAAAATCTGGGTGAAGAACAGCAAGAACTCGAGCTTGAGCAACTGGGGCAGTGTTTTTCGGGAGAGAGAAAGAGCAGGGGAAGAAGAGATGAGTGAGGGGCCTGGTGGGGCCCCCTCACACATGGGTGGCGCGGCCAGGGCTGGGCCGCGCCACCTGTGTGTGAGGTGGCGTGGCTGCCCCACCTGGTGCCTCCCAGGTGTCTCTCTGCCCCATTTTTGACATAAAAATTTATAAAGAATTTTCTGGAATTTTTCGAGAAACTTTATTTTCGAGGATTTTTCAGAAATTGGCATATCGATAAAACTCAGGAAAACGAGGATGAAAAGATTTCAAGCAAATCAAAACTAAGCATGCAGCAGCTCTGAGATACTCTTAATCATACAACTAAACTGAAAGAATAAATTTTTGATGAAAGTAAATGCAAGTGAGGTGGAGTGGATGCGGTGAAAACGAAGTTTCATTCATATAAAATCACTTTGTTAACAAGGTTGATCAAGTCTTGTTACCAAACTAACTTTTTATGAGGAGAAACTTTGCATATCACTTAATGTTTATGTTACCTCAACTTTGATAGGTATAGTCCCAACCATAACAATTTGACATTCTTCCATGGGCTTTCGCTCTGAACAAATAATTTGACCAACTTTGATGGTCTCAACATGCTTGATTGAATTTAGAGCATTCTTCCTATCAATCTTCTTGGGAAAATATACCGTATACTCTTTATCATTAACATTAAAAGTGACTTTTCCTTGATTGCAATTGATAACAGCACCTGCAGTGTTTAGAAAAGGTCTCCCAAGAATAATAGACATGTTATCATCTTCAGGCATTTCCAACACAACAAAATCAGTTAATATTAAACAACTGTTAGCAACTTGAACAGGAACATTCTCACATATACCAATAGGAATAGTAGTAGACTTATCAGCCATCTGCAAAGATATATCAGTTGATACCAATTTTTCTAGATCAAGTCTCTTATAGAGAGAAAAAGGCATGACACTAACTCCAGCTCCTAAATCACATAAAGCAGTTCTAACATAGTTGTTTTTAATGGAGCAAGGAATAGTTGGTATACCTGGATCTCCAAGCTTCTCTGGAACTTTACCATCAAAAGAATAATTAGCAAGTAAAGTGGAAATTTCCTCACTAGGAATTTTCCTTTTGTTAGTGACAATATCTTTCATATACTTTGCATAAGGAGGCATTCTAATAGCATCAGTCAAAGGAATTTGCAAAAATAAAGGTCTCATCCATTCACAAAACCTGTTGTAATGTTCTTCTTCTTTGGACTTGTGTTTCTTACCAGGAAAAGGCATTGGTTTCTGTACCCAAGGTTCTCTCTCCTTACCATGCTTGTTGGCAATGAAGTCTTCTTTAGTGTACTTTGGATTCTTGTCAATCTTCTCTGGTTCTTCTTCAACTTCTTCTTTATCTTCTTCTTCTTTATCGGGAGCATCTCCTGGTTCAGTTTCAGCATCAGAAATAGAAACACTGTTAGGATCTTTACCTGCATCAGAGGATTCTGCGGTTATTTTATGCTTCTTCTTCTTCTTAGGAGGGATATCATCATTTGAGGTACGTTGAGAATCTTGCTCAACCCTCTTAGGATGTCCTTCAGGATATAATGGGTCTTGAGTAGCAGCACCACTTCTTGTGCGTATTTCACATGCTTGCTTCTCTCTTGCAGCATTAACCAGCAAGTCTTGCTGCACCTTGGTAAGCTGATCAATTTGTGTTTGAATCATTTGAAAATGTTTAGCAAGTATCTTCACATCATTGGCGGTTCTCTCCACAATATCCTGCATCTTGTTAATAACTCTAGAATTCTCCAACAGATGATTATGCACCATTCTATTAAAGTTTTCTTGTTTAACAATAAAATTATCAAACTCATCTAAGCATTGTTCAGGAGGTTTAGTGTAAGGAATATCTCTTTCATCAAAGCGCTGGAGAGAGTGTACCTCAATAGTAGATGAGCGAGGGATTGGCTTACATAATTCTTCAATAGGAGGTAAATTCTTCACATCTTCGGCCTTAATACCTTTCTCCTTAAGAGCTTTCTTAGCCTCCTTCATAACTTCATCATTTAATTCAATCATCCCTCTCTTCTTCGGCGTAGGCTCTGTAGATGGCGCAGGAGTTGGTGCTGGTGTTGGCTCAACTAAAGTCCAATCATCATGATTCCGGCTTATTTTGGCCATTAACTCCTCTGCTTCAGCCGGAGTTCTTTCCCTGAAAACACAACCAGCACAACTATCCAAATATGACTTAGATTCATCCGTTAGTCCATTATAAAATATATCAAGGAGTTCATTTTTAGGCAATGGTTCTTTAGGCAAAGCTCTAATTAAAGAACAAAACCTTGTCCAAGATTCAGGCAATTTCTCTCCTTTTCCCTGTTCAAAATCAAAGATTTTCTGCACAGCAGCATGTTGAGCACTAGCGGGAAAATATTTCTGAAAGAAAGCATTAACCAAAGCAATAGGACTAGTCAGAGATCCAGGAGACAAGCTATTAAACCAAATTTTAGCAGCATCCTTCAACGAGAAAGGAAAAATCTTAGCAACAAAATAAGTGCGGAGCTTAATATCATCAGAAAACAAATTACTCAAAGTAGAAAGCTCATTCATGTGCTCCATAGCACTCTCATCTTTAGTACCACAAAAGGGAGTTTTCTCAACAATAGATATGTAAGATAAATCCAAAGAGAAATCATAATCCTTGTCTCTAATATTGATAGGAGAAGCAGCAAACTTAGGATCAGGAGACAAATTATATCTAACAGAACGTCTAGCAAGAAGCTCTTTAATATTACCTGCATCACGAGCAGCACGTGCTTCTGCAATAAAATCATCATTAAGCTCAATATAAGCATCATCATCATAATCATCACTAGGACATTCCCTAGACTCAGGTGAACTAACAGGTGTAACAGTAGTGTTTCCCAACTTAGCTCTAGCAATAGTAGCCTCTAAAAAGGAACCTAGCGAACCTCTCTCATCAAGCACAGTAGAAGCATCATCTAAATTATCAGTGGCACTTTCAATCTCAGCAGAAGTAGTAGCAGTAACATGTGGGTGTAGTGGTGTAAGCAACTTACTCATAACGGATGGTGAGTCAAGAGTAACAGAGGTGTTGAGAGTCGTACCTCTTCTTGTAGTGGATGGCAATATAGGAACTTTTCCATCACGAGGTTTACCCATGATGAAAGGATTGCAGCGAACAATATGAATAACAAGTGAACTTACAGATAAAGCTATGCTCCCCGGCAACGGCGCCAGAAAATAGTCTTGATGACCCACAAGTATAGGGGATCGCAACAGTCTTCGAGGGAAGTATTACCCAAATTTATTGATTCGACACAAGGGGAGCCAAAGAATATATGTAAGCCTTAACAGATGAGTTGTCAATTCACCTGCACCTGGAAATAGTCTTACTCGCAGTGGTTTATCAGTAGCAACAGTTTTATAGTGGTGACAGTAGGGAAACAGTAACAGCAGTAGGAAAATAGCAGCAGTAAAAGTAACGGTTGTAAACAGTAGGAACAAATATTGTAGGCATAGGGATGGATAATGGGCGTTGCATAGATAAGATAATTCATGAAATCAATGAGATACGGGCATTGCAGATAAATAATGATAAAGCATCCTAGTACAAACAATCATAGGCATGTGTTCCGTATATAGTCGTACGTGCTCACAAGGAGAAACTTGCACGACATCTTTTATCCTACCAGCCTGTTGCAGCAGGGCCTCAAGGGAAACTACTGGTAATTAAGGTACTCCTTTTAATAGAGTACCGGAGCAAAGCATTAGCACTCGGTGAACACATGTGATCCTCACATCATAGCCATCCCCTCCGGTTATCCCAATTTTTGTCACTTTGGGGCCTCGGGTTCCGGACAACAATATGTGTATACAACTTGTAGGTAAGACCATAAACAACAAGTATCATCATAGAAATAATAACATGTTCAGATCTGAAATCATGGCACTCGGGCCCAAAGTGACAAGCATTAAGCATAACAAGTTGCAACAATGTCATAGGCACTAAATAAAGATACTAGGCACTATGCCCTATCAATCTCATATCAAATTACATGAACAATCTCATCTAATCCCTACCATCCCCTCACCTACAGCGGGGGAATTACTCACACATGGATGGGGGAGTCATGGATGGTCGATGGAGGAGCGTCGGTGGTGATGGTGATGAAGATCTCCTCCGAATCCCCGTCCCGGCAGGGTGCCAGAACGGAGTTTCTGGTTCCGAATCGCGGTTTCTGATGGCGGCGGCGCAGCGGAAGTCTATCTGGGAAAAAACGCCGTCCCCCGATATTATGTCGTCAGGGGGTATATGTAGGCGAGAGGGGAAGTCGAGAGGCGGCCTGGAGCCACCTCACACAGGGGTGGCGCGGCCAGGGCTGGGCCGCGCCGCCCATGTGTGACGGCCCCTCGAGCCCCCTCTCCGTCTCGTATTCTGGCTCCGTGGGTCTTCTGGTGAAATATGATTTTTGGTGATTTTTCCCGAATTTTTACTGGAAGTTGAATTTCTGCACAAAAACGAGACACCAGAGCAATTCTGCTGAAAACAGCGTCAGTCCGTGTTAGTCGTATTCAAAACACACAAATTAGAGGAGAAACAATAGCAAAAGTGTTCGAGAAAGTAGATACGTTTTGGACGTATCACACCCCATGAGTATTAAGTTGCGAACAACAGATAATTGCATTAAGCAAAGTGTGTAATGTAAACAAAGCATATGCCCTTTAGCATATGAATGTTGTTTTCTCCCTAGTAGCAACAGCACATCTACAACCTTAGAGGTTTCTGTCACTCCCCCAGGTTAAATAGAGGCATGAACCCACTATCGAGCATAAATACCCCCTCTTGGAGTCACTAGCAACTACTCGGCCAAGATAGCTACTAACAACGGAGAGCATGCAAGATCATAAACAACATAGAGATAACATAAGATATATTTTAGTATAGCAACTCAATCATAACACCAATATTCATCGGATCCCAACAAACCAAACATGTAGAATTACATAACGGTGATCTCAATCATGTAGGGCAGCTCATGAGATCTAAACATGAAGCACATGGTGGAGAAGACAACCATCTAGCTACTGCTATGGACCCATAGTCCAAGGTAGACTACTCACTCATCGCTCCAGAGGCAAGCATGGCGATGAAGATGACCTTCGGTGGCGATTCCCCTCTCCGGCAGGGTGCCGGAAAGAGCTTCTAGACCCTCCCAATTTTCGGGTCGACGGCGACGGCGGATCACGATGTGTTCTGGAAAAGTGATTGCGTACTTAGGTTTTTTCCGTCGAGGGGTCTTTATAGTCGAAGGGGCGATGTCAGAGGTGGAGCCAGGTGGCCTCACACCATGGTGGTGCGGCCAGGGCCTGGGCCGCGCCAGCCTAGTGTGTGGGGCCCCTGTGGCCCCCCTCCTACTTCTCTTCAGATCTCTGGAAGCTCCCGGACAAAATAAGACTTCAGGAACTTGTTTCGTCCAATTCCGAGAATATTTCCTGTGTATCACTTCTAAAACACAAAAATAGCAGAAAACAGGGAACTGGCACTGTGGCAACTTGTTAGTAGGTTAGTTCCGGAAAATGCATAAAAGTGCGACAAAGTGTAACGAAACAGTAGACAAATGGTGTAAAAACAAGCATGGAGCATCAAAAATTATAGATACGTTGGAGACGTATCAGTTACAGGTGTAAGCGAACCCTAATTAATCTTGGGCTTCGAGTGTCCATCTTGTTCTTGGGCTGTAGCAGGTGGGCCAATATCGAGGACCCGAGGGGTCATACCCTCGTCAACGACGTTTGAGGTTCAACGATGAAAGACCTTTGTGAATGCACAGGGATCGTCAGAGATCTCCAGGTCCTATTGATTATCATTTGTTGGAGAGGAGTCTCGGTGATGTCTGGGTATTCCCGAACCATAGGGGTATTACGCTTAAGGGTTCGATGATATGTAAGATGGTTTTGGTACATTTGGAATTGTGAGAGTATTGACAAGAGACAGACGGAAAAGTTCCGCGGTGATCCAAAAGTTGTTCAGAGGGTTTCAGAAGGAGTTTCAGAGTAAAGGGAATTAAATAATATGGAATTAATATTAATTAAATGAATACAATCATTTATTTAATTAATAATAGCAGCCCACCTTAATGGGCTCCTCTCGAAGGAGAGCCCACTAAGGCCTAGCCGCCCCCTTATTGGATACGGGTGTGGGCGCCTAGGGCTTTGGGGGTGGGCCAAATGGGGCCCATAGGTGTGGCTGGCCAAGGCTCCCTTGGCCTAGGCGCGCCAATGCCCCCTCCCTTTAGTCCCACATTGCTAGTTGGATGAAGGGTGCCCCCTCAATCCTCATATTTAAAGGGATCCCATGTGGAGAGAGAAAGAGATATAGAAATTCAGAGGAGATCTCATGCGCCTCGTCCCTCTCTCTCTCTCTCTCTCCCTCTAACATCTCTTTTCCTCTCTTCCATGCGCCTCCTCCCTCTCTCTCTCTCTCTCTCTCTCTCTCTCTCTCTCTCTCTTGCGTGGCTCCCCAAAGGGCTGCATAGGAGCAAGGTCAACTCCACCGCTGCACACCGTTGTGCTGCGAGAATTCCAGATCCGATCGAAACCGATCTACTTCCGCAATCTTGGCTGGATCAGAGATCCTGGAAAAGTCATCGTTCACCGTATGTGTATAATTCCGCGAGGTTCCACCACTAGTGAATTATTTTAGTTGGGCATTTAGAATTGTTTTGTTGCAGCTCTTTTCTTGGACAGATTCTGTCTTTGTTTTGTTGGGTGTTTCTTTTGAGTTTTAATTTGATTATTTTTTGATCTTTTGAGATCTTTTTAGATGATATGCACTTTAGCAACACTCTGGACATGAGGAGCCGAATTCATTTGTGTGTTCTTTGGATGGCAAGATCTACATCATTTTATGCACTAACAATTAACCTCGTAGAAAAAAGTGGAAGAAGTTTTTGTAGTGAAATTTTTTCAAAGGGAATGAATCCAAGTTAAACCAAGATGTATCTAAGGATGGTAAAGACCATAAGATTGGGGATGCCCGAGGCACCTCTCTATATCAACAAAAATCTGGATTTGCAAATCTACAAACTTTTTTGAGCACTATGTGAATTTCGTTAAGCTTGGAGCATCTAGTGTTTTTTTTGGAGTAGCATCTCTACCTTTTGTGTTGACCACCTTTAATAGTGAGCCTATTAGAATATATTTTTCTACTGAAATAAAAGAAAGAAGAGAAGGAAGCATAGTCGAAGAAAAGGATTTTGGAAAATGAGAAGTCAATAACTACAAGTAAGATGGTATAATTGCCATAACTTTTAAGTGTAATGAATTCATTAATACTTATGACGTGATCCATACTCATGGCATAATACCTAACCCACATAGACAACAGAATCACACATATGTATGTGTTAGTACATAAAGAATAATTAACAAATATAACCATACCACAAGATCGATTGATCCCATATGGCACATTTCTTATGCTTCATGTGTTGACCAATATATAATCCAATCTTTGATCTTTTTCTTGATCAACCTTGTATATTGTCATGATCTATAAAGGTACATAAGGCATTCTTCACTTGATTGTATGCTCAACTATAGTTCAACTCATGAGTTTATCATGACCTTGACATAAGGTGATATCTTGAATTCTTCTATTGTAATTAAACTCTTAAGATCTTGGACCTCTGTGGCTTAACATATAAACTAAAACATGGCTTTAATTGAGTTCTACACAAGAACTGTATCTTCATTTTTTCTACTTGATCATATCATATATATTTCTTCAATCGATGATCTTGACGCTAATACTCAAGTTATATCTTTATCTTCATGATATCAACATTTGAAATCAACACATGCACTTCAAGCAATTCCTATGAACAATTCCTTCATATAGAACTCAACAAAAACATTAATCCATAGTGATTGTTTATTAATTACCAAAAATACACATGGGGTAATATACCCTTATAGTTAGTGATGTGTAGTTGATTAATGATGTATGGTACCACTACTCTTCCCACTCAAGTGACACGATAAGTAGGCTTGGTCATCCCACTCACAGAACTGCAATGGACTAGATCTACTATGTACAAGTAAGGTTTCCGAATTTAAGTGTCGTGTTCGTGTAAGACCAAAACTAAAAAATAATCCGGTGCACAGAATTATTTACTTTTTGGATTTTGATGAAGAAAATACTCATTTTGTAGAGAGAGACACACACACTTTCCATAATTCCATGTCAGCAGCTGACTGCGCTATGTTTGAGTGGAGCGGTACCCACCTGTCAGGGTGATCCCCGCTGAAGCCGACCTCCTCCGCCCAGACACCGTCCGATCCAACTCCCCCCTCCTCTCCGTCACCGCCGCCACCCAGCTCCGGCGATGGACGCGGCGGCGGCACAGGCGGCCGGGGCGGGAGGGCACCAGCAGCAGCAGCACCTGGCGGCGGCGGCGGCGGCGGCTCCCCGGGTGGATCGGCTGAACTCGGAGGTGCACGACCAGCTGAACCTGGAGGGCATGCGGGCGCGCGCCGTGGGGCTCTACAAGGCCATCTCCCGCATCCTCGAGGACTTCGACGCCATCGCCCGCACCAACCCCAACGCCTCCCCCAAGTGGTATGCTGCCCAATCCCATCCCCTACCCGCTGCCGCCGCCTTGAGTGAAGCCCTAGTCCTCCGATCTGCGTGTGCTAGCAGTACCACCTCTGTACGATTGATTTCTGACTGGTATGATATGGCTGTCGCGTTGCGGCGGCCGGCAGGCAGGACGTGCTCGGGCAGTTCTCCATGGTGAGCATGGAGCTCTTCAACATCGTGGAGGACATCAACAAGGTGAACAAGGGCTTCGTGGTGTACCCCAAGAACGTCAACGCCGAGAATGCCTCAAGTACGCGCTCCTCTGAAATTTCCCCTTTTAGTTTAATGGAGTACATGTCATACGGGTTCTGTTCTTTGTGGTTCGTGTAAAAAAAAATCATGAGATCACAGTAACCTCGGAGCGCGCTTGATGTTTTAGATATGGAATGGAACTAGTCCTGGTTTGTACATGCCAATTATCAATACAGTTTAGTGTTCCTGTGTCACCTATTGTCAATACATACACATTTATTCTTCATTTCATACTAGTATGAAACAAACAATGTTTCTTGTTTGACCTGTGTGAGTATTGCACTTGCAGTACTACCTGTCATGCTGTCGTCAAAGCTCTTACCTGAGATGGAAATTGAGGAAACTACAAAGCGGGAACAATTGCTGTCTGGGATAACAAATCTACCAGTGCCTTTGCAAATCGAAAAGTTAAAGGTGCTTAGTGCAGAGTGGAAGATGTGAACCTGTATTACACTGTAGTTGATTGATCTGTTGGCTCCCTGTAAAATAAAATGGGACTTGCTGCCGTTCCTTTCAGGCTCGGATAATGATGATTGGAAGTGCGTGTGAAACTGCTGAGAGAGTAATTGCTGAGTGCCGTAAGACCTATGGTCTAGGAACCCGTCAGGGGGCAAATCTTGGTCCTACATTGGACAAGGTACAAGCTGCAAAGATACAGGAACAGGAAGTCCAACTTAGAGCGGCAGTAAATTATGGTGAAGGTGAAAAGATATTAATTCTTATTTAATTTTGAAATAAATGACTCCAGTGTTTCTCCTATTCGTGTTATGAACTCATAGTCTGATTCTCAGGATTGCGGGTACCAGGAGACCACCAAAGGCAGATGCATTCTGCTCTTCCTAGTCATTTAATGGAAGTACTTGCTACTGGAGATGGTGCCCACAATTTCAGTGATAATTCCGGTATGATTAGATGTTGTGATGTTTTGACATTTTTTCCATGCTCTATTAGAATTTTGTTGTGCCATGAATGGCTGGTATCAACTGCACCGTAGCCATATGGGTTGCGTGTGTCGTAGGATGCTCCAGCATCATTGTCTAACAGCTATTTGTATCTGTAGGTGGCTATCCCAAAAATACATCAGGATTTGTACCTAGCGGTGTCAGCGCACAGGGAAATCCAATGCAGGTTTGTGTAGTATCAGTATTAGAACTTCTAATTATTGTGAAATTAGAACAGGTCCATTTATTGCTCATTGGGTTGAAAGCAAGAGAGTTATAGAAGGGAGGTTTACAACGCATATGCGTAATTGTTTTTTGTTGCATGACATCAGTGGTCTCTCCAAGGTGTTGTTTGACTGGTTGGTCATACAATATAATTCGCTTTAATTTTAGACCGTAGTAAGTGTTAGTTAGGGAGTACCTTCTGTTTAACATCAAAACATGATTTTGTTTGAGAATTGAGAATAGCAGTCACCAATATGAATTCTCTTGAGATGGGTGATGTTCATGCAGGCATCTGGAGGACTTGGCAGATCTGCTCCATCACCGGGAACTGCAGGAACCCCTAATTTTGAGAATGTGTCCACTCCTCCAATGCCGTATGCTAACTCCCCTAGGTCAGGCACCAATATGATGAATACCCCTTCACCGCAGCAACATCTCACACCACAGCAGCAGAGGCAAAAGATGATGCAAGCATCTCAGCAGCAGCAGCAGCTACTATCTCAACAGCAGCAGCAGCAGCTGAGGCCAACAGCTGCTGGGATGCTGGCTCAGGTAAGGCAATTTTTTCTCTTTGTTCTAAAGAAGTTATTTCATGCGTGTGGCATTGTCAGTGGCAGCATATTGTATAATTTTCCTTGCATATTTCTATGCTTGTCTATTCTGATGAGTGACGATTTACAATAATTGTACACCATTTACTTCAAACTGGTTTAGTGCTCACAAAATCCACTCTTTTCTTGCAGAGCACAGTTCCTCAGTTACAAGATATACAGGGGCAGGCTCAACAAAAAACACAGGCAATTTTACCATTGACCGCCTTTTTTCTTCTATATTTACTGCACACAGAAACGTTTTTAGTTTCACAAAGCTCATAACGTGCTGTTGAAAACCTTTGTCAGGTTCCTGGCCAACAGCAAATGCAGTACAGCCAAGCAGCCTTGTCACAGTTTCAAAATAGGCAGTCGCACGCTGCACGCATGCAACCGGGCATGGCCCAGAGCCAATTGAACCAAGGAAATCAACTGAGAAGCCATTTGGGCCAGTTCACTGGAGCTGCAAACAGTGCAATGTTTACTGCTGCCCAGGCATCTTCGAATTCACAAATGGTTCGTAACACCTTTCTTTTTAGTAATTTGTGAAAAAATGAGTTTGTTGTTCTAAAAGGATAACTGGGCTCTCTTTTTATGCACATTCATGAGCTCGTCAAGAAAGATTGAGCTTGTTCAGTTGCCACTCTGTCAGCTGGATATTATGAACTTATTCCATGTCGATTGAACTGCCTGTTTTTTGCATTTTAGATGGCAAACATACCTGGGACAATGCAATCACAGTCAATCTTGCCACAAATGCAGGTAAATGCCTTTCTTATTTGTTATCACCAAGTTGCTTTGGGTGCGGATGTATTATTTGAAACACAGTAGTGCACTGCATATGCTATGATCATTGCAAACACCAGGCAGTTGCACAAGTTAGTAAAATTTTCCTTGTAAATCTTTTAAAATGATGCCTAATGTCACTACAAAGGAGACGAGAAATGGTTAATTAGGATAATCTGATTGCCTGGGTTTTTTACTTGCATGGCTCGTCTTACTGGTGTGAGGTTTTTTACTTGCCCTTGTAAATCTTTAAAATGATGCCTAATGTCACTACAAAGGAGGCGAGAAATGGTTAATTAGGATAATCTGATTGTCTGGGTTTCTTACTTGCATGGCTCGTCTTACAAGCACAACTGCCAGATAACTTTAAATAAAGGTGTGAGAAGCTGGCTAGTCCCAGACTGCCAGATAACTTTGGCAAGCACAACTCGTGATTTGTAGGCTTGGGGTCTTGGGAAATAAAGGCAAGTGCTGGTAGTAGTAGGGAGTAGATTGGATTGGCTACAGGTTCACTACAATGCTCCACAGCATGGCATGGAGAATGCATAACCTATTCATTTCTTCCACTGTGTTCTGCTATGCCTTATTTTTGCACATTGCCAAACCTTTCTTATATTTATAAATTGTAACATTGTTTACTTATGATTGTTCAGCAGTTTGGTTTGACTGGTGGGCATCCTCAGAGGAGTCATCCATCCCAAATGATGACCGACCAAAGTATGTACAGTTTCATCCTCTTTTAAGCTTTTGTCATCATTAATAAATGAGTGGAAAATGTACCTTTTCAAGTCATGAAATGGAGACACATTATTTTGTACAGCTATATTATATTTTTGCCATTGCTGACATAGTTGACTCACAAGATACGCACATTGGAGTACCTCTAGGAAATAGTTAGTGTTGAATAAAACCGCATGCTGCTCACAGTTCAGAAGAAAACATACACTAATTCAGTATTGTTCAGTTAATTTTGGAGCACAACTTAGCATGTAATTACCAAAAGGGTTGTATATAAAACGTTAGATGCACCGACTTCTAGCGCTGTGCAGTTCCAGATACATCCGGGTTCTCCAGTGCAAGTCTCTATCTCTAGTGTTTTGGGATATTGGTGCAGGCGAAAAGCTTTAAATCTACATGAGTCACAGTTGCCCATCTTTATCATTTTTTATGTCATCCTACTTTTAATTCGTGATGCGATCCTCGTCAACCCCTAGCGTAGCTTTTTAGATAAAGTTTATGAAAATTTCCCCATTATTTCTTGCTAGTGTATGGTTTGGGAGGCACAAACGCCACCAGCATGATGGGAATGCAGCCGCAGCAGCAACAACAACAACACCAGCAGCAGCAGCAGCAGCAACAAGGGCTATATGGAAACATGCAAGGAGGTGGCCAGACTTTGCAGCAGCAGGGCATGGCGGGCCTTCAGAACCAGCAGAACCAGATGCAAAACCAGATGCAGAATCAGATGTCGAATCAGATGCAGAACCAGTTGCAGAATCAAAACTTCCCCCAGCAGAGGCAGCAAAACCAACAATGATTCGAGCCAACTAACCGTATTATGCTAGCTCGAGAAACAAATTTCTGAGCAGAGTCGAGACAGATAATGTCATGCCTCCTCGGTCTATCGACAATTTGCCATTAGATTAGCTCGCTTCTAGTAACTGTCCACGTTTTATCAGTGTGGTAGCCATGATATGTTGTAGACTGATATAGATGCACCAATGTCGGTTGCAGCTTATGATATGTGCTAAGATATGTATCTGCACGCAATTTCTGGTCGTCTGATCATATTTCAGACGTCTGCTTTTACATAGCTGGCTGTCAATTATTTTTTCCTAAACAGGGGAATCAATCGGTGTAACTTAGATGGCTGACAATACCATCTGTATTATTCTTTGGACTATACTCAAGGTTTTTTTTTTTTGAGCCTTACTCAAGGTTTGTTATGCCGATCATAAATAATCTTGTTGACAAAAGACACCCAGGAATTGCAGTATTTACCACTGAATTGACATGGGTCGGACGTTGTAACCTGGCAGTTTTCACAAAACAAAACATACTGGAGTTTTGCATTAAGCTCTGAATGGGTAATACATGCATGTGACTAAATCCGTGTACAAATGAGCTCATAATAATATCTGATTATTCAGCAAATATAACTGGGTTTCACAAGCAGCCACTTCACGAGGCCTTTAGGCAGTGATGCATCAACAAGATAATCACGTAGAATAAGGAGCTTCGAGTGGTAAAATACATTACTCCCTCCGACCCATAATACTCTTCGTCAATACGGATGTATCTAAACACTAAAATGTGTCTAGATATATCCATATTAGCGAAGAGTATTATGGGTCGGAGGGAGTACATTAACAGTGGAACGGAATACTCAAATCACTAATGCAAAATCCACTCTCTTACGAAAAATGGTAAATACATTACATTAACAGGGGAACGGAATACTCAAATGACTAGCAAAAAAGTAACTCTCTTACAAACATGGTGGTAGACTGCTAGGCACTGTAACAAGAAATGTATACAGACATCGCATGGCTCTCCAACGGGTGTCTATCACATTATTCAGCAGGTAGTTTTTAGGATTGAGACTTGAGAGGAAGATGCGCCAGGAGCAGCGAGACATTAATCATCTGAAGCGTGTTGGACATTCCATCTAATGTATCTGGTAGGTTACATATTCACATAGAAAACCACATCAATAAACAGCACACCCAATGAACGAATATCAAGCACCTTCGATCACCTCCCACATCTTGTGCTCATCACCAATATCAAGCAACCGAATAGCAAGTTTCCATGCATCATGGATAAAACCTTGTGTAGTGGCATTTCTCTCTGCATCAGGCGGTGAGTCTATGTGTTCGACAACTTGCACCTTGGCAATTATTCTCTGCATAAACCCTCTTTCGATTTCCTTGTGCAGTGGCTTCTTGCCCATGAAGAACTTGAAGAATGGCTTATTGCACTTGAGGATCTCCATGAGCGAAGGCTTGTCGCCCTTGAGGATCTTCTCGAGAAATGGGTTGTCATCCTTGAGCATCACCTCCAGTTCAGCATTAGCAGTCATGAGAAGATTCCTCCTGGTGCCTGACAGTAACATCTCAGGCTTGATGAAGAGTAGGCAGATCATGTAGTTGGACATTTCTCTGCACCGGACAGCTCTTCCATGTTGAGGTGATTTTTCACACCAGACAGCGCATCCATGACCTTCACCAGATGCATCTCGAATACACTGAGTGGCACAATGGTGATCTGCTGATGCGCCCATGTTGTAGATGCAGATATCTGTGGTGATGTGCCAGAGAAGAACACTCTCATCGAATGGCCTCCTTAAGCTGCAACTCAGGCTTTGATCGCACTTGTTGGACTGAAGAGTCCATTGGCCCCTGCGGTCGTTGAACTTCCAATAACTGTCAGCATCTATTATTTGATCTTCCCATCCTTTCTTCACATATTTAAGAACCAATTCTGTAACTGCAAAGGATGGGTGGCAGGACTTCATGGACCAATGTTGGTAAAGTAAGCCTTTGCAACTAAAGAAACTCAGGATGCACATCTAGTGCCTTTTGTTACCAGCAAAGAACCCTACCAGATTATATTGGCCTACGAAGCCATTTTTGAGTACGACATTCCTCAGGGCACGTCTTACTATGCCTGGAAGGTTACCCATTTGATTCGCTCGCTTGCACCGGGTCATCCATATTGCCACTGGAACAAGGTAGCCATTGCCCGTTCATACAGGGCGCCCAACTTCTTTACCCACATAAATTGCACAACGTTTCTTTTTGCCATTTGAAGTACTTTCTGTCATCATGAAACCAGGGAAAGAGTGCAGCACTGCTGTACAACAGAACAAGGCATATGTAACCTTGACATTGTTAGCATTATAATGTTCTCTGTGACTTTTGTGCAAGAGGCCGATGGCTGCCCATGGCAGATAGAAAGCTGATGTCCTCATGCACAAAGAAAGATACTTTCTTTTGGTGTAGAGAAGATTGAACGCACGGAATAGCCTATTTTGCAACAAATCAGATGCTTGTTTGTCATCAAGCACCCAGATGGATTTTAGGATACCAAGCCGATCAGGATATGGCGATGCAAGGTCCAGAAATAGCTTATAGGCCTCAAGGTCCCTTTCTTCGTTTTGGAAGCTTCTCATTTTTTCGTTCATTTGGTTAAGGCAGTTTCTCCATGTGCTTGAGGTCTGAGGACATCAGCTTCTCCTTGTGTTCGGTGTTGATGATCGGCCTCAAGGTCCACCGTGTCGTCTTCTCCTTGTGCTTGAGGAAGATGGTTGTCCGGCTCAAGGCCCACTGCATCACTTTCTTGTGCTTGCCGACAAGGGTTGGTCTGGACAAAAGCCCTCGCTTTTTCCACGTAGTCTTCAAGTGAATTGATCCTGCCTTCTCTGTCCGTGTTTCTCCTCGATTGTTAATGCTAGCGCTCTTGTGAGCCCAGGGCTTCTCTATGCATTTGAGGATCCCTGGAACAAATAACACGATTGGTGCCTGCAACAACCTCTTGTCGCCTCCTGGCCATGATTTGCAGAACACATAGATGGCTACGGTGATCTGGGACACAGCAGTGAGGACATGCCGCTTCCATAGCTCGTTGTCTTCGATATTGTAGGCAGTTATGACATCCTGTCCACCAAGGTGCATCAAGAGAACCGGCACCCACACCACCACCAGGATGCTATTGCCTTGTCCAGAGCAACAACCTTGACTCCCCTGGCGGCTGAAGAGGGTAGCTTCTGTTATTCTAGAGTCCAATTGAAGATTTTTTTCAAGTGCGTTTGAAGATGTGGTAGAAAATGCATGTTATAATCTAAAGAGTTACTGCAAAGCACAAATCTGCAACAAATCTTCAAACGCACTTATGACTTTTTTTCTTTCAAGCACATTCCATAAGAAAAACTAATATCTGGATATTTAAGTATAAATCTTGGATCCCAGAACGACATGGTTTATTCACAGTCCGGAGTGCTTATGAATGGGGAGAGACCTTTATGGAAAACAATATGGAACTCGAATGTTCCACCAAAGGTAAAAAATTTCACTTGGAAGATAGCTACTAATAGCCTTGCTGTACAGGCTAATAGAAGCAGGAGAATCCCTAATGTACCTACGTGCACCATTTGTGGGATGGAAGAAGAGACATGATATCATGAACTATGAGATGTGGCAAAGCAATGGCGTTAGGACAAGGTTTAGCCAAGATTTGGAATTTACCTGATGAAAAAGAGTTGTCTTTGACAGGCAATGATTGGGTTCTACTGTAGTTCTTTTGGATAAGCTGGACAAAGAAATGAGAGAGAAAATGATGTTCATTTGGTGGAGAGCTTGCGAATTTTTTTTATAATGCACTTTTTTTCAGCTTTTTCAAATGTAGCATTAATTTGTAGCTAATTACAAAACTAGGGCACCGTTTTAACCGCCGGACGCGATTAGCCGGTATTCTATCCGGCGGATGCGAGTAGCGGAATTCGAGGACGTTGTCGTGACTTCCGGGCGCGAGTGGAGAGGAAGCAGCCACGTCGCCCCGCCTGGAAAAGAAATCGCGCCCGGCGGATTCAATTTCTGCTGTCGCACCCGGCGGATCCGACAGGTCCGCATGCAGGGGGTTAACCCGGTCGGCACCCCCGCGCGGCACCCCCAATCCCCCCACTCGCCCGTTGCTTCTCTCTGTTCTTCTCTCTTTGCTCTTCTCTGCTTCAGCTCAAACCTCTCATTCTCAAATCTTGTTTCTTTGATTGTGAGAGCATTTCTTGATCAAAATCACTGAAATTTGTTGCAAGAAGTAGAGGATAGCCCGATCTACAAATGGGTTAGCTTTAGGAGAAATTTCTTTGGTTCGTTTTGTCACATTTAGGAGTTGTAGGTATAAATTTCCCTGTAGATGTTCTTGTGTTCTTGATGCTGTTCTTATGTTGTTGTGCAGGTTGAATCAGGTGTGGTTGAAGTTGTGTAACGTGAGCAAGTTTCAAGGTGGTGGTTTGCATGCTTCAAGGGTAAAATTGCTATGTAAAATCTCAGTAATTATATTTTAGTGGTGTAGTTTTTAAGTGAATAAGTTGGTGTGTTTAGTCTCATATCGGTATAATAGCTGTAAAAATCTCAGTAAATGTATTTTTGTTCTTGAGGCCGTTCTTTTATTGTTGTATAGGTTGATTCCGGTGCGTTGGAAGTGGTGTGACGTGAGCAAGTTTTGAGGTGGTGATTCGCACGCTACGAGGGTAAAAATCTTATTCTCAAATGGTGGTAGTGTAATTTTGTGTATATATATTTTAGCGGTGTAGTTGACGGAAGTAGGATTTTTATGTAGCAGGAGTCATGTCTGGATTAGTTAGATTTGTTATTCATTATGGGTATGGTGCGGTCCGTAGCAGTGATGTTGGAGCTGATCTTAGTGACTTTGAGTATCATGAGGTGGAGTTCACTGATCCTCAGAGTATGCGTATTGGGGAATTCAAGAGGATGTTAATGGTGTTCTTAGGATGGGATCGTAAGTTGTACACTGTCAGCTTACAAGCATTGTAGAGCAACTCAACTAGCAATATATATTGTCAGTTGAAAGAGATAGAGCATACCTCTCAGTGGGTCGGCTGGTTGAAAGGGTGTGAGCGGCGGCAAACATCCCCGATCGCCCTTGTGGTTGCGAAGCCGATTACTGTCGGAGGGGAGGCCGAGTCAAGCCACAGCAACCAGGCAATTGGTTTTGGTTCTTGGCAGAGCATGCAACCAGCTGATGAGCCTGCTGTGGCCATGTCATATGCCAACGACATTGGGTATGAAACAGGGCAGAGCAGTCATGCATTAGGTGCAGCGGCAGATGATGCAGGTGGCGAGATATTTTCAGAAGATGAAGATGAGGTTTTGCAGCAGCAGATGGAAGCTGAAGATGTTGATGGAGATGCTGATGATATTAATTCATCTGACTCTGATGAAGAAGATGAAGAAGATGATCAGGATGAGGCCCCGATTCCGAAAGAATGGAATCAGGACTTCTCAAATTTAATGAGAGTGAACGAGGGGCACGATTCGGCATGGGAGTATCACCCGAACAGCATCTCAGTCGGTTCATTATATCCCGACAAGCAACGTCTTCAGGATGCAATAACTAGTTGGGCAATGTCCACGCAGAGGGTATTTAAAACAGTCGCGTCAAACAAGAAATATTTGACAGTGGAATGTACCAACGAGAGATGTCCCGCTAGGGTGCATGGCTACCTCCGCAAGAATGACACCTTCTGGGTGGTGAGCGACCACGTGTAGCACACATGTATTATTAGGAACCAGTTGGTGGATCATAAGAACCTAAGTTCCACTCTCGTAGCTCGACTATTTCATACACAGATAGTCGAGGGCAAAGCTATGGAGGTAAAGGCTATCCAGAAGACAGTGAAGCAGAGATACAAGTACAACATATCTTACGGTAAGGCCTGGAGGGCTAAGCAGAAGGCGTTGAAGACGCGATTTGGGTCATTCTTTGACTCGTACGACTCGGTTGTCCGTATGTTGCACATATTGCAGGAAAGAAATCCGGGCACCTATGTTGACATCCAAGACTCATGGTTTGCGGAGGACTCCACTGTGAAGGTTTTGGAATGAGTGTTTTTCTCGTTTAACATATGCATCGAAGCATTTAGATACTGTCGACCGGTGTTATGTGTGGATGGAACATTTTTGACAGACAAGTACAAGGGTCAGATTTTGACGGCCATTGGACAGGATGGAAACAACCAAATCGTCCCACTGGCATTTGCTTTTGTGGAGAGCGAAAACACGGAGAGCTGGTTGTGGTTCTTCAGACAGTTAAAGATAGCAATTGTGAAGGAGAGGCCGAATGTTTGCATAATTTATGATAGGCATGCTGGTATACTGAGGGCGGTGAAGACGTTGAAAGAGGCCGGTCCCGATGAAGAAACACCATGGCTTGACTTGCAGAGCCGGTGGTGCATGAGACATCTAGGTGCCAATTTTTTCTCACAGTTCAGGAGTAAGAATCTTATGAACCTATTCAAAAAGTTATGCAAGCAAAACTAGCAATCTCATTGAGGTCACATTTGATTACAATCAGAGCAAGTCGACATGCCCATCTCGCACCTGGAAGGAGGTCCAGGCAGAACTTATCAAGATCAACGGGCACTGGACAGATATAAAGGAGAGAGGAGAAGATATGAGCTGGTGGGTTCAACATACCGCGCTCTGGATCAACGGCAGCCACAAAGATGAAGATATCTTCATGCCTAGCGATTGGGCCAAGAAGAAAGGGGCGTCATCGAAGAGCAAAGAATCTACCTCGTCCAAGCCCAAGGGCGCTGCTTGCAAGGGCAAAGGAACTGCACCGTCATGGTTGAGCGACGTAGACGATCTCGACGACGACGACCACTTCATGCCTAGCGACTGGGCCAAAAAATATTCTTCAACAAAGGGCAAGAGAGTCGCCAAGCCTTAGTTACTCGTACTATATTTCTATCTTAATTTTAGTTGTCCCGAATCATGTATTTCTATTTTAGTTTGCGGTATGTAATACCGATGTATCTCGCACTTTCTATATTTTTGTTTGCGGTTTATAATACCGATGTATCACGCACTTTTTATATTAATATAAATGTTTTTCCAATATATATTCAGAAATATTCATAATAGATAAACTATCCGAAAATTTTGCCACGATTTAAAACACTTCAAATTAATGAAAATAGTGAAAACTTGTCTCAAACAGATGCTAGTGAAGCCGGCGGGGTGCGCTTAGCAGGAGAAGACCGTGTCGCGCCCGCCGGATGGAAATAGCCCCTATCGCATCCGGCGGACTGCAGGCGCTGCATCGTCGGCTGACGCGTCCGACGACCTGTCGCATCCGCCGGATGGGACTACTACCTATCGCGTCCGGCGGTTAAAACGGTGCCCTAGTTTTGTAATTAGCTACAAATTAATGCTACATTTGAAAAAGCTGAAAAAAAGTGCAATAAAAAAAAATCGCGGAGAGCTTGGCACCACCGAAATAATATCATTTTTGATAAGGGAAACGCTTCTATTGAAAATTCCATTCGATATTTACAAAATTATCTAGCTACCTTGCAGGGAATAGCAAATGGAGGTGTTCTAGTAAATAGGAAAGGTAAGGAAAAAGTACATATAAATTCAGAGAAGTACAATCAAGTTCAGTGCCAAGAGAAGGTGGCAATTGGTTCGTGGGAGAAGCCTGAAGTAGGATAGGTTAAATGCAATGTTGATGCAATCTTCACACGCGAAGAAAAAACAGGGGCCCGGGGAGCAATCTTGAGAGATCATAATGGCCAGACTATTGTTTCTGCTTGGGACTATATCCCTCATTGTAACTCTGCAGCTGTAGGGGAAGCAATCGCCTGTTTGGAGGGCCTCAAGCTTGCGCTAGCAAATTCTTCCTCGAACCTGATTATTGAAACTGACTGCAATGCAGTATTGGAGGCGTTTAAATGTGACAGCAACGATAGATCCGAGATCTGTATAATTGCAAAGGAGTTCAAGCTAAAAAAGTCTCCAGATCGACAAGTTGTTTTAGCTAAAATTAGTAGGATTTGTAATGTTGAAGCCCATGAAATGTGTCAATTTGGTCGTAAAGAATTGTTTGGTGGTGTGTTACAAAGCTCGGTTCCAACCTGTGTGTCGAGAGCGGCTTTGATTGATTGTAACCAAAACAATGTTATCTGATTAATACATTTAGCATTTTCAAAGAAATATATAAATCTTACGAATTGTCATTCAAAACTGAAAAGCTTGACACCATGTTTCTGCAATTCTAAGAGATTTGATGAGCACGGGTGTGAAGATCTCTGATATGTGCAACATATACATCTGCTTACTACAATTGGAGGGTTGCAGGATAATTAGACTCCCATGTACCATGATTTTTTTTTGCATATATTGTGTGGTAGACATCGTATCCGAGTTAAAAAATTATCCTAACAAATAGAAGGTTCTTACCTCCCTCTTAGATGAGCAATAGAAGTTTACAGGAGTAACTTAACAGTATTTGGAAGAATGCAAAGAAAATTTACAGCAAGCTCTATAAAGAATGCAACCGATTAACTTTCTGGACCAAAATATTACGAAATTCAGTATCAAGAAACGATATCTACCAATAACTCAAGAATTTCATTTTATAAAATAAATCCTTTCCCTTAGAAAACTGCAATGGTCTAGTATCTGATTCAAGCCGTGCTTCCATCATGAACAGGAAAATTCAAATATGACCCTGATATGATGTGAGAAAAAGCAGTATTTTTTCATTGGTACATGTTGTACAAAATACATAGTAAATATGCTAATTAAAAGGAAAATAAAATAAAAGAATACCACCAAAAGGATGAAACCTTACATAAAGAACGAGGAGCTAGAGCTGAACACAACCTGCAAAACAAACATGGCAAGCTGAACCACCATAAGCAGGAGCTATAGCTAGAATAACCAAAAGGATATCTATCTGCTAAATTTAGCAAGATTAACACCGACAAAGAAACAAAAACTTGGAATGCTTCACGATACTCACATAGGGCTGAATGCCAAATAGCAATTTTAGACTTCGCCTAGAACTGCCTGAATAGAGTTATTTGGTAGAGGTATATATAATAAAATACAATGCAAGAATTCAGTTTTGGACAGCAAAAATTGCACAAAAGATGACTGTGTACGGTAAAATTCCAGTTCTAGACAGTACACTACACTGACTGCTGCGACCTAACAGTCCAACCAAATCTCATAATTAGAGACTCTATGGAAAGCCTAGAACATATTCTGCAACTAACATTTAGAGACTAATTCGAAATAATGGACATGATAACCCAGGATTTGAGACAAATATTAGTGTCCTAACCCCTAAGCAGCTATAATACTTCCTCTAGCTGAACATACTGACCCAGCTCAGACAGCACAAGCTAGGACTGAATTAGGTTCACACACAGAGGGAGCTAGAAACTGCAAATTGGTTCGCTGCTCCAAGTAAAAAATAATTGATGTGCGGTTGTACAGGAGGGTGTTGTCAAAGGGTCCACAATAATTAGCATGTAGTCTTCGTCTGTTGTCAGTTGTCACCACAGATCTGATGCACAAGTTGCTTGAAGTTTTTATTGTATCAATATGAGTTAGTGCCTAACGAAACACCAAATCAGTGGTAAAATATTGACGTAGTTAGTTCCTAGCAGAATAGGCAAAGAGAAGTAAATTAACAGTGGGAGGTAAAGGTAGAGAGTGTCACATTAGCACATCATGAACTTAAGTTTATGTCAGTAAATGACCAATCGTACTAAGATTTCAGAAATCCAATTTCATCAGGAGTAATGCCCATCGATGCGTATATATATTTTGAGGGCAAACCCCTCCTTTCTGTAAGATGTACCACTCGTTTAAAATTTTGCTTGGTACTACTATTTTTAGCTGATACAAAATGTAGACTTCTTTACCACTGTTTTTAGTTGATGTGAATAATATCCTAAATGTACTATTACCTTAAATATGAACTCCTTTCTTTCACATTTGCTGAAAAGTTACTTCTTACAAAATGCCAAATCTGAATGTAACCAAATCACTGCAGTTTCACAAATTATCTTTAGTTATCACGGGGCATGAGCAGAATATACAACTTTATAAACCGTAACATAATTTGAAGGCCCATACTACCACGAAACAGGCTTTCGCCCTGCTTTATAAATAAAGCCAAACCGATACAATTTGAAGGCCCATACTGGGGAGGGGTTCATAGTAAACGAAACATGCCAACAGCAAGGGCAAGATTCCGCATACCATCAGGAAGGCAATGCAAACAATTTACCAATCAGCCACGGAATGCAACCAAACAGCACCGACACAGCCCATGAATCTGCACAAAAACTAAACACAAAGAACAATAGATTAATAGAAGAGAAAAAAGAAGCAAATTTGTGTAAAGCCCATCTTTCTTAAGCTGTATCTGACAGAGTGACAGTGCTTGCCCCTGGCCTCAGATTCAGTTCTTACAACTTACTCTTAATTACATAGCCAAGTACCATTGGGAAAATCATCTTACCTTGCTTCAATGTCATCATGTTCGTCGGGGCAGATGTCAAATCCATTGTCTCTGTCTTGTTATCTTTGACCCAAGCCTACTTAGTGCTATCCAAAGCCAGCAGCCCTGACCCTGAAACCTGCGGTAGAAAGAATGAAGGCATAAGATAACCAAAAACTTGACTCATCTGATATGCACGAAACATTTGGGAACTTTCTCTTTGAAAACTAGATACATGCGTCATCTTGTTCAATCATACCGTAGAAAAAATATAGATATGGTGTAAGTGACCATAAACAGTAAGATCCCAATGTGTCTTTTTTTCGAGAAAACGCAAAGACTTTGCATTTCATTTCATTGAACAGAAGTTTAGTTTATATGCCTCCTAAGAGGCAGATTACAAAGTCTTGTTTCTTTATATGACAATTTAAAAATAAACAGAACAGCTTGCAATATATGGCTATATGGTTTGCATGACATTAAATGCATAGCACTGAATCTTATCTTAGATCTTTTCTGTCATATAACTATGCATCTTCGTGAACATTCTAGTTAGCACCACTGAATTGGTAACTTCTACCTTCAGTGTAAGATAACCAAATCATCGTTGCTTAATGGTGTGTGTGCAAACAAAGTGTTCACAAAGCCAGCATCATAAAAGGTTAAAGATTAATACTAATTTTTAAAGATCTCCAAGGGGGCAAATGCTCCATATCGGTGTGAACAGTTCATCTGCCAATAAAAAAATTATGTGGATAATGAGAAAGTAGATACTCTGGACATCAAACTTTATTTTCATTGCCAACTAAACTTTAAGAGCAGAGGAATGATTCACATGCATTCCCAGTAGTAAGCCAAGGTGCTTTGCTACCTCATCACCTATTCACATCTGTAACAAATGTAACAACAAATACGGTGTGCGCAAAATCCATCCTGTATGTAACTGCTATGATATACACTATCATACAAATTTCCTCAGGTGTTGTAACAGTAAAGCCAGCCAACCAGGAAGGCAACAACCTCAGTCAATAACTCAAAAAAGACAATTATTATAGACTAAAAAAATTACAATACACCAGCTTGCTCCCCTCCCTAATGTCCGCCGAGAGCACAGCCGGGCATTCTGTGTGTATAATATATCTCCGCTGAAGAATGTCGAAAGGTCGGGTCGGATTTGATTTTCAGCTCAGGTAACTTGATCAGGCAGCGGCAGGTTGTACCGTGGCCGGTTGCTCAGCAGTTTGACCCTCCTGTGCCAAATTACTCAGTTCGCCTTTTGTCGCAGCATCATTTTCATTGTCAGGGAAGACTTCTAACTGTAGCGATGGTGCGATCTTGTTAATTTGAAGCCATGTTGCTTCCCACAGAGTGTTCTCCCCACCGGCGCTTGTTTTTGAGAGGATACCATTTGCTTTCATCACCAGCAGTATGTTCTTAAGTAGCTCGGGGATTGCCTCATGTAACTTATCAGTCCTCCGCCCTCTCAGCTTGACTTTCATAAACTTCTCTATCATGTCAAGGACTTCCAACCACAGCTTACCGAAACTGCTCTGCAAGGACAGGTCTTTAAGTGACTGCAGGAACACCTTGCATAATAGTTTCAGGGCGTGCAAGAGAGAGACCTCCATATTTCTGAAGTCCTTTGGTGAGTTACTCTGAGCAATCTCCAGCAATTCATCAAGCAACTGGAAGATAATATCAAATGACATCAACCATGCTGAAGACGAAACTGATATTCCATCAACTAACAAGCATCTTTGCAAACATAACAGCGCATGGTTCCTCACTTCCTCCCTCTGATCCGTGCACACCTTCCGTAATGCCTGCACTAGCCGCAACCACATCTCTGCAATTCCTTCCAGTATCCTGTCCGCCTCGCCACCAGCTTCCTTGACCTCACGCGACCAGCGTGTAAGGCAATTTACTGAGTCGGCCATAAGGTTCAGAGCATGGACAGATCTTTCTGCAGACCCGAGCCGAGATTCTGCAAACTGCCTCGAAGCCTCCACTGAAACGATAAAGTTGGCAGGTGAGAGGTGTGCTCCCTCAGACATGACAAAAACCAAAGCTTCAAAGCCGGCATCAGAAGCATCCGGATGGCGAGCGGTGACACACAGTAAGGATATGATAGTCCGCCAACCAATCTGGGATTTTATATGGGTTGCGTTGGCCTTCACAAGCCGTGTGACCTCCAATGTGATGTTCTCACAGTAAGCATCGGCTACACGTGCATCAAGTTTCAAAATCAGCTGCAGTGACTTCAGTAAATCATCTACCAGATTCTCCTTATAAGGAAGCAACCTCTGGCAGATGTGCAGGAGCCCAAAAACAGCCTTCTCCACCAGATTGCAGGGCATCACTGTGGACTGAACGATATGTGTTATGTGCTCATAAACACCCTGCCACAACAGCACAATCCTGTCCCTGTTATTTAATGTGACAGTAATTAGTAGCTCTAAGCAGAACACTGCCGTTCCTTCATCATCAAGCGAACTGGTAATCCTCTGAGGCCGGCCTGCTGCGTGAATGAGGGCTCTTGCTAGATTTGAGAGCGAGTCAGCCTGTAAGAATTTACTCTCAGTGAAGATGGTACCTATTTGACATTTTCTTATAGTCTCCAAAGCATTCCTCTGAGCTGCCAGTTCCTCCTCAGTTGGCTGGGACCTTGGTTCTTCAGCATCCATGTAAAGTAGCTGGCTAAACCTCCCCATCAACCCATATGTTTTTTTAGGGGTGTTGATCGGTAAAACATGAGGTGCAACTGTAGATGAACCAAGCTTGCTAGGAAATGAATCTGAAGAGGATTCCTGATCATCACCTGTATCACCCGTGAGGCGACCTGGAAGAAGGCCTATCTTGTGCAATCTTAAAATGCAATCTACTATATTCCTCCATCCACTCCGTATATGATCACCATAAGTAGTTGCGATAGTGAAAACAGCTTCTGTTGCCATTCTAGCCTTGGTATCCACTCCAAAAGCTATTACAGGATCATCAGCATAAGAATTGTTCAATAAAGTGGTGAACTTGCATAGCGCCACAACAAGATCATTCAGTACATCATCGAGATGATAGAATGCAGCCAGCTTTGCTACTGACAGGAAACCATCAATACATCCTGCAAGAACCTCATCATGCTCAACATTATCGAAAACTACGGAGATGGCAGCAACTGACGGTCCAGCCATGATAGGGAACATGTCATTATCAAGAAAAGGGTAGGAGTCACATGTAATGTACGATGATGTCCTCTTTGACTTCCACATCAGATCAACCCAGCGGCTATAAGACATCTCAGAGCATCCAGCTCCTTGCTCAGGAATGGTCTTGATTTCATTCCGACATATAGAATGAAACAGCTCCGACAAGAACTCCCGTGGAAGATCAGTTCCACCATTGATACGGCGATTGTTCCTGATAAAGTCTTCTTCAGTCATCTTCTTCTTAACCCTTACATTGTGTTGATCTGTGTTGAGCATGATTACAGAATATGACAGCACCAGGGCTGCATCCCTGTTAACAAACATGTGTGGTGACTGTTCATAATACCTCTCAGAGAAAGCCTCCAGAATCCGCTGTATCTTTTGTGACTCACCAGGCAGCCGGAAAGTTTCCAAGAAGAGCCTTAGAGCAGCATCCAAGTTCATCTCCTCAAAGTCAAATGTTTTAGCAAATTCGTGAAGTACCAGAATAGAGAACTCATCATGATTCCCCAGGTAGTCCCCAAGAAGGTTCTTGTCTAATCCAGGTGTGTACCGAAAGAACAAAGCAACGCTGCATGGATCAAGTTTTTCAGGCAATAGGTGGACACCCTGCAGGTACTCAAAGCCCTTCTTTTTGTCCCTATTGAAATGTTCAACACCGACCATTAGCTTTCTCTTGATGCTTTTTTGCTGGTGAACAAATCTAACCCACTGATCAGGATCAGTACTGCTCTCACACTTCAACTGCCAAAAAGGAAAATATTCGCTTATTTCTGGCACTGTTTGCTCATGATGCTGATGGGCATGATCAGTCCTCTCTGCTATCGCCTGAATGACAGCAACCAAACCATCCAATGCAAGCACATTCAAGGCAGACAATGGACTGTTTACAGGGAATGCACTTTTGGACAGAAGATTAGCAAGGTCCTCAAAAACATTAGAGCACTGTAGATCACAGTCCATATTTGCATACATCTCAGCCATGAACTCTTTCTGCCGACAAAAATCCACTAGGGCCTCCAGGGCGACTTCCTGCTGCTGATAACTAGCTCCATATCTACCCTGGGCTAATCTCAGGATCACACATGAGAAAAATGCCTCGACTTGCAGCTTAAGTTCCTGACGTAAGTGGTAGAAGAGAGTAAAAACAGTACTGCACACTGTCGACAGGATCAAAGGGCTCATTGACAGCCCAAACAGCATTAGATTGCGGAACAGTTCATCCTGTACAAAAGCCAGCAACTTCGAGTGCCTGTGGATGGATGAAGCCGACAATTCAATAGCAGAATTTATCAACCCCAGAGCAAAGAGCGGCACGTCCTCGTCAAAATCAAGAGGATTCATCCTTTGGCTCACATCCATGTCTTCAGCTATGTTCAAGAGCGAGCACAAGAACTGCAATATCTCCACCATGCATGGAACCCCAAGCGGCTCCATCATGGCACTATCTTGCACGACACCAAGTTCAGATCCCACCTCGTCTCCGGAGCTATCCAAACAAACATAATCACTCTTCCCATTTCCCAGTTCCCCGGCTTCCGAATCTTGGTTCTTGCTAATCTGCAGAACAAATGCAACGGACACATTAATACATTAAACTTGGTAGCATGCTTGTTTCTCTAGGCAAGTAAAATGGACCCGGCTTCAGTGTGAACGTTCAAACTGATGAGGATAACAATCAGACCTAGAGAAACGATTAATCCTCGAACCAAATTTACATAAATAAGTTCAGTCACTTGAGTTCAGCTAACTTACATGAGCACTGCAAGTAAAATTATCATCATGTTAAGTACAAGAAAAGGAGGCAGCAGACTGGAACCTTGAGAGGCAAAACCCACCTGCTCATTGGCGGTGACATCAATGTCCGCAAGGCGGCCGAAGATGCAACGGATGACCTCCTGCATGGTCTGCCTGGAGACACGCTGCAGGAGCTCCCCCTTGGTGCCGGCCTGCTGCACGACGCGGAAGCAGGTGCTGACGATGGCGCAGACGTGGCGGTTGGCGAGGGCCGGGGCGGCGCGGCCGCGCACGCAGGCGAGCAGCACCTGCAGGACCCTGGCGAGGACGGCCTCCTCGGAGGCCGGGTCGGTGACCTCGAAGCGGCACCCCGTGACGGCCTCGACGACGGCGCCCATGGCCTCGGCGGCGCCGGGGCCGGGGGCGACGAGGTCGAGGGAGAGGATCTTGTGCAGGGAGGAGAGGGCGGCCCCCGTGATGGGCGCGCCGGTCTCGTCGGAGCGGACGACGTCGAGGAAGGGGCGGAGGTAGAGGAGCGGGTGGCCGGCGGGCCAGCGGCCGCCCCAGGAGGCGGCGCGGCGGCGGAGCGACTTGAGCCCCGCGATGAGCGGGTGGTCGAGGTGCTCGTCGTCGGCGCCGCCCCCGCCGTCGTCCCCGCCGTAGCGGACCCCCGCCCAGCGCACGTTGCGGCGCATGACGGCCAGCACCGTGGCCACCTCCGACGCCACCACGCACGCCATCGCCAACCCCGGCCGCGACGACGGCGGCGGCGACGCTGCCCTGAGGCCGCCCATGGAGGCGAACCGGTGCGGCGCGTTGGCTCGGCGCGGCTACGATGGCATTCGGGAGTGGAATTGGGATCTGATCTTGCGCGAGAATGAGATCTGGTTTTTGGGTTTGGTCTTCGGAGTGTGCTGCAGGGGTAGGCTGGATCTGAAACCAAAGCTCAACTCCTGTCCTACTACTGCGAGCGAACGAGTTTAAGGTGGGTTTTGTTTAAACATGTTTGGTTTGAAATTTAGACTTCAAATACTCCCTGCCTATCGTGGTGCATCTACATTCTACAGAGGCAAAAGAAGGGAAATGCTGCCAGCTTCGGTGAAAAATAGAAAAATCGTAGTACTTTACCTTTGATTTGTGAAATCCTTGGGTTTGCCTGATGACAGCTCCATGTACACAACAGTCATTGAAAAGAGTAACTAATCAGCATGTCAAAAAAAAGGCATGTCAAGAAAATGTACACAACAGTCACTGAAAAGAGTAACTAATCAGCTGGCATGCCAACGTCATCTTTATTTATCTTCAGTACATCAGATAATCACAACAATCAATCAAATGACGATCCTTCCAACAAATAATGAATACCTAGCTGCGGTTTTTCCTATACATCAATCATCCCACTACAACATAATATGCGAACCTGAAGATCCTACATACACATCACCACATGTATATATTCGAGGCCGGGGACTGGGGACTGGGCTGGTACTTCTGATGTTTAATCGTTCCGCAAAATTCATACACGGAACACATACGCTTGTGTATTCTGTGCTTTCTAATCATTCATTTCTCTGGATGGCGCCCTGTCACCAAACGTCTCTCAAGTATCTCCCCTCCATCTGCAGGCTCTTCACGTAGCTCTCTGTCTTCAAGTTGTCCAAGGAGCCCTGAAACGAGAAGCGTATGATTTGACTCAGCACAACCAAAACGAATTGCAGAACAAAACAGATAATTTATCTTCAGGGTGTCATGCTAGAGGCTAAAGCATTTCAGGTCGCTCGACTGTTTATAATCGCTTCCTAAAGAACAAGCGGGGAGCTAAACTCTCGCGCACTTGGCACTGTTCAAATCCAGTGAACAGGTCCGTTTCTGTCGGAAAATATGGTCTTCTAGCTATCATTTCATCCTAGAGTAACACGACCAATAATATAAATCTGTGGCGTGGCGAGGAATAGTGACATGGCAAAAGTCTCTGGGGCACTTGCAATACCTGTTCCTGAACAATTGTGTGCAGCGTGCGGTGCACATCTCTAGCCATGCCTTTCGCGTCGCCGCAGACATACACATAGCCGCCCTGAGAAATGATGCTCCAAAGATCGGCAGCCTGCGAAGATTACACATGAATGGTGAAACGAGCTAATAAGGGATTGCGACTGATTAGCAGAACATACACAGTGAGCACTAATTTACCTTCTCTGACATTTTGTGTTGAACATACTCTTTTGTAGGACCCTCACGAGAAAAGGCAACAATCAACTCAGACAGGGCGCCGGAATCAGCAAAATTATTGAGCTCGTCCTCGTATATAAAGTCCTGTTGATATTAAATATTGATCAGGCATCTTTCAAAGATAATCCTTTCAAATTTCAATCACTCATGAGATCATTTCCTAGATGTGATGCAAATACAGAAAAGTTCGTGGCAGGTGACTAGGACCTTCGATAAGGGACAAAAGAAAGACGATGTGCACATATGCGAGAATTTGCTGTGCCATAGGAAATATAGATGACATGCTTCGGGGTTCACAAATAATGAACAGTTTCTTACACTAGGAAGCTGAATAACAGAGAAATGTTTTCTCTAAGAAAATAACAGAGAAATATGGTTCATACCATCTGGCGATTTCTGCACCCGAAGAAGAGGATGGCACGACCTAGTTCCACCCCTGTCTCTTTTAAAGCTAATCTTTCCTGCCAGTGCCAAATGGATTGGACATGAAAATTAGCATACCAAAGAGTGACAAAAGCTTTAACCATGCTGTTGTGAGAAACAAAGTAAAGACAATACAAACCTGTAAGAAACCCCTGAAAGGTGCCAGACCAGTCCCAGGGCCTACCATTATAATAGGTACTGTAGGATCAGCAGGCAGTTTGAAGTTTGACTGTCTCACAAAAATTGGAGCCCAACTACATTCTTCGCTCTCTTCCGAGGGAGTTGAATGCTGCATGTAGGATCATCATACAAAGTTTTACTAGACGACATGATGGTCACTGACTTGTACTTTGGATGAATCAAAACTTATATTTGACAAGGTATAGATCATTACGATTTAGAAATGACAATATTCACACCTCAAAGTTCAAAGTATTTGAGTGACTATATATGACAACAGATACAAAAGTATAGGTTGAGAACTTTTGTCATATTGTTGAGTACAAGATCTACAGATGCAAGGTTGCATCATTGGACCAAATGATCTGTCTGATATAATGTATTTAATTTTCAAAGGCACACATGGAAGCTAAAGATGAACAGTTGTTCTTTTAAAGGTAAAAGAAGGCCAGACTAAACGAGAAATTTATTCCAACCTCATTAAATCTGGGGAGACATCATATATGTGTGACTCAACATGGAGTTATCAAGGGATAAAGTTGGAAGTTGCTCAACATGTTCAGGATAATTTCAGCTAAAAAAACATGTTCAGGATAGACTGAGCAAAGCAAATAGGGTTGAATACAGACATCAAACAGAAGGGGTCAAATACAATTATATTGCCATAAGTTAAAAGATTGAACAGTATTTAGTAATAATAACAATTTAATAAAACAAACCGCCTTGTAAATTATGAAGGCAGCAAGAGTGCACCTTCATCCAAGTAGAACAAACTCCTTTATGGATCCTTCCCGTAGGGGTTTGACCACTAGCTAGTGCACATGTCACATGAATTCTTGTTGGTGCCATTCTGCAGCAATATAATATCATGAATCTTGACTGACTGATCAATTTGCTCATGTTAGCTCGGGTATTAATTCAAAAGCAAGGGGTACCTTGGCGAGGAAGATATTGAGTAGTATCTTGGCTGAAGGCGAGGAGCAATGGCTGCAAAGAAGACACCAAGTGGAGGTTTCACTGATGGGAACTCTGAAATAACTTCCAAGAGACTTCTTTGACTTGCAATTATCCACTGAGAATATTCCTTCTGCCCAATGAGATTTATGTGAGAAAAATAACACCATTTTCCGAAAGTATGGACTTAACCAAGATTACAAACCAACCTTTCCAGCAGGAGATGCTAGATGTCTTAGCCGCTCGGCTTCTTTGGGATCGGATGCATGAGCAGCCAAAGCAACTAAAACACTCTGCAGCAACCCACCCATTGAGAAAATTCAAAATATGTATAAATACAAATAGTAACGCAATGAGAGAAGAAATATGCAAAAATAAGATTCACCTTCTTAGGTGAGCTCAACAAATCGGCATATCTGGCAAGTGCAACCCTCACTGTACAGGGAGATGGGAAGGGAGGTGGCAAAGAGCCCCCAAAAAGCGGAGTGCCATCCTCTTGGTCAGCATAAATTGAAAAAGAAGTATCTGGTGAATAATCTAACAGCTTTTCTGCCTCCTCTACAGTTTCAGTTGAATTTTCTGCATACACACCAACATGGTCTCCAGTCTCGTATCTGGCACGGAAAATGAGGATAAATCAGCCATCTAGAACCCAATTAAAAAATATCATGTTTGTTTCCTCTTATTTTAACTCTAGATCCTTCACTATGCTTACGTGAGGCTAGTTCCTGCAATATCAAACTCTAAATGAATGCAGGACCGGTCAGAAGCTGGTGTATGAAGCTCCCGACGCACAGCCACATTAGCCCTGAAAAAGAAGCATGGTTAGAGTTTGCCCATAGTACAACCATAGTCTTGGCCTCAGTGGCATAAAAGCAACAAAAAAAGACATACCGGCAAGGATGTTGAATGTCATAGACAACATGACCATTGCTAATACTGAAAGACTTATTGATATGTGTACCCTCCTCTGGATTGGTTAACACAACCCTGTATGCCGGAATAGCAGCTGTGTAAGGAGTTGGCGCTGCTGCAGAATTTTCTTCAACTCGGAGCAATTTATCCAATTCTGGCCACAGCAGTTCCTTCCTTTAGTTGAAGAAAGTAACCATTAGCTTTTGATTTATAAGACTCAAGGTCTAAAGTTAAGATTAATATGACAACCATACACAAGCCTATGAATGAAAGTCTGCATCTTGTACTGAGCTCAAAGTTTAGATCAAGGTTCAGCTCATTGTGGTACATACCAGGCATTGAAGTCGTCCTCAATGCATTGATCATCATCTCCAAGACCAACAGCAACCAGGCGCTTGCCACCTGGAAGAACATGATGGACTAAAGTTAACCACCAGCAGATGATGAAGGGCACAAGATAACTGGAAAAGAACATGTAGAAAGACATGCTGTAGCGGACTAACAAAGTTTCACTGAAAATTAACTACTCCCAGGTGGTATTTACACACTAAAACGTGTCTAGATACATGTGTATCTTGACAAAGTTGAGACAACTAATTTGGGACAGAGGGGGTATTCACATAGTAAAACCATTATTTAGGCCTATTCCCTTATATAATAATTTTCTGAAAAGAACAGTATGTCACAATTTTGAGATTAACGCAGTCAAAATTTTGAAATCTAGGTGAACTGAGCTACGACGAATGAATCAGTTGTTGCCTTTGTTTACCTTGTTCAGCGAGGAGCTGATCAACCTCCTTTCCGACCTTCAATTGACAAGAAAAAAAAAGTAAAAGAGCAGCGTAAGTTTACAAGTTAGTGCATATGCGCATCACATAGATTTAGATGCATCACATCGATTTAAAGGCAGGGGACAGACCTTATTGAAATGCTCGTACTGCCTATTTCCAAGGGCAAACACCGCAAAGCGGAGATTGCTCAACCACTCGCCCTTGTCATTCTCCTGAAATCCAACCAAGCAAAGCGAACATGAGTATAAGATGCCCAAGTGCATTGAGAGCACTAGATTAGAAATCGAACCTCTGAGAACCACTTATAAAACCTCGCCGCATTGTCAGTTGGCTCACCATCCCCATACCTACAATAAACAGTAACAAGACTCGTTAGCAATGAAGTAACTTTTAGATTGGACAAAAGGGGACTGACTGCCCTGGCTTTGGTATTGATCAAGATTAACAATGAACTCGAATAAACATTCATGCTTCCCTTCCTCGCCTATCATATTACAACCAAAGTGGGGGTGGAATTATTGATACTTACGTTGCCAGGAAGAAGAGTGCGATGTTCTCCTTCTTGAGCTTCTCCTGGTACTCCTCATCCTCCGCGGCGTAATCGTCCTGAACCCCCAATGAAGCAGCAGCAGCAGAAGCACGCGTCAATGGTAGCATTCCACAGACACAATGAGAAAGAGGAAAGGAGTTTTGGGAAGCATTGGGGATGGATGAAATCGGAGCCGTACCAGATCGACCACCTTGAAGACGGCCCTGTCGTACCTGGCCTTGGCCTCCTCCGCAAGCGCCTGCAGCAAAGGTCATAGCTTTAGGTTCTGCAACGACGACAAGGAGCAAGGGAAGCAGCGCAGGGGCGTACCTTGGCGAACCCCTCGGCGGTGCCGGTCTGCGTGCCGAAGAAGAGCGCGACCCGCTGGCGGCCGTCGTCCGGGTCGGGCTCCTCCTCCCGCGGCTTCTTGGCGGCGAGGGGCGGGGAAGCCTTGACCGCCTGCGGCGAGGCGGAGGAGGTGGAGCGGCGGACGAGGAGGGCGACGCCGCAGCCGACGAGCACGGCGAGGGAGGTGGCGAGCAGCGCGAGGAGGCGGCGGTGGTCGTCCCCCTCGGTCTCGGACGGCGGGGCGCGGCCCGTCAGCAGCGCCGCCAGGAGGTCCAGCGCCGACGCGGTGGAGTCCATGGTGCGGCGGCGGAGAGAGGCGGGGCGGTGTGGCGTTCGATGGGATCGAGGCGTGCGGGCAAGTTTCTTTCTTTCGTGTAGGTGCTGGAGTCGGAGGCGAATTGTGTTGCTGCGCCGTCAAACACAAACGAAACAGAACAGAACAAAGCAGCGGCTCGGCTGCAGAGCGGGTGCACCGGCGACGGCAATGGAGAGTTGTGGCTGCCGTCGCGCCACCGTGTGATCGTGTGGAGTTGGGAGCCTGCGGTGAAGCGCGGCGACACGTTCGTTTCCTCCGGACCGGTCGATGAATTTCGACGACGTCACGACCCGCGCGCAGGCGGAGATGCTCGCGCCGCCGCCTCCATTCGTCACGCGCGAGCAGCGCCAGTGCTAGCGGGAGCTCGAGCAGCGCCTTGTCATCGCGGAGCGCAATGAGCGCCTCCGCCTCGAGTGGCGCGAACAGTTCCCGGAGGACGTCGCCGCGATGGAGGCGTTCTACACCGAGAAGGCCGAGGAGAAGGCGGCGGTCAAGGCGGTGAAGAAGGCCGACCGCGAGGAGCGCCGCGCAAAGAAGGCGGCGAGGAAGAAGGAGAGGGAAGAGAAGGCCGCGAGGAAGGCGGCAAGGAAGAAGGAGGAGAAGAAGAATGGCGCCGGTCCGTCGACGATCATCGTGTCGTCGTCTTCTTCCTTCGACTGGACGACCTCTCCAGTGTCGTCGACAACCCTCTCCTCTAGTTTCTGGGACTCCTTCGACGAGGAGTAGTTTTTTTTAGTTTATCTATTATGTTCTGGCGCTGGCGATGTAATTTCTAGCTATTTTCTTATATTAAAAAAATTATCTAATGTTCTGGCGCTGCATTTTTGAGCACCCAGCGGAGGAGATGTTTTGCGCTCGCGAACACGTTGTAGTTTAGCGCCTTCGGTGGGGGGAAATCCGGGCCAGCGCGCCGCGTTTACAACGCGGGTGGGACGATATATAGCGCGCCGAAATATTGTGCACCTGTTGGAGATGCTCTTAGAGTATGGCGAGTAATTAGGGTTGGCCTAGGTCTTTTCAGGGGTGTCGCATCGGTGGCAGGGACGATGCTGCATCGGAATCATTGAGAAGGTGGATGGGTATGATGGAGCCAAGTCGATGAAGTAAATGACCGGCCAGTTGAAAACCCCAAGAGCAAGGTGTGATGAATATAGCAGCAAGCTTTTCTCTCAGTAAGAAACCAAGGTTATCAATCCAGTAGGAGGGAGACAAACGACCGAAGGTGATGCTTGCTAGCTTGCGACAGCTCAGGACAATTTATAGGGCGCATCGTCCAAGCTTTGCTTGCTAGCTGCAACGCGGAACCTGCACACAACACAACCAAATACTTTGCTCTTAACTTACGATGAGGTTGTCAATCTCACCGGTTTGCTCTAAACAAAGGGTATGAGCGTATCGAGTGGAAAATGATAATAGTATGCGAGTAAAGTAAATAGTGCGAATAAAGTAAACAAGTGATAGCAATATAAAGGAAATAGGACCGGGGTCCACAGTTCACTAGCGGTGTCTCTCCATAGATAAAATAATACAAGCTGGGTAAACGAATTACAGTTGGGCAATTGATAGAATAAAGATAATGTGCATATGATGAGAGGATCACTATGAGATTTACTTTGGGCATTACAACAAAATACATAGACCGCCATCCAACTGCATCTATGACTAATAATCCACTCACGGGGATATCATCCGAACACCCCATGAATATTAAGTTGCAAACAACAGATAATTGTATTAAGCAAAGTGTGTAATATAAACAAAGCATATGTCCTTGAGCATATGAATGTTGTTTTCCCCCTAGTAGCAACAGCACATCTACAACCTTAGAGGTTTCTGTCACTCCCCAGATTAAATAGAGTGACTACAGCATCGCCCCCTCCTGCTGCGTGAGCTGTCCCTCCATACGAGATAGTGTACTGCTGGCCGTCTCCCAGCCAGTCAAACCTCCACCCATCAGAGTTCTCAATGGGAAGCTCGGACTCCGAGACCCCCTTGAGACCCTGCTGCGCCTCCATACTAGAAGTGATAACTGGATAATATATGGGCTCTAGAGTGGGTGAATACCTGGAAGGTCCAGGCTGTGTCCGGTAACTGTGAGTTCCCACAACCGGTGAGAAGTGTGATCCCTCCGACTCCTGCCTCCTGGTAGTGTCAGTGAGGTCATCAAGCATCTCAGCCTTGTCCTCCACAATGACCTGGTGAGTGTTATACAGTGATCCTACCATCTTCCTATACCTATCAAGTAGTCTGGCTGCCAACTTCGGCTTCTTCTTCACCTGAACATCGTGATCCATTCCCGGCTCATCCATCAGTGAGTCGTGAGGAATCTAGAAGAAACATTCTTGGGGAAATCCTGGCCTATCCACACACTGATGATCCTAGCCGTCCGTTGCTGTGACGTGGAACGTGCCTGATCGTTCGTTTTCCAGATCATGCATTGCTAGCCGTCCGATCCGAATCGGTGCTCTATTCACGTGGTCCGCGCCGTCCGTTTCGTGGACAGACTTTGGAGGGTCCTGTGAGTCTACCGCTTTCACTGATGTGTGGGCCTGCTTCGGCCGGGTCCCGGTTGTCGGGGACTGATGGTACGTGGCGTTCCTGTGCAGTGTGGGATGGGTAGGGTAGTTCGGTGGTTCCGCTCGTGGTTCTGCTTCCCCGCAGGGGCAATTTCGTCTTTTCCTTTTCACTTTTCCCTTCCGTCCTGTGGAGAGGTATGGGGTGGGCGGTGCGTGGCGACTGGATCTTCGTCGTCGGGTACAGAGTTGGTGGCTCGCCGGCCATGGAGGCCCCCCAGCCTCTTCCCTTACCGTGCTCAGTCTCTCCCATTGCCTCATCCCTCTAGATCTTTTAGGGTTTCCCTTTCCCAGCCTCCACTCCTCTAGATCAGATCAAGATTTTCTAGGGTTTCTCGTGCTGAGGCGCGAGACGGCGGCCGAGGTGGAGCCCAGCGACGGTGGGCAGCCGGCGACGACATCGACAGCCTCCTCGTTGCCCGTCGTTTGATCTGCGCGTTCATGCGCGTACAGCTCGCGGGGCAGGCAGCGGCGGCCTCCTTGGCAACCATGAAGGAGGGGAACCACGCGGGACACCGAGCAGCAGCGGCTGACAGCGTCCTCGTCCTTCTTCCTCTCCGCCTCGCAGTCCTCTCACCCATTCTCGTCGTCCCCGACCACGAGCATGGCGGCTTCCTCTGCCCCGACCTCGAACGCAACAGTCTTCTCCTCCTCGACCACGAGCGCATTGGAGGCCGCCTAGGAAGTAGGGCGAGCATCCTGATTTCCTCCATCTGGCTGTAGGTACGCTGCCTCATCCCCATCTCTCTGATACCTTGATTTTCTTCCTCGGTCTATTTAGTAATTTTTCTTCTTGTTGTCAATTTTGGGAGAGAAGCACTCTGGAGTGTTGGTCAGTGCAAAGCGGCAGCAGCAGGTCATTATAAAAGTCATTCTCCTCTCACTCCCCTTTTTGCTCTTCCTCGTGTAATGAAAGGATTATAATCTGTGCATTTATGGTTCGTGAATTAATGATGCCCTCCCGTGATTGCTCTTACATGTGAGTTTTTGTAGATATTGGTTTGACGAAAAATGTTGATGACGATGATTTCTGATGTTTCTTGTGTGCTAACCATGTCAAATAGACTAATCATGATGCAGCACAAGAATTATGCTTTAAATTTATCACTTATTTTTTCTGGAACTTGGTACTCTTGCATATTGGCTCTGGTATACTCTTGACATTCCTTGCAAGTGAAAAGGCTGATGATGACGCGGAGAAGATCCTGGCATGGGAGTTGGAGTGTGCGAGCCTCTAGCCCGGGGAGAATTTGTGAGTGGACGTCGACATGCTGATGACCCCTTTCTCTGCAGACAATGGATTCCCATGATAGAAAGAATTGTACAGGAGTACCAATGGAGCACATAGGTAAAGGCCAGGAATGGATTCAGAGGTGGAAGAGCATGGTGTGGGATTGGAGATATTTGGTTCAGTACCAGCTGTACGAAGAGGAGGTTCCGGTTTGGTTTATAATCTGTTAATGCTTGATGGAATAGAGTCTGTGTGAGATGTCAAGGAGGCTGAGGGTAAGTACTTTATTTCTTCTAGCATGAGACAATATCTATTACAACGGTTCTTCTGTTTCAAAATTTATTACCTCTATTTATCAGTTCTATGTTTGTAGGGATAGGGATGCAAAGATAGCAAGCAATATTTTGTCAAGCATAAGAATCCAGCCCATGGACATAATCGTTGGGTTCCAGAAGGTGGTATCTGATGGCATGCCTAGAGGTCTTGATCTCTTTTCCATGTTTAAGAAGAGGAATGAAAAAGTGATTACTTTTGCAGTTAACTCTAATACTAAAAATAGATGAATTAGGCTTTGCAAAGGAACCATGCGAATGTTTTATTTTAATGATTCTCTAGACAATTTGGAAGAGGAATGGACACTGTCTGTGAGGAGCTGTGCTGCCCCAATCACAGTGAGTGTTGGATTGCCTGATGCTCCTGCTGATGATGTTTCATTCTACTACAAGGTGCCTCCCTTGATTAGTATATATGATTAGAAGAATATATTTTGTTGTCATTGACACGATTTGCTTAAAGTTCATTCAGAAGAATGCAATAAGATTGTGGTAGCAGAAATATTTAGGTTCACTGTATCTTTGATGCTTTATATGTTTTACTGAAGTTACACCCTCAAGACATATTGTGGATTTTTCCTTGCTGGACTTGATTGTTTATGCTTCCAAGTGCAAGATAATATGAAGATTGCAAAAGTAATAAGCCACGGAGTCAAAACTTAATACATAGATGATTTTTCCTCTTACTTCTTCCAACTTGTCTCCTGAGCAAACTTTACATAGGCATGTTCAACTATATTAATATAGAGTTGCCAGCCCACTGATATTCATTCACTAGGATTTTCATTAATTTGCGACAAGGTTTTCTATCGGTTCTTGATAAATGATTGTTTTAGAACTGCATGAGTTGTGTCTGCTCATGTGCTAATTATTATCTATATGTTATGTTACCAAGTCCGCAAATGTACTGGGTGATTTAGGAGGTGTAGAGAGTGAAGCACACGACCTTAATGGATTTTACTACACTAGAAAGTCAAAAGTATAGAAAACTGAATTAGTAGATGCCTTTCGTTTTATAGCTCTACCGTCAGCGTTCTATGCTTCTCTCTAGGTGCCAATGTAATTTCATCTATTCATCTATGTGAGTGCAGCTACATCGACACTCATCCCCATTTGAATTTTTTACACATGTTTTATTTCCAGAGCAAACATCAAATATAACCACTCAATGTTGTGTGTTTATTTGTTTGGCTCGTGTTTAATGAACTCAATTTTTCCTACTGGCTATGTAGGCGAAAGCCTAGAGTTGGGTTCCGGTGGTATGTTCAATTTGGCGATTGCGCATTTTCCCTTTTCTGAAACTGAAATGATCTCAGTTTTGCTGATTTGACCAATGGATTTATTGGTAGGTTCTCTAACTGAAATCATCATGTCAGTGTTCAGTGTTTGTTCTTTAATCGGTATACCTGCAAGACTTAGTGACTCAGTACATTTATTTTAGTGTTTGTCTATTGTAGCTACTTTAATTTGATCATCCTAGAAGGGCACGTCAGTTTGGCACTTTGGCAAGGGCCACAAAAATATGCAGTGTCCCTTTCCGTTGTTCTTCATACGAGGTTTCTCATTGGCAATACAATCATATACCTTGAATGGCTAATGGAGAGGGCAACTGGGTATTGGTTTGTCATTTCTGGAATGGCTCTTGGGAACAATACTACACCATAGTTTTGTTCATTTAGAAAGTTGCAGTCTGCAATATTCTTAGCCTGGCTTGCATCTAGGTCCATTTATAATTGATATTTCCTTTACTTCCATACTGTTTTGTCATTCAAGGTTTGTTTAGGATATTTGAATTCTGGTGGGTAAGCAGTATTTTTGGCATGTCCTTTCTTTGCTCTTGCACCTTTCTTCAAACGGTCATTCCTATCTGGTTGCACGCTGGTCGGCGGCAGGCAAGCAACGCCTCCTATCTATATTTTTTTGCATATACATGAAATATGCAATTCAGCTTACAACTTTGTTCATGATGGCCTTCTAAAGAACACTACCAAATTATCCTTTATAGGAAACAGCGGATGCACTATCCGAGAGGTGGACATGCTAGATATACTCTGAAGAGTGATGTCTACAACTTTGCGATAGTCATATTAGAGCTTTTGACTTGACACAGACAATTTGACAGGTATTCCCTTATTAGCCGTCATAGTTATGCATAGGTCAGAGTAGTCAACCGTGTGGTGGATGAGCCCCTAGCTGCATGACATTGTTGTGTTCAAGAAGATGGTTGATCCTGCACTCAATGGTTTTTTTCCTGGCCGATTCATGCTCACCTTATGTGTCTAGGTAGGACTTCACTCATTACCTCATGTTGATTATTCATATAAAAACCAAACATTTATCTCTAAATAGTTAACGCCCGAAACTCCAAACCTTGCTGCAACTTGAACACGAAATCGAGGGGGTGGTGCAAGCATTGGTTAGTCTATTGCAGGGGACCAATATGACCAAGAGAATGCTCGACGGGGACACTTACCGGCTAGGCGATGACTAGAACCAAGAACACATACGACGCGAGCAAAACCAATTATATCCCCTAATGTTGCATTTGAGATTAGATTTATTTATTTACTTACATCTTGCAGCCTTTGGCCTGAGAGAAGTGCAAACTAATCCATCCATTTTACGCGGTTGCAATAACAGGAGAAAAGCTAAAACTGCTTAAGCAGTGTTCTGCAGCTCTATCAACTTAATGCTCATTTTGCTTACAGTTGTTGATGTACTCGGGCTGGCAATGATTGATTGGGTATTTGAGTGTACATGTTTGGAGTGGAGGATGAAGTGAGTATGCTTTGTTCAGCTCAGGTATATACATCGGTTTATCTAATTTAGTCTAATACTTACAATGGTGAGAATATATTCATATTAATAATGTAGATTCTTATTATTTAGCTGAGCATACTAGACATAGCAGTTTCTTGCTATGGAACTATGATAGGAGTATACTCTTATAATAGCTGCTACCTAGGGGAAAAATGTCATAACCGTTCATTTAATTGGCCTGTTTGGCTCCATATCTTAATTTTCTAAGGGAGATATTTTCTTCATTTAGAAATCTTATAGTTAGAGATGTTAGGGGATTAATTTTCATATCCTTTCATATTTGCAAGCTATTGCATATTCATTTTAATTAGTACGCAGACAATGGATTTTGTGCCATCTCTTGTGAGCATACTCAAGTTAGAAGTCCAATGGTTATAGCTCAGTGATATTTTTGCTTTGCTCTTCAAGCACTTCTATGTTATTTATGCAGATACGGGGATATCGAAATAAATGAGTTCATGTTTTGTGGCATTCTGTCATGTTCTCTATTTCAAACAGAAGCATTTGAAATATTACTATCCATCAACAATATAGAGCCTGTCCAGTAAAGGATCTGTATCTCAAGTGTCTTTGTATCAGAATTTTTAGTCATTCAAATAACGGTGTCTGTAATTGTAGGCCTTGCAGGATGTTTCATGTCGGCTTAAGCTCGACGTTTTCTTTCATTTCCTATCATAGGGATATCAAAATCAGTCAAATTGCGTTTTTCTTAGTTTAGAATATCAAATCATATTTCCATCTATACATCTCCTTGCAGGCTTCTACGATATTGCTGAGGAGGTTCAGTAGGCAGAGGATGGTGAAGTGGCTTAGGAGGCAGCAAAAGCTGGATGCCCATTTGGCACTGCATTGTATTTGATGTACAAATGTTTAATTGCCGAGGTGAGATTTCCCAGCAGATATTTGGCTATCTTCTCTTTGTTGATCCATTGTAAGAGAGCCATAGTTATATATGTTCCTTCAAGTTTCATATATATGAGTATAGTTAATATGTTCTTTCCTTATTTTTATTTTCCTATTTGCTGCATCTCCCTGCTTAGTTTCATGAAAGGCTGCAATATCTATGTTGTCTTTTTTAGTTCACACTACAATTTCAAAGTTGCAAATGCATGTATGTTAGGTTTCTGCAGTCCTGAACTTAACTTAGATGCGATTCTTATCTGGTCCAGCTTTTGTGTAATTAAATGTAATCGCTTATTGGTGTCTAATTTTGTCAATCAAATATGATTGTCTGGTAGTTTTTTATCCTACTTTGCATATGGTCATAGTACTCAATACTATATATTGTCGAACACTAGATATTTTCCGGGCTAGGAGCTGTTCCCAGATCTCCTTTCCCCTTTCTCAGTAAGAGACACCTTGGCCCCGATCTCCTCTGCTGGTGACCGACGCTGCCATGGACACTGAGCCTGACACAATGAGCATGACCGTATCTCAGGACTCCATGGACGACGAGCTACTCAGAAAGGGTCTTCCCCAGGTCAGTCATATGCCATTTTGGCTCCATTGCTTTGTGCTGCCGCCTGACATTTTCCTTACAACCTATATTATGATAACCATGATAGATCCTACCTTCTATGTATGCAATTAGCTATATTTAATGAAAGTACACTCTATGGATTACTTCTCAGATTTCGTTTATCCTCATTTCCATACAGACCAAGCTTTTAGCTTACCATTCTGTTACCTTGCTCACCATTATCTGAAGTACATTTTCTGATCTAATTGTTCATATGTAGGTCTCTGTGCCTTGTGCCATGATCAAAATCAGTCACAAACATGTTCTGAAAAAGGCTGCAAAAAAACTTGGCATACTGATTCTTGAGTTCAAATTTACATACTTTGGTAACGAAGATGTAGTGGCATCAGTTATTATAGATGTCCCGCCGCATAGAGGTAACCCTTGCACAAAAACTCAGGAGTTTTATGGACAGTGGAGTAGGTGCAGTACCGAGGCTAAGGAGTCAGCATGTCTCGCTGCCTTATCATATCTAAAAGACTCTGGTCTCATAATAGTCAATGACACCAACTATGCTGACCTCAAAAAATGCAAACGTAAACTTGAAGAAGAACAGTTTTGGTCTTCGGTTTGCTATGAGCGTGCATTTGCCCTGAAAGAGCAATTGGCAGCAAAAGGATCGTTCCACGTTCCACATACTCAGCCAAACACAGCCAGCAGTGTTCCTACTGATTCAATTGGTCTACAGACAGTGCTTACTTCACAGGGCTTAGCGGTGAGTTTGAAAATTTCCGTTCACTTTTAATACTCATATATTCTTGCTATTGCTTGACATTAAGTTTTCTGTGCATATATTAGAGATCCACGAAGGAAGATAACAGTTCAACACCCCCACCCAAAAGTACACCAGCCTCTACAAGGTTAAATTCCTTACCTCTCTTACTAAAAACACGATTATAGACTAACCCATATATAGGCTATATGTTATTACGGTGCCGTTTGTATTATTTCTTAAACCAAAATATTTCTTCTGAAGCACCATGCCGAAAACGCAAGGCGAAACACGGACAACTTCCCATGTCCATAGGACACTTTTTCGTATGGAGTAATTAGTGTGCTTCGCTATGCAAGGTGGTACCACTATTATACGTTTACTTGACCCAAAGTTTATGCTTTGACATCATACAAATATAAATATTTGAGTTCTCTTTGCAGCCGGCATGCTGCCATTACAACCGAACAGAACACTGGCATTATCATCCTGCAAAGGTGGATACTAAATCACCCACAAGTCCTCATTTGCAGAAGTTAGAATGAACTGCGGGTGTGTCCAATTACCTATGTATAATTAGCTAAAATCTATCCTGGGAACTAAATGGCCATTGTAATATATATATATTACTCTTCGTATGAATCAAGTGTTGTATAAGAGCATTTAGCCATACTATGTTCAGTTCTTATTATTTGTATCATATAGCTGTTTTCTTTGCTGCACTGTGACCTATAAACCACTGCTCTTTTTATTATTTCATATCTGATGATGTCATATTCACTATATCTAATATTACATTGAACGTTTTCAATGGTCAACCCATACGCTTTGTTGGCCTGATCATACATAAGGTCATAGGCCGACTGTTCGACTGGAGACAACCAGCAATATCAATTTCATAGTTCATACAAAGTTTGACCATCTCAAGATTATTTCATATACCAAGAATATTTATGGCAAAAACACATACCATTCGACAGAGATATCAGCACCTTCTTTACACTCTTCCTCATCACCCTTATTATCAATATTTATTGTATTATGATTTTTTTTTTGGTCCTACCGTTTATAAATTGCGATTTTTATGCTTGCTTGCTCGCCGTTAGGCGGGCAAGCGCGCGGCAAGCCGCGCTATCCTACCTAGTAGCAGTAAAAGTGGTACCTGCTAACTCCACCGCTCTGTACTCCCTGATAGTCGCAATAGCTCGCACTAACACCTCGTGATAAGCTGCAGTCTCTCCTCTTCCTTCTCCGGAAGGCTGTACTGGACTTGGTGCTAATCCATCTGGTAGCATAATCACGACACGGTACTTGACCACAGTCCCGTCATCCTTGTAAGTATAGGTCTTAACAGGGATGTCGGTGCTGAGTCCAAAAGCCCGTAGCAGTGATCCTAACTGCTCAGTCAAAGTTCCCTCATACTCTTCCAGAGTCTTCCTCTGTGACCAAATGGTACGTGCTGGAATTCTCGATGCCATAATAGCTGTTACAAGAATAGGATATAGAATTAGTATGATGCATCATAATAAAGAATTGTAACACTAAAAATATGACTATGTTATTCCCAAGTGAATATCCATCATAGATTTAGAGAACTCTTTACCGTTGCTACTAGACTCCTACAGGTTCTATCCCTTTACTAGGTTTCCAACCTAAGGTCAAAGTAATTGCTCGGATACCAGCTGCGGTGACCCAACATACCACTGCATGTTGTAGTATGCAAGTCATTGATATAACACTTGCGGAACAAGCCTCCACAAATATTACATCCCTCAGAATGGTACAGCAGAAACATTGCGGGCCCAAATACAAACTGAACATCATATTATTACAAACCAAAGCGTGATGATAATGAAATGCTCCCGCAAAAGGGAACACCTCAAGTGCTTAGTGTTTACAGCAACTGGAAAGCTTCAAATAATTAAACATGTGAAGAACTCAACAACTTATTCTTATTCTACAGTTGCTCGGTTCTTCGACTACGATACTATACTACTAGTTAGTCCTTCTTCATTCTGAGTCCTCGTCGGAAGACGCTCCGTTGCGTATGAAGTAATCCACGCCTTCGACTCCGTGAGAGAGATCTTGCTCCTCATAGAAGATGTCCTGCTGGCCTTCGATGGCGTTCAGAGTTGCCTCATCGAGCTCTTCACAGTCTAGCAAGGGTTTAAGAGATTGGGGTGAGTAACGAGCGTTACCCAGCAAGTTTCTTTAGAAAGAAGTGGTGCGATATGCACTATCTATAGCCACAGACCCAAAAGAGTCGTAGGCCTATGCAAGGTTTTATCAAGGTTTCTTGAAAAGATTGCTTTTACTTTAGAAAACTATGCCCAACAGCCAACACAGGTAGTAGTGCCTTGAGAGCACCTTTTCTGCGGCGTTCGCAGCTCCTTCCCGGAACAAGGGGTAACATGTCACATCTTTTTACACTCTGCAGAGGTGTGTCCTTCCAAAAGAGATCAAAGCCTTGCTGCACAACCGGGCGTACATTCCCGTCCACACTTCCATGGTGTGGGGCCCAGTCATTGATCCAAGCCAATCACTGCCTTCTCCGCACAACGCATGCCCACCCAATTCACGCAAGCAGGTTGTGCCCCTGATATTCACCCCCAACGATGAAGTACCTAGGCGTCCCTTGCGGACCATCATAGACACCAGTGCCGTGAGAACTGAGGTGTCCCACCCATGTGCAAGTAGTCCCGCAAGATCTACCGCGACCGGCAACTAGCTGCCCGTTGACATGTGAACGAGAGAAGATACAGCTGACTTTCCCGTCCCATTCCAAGTCTCTTGGATGACACGGTTTTTACGGCGCTAGAATAACTGTGGCATTGGTAGTTAATCCTAGGTTTACTTTCCCATGCAAGTGGAAACTCCACCACCACAATCTTACCGTGGTTCCACCTGCCAGCCCTCCTAGGTTATCACCATTGGTCGATAACCACTAGTCATATTACTTATGAAAATAAGTTTTCAATCCCTTTTGAAAAGTTAGAGTTTGAAGTCAACACTTTGCAATAAGTTTCAAAACCAGTGCAACCAAGAGATATGAGCAAGATAAACTTGCCTTGTGACTGAAAGGTAATGGAGTCGGGTACTTGGCGATGCTCCTGATCTCCTTGTTCTACAGAAATCCAATCATTATCCGGTAAGGACAATGTTTAAATAAGCAAATGGATGCTATGTGCAATGATATGCAATGCATAGTGATTCTTTGTCTTTGTTTTCTTATTTGTGTGTTTTACCCAAGACTTAGTATTATTAAAGTGTTTTAAACACAACTCTAGGTGAAATTGGGGTGTTTACCCTAGCCATGGTAATTCAGACAATAGTTTGGGATTTGAAATTATAAAATATTATTTAGAGTTATTTTGAAAAGAAAAGGAATTTCCTTATTAAAGGAAATTCTTAATTTTTATATTTTATTAAATAGAAACTAAGAATTTTAGTTTTTTAACAATTAAGGAGTAATTCTATTGGAATTTATTTGATTAAAATAAAGAAGTTATTTTATTAATTATGTAATCATTTTATTTTAAAAGAAAATATTATTTAAAAATTTAGTTTAATCAAATTTGAAATTTGGTTCAGATTTTGATTTTTAAAAGAAAATATAATTTCAAAACTCTTTTGAAATCATCAAGAAAAAGGAAAAGAATTAAGAAAATTTAGATTCCCGGTCTTGGCCCAAAGGCCAAGCCAGCCCACTCCTCACTGGCCCAACAAGGCCGGGTCTGGGTCGGTCAAACCGACCCAGCCCACTCTCCACACACGCCCCCTCTCAGACCCCTCTCTCTCTCTCCCGAGTCAGCTCCGGTGAACCCTAGCCGCCCACACCTCCGCCTGGCGATCTCGGCTGGTTCCGACGAGCTTCACCGCCGCCACCGTGGGTGAAACACTCCCCTCATCTTCCTCTCTCGCCTCCACCAAGCAGATTTGTCGACCGCCCCCGCTCCGAGGAGATCTGAGGCGAGATCCTGCTCGGGAAAACGACTCTCTGTCGCCGCCGCGATTGGTACCTCACCGGCTTCCTCCTACTGCCAGCTGCGCCTCTCTATGGTGGTCATGGTGTGGCTATGATTCGGTTGGTGGCCGAGCAGGCGCGAGTCGAAGCAGCCCAGGTGGGGTTGCTCCTCGTGCGGCCGTTGCCGCTCTGGTGAAGTCTTCCCCAGGCCGCACGAGCCCTGCCTCACCATGCTAACCAGGTCTGCACCTGGGTGATTGGTGAGTTTGACTCCTCCTCCACCTGCCCTATTCTTCTCTGGCCTCTGTCCTTGGCCATCTTGGCCGAGTGCCAAGCTCTCTGTGCTGATGCTCTAGCTACTGTATGTTGTTAGCTTGATGCTTGCGTTCAGTTAAGTGTGGCTGTGCTATACCATGGGATAATCTAGCTGCTTCTCAAATCCTCTCTCAGTGCACTTACTGACAGAAGTGTTAATCTGAACTTTGCTCAATTGCAAGATTCAGTTGGTGTTTGTGTTGATGATCCATGAGTCCTAGCTGTGTACTGGGAAGATGATTAAATCAAAATCCTTGTTACTGATAGTGTATTGGGATGGCTATGATTCATTCTAGGTTGTGCCTGGTATGCTCTGTTTGTCCTTACTGAGTTGTGCAAACTGAATTCCATTCATACAGCTACTGCTGTTGTTAATAAATATGATTCCTGGCAGATTTAGCTCAGGAAAATGATTTAGTTTACCAAAACCTGCAAGAAGGTTGTTTCTTTGACATAGTGAGGAGCTGTGATGAGGTGCATGTCCACTATGGACATGTGCCCAGCACAAATCTGCACTATGAAACTGTGGTTTCTAGGATATGCCAATGAAGCAAAGCTGAGGCCTATTCTTATTAATATGTGTATTGGCTTTGCACTATTTATTTCCAATGATGGATTGAGCAAAGCATCTCTTTGCTAATCTGAGGAAAATCTACAATGACCCCTGATACGTCTCAAACATATCTATAATTTTTGATGCTCCATGCTTGTTTTTGCACCATTTGCCTTGTGTTTTGTTACACTTCGTGGCGTTTTTATGCGATTTCCGGAACTAACCTATTGACAAGATGCCATAGTGTCAGTTCCCTATTTTCTGCTGTTTTTGTGTTTCAGAAAAGCTACACAGGAAATATTCTCAGAATTGGACGAAACAAAAGCCAGAAGTCTTATTTTCCCCGGAAGCTTCCCGAAGACCGAAAGAGAGCCGGGGGGGCCAGAGGCCGCCCTCACACATAGGTGGCGCGGCCCAGGCCCTGGCCATGCCACCCTGGTGTGAGGAGCCCCTGGCTGCCCCCTGACGACGCCCCTTCGTCTATATAAAGCCTCGGGACGGAAAACCCTAAAGGAGTCGACAATTTTCCAGAAACAGTTCCGTAGCTCCGCCGCCGCCGTCGACGAATTTCGGGGGACAGAAGTCTCTGTTTCGGCACCCTGCCGGGATGGGGAAGTGCCCCCAGAGCCATCTCCATCGGTATCCATCGCCGTCTCCGCCGTCTCCATCGACCTCATCGCCATCTCCATCAACCTTGCTGTCTCCTATGATGAGGAGGGAGTAGTTCATCCCCGGGGCTGAGGGCTCTACCGGTAGCTATGTGGTTCACCTCTCTCTCCCATGATGTGATTTTTATGTGATCGTGAGCTTTGTATCATGTTGAACAAGTAGATGTTATTATTCAAATATTATGTGTACTCTAGTGATGTTATTAAAGTAATCTATTCCTCCTGCCATGGTGTAACGGTGACAGTGCGTGCATCATGGTGGTACTTGGTCTAGGCTACGATTGTGATCTCTTATGGATTATGAGAATAATTATCGCTATGATAGTATTGAAGTGATCTATTCCTCCTTTCATGGTGTAATGTTGACAGTGTGTGCACCGTGTTAGTACTTGGTCTAAGTTGCAATAATATCTATCTTGAGTTGTGATCTGATTTGAATATCTCTATGAGTGGTGTTTGTCAAGTACTTGATGAACTTTAAGGGGTGCTTCTGTAGCCACTACGCAATGATTAGTGTTGTTCAATAGGAGAGTAATTCAGAGTACCATAGTGAAGAGAAGTTGTTTATTTGTTCAATCATGTTATATTTGTTGGGAGTGTGTCCACTAGTGAAAGTATGATCCCTAGGCCTTGTTTCCAAGCTTTGCACACCGTTTACTTGCTGTTTTGTTACTTGTTTGCTCGCAGCGATATTTATTTCAGACCACATTTGCTACTTATAATCATCACTACCACTTGTATTTCACTATCTCTTCGCCGAACTAGTGCACCTATACATCTGACAAGTGTATTGGGTGTGTTGGGGACACAAGAGACTTTCTGTATCGTAATTGCAGGGTTGCTTGAGAGGGATAGCTTTGACCTCTTCCTCCCTAAGTTCGATAAACCTTGGGTGATCCACTTAAGGGAAACTTGCTGCTGCTCTACAAACCTCTGCACTTGGAGGCCCAACACTGTCTACAAGAACAGAAGCGTGTGTAGACATCAAGCTCTTTTCTGGCGCCGTTGCCGGGGAGGTAAGGTAAAAGGTACTTGCATCCTCCTATGTGAGTACTCGGAGTTATTTCCTTTAGATTCTGCAATTACATCTTTTTGTTTCTTGTTTTTATTTTCACTAGTTAGGCTTAATGGAAAACAAAGAGTTCTTTAGTCTTTTCCTGATTTTAGATTTGAAGAGAAAATTGAAAATCCTTTGGAGCTTATTTCGCATAGCAATGTTATTAGTACGAATGCTTTGAATACTGTTAATGCTAATGCTATAGAAAAGTCTAAGCTTGGGGAAGCTGGTTTTGTTAAGTATGATATTTTTAGTTCCCCAGCTTTAGTGGAGAAAGTTTGCTCTGATGATATTTTGTCTCCCATATGTGATGTTTATAATGATGCTTGTGCTCCTCATCCTTTTAAAATACCTACGAAGATTGTTGAACATGTTAGGGATAACTGCTATTTAGGAGATGGAACCGTCCATCCTGGTGATCATTTGCTCTTTATACATGAATTATGCGAGTTGTTCCAGTGTGCAGGTATTTCAATGAACCAAGTTAAGAAGAAGCTATTCTCTTTATCACTGAAAGGCAGAGCTGAGGAGTGGTATCGACTGCTCCAAGATGGTCGATCTATTGACTGGGATGAAATTGAACCTCTCTTTTATTCTAAATTCTATCCTTCTAGTCAGGTTTATAAAGATAGGAACTACATTTATAATTTTCATCCGCATGAGGGAGAAAGCATTGCCCAAGCATGGGGAAGATTGAAGTTACTAATGCACAAATGTCCTATTCATGATCTTCCTCGTAATATTGTTATTAATAATTTTTATGCAAGGCTTTCAGGATATTACAAGGACTATCTAGATGCATGCTTTGATGGGTCTTTCACAAGCAAGGATGCTGACACCAAGTGGGATCTGCTTGAAACAATTCAAAATAATATTGAAGGTTGGGATAGCGACAAAGGTAAAGGATCAGGTATGAATTATGAGTTTGATTGCATTAAGTCTTTCGCTGAAACTGCTACTTTTCAAGAGCTTAGTGCTAAATATGGTCTTGATCCTCAAATTATGGTTGATTGCTTTAAAGCCTTTGCTTCCCATATGAATGTTCCTAAAGGAAATGGGGACGTGTATCATGAACCTTTTAAGGACACTTGCATAGAAAGTGATATTGTTATTGATGATTGCAATAAACATGCTCAAACTTCTAAAAGTACTATTTCTTATAAGCATGTTAATTTTTGTGGAGTACATAGACCTTGTGAACAGAGTTACAACAAGGAAGATTATTGCATCACCCACGCAAATGAAGAAACCAGTATGTGGCTCAAGGATCTAGATGTGCTTGGTGAAAGGGTTTGTGAGCTTTATCCTTTTCTTTGTGAATTTTGCGGTGAAAAGGGTCACTTTAATTTTCAATGCCCAATTAATCGAACGAGTACCGCAAATTTGTATTGTGATGATAAGATTACTCTCAATCAGCATGATGAGCTTACCTTGTTTTTGAATTGTGAAGAGATATCTAGAAAGATTTCTTTGGTTGATATGAGAGATGCTGATATTAATAGTACCCTTCGTGGTTGTCGTCTCTATTGTGCTAAAGATTGCCTCGCAAATACTTACTTACAAGATCTTATAAAACATGATGTTTTGCCAAGCTATGACAGGACTAACAGATGTTTCGATATTATTAATAGAGAGGAGGAATCCTCCAAAGTTTCTTCTGTTGTTTCTGTCAGCAAACCAGAGTATGTGGAGAAGATGCCCTTCAAGTCTCTCCCTCCTAAAGGAGAGAGTAAGAAGAGTATGAAGAAGAAGAAGAAGAAGGGGAGTAAGAGGCGAGAGGACACGGTATCTTCCCCTAAGCGTTATGATCCTGCTATAGATTATGATAATTCTGATTGGGATGATGTTCCTATGCCTATTACTTATGTTAGTGATCATGATTGGGAAAAGCACTCTACTTTTGATATTGAAAATATTTTTGTTACTAATTCTAAGGTTAATAATTGTTGTACCATTGGTGCTATCCATGTTCCTTCTTATGATGATATGTTTGATAAATATGCTTTGCAACATAGTAGTTCTCTATCTTGTGATGATACTAAGCCTCTAGTTTATGATAATGATTATAATGTTTTCAATTCACCTACTTTTGGGGAGAAAAATAGTTATGATTACAATATGCCTCCTGTCTTTGATGATTATGGTGATGAGAATAATTATTCTATTGAATCTGCTCCTACTACTATTGTTCATGTGGGGAGTATTAATCCTTTTATGCATGTAGCTCGTGATAGGGATGCTTTAAATGATAGTTATATTGTTAGTTCTATTCATGATGCTACTGAAAGTTATTATGAGAGAGGGAAACATGGTTTGATGGATCTCAACAATATTGAGTTTCCCCTCTTTATGTTGCAATTCTTGAAGTTGTACTTGTTTTGCCTTCCTATGCTTTTTGCTTTGCGCTTTTATGACTTGTCTCTTTATAAGACTATTTTTCATAGGAAGTGGTTTAGATTTAAATGTGTTCCATACTTGCTTTTTGATGCTCTCTATTGCTTTAAGTTCCTATATGGCGCCTTTGCCTCAAGCTCTTATATGGCGCCCACATGAGCATCTTTGCAAATTACTGCGCCTAGCTCAAAGGCGTTAAAGAAAAGCACTCTTGGGAGATAACCCATTGTTTTATTTTCAGTACTTTTTCTTTTATTTGAGTCTTGGAAGTCATTACTACTGTAATGACCGCTCCTTATCTTGTTTATTTCGTTTTTGTGCCAAGAGAAGCCTCTAATTCGAGCGAGGTAAAGATTTGGGGATGTTGCTGTCCTGAAACTGTTTTCGGTGCTGCACCGTAAAAATTCGTATAAATTCTGTGTATGTATTTTGGACCTGCGATTTCTTTTGCATATGCCCCAGGTTATATCCAAACTTTCATTAGTTGAACACTTTTTGATTTGAGCAACAGAAAACCCCTCAAAAATTCGACCTTTGTCAGCTGTTCTGTTTTGACAGATTTCTACCAATATTTGTGTTTGCCACTTTATCGCTTTCTTTTGAGTTCTTTTGATCACGGAACTTTTGGGGAAGTTGCTACAGTAGTATGTGCTATATATGTGGTGGTTTTGAGTTAAAACCTGAAGCAAAAAGAGGTTGATTATATGTTATGCTTACATTAATGTTGCTAATAGAATTGTGTTTAGTTTTGTATGAAGGAAGTTTTCAAGTGTAGGGATTGGAGAATGATGAGATGAGATGAAGAATGGACAAAAGCTCAAGCTTGGGGATGCCCATGCATCACCCCAAGAAATATCCAAGAAGTACAAGCGTCAAAGCTTGGGGATGCCCCTGAGGCACCCCTTCTTCATCGGCAAAAATTAGGTCACCTTTCAAGACACTATATTTTTATTGCTTCATGCACTATGCATTTTTCTTGGAGCGTCAGTTGTTTTTGTTTTTAGTTTTATTTTGTTTTGTTTGCTGCAATAAATGGTTAAATCACATCAAATTTCTTTTGGAGAAGTTGCCTTGCTTTTCATTTGCCAAGAACGCTCTAGTTTTCACTCTTATCAAAAACCGAGTGTTCTTCTTTTTCTGCTACTGCTTTTGGTTTTCGTTTTCGCCTTGATTTGCATTCAGATCTTCTTATATTTATTCATCAAGGTGTATTTTTGCCTCTGGACCATGTTGGTTTTCCTCAAAAGAGTTGGATTAAAAAAGGTTTGAATGGTGTTGGAAAAGAGAAAAAGCTTTATGCAAAAAAATGGTACAAAAAGGAGCTTGTTTAGACTGCGGCCTAGGCTTTTGCATGCCATGCTTGATGTCTTTTTGATAGTATGCTTAGTGATTTTTGCTGTAGCATGACTTGTCTCAAATGACTGACATTGCTTAATGAGCCTTTGAAAAAATCATGCATTGTTTTTATTATATAGAAGCATTTATTTGGTTTTCTCCTTTGGTGCTTTATTTGGGTTGACTTGGCACATGCTTACACCATGTTGACTACAAAATAAGTCGCCTATAGCCTCTATGATCATTTAGTTTTTGACTTTTGATGCCATCTTATGCTTCTTTTAATGTTGCTTTGTCGCTTTGCATGATTATGGCCGTTATTGCTCTCTTAGTTGGTCGCTCCCAGTCTTTTGCTAGCCCTCGCCTTGTACTGAGTATGAGCTCTACTCGTGCATCCAACTCCTAAAAACCAAGTTTGCCATTGTGTCCACTATAAATTCCTATGCATGGTATTTGTAAGCCATTCCAAGTAAATTTTCATGTGCTACATTTCAAAAACCTTCAAAATACTTCTCGTTTTGTGACACTGTTTTCAGCTCATGGGGACGTAGTGGTCGGATTTGCTATCTTCCATATTGCTTATTCCAAAAAAAAGAGAAAAAAAAAGAAATAAAAAAGTCACTCCTTCATGGAATGTGAATGTTGGTGGGCACCCGATGGAATCGGTTAGCCATGGTTTGTGAAAGGAAAAAAGGTGGGGAGGAGTGCCAAGCTTTATAAAAGAGCACAAAAATGCCAATTTCTCTCTCTCTCAAAAACTTGCTTCATTTTTGTATGGAAGATAGTAAGAACCCCATTGCCAGTCGTTGACAAAGACAACCACCTCTCAAAACCAATTTTTATCTCTCTGTTTTACAAATGAAAAGCTCTAGCACATGTTTAATCACTGCTTCCCTCTGCGAAGGGCCTTTCTTTTACTTTTATGTTGAGTCACCACCTTCTACCTTTATGCACCATTAAGAGAGCATAGTTGTCATTCTGAGTATAATGTGCATTGTCCCAAAGTTTTCATTGATTGATTCATATTGTTGGTTTCACTTGTTCTTAAATTACTTGTATCTAGTCACCCTCTTAAACTTGAAGGTGTCCTATGCATTTATGTTTTGCTCTCCATGAAGGACAAGCTGAAAACCACTTGTATGTTTTTCCTTATGATTCGAACACACGTTTGACTTTCATTGTTTCATTTTCATGATCTTTTGTTTGTGTTCATTTGCATGTTTACAACATGGTTGCTAAGTTCTTATTGTCAAGATTATATCTTTCATGCCCATGTTTTAAGTTCTTATGATCCCAGCTCACAATGATTATATATATGATCAAGATTGTGTAGGTGCATGTCACCTAAAAAATTATTTCTTTTGTTATCACTTACCTACTCGAGGACGAGCAGGAGTTAAGCTTGGGGATGCTTGATACGTCTCAAATGTATCTATAATTTTTGATGCTCCATGCTTGTTTTTGCACCATTTGCCTTGTGTTTTGTTACACTTCGTGGCGTTTTTATGCGATTGCCGGAACTAACCTATTGACAAGATGCCATAGTGCCAGTTCCCTGTTTTCTGCTGTTTTTGTGTTTCAGAAAAGCTACACAGGAAATATTCTCAGAATTGGACGAAACAAAAGCCTGAAGTCTTATTTTTCCCGGAAGCTTCCCGAAGACCGAAAGAGAGCCGGAGGGGGGCCAGAGGCCGCCCTCACACATAGGTGGCGCGGCCTAGGCCCTGGCCGCGCCACCCTGGTGTGAGGAGCCCCTGGCTGCCCCCTGACGACGCCCCTTCGTCTATATAAAGCCTCGAGACGGAAAACCCTAAAGGAGTCGGCAATTTTCCAGAAACAGTTCCGTAGCTCCGCCACCGCCGTCGACGAATTTCGGGGGACAGAAGTCTCTGTTCCGGCACCCTGCCGGGACGGGGAAGTGCCCCCGGAGCCATCTCCATCGGTCTCCATCGCCGTCTCCGCCGTCTCCATCGACCTCATCGCCATCTCCATCAACCTTGCTGTCTCCTATGATGAGGAGGGAGTAGTTCATCCCCGGGGCTGAGGGCTCTACCGGTAGCTATGTGGTTCACCTCTCTCTCCCATGATGTGATCTTTATGTGATCGTGAGCTTTGTATCTTGTTGAACAAGTAGATGTTATTATTCAAATATTATGTGTACTCTAGTGATGTTATTAAAGTAATCTATTCCTCCTGCCATGGTGTAACGGTGACAGTGCGTGCATCATGGTGGTACTTGGTCTAGGCTACGATTGTGATCTCTTATGGATTATGAGAATAATTATCGCTATGATAGTATTGAAGTGATCTATTCCTCCTTTCATGGTGTAATGTTGACAGTGTGTGCACCGTGTTAGTACTTGGTCTAAGTTGCAATAATATCTATCTTGAGTTGTGATCTGATTTGAATATCTCTATGAGTGGTGTTTGTCAAGTACTTGATGAACTTTAAGGGGTGCTTCTGTAGCCACTACGCAATGATTAGTGTTGTTCAATAGGAGAGTAATTCAGAGTACCACAGTGAAGAGAAGTTGTTTATTTGCTCAATCATGTTATATTTGTTGGGAGTGTGTCCACTAGTGAAAGTATGATCCCTAGGCCTTGTTTCCAAGCTTTGCACACCGTTTACTTGCTGTTTTGTTACTTGTTTGCTCGCAGCGATATTTATTTCAGACCACATTTGCTACTTATAATCATCACTACCACTTGTATTTCACTATCCCTTCACCGAACTAGTGCACCTATACATCTGACAAGTGTATTGGGTGTGTTGGGGACACAAGAGACTTTCTGCATCGTAATTGCAGGGTTGCTTGAGAGGGATAGCTTTGACCTCTTCCTCCCTGAGTTCGATAAACCTTGGGTGATCCACTTAAGGGAAACTTGCTGCTGCTCTACAAACCTCTGCACTTGGAGGCCCAACACTGTCTACAAGAACAGAAGCGTGTGTAGACATCAACCCCTACCATGGATACAGTTGGTTGTTTAACAAACAACTGCTGGTATTCAGTTCAGATTACCAACCTTTGCTGGATAACCTTGGTGATGTGATCTTGTGGTTGATCTACTGCTTCTTATTCGTTGAGTTGCGGCTTGCTCCTGCTTGCCCTTCTCCTCCTGAATGACTCCTTGTCTTGCACCTCCTGGAGCTGCTGCAGTTGGCTTGACCTTCTCCTCCTGAGATGATCTTGAGCTTCAGGTTACTCCATGCCTTTTGCTAGGGTGTGATTCGAGTAGTTGGGTGGAACTGTGGAAGAACTGTGTGTTCTTGTGTGTGCTGGGTTTGTGCTTGTTGACTGGGAGCTGCTAGCTCCTGGCCGAGCTAATCTACTCCACCAACAGCTTCAGTGGGTTGCTGTGGTGATAACCACACCACAGCCTAGTCATGGTGACTGAGCTGCTTGTAAGCAGCTGCTCTACTTGTCATCCTATTTGATCTGATCCTTGCCACACTCTCTGTATGACGCTGTGAATGCTAAAGTGTTGGGTGCACATTCAGTTTGTACCAATTTTAAAAGAACAGATACTAATCTTGGTCCAAAAACTCAATGATGCAAATGGCAATATAATTGCCAAAGTCTGAGAGTTCTAATCCTAACACATAATCTTCTTCTTTTAGTTTTATGTTTCTTTTGCAGGTTATATGATCAAGATGGAGATCCTGAAGACTATTGTAGATAGTTTAGAATTAGGTTTCTTTTATTTTTCACTGATGTAATCTTCTTTGCAGTTTACAATAATGTAAAGACATTGTATATATGTTCAATATTAATAAAGTAACATTTCAGTTTGTTTCATTTACTTATTCTATTTCTATTTTCCAACTCAATTAAATATTGAGTTATATTTATTAATGGTTATTTATTTAAATCTAATAATATTGAAAATCAAAACAAGATACTAAGAATACTTAAACAACACCATCAAGAGATCATAACATAGCTCATAGCATTCTAATAACATCTAACCCTAAATATTATTAGATAGAAGCTTGTTCTCTCAGGTTTTTGAATTTGCAAAAAATTTACTCAGGTTTTTAGATGCATGAATGCACAATAGTCCTAGGTCTACCCTTCATTTGGTCCTAAATGCTGGGATATTATAGTCTTCCCCCCTTATCAGAACTTTGTCCCAAAGTTAAAACTTTGTGTACCTGAAGAGTTCTAGATATGCTTGTCTCAAATCCACTTCTTTTTCCCAAGTTGCTTCCCGTTCAGAGTGATGTTTCCATTACACTTTACAGAACTTTATTGCACGATTCCAAAGCCACTTCCAGTTCTCTTCTAAGATCTTTATTGGCTTCTCCTCATAAGTCAAGTCTGCTTGAAGATCTAGGTCATCATATGTAATAGAGTCTTCAGGTGCTTTCAGACACTTCCAAAGTTGAGAAACATGGAAAACATTGTGAACTTGCTTCAATTTCGCTGGAAGCTCCAATTCAAAAGCAACACTTCAGTTTTGACTCAGAATCTTGAATGGTCCAATATATCTTGGGCTTAACTTCCCTTTAATACCAAACCTCTTGATTCCTTTCTTAGGGCTAACCTTCAAATAGACCAAATCTCCTACTTTGGGTTCCCATGTCCGCCTCTTTTGATCTGCATAACTCTTTTGTCTACTCTGAGCTATCTTTAAACGGTCACGGATGGTATTAATGATGCCTTGCTTCTCTTGGATGAAATCCATTTCAAATTCATGGTTGCCTCCCGGCTCAAACCAACATATTGGAGATCTGCACTTGCGTCCATATAGTACTTCAAATGGTGATGCTTTCAAGCTGCTTTGATAGCTGTTGTTGTAAGAAAACTCTGCTAACGGTAAGTGCTCATCCCACGAACCTCCAAAATCTAGAGCACATGCACGTAGCATATCCTCTAAGATTTGATTTGTTCTCTCTGTTTGCCCCCCAGTTTGAGGATGATAAGCAGTACTGAAATCCAACTGTGATCCCAGTGCTGTATGAAGATCTCTCCAGAATATGGATGTAAAAATAGACCCTCTATCAGAGACGATCTTCTTGGGCACTCCATGCTTGCTGACGATCTCTCTTACATAGATTTCTACTAGCTTTTCTGCACTATCTTTCTGATTCACAGCCAAGAAATATGCACTTTTGGTGAGTCAATCAACTATCACCCAGATCATATCCTTGTGCCTCTTGGTTAAAGGTAAACCGGTAATAAAATCCATTCCGATTTCCTCCCACTTCCACTCCGGGATGTCCAAAGGTTGAAGTAACCCTGCTGGACTTTGATGTTCAGCTTTGACTCTTTGGCAAGTGTGGCATTCAGCCACGTACTTGGCTATATCCCGCTTCATGTTATTCCACCAAAACAATTCCTTGAGATCCATGTACATCTTCGTACTTCCCGGATGTATGGAGTATGGTGTCTCATGAGCCTCTTTAAGAATCAGTCCTTTGATCTCCGGTATATCTGGCACACAAATTCTGTTTTGAAACCAGAGTGAATCAAAATCACCTAGACAGAATTCAGATGGTCTACCCTCTTCAATCCTGCGGATTTCTTTAGCGATGAAAGGATCTTCATCTTGTCTTCTGAATATAGTATATTTCAAGTCACTTTGTCTTTCCTCCATCACCCTCATAGTGTAAATACTTCCCAAAGATTTGACTTCTAGACATTGTATTTCTAGTCTTTCAAGATCCTTAAGCAATTCCTTCGGAAGTTCTCTATCCAATAGCTATGTTTCTGTACTCTTCCGGCTTAATGCATCGGATACCACATTAGCCTTTCCAGGAGTATAGTTGATAGTAAGATCATAATCCTTGATCAACTCTAGCCATCTTTTCTGCCTCATGTTCAACTCCTTCTGAGTAAAGAAGTATTTCAGGCTCTTGTGATCGGTGTAAATCTCACATTTGGCTCCATAGAGAAATTGCCTCCATTGCTTGAGAGCAAACACAACTGCTGCCAATTCTAGGTCATGTGTTGGGTAATTGACTTCATGTGGCTTGAGTTCTCTTGAACCATAAGCAATTACCTTACGGTCTTGCATCAAAACACAGCCCACTCCATTCTTAGATGCATCACAGTAAACTGTGTAATCCTTTCCAGCTTCTGGTACTGCTAAGATAGGTGCTGTTGTGAGTTTCTTTTTCAGCTCTTGAAAGCTCTCTTCACATTTGTCAGACTACTCAAATGGAGTGTTTTTCCTTAACAATTTTGTCATCGGCCCTGCTATCTTTGAAAATCCTTCAATGAATCTCCGATAGTATCCAGCCATTCCCAGAAAACCTCTAATCTCCTTCACATTGGTTGGTGCTTGCCAATCCAAAACTGACTGAACTTTGCTTGGATTCACGACAATCCCTTCCTTGCTAATGATATGACCAAGGAATTCCACTTGATCCAGCCAAAATTCACACTTGCTGAATTTAGCATACAGCTGATGTTCCCTTAACACTTGCAATGCTATTCTGAGATGTTTAGCATGATCCTCTTTATTCTTGGAGTAAATCAAAATGTCATCGATAAACACTATCACAAACTTGTCCAGATATGGCATGAAAATCTTGTTCATCAAATTCATGAAAATTGCTGGAGCATTGGTCAAACCAAAAGGAACAACTAAGTATTCATGATGCCCATACATTGAGACAAATGCAGTCTTTGGTACATCTTCTGGCTTGATCTTGATTTGATGATAACCAGATCTCAAATCAATTATTGAGAAAACCCCAGCTCCATGAACTTGATCAAACAGATCTTGAATTCTTGGCAAAGGATACTTGTTCTTGATGGTGACATTGTTCAGATTCCTGAAATCCCCACACATTCTTCTGCCTCCATCTCTTTTATCAAAAAATATGACTGGCGAACCCCTAGGTGATATACTTTCTTGGATGAATCCCTTACTTTCCAACTCATCTAGCTGCTCTTTCAGTTCTTTCAACTCTTTAGGACCCATTTTATAGGGTGCTTGTGAAATTGGTGATGTGCCTAGCTTCAGATCAATAGTGAATTCTATCTCCCGATCCGGTGGCATTCCCGGTAATTCTTGGGGGAAAACATCCATGAACTCGTTCACCACTGGAATATCTTCTAATTTGGCCTCTTTCAAAGAATTGAGTTGAATTCCAATCTCTACATGGGTATGCTTATCTGCTTGATAAGTAATTCTTCCACCCCCAGGCTTCCGGATTGACACAGTCTTCTCTTCACAATCAATGTGTGCTCCATGATCGGACATCCAATCCATACCCAGAACAACTTCGATGTTTTTTAAGTGGAAGAACATAGAGATCGACAAAGTAAGGACAGTCACAGATCGTAATGACCTGATCTGGTTTGAATTGGGATACTAAAAGTTTACCCCCGGCCGTCACAACAGTCATAGGATGAGCTATCACCTGACACCTTAACCCATATTTTTCGACAAAATCTTTGGAAATGAATGATGTAGTGGCACCGGTATCAAAAAGAACTTTGCCGGGATGAGTAAGGATGCTGAGCGTACCTATGACCACCGTTTCAGAGTTGTTAGCTTCCTCCAGAGATGTGCTATTTAGCTTCCCAAAATTCTGGCCTCTTTTTCCGTTCCTATTCTTGCTGCTACTGCCACCTCCAGATGCAGGTCGACCACCTCCTCCTATCTTGCCTCCACGGTTATCCGGCCATCCACCAGCTGGTTTATTTGGACAATCTGGACGAATATGCCCTTCCTTCCCACAAGCATAATAGATAATACTCGGCTTTCTGCACTCACTCTTCATATGACCTGGAAGTCCACACTTGTGACAGATGATCTGATCTTTTGGTGTAAATGCCTTACGATTGGGTGGAGCTCCTCCTGTTCTAACCCTGGGTTTGAAACTCAGGTTTGGAGTACTTCGGTTTGGTTGAACTCTCTTGGCCTCCGTCTTGGCCCTCTTCAGTCGGCTCATCTGAACCAACTTATAATCATTCTCCTAGGTAATGGCTGTGTCCATCAATTCTTGGAAGTTACGCGGCTTAGTCAACTTCATCTGCATTGTCGCGTATGGATCCAGTCCCCTGAGGAACCTTTTCATCCTCTTGCTGTCAGTACTCACCTCGTCACTTGCGTAACGAGAGAGTCTCGTGAACTGCTTGATGTAAGCCATCATTGTTGCACTCCCCTGCTTGAGATCTTCAAATTCCCTCCTCTTGAGCTCAACCATACTTTCTGGCACATGAAAGGTACGAAATTTTTCTTTGAACTCTTCCCAAGAGAATACCTTCTCCGGAAGTTGAAATGTCACTTCGTTGTCCCACCATGCTGCGGCTGGTCCAGGTAGAAGGTGTACAGCATAACGAACCTTCTCCTCGTCATTGGCTCCCATAGCCTTTAATTTTCTCTCAGTGTCCATGAGCCAGTCTTTCGCATCCATTGGTTCCACCGCGGAAGCAAAGGAAAGTGGTTTTGCATTGAGGAAGTCAGAAAGACTTACCCCTCTTGCTTCCGGAACCCTTCCGGCTCCAACATGCCCCATGAGCTCTTGCATAAACTTGTTCTGCGCCTCCTGCATGAACTACATATATTGCATGAAGCTTTGCTCCACCAAAGGCCTGAATGGTGGTGGTGGTAAATGAGCTTGAGCTTTTTGATCAGCCTTCGCTTTGGCTTCCATTTCTGCCTGCTGGTCATTCATTGCCTTCATTTGAGCTTCTTGTGCCATGCGTTGCTCCTCAGCATCGGCAGCTAAACCCGTATCCATAGCCCCTCAAGTCCTGTAACATAAAGCGAAGATCTCATAATTACACCATGCCCATGCTTTCTGAGCTTCACTTCATGCTCAGAACTAGTCACACAATGGAAAACAGAAATCCAACTCCAAATGGAAGATCGCAAGAAAACTAAATACAAGGTACATATTATACATCTCATACAAACCGATACAAGGTCATTATTACAACACGTACTCTCACACGTGGAGTACACTCATAGATCGAGACTGGATAGTTCTACCGTCTCACTTATTATTACAACATACTACTGATACGTCTCCAACGTATCTATAATTTTTTATGCTCCATGCTTGTTTTTACACCATTTGCCTATTGTTTCGTTACACTTCGTGGCACTTTTATGCATTTTCCGGAACTAACCTATTAACGAGTTGCCACAGTGCCAGTTGCCTGTTTTCTGCTGTTTTTGTGTTTCAGAAGTGATACACTGGAAATATTCTCGGAATTGGACGAAACAAGTTCCTGAAGTCTTATTTTTCCTGGAAGCTTCCAGAGATCCGAAGGAGAGTAGGAGGGGGGCCACCAGGGCCCCACACGCAGGGGTGGCACGGCCAGGCCCCTGGCCGCGTGGGCCCCGCGTGAGGGAGCCTGGATCCACCTCTGACATCGCCCCTTCGCCTATAAAGACCCCCCGACGGAAAAGACCTAAGTACCCGATCACTTTTCCAGAACACATCGCGATCCGCCGCCGCCGTCGACCCGAAGATCGGGAGGGTCCAGAAGCTCTTCGCGGCACACTGCCGAAGAGGGGAATCGCCACCGGAGGTCTTCTTCATCGCCATGCTTGCCTCCGGAGCGATGAGTGAGTAGTCTACCTTGGACTATGGGTCCATAGCAGTAGCTAGATGGTTGTCTTCTCCACCATGTGCTTCATGTTTAGATCTCATGAGCTGCCCTACACGATTGAGATCACCGTTATGTAATTCTACATGTTTGGTTTGTTGGGATCCGATGAATATTGGTGTTTATGATTGAGTTGTTGTACTAAATATTATCTTTTGTTATCTCTATGTTGTTTATATGATCTTGCATGCTCTCCGTTGTTAGTAGCTATCTTGGCCGAGTAGTTGCTAGTGACTCCAAGAGGGGGTATTTATGCTCGATAGTGGGTTCATGCCTCTATTTAACCTGGGGGAGTGACAGAAACCTCTAAGGTTGTAGATGTGCTGTTGCTACTAGGGAGAAAACAACATTCATATGCTCAAGGGCATATGCTTTGTTTACATTACACACTTTGCTTAATGCAATTATCTGTTGTTCGCAACTTAATACTACTGGGGTGTTCGGATTGATATCCCCGAGAGTGGATTATTAGTCATAGATGCAGTTGGATGGCGGTCTATGTATTTTGTTGTAATGCCCAGAGTAAATCTCATAGTGATCTTCTTGACATATCACGTTTATCTTTATTCTATCAATTGCCCAACTGTAATTTGTTTACCCAGCATGTGTTATTTTATCTATGGAGAGACACCAGTAGTGAACTGTGGACCCCGGTCCTATTTACATCATATTGCTATCACCTATTTACTTTACTCGTACTGTTTACTTTACTCGCATACTTTACTGTTTTCTAGTTGATACACTCATAACCTTTGTTTCAAGCAAACCGGTGAGATTGACAACCTCATCGTAAGTTGGGAACAAAGTACTTGGTTGTGTGTGTGCAGGTTCCGCGTTGCTACTGGCCGAAGACGAGTCAACAAGTGCGCCCTTGTTGGAGTGCTATTAAGCCAGTCTGCATCACCTTCAGTCGTTTGTCTCTCCTCTCCAAGATCGATATTAAACCTTGGTTTCTTAACTGAGGGAAAACTAGCTGCTATACTCATCACACCTTCCTCTTGGGGTTCCCAACGGGCTGGTCATCACCACGCACAAGGAAACTTCTGGTGCAATCAACCACGCGCCAGCAGCTAATTTTCTGGCGCCGTTGCCGGGGACTAAAGAAGAATACTTCCAAAGATTGAAGAAAACCTCCCGCGTCAACTTAGCGCCATCAAGCTAATTTTCTGGCGCCGTTGCCGGGGAGGAAGAAGAAGACTTCTGCGAGGGGAGTTTTTTGCACGCACATCCTTTACTTTGTTATTGTTTTGCTTTACTTTATTTATTTTACTTGCATTGCTTTTCATCAAAAACCTAAAAAAATTAGAATCCTTGGTAGTTGTTATTTCTTTACTTTAGTTTATCATGTTGATCCCTAAGTACGTTCTGGAGGACCTCTCAGTAGGTAGTGGTTCGATTATTGGCAAAAGTAACATTGAGGAGTTCTTTAATCATATTAGTATGCATGAGGAAGTTGAGGAAAAGTCTTTGGTTGAGCTAGCTCCTAGTTATGAAGTTGCTTCTGCTTATTTGATTCACATGTTGGAAACTAGGTTTGCTAGTCTTAATCCTTTCACGCAATACTTGTTCCTTAAGCTTCATGAAATTGAGGATCCCGAAAAAAGCTTTTATCTTGGAAACTTTGCGTATAGAATTTAAGGAAATATCGTTATTGAAGCTAGGAAAGTTCTTAAACGTTTTGATAAACTCGGTTCACCTATAAAGGTTATTAGTACAAACGATGAAGGGGCCGAAATACCTATACCTTGCAAGCTTTTGGGATTGTGTGAAGCTTTCAAAAATAATTTTGACTGGATCTGTCCTGAAAATCTTTTTGATGAAAAAAGTGTACCAAAGCATGATCACAAAGGGTCTTCAAAAACTTATGTGGATGAAATACAATGCCTTATTGACAAGACCTCTACTGTTGATCTCAATGCTTCTTCTGATGTTACTTGATTCGCAATTTTCTGCGTCTAGCTCAAAGGCGTTAAAGAAAAGCACTCTTGGGAGATAACCCAATGTTTTCTTTTCAGTACTTTTTCTTTTATTTGAGTCTTGGAAGTTATTACTACTGTAATGACCGCTCCTTATCTTGTTTATTTCGTTTTTGTGCCAAGAGAAGCCTCTAATTTGAGCGAGGTAAAGATTTGGGGATGTTGCTGTCCTGAAACTGTTTTCGGTGCTGTACCGTAAAAATTCGTATAAATTCTCTGTTTATCTTTTGGACCTGCGATTTCTTTTGCATATGCCCCAGGTTACATCCAAACTTTTGTTAGTTGAACACTTTTTGATTTGAGCAACAGAAAACCCCTCAAAAATTCGACCTTTGTCAGCTGTTTAGTTTTGACAGATTTCTGCCAATATTTGTGTTTGCCACTTTATCGCTTTCTTTTGAGTTCTTTTGATCACGGAACTTTTTGGGAGGTTGCTACAGTAGTATTTGCTATATATGTGGTGGTTTTGAGTTGAAACCTGAAGCAAAAAGAGGTTGATTATGTGTTATGCTTACACTAATGTTGCTAATAGAATTGTGTTTAGTTTTGTATGAAGGAAGTTTTCAAGTGTAGGGATTGGAGAATGATGAGATGAGTTGAAGAATGGACAAAAGCTCAAGATTGGGGATGCCCACGCATCACCCCAAGAAATATCCAAGAAGTACAAGCGTCAAAGCTTGGGGATGCCCCCGAGGCACCCCTTCTTCATCGGCAAAAATCAGGTCACCTTTCAAAACACTATATTTTTATTGCTTCATGCACTATGTGTTTTTTTTGGAGCGTCAGTTGTTTTAGTTTTCTTAGTTGGTTAGTTTGTTTGTTTGCTGCAATAAATGGTTGGACCCCAACAAATTTCTTTTGGAGGAGATGTACTCGTTTTCATTTGCAAAGAACGCTCTAGTTTTCACTCTTATTAAAAATCGAGCGTTCTTCTTTTTCTGCTACTACTTTTGGTTTTCGTTTTCGCCTTGATTTGCATTCAGACCTTGTCATATCTTTTCATCAAGGTGTATTTTTGCCTCTAATCTTTATTGGTTTTCATCAAAAGAGGTGTTTATAAAAATTTCAAATGGTGTTGGAAAAGAGAAAAAGCTTTGTGCAAAATAGTGGTACAAGAAGGAGCTTGTGTAGACTGCGGCTTAGGCTTTTTCATGTCATGCTTGATGTCTTTTTGATAGTATGCTTAGTGGTTTTGCTGTAGCATGACTTGTCTCAAATAACTGAGATTGCTTAATGAGCCTTTGAAAAAAATCATGCGTTGTTTTTATTGTATGGAAGCATTATTTTGGTTTTCTCCTTGATGCTTTATTTGGGTTGACTTGGCGCATGCTCACACATGTTAGACTCTTACAAAGTCGCCAATAGCCTCTATGATCATTTAGTTTTTGACTTTTGATGCCATCTTATGCTTCTCTTAATGTCGCTTTGTCACTTTGCATGATTATGGCCATTATTGCTCTCTTAGTTGGTCGCTCCCAGTCTTTTGCTAGCCCTCGCCTTGTACTGAGTATGAGCTCTACTCGTGCATCCAACTCCTAAAAGCCAAAGTTTTCCAAAGTGTCCACCATACATACCTACTAGCAATTTGCTATTCCAAGTAAATTTGACTTGCTTTTATTTTCTCTTCAAATTAAACTCTTACCAGTGTTATGCGAAATTCGGTCAGTAAAGCTCTCACGAACCGGAAGGCACACTTTACTTTTCCTGTTCTTAAAAATTTGACATTGTTGTCTCTTATGTTGAGTTGTTATGCTTGCAAGTTGTAAGTTGGATTCTAGCCCAGCCATGCTGTCATGGGGCAAGCTTTCAACATTGCACTTCTTATTTGAGTTGATATCGTGATCTTTTGTTTATGGATGCCCGTGGTGTGAAATGAATTGGGAATCTTGTGGGGATCATGGAGTTTGTATATGTGTTAGGGAAACGCTGGGCCGCCAATCTAAGCCATGCATAATTCATGGTGGAAATTTGCAGCATACCCATGGTGAACATTCGACGACGCATCTCACAATAAAAAGCTAAACAAAAGGCAAATAAAAGAGATGTCGAGGTGTTCATTTTCTGATTGTCCTGTCATTTTGGTGTGGGCTTGTTCCATGTCACCGGGCACGGAGGTACCCCATTGGCGGTTCTCAATGATATGCATATACTTACAATGACAAGAGCCTTGCTTGGGACTCTAAGTAAAGTAGCATGAGGTTTGGGTACTCATATTCACGGGCACGGGGTTTTCAACTTATGATTTGTCAAGCATATGCATCATAATTGTTCTCGCATTAACTTTAACCATTCAAGATGCTTATGATGGGGGCAATGATAGCTCAAAGCCGGTAAGTACCATAATTTTTGAAGGTTATAAAACTTGCAATCACTACTTCCCTCTGCGAAGGGCCTTTCTTCTACTTTTATGTTGAGTCACCACCTTCTTTCTTTATGCACCATTAAGAGAGCATAGTTGTCATTCTTAGTGTGATATGCATTGTCCCAAAGTTCATTTATTGATTCATATTGTTGGTTTCAGTTGTTCTTAAATTATTTGTATCTAGTCGCCCTCTTAAACTTGAAGGTGTCCTATGCATTTATGTTTTGCTCTCTTTGAAGGACAAGCTAAAAACCATTTGTATGTTTTTCCTTATGATTTGAACACACGTTTGACTTTCATTGTTTCATTTTCATGATCTTTTGTTTGTGTTCATTTACATGCTTACAACATGGTTGCTAAGTTTCTTATTGTCATGATTACATCTTCATGCCCATGTTTTAAGTTCTTATGATCCCAGCTCACAAATGCTTACATATATGATCAAGATTGTGTAGGTGCATGTCACCTCAAAAATTATTTCTTTGTTATCACTTACCTACTCGAGGACGATCAGGAGTTAAGCTTGGGGATGCTTGATACGTCTCCAACGTATCTATAATTTTTGATGCTCCATGCTTGTTTTTACACCATTTGCCTATTGTTTCGTTACACTTCGTGGCACTTTTATGCATTTTCCGGAACTAACCTATTAACGAGTTGCCACAGTGCCAGTTGCCTGTTTTCTGCTGTTTTTGTGTTTCAGAAGTGATACACTGGAAATATTCTCGGAATTGGACGAAACAAGTTCCTGAAGTCTTATTTTACCCGGAAGCTTCCAGAGATCCGAAGGAGAGTAGGAGGGGGGCCACCAGGGCCCCACACGCAGGGGTGGCGCGGCCAGGCCCCTGGCCGCGCGGGCCCCGCGTGAGGGAGCCTGGCTCCACCTCTGACATCGCCCCTTCGCCTATAAAGACCCCCCGACGGAAAAAACCTAAGTACCCGATCACTTTTCCAGAACACATCGCGATCCGCCGCCGCCGTCGACCCGAAGATCGGGAGGGTCCAGAAGCTCTTCCCGGCACCCTGCCGGAGAGGGGAATTGCCACCGGAGGTCTTCTTCATCGCCATGCTTGCCTCCGGAGCGATGAGTGAGTAGTCTACCTTGGACTATGGGTCCATAGCAGTAGCTAGATGGTTGTCTTCTCCACCATGTGCTTCATGTTTAGATCTCATGAGCTGCCCTACATGATTGAGATCACCGTTATGTAATTCTACATGTTTGGTTTGTTGGGATCCGATGAATATTGGTGTTTATGATTGAGTTGATGTACTGAATATTATCTTTTGTTATCTCTATGTTGTTTATGATCTTGCATGCTCTCCGTTGTTAGTAGCTATCTTGGCCGAGTAGTTGCTAGTGACTCCAAGAGGGGGTATTTATGCTCGATAGTGGGTTCATGCCTCTATTTAACCTGGGGGAGTGACAGAAACCTCTAAGGTTGTAGATGTGTTGTTGCTACTAGGGAGAAAACAACATTCATATGCTCAAGGGCATATGCTTTGTTTACATTACACACTTTGCTTAATGCAATTATCTGTTGTTCGCAACTTAATACTACTGGGGTGTTCGGATTGATATCCCCGGGAGTGGATTATTAGTCATAGATGCAGTTGGATGGCGGTCTATGTATTTTGTTGTAATGCCCAGAGTAAATCTCATAGTAATCTTCTTGACATATCACGTTTATCTTTATTCTATCAATTGCCCAACTGTAATTTGTTTACCCAGCATGTGTTATTTTATCTATGGAGAGACACCACTAGTGAACTGTGGACCCCGGTCCTATTTACATCATATTGCTATCACCTGTTTACTTTACTCGTACTGTTTACTTTACTCGCATACTTTACTATTTTCCACTCTATACACTCATAACCTTTGTTTCAAGCAAACCGGTGAGATTGACAACCTCATCGTAAGTTGGGAACAAAGTACTTGGTTGTGTGTGTGCAGGTTCCGCGTTGCTACTGGCCGAAGACGAGTCAACAAGTGCGCCCTTGTTGGAGTGCTATTAAGCCAGTCTGCATCACCTTCAGTCGTTTGTCTCTCCTCTCCAAGATCGATATTAAACCTTGGTTTCTTAACTGAGGGAAAACTAGCTGCTATACTCATCACACCTTCCTCTTGGGGTTCCCAACGGGCTGGTCATCACCACGCACAAGGAAACTTCTGGTGCAATCAACCACGCGCCAGCAACTACTAGCACTAGCTGCATTCACAGATACAACTAAGCTTCTATCTTGGTCTTGACATCACGTCCAGATCTCACGGCTCGTAGTACATGCCCGGAGTCCACCCGTGCTGGCGTGTAGTCCGGCGCACTGTCTCTGGAACGAACGGCCTACCTCCTGGAACATAATCCGAGTCAGACGTGTCCATCGTAGAGGTATCACTTAACACGAGTCCATTCAGTCCGAGGTAGCTCTCAAAATACACCCTGGTCTCGTGAGTAGTCATAGTAGGAAAAGGCTCCGCCTCTCCATAACACACACTCTCCGTGCAATAGGTGTGACCAAACGGTGCATCCTGCTCCATATGTGTCTCAACCGGCTCCTGAGTCTCAAACTGAACCTCCATAGGGTCCTCCTCCTCAACAGATACAATAGGAGTGACTACAACATCGCCCCCTCCTGCTGCGTGAGCTGTCCCTCCATACGAGCTAGTGTACTGCTGGCCGTCTCCCAGCCAGTCAAACCTCCACCCATCAGAGTTCTCAATGGGAAGCTCGGACTCCGAGACCCCCTTGAGACCCTGCTGCGCCTCCATACTAGAAGTGATAACTGGATAATGTATGGGCTCTGGAGTGGGTGAATACCTGGAAGGTCCAGGCTGTGTCGGGTAACTGTGAGTTCCCACAACCGGTGAGAAGTGTGATCCCTCCGACTCCTACCTAGTCATCTATGCTCGCTCCTGCCTCCTGGTAGTGTCAGTGAGGTCATCAAGCATCTCAGCCTTGTCCTCCACAATGACCTGGTGAGTGTTATACAGTGATCCTACCATCTTCCTATACCTATCAAGTAGTCTGGCTGCCAACTTCGGCTTCTTCTTCACCAGAACATCGTGATCCATTCCCGGCTCATCCATCAGTGAGTCGTGAGGAATAGCGGTAAAAGTGGTACCTGCTAACTCCACCGCTCTGTACTCCCTGATAGTCGCAATAGCTCGCACTACCGCCTCGTGATAAGCTGCAGTCTCTCCTCTTCATTCTCCGGAAGGCTGTACTGGACTTGGTGCTAATCCATCTTGTAGCATAATCATGACACGGTACTTGACCACAGTCCCATCATCCTTGTAAGTATAGGTCTTAACAGGGATGTCGGTGCTGAGTCCAAAAGCCCGTAGCAGTGATCCTAACTGCTCAGTCAAAGTTCCCTCATAGTATTCCAGAGTCTTCCTCTGTGACCAAACGGTATGTGCTGGAATTCTTGATGCCATAATAGCTATTACAAGAATAGGATATAGAATTAGTATGATGCATCATAATAAAGAATTATAACACTAAAAATATGACTATGTTATTCCCAAGTGAATAACCATCATAGATTTAGAGAACTCTTTACCGTTGCTACTAGACTCCTACAGGTTCTATCCCTTTACTAGATTTCCAACCTAAGGTCAAAGCAATTGCTTTGATACCAGCTGTGGTGACCCAACATACCACTGCATGTTGTAATATGCAAGTCATTGATATAACACTTGCGGAACAATCCTCCACAAATATTACATCCCTCAGAATGGTACAGCAAAAACATTGCGGGCCCAAATACAAACTGAACATCATATTATTACAAACCAAAGTGTGATGATAACGAAATGCTCCCGCAAAAGGGAACACCTCAAGTGCTTAGTGTTTATAGCAACTGGAAAGCTTCAAATAATTAAACATGTGAAGAACTCAACAACTTATTCTTATTCTACAGTTGCTCGATTCTTCGACTACGATACTATACTACTAGTTAGTCCTTCATTCTGAGTCCTCATCGGAAGACGCTCCGTAGCGTATGAAGTAATCCACGCCTTCGACTCCGCGAGAGAGATCTGGCTCCTCGTAGAAGATGTCCAGCTGGCCTTCAATGGCGTTCAGAGTTGCCTCATCGAGCTTTTCAGAGTCTAGCAAGGGTTTAAGAGATTGGGGTGAGTAACGAGCATTACCCAGCAAGTTTCTTTAGAAAGAAGTGGTGCGATATGCACTATCTATAGCCACAGACCCAAAAGAGTCGTAGGCCTATGCAAGGTTTTATCAAGGTTTCTTGAAAGATTGCTTTTACTTTAGAAAACTATGCCCAACAGCCAACACAGGTAGTAGTGCCTTGAGAGCACCTTTCCTGCGGCGTTCGCAGCTCCTTCCCGGAACAAGGGGTAACATGTCACATCTTTTTACACTCTGCAGAGGTGTGTCCTTCCAAAAGAGATCAAAGCCTTGCTACACAACCGGGCGTACATTCCCGTCCACACTTCCATGGTGTGGGGCCCAGTCATTGATCCAAGCCAATCACTGCCTTCTCCGCACAACGCATGCCCACCCAATTCACGCAAGCAGGTTGTGCCCTTGATATTCACCCCCAATGATGAAGTACCTAGGCGTCCCTTGCGGACCATCATAGACACCAGTGCCGTGAGAACTAAGGTGTCGCACCCATGTGCAAGTAGTCCCACAAGATCTACCGCGACCGGCAACTGGCTGCCCGTTGACATGCGAACGAGAGAAGATACAGCTAACTTTCCCATCCCATTCCAAGTCTCTTGGATGACACGGTTTTTACGGTGCTAGAATAACTGTGGCATTGGTAGTTAATCCTAGGTTTACTTTCCCATGCAAGTGGAACCTCCACCACCACAATCTTACCGTGGTTCCACCTGCCAGCCCTCCTAGGTTATCACCACTGGTCGATAACCACTAGTCATATTACTTATGAAAATAGGTTTTCAATCCCTTTTGAAAAGTTAGAGTTTGAAGTCAACACTTTGCAATAAGTTTCAAAACCAGTGCAACCAAGAGATATGAGCAAGATAAACTTGCCTTGTGACTGAAAGGTAATGGAGTCGGGTACTTGGCGATGCTCCTGATCTCCTTGTTCTACAGAAATCCAATCATTGTCTAGTAAGGACAATGTTTAAATAAGCAAATGGATGCTATGTGCAATGATATGCAATGCATAGTGATTCTTTGTCTTTGTTTTCTTATTTGTGTGTTTTACCCAAGACTTAGTATTATTAAAGTGTTTTAAACACAACTCTAGGTGAAATTGGGGTGTTTACCCTAGCCATGGTAATTCAGACAATAGTTTGGGATTTGAAATTATAAAATATTATTTAGAGTTGTTTTGAAAAGAAAAGGAATTTCCTTATTAAAGGAAATTCTTAATTTTTATATTTTATTAAATAGAAACTAAGAATTTTAGTGTTTTAACAATTAAGGAGTAATTCTATTGGAATTTATTTGATTAAAATAAAAAAGTTATTTTATTAATTATGTAATCATTTTATTTTAAAAGAAAATATTATTTAAAAATTTAGTTTAATCAAATTTGAAATTTGGTTCAGATTTTGATTTTTAAAAGAAAATAGAATTTCAAAACTCTTTTGAAATCATCAAGAAAAAGGAAAAGAATTAAGAAAATTTAGATTCCCGGTCTTGGCCCAAAGGCCAAGCCAGCCCACTCCTCACTGGCCCAACAAGGCCGGGTCTGGGACGGTCAAACCGACCCAGCCCACTCTCCACACACGCCCCCTCTCAGACCCCTCTCTCTCTCCCGAGTCAGCTCCGGTGAACCCTAGCCGCCCACACCTTCGCCTGGCAATCTCGGCTGGTTCCGACGAGCTTCACCGCTGCCACCATGGGTGAAACACTCCCCTCATCTTCCTCTCTCGCCTCCACCAAGCAGATTTGTCGACCGCCCCCGCTCTGAGGAGATCTGAGGCGAGATCCTGCTCGGGAAAACGACTCTCTATCGCCGCCGCGATTGGTACCTCACCAGCTTCCTCCTACTGCCAGCTGCGCCTCTCTGTGGTGGTCATGGTGTGGCTATGATTCGGTTGGTGGCCGAGCAGGCGCGAGTCGAAGCAGCCCAGGTGGGGTTGCTCCTCGTGCGGCCGTTGCCGCTCCGGTGAAGTCTTCCCCAGGCCGCGCTTGGTTGGCCGCGCGAGCCCTGCCTCGCCATGCTAACCAGTTCTGCACCTGGGCGATTGGTGAGCTTGACTCCTCCTCCACCTGCCCTATTCTTCTCTGGCCTCTGTCCTTGGCCATCTTGGCCGAGTGCCAAGCTCTCTGTGCTGATGCTCTAGCTACTGTATGTTGTTAGCTTGATGCTTGCGTTCAGTTAAGTGTGGCTGTGCTATAGCATGTGATAATCTAGCTGCTTCTCAAATCCTCTCTTAGTGCACTTACTGACAGAAGTGTTAATCTGAACTTTGCTCAATTGCAAGATTCTGTTGGTGTTTGTGTTGATGATCCATGAGTCCTAGCTATGTACTGGGAAGATGATTAAATCAAAATCCTTGTTACTGATAGTGTATTGGGATGGCTATGATTCATTCTAGGCTGTGCCTGGTATGCTCTGTTTGTCCTTACTGAGTTGTGCAAACTGAATTCCATTCATACAGCTACTGCTGTTGTTAATAAATATGATTCCTGGCAGATTTAGCTCAGGAAAATGATTTAGTTTACCAAAACCTGCAAGAAGGTTGTTTCTTTGACATAGTGAGGAGCTGTGATGAGGTGCATGTCCACTATGGACATGTGCCCAGCACAAATCTGCACTATGAAACTGTGGTTTCTAGGATATGCCAATGAAGCAAAGCTGAGGCCTATTCTTATTAATATGTGTATTGGCTTTGCACTATTTATTTCCAATGATGGATTGAGCAAAGCATCTCTTTGCTAATCTGAGGAAAATCTACAATGACCCCTACCATGCATACAGTTGGTTGTTTAACAAACAACTACTGGTATTCAGTTCAGATTACCAACCTTTGCTGGATAACCTTGGTGATGTGATCTTGTGGTTGATCTACTGCTTCTTATTTGTTGAGTTGCGGCTTGCTCCTGCTTGCCCTTCTCCTCCTGAGTGACTCCTTCTCCTGCACCTCCTGGAGCTGCTGCAGTTGGCTTGACCTTCTCCTCCTGAGATGATCTTGAGCTTCAGGTTACTCCATGCCTTTTGCTGGGTGTGATTCGAGTAGTTGGGTGGAACTGTGGAAGAACTGTGTGTTCTTGTGTGTGCTGGGTTTGTGCTTGTTGACTGGGAGCTGCTAGCTCCTGGCCGAGATAATATACTCCACTAGCAGCTTCAGTGGGTTGCTGTGGTGATGACAACACCACAGCCCAGTCATGGTGACTGAGCTGCTTGTAAGCAGCTGCTCTACTTGTCATCCTATTTGATCTGATCCTTGCCACACTCTCTGTATGACGCTGTGAATGGTAAAGTGTTGGGTGCACATTCAGTTTGTACCAATTTTAAAAGAACAGATACTAATCTTGGTCCAAAAACTCAATGATGCAAATGGCAATATAATTGCCAAAGTCTGAGAGTACTAATCCTAACACATAATATTCTTCTTTTAGTTTTATGTTTCTTTTGCAGGTTATATGATCAAGATGGAGATCCTGAAGACTATTGTAGATAGTTTAGAATTAGGTTTCTTTTATTTTTCACTGATGTAATCTTCTTTTCAGTTTACAATAATGTAAAGACATTGTATATATGTTCAATATTAATAAAGTAACATTTCAGTTTGTTTCATTTACTTATTCTATTTCTATTTTCCAACTCAATTAAATATTGAGTTATATTTATTAATGGTTATTTATTCAAATCTAATAATATTGAAAATCAAAACAAGATACTAAGAATACTTAAACAACACCATCAAGAGATCATAACATAGCTCATAGCATTCTAATAACATCTAACCCTAAATATTATTAGATAGAAGCTTGTTCTCTCAGGTTTTTGAATTTGCAAAAAATTTACTCAGGTTTTTAGATGCATGAATGCACAATAGTCCTAGGTCTACCCTTCATTTGGTCCTAAATGCTGGGATATTACAGTCTTCCCCCCTTATCAGAACTTTGTCCCAAAGTTAAAACTTTGTGTACCTGAAGAGTTCTGGATATGCTTGTCTCAAATCCTCTTCTTTTTCCCAAGTTGCTTCCCGTTCAGAGTGATGTTTCCATTGCACTTTACAGAACTTTATTGCACAATTCCGAAGCCTCTTCCAGTTCTCTTCTAAGATCTTTATTGGCTTCTCCTCATAAGTCAAGTCTGCTTGAAGATCTAGGTCATCATGTGTAATACAGTCTTCAGGTGCTTTCAGACACTTCCAAAGTTGAGAAACATGGAAAACATTGTGAACTTGCTTCAATTTCGCTGAAGCTCCAATTCAAAAGCAACACTTCAGTTTTGACTCAGAATCTTGAATGGTCCAATATATCTTGGGCTTAACTTCCCTTTAATACCAAACCTCTTGATTCCTTTCTTAGGGCTAACCTTCAAATAGACCAAATCTCCTACTTTGGGTTCCCATGTCCGCCTCTTTTGATCTGCATAACTCTTTTGTCTACTCTGAGCTATCTTTAAACGGTCATGGATGGTATCAATGATGCCTTGCTTCTCTTGGATGAAATCCGTTTCAAATTCATGGTTGCCTCCTGGCTCAAACCAACATATTGGAGATCTGCACTTGCGTCCATATAGTACTTCAAATGGTGATGCTTTCAAGCTGCTTTGATAGCTGTTGTTGTAAGAAAACTCTGCTAACGGTAAGTGCTCATCCCACGAACCTCCAAAATCTAGAGCACATGCACGTAGCATATCCTCTAAGATTTGATTTGTTCTCTTTGTTTGCCCCCCAGTTTGAGGATGATAAGCAGTACTGAAATCCAACTGTGATCCCAGTGCTGTATGACGATCTCTCCAGAATGTGGATGTAAAAATAGACCCTCTATCAGAGACGATCTTCTTGGGCACTCCATGCTTGCTGACGATCTCTCTTACATAGATTTCTACTAGCTTTCTGCACTATCTTTCTGATTCATAGCCAAGAAATGCGCACTTTTGGTGAGTCAATCAACTATCACCCAGATCATATCCTTGTGCCTCTTGGTTAAAGGTAAACCGGTAATAAAATCCATCCCGATTTCCTCCCACTTCCACTCCAGGATGTCCAAAGGTTGAAGTAACCCTGCTGGACTTTGATGTTCAGCTTTGACTCTTTGGCAAGTGTGGCATTCAGCCACGTACTTGGCTATATCCCGCTTCATGTTATTCCACCAAAACAATTCCTTGAGATCCATGTACATCTTCGTACTTCCCGGATGTATGGAGTATGGTGTCTCATGAGCCTCTTTAAGAATCAGTCCTTTGATCTCCGGTATATCTGGCACACAAATTCTATTTTGAAACCAGAGTGAATCAAAATCACCTAGACAGAATTCAGATGGTCTACCCTCTTCAATCCTGCGGATTTCTTCAGCGATGAAAGGATCTTCATCTTGTCTTCTGAATATAGTATATTTCAAGTCACTTTGTCTTTCCTCCATCACCCTCATAGTGTAAATACTTCCCAAAGATTTGACTTCTAGACATTGTATTTCTAGTCTTTCAAGATCCTTAAGCAATTCCTTCGGAAGTTCTCTATCCAATAGCTGTGTTTCTGTACTCTTCCGGCTTAATGCATCGGATACCACATTAGCCTTTCCAGGAGTATAGTTGATAGTAAGATCATAATCCTTGATCAACTCTAGCCATCTTTTCTGCCTCATGTTCAACTCCTTCTGAGTAAAGAAGTATTTCAGGCTCTTGTGATCGGTGTAAATCTCACATTTGGCTCCATAGAGAAATTGCCTCAATTGCTTGAGAGCAAACACAACTGCTGCCAATTCTAGGTCATGTGTTGGGCAATTGACTTCATGTGGCTTGAGTTGTCTTGAACCATAAGCAATTACCTTATGGTCTTGCATCAAAACACAGCCCACTCCATTCTTGGATGCATCACAGTAAACTGTGTAATCCTTTCCAGCTTCTGGTACTGCTAAGATAGGTGCTGTTGTGAGTTTCTTTTTCAGCTCTTGAAAGCTCTCTTCACATTTGTCAGACCACTCAAATGGAGTGTTTTTCCTTAACAATTTTGTCATCGGCCCTACTATCTTTGAAAATCCTTCAATGAATCTCCGATAGTATCCATCCATTCCTAGAAAACATCTAATCTCCTTCACATTGGTTGGTGCTTGCCAATCCAAAACCGACTGAACTTTGCTTGGATTCACGGCAATCCCTTCCTTGCTAATGATATGACCAAGGAATTCCACTTGATCCAGCCAAAATTCACACTTGCTAAATTTAGCATAATCTGATGTTCCCTTAACACTTGCAATGCTATTCTGAGATGTTTAGCATGATCCTCTTTATTCTTGGAGTTAATCAAAATGTCATCGATAAACACTATCACAAACTTGTCCAGATATGGCATGAAAATCTTGTTCATCAAATTCATGAAAATTGCTGGAGCATTGGTCAAACCAAAAGGAACAACTAAGTATTCATGATGCCCATACCTTGAGACAAATGCAGTCTTTGGTACATCTTCTGGCTTGATCTTGATTTGATGATAACCAGATCTCAAATCAATTTTTGAGAAAACCCCAGCTCCATGAACTTGATCAAACAGATCTTGAATTCTTGGCAAAGGATACTTGTTCTTGATGGTGACATTGTTCAGATTCCTGAAATCCCCACACATTCTTCTGCCTCCATCTCTTTTATTAACAAATATGACTGGCGAACCCCAAGGTGATATACTTTCTTGGATGAATCCCTTACTTTCCAACTCATCTAGCTGCTCTTTCAGTTCTTTCAACTCTTTAGGACCCATTTTATAGGGTGCTTGTGAAATTGGTGTTGTGCCTAGCTTCAGATCAATAGTGAATTCTATCTCCCGATCCGGTGGCATTCCCGGTAATTCTTGGGGGAAAACATCCATGAACTCGTTCACCACTGGAATATCTTCTAATTTGGCCTCTTTCAAAGAATTGAGTTGAATTCCAATCTCTACATGGGTATGCTTATCTGCTTGATAAGTAATTCTTCCACCCCCAGGCTTCCGGATTGACACAGTCTTCTCTTCACAATCAATGTGTGCTCCATGATCGGACATCCAATCCATACCCAGAACAACTTCAATGTTTTTAAGTGGAAGAACATAGAGATCGGCAAAGTAAGGACAGTCACAGATCGTAATGACCTGATCTGGTTTGAATTGGGATACTAAAAGTTTACCCCCGGCCATCACAACAGTCATAGGATGAGCTATCACCTGACACCTTAACCCATATTTTTCGACAAAATCTTTGGAAATGAATGATGTAGTGGCACTGGTATCAAAAAGAACTTTGCCGGGATGAGTAAGGATGCTGAGCGTACCTATGACCGCCATTTCAGAGTTGTTAGCTTCCTCCAGAGATGTGCAATTCAGCTTCCCAAAATTCCGGCTTCTTTTTCCGTTCCTATTCTTGCTGCTACTGCCACCTCGAGATGCAGGTCGACCACCTCCTCCTGTCTTGCCTCCACGGTTATCCGGCCATCCACCAGCTGGTTTATTTGGACAATCTGGACGAATATGCCCTTCCTTCCCGCAAGCATAATAGATAATACTCGGCTTTCTGCACTCACTCTTCATATGACCTGGAAGTCCACACTTGTGACAGATGATCTGATCTTTTGGTGTAAATGCCTTACGATTGGGTGGAGCTCCTCCTGTTCTAACCCTGGGTTTGAAACTCAGGTTTGGAGTACTTCGGTTTGGTTGAACTCTCTTGGCCTCTCTCTTGGCCCTCTTCAGTCGGCTCATCTGAACCAACTTATAATCATTCTCCCAGGTAATGGCTGTGTCCATCAATTCTTGGAAGTTACGCGGCTTAGTCAACTTCATCTGCATTGCCGCGTATGGATCCAGTCCCCTGAGGAACCTTTTCATCCTCTTGCTGTCAGTACTCACCTCTTCACTTGCGTAACGAGAGAGTCTCGTGAACTCCTTGATGTAAGCCATCATTGTTGCACTCCCCTGCTTGAGATCTTCAAATTCCCTCCTCTTGAGCTCAACCATACTTTCTGGCACATGAAAGGTACGAAATTTTTCTTTGAACTCTTCCCAAGAGAATACCTTCTCCGGAAGTTGAAGTGTCACTTCGTTGTCCCACCATGCCGCGGCTGGTCCAGATAGAAGGTGTACAGCATAACGAACCTTCTCCTCATCATTGGCTCCCACAGCCTTTAATTTTCTCTCAATGTCCATGAGCCAGTCTTCCGCATCCATTGGTTCCACCACGGAAGCAAAGGAAAGTGGTTTTGCATTGAGGAAGTCGGAAAGACTTACCCCTCTTGCTTCCGGAACCCTTCCGGCTCCAACATGCCCCATGAGCTCTTGCATAAACTTGTTCTGCGTCTCCTGCATGAACTACATATATTGCATGAAGCTTTGCTCCACCAAAGGCCTGAATGGTGGTGGTGGTAAATGAGCTTGAGCTTCTTGATCAGCCTTCGCTTTGGCTTCCATTTCTGCCTGCTGGTCATTCATTGCCTTCATTTGAGCTTCTTGTGCCAAGCGTTGCTCCTCAGCATCGGCAGCTAAACCCGTATCCATAGCCCCTCTAGTCCTGTAACATAAAGCGAAGATCTCATAATTACACCATGCCCATGCTTTCTGAGCTTCACTTCATGCTCAGAACTAGTCACACAATGGAAAACAGAAATCCAACTCCAAATGGAAGATCGCAAGAAAACTAAATACAAGGTACATATTATACATCTCATACAAACCGATACAAGGTCATTATTACAACACGTACTCTCACACGTGGAGTACACTCATAGATCGAGACTGGATAGTTCTACTGTCTCACTTATTATTACAACATACTACTAGCACTAGCTGCATTCACAGATACAACTAAGCTTCTATCTTGGTCTTGACATCACGTCCAGATCTCACGGCTCGTAGTACATGCCCGGAGTCCACCCATGCTGGCGTGTAGTCCGACGCACTGTCTCTGGAACGAACGGCCTACCTCCTGGAACATAATCCGAGTCAGACGTGTCCATCGTAGAGGTATCACTTAACACGAGTCCATTCAGTCCGAGGTAGCTCTCAAAATACACCCTGGTCTCGTGAGTAGTCATAGTAGGAAAAGGCTCCGCCTCTCCATAACACACACTCTCCGTGCAATAGGTGTGACCAAACGGTGCATCCTGCTCCATATGTGTCTCAACCGGCTCCTGAGTCTCAAACTGAACCTCCATAGGGTCCTCCTCCTCAACAGATACAATAGGAGTGACTACAACATCGCCCCCTCCTGCTGCGTGAGCTGTCCCTCCATACGAGCTAGTGTACTGCTAGCCGTCTCCCAGCCAGTCAAACCTCCACCCATCAGAGTTCTCAATGGGAAGCTCGGACTCCGAGACCCCCTTGAGACCCTGCTGCGCCTCCATACTAGAAGTGATAACTGGATAATGTATGGGCTCTGGAGTGGGTGAATACCTGGAAGGTCCAGGCTATGTCGGGTAACTGTGAGTTCCCACAACCGGTGAGAAGTGTGATCCCTCCGACTCCTGCCTAGTCATCTATGCTCGCTCCTGCCTCCTGGTAGTGTCAGTGAGGTCATCAAGCATCTCAGCCTTGTCCTCCACAATGACCTGGTGAGTGTTATACAGTGATCCTACCATCTTCCTATACCTATCAAGTAGTCTGGCTGCCAACTTCGGCTTCTTCTTCACCAGAACATCGTGATCCATTCCCGGCTCATCCATCAGTGAGTCGTGAGGAATAGCGGTAAAAGTGGTACCTGCTAACTCCACCGCTCTGTACTCCCTGATAGTCGCAATAGCTCACACTACCGCCTCGTGATAAGCTGCAGTCTCTCCTCTTCCTTCTCCGGAAGGCTATACTGGATTTGGTGCTAATCCATCTTGTAGCATAATCACGACACGGTACTTGACCACAGTCCCGTCATCCTTGTAAGTATAGGTCTTAACAGGGATGTCGGTGCTGAGTCCAAAAGCCCGTAGCAGTGATCCTAACTGCTCAGTCAAAGTTCCCTCATAGTCTTCCAGAGTCTTCCTCTGTGACCAAACGGTACGTGCTGGAATTCTTGATGCCATAATAGCTATTACAAGAATAGGATATAGAATTAGTATGATGCATCATAATAAAGAATTGTAACACTAAAAATATGACTATGTTATTCCCAAGTGAATAACCATCATAGATTTAGAGAACTCTTTACCGTTGCTACTAGACTCTGATGTCTACGCACTTCTATTCTTGTAGATACTTGTTGGGCCTCCAAGTGCAGAGGTTTGTAGAACAGCAACAAGTTTCCCTTAAGTGGATCACCCAAGGTTTATCGAACTCAGGGAGGAAGAGGTCAAAGCTATCCCTCTCAAGCAACCCTGCAATTACGATACAGAAAGTCTCTTGTGTCCCCAACACACCCAATACACTTGTCAAATGTATAGGTGCACTAGTTCGGCGAAGAGATAGTGAAATACAAGTGGTATAGATGATTATAAGTAGCAAACGTGATGTGAAATAAATATCGCTGCGAGCAAACAAGTAACAAAATAGCAAGTAAACGGTGTGCAATGCTTGGAAACAAGGCCTAGGGATCATACTTTCACTAGTGGACACACTCCCAACAATATAACATGATTGAACAAATAAACAACTTCTCTCCACTATGGTACTCTGAATTACACTCCTATTGAATAACACTAATCATTGCGTAGTGGCTATAGAAGCACCCCTTAAAGTTCATCAAGTACTTGACAAACACCACTCATAGAGATATTCAAATCAGATCACAACTCAAGATAGATATTATTACAACTTAGACCAAGTACTAACACGGTGCACACACTGTCAACATTACACCATGAAAGGAGGAATAGATCACTTCAATACTATCATAGCAATAATTATTCTCATAATCCATAAGAGATCACAATCGTAGCCTAGACCAAGTACCACCATGATGCACGCACTGTCACCATTACACCATGGCAGGAGGAATAGATTACTTTAATAACATCACTAGAGTACACATAATATCTGAATAATAACATCTACTTGTTCAACATGATACAAAGCTCACGATCACATAAAGATCACATCATGGGAGAGAGAGGTGAACCACATAGCTACCGGTAGAGCCCTCAGCCCCGGGGATGAACTACTCCCTCCTCATCATAGGAGACAGCAAGGTTGATGGAGATGGCGGTGAGGTCGATGGAGACGGCGGAGACGGCGATGGAGACCGATGGAGATGGCTCCGGGGGCACTTCCCTGTCCCGGCAGGGTGCCGGAACAGAGACTTCTGTCCCCCGAAATTCGTCTTCGACGGCGGCGGCGATGCGGAACTGTTCTGGAAATTTCGCCGACTCCCCTAGGGTTTTCCGTCCCGAGGCTTTTTATAGGCGAAGGGGCGTCGTCAGGGGAGGAGCCAGGCGCCCTCACGCCAGGCTCGCGCGGCCAGGGCCCTGGCCGCGCCGCCCTGGCATGTGGGGCCCTGGTGGCCCCCCTCCTACTTTCCTTCGGATCTCTGGAAGCTTCCGGGTAAAATAAGACTTCAGGAACTTGTTTTGTCCAATTCCGAGAATATTTCCTGTGTATCACTTCTGAAACACAAAAACAGCAGAAAACAGGGAACTGGCACTGTGGCAACTCGTTAATAGGTTAGTTCCGGAAATCGCATAAAAGTGCCACGAAGTGTAACGAAACAATAGGCAAATGGTGTAAAAACAAATATGGAGCATCAAAAATTATAGATACGTTGAAGACGTATCAGACTCCTACAGGTTCTATCCCTTTACTAGGTTTCCAACCTAAGGTCAAAGCAATTGCTTTGATACCAGCTGCGGTGACCCAACATACCACTGCATGTTGTAGTATGCAAGTCGTTGATATAACACTTGCGGAACAAGCCTCCACAAATATTACATCCCTCAGAATGGTACAGCAGAAACATTGCGGGCCCAAATACAAACTGAACATCATATTATTACAAACCAAAGCGTGATGATAACGAAATGCTCCCGCAAAAGGGAACACCTCAAGTGCTTAGTGTTTACAGCAACTGGAAAGCTTCAAATAATTAAACATGTGAAGAACTCAACAACTTATTCTTATTCTACAGTTGCTCAATTCTTCGACTACGATACTATACTACTAGTTAGTCCTTCTTCATTCTGAGTCCTCGTCGGAAGACGCTCCGTAGCGTATGAAGTAATCCACGCCTTCGACTCCGCGAGAGAGATCTGGCTCCTCGTAGAAGATGTCCAGCTAGCCTTCGATGGCGTTCAGAGTTGCCACATTGAGCTTTTCAGAGTCTAGCAAGGGTTTAAGAGATTGGGATGAGTAACGAGCATTACCCAGCAAGTTTCTTTAGAAAGAAGTGGTGCGATATGCACTATCTACAGCCACAGACCCAAAAGAGTCGTAGGCCTATGCAAGGTTTTATCAAGGTTTCTTGAAAGATTGCTTTTACTTTAGAAAACTATGCCCAACAGCCAACATAGGTAGTAGTGCCTTGAGAGCACCTTTCCTGCGGCGTTCGCAGCTCCTTCCCAGAACAAGGGGTAACATGTCACATCTTTTTACACTCTGCAGAGGTGTGTCCTTCCAAAAGAGATCAAAGCCTTGCTGCACAACCGGGCATACATTCCCGTCCACACTTCCATGGTGTGGGGCCCAGTCATTGATCCAAGCCAATCACTGCCTTCTCCGCACAACGCATGCCCACCCAATTCACGCAAGCAGGTTGTGCCCCTGATATTCACCCCCAACGATGAAGTACCTAGGCGTCCCTTGCGGACCATCATAGACACCAGTGCCGTGAGAACTGAGGTGTCCCACCCATGTGCAAGTAGTCCCGCAAGATCTACCGCGACCGGCAACTGGCTGCCCGTTGACATGCGAACGAGAGAAGATACAGCTGACTTTCCCGTCCCATTCCAAGTCTCTTGGATGACACGGTTTTTACGGCGCTAGAATAACTGTGGCATTGGTAGTTAATCCTAGGTTTACTTTCCCATGCAAGTGGAACCTCCACCACCACAATCTTACCGTGGTTCCACCTGCCAGCCCTCCTAGGTTATCACCACTGGTCGATAACCACTAGTCATATTACTTATGAAAATAGGTTTTCAATCCCTTTTGAAAAGTTAGAGTTTGAAGTCAACACTTTGCAATAAGTTTCAAAACCAGTGCAACCAAGAGATATGAGCAAGATAAACTTGCCTTGTGACTGAAAGGTAATGGAGTCGGGTACTTGGCGATGCTCCTGATCTCCTTGTTCTACAGAAATCCAATCATTGTCCGGTAAGGACAATGTTTAAATAAGCAAATGGATGCTATGTGCAATGATATGCAATGCATAGTGATTCTTTGTCTTTGTTTTCTTATTTGTGTGTTTTACCCAAGACTTAGTATTATTAAAGTGTTTTAAACACAACTCTAGGTGAAATTGGGGTGTTTACCCTAGCCATGGTAATTCAGACAATAGTTTGGGATTTGAAATTATAAAATATTATTTAGAGTTGTTTTGAAAAGAAAAGGAATTTCCTTATTAAAGGAAATTCTTAATTTTTTTATTTTATTAAATAGAAACTAAGAATTTTAGTGTTTTAACAATTAAGGAGTAATTATATTGGAATTTATTTGATTAAAATAAAGAAGTTATTTTATTAATTATGTAATCATTTTATTTTAAAAGAAAATATTATTTAAAAATTTAGTTTAATCAAATTTGAAATTTGGTTCAGATTTTGATTTTTAAAAGAAAATAGAATTTCAAAACTCTTTTGAAATCATTAAGAAAAAGGAAAAGAATTAAGAAAATTTAGATTCCTGGTCTTGGCCCAAAGGCCAAGCCAGCCCACTCCTCATTGGCCCAACAAGGCCGGGTCTGGGTCGGTCAAACCGACCCAGCCCACTCTCCACACACGCCCCCTCTCAGACCCCTCTCTCTCTCCCGAGTCAGCTCTGGCAAACCCTAGCCACCCGCACCTCTGCCTGGCGATCTCGGCTGGTTCCGACGAGCTTCACCGCCACCACCGTGGGTGAAACACTCCCCTCATCTTCCTCTCTCGCCTCCACCAAGCAGATTTGTCGACCGCCCCCACTCTAAGGAGATCTGAGGCGAGATCCTGCTTGGGAAAATGACTCTCTGTCGCCGCCGCGATTGGTACCTCACCGGCTTCCTCCTGCTACCAGCTGCGCCTCTATGTGGTGGTCATGGTGTGGCTGTGATTCGGTTGGTGGCCGAGCAGGCGCGAGTCGAAGCAGCCCAGGTGGGGTTGCTCCTCGTGTCGCCATTGCCGCTCCGGTGAAGTCTTCCCCAGGCCGCGCTTGGTTGGCCGCGTGAGCCCTGCCTCGCCATGCTAACCAGGTCTGCACCTGGGCGATTGGTGAGCTTGACTCCTCCTCCACCTGCCCTATTCTTCTCTGGCCTCTGTCCTTGGCCATCTTGGCCGAGTGCCAAGCTCTCTGTGCTGATGCTCTAGCTACTGTATGTTGTTAGCTTGATGCTTGCGTTCAGTTATGTGTGGCTATGCTATAGCATGTGATAATCTAGCTGCTTCTCAAATCCTCTCTCAGTGCACTTACTGACAGAAGTGTTAATCTGAACTTTGCTCAATTGCAAGATTCAGTTGGTGTTTGTGTTGATGATCCATGAGTCCTAGCTGTGTACTGGGAAGATGATTAAATCAAAATCGTTGTTACTGATAGTGTATTGGGATGGCTATGATTCATTCTAGGCTGTGCAAACTGAATTCCATTCATACAGCTACTGCTGTTGTTAATAAATATGATTCCTGGCAGATTTAGCTCAGGAAAATGATTTAGTTTACCAAAACCTGCAAGAAGGTTGTTTCTTTGACATAGTGAGGAGCTGTGATGAGGTGCATGTCCACTATGGACATGTGCCCAGCACAAATCTGCACTATGAAACTGTGGTTTCTAGGATATGCCAATGAAGCAAAGCTGAGGCCTATTCTTATTAATATGTGTATTGGCTTTGCACTATTTATTTCCAATGATGGATTGAGCAAAGCATCTCTTTGCTAATCTGAGGAAAATCTACAATGACCCCTACCATGCATACAGTTGGTTGTTTAACAAACAACTGCTGGTATTCAGTTCAGATTACCAACCTTTGCTGGATAACCTTGGTGATGTGATCTTGTGGTTGATCTACTGCTTCTTATTTTTTGAGTTGCGGCTTGCTCCTGCTTGCCCTTCTCCTCCTGAGTGACTCCTTGTCCTACACCTCCTGGAGCTGCTGCAGTTGGCTTGACCTTCTCCTCCTGAGATGATCTTGAGCTTCAGGTTACTCCATGCCTTTTGCTGGGTGTGATTCGAGTAGTTGGGTGGAACTGTGGAAGAACTGTGTGTTCTTGTGTGTGCTGGGTTTATGCTTCTCGACTGGGAGCTGCTAGCTCCTGGCCGAGCTAATCTACTCCACCAGCAGCTTCATGATACGTCTCAAACGTATCTATAATTTTTGATGCTCCATGCTTGTTTTTACACCATTTGCCTTGTGTTTCATTACACTTTGTGGCGTTTTTATGCGATTTCTGGAACTAACCTATTGACAAGATGCCACAGTGCCAGTTCCCTGTTTTCTGCTGTTTTTGTGTTTCAGAAAAGCTACACAGGAAATATTCTCAGAATTGGACAAAACAAGTTCCAGAAGTCTTAATTTCCCCGGAAGCTTCCAGAGAACCGAAGAGGAGGCGGAGTGGGGCCACGAGGGCCCCACACACCAGGGCGGCGCGGCCCAGGCCCTGGCCGCGCCCCCTATGTGTGAGGAGCCCCTGGCTGCCCCCTGACGACGCCCCTTCGCCTATATAAAGCCTCGGGATGGAAAACCCTAGGGGAGTCGGGCAATTTTCCAGAAAGAGTTCCGTAGTTCCGCCGCCGCCACCGACGAATTTCGGGGGATAGAAGTCTGTGTTCCGGCACCCTGCCAGGACGGGGAAGTGCCCCCGGATCCATCTCCATCGGTCTCCATCGCCGTCTCCGCCGTCTCCATCGACCTCACCGCCATCTCCATCAACTTTGCTGTCTCCTATGATGAGGAGGGAGTAGTTCATCCCCGGGGCTGAGGGCTCTACCGGTAGCTATGTGGTTCACCTCTCTTTCCCATGATGTGATCTTTATGTGATCGTGAGCTTTGTATCATGTTGAATAAGTAGATGTTACTCTTCTTCATTATGTGTACTCTAGTGTGTTATTAAAGTAACTAGCAATGTGGCCCTCACAAAATATGAGGGCATCATATTTTGGTATTAAAAGTGAATGATACAAGATTTATGGAAATAATATGTTTGATTACCACCATAAGGAATGTATAGATAAAATTAATTATTTTTTAGGATGTGACCAATGATTATCAAGGGTCACCTACAAAAGTACCAAATTAACCGAGAATGGACAAATGGATCCTAAGCTCCATGGATCTCTCTATTTTTAATTAAATAGCTACATGTAGCATGAGCTCCATTTTTTAAGTTTCCGCGTACTAACTACCACTACCATGTGTCATATAAACTAGTTGATTCCCCGCGCGTTGCCGCGGGCATTCGAGAAGATTTTCAGTGCGCATTCGAGAAGATTTTCTTGATAGAAAAGTATAAACCGTCTATGAAATTAATGGTCATTTATACCCATTGTTGGGGAACATTAAGTAACATGTTAGGATATTCAAAATGTGTGAGCAATGCATAATTTAATCAGGGAATATGGATGAAAACAACTTGAGTAAGCGCCAATAGCTACATCTAAGCTTAGAAAAAGTTAAACACACGACTTCATTCACACGCTTCCTCAAAGGCAAATTGCACACACAATTATGTACCATACACGAACTCGTGATTCAATCCTCCCGTAATCATATTCTGATTTCAAATGGAAACAACAGACATAGTAGAAAGAAAACATACTATGCGATGAATTTATTTCAAATGGGAGCAATAGACATAGTAGAAAGGCAACATACGGGATAAGTTTATTAAATTAAATTACACTTGCTTGGCAAGATACTAACCATTTGCAGCAAATATAATTCAGAAAATGTATTCTGCAAGGGTACATGTACATGTGTACTCGGTGAAAGAGATGTAGTTGCTCCATGTGATTGACTTAATGGTTCAAGGCTTCAAGCACATTTGCCTAGCAGGAAAAGAGAATGATCCAGATAGTTTGATTAAACATACATGTTCTGTTGGGAACTCAATGAATGATCCTTTCATATTTTCTATGAGCCTGCGACTGCCTGCCTCGTTAGTAAACATTTTGATTAAGGTTGAAGATAGAAGAAAAATAATGATCTGAAGTTCTGATGAAAAAAGGAAAAAGGAAGCCGGACATCAACCTCGTTGCTCGCATCGCCTGCTCTGCTCACACGCTGTTGACAATCCTTCAGCCCTTTACTCCATGTTAGTTGCCATGCCCAAGCTTCACGGCTGCATACAGCCAGCGAAGAGCGCAGCTGCGACGAGCAAGAACCGGAGGCAGCCCACTACCAAGGCAACGATGAACTCGGTGGCGACAAATGGGGAGCTAGGCACCAAGGCGGCGACCAGGCGCTGGGCAGCAACGATATGTAGTGTCGCGACCTACAGAACTGATCTACTTGTGGCAACGATCTGTAGTATTGCCTTTTGGCGGATAGTGCACACTCAATGGAATCGTTGGTTCATAGCAAGGAGCTCTGCAGAGGTGCTAATGGAATTGGAAAGTTTACGCGAAAGGTAGAGTATATAATGCCTCGGCAGCCCTACAGTTTCCAACCAATTAGTGTTTGAACGGAATACGTTTCCAAAACAATAAAAAGAAGTGGATTGTAAATGCGGTGATAGTGGGGGAGAGAAGAGGGTTTGTAGTCGTTTGGTTTCGCTGAATACCAACTGCGCACGTCATGTTATCAGGTAGAAAATCTGGTGTGTTTAAATTTGATCAAATGGCTCAGATTATTTTAGATGACGTGGTTCATTGTGGGGGCAGCTTGCAAACATTAAATACATATAGTGGGGATCAACTTTATAAGTATTATAGATATGATATCAGTTTGGTATTGTCATTGTTTAGTATATATGAACATGTTGCTAAATTTTGTTGGTAAAAAATATATTGCTTTCATCACAATTATAATATACTTTATTTTTTCTTGTTCAACAGTATAATTATATAACAATAATTAAAGTGATAGGGGTCGATAAAGTTTAGTATATCCACATTTGTGAAATATATACAATAGTATTTTTTATCTTTTTGTTTAGCTGATCCCTGCTACTTGGCCCACTCACTCTAGATATTCTAAGGACTTTCCATATATTTAAATAAGTGATTTTAACCCTCATAAAAACAAAAGGATTCTTAAACCTCTTTCATTCTTTTGTCATGCATGTCAACATGCCGTGGGAAAAAACGGCAAAATCCGATCCAATTTTTCATAATCGATTAGTTAACATGGTGGTTAACCATATTATGATGGAGGAAAACAACCATTGGCTTATCAAATTCGTTGAGCCGTGAACTTTTTTCAACAAAAGACAATCATTCAATAATATTATGAGGCTGACATATAAGAAAAAAACACAAATATTGGTATATCAAATCTAACAAAAATCCTCTTAGAAAATTAACACATTCTAATTTGAGGGCAAAAGTAATCCAATATTACAATTTTTTATCTTACATTTTATACTTTAAGTAGTAGCATGTTTCTTTGAGCTTCTTAATTCATGTATACGTGATATCATTTTTCGTACTCAAATCAGATTCTATCTTTTCATTGCGGTTTCCTTGTACTTAGTTGCATGAAAAAAGATTTTAACATAAACTGTATACAATTTATGGAGCCATGGCAAGTCAGACAGATGAAAAAATTTAATGAACTAAACACAAATAAATTTGGAGCAAGTATATCAGTTTTGTATACTGAAATATTCTTTTCTTTATCATGTCCTTGTATGTCCAACCAATAACCTAATTGAGCACAATATTTTGTTTCCACATAAGTGAGCAAACTACAAAATTTTGTTGAGCTTAACATTTCGTGCTTCACATGGACTCTTTATCTATATAAACTCCTTAATTAACTTGGAACGGAGAGAATGTCTAATTATACCACTTCAAATTTCTTAGGTCATCATTTTATAACGGAGGTGCTCAAAATCATATCATAATCGATTAGTTAACATGGTGGTTAACCATATTATGATGGAGGAAAACAATCATTGGCTTATCAAATTCGTTGAGCCGTGATTTTTTTTCAACAAAAGACAATGATTCAATAATATTATGAGGCTGACATATAAGAAAAAGCACAAATATTGGTATATCAAATCTAACAAAAATCCTCTTAGAAAATTAACACATTCTAATTTGAGGGCAAAAGTAATCCAACATTATAATTTTTATCTTACATTTTATACTTTAAGTAGTAGCATGTTTCTTTGAGCTTCTTAATTCATGTATACGTGATATCATTTTTCGTACTCAAATCAGATTCTATCTTTTCATTGTGGTTTCCTTGTACTTAGTTGCATGGAAAAAAGATTTTAACATAAACTGAATACAATGTATGGAGCCATAGCAGGTCAGACAGATGAAAAAAATTAATGAACTAAACAAAAATAAATTTGGAGCAAGTATATCAGTTTTGTAAACTAAAATATTCTTTTCTTTATCATCAAATATATCAATTTTGTATGCTGAAATATTATTTTCTTTATCATGTCCTTGTATGTCCAACCGATAACCTAATTGAGCACAATTTTTTTTGTTTCCACATAAGTGAGCAAACTACAAAATTCTGTTGTGCTTAACATTTCGTGTTTCATATGGACTCGTTATCTATATAAACTCCTTAATTAATTCGGAACGGAGAGAATGTCTAATTATACCACTTCAAATTTCTTAGGTCGTCATTTTGTAATGGAGGTGCTCAAAATCATATGTAAATATGTCATGTATGCCACTGCCGCTTAATTGTGTATAGTGAGCTGAACAAAAAATTATGGTGGTCTTAGTCCCTTCTTACTTCATTACCGCATTATATAACACCAAAAATTTGTCTTGCCATTTTTTAACGCGGGGAGCCTAATCGGGATTGCATCCGATTCAAGTTCCCAACTCATACGTGTTGGCACGCAAAACTGCCGCGCAACACCAGGATAATCGCCGTGCTTTCGTGACGACGAACGGATGCTTTCCGAGCAAAGCAACAAAGGATCCCCTCGCTTTCGTGGAGGAGAGACGACCGCTTTTCAGCGCAAAGCGGCAAAGATTGGACCAAACCCTAGGCTGCTAGGGCTTGGCGGAGAAGAACGATAAAGATAAAGAAAACAGTACGTAAAAAGGTAGATTTGTATTTGTGAATAGATCGATTGCCCCTATTTCTTCAATCGGCCAAAACCCTTTATAGAGGGCGCGTGGACTTTGCGTACAAGGCAGAACTTAGCGTACAAAGATAAAACTCCAATGCTAAACCGAATAGACCTGATTGATTCGGTTACCATATATGAGATATCTACCTATATTCTACTTACAAGTTAATACGTGACAGCTCAAGGTCAGGTACGAATACAATTTAGCCTCCAAGTAAACAATAAAATATTCCGGCAAGGATGCTAATCATACCAGATACTAACCATATGTTAGCATTCACGATACTAGATAATATCTCCTTGTTGTATTTCTTCTTACATGGCTTGCTAGCCTTTGAAACTTCATGCTTCAGTCTGGTATCCGATGGGGGCATGCTAGGACTTGTCCCAAACAGCTATGGCATATCTCATAATCTGCACAGAACTTGTCATCGGTGGCCAAAGTAACCCATGGCAAATTTAATATATTTTTTCTAAGTAAATATCTTGCTCCAACTGGTGTGTTGCTGCGTTATCTTTAATGGACTTAACATTTGAATTAATTTGGCCTATAAATACCTAGTAGCCAAATTATGTCTTCAACACATGCCCCCCTGTTTTTGGTACAAGATATTTATCAAAAACACTATAACAGTACCTTAGGACGATGTTGGTCATCTCACCGGCCATATATTTTCTTAGGGCGATGTTCAAAGAATACATCGGCCAAATTTCTTAGGGCGATATTTTGAATAATATATCGGCCAAATTTTGCTTAGGGCGATACTTAAAATAATGTATCAGCCATGATATCTTCAAGCTTCCTGCCACATGCTAGGATAATACCTTTTTAGATATTTTCCTATATAGGTCTTCCCAACTCGGCGACCATTTGCCCAATTTGTGCCAAAAGCAAATTTTCTAACAAAGTCGGCGTATGCTCTTTTTAATATCATCACATTTTATGAGCTCACTAATCTGTCCCGCATATATTCCTTCATGCGCCTCACCCATAGCTAATCTATATATATATATATTAGAATCTAAGAACTCCAAAAACAAACCTTCTATAATTCGGCGATATGAGTCGTCAGTCGACAAAGTATATCTTAAAGTTGGTCGCCGAATATTCCAATCTCTTTTCCAACTTGGATCTTTTAAATAATAATCAATAAAAGAAACTCTACAATCACCTAACTCTAGATTACTTGCTAATCCGGTTATCTAAGATTTATGTACCGAATCATGTTTGTTATGTAGCGCTAGTTTCAGAACTGAATCAAGACCAGCTGCACCATGTACCGAACTAACACCCACCAGATCGGTCACTTTGAAGAGTAGCAAGCATCGGTTTTTCTAAGTGAAGAATTTTCCTTTACCAACGTCATAACCAGATGCTTGATGTGCTAAACAATTAGATCTGTATCTGTAGGTATGTGATTGATCGTGTAAGTGTGTAGAGGCTTAATCATGTCCAAACATCGGTCCAACTTGCTATTTAGTAAACTATTAAAATATTGAAATTCGCTTTTAATTTGTTGCGCTACCAGAAGCGAATCCCCAAAAGCATTTATATCCTTTACACCCATGTCTATCAAATTTTGCAAACCAAACTATAAAGCTTCAGTACCTAGCTTGGTTATTTTTGTACAAAGATATTGTACACAGACCGATGTTTTATCAACAAGATTGTTGGGTAAAATTAAAACAATGAAATCGGCAATATCGCTAATAGCATGCAGCGATTTATATGTAAAGTGATATTCTATTTTCATGCAATCCAATCACTAATAATCGGTTGTTATACAAATATACTAGGAAAGTAGATAATGTGGAACTACTGTACATGCATTATTGTTCAGTAAACACATACCGATTTTTGGCTTCGAGCAAGCGACGGCCTAGATATGCAATATGTACTCCTTCCCGTCGTCTTCTTTCATGCATATCGCTCTTTCCGGAACGATAATCTTTATTACGTCATTGTGGCCACTTAACACTAGCATCGGTCAAACATATTATCTCACCGTGTTGCAAATCAACCGATGCCTCTGTAAACGAGATGCATGGCGTATTATCCTCCTTGATCAACATCCATATCAGTAGATGCATCAATATTATTTTCAGAATTTTGAGCAACAACTGTGTCATCCATATTTCTATTTTCATCCGTCGTGATGTGCTTCTCCTTCCAAGTCATCTTCAGAGGTATAATTGGTCCATCTCGATTGAAGCATTCAGTGCGCTTGTTCTCAACAATCTCTTCTTTGATTTCCGATGCTCGCAGTCGCTGCACCCGCCGTTTCTGTGTATGTGTGAGTCCCGCCGGGAACCATTGAGGTTTCGGTTTTACTCCTCGTGCAACATACATAATTTTGCTACCCCTGTTTCTCGGCCTATGCTCACTTACTGCTGCTCGTTCTGCAACTATTTTTCCCTTGGCCGAGAACATCCTCTGCTGATCAGATATGTGACCAACTTTAATTCATTGTTTGCCTATGCTGCTTGATTCACCACGATATGTAGATATACCAGTGCTAGACTTGGAACGCGGAGGAGGAAAACTCATGTACGTATGTGTGCCAGTGCCTCTTATAGCTGAACTAGTACGTGTGTCAGCTGAAGCAATATTTTGACTAATATGAGAAGATACAGTAGATACTTTATTTCCACCGCTCTGCCAACCTAACTTAATACTATCTTTCTGAACTAGATTGGAACCACGTTGTTGTTGTTGTACATCATCGCCCATTGCTGATACATTCTCAAATGCCCCTTGACTGCATCCTGGCATAACCACATCAGCATGCACACCGGACGATTCAGACTTTGCACTGATTATTTCTATACTAGCAACTCTCCTTTGAACTGAACCACTCATTTTTGGCTTAGTAATATCACCTTCAGCTGACTGGTATGCTCCAAGTTTCAGACCACGAATATCATCTGTATTATCTGAAACTTTCACTGGCATAGGTTTAGCACGCTTCACCGGCACCCACACAAACTTGTGACCACCCTTGTAAATATTGTCGTCCTCTTTACGTATCGGTGTTTGGCTTTGCTGAATCTCAATAGCATCACGTCGCCTAGCCTCATGACATAAATGAGCATTTCTCTCATGCAGGTATGGTCTGAAGGCATGCCTCTGTGGAATATATTTCTGAATAAAATGACCTGATGGTCCTGCAAAATATGGCGCCCAGTGATTAAAGCTCCATGGAGGAAATTGTTGGTACATAAGTGGTGCGCTACCACAACTCCAATATGTTGGCGCCACTGCAAAATAAGACGATTGGTTATGCGAATTTCCTCGCCAACGATCATGCCCCCCTGGTCGAGAAGGGGACCTAAGACGCTTAGTTCCTCCAAACCGACTAAACATGTTGCTGGCCTCGCGCAAAGTATATTTGTCCAACAATTGTTTAACAGTCGGCTTTGGTCTTGAACTTGATTTTCTCTTTCTTTCATCAACTTTCCGCACTCCTACTTCTGGATTTATTGGTTTGATCATCCTCGGAGAAGCATTATCATCGACACCGATATTTTTCCCTCTTGCAGACTCGGTCTGATTTGACCGAATAAGCATTTTCTTGTTCTCAAAGTCGATCACATTAGGACAGTATGGTGATTGCATGACCTGAACATTATCTTGCTCCACCTCTTGATCTTCCAACTTCTTGTCTTCCTTCTTTTCTGGATCTTGTGCTTCTTCAGTTCCATGCTCTTTTTCAACCGAAGAAGGTTCGGCTATATTTTCTTCCTTTGGATGTTCATCAATTTTTTTGGCACAGAATTCAGAGGGCAACATGAAAGCTCCCTTACATCCAGAAAAATCAAGCACCGTTGTTTCACGTTCACCATGTTCTTGCGCAACGAAGCTTGTATCTATCGGGTTGACAAACTCAGTGTGTGTGTCCGACTTAGCTTTACCCAAATATTTGCCTTCAACTAAGTCGGTCGTGGCAGACATGTCAATCATCTTTTGTTGATTTGACTCGGCACATGTGTTGTCAAACCCAACCTTAGACGAGTTAGCCATACTGACCAAGTCAACCTTTTTCTGTTGGTTGGCTACCATAGCTCTGACTTCGACAAGCTTTTTTGCAAGATCTTCACAAGATTTCCTATATAAATCAGCCCACTCCTCTGATGATCTCCCCTCGAATCTTTCAGTATTTTTCAGCAATGACAATTGGGTGTTACCGAAATTCTGCAGTTGTTTAGGAAGTGTATCACATGCTACAGTGTCAGATGAAGCCACATGAGCTCCTATTGAATTCTCACTTATTCGGCTGCAAGCAGTGTGAAGGTGTGTAGCCGAATTATGGATATCTGAAGTTGCATATGGTGCTGAAAAATTAGTAACATAAGGTGTAACATATGATGGTTCAGAATAATTGGCCAAATAGCTACTAGTACCATAGCACGCCGCGCTGGCCATCGGCATGTGCGAAGGTGAAGCAAAAAATTGCAAGTTATTTGCCGATGAATAAAAGGGTGAAACATTATTTTGTATGTTATTAAAATTTGTAACATTAGGTGTTTCATATTGGTTAACTAAATTCATCACGTTGTTCATCGGCATATGAACTTCTGGGGCTACCGATGCATGAGAATTTGAGTATACGTGCTGCAAGTTGTTAAAATTATAACAAGTTGAAGGATGCAGATTATTTTGAATCGGCGTTTGCGCATAGCAAGAATTAGGGCTAGCCGATACAGTACTCATATTAAAAAATCTAGCAACTTCAGCATAAGAATTATTTCCATCTATAAAAGAAGATTGAGAATTCATGTTACCCTTGTAGACTGCAGCTTCTTGATGACGTTCTTTACGTAGCAGGAACGGGCCGGAGACCGCTCGATGCTTCGTCCCCAGCGGAGTCGCCAATTGTGTTAGCACGCAAAACTGCCGCGCAACACCAGGATAATCGCCGTGCTTTCGTGACGACGAACGGATGCTTTCCGAGCAAAGCAACAAATGATCCCCTCGCTTTCGTGGAGGAGAGACGACCGCTTTTCAGCGCAAAGTGGCAAAGATTGGACCAAACCCTAGGCTGCTAGGGCTTGGCGGAGAAGAACGATAAAGATAAAGAAAACAGTACGTAAAAAGGTAGATTTGTATTTGTGAATAGATCGATTGCCCCTATTTCTTCAATCGGCCAAAACCCTTTATAGAGGGCGCGTGGACTTCGCGCACAAGGCAGAACTTAGCGTACAAAGATAAAACTCCAATGCTAAACCGAATAGACCTGATTGATTCGGTTACCATATATGAGATATCTACCTATATTCTACTTACAAGTTAATACGTGACAGCTCAAGGTCAGGTACGAATACAATTTAGCCTCCAAGTAAACAATAAAATATTCCGGCAAGGATGCTAATCATACCAGATACTAACCATATGTTAGCATTCACGATACTAGATAATATCTCCTTGTTGTATTTCTTCTTACATGGCTTGCTAGCCTTTGAAACTTCATGCTTCAGTCTGGTATCCGATGGAGGCATGCTAGGACTTGTCCCAAACAGCTATGGCATATCTTATAATCTGCACAGAACTTGTCATCGGTGGCCAAAGTAACCCATGGCAAATTTACTATTTTTTTTCTAAGTAAATATCTTGCTCCAACTGGTGTGTTGCTGCGTTATCTTTAATGGACTTAACATTTGAATTAATTTGGTCTATAAATACCTAGTAGCCAAATTATGTCTTCAACAATACGTAGGATCCCTACCTGCTAAACCTGGTAGGACACGGCTCTATCTTTTTTTTTTTGCGTACGTCTTAATTTCTTTTAATCTCAGCCATTAAAATTAAGATCAACATAGTATAGATTTTTAGACTATGTGGCTTAACGTTGTGTCTCTATTTAACAAACCCCGTATTGTGCTTTTAGTATATAGTAGATCTATTCCTCCTGCCATGGTGTAACGGTGACAGTGCGTGCATCGTGGTGGTACTTGGTCTAGGCTACGATTCTGATCTCTTATGGATTATGAGAATAATTATCACTATGATAGTATTAAAGTGATCTATTCCTCCTTTCATGGTGTAATATTGACAGTGTATGCACCATGTTAGTACTTGGTCTAAGTTGCAATAATATCTATCTTGAGTTGTGATTTGATTTGGATATCTCTATGAGTGATGTTTGTCAAGTACTTGATGAACTTTGAGGAGCGCTTCGTAGCCCTACGCAATGATTAGTGTTATTCAATAGGAGAGTAATTCAGAGTACCATAGTGAAGAAAAGTTATTTATTTGTTCAATTATGTTATATTTGTTGGGAGTGTGTCCACTAGTGAAAGTATGATCCCTAGGCCTTGTTTCCAAGCATTGCACACCGTTTACTTACTGTTTTGTTACATGTTTGCTCGCAGCGATATTTATTCCAGATCACATTTGCTACTTATAATCATCTATACAACTTGTATTTCACTATCTCTTCGCCGAACTAGTGCACCTATACATCTGACAAGTGTATTGGGTGTGTTGGGGACACAAGAGACTTTCTGTATCGTAATTGCAGGGTTGTTTGAGAGGGATAGCTTTGACCTCTTCCTCCCTGAGTTCGATAAACCTTGGGTGATCCACTTAAGGGAAACTTGCTGCTGCTCTACAAACCTCTGCACTTGGAGGCCCAACACTGTCTACAAGAACAGAAGCGTGTGTAGACATCAAGCTCTTTTCTGGCGCCGTTGCCGGGGAGGTAAGGTAAAAGGTACTCGCATCCTCCTGTGTGAGTGCTCGGAGTTATTTCCTTTAGATTCTGCAATTACATCTTTTTGTTTCTTATTTTTATTTGCACTAGTTAGGCTTAATGGAAAATAAAGAGTTCTTTAGTCTTTTTCCTGAGTTTAGATATGAAGTGTTTGAAGTGAAAATTGAAAAACCTTTGGAGCTTAATTTGCATGCTAATAGTGTTGTTAGTATGAATGTTTCGAACACTGTTATTACTAATGCTATAGAAAAGTCTAAGCTTGGGGAAACTGGTTTTGTTAAGCATGATATTTTTAGTTCCCCAGATTTAGTGGAGAAAGTTTGTTCTGATAATATTTTATCTCCCATATGTGATGTTTCTTCTTATGATGATATGTTTGAAGAATATGCTTTGCGAAATAGCTATTCTTTAGCTTGTGATGATACTGAGCCTCTAGTCTATGATGGTTATGATGATGAGTATAATATTTTCAGTTCACCTACTTTTAAGGAGAAAATTAGTTATGATTACAATATGCCTCCTATTTTTAATGATTATGGTGATGAGAATAATTATTCTGTTGAATCTGCTCCTACTACTATTGTTCCTGTGGTGAGTATTAATTCTTTTATGCATGTGGCTCATGATAGGGAAGCTTTATGTGATAGTTATATTATTAATTATATTCATGATGCTACTGAAATTTATTATGAGAGAGGGAAACATGGTTTGATGGATCTCAACAATATTAAGTTTCCCCTCTTTATGTTGCAATTCTTGAAGTTGTACTTGTTTTGCCTTCCTATGCTTTTTGCTTTGCGCTTTCATGACTTGTCTCTCTACAAGACTATTTTTCATAGGAAGTGGTTTAGATTTAAATGTGTTTCATATTTGCTTTTTGATGCTCTCTTTTGCTTTAGGTTCCAATATAGCGCCTTTGCCTCAAGCTCTTATATGGCGCTCACATGAGCATCTTTGCAAATTACTGCGCCTAGCTCAAAGGCGTTAAAGAAAAGCACTCTTGGGAGATAACCCATTATTTATTTTCAGTACTTTTTCTTTATTTGAGTCTTGGAAGTTATTACTACTATAATAACCTCTCCTTATCCTTTTTATTTCGTTTTTGTGCCAAGAGAAGCCTCTAATTTGAGTGAGGTAAGATTTGGGGATGTTGTTGTCCTGAAACAGTTTTCGGTGCTGCACCGTAAAAATTCGTGAAAATTCTCTGTATATCTTTTGGACCTGCGATTTCTTGTGCATATGCCCCAGGTTATATCCAAACTTTCATTAGTTGAACACATTTTGATTTGATCAACAGAAAACCCTCTAAAAATTCGACCTTTGTCAGCTGTTCTGTTTTGACAGATTTCTGCCAATATTTGTGTTTGCCGCTTTATCGCTGTCTTTTTGAGTTCTTTTAATCACGGAACTTTTGGGGAAGTTGCTACAGTATTATATGCTTAATATGTGGTGGTTTTAGGTTGAAACCTGAAGCAAAAAGGGTTGATTCAATGTTATGCTTACACTAATGTTGCTAATAGAATTGTGTTTAGTTTTGTATGAAGGAAGTTTTCAAGTGTAGGGATTGGAGAATGATGAGATGAGATGAAGAATAGACAAAAGCTCAAGCTTGGAGATTCCCATGCATCACCCCAAGAAATATCCAAGAAGTACAAGCGTCAAAGTTTGGGGATGCCCCCAAGGCACCCCCTTCTTCATCGGCAAAAATCAGGTCACCTTTCAAGACACTATATTTTTATTGCTTCATGCACTATGCGTTTTTCTTGGAGCGTCAGTTGTTTTTGTTTTTAGTTTTCTTTTGCTTTGTTTGCTGCAATAAATGGTTAGATCACATCATGTTTCTTTTGGAGGAGATGAACTCGCTTTTCATTTGTCAAGAACACTCTAGTTTTCACTCCTATCATTTCAACGAGTGTTCTCTTTTTCTGCTACTGCGTTTAGCTTGCATTTTTTGCCTTGATTTTTGTTCAGATCTTGTTTTATCTTTGCATCAAGGTGTATTTGGATCTCTAGTCTATGTTGGCTTTTATCAATAGAGTTGTCTCAAAAAGGTTTGAATGGTGTTGGAAAAGAGAAAAAGCTTTATGCAAAAAAGTGGTACAAGAAGGAGCTTGTGTAGACTGCGGCTTAGGATTTTGCATGTCATGCTTGATGTCTTTTTGATAGTATGCTTAGTGGTTTTGCTGTAGCATGACTTGTCTCAAATAACTGAGATTGCTTAATGAGCCTTTGAAAAAATCATGTGTTGTTTATATTATTTAGAAGAATTAATTTGGTTTTCTCCTTTGATGCTTTATTTGGGTTGACTTGGCACATGCTTACACATGTTGACTACAAAAATAATTCGCCTATAGCCTCTATGATCATTTAGTTTTTGACTTTTGATGCCATCTTATGCTTCTTTTAATGTTGCTTTGTCGCTTTGCATGATTATGGCCGTTATTGCTCTCTTAGTTGGTCGCTCCCAGTCTTTTGCTAGCCTTCGCCTTGTACTGAGTATGAGCTCTACTCGTGCATCCAACTCCAAAAACCAAGTTTGCCATTGTGTCCACTATAAATTCCTATGCATGGTATTTGTAAGCCATTCCAAGTAAATTTTCATGTGCTACCTTTCAAAAACCTTCTCGTTTTGTGCCACTGTCTTTAGCTCATGGGGACGTAGTGGTCGGATTTGCTATCTTCCATATTGCTTATTCCAAAAAAAGAGAAAAAAGAAAGAAAAAAGGCACTCCTCCATGGAATGTGAATGTTGGTGGGCACCCGATGGAATCGGTTAGCCATGGTTTGAGAAAGAAAAAAAGGTGGGGAGGAGTGCCAAGCTTTATAAAAGAGCACAAAAGTGCCAATCTCTCTCTCAAAAACTTGCTTCATTTTTGTATGGAAGATAGTAAGAACCCCATTGCCAGTCGTTGACAAAGACAACCACCTCTCAAAACCAATTTTTATCTCTCTGTTTTACAAATGAAAAGCTCTAGCACATGTTTAATCACTGCTTCCCTCTGCGAAGGGCCTTTCTTTTACTTTTATGTTGAGTCTTCACCTTCTACCTTTATGCACCGTCTAAGAGAGCATAGTTGTCATTCTGAGTATAATGTGCATTGTCCCAAAGTTTATCATTGAGTGATTCATGACTATGGTTTCACTTGTTCTTAAATTACTTGTATCTAGTCACCCTCTTAAACTTGAAGGTGTCCTATGCATTTATGTTTTGCTCTCCATGAAGGACAAGCTGAAAACCATTTGCATATTTTTCCTTATGATTTGAACACATGTTTGACTTTCATTATTTCATTATTCATGATCTTTTGTTTGTGTTCTTTTTCATGTTATAACATGGTTGCTAAGTTTCTATTATCAAGATTATGTCTCTCATGCCCATGTTTTAAGTTCTTTGATCTCAGCACTCAATGCTTACTTCGATGATCAAGATTGTTATGGTGCATGTCACCTCAAAAATTATTCTTTTGTTATCACTTACCTACTCGAGGACGAGCAAGAGTTAAGCTTGGGGATGCTGATACGTCTCAAATGTATCTACAATTTTTGATGCTCCATGCTTGTTTTTACACCATTTGCCTTGTGTTTCGTTACACTTCGTGGCGTTTTTATGCGATTTCTGGAACTAACCTATTGACAAGATGCCACAGTGCCAGTTCCCTGTTTTCTGCTATTTTTGTGTTTCAGAAAAGCTACACAGGAAATATTCTCAGAATTGGACGAAACAAGTTCCAGAAGTCTTAATTTCCCCGGAAGCTTCCAGCAAACCGAAGAGGAGGTGAAGTGGGGCCACGAGGGCCCCACACACCAAGGCGGCGCGGCCCAGGCCCTGGCCACGCCCCCTATGTGTGAGGAGCCCCTGGCTGCCCCCTGACGACGCCCCTTCGCCTATATAAAGCCTCGGGACGGAAAACCCTAGGGGAGTCGGGCAATTTTCCAGAAAGAGTTCCGCAGTTCCGCCGCCGCCACCGACGAATTTTGGGGGACAAAAGTCTCTGTTTCGGCACCCTGCCGGGATGGGGAAGTGCCCCCGGAGCCATCTCCATCGGTCTCCATCGCCGTCTCCACCGTCTCCATCGACCTCACCGCCATCTCCATCAACCTTGCTGTCTCCTATGATGAGGAGGGAGTAGTTCATCCCCGGGGCTGAGGGCTCTACCGGTAGCTATGTGGTTCACCTCTCTCTCTCTCTCCCATGATGTGATCTTTATGTGATCATGAGCTTTGTATCACGTTGAATAAGTAGATGTTACTCTTCTTCATTATGTGTACTCCAGTGTGTTATTAAAGTAATCTATTCCTCCTGCCATGGTGTAACGGTGATAGTGCGTGCATCGTGGTGGTACTTGGTCTAGGCTACGATTGTGATCTCTTATGGATTATGAGATTTTTTTTTTAAAATGGGGCAAAAGCTTTGCCCAATCTATTAATTAAGAAGAAGAGAATTGCCCAGTTAATTAACGGAAAACCGGGCGAAAACCGTTACAACAAACCACGAAAAGAATAATCCCAAAGCCGCTACTCCCTGAAAAACTAGGAAGATCAACCCACTCTCCTAACCCGACATCTGCAAACTCTCGACTCATTGCACATTACATCGCAAGGACACCTCAATGACAACCCGATGAGATGAGAGCCATCCATCAAGCAGCCGCAGACGCCTTCCTAGTAATACCACTCTTCTTGCATTTGGTTCTCAAATAATCCTTCACCTTCTTGATTTTGCCCCCGGTATCCTTCTCCGACAAGAGGTACACAATCTCTTTGCTTGATCCCGGGATAGCCATCTCCAAACTAAGGATAAGGCTACCAAGCTCTTTTGCAAAGAGGGTCTCAGGGTCAATGAAGACAAGGGAATGGCTAAGCTCTGGAGATGGTGATATAGAGGCCACCGACGAGGTCCTAGTTGAGTCCACCTCCCGATGCACCATCGACACGGGAGGAGCCAACTCCCCACACAACTCTTGCAACTCAGGCATGATCGTCATCACCGGGCCTTTGACCACACTCTCGGAGACAGTCATCACATCATCAGACTGCGGTATCGGGCACGGCATGACACGGGGGAAGAAACCGCCATAGAGGTCTTCTTCCACAACACCACCTACACCAACATTGAGGTCGGTGGGAGGAGGGGCTTCAAGCACAACATGGGGCGTGCCAAGAGCAGCCCCCGCTCTCAGCAAGAAGCTCTCAACCCTCACAAGGCAGTCATGAAGCTCAGATCAAAGCAACATGGCCTGTTCAACCAGAGTAAGGTGCACATCTGTTGTGGCCGGAGGAGGCGGACCGGTAGGACGCAGAAGCGGTGAAGGCTGGTCCATGAGCTCGCTGGCGATACTAGAATGCAACTGCACACCAACCCGCTGGCAAGATTGCTTCGGCTGCACCTGTGGACGGGGACAAACAACAGGCTTCTGGCGAACTTGGACAGGAGAAAGACGAGGATCAGTTCTCCCGAAGCAACACTTCATGGTGTAATGTTGATAGTGTGTGCACCGTGTTAGTACTTGGTCTAAGTTGCAATAATATCTATCTTGAGTTGTGATTTGATTTGGATATCTCTATGAGTGGTGTTTGTCAAGTACTTGATGAACTTTGAGGAGTGTTTCGTAGCCCTACGCAATGATTAGTGTTATTCAATAGGAGAGTAATTCAGAGTACCATAGTGAAGAGAAGTTATTTATTTGTTCAATTATGTTATATTTGTTGGGAGTGTGTCCACTAGTGAAAGTATGATCCCTAGGCCTTGTTTCCAAGCATTGCACACCGTTTACTTACTGTTTTGTTACATGTTTGCTCGCAGCGATATTTATTCCAGATCACATTTGCTACTTATAATCATCTATACCACTTGTATTTCACTATCTCTTCGCCGAACTAGTGCACCTATACACCTGACAAGTGTATTGGGTGTGTTGGGGACACAAGAGACTTTCTGTATCGTAATTGCAGGGTTGTTTGAGAGGGATAGCTTTGACCTCTTCCTCCCTGAGTTTGATAAACCTTGGGTGATCCACTTAAGGGAAACTTGCTGCTGCTCTACAAACCTCTGCACTTGGAGACCCAACACTGTCTACAAGAACAGAAGCGTGTGTAGACATCACTTCACTGGGTTGCTGTGGTGATGACAACACCACAGCCCAGTCATGGTGACTGAGCTGCTTGTAAGCAGCTGCTCTGCTTGTCATCCTGTTTGATCTGATCCTTGCCACACTCTCTGTATGACGCTGTGAATGCTAAAGTGTTGGGTGCACATTCAGTTTGTACCAATTTTAAAAGAACAGATACTAATCTTGGTCCAAAAATTCAATGATGCAAATGGCAATATAATTGCCAAAGTCTGAGAGTACTAATCCTAAGACATAATCTTCTTCTTTTAGTTTTATGTTTCTTTTGCAGGTTATATGATCAAGATGGAGATCCTGAAGACTATTGTAGATAGTTTAGAATTAGGTTTCTTTTATTTTTCACTGATGTAATCTTCTTTTTAGTTTACAATAATGTAAAGACATTGTATATATGTTCAATATTAATAAAGTAACATTTCAGTTTGTTTCATTTACTTATTCTATTTCTATTTTCCAACTCAATTAAATATCGAGTTATATTTATTAATGGTTATTTATTCAAATCTAATAATATTGAAAATCAAAACAAGATACTAAGAATACTTAAACAACACCATCAAGAGATCATAACATAGCTCATAGCATTCTAATAACATCTAACCCTAAATATTATTAGATAGAAGCTTGTTCTCTCAGGTTTTTGAATTTGCGAAAAATTTACTCAGGTTTTTAGATGCATGAATGCACAATAGTCCTAGGTCTACCCTTTGTTTGGTCCTTCATACAAAACTAAACAAAAATCTATTAGCAACATTAGTGTAAGCATAACATATAATCAACCCTTTTTGCTTTAGGTTTCAACCTAAAACCACCACATATTAATCATATACTACTGTAGCAACTTCCCCAAAAGTTCCGTGATCAAAAGAACTCAAAAAGAAAGCGATAAAGCGGCAAACACAAATATTGGCAGAAATCTGTCAAAACAGAACAACTGACAAAGGTCGAATTTTTGAGGGGTTTTCTGTTGCTCAAATCAAAAAGTGTTCAACTAACGAAAGTTTGGATATAACCTGGGGCATATGCACAAGAAATCGCAGGTCCAAAAGATATACAGAGAATTTTCACTAATTTTTACGGTGCAGCACCGAAAACTGTTTCAGGACAGCAACATCCCCAAATCTTACCTCACTCAAATTAGAGGCTTCTCTTAGCACAAAAACAAAATAAAGAGGATAAGGAGAGGTCATTACTGTAGTAATAACTTCCAAGACTCAAATAAAAGAAAAAGAACTGAAAGTAAAAACATTGGGTTATCTCCCAAGAGTGCTTCTCTTTAACGCCTTTGAGCTAGGCGCAGAAAATTGCGAATCAAGTAATATCAAGTGATGAAGCATCAAGCTCATAATTTGCTCTAAGAATAGAGTCAAACACTAATTTCTTTCTCTTTCTAGGGAAGTGTTCCATACCTTTCTAGAGTGGAAATTGATATTTGATGGTGCCTTCCCTCATATCAATGATGCTACCTACAGTTCAAAGAAAGGGTCTTCCCAAAATGATAGGACATGAAGCATTGCATTCAACATCCATGACAAGAAAATCAACGGGAACAAGGTTATTGTTAAACACAATAAGAACATCATTAATCCTTCCCAAAGGTTTCTTCTTAGCCACATCAGCGATAGGAACATCATAATAACACTTTTCAAGCGGTGGTAAATCAAGCATATCATAAATATTTCTAGGCATAATAGAAATACTAGCACCTAGATCACATAAAGCATGGCAATCAAAACCATTAACATGCATATCAATGATGGGTTCCCAACCATCTTCTAACTTCTTGGGAATAGAAGCTTTTTGCTTCAACTTTTCATCCCTAATTTTCATAAGAGCATTGGTAATATGCTTAGTAAAAGCAACATTAAAAAAACTAGCATTGGGAGTCAAAGCAAGCTTTTGTAAGAACAAAATAACTTCAGATATATTGCAGCCATCAACATCAAAATCATTAAAGGAAATAGAGCTATCATCTCCTACACTCCGAAAAATTTCAGCACTCTTTTGAGAAAAAGTTTTAGCAGTTTTAGGCTTTTTAACACAAGGAGTGGGAGTTTTCTCTACACCAATCGAAGTAAGAGGATTGCTAGCATTAGGAGCAACATCATTAGAGGTAGTAATAGTACAAACTTTCATATTCCTAGCAATCTCATCTTCTCTTTCCCATCTAGCATGTAATTCTGCTAACAATTTAACATTTTCATCAATTCTAACTTGGATAGCATTAGCGGTGGCAAAAACATTGTTCTCTTTCACATCATTAGGCAACACTTTTAATTTTAGAAGTTCAACATCATGAGCAAGGCTATCAACTTTAGAAGCAAGAATATCAATTTTGCCTAACTTTTCCTCAACAGACTTGTTAAAAGCATTTTGCTTACCGATGAAGTCCTTGAGCATTACCTCAAGCTCGGAGGGCGCGGCCCTAGTGTTGTTGGAGGAATTACCATAAGAGTTACCATAACCATTACCATTGGTAGAAGGATACGGCCTATAATTGTTACTAGCAAAATTGTTCCTATAGGCATTGTTGTTAAAATTATTGTTTCTAATGAAGTTTACATCAACATGCTCTTCTTGAGCAACCGAACAAGCCAAAGGAACATTATTATGATCTACATGAGTCCTATCATTTGAAAGCATAAGCATAATAGCATCAATCTTATCACTCAAGGAAGAGGTTTTCTCAACAGAATTTACCTTCTTACCTTGTGGAGCTCTCTCGGTGTGCCATTCGAAGTAATTTACCATCATATTGTCGAGAAGCTTTGTTGCGGCGCCCAAGGTAAGGGACATAAAAGTGCCTCCAGCAGCTGAATCAAGTAGGTTCCTTGAAGAAAAATTCAGTCCTGCATAAAAAGTTTGAACAATAATCCAAGTAGTCAGTCCATGAGTGGGACAATTCTTTATCACAGCTTTTATTCTTTCCCAAGCTTGAGCAACATGTTCATTATCAAACTGACTAAACTTCATAATATTGCTACGCAAAGTTATAATCTTAGCAGGAGGATAGTATCTACCAATAAAAGCATCCTTACACTTAGCCCATGAATCAATACTATTTTTAGTCAAAGACAGCAACTAATCCTTAGCTTTTCCACTCAAAGAAAAAGGAAACAACTTAAGCTTAATAATATCACTTTCAACATCCTTATATTTCTGCATCTTGATACGTCTCAAACGTATCTATAATTTTTGATGCTCCATGCTTGTTTTTACACCATTTGCCTTGTGTTTCGTTACACTTTGTGGCATTTTTATGCGATTTCCGGAACTAACCTATTAACAAGTCGCCACAGTGCCAGTTCCCTGTTTTCTGCTATTTTTGTGTTTCAGAAGTGATATACAGGAAATATTCTCGGAATTGGACGAAACAAGTTTCAAAAGTCTTATTTTTCTCGGAAGCTTCCCGAAGACCGAAAGAGAGCCGGAGGGGGGCCAGAGGCCGCCCTCACACATAGGTGGCGCGGCCCAGGCCCTGGCCGCGCCACCCTGGTGTGAGGAGCCCCTGGCTGCCCCCTGATGATGCCCCTTCGCCTATATAAAGCCTCAGGACGGAAAACCCTAGAGGAGTCGACGAAATTTCTAGAACAGTTCCGCAGCGCCGCTGCCGTCGAAGCCAAATTTCGGGGGACAGAAGTCTCTGTTCCGGCACCCTGCCGGGACGGGAAAGTGCCCCCGGAGCCATCTCCATCGGTCTCCATCGCCGTCTCCACCGTCTTCATCGACCTCACCGCCATCTCCATCAACCTTGCTGTCTCCTATGATGAGGAGGGAGTAGTTCACCCCCGGGGCCGAGGGCTCTACCGGTAGCTATGTGGTTCACCTCTCTCTCCCATGATGTGATCTTTATGTGATTGTGAGCTTTGTACCTAGTTGAATTGGTAGATGTTATTATTCAGATGTTATGCAACTCCTATGCTTTATTATTGTACTCTCCAGAGATACCTCATATCATGGTGTAAAGGTGACTAGTGTGTGCATCATGTGTATCTTTTTGGTTAATGTCTCTATGAATGTGGTGTTTGTTGGAACCATCTAGTGCGTTCACGGTGATAGTGTGGAACAATCTAGTTTGGGTACATACGGACTTTGAGGAGTGCTTCGTAGCCCTACGCATGATTATTGTATGTTTTCCATTGGAGAATTGTTTGAGTTGCATATTGATGATAGCATCTATTGGTTCAATTATGTTATATTTGTTGGGAGTGTGTCCACTAGTGAAAGTATGATCCCTAGGCCTTGTTTCCAAGCATTGCACACCGTTTACTTGCTGTTTTGTTACATGTTTGCTTGCAGTGATACTTATTTCATATCACAGTTACTACTTATAATCATCACTACCGCTTGTATTTCACTATCTCTTCGCCGAACTAGTGCACCTATACATCTGACAAGTGTATTGGGTGTGTTGGGGACACAAGAGACTTTCTGTATCGTAATTGCAGGGTTGCTTGAGAGGGATAGCTTTGACCTCTTCCTTCCTGAGTTCGATAAACCTTGGGTGATCCACTTAAGGGAAACTTGCTGCTGTTCTACAAACCTCTGCACTTGGAGGCCCAACACTGTCTACAAGAACAGACGCGTGCGTAGACATCAAGCTCTTTTCTGGCGCCGTTGCCGGGGAGGTAAGGTAAAAGGTACTCGCATCCTCCTGTGTGAGTGCTCGGAGTTATTTCCTTTAGATTCTGCAATTACATCTTTTTGTTTCTTGTTTTTATTTTCACTAGTTAGGCTTAATGGAAAATAAAGAGTTCTTTAGTCTTTTTCCTGAGTTTAGATATAAAGTGTTTGAAGAGAAAATTGAAAAACCTTTGGAGCTTAATTCGCATGCTAATAGTTTTGTTAGTATGAATGCTTTGAACATTGTTTTAGAAAAGTCTAAGCTTGGGGAAGCTGGTTTTGTTAAGCATGATATTTTTAGTTCCCCAGCTTTAGTGGAGAAAGTTTGTTCTTATAATATTTTATCTCCCATATGTGCTGTTCCTTCTTATGATGATATGTTTGAAGAATATGCTTTGCGAAATAACTGTTCTTTAGCTTGTGATGATACTAAACCTCTAGTTTATGATGGTTATGATGATGGGTATACTATTTTCAGTTCACCTACTATTGAGGATAAAATTAGTTATGATTACAATATGCCTCCTATTTTTGATGATTATGGTGATGAGAATAATTATTCTGTTGAATCTGCTCCTACTACTATTGTTCCTGTGGTGAGTATTAATTCTTTTATGCATGTGGCTCATGATAGGGATGTTTTATGTGATAGTTATATTGTTAGTTCTATTCATGATGCTACTGAAAGTTATTATGAGAGAGGGAAACATGGTTTGATGGTTCTCTACAATATTAAGTTTCCCCTCTTTATGTTGCAAATCTTGAAGTGGCACTTGTTTTATCTATCCATGCTTGCTACTATGTGCCTCGTTGATTTATTATCTTACAAGATTCCTATGCATAGGAAGTGGTTCAGATATAAATGTCTTTCACATTTGCCTTTTGATGCTCTCTATTGCTTTAAGTTCCTATATGGCGCCTTTGCCTCAAGCTCTTATATGGCGCCCACATGAGCATCTTTGCAAATTACTGCGCCTAGCTCAAAGGCGTTAAAGAAAAGCACTCTTGGGAGATAACCCATTGTTTATTTTCAGTACTTTTTCTTTTATTTGAGTCTTGGAAGTTATTACTACTGTAATGACCGCTCCTTATCTTGTTTATTTCGTTTTTGTGCCCAGAGAAGCCTCTAATTTGAGTGAGGTAAAGATTTGGGGATGTTGCTGTCCTGAAACTGTTTTCGATGCTGCACCGTAAAAATTCGTATAAATTCTCTGTATATCTTTTGGACCTGTGATTTCTTGTAAATATGCCCCAGGTTATATCCAAACTTTTGTTAGTTGAACACTTTTTGATTTGAGCAACAGAAAACCCCTTAAAAATTCGACCTTTGTCAGCTGTTCTGTTTTGACAGATTTCTGCCAATATTTGTGTTTGCCGCTTTATCGCTTTCTTTTTGAGTTCTTTTGATCACGGAACTTTTTGGGAAGTTGCTACAGTAGTTTATACTTTATATGTGGTGGTTTTGTGTTGAAAACTGAAGCAAAAAGGGTCGATGCCATGTTATGCTTACACTAATGTTGCTAATAGATTTGTGTTTAGTGTTGTATGAAGGAAGTTTTCAAGTGTAGGGATCGGAGAGTGATGAGATGAGTTGAAGAATGGACAAAAGCTCAAGCTTGGGGATGCCCATGCATCACCCCAAGAAATATCCAAGAAGTACAAGCGTCAAAGCTTGGGGATGCCCCCGAGTCACCCCTTCTTCATCGGCAAAAATCAGGTCACCTTTTAAAACACTATATTTTATTGCTTCATGCACTATGCATTTTTCTTGGAGCATCAGTTGTTTTTGTTTTTAGTTTTATTTTGCTTTGTTTGCTGCAATAAATGGTTTGATCACATCAAGTTGTTTTGGAGGAGATGAACTCGTTTTTCATTTGCCAAGAACACTCTAGTTTTCACTCTTATCGTTCAACGAGTGTTCTCTTTTTCTGCTACTGCATTTAGCTTTCGATTTTCGCCTGGATTTGTGTTCAGATCTTGTTATATCTTTTCATCAAGGTGTATTTTTGCCTCTGGTCTTTATTGGTTTTCATCAAAAGAGGTGTTTATAAAAAAGTTAGAATGGTGTTGGAAAAGAGAAAAAGTTTCACGCAAAAAAGTGGTAGAAAAAGGAGCTTGTGTAGACTGCGGTCTAGGCTTTTGCATGTCGTGCTTGATGTCTTTTTGATAGTATGCTTAGTGGTTTTGCTGTAGCATGACTTGTCTCAAATGACTGAGATTGCTTAATGAGCCTTTGAAAAAATCATGCGTTGTTTTTATCGTTTGGAAGCATTATTTTGGTTTTCTCCTTTGATGCTTTATTTGGGTTGACTTGGCACATACTTACACCATGTTGACTACAAAAATAAGTCGCCTATAGCCTCTATGATCATTTAGTTTTTGACTTTTGATGCCATCTTATGCTTCTTTTAATGTTGCTTTGTCGCTTTGCATGATTATGGCCATTATTGCTCTCTTAGTTGGTCGCTCCCAGTCTTTTGCTAGCCCTCATTTTGTACTGAGTATGAGCTCTACTCGTGCATCCAACTCCCAAAAACCAAGTTTGCCATTGTGTCCACTATAAATTCCTATGCATGGTATTTGTAAGCCATTCCAAGTAAATTTCCATGTGCTACCTTTCAAAAAACCTTCAAAATACTTCTCATTTTGTGACACTGTTTTCAGCTCATGGGGACGTAGTGGTCGGATTTGCTATCTTCCATATTGGTTATTCCAAATAAGAAAAAAAGGAGAAAAAAGAAAGAAAAAAGGCACTCCTCCATGGTATAGGAATGTTGGTGGGCACCCGATGGAATCAGTTAGCCATGGTTTGAGAAAGGAAAAAAGGTGGGGAGGAGTGCCAAGCTTTACAAAAGAGCACAAAAGTGCCAATCTCTCTCTCAAAAACTTGCTTCATTTTTGTATGGAAGATAGTAAGAACCCCATTGCCAGTCGTTGACAAAGACAACAACCTCTCAAAACCAATTTTTATCTCTCTGTTTTACAAATGAAAAGCTCTAGCAAATGTTTAATCACTGCTTCCCTCTGCGAAGGGCCTTTCTTTTACTTTTATGTTGAGTCTCCACCTTCTACCTTTATGCACCATTAAGAGAGCATAGTTGTCATTCTGAGTATAATGTGCATTGTCCCAAAGTTTTCATTGATTGATTCATGATCATGGTTTCACTTGTTCTTAAATTACTTGTATCTAATCACCCTCTTAAACTTGAAGGTGTCCTATGCATTTATGTTTTGCTCTCCATGAAGGACAAGCTGAAAACCATTTGTATGTTTTTTCTTATGATTTGAACACACGTTTGACTTTCATTGTTTCATTTTCATGATCTTTTGTTTGTGTTCATTTTCATGTTTACAACATGGTTGCTAAGTTCTTTATTATCAAGATTATGTCTTTCATGCCCATGTTTTAAGTTCTTTTGATCCCAGCTCACAACGCTTACATATATGATCAAGATTGTGATGGTGCATGTCACCTCAAAAATTATTCTTTTGTTATCACTTACCTACTCGAGGACGAGCAGGAGTTAAGCTTGGGGATGCTGATACGTCTCAAACGTATCTATAATTTTTGATGCTCCATGCTTGTTTTTACACCATTTGCCTTGTGTTTTGTTACACTTTGTGGCGTTTTTATGCGATTTCCAGAACTAACCTATTAACAAGTCACCACAGTACCAGTTCCATGTTTTCTGCTGTTTTTGTGTTTCAGAAGTGATACACAGGAAATATTCTCGGAATTGGACGAAACAAGTTCCAGAAGTCTTATTTTTCCCGGAAGCTTCCCGAAGACCGAAAGAGAGCCGGAGGGGGGCCAGAGGCCGCCCTCACACATAGGTGGCGCGGCCCAGGCCCTGGCCGCGCCACCCTGGTGTGAGGAGCCCCTGGCTGCCCCCTGACGACGCCCCTTCGCCTATATAAAGCCTCGGGACGGAAAACCCTAGAGGAGTCGGCGAAATTTCTAGAATAGTTCCGCAGCGCCGCTGCCGTCGAAGCCAAATTTCGGGGGATAGAAGTCTCTGTTCCGGCACCTCTCTCTCCCATGATGTGATCTTTATGTGATTGTGAGCTTTGTACCTAGTTGAATTGGTAGATGTTATTATTCAGATGTTATGCAACTCCTATGCTTTATTATTGTACTCTCCGGAGATACCTCATATCATGGTGTAAAGGTGACTAGTGTGTGCATCATATGTATCTTTTTGGTTAATGTCTCTATGAATGTGGTGTTTGTTGGAACCATCTAGTGCGTTCACGGTGATAGTGTGGGACAATCTAGTTTGGGTACATACGGACTTTGAGGAGTGCTTCGTAGCCCTACGCATGATTATTGTATATTTTCCATTGGATAATTGTTTGAGTTGCATATTGATGATAGCATCTATTGGTTCAATTATGTTATATTTGTTGGGAGTGTGTCCACTAGTGAAAGTATGATCCCCAGGCCTTGTTTCCAAGCATTGCACACCGTTTACTTGCTGTTTTGTTACATGTTTGCTCGCAGCGATACTTATTTCATATCACAGTTACTACTTATAATCATCACTACCGCTTGTATTTCACTATCTCTTCGCCGAACTAGTGCACCTATACATCTGACAAGTGTATTGGGTGTGTTGGGGACACAAGAGACTTTCTGTATCGTAATTGCAGGGTTGCTTGAGAGGGATAGCTTTGACCTCTTCCTCCCTGAGTTCGATAAACCTTGGATGATCCACTTAAGGGAAACTTGCTGCTGTTCTACAAACCTCTGCACTTGGAGGCCCAACACTGTCTACAAGAATAGACGCATGCGTAGACATCACATCTCACATAGCTCAACAAAATTGTTGAGATGAGCTGCAGCATCTTCAGTACTAGCACCAGAAAATTGCTCTTTCATAACAAGGTTCAACAAAGCAGGCTCAATCTCATAAAAATTTGCAGCAGGAGCAGGTGGCGTAATAGGAGAGCAGATAAAATCACTATTGTTCATGCTAGTAAAGTCACACAACTTGGTGTTTTCAGGGGTAGCCATTTTAGCAAACTAAAAGCAGACATGTAAAAACAACTACCAAGGATTCTAATTTTTTTGGGTTTTTGATAAAACGAATGCAAGTAATAAAATAAAGTAAAGCAAAACTTAAACAAAGTTAAGGATGTGCGTGCGAAAACTCCCCTCGCAGAAGTCTTCTTCCTCCCCGGCAACGGCGCCAGAAAAAGCTTGATGGAGCCGAGTCGATGAAGTAAATGACCGGCCAGTTGGAAAACCCCAAGAGCAAGGTGTGATGAATATAGCAGCAAGCTTTTCCCTCAGTAAGAAACCAAGGTTATCAATCCAGTAGGAGGGAGACAAACGACCGAAGGTGATGCTTGCTAGCTTGCGACAGCTCAGGACAATTTATAGGGCGCCTCGTCCAAGCTTTGCTTGCTAGCTGCAACGCGGAACCTGCACACAACACAACCAAATACTTTTCTCCCAACTTACGATGAGGTTGTCAATCTCACCAGTTTGCTGTAAACAAAGGGTATGAGCGTATCGAGTGGAAAATGATAATAGTATGCGATTAAAATAAACAGTGCGAATAAAGTAAACATGTGATAGCAATATAAAGGAAATAGGACCGGGGTCCATAGTTCACTAGCGGTGTCTCTCCATAGATAAAATAATACAAGCTGGGTAAACGAATTACAGTTGGGCAATTGATAGAATAAAGATAACGTGCATCTGATGAGAGGATCACTATGAGATTTACTCTGGGCATTACAACAAAATACATAGACCGCCATCCAACTGCATCTATGACTAATAATCTACTCACGGGGATATCATCCGAACACCCCATGAGTATTAAGTTGCGAACAACAGATAATTGCATTAAGCAAAGTGTGTAATGTAAACAAAGCATATGCCCTTGAGCATATGAATGTTGTTTTCCCCCTAGTAGCAACAGCACATCTACAACCTTAGAGGTTTCTGTCACTCCCCCAGATTAAATAGAGGCATGAACCCACTATCGAGCATAAATACCCCCTCTTGGAGTTACTAGCAACTAATCGGCCAAGATAGCTAATAACAACGGAGAGCATGCAAGATCATAAACAACATAGAGATAACAAAAGATAAATTTCAGTACTTCAACTCAAGCATAACACCAATATTCATCGGATCCCAACAAACCAAACATGTAGAATTACATAACGGTGATCTCAATCATGTAGGACAACTCATGAGATCTAAACATGAAGCACATGGTGGAGAAGACAACCATCTAGCTACTGCTATGGACCCATAGTCCAAGGTAGACTACTCACTCATCGCTCCGGAGGCAAGCATGGCGATGAAGAAGACCTCCGGTGGCGATTCTCCTCTCCGGCAGGGAACCGGGAAGAGCTTCTGGACCCTCCCGATCTTCGGGTCGACGGCGGTGGCGGATCGCGATGTGTTCTGGAAAACTGATCGGGCACTTAGGTTTTTCTCGTCGGGGGGTCTTTATAGGCGAAGGGGCATCGTCAGGAGTGGACCGAGGCGGTCTCACACATAGGGGGCGCGACCCAGCCCCTGGCCGCGCCGCCCTGGTGTGAGGGCACCTCGTGGCCCCACTCCGTCTCCTCTTCGGTTCTCTGGAAGCTTCGATAAAATTCTGGGCGATTGACTTTGGTTTCGTCCAATTCTGAGAATATTTCCTGTGTAACTTTTCTGAAACAGAAAAACAGCAGAAAACAGGGAACTGGCACTGTGGCGACTTGTTAGTAGGTTAGTTCCGGAAAATGCATAAAAGTGCCACGAAGTGTAACGAAACACTAAGCAAATGGTGTAAAAACAAGCATGGAGCATCAAAAATTATGGATACGTTGGAGACGTATCAGGGTACTCTCATCGTTCTTCAAACCTGGTGAGATCCGTTTCTTACCGTGCCATTGGCATTCGTCATTTTTCACGGAGGCGTTGGTTGCTGGGCGATGTGGATGCTCTTTAGCGAGGATGTTGGTCTGTGGACGCATCGTTCTTTCCCAACTTTGTCGATGGGATGCGGTGGATCTGGGCCCAAGGCAGCATGGGCACGTGACGCACGTCCCCTAGTCAACATGCCACGGCGACATGCGCCTCGCTAACTGCAGCGGGCCCATTTATCGACTCATAGAGCCTTTGTTGTTGGTGGTGTTTCTTGGATCTGGCAATGGTAGAAGCTGGGCGTCTCTTTAGAAGTGTGTCTCTACGATGCTGGAGTTGGACAAAAGTCGCTGGCTTCGGTGTGTACAAGAAAACCTAGGAATCGTTTTGTATTTCTCAATCCTTTGAAGTCCTATTTGCATTTATGTCCTAAGTGCTATTTTTTAAGCTATGTGTTCAATCACTTGTTCTTGTGTTTGCAAAGGTGATATGCTTGTAAGTTCTAAGTGTCGTATGCATCTTGTTTTTTATGTTTGACGATGTACCTCTCCTCCTTTTGTTATAGGCAAGAAGGGTTACAAGGCCACGATTCAGACAACTCACTGAGTTTGATGTCTTTTCAAAATGGCTCACCGTGTCACGATATTTATGTATGCACTTCATATTCTATGTGATGTGTCTTTTGTTGTCAATCAATCCGATGGAGATCGACGATTATCAATTGCTCTTCACTATTCACTATGTGGATATATGATGTTGGGAATTGCGTGATATAAGTTCATTGAATTATGCGATACATGTTCTTATTGTGTGGATGCCGGAGATTGTGATATAGTACATGGAATTGTGGATATATGCCGCCCGGATCTATGTTTATATGTTGCTATAAGACTATTTTGTTCATGTGCGATCATAAAAATTGAATCTATTCCCATGTATGTTCATTTGATTTGTTGCTTGCCATTGCCGTTGTGCCCCAATCCTTATCCACCAAATGACACTTTTTAAAAGTGTCAATGAGGGGTTCTAGCGGATGGCTTATATAGGGATTTAAAAGTGGCTCACCTTGGAACAATTACATACATGATGTACCTGTGGGTGTGGAAAAAGTCTATTTTAAACCTTAAACTTGTAGAGGTTCAGCAAAATAAACCTCGAACTTCAAATCCCTATCGTTTATACCTTGAACTTTGCAATCCCGGTCTAAATTAAACCTTGGAACTGTTTGGATCACCGGGAAACAACAATCCCAGCCGGGAATACAAATAGTCTCACAGACAAGCCAGGCCCGCATGTCAGATCCATCTTCTTCCCCAGTCCATCTCTTCCTTCTCGCCATTGGCATCATCATCGCAGGGGCAAGCCGCTGAGGCATACAACAACGCTAGGGGAGGCGCGGGGCACCAGGGGACCAGGGGCACAACGGCGGAGCGAGAAGGCGCGGGGGACCAGGGGCACAACGCTAGGGGAGCCGTACTCTCGCTCTGGCCGCGCTCCGACCGGCGCCCAGGTGCGTACGCGTCGCGTCCATGCTCGACGAGGACGAGAGCCGCTGACGGATCTAGGTTCTTGACGGCTGCTTCGCACACGACTTTTTCCCGCGGTAGGGAGACGACCAGCTCGCCCACGTGTTCGGCAGCGCCGCTGTCGAGCTGAGAGGCGAGCAGCGCTCACGTAGCATCCTTCCGGGCGGCCAGCGCCATGCCCGATTTGAGGACCAGTAGCTGGAGCTCCATCTTGCATGGGGAGAAAGTCCACGGACCACTCCATCTTCCCTGCAAGCTTAGTAAATCGACATGATGGAGAAGGGAATTTGTCGCTATGTTCTGGAGAGGAGTTAAAAGCTAGTAAATCAACACGAATTGAGATTGGAATTTGGTGGCTGTGTTGTGGAGAGGAGACGATTAGTAAATCAACACGAAGAAAGTATTATATAACCTAAGTCCTTTTAATAATCAATTGTTCTAGTTTATCACAGTGGCTAGCGCGTAGGCGGATCGACGCACAGGTCACAGGTTCGAAACTTTTTTTTTTTTAGCAACCGGCAGGAGCTCTGCCTTTTCATTAAGACTAGTAATCAAGCACGTGCACATGCACGTTTCATACAATGTAATGCCCAAATACAGTGCACATGCACAGTCTCCTATATCAGGATTTAAAACCCTTGGTCGTCCTGCACATGAAATGTTTCTGTAGACTGAATCAAGAAATCTTGTTAAATGATTCATGTACAGTCAGCTAGGCATAAGCAGATAAAGCAACTGGACTGAAATACATGAAGAAATGTTCAAAGGAAACACACTTGTCAGTCAATCCCTAGCATACCATTGCATAAGAAGATCCCTTGCTTACCAAACAATGACAAATCATTGCAGATTTCTTTCTACCAGCATTCACCTTACAACCTCAACTAATCACATCTCTAACCAAATCATCACTTAAATAACTAAATTTCAGGATTCAAGTGAAATGCAAAATAATTACAAAAAGGAGCGAAGAATCCTAAAATAACTACGTATCTGTTGGCAGTGTTATCACACCTTAAAGCTCAACCGTTTCTTTTTTACTTCAACCTGATAGCTTCTAGAGTAGTAGTCTTCTGCAAAGATAAAATGATACAGATGGATTATAACTAACTAAAATACTAACACCTAGAACTCAAGGGGACTAACTCGCTACCATTTAAAATTTTCTGATGAAACATCACTTGAAACCCAACAACAATCTAAGGCTGAAAGCATATCCTGGAATATCCATGATTTGAATGCCGAGTTCCCGCACCTCAGCGGAGATGAAGCAAATCTCCACTTCTGAAGTCAGCCATGGGGTCAGCCATTGTATCCTCTTGAGCCATTACATCAAGATGATCTACTAACCTGCATATTTAAAAATAATGTTAAAAGGCAATAGCAAAAAGGAATCTACAAAACATGTTTCTTTATCTTAGTTAAATGTATTAGATAATTAGAATCTACAAAACATGTTCCTGAACACTGTGTATTATTGTTTTCTTACAGAAGCGCCAAAAAGAAAAATTACTGTGATAAACCAATAAGGAATTGTGTAATAACAAGAGAGGCTCTCCGAGTTTTATTTTACAAGAGTGGCACTTTCACACCATATCTTTTTTTGTAATATATCTGATAAAATTACGGAAAAATAGAGGATTATAAAAGAGACTGGAGCGACTGATGTAAGTCTTGAAAATAAGAAACTGAGGCAAGAAATGTAAGAAGTGAATGCTTGTGTCTTTAGTGATGAACCTAACAGAAGCTAACCCTGACGAAAGGTTACATACATGGGAAGGCTATGACAGCATTTAGAAAATTTCAGTAGATCCTTTAAAATAATTAAGGCTAGAGTATCATTGTAGTGGCCATCAAATACAGTCAGTTAACCTAGTAAAGATCATGTACAATAAAAATCTGACAAGCGCTCCACTGAAAATAGAAAGAAATATGAACTGTTTGCTTTCATCCAGCCCTATACAAATTGGTGCTGCAAACAAAGAGCTATCAATGGAAGATTGAGGAAGCATGGTACCTTATTCATGCTCATGCCGCAGAATGGTACTTGGTAACTCGTGCATAAGTAATATCTTATATCGTTGGCTTAATATCGTCCCTGTTATCTTTAGTAAGTTCCTAACAAACTTCCAGAAGGGCTATCCTGATAAGAGAAGGTTAGCAATCAGTTATTTGAATGTCTTCTAAAATTCCAAAGCGTGTATTTATTTGACATATTGAACTTTGCAATTCCTTGTTTCAATTCAAAAGCTTGAGGGTCATCCCATTGTTCTAGCAACAAATGCAAAGCCCATGGCTGTTGGGCATCCTGTTTGGCAGCATATCAAAGGAGAATTAGATTGAGAAGAATTGTATTGGAATTTAATAAACATGAAAAATGTCTATTACAAAATAATGATTGGGGATGTATCAATGTGGAGTTAGGAAACAGTCAAATTGGTATCATACCTGCAGTTGACGGCGACTGGAATGTGAACTTCAATTGAGCATTCGGTTCCTTGATGCACATCAATACATTTATTGGCCAAATTTATCTTACGCTCAATAGAATCTGGGTGGCTTCCCAGTGTAAGATTGGTCTACCGACCATGTCTACGTTGCTGGACATTGACATTCAATCGTTTTAAGCAGAGAAAGGTACGTTTCCATCCATCTCGAAAGCAAAAATCTAGGCAACCAGATGAGCACATCAGGGAGTATATGAGATAGAATAGGAGAGAAATTTACCATCGAGATGGAGGCCGTGTCCGGTGGTCTTGTAGTGGGTGTCGGTATCGGGACAGGACAGTCCGCACCTATCCGCCATCGCGCGCTTGGTCCTCAACGCAGAGACGCCGAGGATCATGGTGGCGGCGGCGGCAGCGATGGAGAGCGGAGGCGCGCGACAGTGGAGTGAGGAAGCGTCGAGGATCCCAGAGGCGAGCTGGGCATGCTGGGCGGCGACCTCGCGGGCGTGCTGGGCGGCAGCGTGCGTGCTGAGCGGCAACGGCGGCGACCTCGCGGGCGTGCTGGACGACGACCTTGCAGTCGTAGGCGGCGGTGTGCTGGGAGCGGCGTGGTGGGCGGCAACCTCGCGGGCGACAGAGGAAGGCATCACGGCGAGGGCGGCGACCTCATGGGCGGGCTGGACGGCGACCTTGCGGTCGGGCTGGACGGCGACCTTGCGGTCGTGCTAGGAGCGGCGTGCTGGGCGGCGGCGTTCTGCGTGGTGGGCGACTCGCGGGCGACAGGGACAGACATCGCAGCGTGCGGCGGCCTGATGGAGGGGAAGAAGCATGCCCGTTTCTGTGCGTTAGGCGGCGTGCGGAGGTCGTGGGTTGAACAGTTGGTTTCCATTCGCTGGGTGGGATTAGTGTTGAGCAAATCCTACATCATTGAACGAATCTGAGGCGTTAAATTTTGATGTATGTACGGTTCAGATCCTCCGGATCTGACAGACTGTGTCTTTTTATATTAGTGGAGAAGAAGGGGGGGAAAACCACACGTCCTACAGAGAGTGGCATGTTTTTGATTATTGTGGAAACATGCCAAAACCACATAGACAAATCATAAACCAAAAAAAACTAGTCTGGCTCGGATCGCCGACACGTAGGTGTTAAACGCACGTTCCCTCTGAAGGATGTCCTCCTTGGCAATGGCGGCGACCTCAACGTAGGTAAGCCTCTTGCGCGTGAAGATACGCCGATTCCTTTCTTTCCAGGCATTCCATAAGACGTAGAGCAGGTGCCCACTGATACGCTTCTGCTCTTGTTTGGGCTTGCCAGTGATCATCTCATCCCACCACTCGGAGATGGTCGGGAAGATCTGTCCATCCCTTCCAGGCGTAGGGGCATCCTCCCCTTGATGCAGAGTATTCCACACGGCGGTCGTGAAGGGGCAATCTTTGCAAAGATGTTTTGCCGTTTCTGGTGAACTGAGGCAAAGAGGGCAGCTGGGGTCGTGAGGCCATCCCTTGATGGCAAGCATGTCTGCCGTTAAAAGCTTTCCATGAAGAGCAAGCCAGGAGAAGAGCTTGCACTTTGGCTCAGCAAGAGCGGTCCAAATCTTGTTGGCTGCGAACTTCGGGAAGCTCCCCATGAACTAAGCATGGTAGGCTGAGCTAGCGCTATAATTCCCATCCGTTGTCAAGGACCAGGCGATAGAGTCAGGCTGGTTAGGCGAGAGGTTCGTGGCCGCGATGATGTCCCAGACCTCCAAGTATTGCGAAAGCTGGACCGCGGTGTTCAGCCTTGCAATAGAGCGAATCCAGCAGCCGTCAGTGATCTCCTTTGCGACGCTGCGATTCTTGCGGATAGCAATCTTGAATAGCTGTGGCGCCCAGCTGCGCAGAGGACCCCTTTCACACCAGCTATCATTCCAGAAAGAGGCGGTCTGCCCGTTGCCGAGAGTGATTTTTGTGGCAGAACGGAAAAGAGACTTCTCGGCTTCATCGCATGGGAGCTTTGAGCCCGCCCAAACACGCTGGGGATCAGTCCATTGTAGCCAGAGCCAACGAAGCCTAAGCGCACGACCAGTCCGCTCCAGGTCAGGCATGCCAAGGCCACCCAAATCTTTAGGTCTACACACCGTCTTCCAGTTAATCAAAGCATGGCCTCCGGAAGCGTGTTCCCCCTCATCTCCAGCCCAGACAAAGTTTCTTGCAATCTTTACAATCTGGGCACGGGCCCAGCAAGAGAGCGGTATGGCGGTGGCATGATAAACAGCCGTGGCCATGAGCACGGTCTTGGCGAGAGTAATCCTTCCCAGACGCGCAAGGTTTTTCCCCATCCACCCTGGGAGTTTACTGGCGATCTTGTCAATGAGAGGCTGCAAATCCACCTTCCGCAGACGACGAAAGTGTAGAGGTAGGCCCAAATATTTCCCAGGGAAGGTGGTGACTTTTGCAGGGAAGGCCGATAAGAGGTCAGGAAGGTCAATATCATCACAGCGCACGGGGAATACCTCGGTCTTGGACATGTTGGTGACGAGGCCGCTCGCTTTCCCGAAGCAATCAAGGATGGCGGTGATGACCTGTAGCTCCTCCTTTAGCGGGTTCACAAAAATACCAGCATCGTCGGCGTACAGGGATATTCTGCAGCGGGTAGCACGTGACCGAATAGGCGCAAGGATACCGCTTTGGGTAGCTAACTCAAGGAGCCGCTGCAAGGGGTCGATGGCAAGGATGAACAACATGGGCGAGAGGGGGTCGCCCTGACGTAGCCCCCTAGCGTGCGAGAAAGGATCGCCTGGCTCGCCATTTAGCAGAACACGAGAAGTGGCCGAGGCGAGGGAGAGGCAGACCCAATCGCGCCAAAGCTGACCAAAGCCGATGGCCGACATGACCTCAATCAAATAGGCCCAGCCAACCGAGTCGAATGCCTTGGAGATGTCCAATTTGAGGAAGAGGCTGGGCGTCCTAGCAGAATGAAGCTCCTTAATGAGATTCTGCACATGTAGGAAGTTGTCGTGGATGCTCCTCTTTTTTACGAAAGCGCTCTGGCATTTGGAGACAATATCAGGTAGAATAGGCGCAAGACGGTTGGCAAGCAACTTGGAGAAAATCTTAGATAAGCTGTGAATGAGGCTGATCGGTCTGTAGTCTCCCACGGAAGCGGCGTCGGTCTTCTTTGGGATGAGGATGATGTTGGCCGAGTTGATGAGATTTGCGCACTCGCCCCGTCTGTTCGACAGATGGATGATGGCCGCGACAATGTCATCCTTAATGATGTCCCAACAAGACTTGAAGAAGGCACCAATGAAGCCATCAGGCCCCGGGGCCTTGACCGAGGGGAGGGAGAAAACCGCCTCTTTAATCTCTTGCTCATCGATGGCATCGTCAAGCTCCGAAAGGTCGCGTGGCACGTAGCCAAGACCTGCCCAATCAAGGCTAACCAGGCGAGGGACCTTGGATCCAAGGTGACCCTTGAAGTGCTGCAGAAGGACCTCTTCCTTATCCACTTTTGTTATAGCAGTGCCCGTGCTAGAGGCTAGAGACTGAATGTAAACCTTTCTTCTACGTCCGTTTGCCCTTGCGTGGAACAACTTGGTATTTGCATCCCCTAGGCGGATCCAAGAAAGCCTAGATCTTTGGCGAAGTTTTATTTTCTGAATGGCAAGGAGACCCAAATAGGAGGATTTGAGCTGTCGTCGAAGCGCACGCTCCTCATCAGAAAGGGCTCTAGCCTCCTCAGCTTGGTCGAGACGAAAAATGATTTCCTTGGCCGCAGCCGTCTGGACCCGAAGATCGCCCATGCAATGCCTTTGCCATTTCTTTAGAGCCTTAGCCGTACGAGACAGCTTGATGTGGATGCGACGAATCGGGTCGAGAGCGTTGACATTTTTCTTCCAAGCCTCATCGACGCATTCTTTGTAGCCATGCATGCGAAGCCAGAATTCTTCAAACTTGAAGGAAGGCTTTCTGCTTGAAGCGACGGATCCTTGGAGGAAAAGGGGAGCATGGTCGGAGCAAGCCGAGGTGATCGCCTGGAGGTAGGCGTCGGGGAATAGCGTGTCCCAGTCATCGGAGAAGAAGACATGGTCAATCTTTGTTAGGACCGGGTCATCCTGAGCATTTGACCAAGTGAAACGCCTCCCGTCCATTCGCATGTCTTTAAGCTCAAGGAAGTCGTGCGCCGCCCGGAACTTTCTAATGAGACGACCATTGATGTTTAGATTGTTCTTGTCAGACGCCTTGGAAATGAGATTAAAATCTCCTAAGAGAAGCCATGCACTGTGAGGGGTCGGCTTTAAAGCTCGGAGCTCGTCAATAAAAAGAAGCTTCTCTTGATATCCTTGGGGGCCGTAGACACATGAGATAGTCCACATGGACCTATCGCTGAGCATGGTTACCGTGGCCGAAAGCGTGTTGGCGGTGGCGTGGATGTCCGAAAGAGAGAAAAAGGCGTCGGAGACTGCAAGAATTATTCCCCCTCTCGTGGCGATGGCGGGGATGAAAGCATAGTTGGCGACAAAAGCAGGGCCCAAGGTGGATGAAATGATGGCATCATCAACAACGTCGAGTTTTGTTTCTTGAAGGCAAACAATTGTAGCGTGCGTATCTCTCATGATGTCGCGGACGGCGTCGCGGCGAACCTTGTTATTCCTGGCTGCGCAAAACTTTTCATTTTAATCCCAACGCTGACATCTGGGCCCCACAGGGCAGCGTCTATGTCCTTTTACCTGCTAATAAATAGATTAGAAAAAGGAATATGACATGTGGGCCAATGTAGCCTGTAAAAGTAAATAATTAAAATTTTATTTTATTACTCAAAAAAATAGGTCCAGGGTTTGATTTAGACCGGGATTGCAAAGTTTAAGGTACAAACGACAGGGATTTAAAGTTTAGGATTTATTTTGCCGAACCTCTACGAATTCAGGGTTCAAAATAAAAATTTTCCTGTGGGTGTTGGTCTGGCCGCTGCCGTCACGTCAGGGTTGAGAGTTCATGTACAGTTTAGCCTTGCCAGTTCGTTAGCCCAACTAACTAACTCCCTAGCTTATCACCTTTGTTTTTTTACGGAACCCTATTTTCTCGCCTTCTCAGCGATGGATCACACGCATGTCTTGGGTCATTTTGGGTCAGAATTACCACGTACCTCTACCGACCAAGAAAAATCGTAGTATTAGCCCGTGAAGCGTTATTGGGCTTTGCGACTAACATTTTGAGCGCAGAATTGAAGCAAATAACATTCTCCTATTTTCTGCAGGAAATAAAAAAGCGATATATGGGAAAAATATGATGGAGATGGGAGGTATCGATCCCCCTGCCTCTTAATCTGCATATATAAGCGCTCTACCATTTGAGCTACATCCCCACTTACGTCCACCTGATGTAATTATTTTATTAATCAAACGCCAGTAATGTCCCATTCCATCCTAGTAACGTGTAAGTGCCACACTCACCTTCACGCACATTGTTCTTTTGTTTTGTTCCATATATCCGTCTCTTCCGCCGGATTGTAGCAAGACTGCTCTAGAAATTCAGAGTATATGAGAAACGATATTCATGAATGGCTAAGAATATGTCTTAGTGTCGAGACTCAAGACATCCAAACATTTTCTCTATGTCCTCATGTTACATGCATCCATGAAATGCATTTACTTCCTAGCAGGAAGATGATCAACATTTTTTTGAATCATTGTTAAAGATATATTAGGCAGTTAGAGATATGATGGGATTCATAGGATTTGTAGTCAATCTCCTATCTGACTAAGTTAATTCTTAGTCGATTGTGAATTAGTCACTCCCAATATTTAAGGAATTTTGTACGCACCTCAAAGTCTGGTGAGCCGTTCTCGGTTCTCCGAGTCAATAGAGAACTAGTTATCTTCATTCATGGCATACAAGTGTATAATGGATAACCGGAGAAGCACAAAAACAATAGTTGGCATGGTTTGTTCTGTCAATAAGCTCAAGTAGCTAGCTCCTCTTCACTTGGACAACATTGATCCACATCTTGCTTGATTTTGAGTAACCTTTTTTAAATTTGAACACGTATCGATGTCACATATATAGCGAATAACTTGCATTTTACACGCGACACCTAGAACATAAATATTGGAGTATCAAGAATCAAGTTTAAATTCTAGAACTTCCTCCGACCTATATTACTTATCGCTAATATGGATGTATATAGACACATTTTAGTGTTAGTTTTTTTTAAACGGGGAAGCCACAACGTCTGCATCAAAATGATGCATATGCCCTTTATAAAATTATTACGTGTCCAAAGACACCAAATGTCAAGTGTTACAAAATCACGGGTCTTCCAGGGTGGCCACATGAATAAGGCAACGAAAGATGATACAAGTTTGATGATACATCAAAAGGTAAATCTACTGTTCAACAGCCAGCCACACTAGTTGAATAAATCCCGAGCTATCGTCTCCAAAGGGTTGCACCCAGAATCCATCACCTCATGCTGCTCCTCTTGTTAGAGATAGGACTACATACAGATCCAGTGGGTAGCCACAAGAATAATCTGCAAAAAGGAGTGTTTTTTTGATTTGTTAAAAATAAAGTCATTTCTGGTGTTCCAAATAGCTCAAATAACCGCGCAAAGACCCACTCTAATCTGAATGAGATCCTTCTAAGGAATACCTTTAAGCCAATTTCCAAAAAGAATAATGCGCCAAATTATCTTCTCAAGAGGACACTAAAAAGGAGATGTTGTATGGATTTTTTGGTATCACAAAAATAACATGATTTATTACCGTTCCAGTTTCTCTTAACCAGATTGTCTTTAGTTAAAATTACTTTGTGTTGAAGAATTGGACGACCGCCAAAAAAAAATTCCTTATTCACATGACCTTTGGATTAGAACCGCTGGTATCTAACACTTGCGACAAGTAATATGGTCGAAGGAAGTAGTATCCCAAAAAAATCAATACACTTCCTGTCGCCTACCTCGCCCCTCCTCAATCCTCATGGACGCTCGCCGTCTTGTCTAGAGCCTACAAATATCTCCAGCTGCTCAGCCGATGCATGTTGTACATGCCTTGCTTGCTTCTAAGCTGTAAACTCTAAACCGAGTGATATGCCCATGTCAGTGTGCCGATGTGGATGGAACATTTCCTGGCAGGAGCGCGCACACATTTTCGCACCCGTCACCCAGGCAAATGTTTTCGGTACCCAGTTCAGGGGGCCTAGCTAGCTAGATTCTGATATTGTTACAAGGTTCTAGATATCATGCATGTTTAGGGTTTACGTGCTAGTGTAGCTTGGGTAGCCATGACAACACCGCGCCTTAAAGAAGAACCAATATGGAATCCGTCGCCATGGCAGGCCAGTTCGTCGATTGATGGGCACCTTTTGCTTGTATATATAGTACATGCTTGTAACGTCCATTCATCCTAGCTACAACCATCCCCCATTGCTATTGCTTCGTCTTCTTCCGTACACTAGCTCATTCCGTCGCGTGTGTTAGCACTAATCTTGATATTGTACCTGCATGTTTATTTTCGTTTTGCATGTAGCTAGTTAGTATGTTTAGGTATGCAGATGTACGTGAGATTCGTATGAGCTGATGGCTTCAGGGAGTGCATGCATGGCGAGAGCGGCGTGAAGCCGGCGCCGGTGCCGTGTGATACGGTATACTGAAGCCAGCCAGCAGTCTGCATGAAAGTTAGATGAGTGGGTTGGTCAGATTCAGTTAGTCAAGAAATTAGCTGTACATGCGAGTCCGGGTCTTGTGGATCTTCAGGTAGTGGCTAAGTGAATTAGTCGTGGGTGTATCCACTAGACTAGGACGTGCTGTTAGTGGCATCAGGATAGAGTTAGTGGCAGGCTTAGCTGCCTATTTAAAACCATGTATGCATCGAGTTGTAAGTTACCGAGCTGAGATATACAGAGGAGAAAAGCCGTGAGGGCACCAAAATCTTGTGTGCTCTGTGCGTGTTGTGTGAGGCAACCAGAGAGCAAGCTAGCTGCCGGAGTTGAGAGAATCAACTCCTACATTTGGTATCAGAGCCGGATGACGAAGACGATGCCGCGCGACGACGGCGCTGCTGCGAGTGGAGCCATGGTGACCAGCGGCTCAGGCGGGTCGGTGACGGCAGTGGCGGCGGCCGCCGGCAAGGTGCCGGTGCCTCTGCTGACCCGAACCAACTACTCGGCTTGGGCGATGAGGATGAAGTACCTCATGCGCGTGCATGGCGCATGGGGTGCTGTTGATCCGGAGCGCTCGTCCAAGGAGGCGGCTGACGGGGGCAAGGAGGAGATGGCCATGACCATCATCTCCCAAGGGATCGACGACGAGACGCTGCTACGAGTTGCGGAGAAGGAGACCGCGGCGGACGTGTGGGCGGCGCTGCGCTCCATGTATGTGGGCGCCGAGCGCGTCTGGGAGGCGAGGATCCAATCCTTGCGCTCGGACTTTGATGCCCTCAAGATGTCTTATGCAGAATCGGTGGATGACTTCGCAGCGAAGTTCACGACGCTCGTGGGGCGTATTCGTGAGCTTGGAGACCCGATGGAGGAGAAGTACGTCGTGAAGAAGCTGCTGCGAGCCGTCTCCAAGAAGTACATCAACATAGCTTCCTCCATTGGGCTGTTCTGTGACGTGAACAAGATGTCCATGGAGGAGGTCATTGGGTCGCTGAAGGCGCATGAAGAACTCCTCAAGGGACAAGAGGAGGACGGAGGAGAAGAGCAACTTCTCATGGCGAGTGGACATGGCTCGACGCGAGGACGCGGCCGTGGCCGTGGCCGTGGTGGAGGGTGCAGAGACAAGAGTGAGGTAGAGTGCTACCACTGCCATGAATTGGGACACTTTGCTTGGGAGTGTCTTGAGAAGAAGAAGGACGAGAAAGCTTTGTTGGCTAGAGGCTACGCCGACGACGAACCAGCTCTGCTTTGAAGCGGGCGTGAAGAACATATCAAGATTAGGGGGGTGATTGTTAGCACTAATCTTGATATTGTACCTGCATGTTTATTTTCGTTTTGCATGTAGCTAGTTAGTATGTTTAGGTATGCAGATGTACGTGAGATTCGTATGAGCTGATGGCTTCAGGGAGTGCATGCATGGCGAGAGCGGCGTGAAGCCGGCGCCGGTGCCGTGTGATACGGTATACTGAAGCCAGCCAGCAGTCTGCATGAAAGTTAGATGAGTGGGTTGGTCAGATTCAGTTAGTCAAGAAATTAGCTGTACATGCGAGTCCGGGTCTTGTGGATCTTCAGGTAGTGGCTAAGTGAATTAGTCGTGGGTGTATCCACTAGACTAGGACGTGCTGTTAGTGGCATCAGGATAGAGTTAGTGGCAGGCTTAGCTGCCTATTTAAAACCATGTATGCATCGAGTTGTAAGTTACCGAGCTGAGATATACAGAGGAGAAAAGCCGTGAGGGCACCAAAATCTTGTGTGCTCTGTGCGTGTTGTGTGAGGCAACCAGAGAGCAAGCTAGCTGCCGGAGTTGAGAGAATCAACTCCTACAGCGTGTGCGCCGGCCATGGAGAGCAAGCAGGCGCACCACAACTACGGCATGATCAGCCTCGATCTCCGCCTCAGAATCGGCCGGGAGGAGGAGGCGCCCTACGCGTGCAGCTACTGCAACCGCAGGTTCTTCAGCAAGCTGCCGCGCCACAGCTACGGCGTGATCACTCTCGACCTTCGCCTCACCATCGGCGGCGAGGAGGACGCGGCCTGCGCGTGCAGCTGCTGCAATCGCAAGTTCTTCGGCAAGCAGTCGCTCGGCGGCCACCAGAACGCGCATGAGCTCGAGGGCGCCGCCGGCACGCGCAAGCGCAGGCGCAGTTGGACCTGGGCCTGCGGTCATGACGACGGAATGGCCGCTGGTGCGCCGGAGGTGGACTTGTCGTTTAGGCTCTGGTCCAGCTGAACATATATGCATATGTGGTCTACCACTCTACCCACGTCGACTTAACAGTCGTCTTGAATTACTTTACAAATTGTTCGTACACATCTAAAAGTATGTGTAAAGTCACCATGTTGTAATGTTTCGTCTGGTGCAAAACTTCGAATCGTCATGGAGCTTCATCGGTAGTTATTCATTCGTCTTCGTCTCCGGAATGGATGTGGTCTTCTTGATCCGTTAGGCGACTTTTCATCTGCAATCAACAATGTCAGGCCGACTCAGGGAGGAACGGCAGCGGCGGCGCACCATCGACACGGTCTAGAGGTTGAAGAGGGCATCTCAAGAATTTTGTTGTAATTTTTGTTTTTATTGAGGTACTTTGTACTATTTGATGTTTCTTTTAATATAATGGTTCTATTTGCAAAAAAACATTTTCATATCCATCTAAAAAAACATCGTCTTATCTGGTCGGTCGGTTCCAAGGCCGTACCTGAGAAATAGGAGGCCCTGTGCAAAACTAAAATTAGGCCCAGTTGTAATATTAGCTGTCTTTTTTACAAATATAAGATAAGTTATTTATAATAATTTTTTTAATGTTTTTATGTTTTCATATCGTTCATAAGGTTTTAAAAATATGGATCTTACAAAGAAGACGCTCTTAGAAGTTAGATCTCTAAATATCTTTTTTATACAAAAGGTGATAACTGTTAAGCACTTTTTAAACTACTACTTACCCTGTTTCGAAATTCATCACGCCCTACAAAACATGCCGTCAAACTTATTTATATTTGACATCTAATTACTACAACTTATAATTTATTATAGATTGTGCCATTAGATTTGACATGGAAAATATTTCATATTTTTTACTAATCATTTACATATTTATAAAAAGCTAGCAGTTGATTTTTCTAGTTGGCCAAATCCAAAAGGTCATCTATTCTCAAATATAGGGAGCAGTACATCATCTTCAGTTAGTTTTTCATAAGCAACCTTCTCCCAAATATTGTTTTCACTTCTATATTTTTGTCATTGTAGAATGCTAGTGAAAGTTCAGCTAATCTAGTCAAATAAAAACTTCCCTCACTGGAACAATAATGACTGGATTAGTCATGGAAGATGGAGAGTAAAGCGTACTTAACTATTTACGCTAGCTATTAATTGTCATACTGGTAATCGAAAAGGAATTGATGTGGAAGGTGAAGAATCGAGGGGATTCAAAATTGAAAAGAGTGAAGTGTATGAGTAGTAGTCTAGCCTAGGTCTACTTTCTGGCTAGTAATGCATGATTATCACCTAAACTTCAGCTAATAGTAATACGAATTTGGGCTCCCGATGATTTGAGGCCCTGTGTTGGTGAACACGCTGCACTGGCTTCCAATACGGCTCGCCTAGTCGGTTCCCATCTCACCTTTCTCCACTGGTTGGTGGGTTGTTGGGCTTGTTTGTCGTTGTGTTGTTTGTGAGCTGAAATGGTTATAGTGTTCATTGGGTTGGTTGGCGTTGTATTTGATGGGCTTGTTGGGCTTTGTGATTTCAACTGGACTTGACTACATGCTTTAACACATATACATTAAAAAGAGTCCAAACAACATTCTTTGTGAGGAAACTTGAAATCTATGACATATGTAACACAAGCAGAAAACACACTTACCACTCCCATGTGAGAATTTGAGAACAATAGCTAGCTAAAATATGAACAAGATTCAACCACTCGTACGTTTCTCTTTCATCTAAAACACTCAATTTCCCACCATTATTCTTCCTCCCCACATAGATTCACGGAGTCAAAGCTAAAGACATATCCGAGAAGCAAAAGTCCGAATCAAATGCAAGCAAGGTGCAAAATTGAGGGGTCAAAAAGATAGAAGAGATCGATTTGGGAGAGAGTGCTCATTAGGGTAACACAGATCTGTTCCATTAGCACACATTGACACCATGTTCATCTTCATCCTTTCGTCTCCTACCCGTGTTCTGGCTCATTCCTTGCCTCACAATGAACCTTTACTAATTATCTGTATGATTTGCAGTTATAGGATACAAACTTGCTACTTCACAGAAAGAACTACAATTCTTTTTTGATCATTGCATCTTACTCATCACGTTAGACAAAAGAAAATACTAAAGGAAGGTACTAATACTTTCCTTATCTTTGTTTGTTTTGTGCAGGGGCATTGAACATGATGATTATTTCATTGGGTAGCATGCGAGTTACATTAAATTTGACCACAAACCCTCCCAGTATTATATAGATAGTACTTGCATTATGAACAAAATCAATCTATTGTGTGGTGTTCAACAAAATGCAATAATAATGTTGCAACAAATGGAGACAAATCACTCTTATTGACAAAATATGTTGATGCAGATTCCGTATAGTACACCACAAACCTTTCCAATATGCATTATCATTACTTAGATGTGCATAAAAAAGAGTTATTGGCAAATAAATATGTAGAACTTGCAATAGGTACAAGTAAATATTTCAAGAATCTATTACAATGGAGAAAATTGCTTGCTTACCTTTGTTTGGAGGAATATGTTTTTATAGATGGTGATGTCCAATTGTGACAATAATTCGATTTCTTGTCTCTGTCAAGATGAATTCACTGTTAGAAGCATTTGTTAAAATGGTGTTTTTTCCACTGCCAAAACTAGTATTTGAAAATTGCATGTTTACAAAATAGATTGATTGATCCCAAGCCACGAACATGATATATATGTTGAGCACCAATTGCATCACACAAGTTTGATATAAATCTCCCAAATGTTCAATTTTATGATTAATAAGCTGAAAATAAATCTGCAACACTTAGAAAATGTTCAAGGTGTAAACAACTATGCATTTTAGAGCTATTTCCAACGTGATGATAGTACATGCCACAACCTATGGATTCTAAGGTAAGATCATGTTTGATTTGTCCAAACCTAAGTTTTCATGCTATAGTAGAAAGACAGAATACAAAGAGAAACTTCATATACTTTTGTTAACTTTGTTCTATCATTAACTGATTTAAAACTTTACACGCAAATTGTAAAACAATAGGTTCGTGATAACTGATAGGTACATACGTGCATATTCAGTGCATGACGATCAACTTCAGCAAAGTTATGAAACAAGAAACAACAAGAACATGCATTTGATGCAAAAGATGATGAACATGACTCTAGGAAGAAATTTAATCATTAGCTCTGGGAGTAAAATGCAGATCAATGTGTTGATTCCATTGACAATGCAGATCACATATATAAACTTATCAGATGATATGAAGAAATTGTAACAAGATAAACAAGGCGAAGAGTTGCATCATACTTCGGAAACAACAAAAGATACATAAATGGATGAAGATGATGAGCAATTGCACGGTTCAGTCTGATTGATAAGCTCAAAGTAGCTCCTCTTCACTTGGATTAATATTTATCAAGTTTCCGTTGATTTCGAGTAGCTCGCGTGAACACGAGTTCCATTTACATGACACCCAAATCATAAACGGTTGGAACTGAAATATCTAGAATCAAGTTCACATTATGTAAATTAGAACTGGACCGCCAAAATGAGAATCCAGCAAGGTTTTCTCGCCTAGCTCTTCTCGGCCATGCACTACAGGAAAACATCTCTACGCCGACGGCATTTTTCTATGCCGACGGCTTTTAGTCGGGGCCGTCGGCATAGGATCCGAGGTGATAGCCCAACTACAAGGCCGTCGGTGTAGTTTAGCCGTCGGCGTAGTTTAGCCGTCGGTGTAGGACAGGCTATGCCGACGACCACCGTCGGCGTAGATATGGCCGTCGGCGTAGCTCCTGTCCGCCCATCGGCATAGCTCATTTTCTTTTCCCCCATTTATATTTATATTTTTCTTAGCTATGCCGACGGTATTGCCGTCGGCATAGCTCTTTTTCCTTTTTTCAAGTTAATGCTAATATTTATTATTATTTTTTGATTGCATTTTTTTTGCATACTTTAGATATAAATTATTCTTTGCATTTTTTTTGCATACTTTAGATATGAATTATTTTTTGCATTTGATTTTGTTATGATCAGTCTTCATGGCAAGGAGTTGTATAAAAATTGTCGGCTAATATGTTTACAACACACCCTTAGTTGTATAAAAATTGATCAATCTTTGTTATTTGCATTCTTTGTGTATGTTATTTTTATATATATTTTATATTTTTTGATCAATTTAGACATATTATTGTCGAATTCCAATTTATAGATTTGTAGATATGAATTATTCAGTTTTAAATGAAAAAGGAAGAAAAAAATTAAATTTATTTTAATGTCATTTGAAATTATTACTTATTCATTTTTGTTTTATTTAAATAGTTGTTTGGGATTAAAAATATGTGACATCATGGCCCAAGGGTTAATAGGATTCATAGGATACTATTATCAACAATGTATAACTTCTTTTCAGGAAGCTCCTTAGGAACGAACAAATAAGTTAAGCGTGCTGGAGCTGGAGTAGTCTTAGGATGGGTGATCGAACGGAAAGTATGATAAGGAGTGAGAGATTTGACTTAAAATTAAGTGTGCTTAGAGGTGAAGATGTCCGAGTGCGATTAAGTGGTCATACAATTTTAAAAATTTAAATTTTCTAAAAAAATGAAAAAGAAAATAAAAAATAATTTTGAAAAAAGAAAAATAAATGACCTATGCCAACGGCAAAAACCGTCGGCATAGCCTATCTATACCGACGGCATATCTACGCCGACGACTATTTAGCCTGAGCCGATGCCTTCCTATGTCGACGGTCACCGTCGGCATAGCCTATGCCGACGGCATTTCAGGGCTATGCCGACGGCTTCTGACCGTCGGCGTAGAACTTTCGTGCTGTAGTGATGGCCGTCATCTCGCGAGGAAGCGTCCGAAAACAAGCTACATATTCCCAGCTCAGCTGCTTGCATGTGTTTAGCCCGTGTTACTTCCAGGTTGTGAACTGTTAACCGACTGCCGCACTCGTCACTCACGTCAGGGTGTTCTGTGCTCAGTTCAGGGGAGCTAATCGATTTTATTTGCTGACACGTAGCTAGGTTCTGATCTCGTTAAGGTTGTAGCGATCATCCATGTTTAGGGTTTGCGTGGTACTGTGGCTTGGGTCACCATGGCATCACCGTGCCTTGGGAAACAAATTCATGACCTCGATCGCCATGGCCAGCTGGCTGCTGGCCCATCGACCGGAACCTTCTCGAAGCATACTAACTGTTGAGATATATATTGTATAGATATAGATCCCCGTGTATTTCAGGGTTGTATCTGTAAATCCGTCTATATATATGAGAGCAGCCGGCCCCAATTGGGCCTGTGCATTGTTTCATTATCTTCCACATGGTATCAGAGGCCCTTACGGTCTCCTGACCTAGCCGCCTCCTGCCCTAGCCGCCGCCCCCAAGGCGCTGCCGGCCACCTCTCCCCTGCCGCCGCCTCTCCTCCAGGCGCCGCCGGCCCTCCTCCTCTCTCCTGCCGCCGCCTCTCCTCCAGGCGCCGCCGGCCACCACACCCACCACCACTTCCGCCCCAACCGCCACCATGTCTGACTTCCGATCTCCCGACTCCAAGAATCCCTTCAGCGACTCCGGGAGCAGCAGCAACAACCCCTTCGCCGGCCCCTCCGTCGCCGTCATCCGCGACGTCCCCATCCAAGAGCGCGTGCCGGTGAAGCTCTCTCACACCGCTGCCAATTTCTTCCCATGGAAGACGTACTTCGGCCTCCTCTTCCGCGAGTACGATCTCCTAGACCATGTAGACGGCACTATCGACCTCCTCGCCATGCCGCACGACCCCGACTGGTTGGCCATCGACGCGACCATCATCCGCTGGTTCTACCAGACGGTCTCTCCCGAGATCTTCCGCACGGTCGTCCGCGACGGCGACTCCGCGCACACCGTCTGGAGCAAGATCACCGGGCTCTTCACCGACAATCAAATTCAGCGCGTCACTTTCCTCCAGCAGGAGTTCTTCGGCACCCACCAAGAAGGCCACTCCCTCGACGACTACGTCCTCAAGCTCAAGACCCTCTCTGACGAGCTCCGCGACTTGGAGTTCCCGATCGATGACAAGATAATGCTCTCCACGCTCTCGGCTGGCCTTGGCGAAGACTTGAGCAACGCCGCCTCCAACCTCACGCTCCTCACCAAGCCCTCCTTTGAGCAGGCCGTGGCCTACTTGCGCCTCGAGGAGCGTCGGCTCCAGCACCTCCGGGCTCGGGCGGCCCACACCGCCCTCGTCGCCGGCGTCTCCAAGGGCGGGTCCGCTCCCGCCCAACCTGCTCCGATTGCCGCGCCCCGCCCCCCGGGCTTCTACTCGCCCCCGCCGCTCGCGCCTATCCCGCCTCCCGGCGGTAACGGCAACGGTGGCGGTGGCAACGGTGGCGGTGGACGCCGTCGTCGTCGTCGCGGTGGCAACGGCGGTGGTAACAACAACGCTCCCGCCCCCCAGCCTCGGCAGCCCGCCCCCACCCCGCCATGGATCGCCGGCCATAACCCCTGGACAGGGGTCGTCCACGCCTACACCATGCCCGTGCCGCGTGCTCCCTACCCGGGCACCTCGATGCAGCGCCCGGCTCCGCACCAGGCGCTCTACGCCGCGGCCCCCCAGCCCGCGGCCCACGGCTACGCCGCGCCCGGGTACGCGGCGCCCTACGCCGCACCCTACGCCGCGCCCTACGCGTCACAGTGGGACCCGGCCCTGCTGACTGCCCTTCAGTCCGTCCCCGACGCGGGCGCCTACGGTGGCAGCCCACCCTGGTTCATGGACACGGGCGCCTCCGCGCACATGGCAGCCCACCCCGGTAACCTCTCTACTTCCAGTCCCGCCTCCACTCCCTCTCGCATAATCGTCGGCAACGGTCATGCGCTTCCTATCACGCACACCGGCTCCGCCCCTTTTCCCTCCACCTCCACTCCTCTCTCGTTAAACAACGTTCTTATTTCTCCTGACTTGATTCACAACCTTGTTTCCGTTCGTTCTCTTACTCGTGATAATGATGTTTCTGTGGAATTTGACAAGTTTGGCTTTTCTGTTAAGGATGGTCGTACCCGGATGCTACTCCACCGCAGTGACAGCCCCGGCGAGCTATACCCTGTTTCGCCATCCTCCACCACCAGCCGCCCGCTCGCCCTCTCCGCCGCTGTCGATCTTTGGCACGCCCGCCTCGGTCATCCTAGCTCCACCGCCCTACGTCAAATTCTACAAAGCTTTGATTTTACTTGTAATAAAACGGATGCTCATTCTTGTGAAGCATGTCGTCTAGGCAAACATGTTCGTCTTCCGTTCAGTTCCTCCTCCAGTGTTGCGTCTTTTCCTTTTGAACTTATTCATAGTGATGTTTGGACCTCGCCGGTCCCGAGTAATTCTGGTTATACATATTATCTCGTGCTTATGGATGATTACTCGCACTTTGTCTGGACGTTTCCTCTCCGCCGAAAATCCGACGTAGCCTCCACTCTCCTCGCCTTTTTCGCGTACGTCTCCACCCAATTCGGCCGCCCCATCCACGCCCTACAAACCGACAATGGCAAAGAGTTCGACAACATCACCATTCGCACACTTCTCGCCTCTCACGGTGCCATTTTTCGCCTCACGTGTCCATACACATCTCAGCAGAACGGTCGCGCCGAACGCATTCTTCGCACTCTTAATGACTGCGTGCGCACCCTTCTGTTTCATGCCTACATGCCCCCACGGTTCTGGCCGGATGCCCTTGCCATGGCGACCCTCCTCGTCAACATCCGCCCCTGCCGTGTGCGTTGGCACTACTCGCCGCACCACCTTCTCTTTGGTGTGCCGCCCGCCTACGCCGATCTCCGCGTCTTCGGCTGCCGTTGCTACCCTAGCACCGCCGCTACCGCCGCGCACAAGCTTGCGCCGCGCTCTCTCCCTTGTGTGTTTCTCGGCTATCCCGCCAACACCAAGGGGTACCGCTGCTACGACCCGGTCTCGCATCGCGTGTTCACTTCCCGGCACGTTTACTTTGACGAGTTGGTGTTCCCCTTTCAGCAGGTACCTTTGGCGACGACCTCGGCGCCCGCCGGCCCCCTAGCCTCCGGCCCCGCACGCCGACGTCCGACCACGGTGGCCCCATCTGCGCCGGCCCCGCCTGGTCCCTCGGCGCCGCCGTCGCCCACGGCGCCCCCGGCGCCCCCGTCGCCCGCGACGCCCGAGGCGCCCCCGGCGCCCCCGTCGCCCCCGACGCCCGAGGCGCCCCCGGCGCCCCCGTCGCCCCCTGCGGCCTCGTCCGCCGCTGCGTCGACACCGTCGGCCAGCCCGGCCACTTCCTCGCCCGCTTCATCGGCCGCCTCTTCGCCCGCCTCGCCGCCCGTCGCCGCGGCTCCTCCACCCATGCTCACCCGAGCACGTGCGGGCATACGGCTGCCGTCTACGCGTTACCCCGCCGACCAGTACGTTTGCTGGGCCAGCGGCAACAGCGTCCTGCCGCATGACGGCGGGGTGTCTTCGTCAAGCGCAGAGGAGGCGCCCTCACCGCCGCCGAGCGCGCCGTCCACCTCCGCTCTCTCGCCGGTGCCCACCTCGGCACGCGCCGCTCTGCGCGACCCGCACTGGCGCGCCGCCATGCAGGAGGAGTACGACGCGCTGCAGCGCAATCGGACCTGGGAGCTGGTTCCCCGGCCCCCTCGCGCTAACGTCATCACCGGCAAGTGGGTCTTCAAGCACAAGCTCGGCTCCGACGGCACCCTCGAGCGCTACAAGGCGCGCTGGGTCGTGCGCGGTTTCCGTCAACGTGCTAGCGTCGACTTCACGGACACGTTCTCCCCGGTCGTCAAACCGGGCACGATCCGCACGGTGTTGCACCTCGCCGCCTCCCGTGCGTGGCCGGTCCATCAGATGGACGTCTCCAACGCCTTCCTCCATGGCCATCTGTCTGAGCAGGTGTACTGCCAGCAGCCCATCGGCTTCGTCGACCCCGAGCGCCCCGACGACGTGTGCTTGCTTTCTCGGTCCTTGTATGGACTGAAGCAGGCGCCCCGCGCCTGGTACCAGCGCATCGCCGCGTTTCTGCATCAGCTCGGCTTCCGCTCCACGCGGTCCGATGCGTCGCTGTTCGTCTTCTAGACCGGCAACGACATGGCCTATCTGCTGCTGTACGTCGACGACATCATTTTGACGGCCTCCACCGCTGGTCTTCTTCGACAGCTCACCGACAGTCTTCGCACTGAGTTTGCGTTGAAGGACCTCGGCCCGCTCCACTACTTCCTTGGCATCGAGGTTGTCCGGCGTGCGGACGGGTTCTTCCTTCATCAGCGGAAGTATGCTCACGAGCTTCTCGAGCGTGCCGGGATGCTTAACTGCAACCCTGCGCCTACTCCTGTCGACACGAAGGCCAAACTCTCGGCTAGTGATGGGTCGCTGGCTTCCGACGCACCGTTCTACCGCTCCATCGTCGGCGCTCTTCAGTACTTGACGTTGACACGTCCGGAGCTCCAGTATGCTGTGCAACAGGTGTGTTTGCATATGCATGCTCCTCGGGATGCCCATTGGGCCGCGGTGAAGCGGATACTCCGCTACATCTGTGGTACCATGGGCTACGGCCTGTCGTTGTACGCTTCGCCCTCGACACCGACCGACATCGTCGCCTACTCGGATGCGGACTGGGCGGGCTGCCCGGACACGCGGCGCTCCATCAGCGGTTACTGCGTCTATCTCGGCTCATCGCTCGTCTCTTGGTCCTCCAAGAGGCAGCCCACCGTGTCACGCTCCAGCGCTGAGGCCGAGTACCGCGCCGTGGCTAACGCCGTGGCTGAGTGCACTTGGCTTCGTCAGCTTCTCTCCGAGCTCTATTGTCCCGTTGACAAGGCTACGGTGGTCTTCTGCGACAACGTCTCGGCTGTCTACCTCTCCGCCAACCCCGTTCATCATCGACGCACCAAGCACATCGAGCTGGACATCCACTTTGTCCGTGAGCAAGTTGCCCTCGGTCACGTTCGAGTACTTCACGTACCGACGTCTCAGCAGTTTGCCGATATCATGACGAAGGGATTGCCGTCCACGACTTTTCCTGAGTTTCGCTCCAGTCTATGTGTCGGTGCCGACCCTTCGACTGCGGGGGGGTGTTGAGATATATATTGTATAGATATAGATCCCCGTGTATTTCAGGGTTGTATCTGTAAATCCGTCTATATATATGAGAGCAGCCGGCCCCAATTGGGCCTGTGCATTGTTTCATTATCTTCCACACTAACCATCCTGCCACCGTTTTTCTGTATATATACATGTGTCGTCCATGCATCCTAACCATCCTTCGTAGAATCGTAGTACACTTCACTGCTTTTGCTTCCTCTTCTTCCTTAACACCACCTCACCCATCCGTCGAGTTTGCGCCGGCCATGGAGAGCAAGGCGGCGCACTACGACTGCGGCGTGAGCCTGGACCTCAACCTCGAGCCGTGGTCATCGCTTCCGCGTCTCATCGTCACCGTTGGCGACGGCGATCGCATCGGCCGGGACCGGGACCGGGACCGGGAGGAGACGCAGGCGTCCTACGCGTGCAGCTACTGCGACCGCATGTTCTTCAGCAAGCAGGCGCTCGGAGGCCACCAGAACGCGCACAGGCTCGAGCGCGACGCCAGCAAGCGCAAGCGCAGGCGCAGGCGCCAAGTTACCCCATCATCCTCCTCTTCGGAGCCGGCGCCGGCCGTCCACTGCCTCCACGCCGGCGGCGGAGAGCTCTGGGAGGCGTACGACCCTACTTCCGCGCCTGTGGTGGACTGGACCTTGGCCTGGGTTCATGACAACGGAGAGGCGGCAGCCGCACCGGAGATGGACTTGTCGCTCAAGCTCTGGTCTGGCTGAACATGGAAACACGCGTGTATGCGGTCTGCCTACGTATAGTTGTCTTTGAGTTACTTTACAAACTTGTTTGTACTCATGTAAAAAATTATTAACTGGTGTTGTAACAACGTTGTTCTCGTGTAACACAAATATTTGTTCTTTAATTTTAAGTCGATGAAATGTTCGTCTCTGCGTCGACCGAAAAATTAGCAAAACCGCCCGAAATGTACATACCTTGCTTAGAGCAGAACATAAGGTTGAGATAGTAAGGTACCAAATATCTCCAATTCCAAACCTCAAAATCTCAGCCCATGGAGGCATTGACGATGCGCGCATGAAGCCCATTCTAAATTGTGAACATTGTAAACTATGCAATGGTAAGGCAAGTGGTTGGAAAACCAACTAACAAGGCGAGACATGGGAGGACACTCATTTCTGCCTCTCCCTCTCTTGAGTCGTTTCAGTATATGAGGGTTCTCTCTTCTTCCCCGGGGCCTCTCCTCTTCTCCTCCGTTGGCGCGGCCGGCCGGAGTGGGGAGGGGAGAGATCGCTGGCTTGTACATTGTAGTGCTAGGTCTAGTGGTTGCGGCCTTGTGCCGATAGTGGGCCTTGTGCCCGGTAGATGAAGTGAGCGCCATGGATCTTGTCAGCCAGATCCGAGGATTTTTAGGGTTCCTCCTCGCTTCTTCGTTGCTCTTCTGGTCAGGGCGTCGCGCGGAACGGTGGAATACCGCTTCTTCAAATAAAGTGGTGGCTAGCGGCTGCTTCTTCTTATTCGTTGCTCCGATTGTGCTTCGGCATCCCCTTCCAGCCGGCCGTGGAGGCAAGGGGAAGGAGACGGAGTGCTCGATGTAGCATGGATCTGGTTTTTTTTCCGGTTACTTAAGAGCAAGTACAATAGTACGTATAGTCAGCAGGCTGTAGAACTTGTCATATTATCAAAATCTTATCTGAAAGAGAGAGAAATAAGGAGAGAGGATGAGCGGTCGATACGTCACACCGGCGGCT